>OY720289.1:8760000-10010000 GCA_963082995.1 Noctua comes
ACGCCTATCCAGCCACTCCTCAAAGAGGGGTCTTACCGCCGCGATTGCAGCGTGCCCGGACCTCGGTTGCGACAGTCGTTCCCTCCATACTGCCCTGAGATCGCGCCGGAGCTCTTCCCGCGTCGAGGCAGCAGGGATTCGCCCCGGCGCTACGCCTCCACGCGCCACTCATAGACGCGCTGGAGGGCAGTCGCCTCCAGATCCCAGGGCAGCAATCCGGCAAGGAGGTTGGCCGATTCACCGGCGATCGTGCGGTATCCTCGGATCATCCGGATAGCCATGGCCCTCTGGCATGCGACCAGCTTCAGTGGTCGCGTCCATTCAGGGCCCACACGGGGGCCCCGTAGAGGGCCATGGACCGCACGTGAACAAGTTCCCTTAAAGTGCTTATGTCACGATAAACCGCGTGTCTATATTTCGGTTTGCCATATAAAAACAAAAAAAAAGAATAGAATTCCGATTCTAAAATTTCCTGGCTGGTTATCGGGCGGGGTTCGTAAGTTTTTCTAGCCCATCATGTGCCTAGTCTTTTCTCAAACTATGTTGGGGAAGCAGCTAAATATAAAACAGTATGTTTATATATTATTTTTTCAATAATCGAAAATGTATTAAAATGTTAAAGGTCACTATTTATTTTTAAACGACCTCTAAAATACCGGCCATGTGCTAGTCGTACTCACACGCACAATATTATACGAATATTTTGAAGGCTCAGTCATTAATGTTGTATTGTATTACATTCAACAGCAAAACTAAATTTGTTTTTCATAGAATGTTAATGAAAAACAAAGTTACTGCTGCAGTTTTTCAGAAAAAGCTCCATATCTCAAACACAAAACATCAAATGTTATTCAAACCAATTTGTGTTGAAAGTTTTTTTTCCGTTCAACAATCCTACAAGTTTTCAAAATTTTCCTCCTCTTACTTTACAAATTAGAGAGGTGAGGGGGCCACACATTTTACCTCTTTGGAAGTGTCTATCTTTCAAACGATTGACTTTGAGAAAAAAATGGTTTTAGGAACATCAGTGTCATTAAATTTTTTTTTTTAGTTTCAGTTCCATGTATGGGGAACCGTAGGAGGAGCTTCTGACTAAATAATAACAGCCGCTCGGGTCGATCTTTAGGTTAAGCCGTGCTTGCCTAGGTTGGTCTGTGGATGGGTGACCACCCATTACATACCGAGTTTCCTCCGTGCCTCAGAAAGCACGTTAAGCCGTTGGTCCCGGGTGTCATTTGTAGATCTTTGACAGTCGTTAGCTAGTCAGTGGCCCAAAAAGTCTGACAACCAGTCTTACCAAGGGGTATCGTATTACCCAGTACTAACTGGGTTGTGGAGGTCACATAGGCAGTCGTTTCATGTAAAATACTGGTATTCAGCTGCATCCGGTTAGACTGGAAGCCGACCCCAACAAAGTTGGGAAAAGGCTAGGCAAATGATGTATGGGGAACCCCCTTAATATTTTTTTTTATGGCATAAAAATCGTAAAGCGGCTCACAGAATACATCTACCTACCAAGTTTCAACTGTGTAGTCGTAATAGTTTCGGAATAAAGTGGGTGTGACATACGGACGGACAGACAGACAGACATGACGAATCTATAAGGGTTCCATTTTTTTGACATTCGGCTACGGAATCCTAAAAATATATGATTGTACTGATATCTACCTTGATTTGACTAGAGTGTCCATGGAGTTTCTTACCCATTCCTCTCCATGATATCTACGCTTTCAAAGGCAACTACAGGCCACTAACAGTTATTATTTCTGTGTGTAGGTAGCTTAGCAGATAAAGTCATGTTCCATTTTATAATAATAGGCAGAAATAGATATCAAGTTCACGCGAACGAAGTCGCGGACACAGCTATTAAAAACATGTGACAGAAATTATCAAAGCAAATCACTAAAAAAAATTGCATACAAATCGGTTCACTCATTTAAGAGCTATGGTGCCAGAGACAGACACATAGCGTATACACACACACATAGCGGTAAAAGTTAAACTTTCCATTGAAGACTACTTTTCCCAAAAGGAAGTCTATGATCCCTCTTGTCAAAAGCCCTCTGAAAGTTTGTACACAAAGCGTCTACAACTACACTAATGGTGATGAAATTTATTACAGAATGGGGGACTAGAATATTATTTTAAACTTAAAATAAAGATGTCATCTTCTACAAATAAAAATAAGTTATTTTTTAGAAAACATTTACTGGTAGGGTGCATCACACGACGCCGCGGAGGGGGGAGGCGGTGAAACAGATTTTGTGGCGGTACGTCGTGCGAACAGGCAGTAAGCGCGCTTGTCCGCGCGGATGGGCTTCTAGCGGATAAATGGTGAGCGCATCTGTCCGCGCGGATGAGAATTCGATCAGTCGTGAAGTCCGATCACAGACTCACAGTGATCCACGATGTAATACAGTGTCTCGTGTACCAAGCGCGGTGTTCGCAGTATACGTGTGTTTGACGTCAATGGATTGCGTACAAGCCAAAGCCACGTCAGATCCGCTTCACCGCCTGCCGCGTAGATGCTCGGCGTTGAGTGAGAATCGCCGTAAACATTGGCTACCTTGATTATACACATTTATGTCCTTTTCGATAAACTAATATGATGTCCTTCTACTGGTTTTAAAACAATATCAAATTCACACACTACTTTGCTGATGTCGCCGGTTACATGGTATCGCCGTAAAATATGCGCCAATGCCACCTTCATCACCGTCATGCCGTATAATTTACCTGTAAAAAACAAAGTTTATTTGTTATATTCTACTAATTAATTCTGATTCTTCATTGTACACAAACTTCACAGAGACACTATTGCAAGTACTGCGTGTACAGGATGATTTTTGAGATGGTGCAGTAAGGGCCGGTACCTCAACCGTTGTAAAAAACACACAAATGATTTCAAAAATTTCGATCTTTTTCATTTGTTTTATCTTTTTCTTATGTTTTACTTTTTTATATAATTTTTGTTATATTGTGAATTCAACCTTTTTTTTTGTTTTGTCCTGTGTGGGCCTAATAAGTACTTTTTCCTTCTTTACTTCCTTCTTTCATTGGTTAAATTAATTTGCGTTCTTCCTGACAAAAAATGGGGTTCCTAGTGGACAATATTAGTATGTTTACCTATGCAGTTTCGCTTGCCAACACCGAAGGCGGCATTAAGGCTTGGGTGATCTGGCAAGGTGGCAGAGTTCAGCCACCGCTCCGGCCTGAACTGCTCCGCGTCTGGACCCCACATGGGGTGACGGAGAAGTCCGTACACCCCTATCATGCAATTATTACCAGCTCGCAACGTACATGTTTCTAAAAACATACAAAATTGAATAAGTATCTCACTGAAGAAGGTCTTACGACTAATGTTGTACCGGTACATACTCAGCTTAATATCTTTGTCAACTTTTCTTCCGATAAGTGGAACTGATGGGTACATTCTCATTGACTCCTTGATTACCGCCTCCAGGTACACGAGTTTTGGTAGATCTTGTTTAGTTAAATCATCATCTTCATGTTCTAGTACATCTTGTAACCTGCAATAAATTTGAAAAAAAAAAAACTTCGTTCTTTATTGCCATTATTAGCGAACCAGTACGGAGCTCACGTAGTTGATTACGGTTCACTACTTCTCATAGAGGGGAGGCCTGTGTCTCACCACTGGAAGCGCTTTAGACTTAATGCAAATATGTGTCCAAACGTACGTAAATTACATAAAATACGTGATTGTTACTAACTCTTTAAAAATTCGTTCTTGTATATCTCGGTCTGACCCTATCACTAACAAAATAAAAGTCAAAGCCGAAGAAGTTGTGTCGTAAGCAGCGGCCACAAAAGTATCCAGGTGTTCTCTGATGTCACTGTCTGTGAAAGCATCTTGTTCTTCAGCCAATTGCAGCATTTGATCCAAGACTGGTTTGAAATTGCCTAAAATATAATGTGATCTGTATAGTTTTATGCGCTCCGTAGATTCTGTCAATTCTTCGAGGAAGTGGTAGCTATAAGCTATATATAATTCAGTAAATGAAACTCTTCTGTTTGTTTACCTGGTGGCGAGTCATCGCACATGTTCGTATCATTCTTTGCCTTTAGCTCAGATTTTCTTTTATGTATGACCTGAAAAGCGTAAAGTAAAATAATATACCAAACTGTTTTATGTACCCACGTTTGTACGGGTCGGCGCTCACTCGACCCGCTTAGACTCAACCCGAATAATAATACCTGGATATTTCTGTTTTGATAGGCGTAAAAACGTCGATGTAGGAATAGTCAGACAGACAGAAAAGTGACGCTTGCACCACAGAGCGTGTAAACACTGTTTTAAGCTTTCACGGTTTACAACTAAACTTATACTGTCACTTACGGGATATCTTCCGTGATTGTTCATTATTTTGAGCTCCCGATGAAGACAAAGAAAGAGGGTAGATAGATTTGTCTGTTCTTAACAATTTATTTTCCATCGACCCGCATTCTCCAGTCAACCCGCGATCATGGCGCTTGCAACAGCGCCGAAATATCGGGAGCTCCAAATAATGAACAATCACGGAAGATATCCCGTAAGCGACAGTATAAGTTTAGAGCGTGTAAAATTTTAATAATTTTTTCATAAATAAATCAATAATTAAACCAGTAAGTACTTATCCTTTTTATAGTAGATATAGTATACGCTTTGTACTTTGTAGTAAAAATCACAGATTATTGTTTTTTCATTACAATCTTATACGTGATTATAAGTATATATAGTTAACAAGTATGTACTAACTTCTAAAATATAAAAAAAAACATGATTGACTAAATTATTATCCAGAAAACCGGTTAAGCGAGGTAGAGGCTATCTTTACAAACTTAAATTTTTTAAACCAAAACTACTACCAGAATAAATTATTTATCGTAACCAAATATTGTATGTTACATAATAAGTTATTTAGAATGGTAAAATATCACTTTGTCTCTCTGTACAAATGGGACTGAATTGGTAGTAAAACATCTGGTATTATTCTTCTGGTCGAGTCTAAGTGGGTCGAGTGGGACCCGAACCCGCGGACCTGTTTGTACGTGACATATTTTGAAAAAAATCGAGATCTCGGGTCACTTTTTGTGAGTATAGAATTCAACATCAGAAATAGTAAAGATGAAAATAAACACAATTCGTAATAATATTAAACAAAACTGGCCAAGTCAGAACAACTTTATGCATTCAGCTTGAGCTGTACTTACAGCTTTGCTAATAGAAATAAAAACGGTAACGTTAGTAAATTATTACTGGATATATGATGTTCTTCAGTTTCTTCAGAAGTTTAGTTTGTTTGCGCTTCATTGCAGTTAAGTCGAATATAAACGACACATGTAACCACACTCTTTGAAGTCGATCGCAATATAAAACAAATAAATCTTCAATTGCTTCTGCATAATCTGTATCTATTGTTGTTTGATCTTGCGTATTGAGTCCTAGTGAAGTCCCTGCAAAGGGAAAAACCGTATTTCAATGCATCAAGTTATCATTTTGATAATAGATGATTTTACGTCAAACTAGCCCGTGGGTCGTAACGTTAGTTGTGAAATCACATAAAGTCTAGTTTTAGCCTATATGTGATTTAATGTCAATGCTCACGTCACTTACGACCATTCCGATCACAGGTATACTTACGAGTAACAGTTGACAGCGTATAGTTTATGAAGAACTTTCGCACGTCAAACGGTTCTTTTCCCACTTTCACAGCTAATCGAGAGACAAGACTTCGAGCTTGCACGTTCATTTCATTCACGTAGGTGTTGAGCACTTGCTGGTTGAACGACGGATTTAATAGTTTGCGGTGAGATTTCCAAACTGACTCTGGAATAAAAATATTGCGTGAGTGCATTGGAGCATTGGTGGTAATTTAGACCAAACAATACACACCGTATTGTTTGGTCTAAATTCAAAGAGGCTAAGCCAACGTAAAACCCGATGATAAACAAAACTAGATCTTGTATTTGTGCAAGTGAGCAAAGGCGAAATTTCTATGAGACTGGACTTGGGCTGTTCTTGCATCTCGGCTGAACCACTGGGAAAATACAACGTCTAAACAGACCCTTCACGAAGCCGTCATCTGAGCTTTCAGTACATCAAACTAACTCTAACTCTACGCAAAACTTATGGCTGGGAAACGACTTCTTTTTTGGGGTGAAATATCGCGTTTTACGGTAGGGCTCAATGTAATAATGTAAAATTCCCCTCCGACACCGAGAAAGGTGGCGAGCTTATTGACCGCGGACTTTTTACAAAAATAATGATTTTGTCAATACCTATTGTCGTGCATTCTTTTTAATAATAAGTATTAGATTATCACTTACCTCCAGCTGTTATAAGTCCATTATTTATGTATTCCTTAGCAAAGTCGTACATGAAAGGTTTATTCAAACATGAATTTGCTACTGTTAGACTGTCTTCTGGATCAGTTATAGCTGTGAAATGAATAAATAAATTAAAATTTTGGGATTATTTCTCCACATGGCACTACCTTAGGAAAAATGATTCACTTAACACGTTCATTACATCACGTGACGTCGCGTGAAGCGGCCTGTACTGCGGTGGTCGTTCACGCGACGTCGCGTGATGGTGCCTACAATTATGTACGATCCAAAAAAAGCGGACGCAGCGTATCTTTAGGTAAATTGAGCATTTTGGCTTGGCAATGAACGTGTTAATAGGTACTACAAAAAAGGGGTTACGAATCCAACTACACAAAACAATTTCATCTTGTGTTCGTAATACAACATTATTTTTAGGATAATTATGTTTCGCAAACCTGAATATAGTTTGTTCAGAATAAGTAACTGAATCGATTCCAATCATTTTTAAACCATTTTATATTCTGTACCAAACTTTTTTTTCAAGTTGGACACAGTGATATTAAGTACCTATCGCAATCATTTAGGTACCTACTGCCAAATTATGATTATCAATGAGCTCAAGACGACGCTGGAGGCGCGCTGCGTGGTGACCACCCTTTTGTGCGGACAACCAGGTAACAGAACAGCTTATAACTTTGTGATTTTTCATTATACAGTTTTGAAATTTTGTACATAGATTCTTTACATAAAAATACTAGACACGTGTTTTAGGATTCGCATATACTAAAACTAATGTTGTATAATATTATTAGTCTATGTGGGCTTCTTAACAGGTGTGGCAAATCTCATATTATGTGTATTTGTTTATGTTGGTATTTACATAATATTATGTTTGTCCACGTATTTATTAGAAACAAGAAATCGATTTATATTTTTATTTGTTGTATTAAGTATCTTTCGACTTGGGGACTTAAATATACTTTTACTTACTGTATAAGGAATGGGTGGGGAACCAGAACCCAATAACACCACCCATTTCTGTGGCAGTGATCTGAGTTCTCCGGAAAAAATCCCATAGGTCTGAAATATAGTAGATAATTATTTATAATGTCAACTTAGTTGTTAAGTACGTACATTATGGTACAGTACGGTACTTAAATATAATAAAACAAAAATTGGAAGCAGGGGGGCCCTTTCCATTTCATGATTTTATATTCAAATGGGCCTTGCCTGATTCCAACTTTGACATTGGTTCTTCAAATTTAAACTGTTTGGTACCAACAGTCTCGGAGTAAAATGGCTGTGATGATACGGACAGACAGACAAACACACAGGACAAAACACACAGGACGAATCTATAAGGGTTCCGTATCTGCCATTTGGCAATGGAACCCTAATAATCGCATTAGAGGTACACCAATCGTATTACCAAGTACTACTGGGTTGTGGAGGTCAAATAAGCAGTCAATACATGTAAAATATTGGTATACAGCTGTATCCGGTTAGGCTGGACGCCGAAAATCTCAACGTAGTTGGAAAAGCGAACATTTTCCGCTCGAAAGAATATATTTTTTACTCACGTTTTCGATCTCCTATGACCTGCAGTGAATGTCCAATGATTGGTAGTGCCCCAGGTAACTCAGGGGGCGCGTTGGGATGCTGCCGCAACCACGGCCACGCAGCAATCACTACGCATAGTAATATCACTAAAACCACTATCAACATTTTGCGAATCTAGCGACACAAGACGATATGAGGAAATCGTATAGATATAACTTGTATTTATACAACGGTTATGTATTCTATATTTAAAAAAAAAGCTGTTGTCCACGACCTTCGTCCGTAAGAAATTATTAAAAAAAAAAATATTATTTCCTTCTTTGAATTGGTTTCAATTTCATGGTTTTTTTTCCACGGAACCCTAATCCTTTTTCTTAAGTCGCCTTAGTTACTTCTTATAACATCTAGCTGATGTTGTTTTCTTCTGCCAGTAAAAATGCCGTTAAAATCGGTCCAGCGGTTTCGGAGATTAGCCGGAACAAACAGACACACATTAAAAAAAATGTTTTGTTATAAGTAAAACATATAAACACACACACACACACATATACACACACATATAAAGTTTTATACTATGCATTCAGTAAAAAACTGTTATTTTGAAATTACAAACAGACACTTAAAATTTATTTATCTTTCAAACAAAAAAGAATTTTCCAAATCGATTAAGGCGTCTTCGAGTAATCTATACATATAAAATTTAAAGTCCTGACTGACAGACTGACTGACTGACTGACTGACTGACTGACTGACTGACTGACTGACTTATATATCAACGCACAGCCCAAACCACTGGTCCTAGAGACATGAAATTTGGACAGTGTACTCTTTGTGAAAAGTAGGTTTCCACTAAGAAAGGGTTTTTCGAAATTCCACCCCTAAGAGGGTGAAATGGGGTGTTGAATTTTCTATGAAACTTTTTATTCTCTGAGTCGATTGACTTGAAATTGTGTTTACATATATTTCAGTTAAAATGATGAGATACGTGTATCACAGTTTTTTCCAAAATCATCCCCCAATTTAAAATTCAATGTCCTGACTGGCTGACTGATACATCAACGCACAGCCCAAACCGCTGGTCCTAGAGACATGAAATTTGGAGAATGTACTCTTTGTAGAGAGTAGGTATCCACTAAGAAAGGGTTTTTTGAAATTCCACCCCTAAGAGGGTGAAATGGGGTGTTGAATTTTCTATGAAACTTTTTATTCTCTGAGTCGATTGTCTTGAAAATGTGCCTTCATATACTTCAGTTGCAATGATGAGATACGTGTATCACAGTTTTTCCAAAATCATCCCCCAATTTAAAATTCAATGTCCTGACTGGCTGACTGATACATCAACGCACAGCCCAAACCGCTGGTCCTAGAGACATGAAATTTGGAGAATGTACTCTTTGTAGAGAGTAGGTATCCACTAAGAAAGGGTTTTTTGAAATTCCACCCCTAAAAGGGTGAAATGGGATGTTGAATTTTCTGTGAAACTCTCTCGGAGTCGATTGACTTGAAAAGGTGTCTACATATACTTCAGTTAAAATGATGAGATACGTGTATCACAGTTTTTCCAAAATCATCCCCCAATTTAAAATTCCATGTCCTGACTGGCTGACTGATACATCAACGCACAGCCCAAACCGCTGGTCCTAGAGACATGAAATTTAGAGATTGTACTCTTTGTGGAGAGTAAATATCCACTAAGAAAGGGTTTTTTGAAATACCACCCCTAATAGGGTGAAATAGGGTTTTTAATTTTATGTGAAACTTTTTATTCTCGAAATCGATTGACTTGAAAAGGTGTCTACATATACTTCAGTTAAAATGATGAGATACGTGTATCACAGTTTTTCCAAAATCATCCCCCAATTTAAAATTCCATGTCCTGACTGGCTGACTGATACATCAACGCACAGCCCAAACCGCTGGTCCTAGAGACATGAAATTTAGAGATTGTACTCTTTGTGGATAGCAAATATCCACTAAGAAAGGGTTTTTGAAATACCGCCCCTAATAGGGTGAAATAGGGTTTTTAATTTTATGTGAAACTTTTTATTCTCGGAGTCGATTGACTTGAAAAGGTGTCTACATATACTTCAGTTAAAATGATGAGATACGTGTATCACAGTTTTTCCAAAATCATCCCCCAATTTAAAATTCCATGTCCTGATTGGCTGACTGATATACCAACGCACAGCCGAAACCGCGGGTCTCAGAGACATGTAAATTGGAGGGTGTATTCTTTGTGAAGAGTAAGTATCAGTTTTTCTAAATTCCTACCGCTTTTTTTTTTTTTTAACGTGGTAAAATCATCAAATGAGTCCTCCCACCCAGGGCAGAGCGAGAGGAACTGTCATACTTGTACTGACTAAAATCCACGGTGACCTTCAGTAGCCATTTATGTTCCAGGGACATGGTAATTCTATGAGTCCCGCGACCCCGGCAGGCTTTGGCCCTCTAGAGGGGGCCCCGTCATTATGCTGACATTGCATTGCATTTTTGAAAAACTGTGATACACGTACCTCATCATTTTAACTGAAGTATATGTAGACACATTTTCAAGTCAATCGACCCTGAGAATAAAAAGTTTCACAGAAAATTCAACACCCCATTTCACCCTCTAATTCCTACCCCTTAGAGGGTGAAATGGGGTGTTGAATTTTCTGTGAAACTTTTTATTCTTAGGGTCGATTGACTTGAAAATTTGTGTACATACTCTTCAGATAAAATCCAGTAAATCCGATGTCCAACTTATTATCCCAGAAGTAAGATCCTGTGGGCAATTCCCTAACTCCACGCGAGCGAAGCCGCGGGCAAAAGCTAGTTTATACATATAAAATTCAAAGTCCTGACTGACTGACTGACTTTTATATCAACGCACAGCCCAAACCACTGGTCCTAGAGACATGAAATTTGGACAGTGTACTCTTTGTGAAGAGTAGGTATCCACTAAGAAAGGGTCTTTCGAAATTCCACCCCTAAGAGGGTGAAATGGGGTGTTGAATTTTCTATGAAACTTTTTATTCTCTGAGTCGATTGACTTGAAATTGTGTTTACATATATTTCAGTTAAAATGATGAGATACGTGTATCACAGTTTTTCCAAAATCATCCCCCAATTTAAAATTCAATGTCCTGACTGGCTGACTGATACATCAACGCACAGCCCAAACCACTAGTCCTAGAGACATGGAATTTGGACAGTGTACTCTTTGTGAAGATTAAGTATCCACTAAGAAAGGGTTTTTCGAAATTCTACCCCTAAGAGGGTGAAATGGGGTGTTGAATTTTCTGTGAAACTCTCTCGGGGTCGATTGACTTGAAAATGTGTCTACATATACTTCAGTTAAAATGATGAGATACGTGTATCACAAAATCATCCCCCAATTTAAAATTCCATGTCCTGACTGGCTGACTGATATACCAACGCACACCCCAAACCGCGGGTCCCAGAGATATGAAAATTGGAGGGGGTATTCTTTGTGAAGAGTAAGTATCTGTTTTTCGAAATTTCTACCCCTTAGACCCTCTAAGGGGTAGAAATTTCGAAAAACAGATACAGAAATGGGGTGTTGAATTTTCTGTGAAACTTTTTACTCTCGGGGTCGATTGACTTGAAAATTTGTTTACATACTCTTCAGATAAAATCCAGTAAATCCGATGTCCAATCTCAAACCAAGGTATCAATATTTCACGTATCTAATTTAATTGATATAACT
The DNA here is from genome assembly GCA_963082995.1 of Noctua comes. NCBI lineage: Eukaryota > Metazoa > Arthropoda > Insecta > Lepidoptera > Noctuidae > Noctua > Noctua comes. The sequence continues at coordinate 8,771,597 of OY720289.1, forward strand.
TTATAATAATAATTGCAAGTTATAAGCAAGTACATGTAAATCTATGTATGTATTATAGATAGATACATAGATTACTTATTATTCCAGAAGTAAGATCCCGTGGGCAATTCCCTAACTCCACGCGGGCGAAGCCGCGGGCATAAGCTAGTTGGTGAACATACATAAAAAAAAGATTCCGATGAATTGAGAACCTCTCCTCCTCTTTTGAAATCGGTTAATATTTTTTTTTTTGTATAAATCATGCTTGCTACAACTAGCTTCTAGTCGCGAAAAAATGCAACTACTACTAACTTTGATAGAAAATGTAGGTGTACCCATGTATGATAATTATACTGAATACATCTGCGTGTGTACATGCGTGTATTATGTTGTGTGATTGCGTAAACAATTCATAATTTTATGCAGCAATCGCGGTTGATTTGCGGTTATTTTTTTAAGAGTTCCGCTGTCTGTCTCCGAAACTCATCATCAGATCTATGTGAAATTTTAATGGGACCATTGCGGAATAAACCCCCTTCGAACAAAAATGTGATGGTGTAATTTTGTAAATTCGTCTATAAAGGATGTAAATAGACCCTTAACATAAACGAAAGGCACTTGTTCTCCCCGTCTTTGCGATAATTTTTTTGTTCTAGACCATACCTGGGAACCTTCTAGTTACGAAGATAATGGGGGTCAAAGTTCCAACTTTTTCGCAAGTTTTTTTTAAATACATGTTTTTAATGTAACATGTTTTTCTGTACACACCTCCACGACCCCCGTACTATTCAATCCATCCATCAGCACAATGCTTTAAGTGCTTTCCACCGAGTCCTACCTTAAAACGTGATTTATAATAACCCCAAAAAAAAAAGTCAATTCCCAGCAATAATTTTTGCGTAAAGTTACTTAGTGTGATGTACAGTATGCTTGGCTGACGGGTATGTGAAGGGTCTGTTTACACCCTGTATATGACGCTCTCTAATATGCCTGAACGTACAAAAAAAATATATAAACATCCGAATTGATAACCTCCTTTTTGAACCCGATTTAAAAAAAAACTTGATACCATTGATCAAACAAATGTTTGCCTCTATCAAGGAACTTGTTTTTTTACGAGCACATAAAATAATATGATTATGGCAATAAAGTTATGTTGATTAAGCAACAAGGAAGTTTTCTTGATAAATTTTTTTTCGGGTTCCGTAATAAAACTTTCGAAGATCAGTGACAAAGAAAGTCAATGAAACTAACAAAAGTCACTGACTGCCGAAAATAAAGTTATTTTCTACTTTTAATGTTATTCTTTTGTAAGTCGGTCATTTGTTTTTGTAAAATAGCTTTTTTCGTTAAAATCACTCAAAAAAGATATCCATTTAGTGTCCATTTGTTGTTATCATTTGAAGGAATGAGATAAAAGTGTTTGTAAAAATCTATTCTCACAATAAACATCATAATCATTTCGTGTAGGAATTCTGCGTCAACCTGAATCCGCAGGTCCACATGACATACTCCATCACATTTTCTGAGAAAGATACCAGATTGGAGTGAGTTGATCAACCTAGAAAAAATCCATGCTGATTACCTTGTATGTGATTTTTCTAGTGGCTGTACAGATAGGAATAAATTAATAACTCGAAAACTTTAGGTATAATAGAAATAATCGATATCGGCCCATAATTTTGTATGCCACTTTATTCCGAAACATTAGGACTACACAGGTGAAACTTGGTAGGTAGATGTATTCTGTGAATCCCTTTACGATTTCTATGCAAAAATAAAAAAAAAAATATATTAAGGGGTGCTCCCCATACATGGGAACAAATTAAAAAAAAAAAAAAAATGTCAGTACTCATTTTAAACGACCTCTAAAAAACCGGCAAAGTGTTATTCGTACTCACACGCTCACAGGGTTCCGTAGCACCAAACAATATCATAAAAATATTTATATTTATTACATTCAACAGCAAAACTAAATTTGTTTTTCATAGTATGTTAATGAAAAACAAAGATACTGCTGCAGTTTTATAAAAAGTTCCATAAAATATCTCAAACACAAAACATCAAATATTATTCAAACCAATTTGCGCTGAAAGTTTTTTTCCGTTCAACAATCCTACAAGTTTTTACTATTTTCCTCCTCTTACTTTACAAATTAGAGGGGGGGCATACATTTTACCACTTTGGAAGTGTCTATCTTTCAAACGTTTGATTTTGAGAAAAATGGTTCTGGAATCTGTCATTTAAAAATAAATAAAAAAGTCAGTTTAATGCATGGGGACTATGGGGAGCCCCCCTCCCTTAATCTTTTATTTTTGTATAAAAATCGTAAAGAGGTTCATAGAATACATCTACCTACCAAGTTTCAACTGTGTAATCCTAATAGATTCGGAATAAATTGGATGTGGCATACGGACGGACAGTCAGACAGACAGACATGACGAATCTAAAGCGGTTGACTCGTTTAAGAGTTACGGTGCCAGAGACAGACACACACACATAGCGGTCAAAGTTAAAAATTCCATTGAAGACTATTTTTCCCCAAAGAAAGGCTATGATCCCTCTTGTCAAAAGCCCTCTGAAAGTCTGTTTACACAGCGTCTACGACTAAACTAACGATGATGAATTTTATTACAGAATGGGCGACTAGATATTATTATATTAAACTTACAATATAGATGTCATCTTCTACAAATAAAAAACCAGTTATTTTTTTTAGAAAACATTTACTGATAGGGTGCATCACACGATGCCGCGGAGGGGGGAGGCGGCGAAGCAGATTTTGTCCGCGCGGATGAGCTTCTAGCGTATGAATAGCGAGCGCATCTGTCCGCGCGGATGGATATTCGATCAGTCGTGAAATCCGATCACAGACCCACAGTGATCCGCGATGTAATGCGGTGTCTCGTGTACCAAGCGCGGTGTTCCTCGTATACGTGTGTTTAGAGTCAATGGATTGCATAAAAGCCAATGCCACGTGAGATCCGCTTCACCGCCTGCCGCGTAGATGTGCGGCATTGTGTAAGAGTCGCCGTACAGATTGGCTACCTTGATAATACACATTTATGTCCTTTTTGATAAACTAATATGATGTCCTTCTACTGGTTTTAAAACAATATCATATTCACATACTACTTTGTTAATGTCGCCGGTTACATGGTATCGCCGTAAAATATGCGCCAGCGCCACTTCATCACCATCATGCCGTATAATTTACCTGTAAAATACAAAGTATATTTTGTCATATTCTACTATTTTATTCTGATTCTTCTTTGTACACACACAGACTTCACAGAGACATATTGCAAGTACTGAGTGCACAGGATGATTTTTGAGTCGGGGAAGTAAAGGCTGATGGTACTTTAACTTGCTGTCCACATAAATGATTTGAGAAATTTCGAACTGCATTGCGACGATCTAGCTAAATCAGACGTATGATTTTCTGGTAGCAATACAACATACAAAAAATAAATACAAATATGTGTACGGATCACGAACACGGGCAAAGGTAAATAAATTTGCTACGTCTTCTATGAATAATTGGTTGGTGTCGGTTGGTCCATTTGTTAAATGTGCGTTCTTCGTGACGAAAAAATGGGTTTCTTAGTGGACAATATAATAATGTTTACCTATACAGTTTCGCTTGCCAATACCGAAGGTGGCATTGAGGCTCGGGTGATCTGGCAAGGTGGCAGAGTTCAGCCATCGCTCCGGCCTGAACTGCTCCGCGTCTGGGCCCCACATGGGATGACGGAGGACACCATACACACCTATTATGCAAGTACTACCTGCTCGCAACGTGCAGTTCTCTGAAAACAGACAATTGAATGAGTATCACTCTGAAGGAGGTCTTAAGACTAACGTGGTAAAGGTACATACTCAGGTTAACATCTTTGTCAATTTTTCTTCCAATAATTGGAACGGACGGGTACATTCTCATCGACTCCTTAATCACCGCCTCCAAGTACACGAGTTTTGGTAGATCTTGTTTAGTTAAATCATTATCTTCATGTCCCAGTACATCTTGTAATCTGTAATGAATATTCGTCGTTGCCATTTAAGCCAGTCGAGACGGAGTTCTCGCGATGGATTACGGTTCATGACCTCTCATAGAGAGGAGGCCTGAGTTCCAACACTGGGAAAGCAATAGACTGAATTTTCATGTCTTATCAGACAGTTACTATGAGTATTGTGATTTTTACTCATCATCATCATCATCATCATCATTTCAGCCTAAAGACGTCCACTGCTGGACATAGGCCTCCCCCAAGTGTCGCCACATTGACCGGTCCCGTGCGTCTCGCATCCAGCGGTTCCCTGCAACCTTTACAAGGTCATCGGTCCACCTAGTGGGAGGCCTTCCAACGCAGCGTCTTCCGGTTCGCGGTCGCCACTCCAGAACTTTTCGGCCCCATCGGCCATCCGTTCTGCGAGCAATGTGCCCTGCCCACTGCCACTTAAGTTTGGATTTTTACTCACTCGTTGAAAATTCGTTCTTGTATATCTCGGTCTGACCCTATCACCAACAAAATAAATGTCAAAGTCGAAGAAGTTGTATCGTAAGCGGCGGCCACAAAAGTATCCAGGTGTTCTCTGATGTCACTGTCTGTGAAAGCATCTTGTTCTTCAGCCAATTGCAGCATTTGATCCAAAACTGGTTTGAATTTGCCTGAAAAATTATGTGTTCTGTATAGATTTACTCGAGAAAGTGGTACAAACACTGTTTCAAGCTTTCACGGTTTAGAAACTAAACTTATACTGTCACTTACGGGATATCTTCCGTGATTGTTCATTATTATGAGCTCTCGATATTTCGGCGCTGTTGCAAGCGCCATGATCGCGGGTTCACTGGAGAATGCGGGTGGATAGAAAAAAAATAGTACCGAGTCCCGAGTGTGCCACTAAGGCACCCGCCTTAGTATCGAGTGCCAGTAGTGCGCGTAGCAAAAGACAAAGAAAGAGAGTAGATAGATTTGTCTGCTCTTAACAATTATATCTGATTCATGGACTTAGTATAACAATATACTAAGTCCATGATCGTATATCCCGTAAGTGACAGTATAAGTAAAGTGGTACAAGTTTATTTTTATTTCAGTAAATAAAAATGTTTTCTTTGGTTACCTGGTGTCGAGTCATCGTACATGTTCGGATCATTACTTGCCTTTAGCTCAGATTTTTTCCTGTATATGATCTGAAACAGCGAAAAGTAAAAAAATACAAGTTGGTAGGGCGGTTATAAACCAAACTATTAATGGAACCATGTTTGTACGTGACATATTTTGAAAGGAATCGAGATCTCGGGTCACTTTTTGTAAAGAATTCATCATAGTGAAGATGAAAATAAACACAATTCGTAATAGTATTAAAAAAAACTGGCCAAGTGTAATAAAGGTCATGGCAGAGTTGGGTTCTGTGGTCAGTACGACTTTATGCATTCCGCTTGAGCTGCACTTACAGCTTTGCCAATAGAAATAAATAAGTAAAATTATTACTGGATATATGATGTTCTTCAGTTGATTTACAACTTTAGTTTGTTTGCGCTTCATTGCACTCAAGTTAAATATAAATGGCAAATGATACCACACTCTTTGAAATCGATCGCATACTAGAGCAGCAAAATCTTCAATTCCTTCTGCATAATCTGTATCAAGTGTTGTTTGATCTTGAGTATTCAATCCTAGCAAAGTTCCTGCAAAGGAAAAAACCGTTTTTTAGTACTTTTTAGTCAAGTACTCAATGGCGTTCTCTAGCAGTTAACCTTTGGGTGATGCACCCCTAGTACCCCGTAGTCTGCATTTTGGTAAAATTTTCACACGATTGTATCAGCAGGCATAATGCTTTCCTAATTATATTGCTAGCAGCTAGCTAGCTAACGCGAATTTATCAGGTAATATAATTTTAGTGCGGCCAGCCAACCGAAATATTGATTAGCGGTTTGTATTATCTTTCTGAAACACTATTACCGTTAACAGTATGGAAACCAAATCAGTGGAGTATTTCATTAGCCGCAGAGAGCAGATAGAAGATTAAAAACGCCATTTTGATAATAGTTGATTTTACGGCAAAATAGCCCCTGGGTCGTAGCGATATTTGTGAAATCACAAACAGGCTGGGGCTAACCTTTACGTGATTTAACGTCAATGCTCATTTCACTTACGACCATCGATCACAGGTATACTTACGAGTAACAGTTGACAGCGTATAGTTAATGAAGAACTGTCGCACGTCAAACGGTTCTTTTCCCACTTTCACAGCTAATCGAGAGACAAGACTTCGAGCTTGCACGTTCATTTCATTCACGTAGGTGTTGAGCACTTGCTGGTTGAACGAAGGGTTTAATAGTTTGCGGTGAGATTTCCAAATTGACTCTGGAACAAGCATAATTATTCCATTTGTGCTTTTTCTTTTTTGTTAGTCTGTACTGTCCCACTCCTAGGCAAAGGCCGCCACCCATTCTTTCCACTTCTCTCGGTGCTGTGCCTCTTCTTCGTAAAACTCGACGACAAACAAAATTAGATCTTGAATTTGAGCAAGTGAGCAAAGGAGATTTTTCAATGAGAGTTAGACTGTTCTTGCGTCTCGACTGAACCGCTGAGAATATATAGGAAATGTAGTCCGGCTTATGTAAATTTAAAATCATTAAAATATTCTAAGATCGATTTTAAAACTGTACTTTTATTCATCAAATTATTTGCATGCCTCAAGGTCTAAACAAAAAGCTAGAAAGCACTCCTGACACATTGTGACGAAATAAGGATTTGTATAGCATTGCAACAATGATATGGCATGATATAACATGAGGCTGATATCGCAAGATGATGATGATGATGATGATGATGATGGTTCTGGACCGTTTCATGGACTAAGCAAGCACCTATGTCTGCATGACGGAGAATTTGGTTTTCGAAAATGAGATTCTACAGAAAGTGCCATTTTATCTCTAAAGCGCACTATAAGATACGATTTCGATAGTAGATATGTCTATGTCCTGGATCTGTCGAGGGCTTTTGACACTGTAGCTTATGTGCTATGAAAGAAGCTTGGGAATACTAGTTTACCAAAAGAGCTATGTTCTGTTTTTTAGCACCAATGAATTCTCATGACAATCAGATAAACTATGTTAAATGGGCAGGGTAATTATTGGATGCATACGGTTGGAGGTATGGAGTAAAGCAGGGGGGAATAACCTCTCCTAAACTTTCAACTTATAATGATGAGCTGATAGGTGGCCTCGACAGCATGCAAGTCGGCTGCTCCTGGCTGGTGTCTCTGTCACTAATTTTAGCTATGCGGATGACATAGTGTTGTTGGCGCCATCTGTCAGCGCGCTTAGAAAATCGTTACAGTTGCGTGAAACTTGACATACGATACAATGTAACCAATAGCGAATTTATGTTGTTTTCAAAAGGCAATCTTGGGCCGGACTCTGTAACACTTAACTGAGTTAGTCCATTTAAATATTTGGGTCACTTGGTGAGAGAGCGCAGATATCGATAGGGCACAGGGCGTTTTTGTTCGAAAGAAACAATTATTTGATTTGATTTTATTAATTTGAACGTAGGTAGCGAGCTTACTGACGGCTGACTTCTTACAATACTTTTTATTTGGTCAATATTATAGTGCATTCTTTTTAATAATAAGTATTAGTTAATCACTTACCTTCAGATGTTGCAAGTCCATTATTTAGTAATTCTTTTGCAAAATCGTAGACATATGGTTTATTAAAACATGAATTAGCTACTGTTAGGCTGTCTTCTGGATTGGTTATGACTGTAACATAAAGAAAATAAATTCAAATATTGTCCTATTGTACCTTCGGAAAAATGATTTACTTAATACTACAAAAAAGGGGTTCCGATTCCATCTCTCAGTAAATCTCATATTGTGTGTATTTCTGCATGTTGGTATGTATGTTTATCCACGTGTTTCTCAGAAACAAGAAAGTGATTTGTAATTTAATTAAATATCTATCAACTTGGGGACTTACTATGACTTACACTTACCATATAAGGAATGAGTAGGGAACCAGAATCTAATAACACCACCCTTTTCTGTGGCAGTGATCTGAATTCTCCGAACAAAATTCCATAGATCTGAAATATAAAGGTACATTTCATTTAAAATTATTGTTGTTTTTTTAACTTAGTTTTGTTTAATACAAAGATGAGACGTAACCTATTATCAGTGCAAAATAATAAAGTACGTTGGTTAATACAGGCATGGATAGCACCACAAGCTGTTAGTATTGGGATTTCCTAGTTTTCTTGCCTTTTTATATTGGACGCACTAATATAAACAATTAAATTATGTTTTGTCCTTTTTGTCAGGAACAAGATGCAAAAAATATGCAAATGCTTTTTTGTTGTGTTATTATTGCATATTAATCCTTAACCTAGACTTAACCTCTATTTCAGAAAAAGGTTTGTAACTGACTTCTACCTAGTTTTTTTTTCTAAGATTTGTAGTAACATTTGGCGTATATTTCATTGTTGTTCATTTCAGGCATTTTTTATATGGCTGATGGGCATTCCCCTTTGAAGTATTCTTTGTGAAGAGAAGGTATCCACTAAGAAAGGGATTTTCGAAATTCCACCTCAACATCTTTTGTTCTACGAGTTCTTGAAATTCGCAAAAAAAAAAAAAATACTTTCAATAGGAATTGACGCAATCAGCTGATCCACATGTATGGTAAAACTAAAAAAAAAGTTATGAATTTCCAAAAGTCATAGAATAAAAGTTGTTCAGTTTCATGGTGCGAGAGACCACACGGGAGGTCTTGCGTTTATTATGTTACACCTTGTATACAAATTCTAGACATTTTTTTTCTCAAAGTTTAATTCATTTTTCTTTTTTTTTGCTTAGCCCGTATTATCCCACTCCTGAGCAAAGGCCTCCCCCCATTCTTCCACTTCTCACGATGGTGAGCTTCTTCTCGCCAACTCGCGAGGAAGCCATCCAAGACGTCCCGCCATCTTCTCTTCGGTCTACCGCGACCCCGTCTAGCTGTTTCAGGGGTCCAGTCTTGCGATATTCGAGCCCACAGCTGTATCGGCACCCGGCAGACATGGCCTGCCCAGTCCCATTTTAGCCTGGCAGCTTTTTAAGCTACGTCGGCAATTTGAGCTCTGGAGCGCAGTGTGGTTCCTTATCCGGTCAGTTATTTTCACATTCAGTATGTTGCGTTCCATCGCTCGTTGGCAAACCTTGAGTTTGGACTTCTGGACGTTAGTCAAAGACCAAGTCTGTGCACCATATGTCAGAATGGGCAGAATACACATGTCAATTAGCTTGCGTTTAAAGGGGATAGGTAAATCGCCCTTGAATAGCTCTTTCATGGACCAGTAGCTCTTCCAGGCATTTTCCGTGCGTCGTACCACTTCTTTATCTTGTCTCGCCTGGAAGGAGACTACTTGGCCCAGGTAGATGTATTCTTGGACATAGTGTATTTTCTCCCCGTTTAAGTGCACGTTGATAGGTGAACTGTTGGTCATGAGCTTAGTCTTTGACATGTTCATCTTCAGTCCAACTTCAAGGCTTGCTTTGCTGAGTTCTTGAAGCATATTTTCCAATTCCGCAGCTGATGAAGAGAAACGTACAATGTCATCAGCAAAGCGTAGATTTGTCAACCTCGCCTTACCGAGACAGATATCTCTCTCTTTCCAGGCGGTCGCCAACGTTCTAAAGACTTCTTCAAGGGTACTGGTACTACTACTACTACTACTACTGTTACTATCTTGTTGGTAGTAACGTGATCCCGTTTCTGCAGAAATCTTGGGATTTTTTTATTTAAAAAAATGCAACAAGGAGATTTGACAGCGAGGACTGTCAAAACTACTTGTCGCATTTGTTTGATGTTAACCTAACACTACCATAAAAATTGTGAAGAGACCGAAACAGGTGAAAATCTGAGGATGCTAGGTCAGGACTATTTGGTGTATGCATTAACACTTCCCAACCAAGCTCTCTCTTTGATTTGTGGCCAAAGATGTGTGTGGTCTGGCGTTATCATGACGAAAGACCACACCTTTTCTGTCGATCAATTAAGCCCGTTTTTTCTCAATTTGTTGCTTGTAGTTGTTGGCGGTAGAGATGCGAATCGATGGTTTTGCGCGGTGGTGAAGCTCATAATGAACGATGCCCTTTCAATTCTACCATTCACACAGTACCAACTTATTGCGTGTTAATCCGGGTTTCGCTGCAGTCTGCGGAGCTTGACTACCCTTTGACCATTATGATTTTCGCACGTTCTTGTCTTAGGTGATCCATTTTTCAGCACAGTGATCAGTTTCAGATCAGTGATGGTTTTAAAAAATTGATCGGTTTCATTACGTTTCAAAAGAGAATCGCAAATGAGTACACGATTTATTAGGTTTCTCTCAGTGAGCTCGTATGGCATCCAAATACCGAGCTTTTTTGTATGGCCAGACTTGTTCAAATGGGTCAAAACTGTTTTGTGGTCAATCCTCAGCTCCTCGGCTTTTTTTTCTTAATGTAATCTCTTGAAATGTCAGTCAATCCATGTAAAAGGTATTCAGCTGTATCTGGTTAGACTGGACGCCGAAGATCCGACGTAATATAAGTTTTTTAAACTGCGCCACTATATTCCTAGACTAGTGAGTTTCAACTGTCGAGAGCCTGGAATCCAGTGGTTTAACTATGCAAAAAGTGCCGAAAAAAAGTTTGCGAGCAGACACTGAGTTTCGTGTGTCGGGAACAGAATCGACGCGACGCGAGTGACAGTGGTAGCGGTATCGGACTGAGTGCAAAAAATGAAAAAAAAATTGAGTAGACCGATTTGTCTGCTCATAAACACCCACCCGCAATAACTTCAGTTTATCCGTGACCCATGGTGCTTGCAACAGCACCGAAATATCAGGAACTCAAAACAAACAGTAAACATGGTAAATATCCCGTTTTTATTGTCAATATAAATGATTTTCGCTCAAAAAAATATGTTTTACTCACGTTTTCGATCTCCTATGACCTGCAGTGAATGTCCAATGATTGGTAGTGCCCCAGGTAACTCAGGGGGCGTTTTGGGATGCTGTCTCAACCACGGCCACGCAGCAATCACTGCGCATAATAATATCACTGAAAACACTATTAACATTTTACGAATCTAGCGACACAAGACGATATGAGGACAGACTGCAGCTTAAACTTGTATTTATGCAATAACTGTTGCCCATCCGGTTAAGAGCGAACAGGGGATTCTTAATACAAATATATTCCCCGTTTTCTTCCTGAATAATGCCTCTAGAGAAATCTTTTTTTCTCTCATAAAATCAAGGTCTACTGTAGACACGTCCCTATCATTTCTTTTTTTCAGCAACTAATAAGTAAAGAAAATATAACCTTCCAAAAATGAAAAAAAAAAAACGCTGCATTTTTACAGCCCTGAGAAGAGGACTACAAGACAAATTCGGAAAGTTTTTAATATAAATAAAATTATAGGAACCTAGATATAATCTTTCTTAAAGGAGATCGGGCAAGCTTCTATAGACTCTGGTCCAAGAAGCTTTGTTGATTCTAGAATACTCAAAACACTTGTTGTGTTTGATGCTTTTCAATTACCAAAGCTCATGGCAATCGCTTTAAAAAAAAAGGGTATAAACAGTACTTTTAGTGAATCGAATTCTTTATTTTTATTAAAAAAGCAATACAAGGTAGTAAAGGTAGTATGAAGCCTTCAACACTTCATCACTGATAAACATAAGCGTAACCTTCACGACCATAATCCTTAGAGGGGTAAGTAGACAAGTTTCATCGTTTGCCGAAGTGCACAGTTGGTCGCATTAGTTATTATGAGTTGAAAACGATCTGTTTACTAAATCCTGGAGACAAAATCTTCACGACTTTAATCCTTAAAGGAGTAAGCAGACATGTTTCATCGTATGCTGAAGTTCACAGTTGGTCGCAATAGTTGTCATGTGATGAAAGCGAACCATTTACCAAATCCTTGACACAGCAAACACCTTAGAGCTGCTTGAGAGTAATCTTACAGGATAGTTGAGGATAGTTGTCCGTACAACCTAAGGGGCCTTGAAGAAATGAATTGACTATTAACTGTATGCAATAGAGTCGAGGAAATGCACAGGATGGCACCTACTTCTTCTTGATGACGTGCCCAGCCCAAAGTCCATAATAAAGACATTATTATGTGCGCAACGGTTCATTTACCGGTAACGCACGTACAGTAATAATCATTGACGCTCCTTATATCTCTTGAATTACAAGATTTTGTTATCTGTATTATACATTATAGTCTATTATTTTTTTTATCACGGCGCCGATTTGCTTATGTTCTTAACAAAGAACAACAGTCTTCTAACAAGCTTTAATATGATATGTGTCTGAATCACCGACGCTCCTTGTATCTCTTGAATTCGGAGATTTTGTTTTCACTAATTGTGCATTATGGCGTTTAACTTTCTTCTCCCGGCGCCAAATTGCTTATGTTCTTAACAAAGAATAACCCTCTTCTTACAAGCTTTAAAATGATATGTGTCTGAATCACCGACGCTCCTTGTATCTCTTGAATTAGGAGAATTTGTTTTCACTAATTGTGCATTATGGCGTTTAACTTTCTTCTCCCGGCGCCGAATTGCTTATGTTCTTAACAAAGAATAACCCTCTTCTTACAAGCTTTAAAATGATATGTGTCTGAATCACCGACGCTCCTTGTATCTCTTGAATTAGGAGATTTTGTTTTCACTAATTGTGCATTATGGCATTTAATTTTTTCTCCCGGCGCCGATTTGCTTATGTTCTTAACAAAGAATAACCGTCTTCTAACATCCTTTAAAATGATGTATGTCTTAATCACCGACGCTGTTTGCCATCGTTGATTACATAGTTCATTTTAAATGATCAATAACTTTTTTCTCCATAGAGGAATTTTTTTTGACGCCATAACAAAAGATGATGCTCTTGACATCAGCTTCAAGAAAATATAGGTCTAGTTCACCGACGCTACTTGGACCGCTTCCGCCCGATCTCCTTTGAACGCCAAAAATAATTGAGTCGGCTCTTAGAGGAGGCTTTTAGAGGAGAAAGGGGAATACGAAACGTTTATCTTGTTAAAAAAATCGTGGTATAATCGGTCTGAGCTGCAGCTGTCCCTCCCTATTGCACTGTACGGAGGCTTGACGCAGCGTGACGGCAATAAATTTCTTCAAATACCTACCTCGCAGGCCCTGTTCCCTCTTAACCTTTTCACCGCCCACGTACACATAACGCGATGCCTTGCCAGCGCCAAGTTATAAATGTTTTTGCCGATTTTAAGACAAATAAGGGCTACTTTTGTGTGGAAAAGTAAAAACCAGGGTATTAGACCGTGTTATATTAAATAATAAAATGAAACGAAGCTTTTAAATACAGTACTTTTATGTTTTTTTATAGGTAGTTAAAAATTAAGAGCTTCTAATGAAGTCGTGGGCGCTGGTGGCACGGAAATCTGGAACTTCTATTGAAGTCCGTGGCGGTGAAAAGGTTAAGCATCTAGAAAGTTATACTGCCAGTGGCTATAAAAAATACTAGCTGTTTGCCCGCGACCTTCGTCCGTGTGAATTTTTTTTATTAGCCTGTTTGAGTATCCCACTGCTGGGCAAAGGCCTCCCCTTTCTCCTTCCAAACCTCACTGACCTATTAAATACTGAACTATATCTGGCCGTGTGAAATAATTATTCGTTTATTCATTTTCCTTACATACTAATTACATTTTTAAATATCTATATATATATAGAATGATAAACTGACTGACTGACTGACTGACTGACTGACTAACTGACTGACAGGGTGATATATCAACACACAGCCCAAACCGCTGGTCCTAGAGACATGAAACTTGGAGGGTGTATTCTTTGTGAAGAAAAGGTTTCCACTAAGAAAGGATTTTTGGGATTCCACCCCTAAAGGGGTAAAATAGGGGATGGAAGTTTGTATGAAAGTCTGTCAGTTTTGAAGTTAGGATCTTCAAATTTTGTGTTTAGGCTGACGATTGAAAATTAATTTATACGTGTCTCGGCGTTTTTGACAATTCTACCCCCGAAGGGTTAAAAAGGGGGGTGAAGGTACTATGTTTGTACGGGTGGAATGCAACTCAATTTTGTACAACCAATTTAGCTGAAATTTTGCACACACCTTTGGTTCTGGTGACAACACATTTTTATGACAGACATTCCTTAATCCTGCATCCAGGATCGTCTTCTCAAGAGAGCACTCTTCAACGGTTAGCAGCACGGTCACGAAACTTTGTTAACGCGTTCAATTTTGATAGATAAAGATGATTTTTAACCGACTTCCAATAGGAGGAGGATTTTTTTTTTGTACTTTTTTTTTTGTGTGTATGTTCAGCGATTTCTTTGCTAATTGTGAACCGATTTTGATGATTCTTTTTTTGTTTGGACAAATATTATTCTGCGGGACCACCGTTTAAATTTGGTGAAGATCTGATGCTGATCTACGGAGATATCAATGGAACTCTTCAATAATAGACAGCAAATCTGTCATGATTGCTGCAATCGCTTGGATGTTTATTGTTTACACAACACCATTATATAACATCACGCCTGTATGCTTTGAGGGGGTACGCAGATGTGTACCAGTGCACCTACATTTTGATAATTAGGTATGCTAAGTTCCATTTTATTGGGGACTAGCTGTGCCCGCAATTTCGCTCACGTTAGCACGTATTCTTTTGGCATTATTAGGGAACACTACATAGGAACGTGAAGTCGTAGTATTTTCCTACCTCTACAAAATAATCCATTTTAATATTTTAAATGCGAAAGTAACTCTGTTTGTTTGTTACGTTTTCATGACTAAACAGCTGATTGGATCGTAATGAAAGGCAAGGAGATAGATTATATCCTGAGGAATGATATAGGTTATCGTTTTTTTCTCACACATACACATCAAAATTCACGCGAACGAAGTCGCGGGCAACAGCTAGTCTATCTATATAAATAAAAAGAGAAGGCCTGACTGACTGACTGACTGACTGACTGACTGACTGACTGACTGACTGACTGACTCATCAACGCCCAGCCCAAACCCTTGGACCTAGAAAGCTGAAATTTTTCACAGAGGTTTCCTTTATAATGTAGACAAGGAATAAGGAAGGATTTTTTTAAATTCAACCCCTAAGGGAGTTAAATAGGGGATGAAAGTTTGTATGGAAAATCGTCATTTTTGTAGTTTAAACCATAAAAATTGGTGGTTACCATCCTGGTGAAAAATTAAAAACCACGTGTTTGAGTATTTTTCGAAATTCAACCCCTAAGGGAGTTAAATAGGGGATGAAAGTTTGTATGGAAAATCGTCATTTTTGGAGTTTAAACCATAAAAATTGGTGGTTACCATTCTGGTTAAAAATTAAAAACCACGTGTTTCAGTGTTTTTCCAAATTCATCCCCTAAGGGAGTTAAATAGGGGATGAAAGTTTGTATATAAAATCGCCATTTTTGTAGTTTAAATCATGAAAATTGGTGTTTATCATTATGGAGAAAAATTTAAAACCACGTGTTTCAGTGCTTTTCAAAATTCAACCCCTAAGGGAGTTAAATAGGGGATGAAAGTTTGTATGGAAAATCGTCATTTTTGTAGTTTAAACAATGAAAATTGGTGTTAATCATTCGGTTACAAATCACGTGTATCAGCGTTTTTCGAAATACAACCCCTAAGGGAGTTAAATAGGGGATAAAATTTTGTATAGAAAATCGTCATTTTTGGAGTTTAAACCATAAAAATTGGTGGTTACCATTCTGGTTAAAAATTAAAAACTACGTGTTTCAGTGTTTTTCGAAATTCAACCCCTAAGGGAGTTAAATAGCGGATGAAAGTATAAATGGCATCACGAAATATCGAAAACCGCTTGACGTATAAACTTGAAATTTGGCAGGAAGGTAGTTAATAGTTAGTAGACTTCCGCTAAGAACGAATTTTGCGACAGGGCCGGATTAAGGAGATCTAAGGGCTCTCGCAAGTTTGTATGGAAGTCCTTCATTTTTTGTGCTACAAATTTGAAATTTGGCAGGAAGGTAGTTTATAGTTAGTAGACGTTTGTTTAGAACGGATTTTGCGATAGGGTCGGATTAAGGACGCCTAAGGGCTCTCGCAAGTTTGGATGAAAGTCCTTAACTTTTTGTGCTACAAACTTAATATTTGGCAGTGAGGTAGTTTATAGTTAGTAGACGTTCGCTAAGAACGGATTTTGCGACAGGGCCGATTTATGGAGGTCTAAGGGCTCTCGCAAAAAGTCATTTAATGTTGTATACAGAATGGTATTAGAATAAAAGTGCCCAACAAGGTTCACTTTGAAAAAAAGTTGTATAGCGCCATAATACACCGATTTTAAAGCCATATCGTTGCCTCAACGCCATTTAATTTTGTTTCGGACCTCTGCCACCCAGAATTACAGCACCCAAAAGGACGCCGTTTGTAGTCATATCACCTTTTGATCTGGCAGTCAGTTCTCACAAAAAACATAACATCACGCCTTAAAGCCCCGAAGGGTTGGGCAGACGTGTACTAATCGTACACACACATTTCGCCAGTTTTATTGAAGTCCCATGTAATAGGGGGTGAGCCTATTGCCATCAACCGGGCACAGATCCAGATTCCGTGGCTGCTACTGAGAAATTCCTGATGGGATAACCCAATAACACTGTTATTCATAGTATTTTTTCATTTGCATATTTTAATGTTAAATGGAAGAGCGGAGTCACCTAAGGGGGCGTCCATTAATTACGTGAGACGTTTAAGGGGGGGGGGGTCGCGCCCATTATCACCCAATCTCACGAGGGAGAGAGTTTCGGCAGATATAACCGGGTTTAATTGAGGTTTAATTGAGTCTCACGTGAGATTAGGAGGGGGATGAGGGGGTCAACCCAAATCTCACGACATCCCACCAAGGGGGGAGGGGGTCGAAAAATCGCCTCACGTAATTAATGGATGCCCCCTAACAAAAGCATCTTCTTGCTTAAAAGGTGATCTCCAAATCATGTGTGTGACAACTTTATGTAATTGAAATAAACAATTTTTTTTTTAACACTTTGCCCGACTCCCGGGGAATCAATCCCACGCTTAGTAGTCGCGCTTGCTACCACTAGACCAACGAGCCAATCTCACACATGCACAGCAAAATTTTCACGCGAACGAAGTCGCGGGCAACAGCTAGTTTTATATAAAAACATTTCAAATATAAGTAGTTAAGCTAAAAATAAGTAGCCCACCGGCAACAGGAACAGGGTCTGAGTTATGTGAACGTCAAGATGACGGGACCCCGCCAGGTTTTGCGAATTTCATGTGAATAGAATTTTATACAATATTTCAACTAATTAATTCATACTTTCATAGTAAAATTGTACACCCATTTTTTTTTTAAATATTCTTCTAAAAAAGTGGTCTCGCTATTTTAATATCAAAATGACGGGTCCACTATTTAGTTGATGAAAACCACATGGCCTGATCTTAAACTGATCACACAATATTTTAATACGATATAGTACGATTACTTTTGAATCGTTATTATACTTTTAAAACTATAATTTCAATAAAAAGTGTTAAAAGTTACATCGGAAAAGCGCCTGAAGAAAAAGTATAATTTTTTGGCTCATACAAGAGGGTTATTCTAAAGTGTCTTTTTATGTTGTAAATTATGGTTTTAATTATTTAATTTATTAATGATAATTTGTCCCTAGAAAAAAAACATAGGTACTTAGTTAACGCATCCAGAGATACTATTTTTAAGGTGATATATTGAAAAAACATTGGTTTTTCTATTTCGTATAACTTGTTAAGTATGTGGAATAGGGATTCAACATTTTGGTATATGTTTTTTGACTCTTTGGTCTAGTATCATGTAAAAGGAATACACGATTCAATGAATTTTTCTCGATACAAAAAAAATACAAAGTTATATCCATTTTTTTACTTTACTCGATATCATGGCTTAACGCTTAGAATTATTATTCAATGGAATTAACTTTAAAAGATAGAGAATTATTATGTCAAAGTTTACTCAATGTAGTTTTAAATTTAATTCATTTTTTTTTGTTAAAAAAGGAGTAAATTCGTTTTGGCACGTACGTCGTTTTATTTCGAGCGCACACACAATATAGCCATCTCTTTTTTTGCGTTTTAAAAGTAATTGCATCACTTTCACTCGCTTACTAGATCAGTCGCCCGGTGCGCTTCATCGACGTCAAACCTATGACATTTTTTTTGCAGATCGGTGCTATCGGATTTTCGTAATTTTAATAATTGTTTACATAGTAAAAGTTAGTAGATTGTGTTAATTAGTGTTAAATAGGTATATAGAGACTATTCTTGTGATTGAACAGTACCTATAACGTATCGTTTTTCTATTTGTGACTAGTTTTTAATGGGAAAAAATATGAAACCGAAACTAAATAAAGTACAACATTTAGAAAACATGGCATCTGAGGGTGAGGGCTCATAAAATGAGAGAGAGTAAAAAGTAAGTATATGGTTATGTACAATAATTATTAGTTTCTATTTATATATTGTTTATATAATGAAAAAGGTTAAAATGTACTTATATTTCATTTTAGGTTAGAAATATGTCAACAATACATTGATGTATACAATACGTCAAATACTATTACGGCGTGTGTCAGACTAAGAGCACAAAAAGGAATGGAGTCGCATTTGAATTGCGAAAAGAGGTGAGTTTTTAATCGAATTTTTTTTGAATCTTTATTGAGGTATAACTTGAAGGAAATGTGAGTTCTCTTATTTTATTTACTACTAGCTTCTGCCAGCGGCTTCGCCCGCGTGGATGTCGAAAAATATCCCACCCGAACAAACATAGTTCTTACCTTCATCCGCTGAGACACGTATAAATTAATTTTCAATTGTCAGCCTAAACACAAAATTTGAATATCCTAACTTCAAAACTGACGGAGTTTCATATAAACTTCCATCCCCTATTTTACCCCTTTATGGGTGGAATTCCCAAAAATCCTTTCTTAGTGGATACTTACTCTTCACAAAGAACACACCCCCATGTTTCGTGTGTCTAAGACCAGCGGTTTGGGCTGTGTGTTGATATATGCTAATAAATTAAATAGGTATGTCGCCGCAAGAGCGTCTATCTGCTAAGAATATTAGTTAATTTAATTAATAACCAACTTATAATGTCTCATCCATCATAATATTGATCGTGCCATCTGTGGGTTCCAAGAACAATTATTACAATGACCTGTATCGATTGACAGAAGAGATAAGCGCCATCTAATGGTCTCTGTATTAACTAGTACTGAGATCTTATCACGAACTCGTGATAAGATCTTCTGAAGATTAATTTATTAAACGAAAGTCGAGCTAGAACTATAGTTAAAATTAAGATAAGCAAATATTTGACAATTGGGATTTTAACAATGCTCATTTAACACTAAGAATTGTTTTGAGG
Organism: Noctua comes; assembly: GCA_963082995.1. Lineage (NCBI taxonomy): Eukaryota > Metazoa > Arthropoda > Insecta > Lepidoptera > Noctuidae > Noctua > Noctua comes. The sequence goes on from OY720289.1 coordinate 8,791,011, forward strand.
CAACATTCCACAATATTGTGGAAGATGGCGCCGAATACGATTTTAATGATCAATAACTCAATTTATAATTTGAAACTACAACTAAATCAGTTTCTGTAACTAATTACAAACTGAAAAGTAACAAGATTATTTTACAGAGCAATGTATTAGTGAAACACCTGTTTGTATTAAATCCTTTGATCTGCCGGAAATGGTTTTAAGCAAGATCCCATTGTTGTAAAAAAGTAATGAAGCCACTAATTAGTTTTAATTCAATAACCCCTTTGCATTTATGAATAGTGGCATTGTTTAATTATTAGAGTAATTAATTGTGAAGTATTCTAGTATTGTTTGTAAGTTTTAATGAACTTACTATGTAATAAATTACTGTACTGGCGGTGTGGCACTTCCGCCCAGACAGACAGAACACGCGGAGGTACAACGAGAAGTCGAGTTAGTTAGCTCGCGATTAGAAAACAATTGAAGTATGGAATTGAAAGTGGTTTTTAACGTAACACGAATTAAAAGAGTGTGTAAGGAGTTTCTTAGCCCGTTCTTCTCCTTATGAACAATCATGTTTGCGAACGGGTGGCTCAACTTGTAAATGGTTTAATAGAAATAAACGTTTGAAGTTTTAGTCAAGTATTGTGTGTGATTTAAACTACCCAACTACCTATCTATCAACAAAAGAATCATGTCACACGAAGACAATATGGCGGAATGGCGGATGGCGTCGATATTTGGGATTAGCGTTCCTCCTACTCCATTCTCTGTCATAATAGGTATAATATTCCCCTTCAGAATAAGTTAAGCCATCATATGGACGATACTAATATAAATCAATTTTATGATAATTTATTTTCAATAGTTCACACTGAGTTTAACAAAACTTTTGAAAAGAAGACAAAATGTATTTGCCCTAAATTATATTTAGTGATTGGGCAACTAGAGGTATTAGAAAAAGTAGGGAAAGACTATTTGAGCTTTATGGCCTTAAGTCCTATATAAACACTGACACTTTTAACAAGTATGTTACTAAGTATTCAAATATTTTTAAAAATACATGCAAGGCTGCCAAAGCCCTGCACATTAGCAACGAGATCAAAACTGCAGAAAACAAAATTAAGACAGTTTGGAAAGTCATAAATAACGAGACTAACAGGAAGAAAATACGTATCACTAGCTACACATTAGACACAGCGTGTGGTCCTAAAAGCTCTAATCAGGAAGTAGCTCATGAATTTGTAAATTTCTTTACCGATATACCGTTAAAAACTACGGAGGCTCTTAATTCCTCTCCTGAAGTCTCAATGGGTTTATTAAAGGCGAATGTGTCTGGCTGCCTGGCTGAATTTAAATTTAAACACATAAACCCTATGATAGTTATTAAAGCTTTCCGGCAAATAAAAGTCAAACTGACCGAAGATCTTTGGGGAATGTCTATCAGAGTTTGTACATCCATAGTTGAGACTATTGCACCATACTTAGCTTTAATTTTTAATTTGTGTGTAGACCAAGGAGTTTTCCCTGATCTAATGAAATACAGTAAAGTCATACCTCTGTTCAAATCCGGAGATAGTAAAGATACTAATAATTATAGACCTGTATACGTGTTGCCAGTTTTTAGCAAGGTTTTTGAAAAGGTAATGCTGAATCAAATGCTCAATCATTTTAATACCAACAGAATCTTACACGATCAACAGTATGGTTTCACCAAGGGACGTTGTACAACTGACGCCGGTGTAACCTTATTAAAGCACATTTTTACCGGCGACCTCCCTGACGGCGTCGGCGTAATATGTTACGCCGACGACACGCTCGTCCTGGCGGAGGGAGAGTCGCACCAGGCGGCGGCTGACCTGGCGACGCAAGCGGTTGCGACAGTCGTTGGAAGGATCCGGCAGTTGGGACTCGAAGTGGCGCTGCACAAAAAAGAGGCCATGTGTTTTCATGGCCGTCTGAACGCGCCACGGTCTGAGTCCCACATAACGGTGGGAGGGGTTCGCATCGGCGTCGGGAGAACGATGAAGTACCTGGGACTCGTCCTCGACAGCCGGTGAAACTTCAAGGAGCATTTCCTGCGTTTGGCCCCAAAGCTGAACCGGGCAGCAGCCGCCCTCAGGCGACTCCTGCCCAATCTCAGCGGGCCAAACGCCTCCTGCCGGAGGCTGTACGCCGGTGTCGTGCGGTCCATGGCCCTCTACGGGGCCCCCGTGTGGGCCCTCAGCATTTGGACGCGACCACTGAAGCTGGTCGCATGCCAGAGGGTCATGGCTATCCGGATGATCCGAGGATACCGTACGATCGCCGGCGAATCGGCCAACCTCCTTACCGGATTGCTGCCCTGGGATCTGGAGGCGACTGCCCTCCAGCGCGTCTATGAGTGGCGCGTGGAGGCGCAGCGCCGGGGCGAATCCCTGCTGCCTCGACAAGTCGAGGCGCGGCGGGAAGAGCTCCGGCGCGATCTCAGGGCAGTATGGAGGGAACGACTGTCGCAACCGAGGTCCGGGCACGCCGCAATCGCGGCGGTAAGACCCCTCTTTGAGGAGTGGCTGGATAGGCGTCACGGCATCCTGACCTACCGCGTGACGCAGGTCCTCACCGGACACGGAAGTTTCGGGAGGTACTTGTGTCATATGGGGAAGGAGGAAACGCCTGGGTGTCACCACTGCGAGGACCGCCCGGAGGACACGGTGGAGCATACGGTGCAGGACTGCCCCGCTTGGGCAGAGCACCGCCGTGTCCTCACGGCGGCGATAGGCGGAGACCTCTCGCGCCCGGCATTGGTCGAAGCCATGCTGCGGGGCGAGACGGAGTGGGAAGCGGTCGCCTCCTTCTGCGAAGCAGTCATGCTCGCGAAGGAGGAGGCGGGCCGCGTGAGGGAGATGACAGCGTCCTCCCTCCACACCAGCCGCAGTGGTAGACGCCCACGGCGCCGGACGTCGGCAGACGATCTCCGGCCACCGTAGGCGCGGGCATGCGGGCGGCGAGTAATGGGCGACTCGCTGTCCGACCATGGACCATACCCGGGTCGATGGCGCGTTGTGTTCCACGCGCGCCTCAAAGAGTGTCAGCATAATGACGGGGCCCCCCTCTAGAGGGCCAAAGCCTGCCGGGGTCGCGGGACTCATAGAATTACCGTGACCCTGGAACATAAAGGGCTACTGAAGGACACCGTGGATTTTAGTCAGTACAAGTCTGACAGTCCCTCCCGCTCTGCCTTGGGTGGGAGGACTCATTTGATGATTTCACCACGTTAAAAAAAAAAAAAAAAGCACATTTTTACTGCGTGGGAAGAGTCCCAAGACGCCATAGGAATATTTTGTGACCTCTCCAAAGCATTTGATTGCGTAAATCACGACACATTACTTTTGAAACTTGAGCATTACGGACTAGGTAAACTTGCACTTAGTTTGATGAAATCTTATTTGAAGGATAGACAACAACAAGTTCAAATAAATGGTGTTAATTCACAGGGTTTAAAAGTAAAAATGGGGGTTCCGCAAGGCTCAATATTGGGTCCTTTCCTCTTTTTAGTGTATATAAACGATCTACCCTATTTATTGAAAAACCAACCTCATAATATGGTGTTATTCGCTGATGACACTTCCCTTATTTTTAAGATAAACAGACGGACCCAAAATCTAGATGACGTGAATAATGCCCTACTTCAGGTCCATAACTGGTTCACAGCAAACAATTTAGTGTTAAATGGAAAAAAAACGAAATGCATAAGATTTGCTTTACCAAATGTTAAAAGTAGCGATTGTGATAAATAGTATTGAATAAAGAGAAGCTTGAATTTGTAGATAAAACAGTTTTCCTGTTGATTACGCTTGATTCGAGGCTACAATGGGGTTCTCATTTAACATCAGCGGGGCGGCTAACTTCAGCAGCATATGCTATTAGAAAAATCCGTCAATATACTGATGTAGATACCGCTAGACTGGTCTATTTTAGTTACTTTCATAGTATACTGTCTTATGGCATTTTACTATGGGGACGGGCTGCAAACATTGAGTCTATATTTATTCTGCAAAAAAGAGCCATCAGAGCCATATATAATCTTCGTAGGCGTGATTCTCTAAGGGAACTGTTTAAGGAAATTAACATCATGACGGTACATTCTCAATACATCTATAAAAACATAATGTATGTAAGAAAAAATCTACATCTTTTTAATAAAAGAGGTGACAGACACAATTACAGTACTAGAAATAGAGACCAATTAGTTCAACCAGGCTTCAGACTCGCTAAAGTAGACTCATCTTTCATGGGGTACTGTTTGAGATGCTATAACAAAATTCCAAAAAGTATTCTTGAACTGAATGAAACGAAATTTAAAACATGCATTAAACGCACACTGTGTAGGCAAGCATATTACAAGTTAGACGATTATATCGTTGATAAAAATGCTTGGCTCAATGCCGGTCCTGCTCCACAAGGACAGGGGCGCATAAATGAATAGCATTACATATCCCAATCACCTGCGCTCTTGATGATTTATTTACTGCATCAGTGAGCGGGGTACACGTGGCTGAGTTTTGGGCTAAGCATATTTAAACTTTTTGCCATCGAAACGCTAAGAAGAAGAAGCATTAAATAGTATGTTGGAGCTGCTGAAGATTGTACAACTATCTTTGCTTTGTATAAATTCAATCTCTTTAGTATTATATAGCCGCATAGCCCATATTGTGTGAGTACTATGTAATAGAAAGCTGTCATTCGCGGGAAACCTACGTCTTTTCTTGACTTGAATGTGCCCTGGCGATTAGGAGTGTGTCATGCTCACTCAAATGTCTCGCTGATGGTGGCGCGTGAATCATTTAGTTCCCTTCAAAATGGTTGAGTTGAATTGTTTACTATGGACACTTTTAACGTACACATCTTGCTACATCGTTCTCACATAATGTACCATCTCAACAAGAATAATGTAACCAAGAGTTTGTAAAAGTATTCTGATTTAAAAGAGTGTCCATGGAGTTTCTTGCCCGTTCTTCTCCATAGAGATCTACGTTAGGGAATGGGCAACTACAGTACTTTCACAGTTTTTATGCCTTGTGACTGGGACTGTAGCTATTTTTGTCTTTGTTTCGACAATTCAAAAGTGCCTGTAACTGGCCTATTTGAAATAAATGATTGATTGATTGATATCACCCAGTCAGTCAGTCAGTTTACCATTTTATTTATATAAATGGTAATGTAATGCAAAAATCAGCATCACTTAAAGTGAATCCGAAGATATCTTTATAAACTTTTATTGAGATAAGAATAACAATAAGTTTAACCGATGTGCTCTTTCCTCTGCCGATTCTTGAGAACGCCTATTTCTCATTCTCTTAGCTTCTCTCGAATTTCGAGATAAAGATAATCGTTTTTTAGGTGGCATTGATGCAGGCAAATAAAAATAAAGCTAAAACGTAAATGAAAATAAAACTAATAGGTATAAAAAAGTGAACGTAAATTAACCAAAACTTACCTATCAGTATCTAAAAATCTATGCGTACTACTACTTCACCTAAAAAGAAATAAAATGTAAACTATTAATAATTGTAATTTGAACGAATATTTAAACACTACCAAAATAACTAATACCTATTTTATAAATTAACAACAAAAGGAATCTAAAAATAAATTATCAAAGACTAAAAGTCGCGCTGATAAACACGGTTTGTTAATATCAATTAAGTATTGTCTGTCAATAAAGTCGAACGCTCTGAACGTCTATTCGCATCAACAGGCAAAAATTGTATGAAGCTCGCGCTTTTTTTTTTTTTTTTTTGGTATTGGCATCTCGCAGTTCAGCCTCTGAGGCTGGCTTCTGCTTAACCGGACAAATCCTGTGGATGCCTTGAAATTAAGGCCTCCAGCCAAGAAGCTCGCGCTCGGACGCCTCGCCTTTTTATACCATCGGCCGCGAGACGCGTCGAGCGCGGCGACCGATTCTCGGACCTTATACAAAAATAATCCTTATAGCATGATTCAGTATTCACGCGCGATGGCTTATTATTAGCGTATTTCATGTATAACTTTGGTGTTTCTATACCGATTTCTATGATTCTTTTTTATGGAATAGTTAATAATGTTAACTTTTTTAATTAGGGATGACTGAGAGTGTTATAAACGTAAGAGTAGACAAATATAATCAGAAAGCTTCGAACGGCTAAGCTATCGGGAGTTACACGTTATATTGTGAGTCAACCATAAAAGATAGACATATGCTGTCGTTGGATATTTTTTATATAATTTTAAGGAAAACATTTCCGTAATATTAATTTCTGTGTAGCTTTAACCATTAAGGTTGCACACGCGACGGAAGCTTAAAAAATGGAGTAACTTCTCCCGTTTTCCCAACATTTCCCTTCACTGCTCTGCTCCTATTGATTGTAGCGTGGTGAAAAGTATACTATAACCAACTCAGGAGTATGAAAAATAATTGTACCAAGTTTCGTTAAAATCCGTCGAGTAGTTTTTGTTTCTATAACGGTTATACAGACAGACAGACAAAAATTTTACTGATTGGATTTTTGGCATCAGTATCGATCCCTAATCACCCCCTTTTTTTTTTTTTAACGTGATAAAATCATCAAATGAGTCCTCCCACCCAGGGCAGAGCGGGAGGGACTGTCAGACTTGTACTGACTAAAATCCACGGTGTCCTTCAGTAGCCCTTTATGTTCCAGGGTCACGGTAATTCTATGAGTCCCGCGACCCTAATCACCCTCTGATAGTTATTTTGGAAATATATTTCATGTACAGAATTGACCTCTCTACAGATTTATTATAAGTATAGATAGATGTACTATGAACTTTCCAGTATAGAGCTTGGCATAATTAGCATTTTTCCAAGTTGACTTATACTTTTTGTTTCAGGAGTCCAAAACTGCCGACATTAGTGGCCACAGAGTTGTTGATGTAAATTACTTTTTTAATTAATTACTTAAAATATCGAGTCACCAATCAATGTTTCAATGCGGCCTTACAACCATTAAATTAGAATCAGAAAAAGTTTCTGGCCTTACATCTGAGTTCAAATTTTCTTGTACATTATGTAAAACAAAGTTTAAAGTACAGAACTCAAAAAAAATGGTATGGTGGTGGTGGTGGTGGTTGTGGCCGGGATGGTGGCAGCTGGTTGTGGTAACGCTCAACTAAAACAGTTTTCTGCTGCTGTCGATTTACCATCCATGTCGGAATACAAATACAAAATCTTGCAAGATGAAATATGTTGTGACGAATGGGAAGTGACGGCATGGGAAGTAATGAGGAAAGCGGGGGAACGGGAGAAAGAAGCGGCAGTCAAAGAAGAAAAGGCTACTAAAGATGGCATACCAATAATAGATGTAATCTTAGATGGTTGCTGGGCTAAACGTTCATACAGAACTAATTATTCTGCACTATCTGGCGCTGCGACAATTATAGGTAGACGATTTCGTCAAGTTTTTCATGGCAGTCAAAAACAAATACTGTTGTATTTGTGCTAGAGCGGTAAAACGAAATGAGGTAGTAACACACCATGAGTGTTTTAAAAATTATAGCGGATCTTCAACAGCTATGGAATCCACTATTATCAATTATAATGTAAACAGTCCATAGAAATGCATGGCGTAATCTATGGAAGATACATAGCTGATGGAGACAGTATCTCTTATGCAAAAATACTTAACACTCGACCATATCCATATATAGATTCCTAATTCAAAGTGTATTCTTTGTGAAGAGTAAGTATCCACTAAGAAAGGGTTTTTCGAAATTCCACCCCCAAGAGGGTGAAACGGGGTGTTGAATTTCCTGTGAAACTTTTTATTCTCGGAGGCGATTGACTTGAAAATATGTAATCATACTCTTCAGTTAAAATTATGAGATACGTGAATCACAGTTTTTCCAAAATCATCCCCCAATTTAAAATTCAATGTCCTGTCTGGCTGACTGATATATCAATGCACAGCCCAAACCGCTGGTCCGAGAGAAATGAAATTTGGACGGTGTATTCTTTGTGAAGAGTAGGTATCCACTAAGAAAGGGTTTTTTGAAATTCTACCCCTAAGATCGTAAAATAGGGTGTTGAATTTTCTGTGAAACTTAATATTTGCTGGGTCGATTGACTCGAAAATTGATGTTCACACTCTTCAATTAAAATTATAAGACATGTGTATCAGTTTTTCCAAAATCATCCCCCAATATAGTTAAATAGGGCTTCGAAGCTTACGTAGAAGGGCGCATGCCGCGCAGCGTTGCGTGGGGCGTGCGGGACGCGGGAGTATTTACCTATTACTAAGTAGGTAGGATTTTTCTGAGGTAGACGTGTCTGTGAATATGGTTTATTCCACCGATTTTCGCGTTGGCTCGCGATACGGGACATTGATATTAAATATTATGTCAAAGTATTATGTCTATAAATAGATTCCTAATAAATCATTTGATTGGTGTGCCGGTGTCCAATCTCAAACCAAAATATTTCACAAATGTAATTTAATTGATATTACTATGAACAAATATTTGCAATAGCAAGTACACGTAAATCTATGTATGTACTATACATACATAGATTACTTATTATCCCAGAAGTAAGATTCCGTGGGCAATTCCCGAACTCCACGCGGGCGAAGCCGCGGGCAGAAGCTAGTTTAATTGATATAACTTTAAACGAATAATCGCAAGTTATCAGCAAGTACATGTAAATCAATGTATGTGTTATATATAGATAGATACATAGATTACTTATTATCCCAGAAGTAAGATCCCGTGGGCAATTCCCTAACTCCACGCGAGGGAAGCCGCGGGCATAAGCTAGTCCATATATAGATTCCTAATAAATCATTTGATTGGTGTCACCGGTGTCCAATGTCTAACCAAGATATTTCATTTAAGTAATTTAATTGACATTACTATGAACAAATATTTGCAAGTTATCACCAATTCCAGAACTCCACGCGGGCGAAACTGCGGGCAGAAGCTAGTAATACATATAAATAGACGAGTTTTTTAAAGTAGGTTAAATATAGAAAAATTTAAACAATATATTAATTATTTAATAAAAAATATTCATAGTAAATAAACATTTGTCATAATATGCCTTTTTTTTTTTAGCGTGGTAAAATCATCAAATGAGTCCTCCCACCCAGGGCAGAGCGGGAGGGACTGTCAGACTTGTACTGACTAAAATCCACGGTGTCCTTCAATAGCCCTTTATGTTCCAGGGTCACGGTAATTCTATGACGCCCGCGACCCCGGCAGGCTTTGGCCCTCTAGAGGGGGGCCCCGTCATTATGCTTACACTCTCAATTTGTTATATGCCTTCATTACCTAATGAATTTTATTACATGGTGTACTTAATAAAAAAAAATGGTTGACAATTAAATATCTGTATTATTTTTCTACTCCATACCTCCTATGTGCTAATATTTCAAATAATCCAAGAAGTGCGTACTCGGTTTTCCCGAATGCCACCGCGTACACTGCATTCGCCGCTCCCCGCGCGGGGGGCTAAGCCACGCCCATCGAGCTGCGATTTATTTTCGAGGTAGCGCCTTATATGACATTCAAAGGAGTCAAGTCCATTGCCATCAACCGGACACAAACCTGACTCCGTGCTGGGAAATTCCCAATCGAAAAACCCAACAACACTGCTCGAAACTATTGCATGAATAAAAACAACATAAAGGTGAATTTGAGAACGCTTATTTAATAATTATAATGTATTTCAAATTTACTATCATACGGTAGACCGTATGTCCGTTCTGGTAGTCGACTACCTGCATATTAATTACGATACCTACCTTTATTATAAAAACCTTTGTTCCTGTATCACAAAAAAAAAAACTAACTAACAGATTTGGATGAAATTAGGCACACAAATAGATTTTAACTTCTTTATCCCGCCAGTACGATCCCGTGGTACAATTATCGAAATCCACGCGGACAAAGCCGTGGGCATAAGCTAGCTGATTTTTTTTTGATTAATCGTACCTACCTACAATGATAGTTTAAACGTGTTTCGATTTTGACCTTGTAAAATATTAATTTCATCGTGCAGCCGATTTTATTATACAACGTTTAAATCTTGCTCGTTAATCCTCATAATCATAAATTGTATTTTTTTTTTTACAGTAGATATTTAAAATAACCTAAAGTAACTTACTTAAGTATAAACTCAACTCAACGCTGTCAACTGGAAATGTCCCCAAAAGACTGGCGGCGTTGCCACGTTTTCTGGCAACGCTTAGTCTCTAGCCAAGGTCTACTAAGCGTTTTGAAATTTCCTTGAAAAGGCTGTGAGCACTCGGTCCCCACGGTGTTTCAACCCCAAACGGCTCGAAAATAAAGTTACCTACCAATCATCATCATCATCTGCCTAGCATTTTCCCAACTATATTGGGGTCGGCTTCCAGTCTAACCGGATGCAGCTGAATACCAGTATTTTACCTGGAGCGACTGCCTGTCTGACTTCCACAACCCAGTTAGTACTAGGTAATACGATACCCCTTGGTAAGACTGGCTGTCAGACTTTTTGGGCCACTGACTACCTGTAACGACTGTCGAAGATCTACAAATGACAGCCGGGACCAACGGCTTCACGTGCTTTCCGAGGCACGGAGGAACCTAAAGTTACCAATAAGGTACAGTAGAACCTCAAACGGCGTAAATATAGAAATATTGTCGCCGTTTGAGGTTCTCCGTAGCCACATTGTTTTTTTATTTAAAAAAAATGACGTCAAAGCATGTCTGATAATGTGATATTTTGTCCAAAAGATGAGTATGTTTCCATAACGGGGAAGCACGAAGGAAATAATTATGTTAATTTAGGGCCGAAACGGCAGTAATGGATGATGATGGTCGAATGCATGTTAATTTTGAGCAATCTTTCCGAAATATCTCTAAAATTTTTGATTTTTTTCCACTATAAAATCGGAACTTTTTTATGTAATTTTGATCTTAAAGGCTACTTCGTTAAATTTAGGAATTTTCAGTTGTCTGTTGGTACAGTTCGCATTTCGAAAAATTGAGGTCAAGGCCAATGGAATGAAGTTTAAGTTTATTCCTCGAAGTGGTTTTGCAATTAGCGTATTTTTTTTTAAATGGACACCCCATCATCCGCCTAGCCTTTTCCCAACTATATTGGGGTCGGCTTCCAGTCTTACCGGATGCAGCTAAATATCAATATTTTACATGGACTGACTGCCTATCTGACCTCCACAACCCAGTTAGTACTAGGTAATACGATACCTCTTGGTAAGAGTGGTTGTCAGACTTTTTGGGTCACTGACTTCCTAACGACTGTCAAAGGTCTACAAATGACACCCGGGACCAACGGCTTAACGTGCTTTCCGAGGCACGGAGGAAACTCGGTATGTAATGGGCGGTCACCCATCCACAGCCCAACCTAGGCAAGCACGGCTTAACCTAAAGATCGTCCCGAGCGGCTGTTATTATTTAGCCACGAACTCCTCCTTAAAATGGACAACCCATTGGATAATAAATGAATATTGATCCAGAACTCGTTTTCTGGGTTCCGTAGCCAAGTGGCTAAAACGGAAAAAGGAAATGACACGCCATCCGCATGTCACAACCATTTACTCCGAGACTGTGGGCACCACACAGACGACATTTGAAGAGGTAGGTGTCTTCTATAAACCGCTACACAAAAGTGATGTCAAATTAGAATTAAAATAGCGTTGGCCCTCCATACAACTCTAATTTCTATACTGAAAGGAGAAAAACCAGAAAAGAATGGGTTTGTAAAACGTCAAAAGAAATTTCAACGAAAATTGTGATGAGTTTAGATATTATGGGACTTTTTCGTCCAACTGCAGCAGAATGGGGCAGAATTGCCCCAGCGTCCAATAGCGGTAAGATACACAGCAATGGATAGATAGAAACAAAAAAAAGCGTCAGTAAACGAACAAGGTTACCGTGACATATTAATATTCCTTTCAGCGAACAGAAACAAATATCTACATGGACATTAACCAAACAATAAGAAAACACGGGTTGGGTTTAGAATCGAGTCGCCTGAATTTGAGGATTATAAAATATGTGAGTACACTTTAGGAGCAAGACAGACAGCAGGGATGTGAGACAAGGACGGGACGCAGCAGCTGAGCGACGACACCCGTTTCACGTATCTCCTCTGTGCCGTATCCGCGTCCCGTCCTCGTCTTTTTTATCAGGCTTGGTACCCAGGCCGTGGTAAGCGACCAGGGTTTCAGATTCAATCTGTTACAACCTTTATTACAAGGCAATAAAGTCGAGCACTCTAGACACTAAACACTGAATTGCAATTATCGCACTTTAGCGAAATTTTAATACGCGAGTTGGTTAGATTCTGGACGCCACCGTCGCGTAAACCAAATTTGGAAACCTTGTCTCGAGAGATACAAGGGATTATGGAAAGTCAAAATTTGTTGGTGTAATTTTGTACATTAGGTAGGTAAAGCTTTTAGGAAGTATGAAAGTGGCGCCGGTGACTGAAAAGTTGTGTGGTAATTGGTTGTCGTGGTATGGGCATGTGATGCAGAGGAATGAGGAAAATGTCGTGAGGAAAGTTTTCAGTATGAATGTGGATGGGTATATGAGTAGAGGAAGACCAAAGAAACGATGGATGGACTGTATAAAGAATGATATGGCAAGAACGGAGGTGTCTGATGAGATGACGAGGAACAGAGAAGAAGGGAAGAAGAAGACATGCTGCACCGACACTAAGTGAATTGGGATAAGGGCAAGAGAATGATGATGGTATTTGGTAAAACAATAATTGAAAGTGTAATTGTGGATTTTTGTGATTTAATAAGTGGTTCGGTAAAAATTGTTTTTTTAAAAGACTAACAGTGTCGACCTTGTAAAAAATCGATCGCCGATGGTCAAACTAGTTAGTCTGGTTTGGAAGGACTCAATCGAAACCGCACCTTCTTTATACTGACATTGATGAATATTCGCTAATGGAATAAAATTAAAACATGATTATGTTTCGTTTTACATAATTATCGAATCGCGATGTAATATAATAAAAATTTGAATATGAGCGAGGACTACAACGTTGAGAAGTCGGTTGGTAGGGTTGCAAAGCGGCCGGCTTTGACAAAAAATTGTTCTATCCAGGAAAACTGTAGTGACATTTTTTTTTAAATAACACTATTTTTAGTATAGTGATAGTTATTTTCACGCCAGAATAACTAGTCCTTTTTAGGGTTCCGTAGTCAACAAGGAAAGGAACCTTTATAGTTTCGCCATGTCCGTCTGTCTGTCCGCAGCTTACCTTAAAGACTCTTAGTACTAGAAAGCTGTAATTTGGCATGAATATACAAATTAGTTACGGCGACAAAGTGGTAAAATAAAATTTCGAAAAATATTTTTTTAGGGTATCTCGGTATATCCTGTACCTACATATAAAGTGGGGATTTTTTTTCTCGCGTACCTCATAGTGTGGTATGTCGTTGGATAGGTTTTTAAAAAATATTGCAAGTTTGTTATTTAATTTTTCGATTAAGGGATTCGTTTGTGAAATATTAAGCTTTGAAGTTAAAATTTTTGTTAGAGTCAAGTGTGTGTGTCCCTCTACCAGCTTAACGGTTGTGTTTGGGTGTGTCAAAAAAAATCACGGTGGTAGTATAATAAAATTATAACAAAATTAAAAGGAAAACTATCACAGCTAAGAAGACTTTACAAGTTTACGAGTAATAGTCAACTAACTTATAAAATGTACCCGGATAATATATTTTCCTAAACATAATGTACGGGAGCATAGGTTTTTCAATGCAAATGAAAGTTTGATTTTTATTATTAAAATAAAAATCATCGTTCGGAGGCAAATCCGCATATTTTCATGGGCAAATACGGAACCCTACATTGTGCGTGGCCCGACTCGCACTTGGCCGGTTTTTCAAAAGAGATCATACAGACTAGAAGTGAAGCTGTATATGAACAAAATATTCATTTACGCATAGACAAGTGGCTTTTAAAGCGCTTCTTTTTCACCGGGATTGACATAGGCTGATAGCTCATGGAAATAAATCAGTCACAACATTCTGACTTTTCCATCATCGTTGGCGCTGATGTCACTTTGTCTCACCTTCAGTCCTGGACAGTCATACCAACTTTTTGTCATGAACTTGAACGTTTTGTCAAGATTTATTTAGTATGGTAACCCTAACCGGTTGCGACGATTTTATTTATTATTGAACAAAAAGTTTACATATGACCGTGAAGTGTAGTAGTTCACCTTATTTTGATATCTTATAAATGGTTTTTCCAATATTGTTGTTCCGTATTTGATCCATTTCCTAGAATTAAATTATTTTTTACAATTCCTATACAAGTAACTAGTTTTTAAATAAGAAATTATCCCACGGGAACGTTTTAAATATAGGCTATGACACTCTGAGGTAATGTAGGTTCCAATTAGTGAAAGAATTGTCGGAATAGGATCAGTAGTTCCGAAGATTACTCCTTACATCCAAACATACAAACGGTACTTCTTTTTATCGGTCATACGCGCAGACACGTAAAGCGACTTTGACTATTTGTGATAAGCGAAGAAGGTAAATAAAATAAAATAAATAAATAAAATACGTTTATTTCATTTCATTTTGGCTTACATTGCATGACGAGGCGTCTCCATTTAGGTTTACATTATAAACTTACAAATAGATGAATAACAAAAAGAGAAAAAATAAATAAAATTAAAGAAAATTCAATCCATTGTATAAGAGGGTGTGTGTGGGCGCGCGTGTGTTTGTGTGTGTGTGCGCGCGTGTGTGTTTGTGTGTGTGTGTGTATGAGAGAGAGAAAGGTAGATTTTGAGTGTACATGGATGGGTGACTAAGCGTAAACATCATACTATATTAATTATTTTTAAATCACACGTTACAAGAGTAACTCTGTATCATTATAATTTAATTTTAAATTGTGTAGCCATGTTATTAACTTTTTTTGCATTCATATTTTTCTATCATGAATATAAATTAGTTTATTAATTTTATTGTATAAAAAGGCTGAGCGTTTTTTATATTGTCTGCTGGCAAATTCTGTTCTAGTTCTTTTCTAGTATTTTAGGATCATATGATCCTTTGTGCATTTTGAGAACGATAAGAAAGATGTACAATTTTCTTACTGACAGCAGATTAAATAATTCGTAAAGCTTTTCAGTAGAGAATATTCTTTTTTTGAAGTAGATCACCTTAAGTATCGCTCTTTGAGCGCTAGAAAACTAGATTTTGTTGCTCCACCCCATGCAGTTATGCAGTATATCAAAACAGACTGGACCAAATATACATAAATTTCATTTAATAGATTTCTTTGATTGTGATTATTTTTATTTACATTTTATTCTCCTTGGTACAACATATCTCACATATCTTTGAATATCCAGATGAGTTTTCGTACTCTACTCATAACTTGTTCCAGTTGAGGATACCAGGAAAGACGCTGGTCAATAATCACTCGCAGATATTTTGTTTGGGTAACTTGTTGGATAGAAGGTAATTATGTAAATAAATACTCGTTAATCAGGTTCGTTAATGAATCAGTGACTGAGTGATCCATACCCAGACTTGCTATGAATACATTAGTTTGTTGTCATTAAATTCGCTGGCTTTGATATTATTATGTGGGTTTCCTGCCGTAGGTACCAGACCTGTTTTTACCACTGGTTTAAGCGAAACTTCACACAATATTTCACACGCATGTCGGTCAGTGGCGTGCCGCTAGTTAAGAATGGATGATAGCCCAAATAGTCAACTGCCGATGTTTTGGGTAATAATTTTATAAATTACTAGTTTTTGCCAAGCCGCGGCTTCGAGATTTGATAATCAATTCGGGTTGTACTCTGCTTGTGTAATAATATAATTCAATCATTATTCGAAAGACACGTGGCGCCATCTATTATCATAAGAACGTTATGGTTGTTTTCCTCGGAAACAGTACTTTTCGGGATGCAACGTATATGTAAAATTTCAGGATAATCGGTTCAGAGGTTTAATCGTGAAAAGGTAACAAACAAACTTACTTTCGCATTTATAATATGAAGTAAGGAAGTAAGGACTAGCGACCCGCCCTGGTTTCGCACGGGTAGCTGCAGCACTAATCTATTGCTTATGACTTCTTGTGGATGGATGTGGGCGGTCAGGTTACAAAGTTTTAGTAGACATCTATTTATAGGTACGGTGGGGCGGACAGCACATCAGGCTTAATTTTGCAAACCACTTTCAACTGAATTTATAAATAGTGGGTAACATTTGGAAAACTTCGTCGGGTCTTCTCGTCGCGAGTTCCAAAGAGCCTAAAGACTAAGGTCTTTAACCAGTGCGTCCTTCCTATTATGACTAACAGGGCCGAAACGTGGACACTCATGGTACGGCTGGTCCATAAATTCAAGGTCACTCAGCGAGCTACGGAGGGGGTATACTTGGAGTCTCGCTGAGGGATCGCATCCGGAACGAGGTGATCCGACAGAGCAATAATGTTGTATTGTTTTTGATTAAGACCCACTGAATGTGCAGATGTGAAAAGTGGAGTACTCTCTCCTCAGGAAAAAAGGGGTCTTTGTTTTGGGTAGGCTCGAAATTCCCTCGTTTTGCTCAGGAGTCCACTTTAGAATACTTTGTTAAGTTCTGTGTGTTTTCGTCAGAGTCTGAAAGACCTAAGGTTGTGGCGGGAGAAATCTGTAAGAATTTACGGAGAACTGATCAACCACAGGACATCTGGCTAGATGCAAAAATTGCTGATAGAGCAGAACTTAGACCCATTGGTGGTCAAGTTTAGGTCAAAGAAACCAGAGCAGTTAAAAGAGAGCTGGCTTAAAGCACCTGGAGGAGGGATGCTAAGAACCTGAACGTGTAAAGCAAGAAAGTAGAGTTCCATACCCACCACTAATTCCGGGTTCAAATTATGAATGTTTCTTAATTTTTCCCCACGAAACACGTCCCCCCCATTTTTGGTTAAAATAATATTTTAAATCTTACGTAATGATGTCTTACATACAATAAGTTAAACGACCTACAAAGAAGCCGTGGGAAACGGCTTTTTTGTGTGAAAAATCATGGTTTAACCAGTAGTGCTTAATGCAAAGCAGGGTTCAAGGTGTTTTAAGTAAAAAAAAAAACGTGGGAAGAAATTAGAACATTCATCTTCAATATTTCTGAAAATAGAAGGTTCCCAGCTATGTTCCAGAATAAAACAATGATCGTAACGACTGGGAAATCAAGTGCCTTTCGGCTTCGTAAAGGGTCTTGTTACACCCCTTATACTCGTAAATAAATAAACTGCTAAACACCCTTCTGTTACTGCGGTGGAAGTGTCTATCTTTCAAACGATTCATCATCATCATCAGCCTATAGCAGTCCACTGCTGGACATAGGCCTCCTCAATCGCACGCCATTCAACTCGATTTTCAGCGACTCTCATCCAGTTGCTACCAGCCACCCTGCGAAGATCGTCACTCCACCGAGCCTGAGGGCGTCCCACCTTACGTTTGCCGATTCGCGGTCTCCACTCAAGAACACGTCTACCCCAACGGTTATCGGTTCTACGGCTAATATGACCGGCCCATTGCCACTTCAGCTTACTTATTCTGTGATCTATGTCGACAACTCTGGTTTTCTGTCGGATCACATCGTTTCGGATGCGATCCCTCAGAGAGACTCCAAGCATAGCCCTTTCCATAGCTCGTTGAGCGACCTTAAATTTATGGACCAGTCGTACTGTGAGTGTCCACGTTTCGGCTCCGTAAGTCATAACAGGCAGGACGCACTGGTTGAAGACCTTAGTCTTTAGGCTCTGTGGAATACGCGACGAGAAGACCCGGCGAAGCTTCCCAAATGCTGCCCAGCCCAGCTGGATTCTTCTGTTAGCCTCCCTCTCAAAGTTGTTCTTACCAAACTGCAGAGTTTGCCCGAGGTAAACATATTCTCGAACAACCTCGAGAGGACCGCCATTGACAACAACAGGTCCTGGGGTGACGTGTTCGTTGAACATAACCTGGGTTTTGTCCAAGTTCACCTTTCAAACGATAGACTCTGAGAAAAAATTGTTTTAGGAACCTCAATGTCATTTTTTAAGACATATCTATGTATATCCCGCACGTATAGGTTTTTTTTTTGTTTCAGGCCATGTATGGTGGAGACCCCCTTAATCTTTTATTTTTGTATGAAAGTCGTAGTGCGGCGGCGCGGCGCAGGTCAGAATACATCTACCTACCAAGTTTCAACTGTTTAGACTTAATATTTTAGGAATAAAGTCGCTGTGACTTAAGGACGGACAGACAGACATGATGAATCTATAAGGGTTAAAAAGTTATATAAATAAAAGACAAAAAAAATTGTTATAATATATTTTAACAAAAAAAAAATATAAATATAATTAGTTATCTACAAAAATAAATTGTTACATAAATCATTGTGTTAATTTTTGTCTTATTCAATTTATTCAAATTCATTGAGCAATTTTTCTTTAAGTTAGAATAATAAATAAATAGGTACTAATGTCCTAGTGACTTGGTGGTACTATAACTAAAGAAATAAATTAATTGATTCCTACTGACTGACTTCGAGTGAATCATAGAGAGAAAATGATGTTTTTTTTAGTATATTCCAAAATATTTTATTCAACTCTTCATCTGTGTAAAAATATAATGAGCTCGCCCGCCATTACATGGGACTTAAATATAACATTACTGCGTAACCCTTTGGATTACAGGCGTGATGTTATGCATAATTCTGTATTCCCATATGAATCGAATCAAAACCAGTCTTTAGTTAATAAATACTTAAAAAATAAGAATAAATAACGTCTTGCTACTAAAACTATGTTTTGGACGTAGCTGTCATAACTAACCTTCATAGTAAATGCAAAATGTAGGAAATAAAAAATATTTATCCAAAAGATTTAGATCGTTAAATATAAGGTTATGTTATTTTGCATAAAAAAAATTACAACTTTTGTTTAGTTGGCAATTCATCATTGTTATCTCGCTCAGCTCTCTGATACTGAAAATTGCACTATGCGGAATGTGCAAGCTTTCTGTTCTCAGTATACGGGTGGAAGGGACACCGACGCGAAAACAGTTACCACGTATTCAGTACATCATTCTAATGGGGCCACATGGAAATTTTTCATCGGTTATTAAAAAAAAACAGCTGTTTGCTACAAAAGTGCAATACCTACACGGTCAAAATGTATAAAACAGCTGATTTTTTTTAATAACCGATGAAAAATTTATATTTGGGGAGGGTCAGAATGATGTTCTGAATACGTGGTAACCGTTTTCGCATCGGTGTTCCTCCCACTCCGTATACGCATCTTTACGCATGATTACGCAAGGTGAGTGTTCTTCGAACAACTCAAATCTTTGCGTTTACACGTCTGTTAGGGTGCGTTTACACTGTAAAACATAACATGAATGAAAAGATGATTGTTTAACATCTTTCTAAATCGAAATTGTTATGTAATAAGGACGTTTTATAAATTTAAGGTTTTATATTAAGTATCATGTAAAAAAAATTTGTTATATGATTCTTAATCTGTATGCGCCCTTACGGTACACTAACTTAGCTGTAGATACAAAATATGCTACAGAGTCAATGGGTTTAGTCAACGTTCGGTATTCTCTTTTCTTTACCAAATAGTAGTGTAAGAGAACGACAGCGAATGTTATACAGAGAAAAATCCTTCCTGTCCTCGGTCAAGTTGACCATAAAAGTATTTTACAAAAAATATCACTAAGGTTAAAACATGGCTCATTCACAATAATTTAGACTTAATGCTAATTTTCTAATCAATTTCCGAATTGTTGCCTATTTTAACCGACAAAGGTCCAAAATTTATGGAACAATGGGCATTTTTTTTTTCGCGGCTGTCTACGATACTATACACGTACATCATTTAGGAAGTAAAAATGTAACAAATAGAATTTTGCATTGCGGTAAAGCTTGAAAGTCAGTCCAAAGTGAGTTAAATCGATTTATATTTTAGTCTTTTATAATAGTTAAATGTGTTTGTTTATGTTTTCGGCGTCAGGTGGTACACCTTGTGTTGCCATAGGCATTATTTTTAGCTGATGCCCTTTTGACATTATAAGTTTTGTTTTTTATTTATTTTGTAAAAAAATTAAGGTGTTTTTGTTATAATGCCGAATAAACACAATTTTCTTTCTTTCTTTTATACCGGGTCAATTTACGTTTATCTACTAATTGAATTTATTTAATCACAAAATACTGGTAGTTTCTTTGATTTTACACATAATTATTTCATTGTATTGTTTCATCTATTTCAGCAACACTATCGATTAATGAAATAATATAGGGTGTTTTATTTTGTAAAAAAGAACAAGTTCGATTCCTGTCTCTGGCACATACTTTTTCAAAACAATGATACTACTATTTTATTTTCCACCGTAATCAAAGCCGTGGTAACCTAACATTTTACTCTACTAGCCATAATTTCGGATTTATCTCTGATGAGCAAACGTAAAAATCACGCTGTATAAACTAATTGAACTAAGTCCAGACTGAGTTTTGGGCTGAACTGTCATACAACATTTTGTTTGTAATGTTGTTCTTCTACATGTATATTATAGTTTCGTTACAGGCCGGCGAAAAAATAAAAAAAAAATCTGAAAATGCCAGACTGCCAAAAAAAAAAATTATGACAGTCACCATTCCATTCAGCCACCAATATAAGCCATTGAACATGTTTTTTTACATTTAACAGTTCCACATTTTTGTAAAAACTGTATTGCGTCAATTTGCAAAAACTGAATTACATTATAATGCGCAAAAATTAAATGCATTGTAATTTACAAAAACAGGAATGCGTTTTGATTTACATAACTTGAAACAAACAATCATTTGCAAAAAATGAAATCAATCAAGCGATTTTCATTTTCTATTTCTGTTGAAATCTAAATTGCAGTTCGGGTATGCTGTGAGACAGTCCTTCTGTTCTTGACCATCGCGGGCTGCTTGGACGTATCTGTAGTAGTGGAGAGCCATCGTGCTGTCGGCTGCTGGGACTAGCTCGTTGGAATCCCTGAAAAATAAAAGAAAAGAATTATTAACAATTTATTCGATATTTTAAGTTTGAAAGGTAGAATCTGGATTGACATTGATTTAATTCTTTTGATTTGACATTTTCGAAGGATGCATTTCTTTCGTGAGCTATCAGAAAAGTTTTAGTTTAACATCCTGAATGGCGTAGATTTCGCATAATCAGCAGCTTCTGGTGCAGAGATGTTCAAAAAACTTAATAAGTTCGATTTCTCCAAAACAATCCAGTTTGGACCCTAAATTATCGGGGTTAAAATTCTTACAAATTAGGTCTAGTATCACCCATTTTAAGGGAGGCATCCAATTTTTGATTACCCTGTATAGTTTGGTGTGTAGAATACAAACATTACATTGAAATCTCTGGCTGTTTGTGTATGTGAGAACTTCCTAGTGTGGGGCCAACGTATAAAAAAGTAAAAATTATAATGTATCTTTTTTGAGTTATTTTTTCATGAAATAAATATTCATCATCATTATTTCAGCCGAAAGACTGATATGTCCACTGCTGGACATAGGCTTCCCCCAAGTGTCGCCACATTGACCAGTCGCGTGCGAGTCGCATTCAGCTGAATCTAAATAAGACAGATAATGATGATAATGGCTTCACTTGATTTTGGATTGTCAACATTAAATTGAAATATCACAAAGTTTTTTAATTTGAGTTATTTACAATCCTGGAAGCTTTTCAAATTAACACCCTACATTACTAGCTTATGCCCGCGGTTTCACCCACGTGGAGTTCGGTAATTGTAAGACGGGATAAAAAGTATCTTATGTGTTAATTCAGGTTATAAACTATCTGTGTGCCAAATTTTATATAAATCCGTGTCGTGGTTATTGCGTGAAAGAGTAACAGATATCCATCCAAATGCTAAAAAAATTTCACATTTATGTATAACTAACAACATTTGACACACTATAAAACTGTCTATTTAAATGATATCGATGCCCTTATTGTTCCAATTATTTACAGCTGATTGAAACCGGTCCTGATCAAGCTTTATGCATAGAAAGCCCGAGGCAAAAAGGGCAATTAGAACGAAAGCATTTTGAAAGGCAATAAAAATTCTCTTAAATCAATTTGTATAAAAATTAGGCCAGTAGGTTAGTAATATGAATAAGCCAGTAGTCAATGAAGAACTTATAACCAGATATGTAAATGGTTCTTGAAAAAGTCAATAAAAGTTGATCTTCAACATGAAGTGTCAATGAAGCGTTTATTACTTTGCTGCTTCTAGATGTTTTAAATGGTGATATATAATTATACAGGGTGTAAACAGCACATCACATAGCCGTCAACCAAGCATTTTGTACATCAAACTAAGTAACTTTACGCAAAAATTATTGCTGGGAATCGACTTCTTTTTTGGGGTGAAAAATCACGTTTCACGGTAGGACTCGATGGAAAGCACTCAAAGTATTGTGCTGATGGATGGATTGAATAGTACTGGGGCCGTGGAGGTGTGTAAAGTAAAAATCTTACATTAAAAACATGTATTTAAAAAAAAAACTTGTGAAAAGGTTGGAACTTTGGCCCGCAATATCTCCGTAACTAGAAGGTTCCCAGGTATGGTCTAGAACAAAAAAAATATCGCAAAGACGGGGAGAACAAGTGCCTTTCGGCTATGTTAAGGGTCTATTTACACCCTTTATTGTCAGGAATGATGATTCTTAGGAAAAATTGTATGTGAACCGTTTTTACAGAAATAAGACCTACAAGTTTTGTCTTAACTATTTTATGAACTCATATTATGTTAATGTATAACGGGCTGCTGATGGCTCATCATCATCTGCCTAGCCTTTACCCAACTATGTTGTGGTCGACTTTTAGTCTGACCGGATGCAGCTGAATACCAGTATTTTACATGGAGCGACTGCCTATCTGACAGTTTATGAGAACAAACCCAAAAACCGATACTTTGACCTTGAAAAATTTTATCAGACGTGGGATAGGTACGATAGTTGAATCGTGTGAGGAATGATATGAAATAAAGAAGAGTAAATGATAGCGTAACGTTTGACAGAGGAGAACGGAAGAAGAAACGTGATGCGAATACCTCAAGAAACATGGAACAAGGGCAAGAAGATGATGGAGAGGATCTACATCTAAAGTCTATTTTGGCAAATCGGAACTCAGATGTGATTGCTAGAAGATTTAGTAACTAGGTACTGAACAGTAGCGAAAACTCAATTTTTGTAAGAGGTAATCCGGAGTACGTATATTTAATTTGTGATTTAATTTTTTATCTATAAAATACTGACTGTGCCAGTTTTTAAAGGGAAGCCGGTAGGAATCGAGTTGTATGGAACCTTCGCCACTGGTACTGAATAATATAAACAAACAAGATATTTTCAAATGACATCGGTACTCTTTGTATGGAAGAACGCGCATTTGATACACCGCTTTGATTTGTAGATCAGTTGGAATTGTGTCATTTGTGTCAAGACGGATTATAATAATGCATTTATAATACACACGCTGATTTCGGTCATGCTAATAACTTTATTTTAGTTTTTTAATAGTAACCATTTTTAAGCGGTTAGTAAGATTCATTTGAGGATTATAAATTACGGCTTTGTTAAGGGTTCACCCTTTATTGCATTATTTACGTCATTTAAACTAGCTCAAAAATCGAACCCAAAGAACCCGTTTAGCATCAAAGCTTTCTTAACTATGTGTAACTAAACCACACGCCGTGACAAATGACGGATGGTAATGACACGTGCCGCGTGTATTACCGTCATTTTGCACAAATACCGTCATTCTACGAAAATAGGGAGGAACATTGGTGATTTGTGTCACTTAGGTACGGTAATGATGTGAGTATGTGGCGCAGTAAAGTTAAATTATCTAAATAAAGGAACAAAAAAAAACAGAAAAAAAACTACAACACACACACACTGCTGCTACTTATAAATTAAGGGACTGAGATAAAATAACATTCAATCAATTATCAAATTAACAATGATGGGACAGTAAAAACTTCTTTGTTTAATTTGTTCGTTTGTGACACCTTAATGGCTGGACAGATTTGGATGGGCAGATAGTTCATAACTAGGCTAAAGACTTATACTTTTCATGCTTGGATTACGTTCATGTTGGTTTATTTCAGACTACCACGCGCGAGAAGCCGCGGGCTAAAGCTAATTAACAGATAGAGAAATAAATTGATTTCTAAAAATTCAATAAACAAAAAAATTACGTCAATGTGATCTGGACTCCTAAACTAGGACATCCTGCGTGTATGCCCCCTGTCATCGAGCTTTCTCCGGTTGCATAGATCTTAATGTGGAAGATTAGACAGTGCTTACAGCAACTCGGACGGCACGGTTGGCGCAGTGGCTGAGCGATTGGCTGCTGCGCAGCTTGTCGCGGGTTCGATCCCCGCACGGAACAAATATTTGTATGATCTACAGGTAGTTGTTCCGGCTATGGCTGTTTGTGTATGTGAGTTTATATGTTTGTAAACGCACCCACGACACAGGAGAAATTCCTAGTGTAGGGCAACATTTTAAAAAACACTAGATGAACTTTGTAAGAGGATTTTAAGCTAAAGATGTATCACTACTTACTTGCTAAGATGGCCTGAGACCAGGTTACTGTATGGCGTATGCTTGAAGGGGTCTCCATACAAAGAACACACGGCCCTCTCGCGACACCCGAGGTCGTTGGCACCCATCTGACTCAACAACCCATCGACAGTCTCAACCAGCGTGCCGTAGAACTTCTCAGCTGCTATCGTTTCCTGAAAAGTTAATAATTAGGTTTTAAATAAAATTTCTCATTGTAATAGTTACAATCTTGGTTCAAAAAACAATACAATCCAAAAATTTACATCAGAACAACATTCAAAAGGATCTAGATTTAAGATGCGGATGGACCGCGGATTATTCCTTTGTTGCCCTAGTTACTACCAATCTTACTACCAGTTGTAATACCGTTAATTCTGATTACCCTTCCCACTACTCCAGTATTAGGTTGTTAGTAGGGAAAAAATAAATAGCCCGTGTTACTACCGTAAGTACTTACACAAAAAAAAAAACAAATTTTGTTTCTAAACAATTTTTTTTTTCTTAGTAACTCGAACATAAAACAATTGACTTCTAAAATAAAAAAGGGAAAATCAGCGCAATTTCTCGAGGGCGTAGCCTACTGAGATTTCTTCATTTAAAAACTTCATCTGAATATGTCGGATATTGTCGTCGTCCAAAGAAGTTTCATGTTTTCTTTACATATTAAAACGAAAATTACCGATTTTCCTAGAAATATATATTTTTATTTTCTTTGTTTAAGTACTAACGGTAGTAACACGGGCTATTTATTTTTTCCCTCCTTACAACCTAATACTGGAGTAGTAGGAAGGGTAATCAAAATTAACGGTATTACAACTGGTAGTAAGATTGGTAGTAACTAGGGCAACAAAGGGGATTATTTAACTAAAATCATCCGCGGTGCTTCATGAATGTAGATAATTTTAACCTTGGTTAATTAAAAAAAAATGTTATGTGCCTTCAAATTAGCTCATTATTCCCCTGCCCTACATAATAATATCTATTAGCTCTAGTCACCTCCATGGTTACAATAATATAATCTTCCTAGACAACATAATTAAGCACCACAGATCACACTTAACTGCATAATCAGCCTATAATGTTCCCACTGCTGGGACACACGGCCTTGTCTCTGTGAGAGGGAATTGGCTGTAATCCACCACGCGGGCCCAGTACGGGTTGGTAGATGTCACATGTCTTCGAATTTTTGGGTCTAGGACATGCCGGTTTCCTTACGATGTTTTCCTTCACCGTTTTTTGAGAGCAGTGGTGATGAAATAAATTACACAAAATAATGCGCCTGCCTGGGTTCGAACCCACGTCTTACTGTTCGTAAGTCGGGGCCGCCACCATTGGGCCACCGCTGCTCTCACACTTAACGAATTCTATTAATTTAAGGCCAAAAGAAAGTTTGCTCATGAACATATTTTAAGCAAGCATTAACCCTCAAAACTACTTGGACCACCTAATGAGTCCAAGGGACCTCGCCCACTACGCGACCACGATCACGACTTTTGGCCGGACCGGCGCTATCTTGAACAAAACTGGGCGGAGGGACCCATCGTGCGACCAAACTTGGTTACTGGTCGGAGCTTCTGCTGTGTAATTTGATAAGACGTACCATCTATACGAAAGAACAAGGAAAGACTATCGTAAAAGGGATATGAAAAACAGAGTGTAAAGTTCTTCATCCTCCACAGAAAAAGGAGGATTATCCGACCAGACCGGTGTGGTGTCTGGTGGACTACTGCTCTGTAGTTGTTCTCGGGTTTTTTCTATGCAGGATGGCGCCGACAATACGACAATAAATTAAACTGCGTATACCTCATGACGTTCTCAGTCTGCATACAAAAATTCATTTGAAAATATCCAGTAGTTTAGTCGCAAGACATTATTTTTCTTTTTCAACATTTTCTACATGATGTAGATTAATAGGCTAGTACCGACAGGTTAAAGAACCCCGTACCGGTATAAACTCTAAACACATGTTGCCAACTCTCTACTTCAGAAACCTTTGCAAAATTCGTTCCTTAAATTTCATTTCCAGACGCGAATTAGTGCTAATCATACCTTAAGTTGGGAAACCAATATTTATAAATGGTGTTCTATTTATTTCGTTAACAGTTTAATGCTATTTGGTTTGTTTGATTTTTTTTAATGTCGATGTTAGTATTTATTTGACAGTTTAAAAATGTTCCTATGTACTAGTACTACCAATGTTTTCATTTATTGTCGTATTGTCGGCGCCACCCTGTGTAGTTTTAAGTCGCGGATAGCGTTAACTGCGCGATTTAGGAAATTTATGTTAGTTCTTCATATGTGTCATAAATGGCGTTGTGATACTTTTTGTAGATCAGCTCCACACTTACCGGATCGGACGCAGACAGAATTTGTTGCTGCTGCTTCACTAGTTCAGTCTCCGCCTTGATCCTGTTGGTCTCCTTCAGCTTGACTGCAGATACCCTTAGTATCTCGTCCCTGACCGGAGAAGGTGGCGCTCGAGCCGCTATCGACGCTGCTCGAATCTGGAAGTGAGAATATGGATTATTTAGGATTATGTTCTTTTACAATGGATTTTCAATCTTATCTCGGTAATTTAATATTTTATTATCATATTTTCTATTATAATTATTGTTTTAACTGCCTCGTTGATTTAGTGGTCGTAGCAACACGAAGTCCTGGGTTTGATTCCCGAATCGGGCAGTGTTATTGGGTTTTTCTACAGGAATTTCTCAGTAGCAGCCATGGAGTCTGTATTTGTGCCCGGTTGATGGCAATAGGCTCGCCCTTTATTACATGGGAGTTAAAACATAACTGGCGAAATGTGGGTATGCTATTAGGTACATCACCTAACCCTAGGATTACAGGCGTGATGTTATGTTATGGTACATAATAGGGGTCCATATTAAATTATTAGGTATAGCTTACGGGTTTAAGGGATCTGGCAAGCGTTAAAGAATTTAATTTTCACTCGATGGCAGATAATAGTATGTGATAAAGGTGCTACTATCACTTTATTATGTGATAAATTCGGCAATAAAAATTCACCACGTTGCTTCTATTGCCACTTATAGGAATAGAAAGCAAGACTTTTCCTCTGCATAGCATTCAAAATACATTTCATTTCGTAACTCCTCCTCATCAATAATATTAATGATCATAATAACCACTTTCTAAACGCGACTTATGCAAAATCGTTTTAAATTAAGTAAAGCTGTACTAAAACTTGGTGAAAAATGTTTATTAAGAACGTCACTGCTCACCCGATCAACACTCATAGGCATGAAGGTACAGATGTATTAGTGGTATACGCTGAAACTGGTATGATCGTAGTTGGCCTAGAAAGTATAGTAAGTTAATCTGTTTAATTGGATTCCGACTGTGAATTAAATGAAGGGCCTTGGCCTTGTAATTGTATCTGCCTTAGCAATGTACAACATCAAAAACTAGTTATATTAAAAAGGTTATTCCAATGCCTCTTTTTTTTTCGGATGGGTAATCATCAAATTGCCCCCCTCCCCCCCCCCGGGCGGAGCGGAAGGGAGTGTCAGACTTCTACTAACTATAACCCATCCATGTTCCTTATTTGCCCTTTGTGTTCCAGGGCCACGGTATCTCTTTCGAACAGTCCCGCAGTCCCATCGGCCCATGCGGACCCCTACATGGTTGCTGACATATTCTCTTTGACACGAACGCGCCGTCGACACGGCCTGTCGTCATAAGACGGCCGGACGGCGAGCTAGCCCATTACTCGCCGGCCACAGGCCCGCGCCTATTCAAATGCCTTGTGTCTGTGACTGTAGCTTCACCTTCTTTGTTTTTTCTGACATTCAAAAGTGTGCCTGTTATGGTCTAATTGAAATAAATGCTTTTGAGTTCGAGATCAAAGCAGACGGCTTTGTATCAGTTTTCAAAATTGCAGCAGATAAAGTGACATTCTATCAACGATACGTATGATGGTACAGTCATAAGTTGGAAGGTTTTGCTATAGATTGACAAACAGACCGAAAATAAGCCAATTATGTTGACAATGTTGTATAAATAATATACTCTACGCTTTGAAAGCGAATGCCACATAATATTTCTCTCTGTCACAACTTAGGGAAGTTGTAATACTCAAAAAGAAGAAAGAAGTTTAGATTAGAGTAGAAAATAATATTATACTTTATTGTAGACCAAAATTGAAATAAAAAAATATTGCTAATTGTATGGTTACAATGGCGGTCTTATCACTGATATCTCCGCACGCAAAATACGCGCTTTGACGTGGAGTTGCGGACACCAGCCCGTTATACAATACAATACAATCACTGATATCTCACGATAGCGATGATCACGTATAAACTCAGTTCATCCGTGATCATGGAGCTTGCAACAGTGCCGAAATATAGGAAATTCAATATAAATAATAAACATGGTAAATATCCCGTTCCAAGTGTTAATGATAATGCTAGAGAGGACGATGTCAGATTAAAAACTTAAATCGTTTTGTTGCTTACCAGTGCTTCCTTTTCAGCAGACAGTGGATCATTCGGCGTTGTCTTTTTGTTATTTCGGTAGTATGGATTTGGAGGTCCCACAGGTCTGTGAATGAACGTACAAAATTACTTTAGCAGGATGAATGGAGCTTGCATCATGTATGACTCATCATAACTTAGTCCCGCATGGATCCCCATTTAAATACAGTAGGGGTGAATTTTAAGTTTGTATATTTTACAGTAAAAAGCCAACAGAAGCATTGAACGGGAATCGTCTACGATGGGTACGTGAAGAGCTGAACCATAAGTGAGTAACAGAGTCATGATTGTTGGACGAGAAGAGGAAGACCAACGACAAGGTGTAAGGATTGTGTGAGAAATGTAATGAAAGAAAAAGGACTAAGGAGTATTTGATAGCGTAACGGCTGGCATAGAAGAATTAATGAAAAATAAGTCGTGTTTCGCCAAGCCCAAGTAACATAATCCAAGAAAAGAAAGTAGACGATGATGAAAATCTGTTGTATTACATACATACATAAACTCACGTCTTTTTCCCATGGGGTAGACAGAAACCACAAAACGCCACCAGCTACGAGATCCTTACATAGTCCTTTTGCCTCGTCCACGTTCATACATGTGGTAATACACGCAGGTTGCAAGAACTACGCACCTGACCTTTCTGAAGAACCTCACCAATAAGGTCAGTGTATGTCCTCCTAAGGCTGCTGATACTCATATTACCTTGTAAATACCTTTTGTTAGTCGTCTTCCACTCATCCTCTTCACATGACTAAACCATGTAAGCATAATCTTTTCAAACACTATTTTAAGCTTTCACGGTTTACAACTAAACTTATACTGTCACTTACGGGATATCTTCCGTGATTGTTCATTATTTTGAACTCCCGATATCAACCCGCGATCATGCGCTGCAACAGCGTCGAAATATCGGGAGCTCAAAATAATGAACAATCACGGAAGATATCCCGTTAGTGACAGTATAAGTTAAATCAGTATAAGGTAATTATGTCAATACGTGTATAACAACTAAATATCTCAACTTTCATCATTGCCTTGTTCGTCAGCCTAGATCAGAATTAACGTAGGAGGTTCTACCTTAAAAGCGTTTTATTGTTTTTTTGCCTTTGTTGTTTAAGTAGGTCTACATACAATGCCGTTTACTAGTGCTCAGTGAGTCATGTTTTCCACGTTCCTAAGATTTAATTCTATTAAACGTTTTAAACTGGACATTGTGTTTTCCTTTCTAAGATGTTAACGGGTCGGCAGTAAAACATGGTATTTAGATGATCAAGTTAAGGAGATCAAGGCCAGTAGTTATTTATATCTTGTTAACCATGATTAGTGCCCTGAAACAGTGACACGGGGTCGCGGCAGACCACGAAGGAGATGGCGGGACGAACTGAATGACTTCCTTGAGAATTAGAAAGAAGTAGCACAGAAGCGTGAGCTTTGGAAGGAGTGGAGTGAGGCCTTTGCCCAGCAGTGGGACAATGTGGGCTAGCTATAATAATATAATAATAACCATAATGCAAAGATTGAAATCGTTTGATTTGCACTACCACCGTGTCAAAAGAGATTGCGTTTTTAAGCAATCGCTGATTCGATTAACCCACTCACACATACAGGGCGAAAGGGTCTCCGACGCGAAAACGGTTACCACGTATTCGGTACATCGTTAGGAGCCCCCAAATATAAATTTTTCATCGTTTATTTTTTTTTTAATCAGCTGTTCCATACATTTTGACCGTGTAGTTATTGCACTTTTGTAGGAAACAGTTGATTTTTTTTTAATAAAAGACAAAAAAAATATATGTGGGGCTCAGAATCATGTACTGAATTCGTGGTAACAGTTTTCGCGGCGGTGTACCTTCCACCCCGTATACTGACATCGTATTCTATCGTTCCATGCAAGATATGTAAGCTGATGAGTGCACTTTCGCCAGTAAAAACTTATTCGTGCAATCTGAGTACCTCTGAGGGGACCGTTAACGATTTACTATTATGTACTAAAGCTTACCTCCCAGCATTATTATTAACTGCTACTCTCTGTGGTACATTTGCTGGTATTGCCACACTTTGGGGCACGTTGTTACTTGCTGCATATTCTCCTACGTTCATTGATTGTCCTGAAATATTAATCTCTTGTTAAAAATATTATCTCTTACTTGAAAAGTTTATGCAGGTTACTTTACATACTGCAGAGATTGTTTTATTTGTATTGCTTCTTAATTACATTACAACTCAAACCATTCATTTCCCAATTACAGCTTTTTAAAACTTTTGTACACATGGCGACACATCAAGCTATACATAACCAGTATAACCTGACCTCGCTTTGTATGAGCTTCCCGTACGATGGCTGATCAGCTCAATTTGTTTTTGTATAGCTTGATTGGTCGTCGTGCGTACAGTAAACCGTAAGTCAGTGGTAACACTTAGATCTTAAGACTGGCGTAGTACAAAGTTCCAGTAGAATGTGAGGGCAGTTTATGCTGGTTATGTTACCACTGACATTAATTGGCCTACCTATTTCAAGCTTCAAGCTATCTGGCTTAAGTTAGAATTAATATTATCCAAGCTAGTGGGTGGACGACCTGCAGAAGATAGCAGAAAATATCTAAATGAGACTAGCACAAACCAGGGAAGCGTGACAAAAAAAAGGCGGAGGCCTGTTATACTCAGCAGTGGCAGTGGGACAAGACTGCCTATGATGATGATGAGACTTCGCTACACTATTCCCAAACCACTGTAACTCCTGAAAGCCAGAATCAACAGTGGCGACCACCAGAAAAGCGCCGAGACAATGAAGCTCGACGAAGCCTAAGAGAAACAATTTAACTGTCTTTGATCTCGCAACGAAATTAATCAGAAAAGAATAGTCGAG
Organism: Noctua comes; assembly: GCA_963082995.1. Classification (NCBI taxonomy): domain Eukaryota; kingdom Metazoa; phylum Arthropoda; class Insecta; order Lepidoptera; family Noctuidae; genus Noctua; species Noctua comes. Next base: position 8,822,963 of record OY720289.1, read on the forward strand.
GAGTTGGAAAAACATATTTTCCACTTCATTGTGACCTTCCTTGACTTGATGATGAGGCTGTGTGAATCTGTGAATCTTACTACTATTATAAATGCGAAAGTTTGGATGGATGGATGTTTGTTACTCAATCACGCCAAAACTAATGAACGGATTTGGATGAAATTTAGAACACAAATAGGTTGTAACCTGGATTAACACATAGGATACTTTTTATCCCGGTAGTGTGATCCCGTGGGACAATTATTGAACTTCAGGCGGGCGACGCCGCGCGCATAATCTAGTCTAAATATAAATCTGAAGAAATGTTTACCTGGCGGCATGCCGAGTCCCCAAGCGTTGATGTCGTTAGCGTCGCCCAAAGTCGGCTTGAAGTTTGATATCGCGTTACGATGGATGTCTCCTATTATGTAACTGTGGAAAACAACAGAATTATTAACACATTAACACATTGTGTTTAGAATGAAGTGAATAGAATAGTAGAAATGAATTGCAATTTTATTTTTATTTTTTTTAAACGTTGCCCCCCACTTGGAATTTCTCCTGTATCGTGGGTGCGTTTACATACATTTAAATTCACATACACAAACAGCCAGACCCGGAACAACTACCTGTAGGCCATACAAGTATTTGTTCCGTGTGGGAATCGAACCCGAACACGAAGCGCAGCAGTCAATCGCTTAGCCACTGCGCCAACCGTGCCGTCAATATGTGGCCAGTGGCAGTGGAAACATACTCAATGTATGTTATCTATGTGTTTAGAAGCCAGGCAGGCGTTTGACAAGTATTTTATTCAGAGTATTCTGAATCAGCATTACTGCTCTCAAACGATGAAGGATTATCTTGTGTATGTTGAAGCAACCAGCTTGTCTAAGAACTAAAAATTCGTAGATATCTGTGACATTATATTGTGTGACTGCCTCGTTGGTCGAGTGGTCACAAGCGCGACTGCTGAGCATGAGGTTCTGGGTTCGATTCCCGGGTCGGGCAAATTATTATTAGGTTTTGCAATCCGAAATTTTTCAGTAGCAGCCACGGAGACTGGAGTTGTGCCCGTTTGATGTCAATAGGCTCACCCCATGCATGGGACTTAAAACATAACTGGGCGAAATGTGGCCTAACCTTTTCCCATAAAAGATTACATTACTCATTATGTATGTATGTATGTGTGACATTACCAACCAGCACTGGAGCCCTGTCGTGGATTACGACCTACTCCTTCACACAGAGCGGGGCCCTGTATTACAACAGTGCTAAGGTTATGGGCCGACTATGGCTGATAAGTTTTTTAAACTGGGAATGATTAAACTTATACTGTCACTTACGCTATCATGGCGCTTGCAACAGCGTCGAAATGTCGGGAGCTCAAAATAATGAACAATCACGGAAGATATTCCGTAAGTGACATTATAAGTTTAGTTGTAAACCATGAAAGCTTAAAACAGTGTCTGAGAATGAATATTATAGATTTTTTTTTCCTCGACTGTAAAAGATTAATGGATTAATGTTAGTAACGATTGCTCAATTTAATTGATCAATAAGAACAGTTTAGTCCCATTTTTCTCAGGGCGCTCACACCTTTAACTTTCACTCAATTATTATGATTTATTGATACGTGGTTATGGTTTAAATTCTATATTAATCACTGTTTTAAGCTTTTGCGGTTTATAACACTAATCTTATACTATCACTTACGAGATATGTTCCGAAATTTTAAATTATTCTGAGATTCCCGATTTAGCTCAGAATAAATTAAAAATAACGGAACGGTAAGTGACAGTGTTAGTTTTTTTCTATATTTTTTTTAATGGCATTTTGCAGGTCGACTTGAGGCTAACTTCTGATTAGCGCACTATCCTGTGGGTGCCTTGAGTGTAAGGCCTCCAGCCAGGGACAAAAAACCTATAAACTAAGCGACAGCGTGCTAAGGGCACCCCCTTTGGGGTACATGCCTCGGCTTAGGACGTCGTTGGGGAGGGCAGCAAAGGGACAGGCTGGATCTGAATGAGATTATTAAGGGGCTGATTTAAAACTACTAGCTCAACATCGCGGGCTGGCACGAGAAAGGGACGGGAGGGGGCCTGAACGGAGACGTCGCGATGGACCTCGACTGCGAGGTCTGAATGACGTATCGCGTAAAGTGACACTGTTTTTTTTTAATATTAATGACCAAAAGAGTAAATGATTACAATTTTATGCCATTTCTGCGACAGGCACTTTAATCGATATGGTTGAAATGTTAATCTTTTTTTTTCCATTTAAATGAATTGATTTGCAACATGTGAAAATCAACTTTCCAATAAATTATGAATATGCAAAAACGTATCGGGTACAATTTCTTATTCACTTGAATTTTAGATTAAAATTCGAGTCTATAAAATCTACATTTTAAAAAATTGTTTCGATAAACTCGAATTCAAAATGCGATGCCAGTCTTTACTAACACCACCTAGGTAATAATAGGTACCAATCACGCTTGTAATCCCCGAAATGTTAGGCAGAGGTGTACCAAATAGTACACCCACATTTCGCAAAGTCCCATGTAATAGGGGGTGAGCCTATTGCCATCAATCGGGCACGAATCCAGCCTCCGTGACTGCTACTGAGAAATTCCTGATGGAAAAACCCAATGACATTTTGCCCGACCTGGCAATCGAACTCAGGACCTCATGCTCAGCAGTCGCGCTTGCGACCACAAGACCAACGAGGCAGTCCAGTTAACAATATTAAATACCTTCATTAAGCGTTCAAATAAACCCATACTCACTCAGTGCCTAATGGAGCGCCGGAGAGAGGCCAGTTATCGTTATCATAATGTTCCGAGGACGGCGGAGGACCTGCGCTGTGAGGTCTGACCACCACTGATGAAGGATGCGATGAGTGGCCGGCGTATGCTGCGTGATGGCCGTGAGGATTCTAGAATACACAAACATAAATAGGTTACTGAAAAAGGATTGTAGGAATCGATATTGGAGCAGAGAAAGAGCTACAGTTTTGTAGGCTATTTCTGTGCTTAATTTATAATGTACCTTAGGTATTACATCATTAGTAACATTTCGGCATTGAACTGGCATAGTGAAATCGATGCCTTACATTATCAGATCCCTCTTACAAGCAAGAAGACGGATAGAGGATTACAGTATTGCAGGACACTGAATATATGGAGTTTCAAAAGAATAAGACGCCAGGTTATACTGCTTTTGTTAGCACTGTCGTGCATCGTACTGTATCATGGGTAAAAGAACAAATTTATAAAGACAATGCGAGAGATAAGGCTTATAAAAAATTATTCTTATTCTTTTTTACACACAAATTGCAAAATATAGCTTATGTAAAAGAGCGAGCTTGACCCAGAATTGATAGACTATAATATTAATGTAATACGTATTATATTTCAAGGTAATATATTTTACTTTCATGCACTTTCGCTTTCCTCTTCTTTATATTTCTTTGTAATTTTTGATTTTTTAAAAGCCTCATAATACGCAGGGAAAGTGCAAATGTCTTTCTAAAAATACCCGGTGCTCGAATTCACATTCGTTTCTAATCGCAGTGCTTTGACACCGCTACACTGTTGCGTGTCAACTGTACGGTAATATGTTGGGAATTTGTAAGAATTACATCGTAATAGTTACTGAGAATTTAAACATGATTGAGAGTCCACATGACAAATGACTCGTTATTTTTAATTTCATGATTATGACCAGTTATCTATATGTTTAAAATCGTAAACTGACTGACTGTCTGGGTGATACCTATGCATATCAACACACAGCCCAAACCGCTAGTCCTAGAGACATGAAACTTGGAGGGTATGTTCTTTGTGTGAAGAGTACGTCCACTAAGACAGGATTTTTGGGAATTCCACCCCTAAAGGGGTAAAATAGAGGATGGCAGTTTACATGAAAGTCCGTCAGTTTTGAAGTTAGGATCTTAAAATTTTGTGCTTAGGCTGACGATTAAAAATTAATTTATACATGTCTCAGCGTTTTTGATAATTCTACCCCCGAAGGGTTAAAAAGGGGGATGAAGGCAAGTAACTATGTTTGTTCGGTACATTCCCGTCGGATATTTTTCGACATCCACGCAGGTGAAGCCGGGGGCAAAAGCCAGTAAATTATAAATCAGATGAAATAAAAACTAAGAGTAATTTGCTTAGAAATCTAAGAAGAGTGCAAATTGGTGATGGCTTGGTAATCCCATGCTGCCAGAAGGTGCTAGAAGAGAACTTGAACACATGGTGACATATTAAATTCGAAACCCAACGTACCCATAACTACGCTACATTCAATATAGAGAGCCCCCTATAATGACTGAAATTTATTTCATAGAAAAAGTATATAACAACTCATTGTGTCACAGATAATACACAATGAAATAGAGGTATAGTTTTTACATTGCACAATAGATAGCGTTACTAGTAGCTAAATAGAAATACTTTTATTATTTCGATACATCATAACAACACCCCCATCAGTAACAATACCAGTATCAGCTAGCGTTGTGACGTTTGACGTTTTGAACATTATAAAGTCACAACCGAATACTTTCAAGCGTACAGACAGATGGAATAGACGTCACGTCACTGCACTCCAAAATTGTGTGCAGCAAAACACTCAAATTGGCGATGTCGTGAAAACGAAAGACAATGTGCACGCAATTTATGATTGTCACGATAAAAAACAATGATATTGCACGAATTTACGTAAAAAACACGGTAGAAACGATCGGTGCATATGATTTACTATTCAGATAGTAATCCTGTGGTCTTTTATGGCTGTTAAAGAATATAGAAATATCATATTAATGACAGTAATAAATTATGTATATTAAAAATCTGATATCATCTGCCTTGCCTTTTCCCGATTATATAGTCTCACCAGATACAGCTGATTACCAGTATTTTACATGAAGCGACTGCCTATCTGACTTCCACAACCCAGTTAGTATTGAGTAACACTATAGTCCTTGGTAAGACTGGTTGTCAGACTTTCGGGCCACTGACTACCTGTAACGACTGTCAAAGGTCTACAAAATTACAGCTCTTGGAACCAATCGTTTAACGTGCTTTTGCAAAACAGCAAAAAAAGTAGTAGAACCAATGAATACATACACGGTCAATGATATGATAGCAAAAAACAATACAAACAAAAACAAACCTTATGGTGATGAGTAATCAAATGATGATGATGATGATACTTCGTCGTGTGGTAGCTCTGGTGATACCAAGAGCACAGCTTGAAGATATGACTCAAGGCAGGGAATACGAACAGAAGGAATTTGAGGAACATCTTCTTGGCAGTCGTCACCCCCATGATCAGAGGAAGCACGAAGACTAACTTGAGGGCTATGAGTTTGATGACTAAGACGATTGCTATGGCAGCTGTTATTAATTTTTTCTTAATGTATTTTTCTGTAACAAACATAGTGGTAATAGAAAGAAATTTACGAAAAAAGTGTTCAGTAGCAAATAGTTATTGTACGAGTATGAGAAAAAAAAGTGTATTCATCTAAGAGAAACATTACAGATGTAATATTCGGTGAGCCACAAACTAAGCATAGCTTGTATCTTGTGGCTCAAATTATCAAAAGTCCTTGGGGGGTTACCATGACGTCTCAAAGCAGTCTTGTTTTAATGTCACTCCAGTGTGGGAAAGAGACGGAGCTATACTGGACGTCTAGCGCCATCTCTTTCCCGCTCTGGAAAAGATAAAAAAATACTGCTTTAAGGCGTGATGGTAGGCCACCTGGTCTTTTGAGAACTGTCATGAAGGGCAGGCTTCGAGCCATGAGTGATTGTTATGTTTAGAACTAAATAAGTGCAAGATGATTAAATTTTGTAGATACATCAGAGGGACTTGTGGCTTGTGTCGCTTTCAAATCATTTTGTATTACTACAACGACTTTCAATTAAAAATAAACACGAACGCTACGAAAGCTACCGAAGATGTTCGGTAGTTTATGTCAATTCAATACATTTTTGTCTTTTCTCTCATCGTTGTTGCCGATATATTGACACTTCGTCAAGGTTCTTTTGTACTACTTCGTTAATTCTGGAATCATCTCCATTGTGATCTTATTTGGGTCCAGAAATACAGGTACTCTAACCTAGCTCTGGAGCCAGGGTCTCACATTTTTTCTGTATTATTATTTAACAATAATAGATTAGGTGCATTAACTTACTTATTTTCTTAAAAAACAACCTCCCCTCGCCATTACTCTCCTGCGGCTCCAGGTCTATGTGCACTAAGGCTCCGGTCTTCGTCAGAGCCCTAGGGGACACCCTCACGGTCGCACCTTGGAAGAACGTCTGAGGCAATGTGAGCTTCATGTCGTGGGTCACCAGGAAATTGACGCTCTTGTCGTAGAGAGCGTCCGTTATTTCTTCTAGTGGAGATTCTGTAACAAAATGATTGGTTAAAGTGGCATTATTGTTGCTACTTTTGGTAATAGATATAAGTATAACATAAAATTCAATAAAAATGTTGGATAATTTTTTAACTAATACGTTTTTTCTGTTTAAAAGTACTTTTTTGTGTCAAACTAAATTTTTCAGTTTTTTTTTTTTTTAATTAAAGTTATTCATCCCTAATTTTTAAATCATAATAATGGCTGTATTAAACACAATTATTTCCTAACGTGTAAATCTACAGAGAGACAAAACAAATGCCAGAAATACTGAGCTAAATGTATCAGTTTTGAGAATTCATTCAAGAATGCCATACCGAAGTCAAGTTCATTGCCGTGAGAAGAGTAACTTCAAACAGTTGTTTTTCTGAATTAAACTGTTCACACATAAACACATTTTGGTGGAAGAAAAAACTATATATTCACGATTATACGTCACTTGCAATGTATAGAGAACCAAGTTTCGTAACAAACTGTCTTCCCACCCATTTCTCATTTCTCGATACTTTTCCTCGTCTTCACAATTGTTTCTCAACATTATGATACAATATCAATTTCCCCGAGAGTTTTGATTTCTTTTAGATTGTGAGCTTCGGTACTTTCTTCCGGTACGGTACACGTTCTAGATTTGTAGTCAATTAGGGACTAGACACGTTAATGCGTGTCTGTCTAAGATGGCTGATTTTACCCGAGCCTGCACTATAGACCGGTTCGCTTTAATGAGTCCATCCAAGAATATCGTTTATCTCATTCGCCTAATGAAAGGTCAACGCGATTCCGCCATAGACCAAAAATGTAAAATCATCGGTTCACAGCGAATATAAAAGTTAATGCAATTGACACCAATTTATTCAATCTACGTAGCTTTCATGGTAACTTAGCTGTTTATGGCATGGCTAATAAACCATGTTTATTAGTTTAATTTATAGTATCTACTAAATCTTCGAGTCGTATTTGGTAAAGAATATAATTCTGAGCTAAAAGTTATGAGCTACACGATTGCTGACACATGCGTGAACAGACAGGACAGGCCCAGGTGTATTCTAATCTGTTTGATTCTTTCATCAAAAGATCGTCTTAGACAATCTCTCGTCACATGATCTATCAAAGAAAATGCCTGTACTTGAAAAGGGACTGTGACATCTGAGTTTGTTTTGGTGTTTCTTTCTCTAAGTAGTCAAAAAAGTAATATTGACCGTATTCAGTTTTCTTTTTTAATATAATGACCCGTCCCAGCTTCGCAATATACATATAAACCATCCTCTTGAATCACTCTATCTATTAAAAAAAACCGCATCAAAATCCGTTGCGTAGTTTTAAAGATCTAAGCATACATAGGGACAGACAGACAGCGGGAAGCGACTTTGTTCAATACTATGTAGTGATTGAGGTATTTGTAAGAAGGATAGTGTAGATGGAAAAAAAGAACAAACATTTTGGCCCAAAATTCAGCTACTCGAACTCCGATCACTGTGCAGTCATAAGAAATAAAATAAGATCTCATTAAAGAAAGAAGAGAAAGAAAAAGTTTTTATTAGACTCACACACGACAAAACAAAAAAAATTGAATTCACAATAAAACAAAAATTATATAAGAAAAGTAAACATAAAAAAGATAAATTAAATTGGTCCTGTAAGAGACCAAAACGTCCATATCTCAGCATGGTGCTGCAACACTTAAAAAACAAAGTCACAGCGCTGGTATTCTGTTAGGGCCCAAAGTAATGCCACGGTCAGATGTAATACGATCATTAACCTACTTACAAAAATAAATATCATTTATCAAAACGAACTACGAATGACTCGAAATAAAACATGAAAATTAATTGAGCGAACAAATATGAACAGTCCCTAAGCGTCTCCCACGCCAGTTTTCCATTACAAAATACTATCACTCGCAGTGTGTGTGTAATTGTGTGGTTACGCATAATAAATTGGACACGAGTGTAATTCGACTTTAATAGCCCGTCATTTGTTTGTGGCTTGATTTTTGTTTTTTATTAGTACCTATCGTTTCGGTTTAGTGATGGTATGTTACTTGGAATAATTTTTGGCAAGCATTCTATGCAATACGACAAAAATTCACAGACATCGATTTCGAGACATTGTTTATGAATGTACTTTAGTGCTTATAATAGACTCCGAACCCAAGTCGGCCGTAGCAAAGACAATCTCTTCAGATGGGGGTTCATGGACGGCTCAGATCTCAAATGCGGCATGTCTCCACAGAGAATGGCCCATCTTCCATCTTGCGCTGCATGCCCTAACACTACTACCTAGCACTTGACAATCTTATGACTGCATCAGCGAGCGGAGTTCGCGTGGCTGAATTTTGGGCCAAACATAATTAAATAACATTTTTCCATCGACACGGTAAGAAGAAGTGCTTAGTGCACGTCTTACATTAAAATTAGCATCATAATAATGTTCCCACAACTGGGACGTAGGCCTCCTCTCTGTGAGAGGAAATGGGCTATAATTCAAGATGTACGGACATAATTTTTTGTAATTTTCTGTCAAATAACAAAACCTCTTGTTAACGCTTCCCGTGACCCAAGAGCTGGCTTTTACCTGGGTCAGAGGCTAAGTGTTGCGATACGACGCGCGACGTGGCAACGCCGCCTGTCTCTTGGACACGTTACCAACTGACAGCGTAGAGGAGGAGTATTTTGATGCCCTTTTATAGTTTGTTGTATTTTTTTTTTAATTTTGGTCTATTTCATCGTCATCATCATCTGCCTGCCCTTGTCCCATTCTATTTAGGGTCAGCGCAACACATTTTCTTCTTTTTTGGTTTTTTAGTCAATTTCATAGTTATTAATTATTGTAATATTGTATCTATAAAATGTGTAACATAATAAACGCAAGACCTCCCGTGTGGTCTCTCGCACCGTGAAACTAAACATCTTTTGTTCTACGAGTTCTTGAAATTCGCAAAAAAAAAATACTTTCTATAGGAACTGACGCAATTTGCTGATCCACATGTATGGTAAAACTAAAAAAAATGTTATGAATTTCCAAAAGTCATAGAACAAAAGTTGTTCAGTTTCATTGTCTGAGACACCACACGAGAGGTCTTGCGTTTATTATGTTACACGTTGTATAATTAGGTTATTATATAGGTATTTCAAAGAATATTTACATTATTTAATTACAAATCTATAATAGTAATACAAATATGTACAAGTATCAAAAGGGTTACAGAGCGTCAAAAAATTTGTCCACATCGCTGTCAATAGGAAAAGTGCAAAGTGAAAAGTGAAGAGTTAGGTTATTCAATAAAATTCACTTTTTAATAACAAATACTAACAAGTAAAGTGCCTGCTTGCCTGTGTTTGATCCCACAATCTTCAACAGATCCATAAGTTGGGACCGTTGCCAATGGGTCATCACTGCTCGTCTTAGATATTTTTAAAATAATTTCTTAGTTGATAAAGCCTCTTCAAGAAAATTGTGTTCATCTTCACTCCAAAAAATAAACTATAAAGGCAATGCAACTATACTCAATCTAACACAGTCTCACTGGCGACCTGTGCATCGTCATATCATTCCCATGATTCATCGTATTCTTGCAATAATACACACAATTGATATCTTTTCTCTGTAACCGGACCATCATTGTAGTTACCAGGTGGTTGTCAGATGCCATGAGGAGTGGTGGACCCTTTGTGGTGAACCGCAGAACAAGTGCTACGCTCCATGGGCTACTGACCTAGTGGGGATCCTGTAGGCCTGACAAGACAGAGAGATAAAGATGGTAGGTAGAAATTAATATTATGGATAGGTACTAAGACAGTTATTTTACTCATTCGTTTCACTTTTTGCATTAAACGTGAGTCGAAAATAATACATTTTGATACAAGTGGGTAAACTTTGTCATTGCAACCTAGGCGGAATTGACACCCGAGCCGAAGGCGAAGGTGTTATGGAGCCGAGCACTTAAGATAGAATTCAAGATTATAATAATTATGATGCTTCTACTAAATTATCAATAGTTTAATAACTGTTCAAGAAGATAATTTGAGATATTATCAGCAAAATATTTTAGACATCGGTTTGCCTTCATTCTTATCTCAGCTCCTAGAAATTGTAGCACCTAAAAAGACCATTAGAACATAGCTAACTTTTTCTACTAACGCGACTCATGCCACCACCGTAACAATGTTACAACCACACTTACGCAACCAAATGTAACCCTTATTTCACACGCATCAAGAATTATAACAACCGCATAAACCTTGCCGGCGGACACGAAGAAACGATTCAAGACAACTCCATACGATTTCGAACCTTATTTTCTTTGGAATACGTATTACATTGTTGAGTGTTTTTATTACTCTATTTTGCTTTCACTAAGGAATGCAAAATGCTTTCGAAACCACGTTTGCGAAGAATTAATTCACAGATGGTCAATTGTAAAAAAATGAAAGTGGTCAAAAGGAAAAATGTGATAATATAATAAGAGCTTTGGTGATTATTGGAACGTTAATATTTTGTCAATATTATGATGCAATGGCAATTGTCATGACACAACTCATTTTACGTTACATCGGTAAAGATTCTCAAGATTGTCAAGATGGACACGCCGGGAATGACACCCTAGAAGGACAAGTACCTCATTGCTGATATTCTTCAGAAAGATCAAAACCGGCGTATGTGTATGATCAGATGTATACAGGGCTATTAAAAAAACACTACCAACCTCTTACAGGTATCTGCTTTACATTACATTGAATAACTTGAAACGGGGACGTAGCAAAACGAGGTGAGCATCGTAGCGGGTGGGGGGGTCTGTAATTTTTGCCGATCCACGGATCAAAAAGGCGCATGTTTACGTAATTACGTAAACTTGATATTTATCAAAAGATTACAGTTTTGAACTTGATCGGCCTTGAACTGACTGACCGAATAAAATCAGAAACGAACGCCAACAATGGTGGCCTTACAGCTGAGTTTAAAACAAAATTTATAGGTAATAATCTTGTTAGAAAACTTTAAGAACCAAGTACTTCGATATTATCTGCACTTTACATGTATGTTATTTATTTCTGACAAATACTTAGATTTAACCTAGAAGACTAAACGGACTCTGGACCTAGGTTCGCCAAAATCTCCTCACGTGAACCTCAGGTGGAGATTCATAAATTACTGCAATGGAATCTAAATGTGGAGTTATTCTTCAAACAATGGGGCACTTCTGTTGTATCCTACTTATCCTGTTGACCGCACGTTACAGAAACATGGACGCTTCAGAAAGTGCCAAACTTGTAGCCAAATTCTGAGACGACTCAATTTGGATTCCCATCGACACGCCAAAAAGAAGAACAATATAAAGAAATCTTCACAACAAGCAATACGTGCAGATTTAATCTAATATAATTTGGTTTAAGGTTTTGCTTTATGGCTTGAATAGCCAGGTTGCGTAAATTAAAAGGATAAATTTTATAGAAATATAATAATAAAGAAAAAGGATAATAATATAGAAAAAGGATAAATTTAAAATAATTAATAGGATAAATTTGTTGTCCATCTGTCTGTCTGTCAAGGCCCTTATTCTTCACAAGGGAATCAAAACCAATAGACTACTTGCCGTTGACCTAGAATCATGAAGTTTGGCAAGAAGCAATGTGTAACTGTCCGAAAACAGTAAACCTGTAGTTTAATTACAAAAAAAAGCAAGTTTTTATGGAAAGCTTAGATTCCAACTCGCGCTTGGCCGGTTTTATTTTATGACATTTCTGCTGATTGTCTCTACAGCATCTTATTGCATATAGCTTAATGATCTTTTTTTCGATCTCCCTGATAAATCGCATTGCCTTGACTTTGTGTCCACGTACCGCCACTTTCGTTGGCATCCAGCCACATTGCCACGCTCGGTGGCACATGCATGGCATTTGTTTCTGAGATGGTAGTATGGCACACTTAACTACTCACATTGTTGTCAGATATGCACTACTATTTGTAATAGTATGTTAAGTAATTATTTATATGTTTATTATAATTCGTAATATTAGGTAACACTACGTTTTAGTTAAAGATAATCTTAGCTTATAAAAAGTAAACGGAATTCACACAATGGCTATTTAGTGGGGTTTCACAATTTTATGGATCTGCCTTGACTGTTAAGAACAAAAGTTGTTGTAAATTGACAATTTCATCTTTTTTTTTTTATTTTTTTTATTTTTCAATAAACACTGTTACAATATTTTACCAACGGATCTATACTTACTAATATTATAAAGAGGTAAATTTTGTTTGTATGTAGGGGGTAATCTCCGGAAGTAATGAACCAATTTGAAAAAAAAATGTTACAAATTGTTTCACAGGTAGAAAGCTACATTATTCGTGAGTGCTATACGCTATAAATTATATTTATATCATGCATATTAGCCGAGCTATCACAATTTTTGCGAACGAAGTCGCAAGCGAAGTGCTAGTGTGTTATATTCTTACTTATTATTTTAAACCCAACATAACATCACGCCTGTATTTCCCTGAAGGGTTAGGCAGGGGAGTATCATTCTTCTCTTAAATATGTTATACCCGTCTTTCGGGATGGTGACCACAAACCGCTTACTTTAAAGACTGCTTTAAGGTACACCTCTGCCTAACCCTTCGGGGATTACAGGCGAGATGTTATGTTATGTTTAAAGCCTGCTAATTTTAGATTGAATTAATTATGAATCATTATCAACTTAATGGAATATAATTAGAAACTCGCGACATTATGTCTATGTTTGTGAATTCTTATGCCTACTACAAGCATTGAATAATTTTAAGTCATTCTTCTTTTCAAAAGCTAGTTTTTAGTCTAGCTCTCTAAATGACCACGAAATCTGCATAATACACAATATTATCTCCATAGTGAATGGTCTGACCATTTGATATACATCGCCGTCTTCAAGATCAAGGCTTTACGCAACGGTGTCAATGACACCGCTCTCGATGTTTGACGGAAACAGAAAGTTCACGGTTCCGACAACTGAGGTGATTGGACATTTTATTTAAATGAATAATCAGATTCTAGTGTTGTTTTTAGAGTCTAATCTGATTAGCTCAATCCTACTACTTAAAATATATAATATATATTTAAAATATATATTATATATTTAAAATATATATTATATATTTAAAATATATATTATATTTTTAAAATATATATTATATTTTTAAAATATATAAAATTATTTTGACAAATACGATACTTTGTGAGGATGGTTGGATGTTTGTTACTCTTTCACGCAAAAACTACTGAACGGATTTGGATGAAATTTAGCACAAACATAGTTTATAAATTGGATTAACACATAGGACTTTTTATCCTGGTAGTATGATTCTGTGGGACAATTATCGAATAAATCAAAATAAATCAATATTTGTATTTTAAAGAAACATTGAAAGTGGCGCCGGTGACAGTATAGTTTTGTGGTAATCGGTTGTCATGGTATGGAATGTGACGCAGAGGAATGAGGAGGAAGAAATTGATACATATAAGAGAAGTGGTAGACCAAGGAAACGATAGATGGAGTGAATGGATGTTTTGGCTAGAAAATAGATTTATGAAGATCTTCTTCTTTATCGTGTGGTAAGTGCATAACCTGGTGTCAGAGTTTTTATGCCGCCCATGGGCCTCTGACTAGCTTAAAACAAAGGAAACTATGAAAAAACAAAGGTGCGTGTCTTGGAGTTCGAACTCGCGACCTTTGACTTGGCAGTCCGTCGGTCACAGACTATCACTGCTTGTGATATTAAAAAAGAGATATGAAAGAAAAATACATGCAGAATAATTGGCTTAAGGGCAGGAGGTGTATGATATCAATTACATTTTGAGCCAGTTTTGAATTGTTGTAAGTGGCGTGTGAGTCTCTGTTTCTGTGCTATAAATTCAAATTCAACATTTTTAATTCAGACCAATGGTATAGTGTTAGTATGTAACTCATACTATGTTAGTAATGCTTGTGATAATAATATAGAGGTATGAAAGAAAAATACATGCAGACTAATTGGTATATGGGCAGGAGGTGAATGATATCAATTAAATCTTGAGCCAGTTTTGAATTGTTGTAAGTGGCGTCTGTGTGTTTCTGTGCTATAAATTCAAATTTAAATTAAAAATGTTTAATTCAGACCAAATCATATGTCTGCCAGCCCAGAATCTAGTAAACGGTCCGTCAACCTTGTCCGCCAGTGTAGCTAAACTACTGTTCGGTGTACCCCTGAATCGCCGCAACATCGGTGCACACTGAATAACCACATTTTTATATCTACACTGTTTTTTGCAGAGATTATAAACCTTCGATGCTATTATTGATCCAACTAGCATAAGTTATGTAAGAAAAAGCTAGCTCTTTGCTAGAAATTTCTCCAGTCTCGTGACACGAGTCGCATCCGCATGACACTACTCAGACACGGAAATATCTGTGGTGCATACAAATATTTTGCTTCGAGCGGGTATCAAACTCACCACACGTAGCATAGATAACGTGCCACCGTCATTTATAGTACGTGACAGTTTATGTTAGGTGCCTACTTTTCTTAAAAAATACTGAAGTAAAGATGGCATAGAGGAATGGGAATTTAAACTTAGTATTACTGTAAGTGGAGACCGCGAATTCGGCAAATGTAAGGTAAGATCCCTCAGGCTAGGTGGAGCGACGATCTTCGTAGGATAGCTGATAGCTGAGTAGCGCGATTCTCGGTAACTCTGATAAGTTACCGAGAATCGATTAGAACGGTGTGTGATTGGAGAAGCCTATATATCCAGCAATTGACTGCTGCAGCCTGATAATGGTGAATTGAGAGTGGTAAGTAACAATCAACCAAAAAATAAACCACCAAAAACCAACCAATAAACCAACCAAAAAAGTATTCTGATTTAAAAGAGTGTCCATGGAGTTTCTTGCCCGTTCTTCTCCATAGAGATCTACGTTAGGGAATGGACAACTACAGTACTTTCACAGTTTTTATGCCTTGTGACTGGGACTGTAGCTATTGTTGCCTTTGTATCGACAATTCAAAAGTGCCTGTAACTGGCCTATTTGAAATAAATACTTTGATTTTGATTTTGTTTTTTTTTGATTTTGAACCACCAAACCAACCAACCAATAAATAACCAATAAATAAACCAACCAACCAACCAATAAATTACTCAACGTTTATAAGGATAGGTAGTGACGATTTTTTGAAACCACAACACACGTTAAGACCAACAAAGCACACTAAAATACGCAAACTAATCAAAATAAATAAAACTTTACCAGAAACCCGGAACGAGAGTCCAACTCCAGAACATTATGTACGTTATCAGAGTTCAACATACACTGGACGTCATGAAACCGACTAGTAGCTGTGACATGAATTGCTCATTGTTTGTATAAACAAATGCGTTTTCTCCAAGAATGGATTTCCTCAAGTCTCAATGATGTCTGCAATGTCTGTAGGTTATGTAGAGAAATCTTTATTTGTGTTGTGTGTTCATTTGCACGCAGTTTTTATTGTGTTTTAAAACCTAGTTTTAAAGCCAAAGTTTATTGATCTGGGGGCCTAAAATGACCGCTTTAGCAGAATCATAATGAGATGAATTACGTTACAATTCGAAAAATGGTCACAAAGTTACAATTCATTATATTAACAACGTCTGTGACCATTTCAAGAATTTTAACGTTATTCATATTATATCATAATTTATGTTTGTGCTAAAGCGGCCATTTTAGGCCCCCTGGTCTAATTGATTCGACAATGTAAACTTACTGTAAATACTACTACAGTATTTTTAGAAAGAAAAAAAAAAATTCAATTGAATGTTTTTTTTTTTGACTTTTCGGTTTTTTTTAATTTTTATTTTTTGTTTTGTGTGTTTTTTACAATTATTAGACCTCTGGCTTTGCATAGCCGTCTAAATCAATGATCATTTGTCAATTTTGACAAACATAATTAAGTATAAGTTACTAAAGGCCTGTTCAACCATCTGCGATTAAGTTCCCGTTAACGTAGTTGACAGAGAATTTCACACAAATTGTTACATTTTTTAATTTATTCAGTAAGTATTGGCTATTCGGATTTCGTGAAATAGGCCCTAAGTGACATAACATAATGCACCGTAACTACTCATTACATATTATACCGTGTGTGATAAAATGCAGTAATGAGAGCATTTAGTCATTCGAAATGACTCACATAATAAACGATGAAATTTACGATTAAATAAATAATCTTAAGTGCATTAAACGTCAACCTCTCATGAAGAATTAGTGTGTAATTTGTCTAGTCAATATTTACTATAACGGATATAAAATTATCATAATAAACATAATTTATTGTAACTAATGCGTGACTGCTGAGCCCTGGGGTCCTGATTTCGATTCCCGGGTCGTGTAGTGTTATTGGATTTTTCGATCAGGGATTTCTCAGTAGCAGCCATGGAGTTTGCATCTGTGCCCGGTTGATGACAATAGGCTCGCCCCCTATTACATGGGACTGTAACATAACTGGCGAAATGTGGGTGTACTATTAGGTACGTCTTTATCCTTTAGGGATTACAGGCGTGATGTTATGTCGGAAATCATGAAATAAGTAGCATTTAAAAATAACTTTGTTTTAGCCAATATTTGTTTACTAGAATGTTTGATAGCGATTAGACTATTTCTGATGACAATGATTTGATCGGTAGATTAATGAGTTAACTATCTAGTGTAATGTTCAAGAATTACTTGATTTCTCAGTTAATTTATTCGTTTTTAATAGTAATAATGTATAATTATCTCTTATTTGAACACCATAAAATTTTTGATCTTAAAAAAAACAAAATTGAGCTATTGTTTTTTTTTCTATTAACTAAACGGTTCTCACAGATTCTAACGATGAAAATGTTTCAAATTGAGCTTCTCAATCTCATCAATAGACAACAATAGTCATATTAAACAGTATTATGACCATTAAAACGTATGCTACTAGCATTAATATGGAGGTCGAGGTCGTGTGACAGAAACTCAAATTACTTGACGAGTAATGAACCAAATGTAAGACACCGCAATAGAACTTGCTAACACACTTCCATACATGTTTTCAATTAAGAAAACATGCAAAAAAACTTATCAGAGACTTTAGCCACATAGACACTGAAGTGGGATGTAAATAATGCTGATATTAAGAGGTGGGTCAAACAATAAGGAAATGGTAAAAACAAACAATAGATATCGCTTACCCGGTTCACCATCCTCAATTTCGTTTTCTTCATTCAAGTACCGCTCTTTCTCTTCTTCATTGTCACTTCCAGTGAGGTAGATAGTATTAGCTTCCTTAGTATACTTGTTGATATCCACACTATTCTTCTTGAAACACACACCACTAGACACTTCCACATCACCATTCATCCCCAACCTATCATCTAGGTAAGTATAGACATTCTTCTGTAAACAACTCATCGACGGACTCACCGTACACTTATTCAAAATATTGTCCCACAACACATTACCAGTCCTAAAGGTACCATTTTGATAAACGTCACTAAAATATCTACCGGACACACTCTCGATGATTTTCATTCGTTTGGCCATATCGTCATTGTCACTACACTGAATTTGTTTGACACTAACTAATATTATAACTAGAAACTTGGCTATCGCATCGATTCCCATTTTGTTTTTGTTCCTCTCTTCGTAGCGTTCAGCCATTTTCAGATCATTACTAGTTTCTTTCTATTTGTCACTGATAGTTTTTATTTTGCACACACGTTTGATCTCGTTGTATATTCGCGTGCATCTACGACGAATGATTCCATCCTCTCGAAGTTTTATGAATTGTAATTTTGGAAAGTGAGCTCATCTGTCTCTTGTGGACAGGTTAGCGCATTATCTGTTGTGTTGATCCGGATATATTTTGATGTATCATCTGTAACAAGGGAATTATATGAGTTGACAGTATGTGACTGACATGTTAACTTGATCAAAATAAAGAAAACAGAAAAATAATATGTTTGTACTCGTATTTATTTTGTTTCACAGCTTGATATTTACAACTTGATATTATCTCATCAATGATGAAATTATGACACGAATTTTATTAACGATTGAAAACCATTTTAGTAGTTTAAAATGGACTCCAAAAGGGTCTGACTTCTTTAAATTCTCTTTCAAAAGCGTTAGAAGTACATACTTAGCTATAAAATTATATGGACGTAGTGGCCTACTTTTTATGCATCCGTTTTCAAAAATGTTAGCCAACGAGCAAAAAGCTAATAGGTACACACAATAAAAAGTCTAAATTGATTGGCCAACCTTAATTTTGAATATTGAAAGCTACTTTGATGTTCCGTTCGACTTTGTTTATAATAATTCTTCTAGTGTTAATCGAGATTCGTATTTCGATTACTCATAAGTTAATAGTACTTTAAATTCGCGCCACATTTTCGTAAACAGACGGTCTGTAGAAGTAAAAGTAAGAAGATGTCATAAAGTGAAAGTAAGAAGATGTCATCATCAGAAATATTTTTTTTTTTTCATTCCGGTAAATTGACCATGTCTTGTTAACCAAAGATGTATTGTTTATGACACTAACGATGTTCAGATAGATTTGTGGTTTCTATAAAATTATAGTTATCGATTCATTGGAGCAGCAAGTTATATTAAATGGGGCATGAATGGCGAAGAACGGAATGGTGAAACAAGTTAACGCCCATTATTATAACAACAAAATATGTTTAGTAAAGTTAGTAAATTCTGAGATGAAAGCTAGAGAAGAATGGATAGAAGAAATATGTACTACGCTGACACAACACAAAGATAAGGGCAAAATGATTAATGATGGTAATAAGTTAGCAAGTGAAGATCATTCTGTTTTATAAGAACCCTTAACTTTCGACAGGCATTTAAATGCAAGATTCAAACATGATGTAAAACATGAAAGTATTCCAAAAGGTCACTGGTACATTTATAAAACGATGTCCGGGACATAATTTTATAACCCTTTTGCTTTAAACGAGAAATACGAGTTCTTACAAGGTATTGAAACAAGTCAGTATGAATGAGACTTCTGCCCATAAACGAAGTGGACAGGAGCTGTGATGTTTGGATGTGGCATGATATTTATAGTAGTCAAACAATTGGTAGCAGAACCAGAGTGGCTGGTAGCACCTGGATGAGAGTGGTCAAGAATCGAGCTAATATACATGCAGTAGAAGAGGCTTATGAATAATCAGCAGTTGCGTAGTGCGGTTGGCTGATGAAAATTGAATAAATAAAGAATCAAACTATAGACGATCACTTGAAAGAGAATTAGATTCCAAGACAAAAATAGAATAGTTACATTGTATTGTGATTTAGCAATAGAAGACGCAAGAAACAGTTGATAAAAGTCGAAGATTGTGTTGACTACTAGTCTACTATTAAAGATTAAAACAAAGGCACATTATGGTCAATAGTTTACCGTTTCTAAAAGCTGTAGTTGAATACTCAAAACATACAAACGGCCATAAATAAATCTTCTCAAATAGCTCTACTAGACGAGCAGTGACTTAACAAGCTTGTCAAGTAATTTACACGCATACCTTTCTTACAAATTGCATAGCATTATCGTAATGATTTTATTAGTTTCTTGGAACTAAGTAAAAATGTATTTCGAATTCAGATTTTTGTCTCACGCAAGTTTTTAAATTAGACGGACGTAAAGTTGCATTTTACGGAAAATCAATCTCACTAAAAACTACTCTGAATAGACTTAGGCATCGTTCACACTGAACGTATTGTCAGCCGCCGACTGTCAGTATGATCACTGGTTACAGGTAACTGGTTCGGTGTGAACGAGAAATTAAATATAAGCGATAAACTGCGTAACGCACGCTCACTCAATACGTTTGGTCTGAACAATGCCTTAATCTTACAGTTTTATTTATTACGCTACAGCAACATAAATTAATAGATCAAAACCGATCAATCTAAATACTATCAATTTTACCGTAAATTCTTCTTCAATTTGTATAAATCATGCAACGGCAAGAAGTATTGAATTTTAGTTCAGTTCCTTAACTGTTGATAATTACTGTCGTGTTGTTTATTTATGAGATAAAGTGGGCCAGGCTGCTTGTTATGTGTTAGTCGGTAAGTTACTTGAGGCGTGAAGAGGTTAATCAGTATCAGATTGATTAAATCTTTCACGGTTGTCTATTCTCTGTATCATTGTCCAATATTGGGCTACTCCAAGGAGTATGGTATAGCCCAGTACTAACTGGGTTGTGGTGGTCAGATAGGCAGTCGCTCCTTGTAAAATACTGGTATTCAGCTGCATCCGGTTTGACTGGAAGCCGACCCCCACATATTTGGGAAAAGGCTAGGCAGATGATGAGATGATGATTGTCCATTTTAACTAAATAAAAGCAAACTGTGGTACCATCAGCACCAAGATTAAAATTCCAACAATGCAATAAGTTTTTTTTTTTTTTTTCTTAGCCTGTTTGAGTGTCCCACTGCTGGGCAAAGGCCTCCCCTTTCTCCTTTCAAACCTCTCCGACCTGTGCGATATCTGGCCATGTTCGCCCCGCAAACGAGATCAGATCGTCACACCACCTTCGCCGCGGTCTGCCTCGACGGCGATTTCCTCCGACAGGCGTCCAGTGGGTGACGATCGTTGCCCATCTCTCCGAGCGCATTCGTGCTACGTGGTCAGCCCACTTCCACTTCAGCTTGGCTGTTTTTTCTCCAACATCTGCTATTTGGGTAATGCAGCGCAAAAGCGCGTAAGCATTTTAGCATTATTTTTTTATTATTAGTTTGGACGTACGGACGTGGATGAAGCAGGAGAGGGGTGAGTTTATGTATGTGCCTATGTGAGTAAAGTTTAGAGTTAAACAATATTTTTATATTATGAGTATGTTGCTGTAACAACTGTTACAAGGTCCGCTTATAAGTTTTTCGTTGGTTACCTAATGCATTTATGTTGAATGGCTTTCGATTTCTTTCTAGCCTATGATCGAAAAGTATGCAAATTACTAAGAAAGGTGTTATTAATGCTCGGAAAACCAGATACCAATACCTCGTTAACTTTCTCAAATTGAATAAATCAATCTTTTTTTTAATTCTGCTTTATGTACACCATAATTATTCTTAGCTGGCAACTACAAGCCCGGAACTACTAGCTACTTAGTCAGTCCAACGCCACTCCTTAAATCTTCGCACGTGTGACCTCTTTTGACTACGACCGCCTTGCATTCTAATTAAAAACAAATGATGTCGAACCAATGGGGGATTCCAACTGTTTATGGTTTTCTGTAGGTGGAGAAAGTAAAATTTTGTTTATGGTTATATTTTGGTGTGTAGAGGTAGAATATTCTCGTTTTCGTTGTTGATAAACTTGGTGGCCATAGTTGGTGGGGCACGAGATGTGTTTTGAGAAATCAGAAGAACGTGGGAAACGATTGTAGTACTAGTATTTGGCAGAAAAATATATTTTCTACCTTATTGTGACCGTCGGACTGACAAGTCATAAGTCTTGTGCGTATTGTATAATTATCACTGGCTTCGGTGAAGAAAAACACCATGAGGAAACCAGCATGCCTGAGAGATATTTCTTGACGGTAAGTAAAGCCAAGTCAGAGGCTAATTGCCGGCATAAAAACTCTGATTCCAGGTTAGGTACTAACCTCACGATAAAGAAGAAAGAAGAACCTGTTGTTCAGGTCAGTAATAAGACAGTTTATTCTACTTGATATACAAAAGATTCCAAGTTCTAATTCCAGAAACCATTCATGGATTACTATTAAATTCAGTTTAGTTTTCCAGCGCATTGCCTAAGTCGGTAAGGAAGTACGTGTTTATAATGAAGTGTTTAAAAATATTCCAGCAATAATTCTCACATGACTGTAACTTTTGAAATAAGCACTAAGAATTTTTTCGTTGTATATTTCTTGATTTAAATCTGATCATCAGACTATAAAATGAGGACTTAATTAGGTAACTGTGTTTAATCTTAAAAGTACTATAAGAAAGAAAAAGAAAAATTACCCACTTAGCATTTTTGAAAAACTTCTCAAAAAGTGAAACTTCATGAATATTGTGTAAATTTTTTATCCGAATTTAGGTCAAAATGTCTGAATTTTGAAATTTACATAAATTAATGTGGAAATAGAGAACAATGTGCGAATATTTTGATATATTTTCACAGTCTGGTGAGTAAGTAAAGATGTCATCGCGTCGTAAATAAATTATGTTAATTTTTTAACAAAAAAAACATATTACGGAGCAGGTTCCTGTTGTATGTTTGTAAAATAGAGGTTTAAGGAACATGGTGAAAAGCTCAAAATGTCCATTGAAAAGTAAGGAAACAGAGAAATATGCAAACTTCATAGGACGATTGAACAACAGCATTTGAATAGCATCAATAAACTCGACAATTCCGAGCATGAAAATATTTTAGAATTTAGGATGATACATTACAATTTTAAATTTAGGATTATTTTGCTTCCAAATGAATTATATGGTGTGTGAGTGTATAATCAAGAAATTCAATAGGAACGCAACACAACCGTCATCAAGAAGCCTAGACACAGTGGAAAAAATGCAATCAGCGACAACGTCGAAAAAAAAGTAAAAATTATATTCGATTGAAAACATCTCCTAAAACTTTGTTGCTTTGTTACTTTGTTGTTTTACTTTGTTATGTTGTTGTTTGTTTGCTTTGCTTTGTTTGTTGTTTGAAATGTGTTGTAGAAATACGAGATGCGTTGAAAATAATTGCCACTTGTCTATAGACCCTTATATTGTTGAAATAAGCCTTACATCTGTACAAATAAATAAAATTGAAGTGTGCTTGTAATTTCAAAATAACAGCTTTTTACTAAATGCATAATTATGAAAGTGTATACGGGACATAAAAAAAAATACATTTTGTTTTTAACTTTTGTCTGGCTGTTCTTCTGTCTGTCTGTTTGTTGCAGTTAATCTCCAAAACGGCTGCACCGATTTTGATGGGACTTTGACTGGCAGATAGCTGATGTTATAAGGAGTAATTTATGCTAATTTTAATTTAATAATTTATTAGGGTTCCATGCAAAAAAATTAGAACCATTGAAATTGTTAACAAAATTCGATTCAAATAGGGAAGTGATATTTTTAATAAATTCGCACGGACGAAGGTCGCGGGGAATCAACCCATAAATCAGACGTAAGTCTTCACTTTTTACAATGATTAACACTGGAAGATCCGAAGCCAGTTTCTTCATACATGCATGTAAGAAAATTATCTGCAAACTGGTTGCCCATATGGCCACCAGACACACTTTTTAAAAGAATCACACCGGTTCTCTTGCCCAATGAAACGTCTTCCTCTGCCTTTCAAAAAATCTCAAATTTTTTGTTCAACACGAATAATTACTACGTGGCAATTATCATAGTCATTATGTCTTTAAAAATTGTGACTGATGACGTGCTAAAGAGCCTAATTACTTTATAGTTTTAACTAAAATATTTGAAATTGTTTTCCTGTTCGTTTATATTATACATAGTTTTATTGCTTACTATCTAGGCGATCGTTTGTGGTTTGAGTTTTTAGATAATCACCGGATATAAATGAATTTGTACCTTGCTTTCTCCAATTCTCATACGTTACTCTAGCTTTCGACTTTGTACACAGGTACACTAGGCCCTGGTTCCTTTGCTTTTTCTCGATGTGGATATCCTCAATGGATGTCCTCCGCCCTGGGGAATGCGAAGGGGTCTGTCAGACTCATACTGACTAAAATCACACCGGTGTTCCCTCGCACACTTGCGTCGGGGTTCAGCGGGATCTACTGCGACTTATGCTGTTCCGGACTAGTTGACCTGCGGTCCTCGTCCCGGTGAGGGCCTGGTTCTTACCAACGTATTATTATTATAGCTAGCCCACATTGTCCCACTGCTGGGCCTCCTTCCACTCCTTCCAAAGGTCACGCTTCTGTGCTACTTCTTTCCAATTCTCAAGGAAGACATTCAGTTCGTCCCGCCATCTCCTTCGTGGTCTGCCGCGACCCCGAGTCACTGTTTCAGGGCACCTATCCTTAAAACCAACGTAATAACAGGATAAAAATTGTCCCACGTAGGAAAGGATACTTTTTGACCTAGTAGTTAGTTCCCGTGGGACATTCAAGCGGACGGAGCCGTGGGCAGAGGTAGTTGCAAATATACTACAGTTCCTACGTAAATTCACACTTCTGATCAATTTATTCACAGACCAATAGAATGCTAGAACGGCCTCAGAATCCGGTGCGATTCGCGGCTGTCATCCGTTACGCTTTCAACGCGTGCGCAGTTGCCAAGATTTACTTGTTGCTGGATGACGCATGAGCTATGTATTGATATTGTTCTGCTCTGATTGCTGTTTAATTGTTATTATGGATATAAGTGTGAGTTTGTGGGTGTTTTATCGTTTGTAAGAGTGTTGGAAAACACAATATTATAATTTTCTTTTTTTATGAAGACATCCATTCTTCCATACCAATAGTGCTAATGCAAAAGTAACTCTGTGTTTCTCTTTCGATCTTACTTTTCACACCATGGTCGACGTAAAATACTTTATTACCCCAGTAGTATGTTCCCACGAAATAATGTTCGACATTCGCGAGCTAAGCAAAAGATGTGTCATAAAAATATCTGGAATCGATTTTATCGAAATTACAACCAACATTTTTGTGAAGCCACATCCTGTGAATCAAGTTCAGTGTCATCGAATTCGCATTCAAGATTGGGTAATCGAATTCGCCACCTACAATAAATTGAAAGTGAAACTTTTAGAAATAAATAAATAAATTAGTTTCTTATGTAAGTTAGACGGTAATGAAAAATAATGAAGATTTTTTTTTTTTCGTGTGGTTAGTGCCTAACCTGGTGTCATATCTAGTTTTCATGCCGTCCATGGGCCTCTGACTTGGCTTAACATGCCGTCTAGAAATATCTCTCAGGCATGCTGGTTTCCTCACGATGTTTTCCTTCACCGAAACAAGTGATAATTATACAATACGCACATGAATCCGAAAAATCAGAGGTGCGTGCCTTGGGTTCGAACTCGAGACCTCTGACTTGGCAGTCAGACGGTCAAACCACTGGACTATCACTGCATGAAGATTATTTAGTTTGATACAGATAACAGATTATAGTTAGTAGACTGTGTTTTCTCATGACCTTGCATTGTCGTCTATGAGAAGGGTCAGAGTTATTTTTTGTGAACGATAATTACATTAACGGTTATAGAAAAATATTGTACGGGTGTCGATACTATTTTTAGTCTTAATAGAACCTGAACAAAAAATCTAACAGATAATGACGAGGAATCAGGCATTAACCTAAAGTTACTGAACACGGCCATTAATTTTGATGTTTAAACCAACTGCTCCGCAGTAAGTGATTTCCACTCAATACGAGGTTCATCCCTTCTCCCACGATAAGGTCTCTTCGAAGCTAAATAAAATCTAGCAGATCAGCTCTCAAAATTTTATATTTCACGACTGCTGAGCACGAGGTCCTGGGCTCGATTCGCAGGTCGGACCAATTGTTATTGGGTTTTTTTTTAGGAATTTTGTCAGTAGCAGCCAGGGACTCTGGATTTGGGTCCGAATAATGGCAATAGGCTCACCCCCTATTACATGGGTCTTAAAGGTAACTGGCTAAATGTTGGTGTACTATTAAGGTACTCTGCCTAATCGATCGGGGATTACAAGGATGTTGTTATATGGGGAGGAAGAGACACCGACGCGAAAAAGGTTACCACGTATTCAGTAGGTACATCATTCTGAGCCGGACACAGAAATTTTTCATCGGTTTTTTTTTTTTTTTGTTAGCCTGTTTGAGTGTCCCACTGCTGGGCAAAGGCCTCCCCTTTCTCCTTCCAAACCTCTCGGACCTGTGCGATATCTGGCCATGTTCGCCCCGCAAACGATCAGACGTCAGATCAGATCTGATCAGATCGTCACACCACCTTTCATCGGTTATTAAAAAAAAAACAGCTGTTTCCAAAAGTTTCTTACACGGTCAAAATGTATGGAACAGCTGTTTTTTTTTTCGTGTCGGTGTCCCTTCTACCCCGTATAGAATAAAGTATTTTCATACATCGATGTCGAAATAAAAGGTAATGCCCATAACCTAAGCCTGTTACTACAACTCACTTAGCACATTATATATACTTCAAAAGACAATATCGTAAAGAGAACCCATTCACAAAAGCCTAAGGTCCAAGCTTCGACATGTGCACATTGTGCACTTTAACTTTCACTGCGAAAGTCAGTGGACAAACATTCATTAGAACTGTGTGTCTTGTTATTATCACCTAGCTTTGAAGTTTCTGCTGTAGGGGCTTTAGTATGTCAGATCCTGGTTTTGAAGTGTCAACCTTTCTTAGTATCCAAATCTTAGTATATCTGGCAAATGTATGTAGGTATGTGTTACGTTATTGGTCATCATCATCATCATCATCATCATTTCAGCCGAAAGACGTCCACTGCTGGACATAGGCCTCCCCCAAGTGTCGCCACATTGACCGGTCCCGTGCGTCTCGCATCCAGCGGATCCCTGCAACCTTTACAAGGTCATCGGTCCACCTAGTGGGAGGTCTTCCAACGCAGCGTCTTCCGGTTCGCGGTCGCCACTCCAGAACTTTTCGGCCCCATCGGCCATCCGTTCTGCGAGCAATGTGCCCTGCCCACTGCCACTTAAGTTTGGCTATTCTTCGGGCTACGTCGGTAACCTTGGTTCTCTTGCGGATCTTCTCATTTCTGATTTGATCACGCAAGGAAACTCCGAGCATAGCCCTCTCCATTGCCCTTTGGGTGACTTTAAGCCTTCTGATGAGGCCCATTGTGAGCGACCACGTTTCGGTCCCGTATGTAATCACTGGCAACACACACTGGTCATAGACTTTCGTCTTGAGACACTGCGGTAAGTTGGACGAGAAGATACCACGCAACTTCCTGAACGCTGCCCAGCCGAGTCGGATTCGACGATTTACCAATGACGATTGATCGTTATTGGTAAATCTATCATATTATAAAATAAAAATTCAAGGCTAAACTTAGAAGTGATGACACCGAGACAGCGAGTGACAATCTGCAGTACTACGTTGAGGTTGTGAGCATTAAAAAGAATTCGTCATCATCAGCCTACAGTAGTCCACTGCTGGGCATATACCTCCTCAATCCCACGCCACTCAACTCGATTCTCAGCAACACTTATCCAGTTGCTACCAGTCACCCTGCCAAGATCGTCAGTAGTTCCTGAGATTAACGCGTTCAACCAAACAAACTCTTTAGCTTTATAATATTAGTATGGATTCTATCGAAGCGTGCACCAAAGTTAACAACATCATCCGCTTACCATAAAGTGAGCTAGTGGTTAAACGCGTGTCTACAAAAATTATCTCTATTTCAACATCGTCCATCTGTGTTTTGAAGTTATCTGATGTCGTATGTTAACTCGGAGTTCATACTTTTAATAAGACAAGCAACCAATCAAACTATCTATCAGTTACACAAACAGGCCTAACAAATTAATTGACAACGATTGAGGGGTCAATTTAATTAAATTGACCCCTCAATCGTTTTGATTCGAATGTCTTAATAAATCTTGGTGAAATTATGCGTAAAACAATTTCATGCATAGTTTAATGCCATTCGTTGCATACAATATGGTCAGATTGACCATGACAACGAAAGTCAACCAAGTTGTTAAACATAGACTGATAAATTATCAGTTTTATAAATTAATAAGCTTATTTTCTTAACTCAAAATGTATGTATGTGTTACGGCTGAAAGCCGAAGTAAGGTTACACCTAGTTCTAGCCGGCTATACCTAGGTGCGGGCGGTAACAGTTTGTTACACTTAGGGGTATTCTTTTTATTGCTATGACACACCGATTAAATGGATTAGGTTAGGTAAGGTTAGAACTGTGACAAAACGCGCGCGAGCGTAGTGAGCAGTGCCGCAGCAGCAGCCGGCGAGCGCTACATCCAAATTGGTTGCATCAAACCTCCAAATTTAGGCCGCACCTAGGTATAGCCGGCTAGAACTAGGTGTAACCTTACTTCGGCTTTTAGCCGTAACATATGCAATAGAATAGTAGATGACAGTAGAATAGTAAAAGTAATGCTTAGTTTGGGGTATTTCTCAAAGCGAATTGAAAAAAAAAAAATGAATCCATCATATCCCTCTCTATTTTTCATCATGGTTGCGCTTTGTTGGTTGCGCTTAAAAATAGTTGCGCTTTGAGGAATAAACATATATGTCGGATTTGTCCGGATTTTTCTGTTAGGCTCGTACATCATGTGGGCAGACGACGGGTTTCGTTTAATGAAAATACACTAGGTGCGATACTGTTTATCATAAACTAACAAATTACTTGACATTACAATTTAACACAATAACACGGGGCCCAATGAATCGGGTACAGTTCCAAGACGTCTCAACTCCTATGCGATCAGACATTCAATGTCCTCCTCGCCTCCGAGCTGTAACATCAGGGCTCTGTAGAAGCCACGCTGTGGTGCGGGTAGACTTGTAAGTAGGTCGCGTGACATCATCACCAGCGGACTTGCGATTCATTTTATGTCCGTACTAATAACCCATTCCGACATATATATTATTTTTAATTTGAATTTGTGTGCGCAACTAATGGTTGCGCTTCGAGGAATAATTAAGTTGCGCTTAAAAATAGTTGCGTTTTGAGGAATACCCCCTTAATTTGACCCAGTGGTTACTGTTCTTGTGATTTATTATCATATTAGCATATTAGTAATTTTCAACGCTTTTGTTGAAAGACAACATGATAGATTAATACCTTTCTGACATCTTTTTACAAACATTTCAAGTGCCGACGAATTAAAAATCTGATACATTTTTGGCCCAAAAAAAGATTGTTAAAAAATTAAAGTAAGTCATGAAGTCAAAAGTAAAAGGTAACAGCTTCAAAATTTAGGTTATGCAATGCAAAAAAGTAATCCAAAAACTTTGGATTTGCTAATGAGCAAAAACTAACGGTTACACTTTTTCAAAAAGCTGCCAATCAAATGCTTGAGACATCTTTTAAAACTGCAAGTCAAGATGCACCAAACTAATCATCAAGAGTAGTTATGAATGAAGACTCAAAAGTAAGTTAAATACAAATAGGTAAGCGTGTTAGTAAGACACTTTTTTGAAGGATATTTTTTTCTCTAAACAGACTTCGAACCCAAGTCTACCGGAGCAAAGACAATCTTCACAGATAGACGGCTCAGATCTCAAGTGCGTATGCAGCGTCTTCTCACAACCAATGGCCCACCTTCCATCTTGCACCGCATGCACTGTCACCTGCGCTCTTGATGATCAGTCTATTTGCTACATGAGTGAGCGGAGTTCGCATGGGTAAACACATTTGAATTTTTTTTTAAAACCTTGCCCCACACTAGGAATTTCTCCTGTATCGTGGGTGCACTTACAAACATTTAAATTCACATACAGCCAGACCCGGAACAACTACCTGTAGGATCATACAAATATTTGTTCTCTGCGGGGATCGAACCCGCAACACGCAGCGCAGCAGCCAATCGCTCAGCCACTGCGCCAACCGTATCGTCGTCGTAGTACTCTTTATCTCATCAGACACCTCCTTTCTTGCCATATCCTCCTTCATAAAGTCCATCCATCGTTTCCTTGGTCTTCCTCTACTCCTATACCCATCCAGATTCATACTGTCCACTCACTTTCCTCACGACATTTTCCTCATTCCAATGTGTGAAATGTGAATGTGAGAAAACCACTTCTCTCAGTATTTTCGAACGCAGTCTTTATGCTGATAATTATTACTCAAGAAAATATGCAATTATGACTCGTCTTCACTTTTCTCCATTAATTTGATGTTGAAAGCAAAAGAAAGTGATTATTCAAAGCATATGTTCATGCGTTCGTAGAATGTAATGAAGTCTTTTATGAAACTGATGAGATACTGATGGCAAATGTCATCATTAGATGATATAAAACCAAGGTCATGACCGTGAATGTCATTCATCTTATAAAATTCTAGGTAATCGGAGTGAGTAGTAGAATGCAACACATTTACAATTGTAAACAAAGTAATTCTTTAAAGTCGGGTAAGAAAGTTTCAAGGTATCTCTCATGAATTCGGATTTCCCCTTGTTTGTTTATGTTAGCATGAGGGGCAAAGGCCTCCTCCTATTCCATCCACTACTCTCGATGTTGCGCCTCTTCTCGCCAATATTAATGAGAAAGCCATCATTCCCCTTATTGCTCAACTTAAACGAATCGATCAATCACGCAAAAGGAGTTTGAATGTTTTATTATGGAGTCTGCTTTTCCTGTTTTCCTGTGATAATCAATAGCTGTCATCAACACAAACAAGTGTAGCACGAGAAAAAATCTTCTAAAGCGCCACGTTTCCGAAATATAAGCTATCAAAGTCATACTGCCACCATCTATTTCTAACTTTGATACTCATGTGACGATGATACTTAGATGTATTGATACCAATAGGTATAAGCGTGGTCGCAATTTCGAAAGTACAATTAAAATAGCGGATGAATAGGCAGTCCAAAATATTCATCATCCGCCTAGCCTTTTCTCAACTATGTTGGAGTCGACTTCCAGTCTATTAGTATCCAGTATTTTACATGGTGCGACTGCCTATCTGACCTCCACAACTTTCTTAGCTTATCGTACCTATTATCGACTTTTGGGCCACTGCCTACCTGTAACAACTGTCAAAAATCTACAATTGACAGCCGGGGTTTAATAATGTGTTTTCCGAGGCAAGAAGAGAGCAAAATAGCAGAGAGAAGCTAGGTGCACGGTTGCAATCGATCGTTTCCTATAAAGAAGAACCAGTAAAGAATCACCAAAGCCAAATTTCTAAAATAATTTGTATTAACAATATGACTATACAAAGGGCTGAGTGGACAGTGAAGGCTTGAATGAAGTTGGTACTAGGATAATTAACGACAAATGTAAAAATGATAGACAAACAATAGTATCTCTGAATATAAGCAAGCCACAAAAATGTAAACGACTTAGAGCTTTAAACTTTACTCGAATCCGGAAATGACAAAACAGGTTTAAAACTTATTAACTACTAACAATATATTCAAAGGTATTGATTCTCACGCATACATTTGAAATGAAGAAAAAACAAAAAAACCCATGGTCCCTGTGAAAGTCAAAAGAAAGCTGTACACTCTGTAAATGCCATAAAGCGGTTAAGAATGAAAATAGCGGTCAGACTGTTTCGACCATTGGTAATAAATTGTCTGCCTGTCTCATCTTCAATGAACTTCACATTTTTTGAGAAAAAGTTCGAGTGAAATTGATACGAGAGAACTGCTTTCGCTATGTTTTTAAATATTTTAAAACATGACATCCACGCTGGACAGTCCCCATGAAAATGGATGCCAGTGACGTTTTTAGAGGTAACGTGGAAGAAGCCTATGATAGCAGCTTTGTAAAAAGTAAAATAATAAGCATAAGCAAAATCAGCCTATAATGTTCCCACAACTGGGACACAGGTCTACTCTCTATGAAAGGGAATGGGCAATAATAATATTTCATACTGTGTTATGCTTAATTCACCCTAAAATGTACGACAATGAAAAGAGAATAAATAAATTACCAACAATCAACAACATTAATTCTTGTGTAAGCGGTCCCTATTTTTAACAACATAATGATTATAATACACTCGAGAAAGTGAGGAGAAATTCAGTCTAGAATTTTTAATGTAATATATTTAATAACTAGTCATTTTTAAGCCGTAATTATATGATTTGTGTTGAATATTAATGAAGATATTTATAAAACAATCAATAAATGAATTATTAATTAGGAAATAAGTCTTAGAAAAGAAAGCGCTTATCAGATAATATCTACCTATTTAAATACAATGTTTACATTTCAGATATCACACAAAAGTTTCATAGATAACAACGACGATGACGACGACAATTACTAAACAAGACAAAAATTAAGATTTGACCAATTCAAATTGTAAAATAAATCATGAAAAGCAGAAAATGTTGCCTTTGGCATGACCCTATAAAGAACCTAGACAATAATTAACGTGATTATCTACATAGACGCATTCACATAATTAAAACAAAGCATATAAAAGGCGGAAAATACTTTTACAATAAATAATATCTACTCTTCAGACCATTAATTTTACTATAACCACATGAGCGTAACCGTAGCGGTTACGATCAAACCAGTTAACAATAAACTAATGTCAGATAACGGGTTACAGCATCGGTAAGAGAAAGTATCCAAATCGGTACAACGAAAGAAAATAAGAGTAATGTATAATACGACCGCTTTCAATGACGAAAAGATACAAATTGCTAAAAGAGTAGGTCCAAAGAAACGATGGATGGACTGTGTGAAGGATGATATGGCTAGAAAGGAGGTGACTGCTGTGATAACGAGAAGTATGGAAGAAGAAGACATGCTTGCTGCCCCGACCCTAAATAATGTTCCCACACATTTCATTAAACTGAGATAATGGCAGAAAAATGGTGATTGAATCTAAAATCTGCTCGATACAAAATGCGCTGTTTTCATGGTAAATACCAAAACCTACGTCGTAAATTATTCAAACATGTAACATTATAACGATCTTGTAACGATGGTTCTATAAGCTTGTTTAAATGAGTATAAGTTTCACAGTTCATGGTTTTCTATGTCAAAGTATACTTTGAAAAGGTAATTAAGAAAAAAACTAAAGTTAGTAGTTAGGCACGATTTTTTGTTACTTTTTTTGTTTTTGCTTGTTAAACATTTGGTACGCTTTTTCACTGGCCTGTTTCATTTTTGAAAAAACCGCAGATGGTAACATGTTTTATTAGGTACTAACATTCTTGAAATTTTAATAACCATGCGTATAATAAACATACGCCCATAAAATTTTTGAATACGGTTCTATGTTAGTCTTCTCTTAGTAATTGGTATTTAAAGGAGAGCCTTTTTTTTTGCAGATGGGAAATCATCAAATGAGCCCCGCTCTGGGCGGACCGGGAGTGTCAGACTTCTACTGACTAAAACCCATCCATGTTCCTTCTTTGCCGTTTGTGTTCCAGGGCCACGGTATCTCTTTCGAACAGTCCCGCAGCCCTGGCAGGCATCGGCCCATGTGGACCCCTACATGGTTGCTGACATCTCTTTGTGGCGCGCGTGGAACACGAACGCGCCGTCTGTCGTCATAAGACGGCTGGACGGCGAGCTAGCCCATTACTCGCCGTCCACAGGTTCGCGCTTACGGTGGCCGGGAGCCACCACGTGACCCCTGTCGCCCGGGGCGTCTCTCGCGGCGGCTGGGACGTGAGGCTCTTTCCTTCTCACGTCCCGCCATTTCTTTCACTAGCATGACTGCTTCGCTGAAGAAGGTGACGGCTTCCCATTCTCTCTCGCTCCGGAGAAGGAAGGAAAGCCTCACAGGAGCTTATTTGACCCTTTATAGCGATGGCACGGTTAGCGCAGTGACTGAGCAATTGGCTAATACGCTGCGTGTCGCGGGTTGGGTCCCCGTACGGGACAAATATTTGTATGACCTACTGGTAGTTGTTTCGGGTCTGGCTGTCTGTGTTTATGAGTTTAAGTGTTTCTAAACGCACCCTCGATACAGGAAAAAATTCTAGTGTGGGATTCCGTTTAAAAAAAAAAACCATAGGCAAATCGTCAGGATATTTTTTTAATTTGAATGGAGCCAAAAAAAAACAATTGGACATTTTGTCATCTTTTTAAAACCAAAAACGAAAACGAAACGACGACGACGAACAGCGACGAAAAGCCAAAACGAAAAGTTAAAGCTCGTAACTAATATTTTAACATTTAAATAACACAAATTGTTTGATGGCTTTAATTCGATAAGTCGTCAGCTTGTTGATGAAGTACCTACTTATTTGGGAATACATTTTATTTAATGCGCTATTAAATTACTCAACTGAATATTGATTAGTCGATATGCATTTGACATCATTAAAAACATGTTACACTTTCGAATACCTTTGTGAAAAGTGAAAATAACATTTTACTAATTTAAGGTTTCGATTGTACTGACATATTAGTTTTGACGTTGATGCGGGCGTGCTTTTAAAATATCCAGTTCTGAAAGTAGCAAAGGGCTGGGCTTTCGACCAATTTTTTTTATGGAACTTTTCCATTAAAAGATGTACTACGAGTTCACTGCCGGTCGACCACTTTGCAACCTTAATACTTAGGGCATAAGGGTGAAAACTGGCAGACCGTCAGTGATCTCGGTAGTACAGTCACGAGCACCAATATGTATACAATTTCCTAAGTTCAAAAGCGAGATAAACCGATTGTAACTTCGAGTTAAGATGTTTTTCATAAATATATGAGTTTCAAAATACTATGTTCGTAACATTTTAACCAGAACAGTATTAGAAAAAAGCTTTTAAAAGTTGTTATGTGTTTACATATTAGTGCTCGTGACTGTACATGACGGTGGTCGTTTACCATCTCGTTTCACTATCAAATATTTGCTATAGGTAGGTCTTGACATGTTCATTAGTTTCGGTATTAAACATGGTGTTAACGTTAGTAAGACACATTTTTCAAACTTGATAAATGTTTTCATGCTATCATGGTGGCTGTCTACACCTTCCAATAAAAAAAGTACTTGTGAGTTAAATAGTGTTAGTCCTTGTTAAATGAATAAGTATTTATGTATTTAGGAAATAAATGAACAGATTTAACTTAAATCTACGGTGCTGCACAGTGATATTTTTAATAAAAATGTACTGCAAATTACATAAAATCACGCCTGTAAACCGAAGGCTTAAGCAGAGGTGTACCAAATAATACAACCATATTTCGCAGTTATGTTTAAGTCCCACGTAATAGGAGGCGAGCCTATTGCCATCAACCGGGCACAAATCCAGGCTCCGTGGCTGCTACTAAAAATATTCCTGATGAAAAATCCAATAACAATTAAATTATACAAAAAATGTAATGCAAAATACTTTTGTTAATAAAGGTGTGGCTTGCAATACAATAGAAAACATGAAACGTTCTGAAAACTTCTACTCGTACTAAAAAACTTGGCGGTAATTACCTTTCTTTTATAATAACTTCGCCGACAAAAAAAAGAAAAACAATTAGAAGTTCTAAACTTTCTCTTTCAAAATGCTCTAGAGGACAATAAGATTACTTCATCGTCTATTGGTGGATTAGGTACTATTACGGAGAAAAGTCGTAAAACGAATGAAGTGACGAATTGAAAGAAACCGCGGATTTTGACAAATTGTTACATAGTGTGACAATACTAAAGCGTTGTCCACGATACCGCAATAGAGGTACAGAATTTAGTTAAGCATTAGCAAGTGACGCCATCGTATTCGTAAAAGAGGACAGAGGTCTTGTGGACAATGTAAGGAAAGTTGAAGTTGATAATGGTAACAATTCTGAAAATAATCATAATAACACGGGATTTTGTGTTAAAAATCAAGCTTCTTGTTATGTAGGTGCGTAGGGACACAAGTGAAACTACTCACGGCTAATAGCACACTGCTTTAGTCCTGCATTAGAGGTTTGGGTAGGGACGCAGCGCACGCTTACATACGCGCTG
Source organism: Noctua comes (assembly GCA_963082995.1). Taxonomy (NCBI): domain Eukaryota; kingdom Metazoa; phylum Arthropoda; class Insecta; order Lepidoptera; family Noctuidae; genus Noctua; species Noctua comes. Next base: position 8,858,940 of record OY720289.1, read on the forward strand.
CTCACACATACATATACAACACTTCTGTTATAAAATATAGAGGTAATTTTTATATTTGACCCACTGAAACAATAATTAGTGATATTATCACTGTGAAATACGGCATCAATATTTTGAGAAGATACACCAAAGTTAATGCTGCAAATATTCTGAATCACTGACACATCTTGATGGGGCACTTAATATCGTGTCCTGCGTGTCCTGTTGTTTGCTCACTTCGGGAACTGATGGACGCTACCGAAAGCGCCAAACTAGTAGCTCAGTTCTGGGCTGACACAATTTAGATAGCCATCGACACGCTATGAAGAGAAGACTGACACATGACTCGGAGTTATTCGGAAGAAGACGATCTTTAATGCAATTATTCTAAGCACGGCTCTGATCATTCTCAAGGGCACGGTCAAAACCAGTTCTATTAAGATTACCATCAAAAACCCAACCTTCGACCACAATTTTTAGAAGAATTCTGCTATAAACAACCGTTTCACTCAATTTCCTGTACAAGGGCGCATTTTCGAAACACTTTCTCCAGAACCGGTAGATTATGAAGCAAAACGTGTGCCGATGTCCAAATGTAACAAGGTCGAACTTTCGATTATATTTTAGTGATGGCGATGACCAACTGGTTATGTTTATATGAACAATTACTACCTGCCTGGAATTTGATCATCAGATGGTGCATGTGATTCAAGATGTTTGTATGTATACACGCAGTGATGAGTCATATTTTAAAAGTTCCTTTGCAGTTCGTGCCACTGGATTCCGACTTCTTAACTTGAATGATTGTTATGAGGACATAAATATCATAGTTGCACAATTTGTTTTATCGTTACATTATACTTTGTTTCAGTCTGAATTACTTCATGATTTCAATAAAAATTGACATGTTCGCATAATATTAACCCTGCATTGTGATCGTCTTCAAGAAATATCTTGGTATCGTAGTTTGACGAATTATTGAGTTTAGTATCATAAATAATTACTTTATTATTCCTTTATTTATTTTCATACAAATCTTATACATTTTAAATATTTCTTAAAATAGAAACAATATAAAACATTTAAAAATATAAAAAAAAATGTAGCTCACTGGTATCGGTAAGCTACCGGCGCGGGCGGTCAGGGCTCCAATTTATTGTTTCTTGGAACAGCTTCTGATACTATTACTGTTTGTGATATATCGAAAATATTCAATTTTAATGGCTTAAAGCACTTTCGTTTTACCCATCGACCTAAAAATATTCATGGGAAATGAATAGAATTAATATTCATAGGCTTCCAAAAAAACGAAGCGAGTAGGTTAATTATATATTACAAGTTTGCGTAGGTAGAGAGGTTAGGCACGCACTTAATTTATGTGCAAATATTGAGAATGTGTGTACATCATTCCCATGTGATCTGGGTTCTAAAAGCTCTCGTTTGAAAGGGGGAACTTTTGAGCTTAGGCCGAGTGGAGCAATGGATGTTCTTCGAGTTGAATCACAAAGTGATTCATTGGTTTCCGACCAAAACGAAAGCTAGAATAACGGAAGTTAGGTAAGTTAATATGGTATCTACAGAGGTATAATAAAGGTGTTGTGAAACTGATAAAGGTGTAAACTGAGAATGAGTCGAATTCTACGCATCGATCTATTCTCAATAGATAAGAAATTTAAGCATTAGCAAGCATTAAAAAAACCAAATTAAACCTAACTGAAATGTTCTTTTTTCTATACACCGTAACTTTTTAGTCGTCTTACAACGGCAGTCCACTTTATATTATATCCAATGACTACTAAAAATTCATAAAAATGGTATTTATGAGAATTAATCATTTAAAAATACAAATATTATTCAGTATTATGACGCATAACGTAGATAAAACACCCTGTTGCGAGCGATGATCTACTGGACTCGAGCGCAGGGTAGATATGTTCTCCCGTTTGACACGTAAATATCATGAACAGGAAGTTTCATAATTTTATTCTAATGTATTATTTATTTTTCTTTGCATCTATTATGGTAGGTAAAAAAAAAAATCGCGCCTGGACCTATTTTATGTCGGGTACATTGAGTGGACCACTTTTATAAGAGAACTAAAAAGTCACGGTGTATAGTTTACCAATTAATATACACGGAAACTTACGTAGAAGACGATTCAACGAAGTTTGTAATCTAAATTTATTCATCTAGCGAGAAATGGTAGATACTAAAAAAATAGATCTAATCTAAAAACATACGTAAACTAATTACTAATTAAAAAGGCATGATTAAAAGATAGAAAATTCTAGCTCAGATTTCGATCGTTTCTCTTCTACTAAAAAACCAGTCAACGACAAAAATATGCCTATACTCGTAAATAGCCAAAGTTATGCCGGTATCGTCCGGACGTTTGCTCAAACAATGTCACACGCATTAACACACTTTTACTAACTCAGACGCATTGACGTATGGTTTGGCTTGTCAGGTGTGACAGAGTGAGGAATGTCATGTTTAGCAGTAACGTCTTCATCTTGTAGTGGTTATTTATCAGTTTTAATGGTGGGTTAGATCCGTAGTGAGATTATTTGAAAAAGAACCGGAGTCCGAGTATTAGTAAAAATTCAGGGCAATAAAGCCGAGTTTTTGAAAATGTACATTGTGTTTAAAGAGCACTAAGCAGAGGAATTAACAAATTTTTTTTCTTTCATAGTTAGGCTGGGCACTGTACTCATAGCTTGCAGGGTTAGCAAGCTGAAGTGGCAGTAGCCCAGTGGTATTCGTTGAAGAGCCCATAGCCGGTGGAGCAAACGAGTCCCTGCGTATCGGCCAGGAGATTGTTGGCTGTCCCTCAGCTAGATGTGCCGATGATCTTTAAAAGTTAGCTGGGTCAGACTAGACGCGGAAAGCGCAGGGCAGGGTGTTAGCCAGCTTGGGAGAGTTTTATGACCAGCAGTTTACTGCGATGTGCCGATTTGATTCTCCTAATCAGGAGTGACAGAGTGAGGAATGTCGTGCTTAGCAGAGATGATTTTGTTCATCTTTTAGTACTTATTTATTTTAGGTATAATGGATTTTAATAATGAGAGAGAGAGAGACTGATGTATATCAAATTCGGTATACAATGTTCGCACTGCTTGAACACACGCCTCCTCTCTGTAAAAATTGTAGTCCGTAATCCAGCACACGGGCCCAGTGTGGGTTGGTTGTTGTCATGCTACGAATTTTTGGTACAATAGGACATGACGGCTTCCTCACGATGTTTTCCATCACCTTTTTGAGAGCAGTTCTGATGAAATGAATTGCACCACATTAAGAGCCTGTTTAGGTTCGATCTTTTGACATAGAATACTAGTTGAGTCTATCACCACTAAGCCAGCACTACACGCACGCTATTGGTCCTTCGAGCCGGATGTTAAAGCTTTTTAAATAATTTCTCTGTATCTTGGATAGCACTCAACATAGATCCAGGTTGTCTTATTGCATGATGACAGGCAATCATAAAACAGAAAAGTCAGATTGTATTAAATACTCGTAATTCAGACGCTTGAGTTCAAGTGGAAACTAACCAGAGATACGAGAACCAACTTCATATATCGTTAGATTGATAGAAATTACTTTATTACACATACAAAATACACACATACTACTGCATATAGTTCTACTGTGTATTTATATACTACTACATATACTTAATTCTATGTGTATATAGATGGTCTTATCGCTGATAGCGATGTCATTCAGACAACGTTTGGATTAACTCGAACACAAATCACAATAATGGGAAAGTTAAAAGCTTTAAATTTACATGCTTTAACTGGATAAGCTTAGCAACAGCGAACAGCCTTTTAGAAACGGAGTAGGTCACCCATGTCAATATGATAAACATCATAGAAATGTGTTTGAACACTTTCCTTGTTTCAACAATGGGTGAAAATTAACACAATATTTAAATGGTTAGAAAACCAATAAATATTCATGTTCATATCCATATCCTGTGATTGACTGACTCATTGTTTACTAATGTGATAAGAAAATGTATTTTATCACTTTGGAACTAGGTGTAAATTACAAATGGAAATTGTTGAGACGACAAAATGCTTTGTTGAAGACGTAACCTTGGGAAATTGGACTCTAAGCCTGGACGGTAAGGTTTGAAATTGCAACGAGAGATTCATGGTAGAAAATTGCACTGATTAAGACAATAGTAATATAGACAATGATTGTTGGTTTGTATGCCGATTATACTGCCGATAATAAATAAATAATGTTGATGATAAATAAGATTGTATTAGTTGATATTATTATGTTATATTGAAGTATCTACTTTTTTACAATATTATGAAGTACCATCACCGTTGACTGTCCTTGTGGTGGTTAATAAGATGGTCATTGAACAGTAAACTGGAACGAGACGTAATAATTTTGATGACAATGATGCAGATGATATTGTACTGAACTTAATAGGGGCAGAGACAACTAGAATGGCTCTTTTTTTTTTTATCGTGGTATAATCATCAAATGAGTCCTCCCACCCAGGGCAGAGTGGGAGGAACTGTCAGACTTGTACTGACTAAAATCCACGGTGTCCTTCAATAGCCCTTTATGATCCAGGGTCACGGTAATTCTATAAGTCCCGCGACCAACTAGAATGGCTCTTGACATGAGTTTTTTTAGCACATCACATAGTTTTCAGTTTGCATTGGCATCTAAATACTTAGCTATCGACTAGTTCTTCGATCGCTGATTTAGACAATGGTGTCGAGAACACCACTAGATTGTCGCCGTGTCTACAGCTAACAAAGAAACATTGCACAAAACTTGCACCTTGAAGGATAGATCCGATGGTACTGACGCTATATTGAGGGGGCACTTCTGGTAGAAAAGCTTATTTAATACTAAAGGAATCATCGACACCACAAAGACGAAGAAAGAAAGCACTCGCTCAACGTCTCTTGATTGGCGAGCAGAACACTCGAATGCCAACAAGTGACTTGACGCGAGTTATCGCCTGTCGCAATCGCGTTCTTGCTTGTAACCCTGCGACAAAATATCCGAACTCCACACTCGATGATAATTGCTCGACAACTCATTTCTAGTTGCTCTACACTTCAACAAGCTTATCTGTGCAGGCGAGAAAACACAGAGCTAAAAGGATTAATGTACCAAGTTTGCAACATCGATGCAAATTTTCTTGACAAGCAACGCTACCTTGAACTGCGCACTTAAAGTAGTCATACTATACTCGATTGTCGCAAATCGCAAGGTGATAGGTGTCGAAACAATGTAAACAAATGACGTGAGACTTTCTATGACACAATATTTGGCTACTGATATTAAAGAAATTCGGCGAAAACTAATCTTTTGTAGCAGTTTCTAAATTGCTTATATTATAATTATTAGCATAATGATTCATGCTGTAGATATAAGTTTGGCTATGTTTTTAAAATTTGCTAGCTTTTGCGTGCGGTTTCGCTCGCGTGGTGGGTTGGATTTTTTCCAACGGAAATGTACCACGAGAAAAAAAGTATGTTCTAACAGGTCCATCTGTGTGTCAAATTGCAAAATCAGTTTGTTGCGTATACTCTAGACATGGACAGTTATTTCAGTAAACATTTGTATGAAGGAAATTGATCGAGTCCGGAGCTTTAGTACTGAGTAGTCTAGTACTATCATCTTAACAGAGGATTTTTCATTCCTTTCAACTGCGAGAAAAAGAGACAGATGTTAACACTTCCATGCTAAAAATCTCATCGTCTCCTTCACACCTGAATGACAAAACACGAAAATTCAAACGTGAGACGACTAGGAATGCAAGTGGACATGCGAAAGAAAGTAGCGTCGACAGAGAAACTATATCATAATTGGATATACCCAATGAGGTATAGCGTGAGGGTATGCTGTATTTCCAGATGAACGAATCGTTGTTATTGTCTCCAGTTTTTGTTGAAACTGGAAGTGGCAGGCTTATTACTAGATTTGTAATTAGATCTTGATCAATGGCTTATCTATCATTTCTGTGATCGTTGATGGGTGCTGTGACATACTGTAGTACATCACTGTCTGGGTAGTGCTTCGATGTCTCTAGATCGAGACCAAGTGCATTATCATGTTCATCCGCAACACTTTCTGAGGAGAACACTACCAAAGATTCCTTCATCTCGTCCAGCTCTTTATCGATGGAAGTTCTAGGCTGCTTATGAACTATTCATGTACGGCCTATTATTTAAACTCCCCATACCATTAAGGTATGTTCTGGAACAATGGTTCCTGTTAAATAGAATGAAACTCAAAGCTCTCTGATGACCTAGAAAAAGACAGAAACTCAGGAAGAGTTCAGAAGGGGTTATTAATGGACTAAAGACAGTCCCGGGTCCATTTGGCGGTACGGTTGGCTTAATGGCTGAGCTCATGGCTGCTGCGCTGCTTATCACGGGTTCAATCTCAGCACGGAGTAGCAGCACGGAACAAATATTTGTATGGACTACAGGTAGTTGTACCGGGTCTGGCTGTTTGTGTTTGTGAGTTTAACTGTTTAAAAACGCACCCACGGTACAGGAAAAAATCCTAGTGTGGAGCAACGTTTAAAAAAATGCCTCTTTCAAGTATGGTGCCCCTCCTTCACAAGAGGAACTGATGACCTGTTGGTGATGCTTGAAAGAGGTCTATGTTCCACTATGTGTCTTTACAATTTGACGTAGATCCTTGATCTTGACCATAATTAACTTCACCAAGGTCACACCTGTCTAGCTTCCGGGTGCTAAACAAATAGAAAGTGAAGATGAGTCTGCATATCAATATGATAATCATAGTATTTGCTAAACCAGTTGACACATGGTTGTCGTCACGTAGACGTGGATCTCCCCGCGAAGTAAATGAACAAGGGTCTCCAAAATATACCGCTTCAGTTTTTGGGATTACTGAGGACACTGACGTTGAATTCAGGTTTTAGTTAGATACCATGAATAATACAATGTTTGAGAATGAACATGATTGAAGTTGTGATAGTCAAAAGGACAGTGCAAAGCATATAGATATTAGTGTCTGACATTCATTTAAAATCAGCACATATCACACAAATATATATGCACAAAAATTCGGTCACAAAACAAAAAAAAACACCGTTTTGCAAGAGCAACGTTTTTGTGAAACTTTCGAATAAAAACAAACCGGAAAAACCGGTAGTTGTAGAAAAAACCAAAACTGATATTGATCAAGAGAAAAATAAAGCTAAATTACCTGCGTCCCGTAATTATAAATCCGTAACACAAAACAATCACGTTTACGTTAATGTTTACGTTGGTAAACAGGTCACATGTACTAGAAAAGCGCGCGAACCGACGGCTATCGCTTGGCTTACTAAATTCATCTCGGCTGAACGGTGAGTGGGAGAAATTGGTGAGTCTCTTTCGCACGGTGGGATAGTGGTGGACGATTGTCGATGTGCGAAAACTTTCGATAGCGTTTAAAAACAAAAATGAAGCAGCTACTCGAACTCAAAACATTTTTTTCAATTAATTCAGTTACATGCACTTTTGAGTTGTCAAGGAGTAAGACTGTTAGTTAAAAAGTTGAAACTAGTTGCCTGCTACAAAAGGTCTCAATGGAGAAGAACAGCTAAGAAACTTCATGGACACCCTGCATTCTTCATTATCTTCTTATTTGATCACTCAAGGTTACTATGATTTATGATTTAACATTTACTACTAATTACATGCAAGTTAGAAGGACTTATACGTAAGGTAGCAAAAAACAACAAATAATATTTCCAACATTGAGTAATTAAATATACTTAAAATCTGTAGGTACTCTATTAAGTTTAACTTTTATCAAATGGACTGATAACTCACTCTCGTTGGTAGATAGATAATATGATCAAAGAAACCTATGAAAAAAATAATACAGGCCTCTGTAGTTGTTACATCATCACTTGCGGCAGTATCAAAAATTCCAACGCGATGTTATAGCACATCTTTATCATCGATATCCGCAGTAGCTACAACACTAAAAACGTCAAACCAAGTCCCAAGAGCAAGGTGAAGATCTGGGTCTTTGACCGTATGCAGTGGTCGATTGCAAACGGCCGACTCTACCAGCCGTTAACCGACTGCTAGCTTTTAGTTACGATTAGAAGTTATGTTGACGCAACCTTTCGAACTTTGCAAGTTTCATTACATTGTTCCAGAATACGGTTCAGCATAACATCACGCCTGTAATCCTCGAAGGGTTAGGCAGAGGTGTACCTAATAGTACATCCAGATTTCTCTAGTTATGGTTAAGGCCTATGTAAAAGGGGCCGAGCTTATTGCCATCAGTCTGGCACAAATCCAGACTCCGCGGCTGCTACTGAAAAATTCCTGATGAAAAAACCCAATAACACTTTGCCCGACCCTGGAATCGAAAAGCGACCACTCAACCAATGAGGCAGCAAGATAGTCGATAGTAATATAGTTTAAATGAAGGAAAAAGCGTTCATAGGATTGTTTAAATTCATAAAAACCTTTAAAAAGGTTTAAAAGTTACCAAATAAAATTAAAATAAATTCAAAAAAAGGCCTGAAATCATTCATGACAAGTTTCACTTTTGTTTAGATCATGAGAATATGTTTTAATTACTTTAGTGTGAATTAAGTTACCTATAAGTTTAATTAGGTTTAGTAAACAAAATTTCCCATCTTTCTTGTTCCGTGAACCATTTCCTCCAAATTGGTTTAAAAACAAAGTTGGACCTAATCATGATCCTTTAGAAACTCTTGCTTTAAAATTTGAATGGTACAAATTTAAACAACTACTTGTAAATATAATAAAAAAACACCTATCCTTTTTCTCAAACACTACGTATTTGGTAAATCTTTCTGCTATTTCAAACTCACTAACGTCAGGTAAGCATGGTAGAACCGTACCATTTGCTTTCGAAAGCGACAGGCACGTTGGGTGCCGGCGCGTCTTAATCGCTCATTGAATACAAATAACTACTTGTCACAAATTGTGTTAGGTTTACAATGTGTTTGTTTGTCATTAGAATGTTGCTAAACTCTTATAACGAAAGCATCTTCAGATTCAGTTAAAACGTTACAGTCATGGTAGCGACCTACCATGACTTCTTATTGCATTATTGTTTGGACATTATCTGTCAGTGTTCCGTGACCAATCTTTGTTGTTAAAAATGTTGTGTTGTTATGAACTTAGTTAGGTTACAAATGTGTGCTAACGAAAGTGATATAACTTTGTATTGATTATTATTTTTTTAATGTTGTAACGCTCTGATAAAATGTAATGACGTACTTTTGCTGATTATCTTAAAACCATTTTAATTGTCCCACTTCTGGGCAAAGGCATCCCCCCCAGTCCTTCCACTTTCCACACTTATACGTAAATAATGTAACTTTATAAAAACCTTTCTTTTACCTGTTTGCTGTGTCATAAGTACGTAGGTCATAAGTACGAAGTCTGGTCAGACTAGACACGACCCAGTTGCCATCGGCTAGACCCAATAATGAATGTTTTACAACCTAAACCAATAAAAAGAAATAAATTGACACAGATCTAGAACTTAAAAAACAGAGCGTGGCAACTGCTCCTCTGGGTATTAAAGCTAAGGTTACGGCCTATGGCTCTTGGTCGTAATGACATATCATTACGTGATTATGATGAGATGACAGGGTAAAAGTTATTATTAGTTGGATTACACCTTAGTTGGTGTTGGTTTAAAGAATTTTACCTCAAGTGAGGTTTGTGACTGTCTTACCACTTTTGAGTAAAAAAAAAACAATGAATAAATGCTAAAACCGTTCAAATGTAATTTTTGTATAAAACTAATAATTTAAATTGATGTATTGTGACGTCGAAGCGACATTCACCCTGAGGGTAGTATAGCAATTAATAGGTTGAATATAATACAAGTAGATTGGGGAAGTCGTTAACATCTCGTAAACAGAATTGTAACAGTGCCCATGCCAAAATCTTAAAGTACACAATATACATTCATTTATATTTCAGTACGAGAAGTCCTACAGATGTGCAAAAAGAAAACTTCCGATACCGGGAATCGAACCCGAGCCTCCTGGGTGAGAGCCAGGTATCCTAGCCACTAGACCATATCGGATATTGAATGAATAGTTGAAATATTCATTCTTATAACGGAAATCAAAATTTTTCAATTTATCAGTGTTATTCTTACAATATAGATAGTAAAAGATAACAATTTATCACCTGTATACAATAAAATTCATTTTTATATCAATATTTTGGTGCACGCCATCTAGTGGTTGCCAGTAACATTCGTTGCAGCTATGTCTCAGCATCGCTATAAACCGTCAAAGATGTTTGAAAGCATCTGATTTTAACCTTCGTTTATGTTTACTTCTCCACGAAAATCACAGATGGCGCTGTCACAAAAACAATACTGTTCAAGCTGTACAGTGAACATAGTAATAATAAACTTATACTGTCACTTTACCTTCCGTGATTGTTCATTATCACGGAAGATATCCCGTAAGTGACAGTATAAGTTTAGTTGTAAACCGTGAAAGCTTAAAACAGTGTTTGATAGTATTAATTCTTTACCGTTTCGCTTTGCTATTTTGTAGGTAAACGTGATGTACGAAGTACTTTATCTCCAAAGCATTGTAGACCAGTCAAGCATACAAAATGCAGAATTCTGTTCATATATTATTACGTTAAAGCAAAGCTATATGTTGTAATTATGTATTTCTCTTATTTTTGTGTGCAATAAAGAATTAAGAATTAAGATGGACAGGGTGATTTTTTGTTACAGAAAGGTTATTCTCTAATTCTCTTGTGGATGTACAACATGGTGATCTGAGTCATCACAATATTATTATGCTATCTTTTCTTTATTTAGGTACTCGTGAAGGACTCGTATCTTTGGTAGGGAACTAGGTTATAATACTCGTCACTAATCAGGTTATGAAGAGACTTGTTAAAATATTTGACTAAAAATGTTTATTACATAATGACACAAATAAATACTTATCAACTACATAGCAAATCTTATCAAAATAAAATAAATTTCGTACATCATAAATCAAAGCAACATTAATCTCATACCAATACATGCAGTAAAAATTGTCTACAACAATATAAACGATTTCAACTCAGGTTCTACTAAGTTCTCTAGCACGTAGAACTTCATCAAATAAAATAGTCATTCCCACGGATTATCATCTATAGTATCATTCACTGTATCCTTCATTTTGTTCATCTTCTTCCTGTTCATCCTACTTTCTACTGCTCCTTCTACTATTTCTCCTTTGTTAAAATCTTCTGCTGTTATAATAGGCTTAAAACCTTCATCGACATTCTTTATCTTATTACTCTGTATTTCTTTCGGCAGTTTCACCTTTTGTTGTCGATATGGATAGAAAACATATTTCACCCCATTCACAATCTTGTATTTCGGATAATTGGTTGATGTTCTTCTGTTATTGTTGATACCTAAAAGTCTGTTCATCCAGTATAGGTAAGAGTTTTGGAGGACGTCTATAATGCCTCTTCTTCTTCGTGATTTCACTGTTATTCTACTTTTGTTTAATGTAACGACGTCTTCATTCCCAAATTGTGTCATCTTTCTATCAAAATTGTTGTTGTTATATCGTACTACTGGTGCTACATAAGATATGATAGGTTGGTTTTCAATAATTTCATCTTTGTCGCCAAGATCAAGTATAGATCTGCTTTGCCATTGTCCGTTGGCGTCGTACCCCCCGCCACCGCCCCCGCCCCCGCCGCCACCTCCTCCATAGTCTGGTCCACCTGGATGTCAAAAGGTGTATTTTCATCGTATGTCGGGTTTGGTGGAATACTTAGCTTATACTAGGATAATACCTGCTGGCATCCAGGCGCCACCCCCACCGCCGCCGGCTGCCCATCCCTGCGAAGTTTATGATTTACAATTTATTTACATAAGTTTGTGAAATGTTGCTTTAAAAGTTCAAGAGCTCGGGTGTAGAGGTGTAGAGAATAGAACCGGACCCAGATTTAGTCCGTTATGTTTACGTTCAGGGTACTGACAGTTGTACATAAAATTATCATCTGACCCGTACCTGTAAGCGTCTCATTAATTTTGCATTACATTATTTAACGACATTGCTCTAATCTTTTTCGAAGGCGTTTCAACACATGTTTCTTACCAGTACTGAATAATAGTCATTTACATTGTTATTGGACTCAATGTTCCCTTTTAATATCGTATACTTACTCCATCACCCCCGCCTCCGCCGCCACCACCGCCGCCGCCACCTCCTCCTTTCTTCTCCAAAATCTTCATTAACAACATCATCTGAACAAAAAAATATTTATGATGAAATGAATTTAAGCCACTATTACATTTATTGGTTGCGAAACGCATTGAACAGATGTAAGAAAACAGTAAGACTTTAGAGTTCCTTGTTAAAATCTCAAGCAAAGCTGCGTTCTCTTTGTTCTCAAATTGTAACCGATAGGTATTTGTGCTCGTAAACAAATTTTCCCTATTGCGTTAGATATCGCCCTTGTGCCTTACCTTAGCTAACATGAACGACATCATGCTGAACATCATCCCTTTGAAAGACATCATTCCCATCATGCCCATCATTGCTGGAACCATCTGTGGGAATGTTAAAAATGCATCTCTGTACAATATAGTTATATCCAACTTCCTCTAGAATAGCGTTCATTGTTTCTGTACAAGCCCAGATATTTCTTGATTTCGTTGAATTTATTTTTGCCTAATCATTTTGTAGGTTAAACTTTTTGTCGTGCATCATCTTATAGCCTTTTTTAATTATAATTAAATACAACCAAATTAACAGATAAATATACATTGGCACGGCCGAAGCTCATGAATTTCTTTATAAAGATCACAAGCCCTTAAATCATTGCGTTCAGTACTTTTTTGCCAGTATAAAATCTTTCAGCTATCCCATATCACTTGTTATTTTGTACAATAATTACCATCATCAGCTTCATCTTCATGCACATCATAGCCATCATCATCATCTTCTTCTTCCCAAACAAGTCACCTCCATCGTGCCCGCCCCCGCCGCCGCCGCCGCCACCACCGCCCCCGCCTCCTCCTTTACGCTTCTTTCTACCGACAAACTCTTCTACTGTAACATTTGAATGGTTAGTTATAGTTAGTGAAGTTTAATTTTGCGTACAATTCAATTTAGCGTGACTTGTTTCGTTTTAACAAAATCAACTTAGCCTATGATAGTCTCGTGCTAGATGTGGCCTCTCCCATTCCTCATCACCTTCTTTGCTAGGTACAACGCTTTAAAATCTAATTATTTGTCTTCCACAACACTTCCACTTTCCTGACCTTCCCCAGATAATGGAGAACGTCTTAAATATTTACAATTACGCAGTTCTATTTGAATTAGCAATGACATATCAAACGAAAACTCATTGCCGTAATATATTGCCGATTTGGTAGAAGGATAAAGAAATTATCACGTTCCCAACACTGCTGCATCATAATCATCACTCTCCTGCCCTTGTCCCAATTTATTTGGGGTAGGCACAGTGTGTCTTCTTCTTCCATACTTCTCTATTATTCTGTCAGACACCTCATTTCTTGCCATATCATCCTTCACAGAGTCCATTCATCGTTTCAACACTGCTACATATTGCTACCAAAATTCTTTTTGGAAGTAAGGATTTGATAATGTCTTAAAACTAAATTAAGATCAATCTTACCGTTGTTTGGTATCGGTAGAGTAGTTTCTCTTCCTAAAGCACTGAATCTGATGATGTGGTTGTCAAAAAAATGGTCAATAGCACTGTCTATCATGTGTGTCAATTCTTCAGAGTTCTTATCGGTAAAATGGTCTTCTGTGTCTTTATTTTCTTCAACTTTACTAGTGTTTAATTTCACTGAAAACATTGTTAAAGAGATTATGTATTGTGCAGCCTAATGATATTATTTTACTTTGCTGCTAGCTTACACATTGCTGTTACAAAATGTTCAGGAGTAAAAGTCTATGAAAGTATGTCAACATTCATTTTGTTTTAAGTATTACTAACTAATATTCAGTTAATATTCCTTTTCGTTATACTTGTTTCAAAAATACTAATACATTACTATATTCTTGTATATTTCTTTTCTGGTCCTTTTGTTTCAATTTCTGTATAATTTGAAATAATCTAACACAAATGTTCAATAATAAACAAATAAACACTCACCAAACTTGACATAATCCCCAATCACGGATACTTCACTCAAATTATTCAACTGTTTCAAATACATCAATGTTTTTCTTTGCACACATGGAAATGACATATGAAGGAAGCAGTCAGCGTAAACACCATTGAAATTATCATCAGGATCTTTGATTTCTTCATCTATATCATCTTTGACGTCATTAACACCGAGTTCAACTTTAACAACTTTAGAATTAACTATGACAATACAAATAAGTTCTAAGATGATTGTTCTAAGTTCCATTGTTGGTTCATAAATGAAAAACGCGGTAAACAGCTCATATTATTTATTTTCTTCGCTTATTGGGATATAAGGTCAACTGCCATGGTGTTTGCGAGAAAACATGTAATTTTGATGTTAACTTACTATTTATTTAAATAATGTTGTGGTTAAGGGAAAAGGCTGTGTAAATAATGGATTGGGCTGCTGATTTTAGATTGTAGGGTCCTTATTTTGTTAGTGTCAAGGTTCATTGTAGCTAAAAGTTGGGATTTGCAATGGCATTTGGAGAAAAATGATTGTAGTTTAAACGAAACTACAATACAAGGCCCATGTTAGGGTTTCGGTTATTTTATATGCTGCTTGTTATTGCCCGCGGCTTTGTTCGCGTAGAGGATTATTCCACAAGACCGTACTACATAACATAACATCACGCCTATAAAAAATGTTGTCGTTGTTGTTTTCATCCCCTAAGGGTAAATTAGAGATGTACCTAATTTAGTACACCCGCATTTCGCCAGTTATTTTTATGTCTCAGGTAATAGGGGGCGAGCTTATTGCCATCAACCGGGCACTAATCCAGACTCCGTGGCTGCTACTGAGAAATGAGGTACTTACTACCCATCGGATTTAACGCATCTTAAATATCCTTCCCAACAAAATCGAAATCCGAGTCAAACGGACAGACAGACCGACAGAGTTTACTTGCGCATTCATAATATTTAAAATATCATAGAAAATCAAAAGAAAAAAAATATCACAAAAAAAAGAAGTCAAAAGAAATATATTATAAAAATACTTTCTGTGTAAAACCTCCTTGCAGTGCAAAAGAAAACGAGCGCAAAGATTTAAAGATAAATATCATTTTCTTAAATCCGAAAGATTAAATTGTGCATGAAACAGATAAAACAGCAGTTTTACCGAGAGCAGTACATTAGAAAACTCTTGTATAATCATTATTGTTACAATGTTGGTAGTAATAGTGAAACTTTGTTACATACGCACACATAAGTTTGTTAAGTATATCAGGCGAAACTAGTGAATAATTAGATATACAGGGTGTAACAGAAAGGGTATAGTCATATGAAAGGATATGCTGCAGACCATCAAACTGAACAACTTTCTCCTTAGGTCCAACATCTTAAATGCGAAAAAATTATCAGCTGTCCTATAAATTAGGGTCTAGTAGGTATTGAAATCGTGTATGGGACAGCTGATATTTTTTTACGATATTGGACCCAAGGAGAAACTTGTTCAGTTTCATGGTCTGCAGCATATCCTTTCATATGACTATACTCTTTGCATACTGAAAGGAACTTGTTCTCCCCGTCTTTGCGATCATTTTTTTTGTTCTAGACCATACCTGGGAACCTCTAGAAGGTTACGGAGATATCGGGAGTCAAAGTTCCAACTTTTTCACAAGTTTTTGTTGAAATACATGTTTTTAATGTAAGATTTTTACTTTACAAACCTCCACGACCCCCGTACTATTCAATCCATTTATCAGCACAATGCTTTGAGTGCTTTCCATCGAGTCCTACCGTAAAACGTGATTATTCACCCCAAAAAAAAAGTCGATTCCCAGCAATAATTTTTGCGTAAAAGTTACTTAGTTTGTTGTACAGAATGCTTGGTTGACGGTTATGTGAAGGGTCTGTTTACACCCTGTAGGTATTTACGAAAATTATATTATTCGAAAGTCAAGTTTTTTAATGATAGTAAAGTCAGCATCAGATTCCTGCCCTTGTCCCTTTATTGTGGAAGTCTGTGCAACACATCTCATTTTCTTATAATTTTTCACAAACTCCATGCTATTTTTCATCCATCAAAATTTTTCTAACAATTTTGAAATCGTGAGGTCACTAACTGATCTGGTGAAATTTAAAAGCACCAAAATTCTAATATGAATATATTTTTTGTTAATACCAATATAGGTAAATTGATAAAAGGATTATGAATATTACTAGGTGACGAGTCGTAATGCCAGCTAAGAGAAAATGAAAGCATCAATTAAATGAAAATCTTTAATTTTTAACAATATAATGATGCATCGTTTTAGTATATAATTTTTAATAAATACAAATAAAATCTCATATAAAATGATAGATAATATTATTATGTATGATACAAGTTATGATAATAAATTAAAAGAAAATCAAACAATTTTATAAACATAATATTTGGTATGACAAAAGCGTAGATTAGAAGAATAAATTAGAATAGATATCACAGCTAAATATACTGCTTAAATAAACCGTATATTATAACACATTTAAATAAACATTAAGATTGTTATAATAAGATAATAGCAAATAAATAATATAAAAATTGAATAAATAAACCAATAAGTTAAATAAAATAGATAAATAAATAGAAATGTATTTTAAAACGGTGGGAGAAAATAAAAAGAAGAATAAAAACATTAATAAAATAAATAAAAATAATAAGTAATGAGAACCTTTAACACGCCTAACGTTAAAACTGCAATAAATTAACAAATAGAAAACAACGATGAATATTAAAACTAAGCAAATAAATAAACTTACAGCTATTTGATTATGAAATCTTTCAAATAAATTATGATAAAATAAGTTAGTGTCTTACAAATTAGTAGTTCGTCAATAACATCTAGTACTTTTATTTTAAAGTAACATAATATATGTATGAAGATTGTTCTAGAACCTAATGCAAAAACGTGAATACTACACTGAAAAAAACTAAAGTAAATGCCACAGTCAGTCCCCCACGATAGTCGCAGACTTTGATCGCAGAGACCAGTTTGAAATAATTTTACATTTCAATGGTATACCAAAACTCGTCAGTTAATTAATCCCATCATCGTAAGACCAAAGACATAACCCTAATGGAAACTACACTTTTACTTCTACTATTTAGGTTTTTCGTAGAAGATACCCAACCAATATGGACTGTTTGAAGCCGTTCAGCCATACATTTAAAATAGAACACAGTATCCATCAAAACAAAGAATCACATGCAAAATCAAACACCACATACTAATCTACGAACAATTCTCTGAACTTAACTTGTAGTAGTATCATAAGGCATATAGCTGTTATAAGTATTCGGATCATAAGCCCTTCTATATCCTCCATGATGACCATGTTCATGCTCATGATGTTCCTCGTGTGAGTGGGAGTGATGATGAGAGACCTCAGGCTTGGTGATGATTTCGTAGGTGGTGGACTTGTGTTCACCATGGCCCTTGAGTCCTACTAGGGCAGAGAGGAGAAGAGACATGAGAGCTGTCATTAATGCTTTTCCTGCCAGTAGGGCTAATGCTCCGAGTGCTGCTGCTGCCAGGGTTCCTGGAAGAAGAGAAGAAGATGATAAATTAAGTGAAAATGATAAAACAAGAGATGCTGGTGAAGATTAATATGATACAAAAGTAATAGGTGCACTTTTATGATAGTAAGAAATGGCGTTTATAACGGTACGGTTGCTGATATAGGATACAGCAATGAGATTAAATCTTACTGTGGTAAGCTGTAGTTTATTTTATAATGCCATAGTACCAATCTAAAAACAATTGACGAACCTTTATAGGTTCGTCATTTGTTTTTAATGACGAACCTATAAAGAATGAAATACTTGAGTTGTTAATCAGAAACTAACTAACAAAACCTGTTTAGTGTAAGTATAAATTCAGTGATAAACTTCCTATAAATGTTGTTGATCATAAGATTAAAATTTACTAAACATGGAATTGAACATGATCTTAAATTACAAAAAGATGAAAATCATTGTTTGTTTGTTGCAATATCCATATTCGATATCATCACTACACATTGAACTACAAACCAAAAACGCTACCATAGAATCAATTCCCTATACCAAAAATAAATTACCTTTCATCATCAGCGCAGCGGCCAGGAGAGCGCCACCGCCGCCTCCCTTACCACCACCGAATCCTCCTCCACCACCGCCCCCAGACTTCCTGCCCACAGACTCCTTATCTCCCTTCGCCATATCCATAGCCTCCTTTGTAGTCTGAGGATCTAGCAGCCTGTACCTCAAGGAATGCCCGTCCAAATAATCCTGAAGACGGTACAGCAGAAACCGGTTTAGCTTCTCCTCAGACTTCCCAGGGAACTGCCGAGATAGCTCCGCAGCCATTTCCTCAGGACTTGGAGAAGTTCCAGTCTGATTCTCCTTCACTATACTCAATCCAGGCAGAAGGTTTAGCTCATCGCGAGAGCCCAAGTCTTCCAAGAAGGATAAAGCATGGATCTTCAAACATTTTGAATTCAGCAAGCTGTTGCACTCCTTATGCAGAGTCCTTCCAGCTCTTTCCGTGTTATTTGGCACTGTTTTAACAGCATCGATGATCGCATTTGGTTCGGATCCATCGATGGCAGCTTGAGAACCAATCACTAAACTTAGAATCACCAAAACAGCAATGGATGCACTTTTAAGATACATTTTTACTAATCACTTATTCACTGCACTTCTCCTGCCAATCACTGACACATTTCTGTGGGGGACCGCTGTGGACTGATAGACTTAATCTGATCGCAATTTATTTTATACCGACCATGATAACAAAAAGTACAAGAAAAGCGTTAAAAAGAGCAATGTCGTTGCCTTTTGAACGTTATTGTGTGCGGCACTTTCGTTCTGTAAATAAAAGGTTGCTGTAATGGAAAAGTCGAAAGTGGTTCGCCGATTTTCGGTTTCCAATCGATAATCTGTTGCTGTTAACTCAATTGGATAATGACTGCAGAAAGGTTGTAATTGGTTATGAAACTTATTTGAATAACCAAGCTTTAAAACAATCTTGCATCGTTTGCTTTAATAATTATGATTATTCGTCTTGTCTCGTTATCTTGCCTTATCCCAATTTATTTGTGGTCGACTAGCATAATTATCTTCCAACATGCTTCCCAATTAGTCAATGAAGTTTGATAGCACTCAGGTAAAATAAGATGTTCTAAATCATGTGCATAGTGGTAAGGTCATTGACATAATAGACGGCAAACCTCATAACCATAAAATTCACTCGGTTATGCATGACTTGAACACAATATTGCATGGTCAAATTGATGTCAGGTAATGTTTTGGATAAACAGACTGTTATAACGTGTTATCACGCCTGTAATCTCCGAAGGGTAAGGCAGAGGTGTACCTAATAGTACACCCACATTTCGCCAATTATGTTTAAGTCCCATACAATAGGGGGACGATTACCATCAGACGGGCGCAAATACAGACTCCGTGACTGCTACCGAGAAATTCCTGATGGAAAAACCCAATTACACTTTGCCCGACCCTGGAATTGAACCCAGGACCTCATGCTCAGCAGTCGCGCTTGCGACCACTAGACCAATGAGGTAGTCTAGTCTAGTCTATAAAAGGATGGAGATGATGTTCTTCAGAACGGTCAGGTGCATAAATGTAGTACTGGCAATCGGTGCGCGTGTAATACCAGATGCATAAACGTGGACAAAGGAAAAGGGTCTCTAAGGATCGTAGCCTGAGGGTCTGTAATTCCTGCCCCATACAAAAAAGGCCTTATTTTAAATAAGAATGTGTGCGAATTGTTTGTTACTGTGTGCCATTATCATTGCGTTTTTTTTTTTTTTGACATTGACGCTGAGTTGATCGTCTTAACACTGTATTTCTGATTTGGTGACATTGTATTTTAATATGGAAGAACCTGAAATGAATGAATTTTATTTATTTTAATTTATTTATTGCACAGCGTGGTCCAAATAGTAGGGGTGTCCGAAAATACCCCATGTATATATGTTACGATTCTTAATAGTTTCCGAGTTATAAATTCTTGGAAATTGTATGGGAACCGCTTTATAAATTCAATCTTTATTTTTATACGGCTTTTTCATATTCATTAACATTAACTAGAGGTATTTTTTAATCAAGAGTAACAAAAAGCCCTGTAACTTGCGTAAAACTCATTGTTTAAGATACGATTTTTATTATGTAGTTAAGTAATTGCTTGAAGTTATAATTGTCAAAAATCAGATTTTTTGGCCCTGCTTTCTTTGAGTTTTTCTCACTTCGTTTAAATTCTTGACTATTGCATAAAAATGTTTGCAAAAGTTATTACTTAAACTTGACTATAGATGCGGGTGTTATTATTAGTTCATCATCTACTAATATACAACATTAGTTTTAGTATATGCGAAACCTGAAACATTTGTCTGGTTTTTTAATGTAAAGAATCTATGTACAAAATTTCAAAACTGTATCATGAAAAACCACAAAGTTATAAACTTGTTCTGTTACCTGGTTGACCGCACAAGAACGTGGTCTGCACGCAGCGCCGCCGCGCGCGCGCCTCCAGCGTCGTCTTGAGCTATTGATAATAATAATTTGGCAGTAGGTACATAAATGATTGCGATAGGTACTTAGTGTCGCTCGGTGACCAACTTGTAACATTTTTTAAATATTTTAGGGACAAAATATAAATAAAAATGATTGGAATCGATTCAGTTACTTATTCCGACCAGTTTGATCGGAATAAGTAACTGAATCATATTCAGGTTTCGCATATACTAAAAAAAATGTTGTAGAAACATTTGCCATCACAACAGCATAGTTTTTTACTTATTGGTATCCTATTGTAATTGATCTCTAATTACCTTTTTTAATAAATATGTAATTAACTATTTTAATCTATGTACTGTATTACATTCATTCTGAAAGTGGATACGGACGATTATCAGGCCGCACATAATTTGTAATAAAACCAGTATTAGCTGGCCTCGTATTCTCTTGAAACTCCTAACTGCTGTAGGCCCGCTTAGGGTCAAACCAGTTTTCGATTCATAATTATTAAACTTGTAAGTTTTGATGGATGTTTCCTTGTTCACTTGTTTCACTATTCTACCGCCATCTTTCTAATCCCGGTCGCCGCCATTTGCATTGTTAACAATGAAGGAATCTTTTTTAAGTTCTTTGATTATTTCACCAAAAGTTCCACACAGTACCGACTCCGGGCCCAGATTTGTGCCTGATTGATTGGTGGTAATATTCTTGCCCCCATGAGACTTAAAACTTAACCAGTCGAAATGTGTTCACACCTTCTACAGGGTGTTTGGTTAAACGTGGGCAATACTTTAAGGGAGTGAAGTACTCATAAATATGAGCAACTCTTACTATGGGGCTAACTATGAAACTTGATTTGAAAAATCTGCTGTTGCCTTCATTTTGTCGAGTTACGTGACCAATAATGTGTGGAGCAGCTGATATTTTTTTTCGTAATTTCATGGTTGGTCCCACAGTAAAAGTTGCTTATTTTCATGAGTACTACACGCCCCTAAAGTATTACTCACGTTTAAAAATACACCCTGTATAAAAACACCTTTGCCTAACCCTTCGGGAATTACAAGCGTGATGTTATATTTGTGTTCATAAATTATCTTACTTTTGCCAGTAATTTCCAGTAGCAATACATTGATACTAACACAATCCAATTTGATTATCGTTCCGCTCCACGATCTTGTTTACGACCGCAAATAAATAATGAGGGAGGCCCTAATTTACGGTTGAAGTTTCTACAAACACATTTATTTTATATTTCAATACTTTAAGTTGGAAAATAAGCAGGTGATCCATCAGAAGCAATTTGAATAAGTAGCCTCTGATGAGGTTTGATTAGAAATGCGTAGCTGACTTTAGACATGTTTTTTGTTGTTTGTAATACCGTTTTTTAACGCATTTTCCATCATCTGCCTAGCCTTTTCTCAACTTTACTGGCGTCGGCTTCCAGTCTGACCGAATGCAGTTGAATACCAGTATTTTATACGAGGCTGCTGCCTATCGGACCTCCACAACCAGTTAATACCGGTTAAAAAGATACCGGTAAGAATGGTTATCTGACTTTAAGACCACTGACTACCTGTAACGACTGTCAAAGATCTATAAATGAGCCGGGACTAACGGCTTAACTTGCTTTCCGGGGCACGGAGGAAAATCGGTACATAATGGGTGGTCAACCATTCATGGACCAAACTAGGCAAGCGCGGCTTAGCCGCTGTTAAGCGCTGTTGAGCGGCTGTTATAATTTAGCCACGAGCTCCTCTCCAATTTCCATAGTAGATAATAATGCATAATTCACCCATAAAGTTCTATTCCTAGGGTACTAACATTTTGTGAAAGGGGGTAAGAATACTGTAATCCACCACCCCGGGCTGATGGGTAGGTGTAACTACGTCTTCTTTGTTTGTACTGTATCTTTTAACATCCTATTTGATATCCTTATCTCTATCTATTATGTTTTATCTTCTGTCTTCGTTCTTTTGTTTTTCGTTACATAAGTCATCAATATCGTCAATGTCTTGCCCTTATCCCAATTCATTTGGGGTCGGCGCAGCGCCGCAAAGAGATGTCAGCTACGATGTAGGGGTCTGCAAGGGCCGATGGCCAGGGCTGCGGGACTGTTCGAAAGCGATACCGTGGCCCTGGAACACAAAGGACAAAGAAGGAACATGGATGGGTTTTAGTCAATACAAGTCTGACACTCGTTTCCGCTCCGCCCAGAGTACGGTCATTTGATGATTTCCCAACCGAAAAAAAAAGAAGCATGTCTTGTTCTTTTACGTTACATAAGTATAATGATTAATATTACTTTCTAAGACCATGGGGATGAATGAACCATATCTACATGAGTGGCGTAATGATCATTCTACTGTTCACGTAGCAGATCCAATCAATGACATTGAAAATAAATAACTCCAGCTTTCTCTGCAATAGTTTTGTTACAAAAAGACAAAATGCGGTGAAGTTCATCAGTGAATGAAAGTTGAGTTTTTCCTTTTTTTTGTTTCTTTTCTATGTTATTTTGATGAAGGGAGTTGATTATGAGTTCTGTCGATTGTATTTTTTTAGTCTGTGGCAAAATGCCACGTCAGTGAGAAATATTTATACAGGCTGTAAACAGATCCGTCAACCAAGCATTCTGTACATCAAACTAAGTAACTTTACGCAAAAATAATTGCTGGGAATCGACTTTTTTTTGGGGTGAAAAATCACGTTTTAAGGTAGGACTCGATGGAAAGCTCTAAAAGCATTGTGCTAATGGATGGATTGAATAATTCTGGGGTCGTGGAAGTAAGTAAAAATCTTACATTAAAAACATGTATTTTAAAAAAAAACTTGTGAAAAAGTTGGACTTTGACCCCCAATATCTCCGTAACTAGAAGGTTCCCAGGTATGGTCTAGAACAAAAAAAATGATCGCAAAGATGGGGAAAACAAGTGCCTTTGGGTTATGTTAAGGGTCTATAAGAAAGTATTGCTAGACGTTAACTTAATAGACTGAATGGATATTCTTAACATTGTTATTAATTCTATGAGAGTTTTAATAGCACTTATTAAAGGCTGAGCATGGGTTTTTGCTTTCGATTCCTTGTCTGAAATAAGTGGTTTTGGGATTTTTATTGGAAAGTGTTATAATTTATTTAAGCCTTTGGTCCAGGACCTGATAGAGCCTCGCGAATGTCAGACTGCCGTCCTATCGGACTATGGGAGTGAAGGAATAGAGAGTGAATCTTTATGCGCACACAATTTTGTACTATGATAATTATCTTCTGCGTACCTGGCTACTACTATCCGTTGAGATTGGCAGCCATGTCTGAAATTCAGTTTGGGGGATTCCCGGATCCAATATTTTTTTTCAACGATTGCAGACGAATTTCAATTTATTTCAGATTCTAATAGAAAGGGTGTTACGGAATTGGGCTGCAGATAAAGATTTTATGTAGATTTGATACTTGTTAGTTTGTTTTTATTGAAAAGTGCTACTATTTATTTATTAACCGAAAGTGGCGCCGGTGACTGAAAAATTTTGAGGTAATCGGTTTTCATGGTAGAGGCGTGTGATGCGGAGGAATGAGGATAATGGGGTGAGGAAAGTTTTGAGTAAGAACGTGGTTGGCAAGTGTAGAGGAATGTGGATGGAGTGTGTGAAGGGTAATATGGCTAGCAAGGAGGAGAATTGGGGAGGCCAGGAGAATTATGAGGACTACACAAGCTACAGGTTAAAATATAAGGGTTAAAATAGTTAAACATAATTTTTAAAAAACATTTTATTTTATTTTGGTGCGGAAGAACACAGACAGAATAATAATACATTAAACACATAAAGTTATTACAAAAAAAATATCAATATGTACATAAATATTTACATAATATCCTATAATAAATACGATATTGGCAGTAAAGGTGACAAAAATACAGATAATATATAACATTATAAAATACATAAAAAAATATTATATGATTCTATTAACACATTATTATATATCACATATAAAATAAACAATAGGCGGATAGACGTATACAAGATATAAAACCATTAAAAATATATTTTACGATATAATTAATATCGTACTATGCATATACTATACTATGTATAAATAATAACACATAAATAATAAAATACATAATCAAAATGAAATTAAATAAATATCTATTAATACTGAGAACAAAACAAAATAAATAAATAATATTTATAATAGCAACAAATATAATATCTATAAAAATATTATGTAATAATGAGATATTCAGCTAAGAAAATTGTGAACTTAACCTAACAATAAATAGTTTCAATAAATAATGAGAATTCTCGATACATTTCCATAATTTACAGTCAATGCAAATGATCTTAATTTAAAGTTTTTTGAATAAATATTCATGTTTCATCGTTCGTAAGCTAAACCAGTCAAAAGTAAACTAAAAAACAAAAACTAAAAGTATTAAAACTAAAAGTAGGGAAAAACAAAAGTAAAAAAAGAAATAAGAAATAAAATAACGAATAAAAACTTCCAGATAGAACAAACGAAAACAATAAATTAAAAAGTAAAAAATAATTTAACTCATACAATGAAACAACAACACTACTCAATATAAATTAGGCCCTCTCAACCCTCAACGCCTCCTAACATTCAAGTTCCTCCCGTACCCGGAATGGCCGTATCCTCCCGCATCTTCATGAGCAGTCGAATGAGAATGAGAGTGACTGTACACAGGTTTGGAGACGATCTCATACGTGGTAGACTTCTGGCCACCGGAGAGAGACTTGATGCCGATGATGGCGGAGAGAAGAAGAGACATCATAGCTGTCATCAGGGCTTTGCCAGCGAGAAGGGCTAGGGCTCCTAATCCCATCGACATCAGGGTTCCTGTGGAAGAGAGAAATGGAATATTAGTATGATTAAAACACGTAATGACACGTCAAAGCCCAAACCTGCACTGGAACCACAATCTCACAGAGGGAATTGAATACCTCTTTACTAATGGTCCAAGTAATTTCTATTGGCAAAACACTTTCGAACTACTGCCAAGACTAATGGAAAAAAATTAATAGCACTACCAATTCAGAGACTCCACGCTAAGCAGTGCTCCTCATGTTTTTAATTATTAAATTATAAAATAAATAAATTCTTCAATTCAATACAGTGACAACATTGGTTCAGACATCTTAAAGTACAACATAAAGACATTGTGTACCACGGATTGGGAGATAGTGCGAAAACATGTTTGATACTTTTATCATTGTATTTTCTTTACAAGGGAAGACTGATCTCCGTAAATATAACAGGCGCAATGACCCCCCCAGCTCTGGGTGGAGCGGAAGGTAGTGCCAGACCTCTACTAACTAAAACCCTTCCATGTTCCTTCTTTGCCCTTTGTGTTCCAGGGCCGCGGTATCTCTTTCGAACAGTCCCGCAGCATATAACAGGTGTATGGCTTCAACATTATGTATCCCTGTCCCATAAAGTTTGTCTGTGTCTCGGCAGGGGAAACAGAATATTGGCTTATTATTCTATAAGCTATTCACACCATAGACGATTGCAAATTCTATCGTATCGAAATCGTTGAAACTCTATATTTTGAGCTTAGGCAAAATCATTATTTAAAAAGATTGAATCCAATTCATGGTATACTTGAGGAAAATATATATAAAAACTATTACCACTATTACCACTCTCTCATTACACAAATTACTCACAACTTTTTACTCAAATTACAAGTAAAAGTAAAAAAACAGTATATCTCAAATGACAACCAACAATTTTCTTAGTATTGCCATGCTCTGATTGTCAACAGCAGAACAATTTTAAAACAAGAACTAAATTCTCGACGATGCTTTCAAGTAATTATGTATGAATTGATTGTAGATAAAAATAAAAAGATTAATTTACTTTCCATAAAAATGCGTTTCTTTCTTTCTCATATCTTATGGCTATCTTTAAGCTATCAAAGGCGATCCTTTAACGATTTCAAATCACCGATGATGACCAAAACTGTAACCTCTTAAACGGTCGTGATGGCCTAGTACACAAGATCGGCTGCAACACATTTTTTTTGTTAAAATCATGGTCACGGTTGCGTTCCCATAGTGTGACCAGCTTTTGGCTATTGTCCTTTTGTAGATGATAATGACCCC
This sequence comes from Noctua comes, assembly GCA_963082995.1. NCBI lineage: Eukaryota > Metazoa > Arthropoda > Insecta > Lepidoptera > Noctuidae > Noctua > Noctua comes. The sequence goes on from OY720289.1 coordinate 8,885,748, forward strand.
AGTTTTGAAACTTGAAGCAATTTTCTATGATTTTGGAAAATTATGGTTATAGAAACGTATTGCATTTGTGATGTGACGTTCCTAGATTTGGTAGTATAAATTCGACATTTTTTCCTTTTCTGGCTTGCTTTTAGCCGTAACTGGCCTGATGTGAAGCAATGTTCCGGCCTAGGGTGAATTCACTCGACTTCACCCTAAATTTCAAAAGGTAACAAACCTTTTGAAATGTTAAAAAAAATATTTCTTGCTTGCTCCGAAACCCCCTTCAACTCATTCAAAGCTAAGTTTTCCAAGTCAGGGTGCCAAGACACAAGACAAGTGTTATTTTATGGTCATCCAACCGACATCAGTAATAACGGGGTGGCTTTTATAGCAACCAGCATCCGTTTACACACAGATGACATACTATGATCAAGAACGCCACAACAAAGTAGTGATTATGACCATACTATCGTACCAAGATCAGACTGAAGTATTTTATGAGGAGATACAAGGCCACGGGTGGTTATGTATGTGTGTTATGTAAAAGTATTCAATACTTTTGATAGAGTAATAAAAAAGGTTGAAGCAAAAACTAATTTAGTAGATCAATTGGATGTTATAAACTTAGAACTTTTTGCTACTGTCGAACCCAAAAGTAACACCTATTGGTTAATTATTTTTGCCCAAAAAGTAGATACACTCATTTTTTGTTACTGAAAAAACGTTACGCAAACTTTATAGTCGTCACACTTTTTGATATATTGGGGTAGACATAGGTTGTAGTATTGATATGTAAGGTACAATTTGGTACGGACAGTATGAGGTCCCAAAGTATCAATGAGATGGAATGTATTCATTTCCATGATACAATAGGCACGATTTCAATCCAAAGGTATGCTTTGACTTTTGATACAATTTATCTTTATCGCATCGAGAGTTGAGTAAGCTTATATGTCATTTATGAACCAAATTTTTGGATTGCAAACGCACTCGCTACATGAAAAGCTGACGACAAAACTTGTCCACATAATAAACTTTTTATAGCTTGAAATTGAGAAATGACTATCAAAAGTTGTTTCCCAAAACAAAAGTGATCCTGGCTAGGCTGATGATAAACTGTGTAGCCTTTTTGGGGTTGGCTTCCAGTCTAACTGGATGCCGGAAAATACCAGTATTAACCACCATCAAAACAGAAATACAGCTAAGACTATACTATACATAACGATAGCATCTATCCAAATTCCATTATTCCGCTGTACTAGTAGGTACAGTTGCGCGAACGCTTTGTCGGTTTACTTTTTTATACAACGTACTGAATTACACGACAAACCAAGATATCGATACAATTGAAACAAAGACTTATTATCTGTAGATCTAGTTTCTATTTCCTTTATGCTTTCACTTAAATGTGTTTCATTGCATCTGCCTTCATCTAGATTGCAAAAAGTGCTAATGGATATTGATTTCCTACAACTGTTTGTGGTTGCTCTTTGGCCTAGTAATGGAAAACACTGCCCGTAATATTATTGATAATTCTGACATCAAAAGCTTTCCGTCAATTTAAGTGCGTTTACAAGATTGTCCTTAATTTTAACTGAAATTGTATTGTCTCGGACTTTTTCTAAATAACTCTATCGAATCTTCATTATCAACACTCAGATTTTTATTATCTTGAACGATACGTTTCATAAAAAGTTATAGATACTCCCATTGGTTGACGCTTATAATAGTATATGGGTTCATCCTCACCCTTTGTAACTCCCTACTAAAAAGTTTCAACCATGTCAATTTTTATCACTTCGCTACCAACATACCTTTCATCAAAAGTCCAGCCGCGAGCAAACCTCCCATGCCTCCCTTCTTTCCTCCCCCAAGTCCTCCTTTACCCCTCGCCTCTCCAACCAAAGCCCTGGCTTCTTCAGCTGCGTTCTCATCTAGCAACTTTAGCTTCACTGTGTGGGTGTCCAAGTAGTTTCCAAGTCTGTAGAGAAGATATTTGTCTAATCTCTCATCGGGTTTCGATGGGAAAGACCTTGCTAATTCAGCAGCAAATTCTTCAACTTTGCTCCCGTTCTCTTTAGTCGCTTCCTTGACTACACTCACTCCAGGCAGAAGTTGTAATTCTTCTTTCGCACTTAGCTTTTCTAGCATCGATATAGCTTCGATCTTTAAGCATGTTGGGCTAAAAATCCCGTTTGCACAATCCTTTTTCATCGCTCTGGCTGCACTTTCGACAGTTGGTTCCACAAAATTTTTAGGAGATTCTCCTATTTCTGGATTTGGCAGTGCGTACACTGCTGTTATAAAAAATAATATCGATATAAGATACATGGTGGACGTCTGTATCGAAACGAATGCTAGTACACTTTGATAAGCAATTGTTTCGTCCACCTTTTATATGTCTCACATAGATGTATGATTAGTACGGAGTACTCTTATATCCATTATATTTTCATAGAAGGCTGACTGCAAAAAGTTCTGTTTTATCAAAGAAAAATGGACCTTATTAACATCGAAGAAGTTTGGTTTTGGTGTGTAGTTTTTGCAGGCGTAAGGTTTTCGTTTATTATTGCATGCAGTCATTGGAGTAGGCGACCGATGTAAATGTATAGTAATTTTATGGGTTTTTAATATACTAACCACTATATTAGACCCTATATTTTCCTTTTATTTGGACTTTTTAAAAGGAAAAGGCGTTATTAATTTTGAAATCAGAAAATCTCTTTCTTCAGAAACACAAAAATCTCTTATTTTCGGATTTGTTTTGGTTATCAAATCACTGGTCTTGTATGTCATTTAAAAAACTTTTATTTTAATTTTAATTAAATGTCATTTGGAATACGTCTGTATATTATTAGTGTTGACTAACATGATAATAATTATGAAGCATCGTAAAAGATTGCCTTAATAAATACATTAACAATTGTTTGACAAATACAATATAACATATCCTAAAACAATAAATTTTATGAATGCATGTAAAAAATATCTAAAACTGTAATTGAAAGTAAGTCTAGACGATTTTATTTTAGACTACATAACCATCGCGTGAAAATTAGCAACGATAGTAATTTGGCCAACTACAGCAAATGTGCTTGTTCCATGAATGGATTCACTATGAATATTCTTTGATCATCATCGCCATCTATTGCTTTTTCAAATACTTCTTACTGATTATCCCACTTCATAGGTGGTCAGTAATAATAGCATTAACTACATCTTTTTCTTCTATTCATCTTCATCAATTGTCATCTCATTGTTCAGTTACGTTCTCATTTATACCTGTATTCGAACTGTTCGGTATACCTGTCTTCGAACATGAGTACAAATCTTAAATCCAGGATTTCTTACGGCTTTCTTCCATCTTGCAAGTGCCGATAGAAGGTTTTTCCAAAATAAATCCTAAGTAGCAGGTATAGAGCATGAATTTGTGCTCGATTGGTGACATACGGCTTGCTCCCGATTACATGGGACTTGAAAATAATATTCAACATTTGGTTTACCTCCGCCTAAACCTTTGAGGAATTCAGATGTTATGTGGTGTTGTTTTATGATGAACGGGTTAAAAATCTTTTAAGCTGGACGAAAACTAGCAAAGATCACCATCCTTTCTGTCAAACTATTGTTTCTTGATAATATTCTTATAATGATGACTCACAATTTATTTTTTGGACTGGGGACCCTAAAATGTAGGGTCAAACAACCAGACCGAATAAAATGATTTGGCCAGATAACATCCGAAACTGAAGTCGTTTCCTCACGGTCGTGTGCTCAGTTATTGAATTATCTCTAGGAGTAACACAAAGTTTGTTTGGCGGTTTGTCTGTTTGTTCATAATTTTTGTTCTCCATTGCAGTTCTGGTCTAAACCAGTGACACCAGACGAACAATTCCCGTAATTTTCAAAACTTTCTCTACAAATCTTTTGTATCAATAAGTCAACATTTGTACAGCGTTTATCTATATCGATTATCCGCAGATGTGAGTGGTTGCCTTTCCACAGTACGATTTCCATTAGTTGAAAACAGAATCTCAGGCTTGCACCTATTTGTTGGAGCTATCATTGTTTTATAAAGGGTGTAAATAGACCCTTACCATATCCGATAGGCACTTGTTCTCCCCGTCTTTGCGATTTCTTTGTTCTAAACCATACCTGGGAACCTTCTAGTTACGGAGATATTGGGGGTCAAAGTTCCAACTTTTTCATAAGTTTTTTTAAATAGGTACATGTTTTGAATGTAGGATTTTTACTTTACACACCTCCACGACCCCCGTACTATTCAATCCATCCATCAGCACAATGCTTTGAGTGCTTTCCATCGAGTCCTACCTTAAAACGTGATTTATAACCCCAAAACAAAAAGTCGATTCCCAGCAATAATTTTTGCGTAAAGTTACTTAGTGTGATGTACAGAATGCTTGGTTGACGGATGTGAAGGGTCTGTTTACATCCTGTATACTCTTTAATGCTTGAACCAAACCCCATATTAGAAAATATCTATAAACAAATGTATTGTGTGAGTATACCAACTTATTTCGTAATATTCCTACAAAAAGAAAAGTCAGTACAATCGCACTAGTCAAAAATGACTCTTTCTTTCACAAAAATAATAACTAGCTCAATTTCATTTTGATCTATTACGAAGACAATGGGAAATTATTTAGATTGTTTAATAAAATATTTTGGATGACAAGGTCAATGCTGGGGCAATAAAAGATGGGGTAAATGTTTTAAGATATTTCGTAGACAGAACTAACAGAGTGAACCCCACCCGATTTTGGATGTGGATATTTACTTCGTATTTTCAACACTGTTATCAGTCACTGTTTTAAGCTTTCACGGTTTACAACTAAACTTATACTGTCACTTACGGGATATCCCGTAAGTGACAGTACTGTTATCAGTGCTTGCTAATAGGTCAGATCTGCTGAATATTATAGCCCTATTACATTACTTTGCATGTGTGACTTTCTTTTTTTTTTTTTTAACGTGGTAAAATCATCAAATGAGTCCTCCCACCCAGGGCAGAGCGGGAGGGACTGTCACACTTGTACTGACTAAAATCCACGGTGTCCTTCAATAGCCCTTTATGTTCCAGGGTCACGATAATTCTATGAGTCCCGCGACCCCGGCAGGCTTTGGCCCTCTAGAGGGGGGCCCCGTCATTGCATGTGTGAGTTTGGGCAACATTGAACCGTGTTATGAGACCGTAAATTTACTCTTTATCTCCAATGCTTATGTAAACTGCTAAAATTATCGCCTTGTTGGATAGTGATTGCAAGTGCAAGTTCAGAGTGTGAGAGGTCCTGAGTTCGAACCCTGGATGAAGAAAAACATTATACCTAGTACTTTAGTATGAAGAAAGTGAGTGTATGACAGGAAGTGAGTCTTCTGTTTATCTTTGTTTTTACTTTAAGAAATTACAGGCGTAAATATTATTTCTTTTTTGACTCGGGTTCCTTCTGCCGATCGTAAAGCCACTGGCATAACTAGACAGTTTATTACCGACAATAACTTGCAAAATAAATACAAACATCACACGGGGCACGAAGGGCATCATGTGGGTGTAATAGAAATGGGTACACCTCTGCCTAACCCTTCGGGGATTACAGGCGTATTTTATGTTATGTTACCATACGGGGCAATTTTATTAAGATTACTCTAGGCAAAGTGCAAAGCTTATTATTTATAATATCAATACACAATCGAAATGTTACAGTAGAAGTGCTTTTGTATGTTTTAGATAAGTATAACGATACTCAAATTTCATAAAGATGGCGGAATTTATTTATTTATTTATAAATTTTAGTTATAAGTATATCGAAACTCGAATTTCATAAAGATGGCGGAATATTTGGTTTATTCCAAACTTGTAGCAAAAACTTATAGGAATTTGCGAAATTGTTTCAGTGAAAGAAGTACGCTGACATCATCTCATGCATGGCGACTGTTGCAGTACAGTTACTTCAGTTGGTCTAAAGCGTGATTATGAACTGGATATTGATGAAAAAACTAAAACCTTAATTCCAAGGTGTATTAACACAAAAAAACTTGTACTAGCTTCCCAATGGACGACATTGCTGTCGCTTGCTTGTTAAAATATTGCCATCATCACTGAATTTCTAGGCGTAATTTTGAATAAAAACAATTAATTATAAATAATTGCAAAGTCCGTTATAACAACGGACATTATCAGCCTTATCTGTAAAAATCCTTCAACTTCAAATCCACTTTTAACAGCGTTACTGTTAAGTTGAAGAATTCTTGGTTCGTTAGCTGGGTTCAAGCCATCAGATCTGTTACGGATAGCCTGCATTACCCCACTTTTTTGTAAAGGTTTCTCCTTATGAATTTCTGATCTTCTTCTATTTGATCCAGGACTAACGTGGACTGGTTGTGAGTGAAACATTCTTCAGCACTTTAAACTATAAATATTGCTTATAAAATAAAATCTACGTACCCTTCATCATCATCCCCATGGCAAGAAGACCGCCCATTCCACCTTTCTTGCCACCAAGACCCATGCCGCTCTTGGCTCTGCCTTCCGCTATCGCAGTCTTCGCTTCTTCGACGGCATTGTCATCAAGGAGTCTTAGTTTTACTGAGTGACTGTCCAGGAAGCTCCCAACTTGGAACAGGAGGGATTTGTCCAGCCTTTCGTCAGAGTCACTGGAGAATGACCTTGCCAGGTCTGCAGCAACCGCCTCGTAGTTAGATTTACCACCATCTTTCACTAGACTAACACCAGGAAATAAAGACACTTCATCCTTGTTGTTGAATTTCTCCAATAACGTGACGGCTCCCATTTTTAAACACGCAGGACTCAAGAGTCCATTTGCACAATCCTTTTTGAAACCACGAACTTTGTCCACTGAACCATCGTCAGGGTTTGGAAGAGCCACTGCACTGGCCACGGTGATTAAAATGATGTATTTGAACATTTTATTGGATAACACGTCCACTTTGGTCAGTTCACACTGAAACTATGTTCAGCTTGTACATTGTCACCCTTTTTATATTTGATGTTTGTGGTCAGCCATCTGATTGCTCCCAGTTTGCGTGTGGTTCTGAATCTGTATCTTGAAGATTTTGTTGTGCAGTCGAAAATTATTTTTTTGATTCCTTCTCAACCTTATTACCAAAGTCAGAAGCACCATTTCCAATTGCACTGCTATCAAATGTATCATAACAAGTTGCAAAAGTAAGTTGGCTTTTGTCAGTTTTTGGTAGGGCAGTTAGCAAAAGTTTGCTCGTTAGCTTAACATCTATGATGTGAATTAGTTCTTTATGTATTAGCACGATGGTCGCTTTTGGCTTAGCGGTTTCTTGCAAGTGCATTGTTTAATTTGACCCGATGTACGAGTGAATGCAAAAAAATACACAAGCGAGTAGCTAAGTGTGCGCAACGTTAATTTTGTTTTATTTTCATATGATTCAGTCTAGATTATAATTTATAATGTCTAGCTATGCATAATGCTTTTTGAAGTCCGAAATTAAAAGTAATCACTGCACTTTGCTTGTCAGACTTTAATTTCACATCGGTCTGTACGGTGTGTATTTGAAGGAAAGTAGTAAGTAGTAGATTCTATGGTCATACACCATAAAGGACTGCTTTTACTTATTTAATAACATATTATTACTATCTATTCTTTACTATAGTAAATCTTATTATATTGTTAAAATAATTACTTGGCTTCTAGTCTACAATTATTATCCACTTCTGTAGTTTCTTGCAACTTCTTACTCACCTTGGTATTACTCAGTACTATGTACTGCTGAAACTACAGAAGTGTATAATTATCCTAATTCCTGCATAAGCTGGTCTTATTGACCAGATGGCCGAGGTTATAGCAGCCACTTTGAACTCTTTTAAATTATGTGGTTCGATTTTAATTAGTCCTGTTGTCTATGCGATATCGATCGTTGCTTTTCGTGAAAAAGATCGTAGCAATTATTGATAGTGTGCCTATGTTTCCGGACTATGTTGTTACAGTCTACTCAGATTCAGTAGAATACCACTATTCACAAGGAGCGACTGCCTATCTGATCTCCAGAACCAGTACTGGGTCATACGATACTCGTTGGTAAGACTAATTATAGTGCACGTTTTTTTAATCTTTTATTATGCTATTCTGTCCCACTGCTGGGCAAAGGCCTCCCCCATTCCTTTCCAACTCTCCCGGTGGTTTGCCGTCTCTGACCAGTCAGTCTGGAACGAGTCCAAATCGGCACGCCAGCGTTTCTTGGGCCTGCCTCGGTGACGACGATTGTCTCCAGGCGTCCACTGTGTGACGATACTAACCCACCCGTCCTGATCCATCCTGTAAATGTGACCCGCCCGTATGTTTACAGTCTCTTATTTGATATAATTAAACTATTTAGCTCAAACGCAATGATGATAAGCTAAGTGACAGTCCCGAGTCAGCCTTTTCACTGCTGGATATAACTTATTTAGGACAAGTAGCCGAAGCGATACCCCTACCAACTTTTATGCCCTATTAATCCTTTTTGGGGATGAGACATTCCCTATATATGAATAAAGAAGTGTTGAAAAAAAATGTCATTTTTCTAGACCATTTATGTGTGCCTTGTCTAGTGAATTTAAGTTTTTTTTTGCTAAATATCGAATAAATCCAGCCAAACGATAAAAACTGGAAAAGGTGCGAACTTTAGTCCAATAACTAACTGCATAATTTATCTCATCATTATGTTAATTAGGTAATTAGAATCGGCAGACAAACTTTTTATTACGCTCATAAATAACACTTACGTTTCTAAGGAAAATGAACCCCAACACGATGTACATAGAGTTCAATTTTAATCAATGTTATTCGGAACACTTAAATACCTACTTGCTGTCTGTTCATGTGTAATTTATTATTATTTTAGTGGTCTTCGGTTCAACTACTGAAAACGAGCTTCAAATATATGTATGTAAATACTAGTTTATTCCCGCGGCTTCGCCCGCGTGGAGTTCGGTAATGTCCTACGCGATCGTACTACTAGGATAAAAAGTATCCTATGTGTTAATCCAGGCTACAAACTATCTGTGTGAAAAATTTCATCGAAATCCGGTCAACAAATTTTGCGTGAAAGAGTAACAAACATCCATCCAACCTTCCATCCTAACAAATTTTCGCATTTATAATATTAATACGATTGTAGGAAGAATGATTATGAAAAAGTGTGATCTAGTCTGCAAAAGGATTTTTCATATAAGAACTCGCCAGGACATATCTGCCGCATACTGAACAAATTTTAGCCCAGAACTGGTGCCCTAATACAGTAAGTCATGCCCGAAGCATATCACAAAGGAGGTCGGAAAAATCTAGATAAATTTCTTCAGAACTGCAAGGATCCTCGCCCGTGATACATAGTAGGAATTGAGGGAGGCATTTGCCCAGGACATAGAAAGAACATTTGGCAAAAAGTTAATGCCCGTGACGTTACAGGGCCAAGAGACACTTCAGCTATACCTGAAAAGGACCTATTCGTGGACCTCTTGTTGTAAATGGTGTCATCATCACCATTCTGATGCCTTAATTACAATTTACTTGTGATCGTCGAAGCCTGCTTTTTCTTCCATACTCCTCTATTAAATCTCAACAGTCAACTCCTTTCCAGCCATATCATCCTTCACACAGTCCATCCATCGATTTTTTGGTCTTCTTCAGTGAAGCCTGCTTTTTCTTCCATACTCCTCTATTAAATTTCAACAGTCAACTCCTTTCCAGCCATATCATCCTTCACACAGTCCATCCATCGATTTTTTGGTCTTCTTCAGTGAAGCCTGCTTTTTCTTCAATAGTCCTCTATTAAATCTCAACAGTCAACTCCTTTCCAGCCATATCATCCTTCACACAGTCCATCCATCGAGTTTTTGGTCTTCTTCAGTGAAGCCTGCTTTTTCTTCCATACTCCTCTATTAAATCTCAACAGTCAACTCCTTTCCAGCCATATCATCCTTCACACAGTCCATCCATCGAGTTTTTGGTCTTCTTCAGTGAAGCCTGCTTTTTCTTCCATACTCCTCTATTAAATCTCAACAGTCAACTCCTTTCCAGCCATATCATCCTTCACACAGTCCATCCATCGATTTTTTGGTCTTCTTCAGTGAAGCCTGCTTTTTCTTCCATACTCCTCTATTAAATCTCAACAGTCAACTCCTTTCCAGCCATATCATCCTTCACACAGTCCATCCATCGAGTTTTTGGTCTTCTTCAGTGAAGCCTGCTTTTTCTTCCATACTCCTCTATTAAATCTCAACAGTCAACTCCTTTCCAGCCATATCATCCTTCACACAGTCCATCCATCGATTTTTTGGTCTTCTTCTACTCTTATAGCCCCACATTTATCCTTAAAACTTTCCTCACGACATTTTCGCTTTTAGGTGTAAAATTTGTGTCGACTCTAAAATCCTACTTAATATTATAAATGCGAAAGTTTGTGAGTATGAATGGATGTTTGTCATTCTTTGACGCAAAAACTACTGAACGGATTTGGATGAAATTTAGCACACGTTTAGTTTATAACTTGGATTAAGACATAGGATACTTTTTTCGATGGATATTGTTATTCCGGTAGTGTGATCCCGTGGTACAATTATTGAACTCCACGCGGGCGAAGCCGCGGGTATAGCCTAGTATGATAATAAATTGCTTGACGAACTGTTACATAAAGTGTAACGCGTCTGCATGCAGCACGAAACTGATTTGTGGTTTGAATTACTTCTAAAAAGTTTCAGTAACAGCACAGCTGGTAAAAGTAAGAGCGATTGTATGTATTGCTTTGTCATTGCTTCCAATGATGAATGATTCGATAACTCCGGTATTATTGCCTTTCACAGCTTGAGATTTTCGAAAAAAAGTATAAGACGCAGCTTTTGCTCTATTTTTAACGATTTTATTCCATCTTCTTTGTAAGCAGGCGATCCGGCCTCCATGAGATAAAGACGTGAGTTTTATTACCTTATATGACATTTCTTCTGATAGAAGTTTCTCTATAGAATCTTATCTGGGTGCGCTTAATACGTCGCTGCATCGTAGACCCACTACATCGCTCGCACAGAGAGAGATCTAGGTTAACATCAGGCCCAGAAGTGATTCCTTGCGCATTTAGTCCCGCAACCACCCTAACTTCAAATTTTCTCGTATTATTCTTCCTAGTTCTAAAAAACAAATAGAGATACCTAACATAACATTGCACTTGTAATCTTGTAGGCAGAGGTATACCTAATAGTACACCCACATTTCGTCAGTTATTTTTAAAGTTCATGTAATAGGGGGCGAATCTATTGCCATCAACCGAGCACAAATCTAGACTCCGTGACTGCTACTGAGAAATTCCTGTCCGACCTGGGAATCGAATCCAAGGCATCAGCAGTCCCGCTTGCGACCACTATACCAACGAAGCTGTCATAAGGGTACCTAATAATTGTAAGTCATAAAGAAAGCCCTGAATTATTATAACAACAATCCATATTATACCGTTAAGAATTACTTATAACAGAAGTATTGCTACAACGATCTTTGGCTGACTGTTTATTCACAGTAGTTTGTCATTATTATGGCTTACTATTAATTAATTGATTAAAACCAGTTAAATAGGAAAACTCCTTTCTGATCACTTCATCCTCTTGTCCCATCGCTTTTTCCATTTCCATGTTTTTTTACTTGTTTTCAAGGATGATTTCCACCAAACGGATCGCGTCTCAGCGGATTGGAAAGGATACGAACGAATGTGGCGACAACCAATCGCATCCGGCAGGATGTTGATGCATACGACCGGCCCCGTACCGTCGCTTGCGAACGTATGCCATTTCTGTGCCTAGTCAAATAGTTTCATTCCTGCCGTATTGACAGCCGAAAGGATGCGATCGGATACGACTACAAGCGAAGGGAGCCGATCGCGCGTCGCAGCATACTTCAGATACGATTGCGTGTCGCGGACGACGCCCGCGGTTAAGCTGCGCGGCTTGGTAATATAGACTTTAAATACTGTGTACACGATTTAATATCGTTTAAAGATTGTAAAATCCGTTCCGATCCGATGCGATGCGAGCCGTTTGCTGGAAATCATCCTTAAAAGATGATTTGAGTTACGTCCATACCTCAAAAGGAAAAAGGATCGGCCTGTATAGCGTCAGTGCGCGAGTCCAACTCGCACTTGGAATGTTTTTTCAAACTAAATAACTGAAAAATCAGAAGTATCTAAGAACAATACACTACTACTTACTACTCCTATTAGTCCTGCAATAAACTCTCACTTTCAAACCCCACAATTACGATAGTTTACATAAAAAGTGTCATGGTTTCGGCACCAGAAAGTGCGCAGCAGTGTGTGTCTAATCACCGCCTGTCAAGTGCCTGTAGCATGGAGCGTGGACTTTTGATAAACGGAACAGTGGTAGTTTAAGTACGGTTGGCGCGTTTGATACTGAGGTGAATTGCAAGTTGTTTTTATTTCGATTTAAAAGGTTCGCTCTGTTTCTCGCTGTAGAAAATGACGGTTTCGAGCGACAAAAAAGGACAAAAGTATGAAAAAATGCGATTTTGTGCTGCTAAATGAGGTTCAACCTTAAATCTTTAACTGTACATGACATATACCAGTACTAAAAGTCCTCAAATTAACTTACAATTTGAGGTAAGTTTGTAAGTGAAGTTAGTTTGTTTAGAAAACTAAACCAAAATCACATGCCACATATTTTCGAACAATAAAATAATCAGGCTTTTTTTGTAACTTCTCAAGTGAATTTTTTGGTTTGGGTCTAACCAAGCGTCAGTAACAGGAATAAACTCGTGCGCATGATCCACAATACTAAGGTAATGATCAGTTTACTACAAAATTCTTTTCTACCGTACCTTTCTTGGGAAGTTGGCAATTATTTGACGATACCCTTCAATCAGAACTGTAGTGGAACTTCACAAATAGGGTAATAAAGTACGAAGTATTGAAGAAAGATAATAACTTCTTTGAACTTGACTTAAATAAGTAATTACTTAGGTAGTATGCACTAAATCAAAGTGATACCTAAATTATAATACCACTTCGGTGGTCTAGTGGTCGCAAACGCTACTGCTGGACCTGGGTTCGATTCCCGGGTCAGCAAAGTTTGTTATTGGGTGTTCCATCAGGAATTTCTCTCTAGATTTGTGCCCGATTGATAACAACAGGCTCGCCTCCTATTACATGGGACTTAAACATAACTGGCGAAATAATGGATGAAGTCATTAGGTACACCTCTGCCTACCCTTCACTCAGATCCAGCCTGTCCTTTTGCTGCCCTCCCCAGCGACGTCCTAAGCCGAGGCTCGTACCCAACAGGGGGTGCCCCTAGCTGCGCTGTCGTCGCTTAGTTTATACGTTTTATACCCCTGGCTGGAGGCCTTACTCTCAAGGCATCCACAGGGTAGTCCGGTTAAGTAGAAGCTAGCCTCAAATGTTGAACAGTGAGATGCCATGACGAAAAAAAAGAGCAAAAAAAAACTGCCCCACCCTTCGGGAATTACAGGCGTGTTGTTATGTTGTTTAAACTATTTCACTTGAACTTCAATTTAAATTAAACCATAGAATAACTTTACTCATTCCCAGTACAAAAAAAATTATCACGAATTCACGACGGATATTATTCCCTAACACAATAGTGATAGAGTTCATGTTTTACCAGTAGGTATGCTAATAGAGAACCGTTGGACTGTTATAGAACACTTTGCTGATTTGGTTTGAGCTCTATGTTCATCGGAAAACTGTACATTTTTGGATGCCGTATTCACGACCGAGGTTTTAGTTTTGGTTAAGTACTCATCTTCAGGTCCTGGGTTTGATTTTTCATCATACTGGACTGTTTCATGACTCCTGCAAAATATTGTAACCTCCAGAACGTAGTGCTTTAATTGTAATCGGACGTTACTTTACCAAATATGTAGGCATTTCATACGAGAATCATCGTATAATCACGTACACGCCCATCGGAATTTTGGGGTATTCCTCAAAGTACAACAATTTTTAAGCGCAACTAAATTATTCCTCAAAGCGCAACCATGATTGGAAAAAATTTAACGAATCCATCATACCCCTCTCTATATTTCATCATGGTTGCGCTTTGAAGAATACTCTGGAATTTTAACATTATGCCCATGAAAATACTTGTATGAACCTGGCCAGCCTCTACTGCTTTTTTAGGAAAATTAAAGTATGGTCTGTGTTTTTTTACTAAGGTGTATTTCAGTTTTAGAAATCTAGTATTGCAACTGCGTTATGTTAATTAGTGTTGTTAGTAAAATTAATACAATTATGGATAGTTCATAAGATTCTACCAATACAGTATGTTACGGCTTATTACCAACTGTACCAGTTTAAATAAATACTAATGAGATCACTGAATTTCCATCAGTATACCTCTCTATTTTCAGCAGCATACAAGGGTCGGCTTATTAGTAAAATTCTGTTGTCAAACCACTTTAAATAAATATTAATTAGATCACTGAATTACAATCAGTAGACCTCTCTATTTTCAGCGGCATACACGACGTACGACGCTGCTGAAAACACAACACTTCGTGTATTACACGTTGTGTCTAAAACATTATATCTTCAAGAAACAATTTCTATTGTCTCTCTAGTTTCTATGAAAACGCTTCGTCATACAAAAAGAATAAAACATTTAAAACAACTCTCTCTAGCGACAGACGACGATTGCTTCAATCTTTTTTACTTTTTCTTCCACAGCTTCATAGCTGTCTTGTTAGTAAGTAAAAAGTTTCAAAAGATGGCGCTGCTAGTGTCTTGCGTAGTTGTAGCTTCTTCGTCAATAGATGGCGTTAGATGTATGCGTATACGATGAAAAAGAACAGTAAGGTTTTGTTAGTGTTGGCGTTTATATTGATATATCGTTTGCTTTGATTGTGTATTGAAATAATAATTGCTCTGTTTTTACTGCATTTGTGATTACAAACAAAACATTTTCAAATATATTTTTTGACACAAAAATAGTGCAATTTTATTTTGAGTTTTTGCCTGCAAGATAACTATAATGTTTCTAAACCTAGCAATTGTTATATCGGTAGGTAAGATGTATCACAAGTTTTGGACAAAACGACGATTTAGTCGCTATGTCAGTTCATAAAGTTTACCTACTTAGTAAATGCAGTTGTATGATCTAACTTTCTCGAGAAGAATGCAGTTCTGTGTCAATTATTTCCGGACACAGGAGTTTGTATTGGCTTTCTTTATGATACTTGTAGGAATGCACTATTATAGTGAAGGTAGGTCTCATTTTCTCAGCATTAATAGATAGATATTGGTCAATAATAGAAGAAGTAGATATGAAAATCACTACCAACCAACTATCTTTAAATATATACAAGGTGGAGACGACAATACGACAATTTTGGCCAAGGTTTTTGAAGTAGCGAGTTGGCAACATGTGTTTAACGTTTATACCGATGCGGGATTCGTTAACCTGTTGGTGGTAGCCTATTATCTACACTATGTAGAAAATGCTAAAAATGAAAAATAACGTCCTGTGAATAAACTGCATACAAAATTCAATCGAAAATATCCAGTAATTTTCGATTGAATTTTTGTATGCAGACTGGGAACGTCATGAGTTACAGTTTAATTTATTGTCGCATTGTCGTCTCCACCCTGTATATAAAAACCCAAAAAAAGATAGTTGGATACTATAAAACGCTGCCCGCTACGATCCATCCATAATTTCATCCAGTGTATCTTGGAGGGATAGAATGGAGGCACTATGTATAATTGTATTTTGCTACGAATTATATGGCATATAATTTCTTCGTCGTTGCATTTCTTCACGAAAACACAGTATTTAAAGGATTTTGGATTAAAATGACTGCACACTTCTTTTTCACCAAAACAACAGGACAATCACTTTAGAACAGGTTACTTCTATAAATAACAGAATTCTGCGCATATAATTAAATACTGAAAATGAAATACAACCAAAAAAGAAATAAAATTCCTACATAGGTTACACCTTTTAAAATCATTCGCTTTCTTCAGAGTAAGGTCAATGTCCTTACAAATAAAATCGTTATGCAACACTGAAAGGCTCATTCATCGTTCGTTGCCTGACTAATAAACCCCTACATCAATCCAAAATGAAACTTACGTATTCATTGTAAGGTAGAATTTTCTGTAAATAGAACGATAAGAAATTTGTTTTAAAAATTGTACTGTAAATCTCACGAGATAAGGTGTAGATTTAAGTGTAAGTTGTAGGTGGAAAAATGAAAGTTCGTGAAAGTTAGCACCTGTGTCACGAGTTATATAACTGGGTATGTGTTTGTGAGTATGTATGTGTGAATGGCATGGTTGTACGTCGTGAAGTGTGGCAGAGTAGTATGATGCGTAGAATCGTAAGGTAAAAGCGTCTCCATATAAAATCATTTTTTAAAACGTTTCTTTTCTTCACCATATTGATGATTTGAACCACTTGTATTATCGCCATGAACTATTGCTATTATATTAGGGTTATTAAGGAGGTAATGGAAACGATACGTCTTTTATTTTTTTATAAAAAATACCCGTACATTTATCTTGTACCAATATCGCAGTTTGTAGTACAAAAGATATCAACGCGCTTGGTACCACGCAACAACTAAAATACCCATTTTTTTTTTTTCTAAATTTAATAAGATCGTGTTTGAATATAACTGTGCAAGGAGTATAATTAATACGGATAAACTTCTTACAGTACAGAGAACATCAAGCTACTACAATCTGTCAAATTTCTTAGATTTTTAACTTTATCACTAAAGCATTTAGGTTTAAGGTTGATTGGGAAAATTTGACAGTTTCGGGTAGCTTCATGTGCTGGCGTCTGTATATAAAGTTATATTGAACCAGAAAAGCTTATTTTGTCTCTGGTAACTTGATATCAACCAACTTATCGAGAGTCGAAATCATTTTGTTTTAATAACGGAATTATTGATTTTCCAATCTATAAGAACCATCATGGGGTATTTTCGAATTTTTAGTTCTTAGTAGTAGTGTAGTAAGTAGAATATCATTATGTAAACCATTTAAAATTGCAAGAAACATAAGGCTTTTTTTATTTATTATTCTATAGTTCTTAAAAAAACTTGATAAATGACAGCTGTCAGGATGTACATAATTAAGTCGATAATTTTACTAACACTTTGTTTTTGTAGTTTAATTCAATTGGCCCTCATCAATACCCATATTAACATAGCGTAAAATACTGCCTGCATACAAATGCATAATTATTTGCTTTAATATGACCAAAGCTTCTGGTCCCTTTAGTTTGGCAGCTGTAATTTTGATCAGGTTATTTTTTTTTTTTTTTTTTTTTGTCTCAATCTGTCAAAATACCTCTAAATAATAAAACAAAAGGAGTATGTAAGGAACGTAGCAGGTGGCGTTCTGTGTTTCTGTCTACCTCTATGAGCAAAAAGGCGTAAGTTTATTTATTTATCTACATTTTTGACATTGATAGTCGCTGAGATGAGATTGAGACCAGATTTTGAACAGTTTTAACTACGAAAGTAAGCCCTCTGAGAGTTGAACTATTTATGCAAAAACACAACCAATCATAAACACGTGCCAAACCCCCATATTACTACCCCACCACATACAAAATCCCATACATTTTTCACCACGTTTCACATACAACAAGCACACACAAACCGTACATTCCTGCCTATACCCTAAATACATAATCTTAGCCGACGTTATAAAAGGAGGTCAGGTACACGGATGTGTGTGTTTGTGTGGGTGAATGCCAATGGCACACACACATGCACAGTGTGAAAGTGTGTGTACATAGCACCTGCCTTGAATGGGTGGAAATTGGTATCTTTGATGAGTATTTGGAGATGATTTTTGAAGAAACTGATTAATTGAAAATGCTAATAAGAGACAGTTTGTCAAATTACGAAGAATACAAAGTATCCGCATATTTTTTGATAATTGTATCATTTTTAGAGAAGGAGCTCGTGGCTCTCTTGCGATCTTTAGGATAAGCACCCATTACATACCGAGTTTCCTCCATGCCTCGGAAAGCACGTTGAGCTGTTGGTCCCGGCTGTCATCTCTAGATCTTTGACAGTCGTTGCAGGTAGTCAGTGGCCCGAAAGTCTGACAACCAGTTTTACCAAGGGGTATCGTATTACTCAGCCCTAACTGGGTTGTGGAGGTCAGATAGGCAGTCGCTCCATGTAAAATACTGGTATTCAACTGCATCCGGTTAGACTGGGAGCCGACCCAAACATGCTTCTTGAGAAAAGGTTAGGCAGATGATGATTAACAAATTTAGAGACTTTGTTTACAGTTTCTATTAAAACAAGGAAGGTATCTATTTAGATATAGCAGAGCGTTCGAATTACAGCCAGGAACTGGCCACAAAACGAAATTAGTTGCTTACTGATGCGCTAACGGTTATTTCCTTAGATAGAAATGCTTGAATGAAATAATGAAGCAGCTGCAGGACAGGAAATGTACATAATTGCCTTTTCTACTGAGAAACCGGATCTGCCAAGGAAATGTATTTATTATTTCGAAAAATGCATTATCTTTCTAAAAGGAGGTATTTTTTATCGACCCTCTAATTACAGATTTTACTTATTATAAAAAAGTCCATTAGAAACATCCTACTGGGATAAGAAATATCCTATGTCCTTACCTAGGACTAGGTCCAATCAGACCGTAAGGTTCGATTAGTCCCTTTTTGTTGGTCAGACAGAATTATTTGCTTTTTAACTTTATATTAACTTATTTAGCAAAAAACTTAAAAGTAACTTGTCATTTGAACTGAACGTAAACTGCTCTAATTCAAACATTTTCACAATATTTTTCCTTTAACAGACCACAAGAAACGCCGAAAACACTGTCTTTAAAGATATAACTTTAAATAACAAAAAAAAACATCTCAATCACGACGATACTTTTCAAAATTTCCAATATTACATAACGAGTCAATACTTATAGTATGTATTCGAATACTCTCCAACGCTCGAGTGCGTTGTAAGTGTGTCGGGTTCAACGACCGACTTTCTACGGCGGCCATCTTGGAAAGTGACGTAACAAGGATGCTGTAGTGATGTCATTCGAAATGAAAGTTTCGAGTTGTACAACTTTTTTGTTTTTGAGTAATGTTAGGTAATGATTTGTGTTGTATGTGAGTAAGATATTGGTTAGACTTTTTTCTTTTGTAGGAGTTTAAAGAAATTTAGTTTTTCAAATATACCTATTAAGTATAGATTCAGTAAATATTTCTTTTAAATTGGACTAGTTTTTCCCGGTTTAGAGTTGGAGAACTGTTATTAAACAATTAACAGGTAGGTAGTAAAAAGGCGAAAATGAAAACTCTTTTTGAAGTATTTTTGTTGTAACCCAACTTTCTATGTTAGTTATTCCCACATTTATTTAAAAATAATAAACTGCATTCAATGAATAAACTAAAAAAAAATTTAAATGATTTTTAAAAACATACTAGCTTTTCACTGAGATTTCAGGAAAAAGATAAATTATATAAATAAAGTTTTAAACCAAGTTTATTTATTCTAACCTTTACTTTCGTACTTAACATACACAGATTGTAGTTTTCTCATCTAAAACCGATCGTTTAGTTTTCTTTCGCTGAGAAAACGTAGTCGCTACAATGTTGCGTTGAAGATCGTTTAAGACAGAAACAACATCCGGATCAAGAATTTCTATTTCCATGTAAAAATCATGTCAATACAGTATTTAGAATCCAACGATAGTTATTACATTTTCCTAGCCTTTTCACGTTGGGTTTGGCTTCCAGTTTAATCATGGAGCTGATATTAATACTGGTATATTTTACATGGAGCGACTGTCTCTCTGATTACCAAACTCAGTTGTTGGGTACCATAACCCTTTGGATTCTATGATAGGTTTATATTTTTCAAAGTAGCGATTCATACAAGTTACTCCATCGGTAATTCGTCTTCTACACTTCCTACCAAAAAAATTCGCCCACACCGACCCGTCCTCACGCTTTCGTCTCTCGTAAATTACCAAAACACATCCGCCTGTTTACTTTCACGTTACTTTCGACTGTGTGTGCCACTTCTGCCACTTTCACCTTCGAGAGAAAAATTCACATCCGCCTTGCGAATGGTTGTTGCGAAATATACCACCTGATACAGAGGTGTGGTGGATTTTTTTGGTAGTAAGTGTACAGGTACACCAGTGGTATGACGGCTAGGATGTTTATATTAGTGTGCATGATTATTTTATGTCATTTTTTTGAGGTTTTTATTACTTTGTTTTAGGTGTACTGTAATCAAAGCACTGACGTATTTTGATTTGGTTTTTGACATGTTTTACAAATTTTGTTTTTACCTCTATGTCACATAATGTCAGATGCCCAAATTCCCACAGAGGTGATGATATAGTTTTAGATTTGCAGAGATATTGAGTTTTGTGAAATATGAATTCTGATTTTCTCATATCTATGTTGTAAGCATGTCCTTGTGGTTTTGACATTTTATTTCAAAAAAGCAAAAAAATAGTGAAAAAAAATCAAGAATATTTTTTTCATGAAATGTAGGTAATTGTTGAAAAGTAGAAACAAAAAAGTATGAATATAAGAACTGAAAGTGATCCTCTTTCAATCGTTCAAATTTTATTACATTATATCTTTTAAATAGGTAACTTAATAATATTATTGTGTACTTACTATGAAACCGCGTTTGATTTGTCAAAGAATGAGTGCAATTTGTAAACAATTATGCTCATTGATTTATTTTATTATTTCGTTTATTAATTTTTACTCATATCTTTTATATTTTTACAAATTTCTTAAACAAGTAACATGAAAAAATATAAAAAAAGTTGCCCAGGAACAGAGTCCGAACTACCGATGGTCAGGGCTCTTGAGAGAGGCACCTCCTAACAATAGGCGCCGTGTCCAGAAGTACTGCTTTCTGAATCAAGCCCTTGATCCAGCTGCGAAGCGATTGATTATTTATTTATTGTTATTTTGATAACGTTGCCGACTTCTGTCTTGCAGACAATCTTACACAGAAAAATTAAAAACGTATTTTTTCTTCCTTTATTTTAATGAAATTGACTACAATATTTCAAATCTAAGAATCATTGAACGTTAGACAGCATTCTCTTCTATACTACCAGATTATTTAACTTTCTTTTGGTTATATAGTATTTAAGTTTTTGTGATCAGTATTTTAGACTCAACCAAAGCTAAATAAAATTAAAAAAACTAGTCGTTTAGAGAATACAAATAAAGATAAACAAATCTTTGAAAAGTCTCTTTTCTTTAGAAGAAAATTACTTCTATTTCTATCTATTTACTGTAAGATAGATTGGTGTTTTTTTTAATGTAGGTACATCAAAATTGTAAGAAAACTCTTTTACGTATTGCTTATTATATAGGTATAATAACAGCGTTATCTTGGTAGTTTCTGGTTTAATAATAAGCTTAGATATTCAGACAGCAATGAATGTTTTTTTAATAATATATTTTTTTTACTAAAAGATATTAAATGCCTATAAAATACAACAGAGTTTTCGTCTCCTCCGCAATAAGTCAACACGCTATTGCCCAACCAGCCATCGAAGCACACAACCTCAATCCCTTCAGACATAACCATATAACTCATAGAAAACACCATATAAATTATGGAGTTATCACACGGGTGGGCGCCTAATCTCACAATGAAATAAAAAAAAATGGAAACGACATACCCACCTGTTTTTACTCTAACACAGTTTACATTTCCACCTAACTCACAATCCACCACCAAGGGAATTTAAACTTTAAAACTTAGTTTTCAAGGTTGTATTTTCATTGGGAGTATTCAGGAGATATGGTGTTTGATTATGGGGTAAATAAAACCATTGAGGGCACTGTGTTTACCCGATCTCACAGTGTGAAAGCGAGAGAAAGGTGTCGTGGCGGACGTTGCGAGGCCCCAAATTCCTTCGTCGGTGAAAGAGATTTTTTTTTTCTTTTTAATAGCCTTATAGCCCATGGGATGTGTCGATTTTTCTTTAATGGTGATGATTTTTAGTTGAAAGATGGAATGAAGGTCTATCATCAGTACGAGGGGGTTCATCTGGTTGCAGTAGTGGAGATGACGAAGAGACTTTTACGACTTTGAAAAATCAAAATGTGTTGCTTACTGCAACTTAAATAGAGGTTAAAATTAAAAGACATAAATAGAGGTTAAAATTAAAAGACATAAATAGAGGTTAAAATTAAAAGACATAAATAGAGGTTAAAATTAAAAGACATAAATAGAGGTTAAAATTAAAAGACATAAATAGAGGTTAAAATTAAAAGACAATGTCATACTAATAACAAGGTACTCAATTGAGTAAATTTGGGCATGATAGTTTTTAGAAAATTCTTCTAATCCGATAAATAATTTAGTTTTTAGATTTAAAATAAGAAGCGTTGCTCAAGAAATACTGGTATATAATTGTACCGTTTTACAGAAATTTTATCGATAAGCAGCGATTTAAGCCTATCTTACAACATTATCATATGAAAAACAAATAATTATTGTTTTATAATATTGTGAATCTAGGAAAGAAAATTTTGAAACAATATTAAGAACGACATTCTACATTAGAAGAATAAAATGTTTGAAAGAATCTTTAAAAAGTTTGCTATTTATTTTACGCAGGAATTTAAAGTTTTTCATTACTCTTTATTATACTGTACAGATTAATACAGATATTTTCTCTAAGACAGCTGGATGAAGAAATAGTTGGTTAAATTCTACTTGAACTTTTTGACTTCTACACAATAAATGAATAAAGCATTTTCATCCGGTGATGAATGATGAAATTATGCAGTCGATAATTCCTAAAAATCAGAATGGGGATCAATTTCCCAATTCTGATTTTTAGGAATTATCGACTCGATAGAGATCTCTCGGATTCTCGATATTTTTCTGTTTGTGTTCAATAACAAACTTATTCAATTTTGTAGCTATCGTTGCCAATCTAATATTTACTGAAAACTTGAAAGTTATATTCGATTTTAGCTTTGCAAGAAAAGCCTAAGAGCTAAAATACAGGTGTAGTTAAAGTCATACAAAATTAAAGGAGTTCTTTTAAATGTTAATGGTAAACCAGTATTAAAACATGACTTTAAAAAATTAGAAAACACAAAAAAGAGTGTACAATTTCATGAAATATGAAAAATAAAAAAAACTATATTCGAATTTAATTTATCGTAACTTACAATCATAATTATGAATATGAGAAAACGGAACAAAATACAACAAAAATGTGTTCAAGTGAAAGTCACTCACACATAGACAGATTGCTTCTGTAGTAGTGGAGAAAGTTTGTCGTCTACATAATAGAGATTGCGGGTGGAATGGAGTCGCAAAGTTGTGTTATTTTTTGGTTGCAATTGGGATAGTTTGGCACTTTTACATATTGGATTTGTCCTGAGAGTTATAAGTGTCTTGTCACTAACAGAGAATTACTCTCTATTGAAAAACACTTCTCAAACTTTTCGTTTTTCTATTAAAAGTGAGAAAATTAAGCTGCAATTTTATTACATGAAATCTAGAAAGATTTATATTAGTTTGGGCACAATTACAGCAAATAAATGAATGTAACTTACTATGAAGCACAAGCAACTCGGTAAGCATTGATTAAGCTCGGTAAACCGGGTATTTCTGCGTAAAATAACGTTAGACTAACTTATCTTGACTTCCAAAAAGGCAGTGATTTTTGTTCTCGTACGATATAATAAATAACTTTCGAAATTACTGATTTGTTACCTATATTTAACTTTACTTTCTAGCAATGTAAATCGCTATAACTGCAAGTTACCCATAATTTAATTGTAGGATTAATACAAATCTCTGTAAACAGGAAAACATAATTTTTTTGGGAAGTCAAATAAATGAAAAACACAAAAAAATCTAGAAGCTACTCCATTCACTTCTCTATCCAATAATTTCCCTATCAATGTGTGTGAGTGAAAGGCGTGTACGCACACGTTCGTGCTTACGCTCTGCACTCTAAGTGTGCGTGAAGATGGCATGTTCTTTTTTCACATTCTATCTATATTGAAAACTAGTATAAAAAGGGGGTTCGACCGTTTACGCAGCTTAGTTTCTAAACAGCTTGAGATGGGAGTATGTCTTGTTTATGTTTTTCAGAATTTTTTGAACGACATTTTTTATTATGATTGTTAAAATTGTATTTTTGATAGTCATTGAAAAGATTTTCAGTTGCTATTAGATTTTAAAAATGTTGTATAATTACATAAATATTATTTTCAATGATCGATAGGTACTTGTAATCACTTGTATAATTAACTTGATAGATACCTACTCATTTTTTTATCATATTATATTACAAAACATATCTTTGGAGAAAGCTAACTGAAAGTTTGTTCATAAGTAAGTCCTTAGAACACAAAAAAATAAAATTGAACGTGTAGGCGTGTGTTTTATAATTCTGAACTACTATTATTTTTCTTTTCGTAATGTAGAAAAGGTACTAGTGGGCTTGTAATTAATGCAAGATTTGAATTTAATTTATCTATAGTTCGCGTAGTTCTTGGTATCTTTTGACAGATCATTTCTATGATTAAGAACTTGATAAAAAAGACACGGAAAAGGCGTTAAAGGCAGATTATTGCAATGACGCACTAAGAGATGATTAAAAAACAATTCATAATACTGATATCAAGACAGAAAAGAAATCTTAATATTTTTACGGGTAGTATCTAAGTGCAATTTGTGACTATTACTGATTAAAACCGTTTTAATTAGACTAAAGAAATAAATTGAGATCCCATTAATAAAAATGCAATATTATTAACAAACCATTTCCATTTCACCAAAATATTTTTTCAATGGTTTTTTTTTAAATTTCAAACTATACTTCTACTACTTCAGGTTGTCAAGAGATGGCGCTACTAGTTCTTCACGGAGACTATAATAAAGTTTCACGCTTCGTAGACTTTCCACCGTTATGTTAGCTGTTTAAACAAACCGTAAGGCCGTACTTACTACTCGCACAACATAAGTAGGTCTGTATATCGATGTTTCTGGAACCGAGGAGTTGTGAAACAAAATAAACCTTGTCTGCCTTGAAAAAAGACTGATATTACCTGTCTTTTTCCAAAGCTTGATCTAAAGTACAATCTTAGTCCTCACGTCCCAGCCGCCGCGGGAGACGCCCTGGGCGTCGGAGGTCACGTGGTGGCTCCCGGCCACCGTGGGCGCGGGCCGTCTTTTGACGACAGGCCGTGTCGACATGCCTGCCAGGGCTGCGGGACTGTTCGAAAGAGATACCGTGGCCCTGGAACACAAAGGGCAAAGAAGGAACATGGATGGGTTTTAGTCAGTACAAGTCTGACACTCCCTTCCGCTCCGCCCCACTCTCACTCTAGGGGGGGGGGTCATTTGATGATTTCCCATCCGAAAAAAAAATGTTCCATGTAATAGAGGGCGGGCCTATTGCCATCAACCGGGCACAATTCCAAACCTCTGTGGCTGCTACTGAGAAGAAAAACCAATAACACTTTACCCGACCTGTGAATCCAGGATCCAGGCTAATGCTCAGCAGTTGCGCCTGCGACAACTACAATACCTGTAACAACTACAATGGGCTGCCTGAAGTGAATAAATAATAATTATTTTATTGAAAATAACAGAAGAATGAACTGATTGAACTGATTTCTCTGTTTGAAGTTTCGAAAAGGGCAACTAAAAGGTTTCCTAGAAACGCAACTGCCATAATAACAATTATACAAGTATTAAGCTCGTGGCTACACAATAAACAGCCGCTCCACTCGACCTTCTGGTTAAGCTGAGCTTGCCTGGGTTAGTCCATGGATGGGTGACCACCCATTACATCTCATGTTAATCCGTTGATCATAGCTGTCAATTGTAGATCTTTGACAGGCGTTACAGGTAGTAAGTGGCCTAAAAGTCTGACAACCAGTCTTACCAAGGGGTATCGTATTACCCAGTACTAACTGGGTTGTGGAGGTCAGATAGGCAGTCGCTCCATGTATGGACCCTTCACGAAGCCGTCAACAAAGCGTTCTGTGAATCAAACTAAGTAGTAACTCTACCCAAAAATTTTTGCAGGGAAACGATTTTTTTTTTTGGGGTGTAAAATCACGTTTTACGGTAGGACTCAATGTAGTGCAGTGAAAACATTGTGCTGATGATGTATTGAATAGTATGGAGGTTATGGAGATGTTTAAAGTAAAGTTGAAACATTAAAAAAAAAAAGTAAAAAGTAAAAATGTTTATTTGTCCCAAAAGCAGTGACATGATTATAAATGAGACATCCCGAGTAAGTAATTGGTAATACTTGTGTTGGGGATATCTCGCTCATTCCCATAGTTATTAACAATATTGAGAATTGCAGAAATTATTACAAAAAGTGACAAAAATAAAATAATAATTTAAGAAGAAATATTAACATTAAATGACTTATAAACTAATTAGCAACTCTTTGTGTAACTGTAGTTGTATGCCTCTGTGAAACTGTATGTGCGTATTGTTTTTAAACAGTGTTTGTATTGTTGTGTGTGTGTGTGTGTGTGTTTGCGTGTGTGAATGTGTATGTCTTCTTTGAAGTGCCGATGTGTTCGGAGCAATTAATTGATTCATTAAACATTAAAAACTTATATTCAAAATAAAGTTGGAACTTGACTCTCAATATAAATCCGTAGCTAAATGGTTCCCAGGTATGGTCTAGCTAGAGTGATAAAAATGATCACAATGACGGGGAGAACAAGTGCCTTTCGGCTTCGTTAAGGATACTTTTACACCCATTATTGTGAATGGTGATTAGCAGGTGTTGGGTAATACCTACGTCAAGCAAAAAAAAAAAAACAACAACACGTCAGTAAGAATTCAGTTTATTTCTTAAAATTAATTGTACACAGTCTTATTATTCAATAAATATATTCTTATAAATATTAAAGTACAACGTTTGGTTATGACACATAAACCCGTAATAGTTAATTATAAAAACTAGTTATTTTAAATAATTTCGGACCCAAGCACCGCGTTTTCTAATAACTCGGCACTGAAAAGGCTTTTTTTAAAGTCATTTGCTGTTTTACCCTGTACCATCCAAACTTTTTGTTAATTTGTACAGTTCTTCTAAATAATTAATTTTAAAAGAAATAAATTATAAAAATTTCTTAAAATCCTAAATTGTTTAAAATTCATAACGAATCATGCACCATTACATTCAGCTTTTAAAATAAATAATTTTAGCATTTAAAGCTTACATACGCACCATCAAATTAGTTATAATTTTAAAATTAATAGTTAATCAATTATTTCTGAACCTTTACTTAAAATTAACAAGATCATTGGAAATCTGTACTTATTTTGAAATTTTACAAAAAAAAACATAAGCCTATGATTATTTTTATAGGATAATACTTTATAATATAGGTTTAATTTTAATAAATAAGTAATTGAAACCCGTTATTATAAAAAATATGTAGGATAAATACAGCAATTACTATTCGATTAAAATAAGAATAAAGGTTGCCTAGACATTCACATGGAGCATAATCTTAATAAAAAAAAAATACAATCCTGGACTCAACATTTATGACAGCTATAAGTTCTAATATGGCTTGCAGGCAACCCTATTCTATTTTGATCGCATAGTCACACATTTTAACGCGGCATTTTCCTATTCTCATCGTGGCTAGATTCGAAGCAAAATCTGCCTTATGAGCTAATCTGAGCCTTGTAAGCTAAATCATTGGCGTCATTCGCGATGTTTGAAGACCTGGCGTAAGGGTAGGTTGCTGCTGATGCCGTGGGAGACGTCCACTGCTGGGACGACTGGAAACCAGCGAGCTGGGGATAAAAAAGACCATTATATTTCTGTGGCACAAGACCAAGAACGTGTTGTTAAAAATAAAACAGACTTGCTGACTGAACAATAATAAATAGTGAACAAAAAATGCAGCACGTTATTTTTTTCTGTAGATATTCGCAGGTTGTTCATAGATAGACAGTTGATACATCTAAAGTAATGGCTGCATCCAGTGGTATCCGTTCTTTACCCCAAATATAATTATTCAAAGCCAGATGATGAAACCTAGCAGCCTTAATTTTTCAGTTATACTATTAGATTGAATGCCTCGCTGGTCGCCATCGCGACTGCTGAGCATGAGGTCCCGGTCTCGATACCCGGGTTGGTAAAATTGTTATTCGAGTTTTCCATCAGGAATTTTAGGGTAGTAGCAGCCACGAAATCTGGTTTTGTGCCTAATTGATGGCAATAGGCTTGCCCTCTATTACATGAGACTTAAATATAACTGGCGAAAGGTGGGTGTTCTACCCGGTACACCGCTTCCTAACCCTTCGGGGATTACAGGCGTGATGTTACGATGATGTTATCTTATAAGATAACCTTTTTTTCATCATATCAGCTTAATACAAATGTTTATTTAACAGATTGAAGTATCAGAGGAGAACTCTTCCAAAAATGGTTTTGTTACACAACACGATTAAAAAAAGTTCAAATCTAGTTCTTTTTAATAAAGCCATCTTACAGGATATTAAACAGGAAGATATCTAACCATCCTACAGGCTCATCAAGCAAAATTTAACTCAAACAAAAATCCTTACATAATCACTCACCTTTCCACTAATATTGTTGAGTCCTCCTCCACTGAGTAACTTCTGGATACCCAAGGCTGCAGCCACCACGAAGGCTAACTTAGCCACCACCAGAGCTTTCGTGACCAGGAGAGTAAGTCCTCCGAACAGAAGACCTGCTACGGCCAAGACCTTGACTCCGATGCCTGCTAGGAGCGGCGAGTATTTCTTGATTTTACCTCGAGCTAAAACAAAAGAACGTCACAATCAGGCACATGTTATACTCGCAATACACTCGGGGCCCATCAGAATACCGGCGCTGCGACATCTATTTTTTTAAATGTCGCAGTAATGGCAAAGGCGTGGGTGGCTTGGCTATCATGCTTTTTGGCCTCGTACATACAAGACCTATAATTAGTTTAATTTTATGTTTTAAATTTTTTATTTTTTGTTCGTCCCATTTTTTGAATTTGTTTTATTTCCTAGGTATTTTCCAAATTTTATTGTGTTTGAGTCCAATAAATGCTTTTTTTTTCTTTCTATCTATTCTAATGTAACAGCAGTATCACTAGCTAGTATTACGTATATTCTACGTCACCGTAATCCCACATGAAACAACATAATCGCGTAGCCTTGACCGCGAGGTGTTATTGCATGAGCATAATTGTACTCGTAATAGTTTGTTGACATACTCTAAGAATGCTATGGTTTACACGGCTTTTACTAATAAAAACTGGGGTATAACTTACTGTCTTCACACCTTTCTGCCCCAAAGAGTTAGGCAGAGATTTATGTTTAAATCTCATGTAATTGTACGTCACAGGCTATCATGGACGCAACTGAAAGTGCTAAACTCGCTGCAAAATTTTGGGTTGACTCAATTTAAATTGTCATCGATACGCTAAGCAGAATATGGACCCAGCGTTTTGCCACTAATCGGGCACAAACCTAGACTTCATGGCTGCCCCAGAAAAAAACCACTTTGCCTAATCTGGGAATCTAACCCAGAATTATTTGATCAGAAGTCTTGCGACCACTAACTTGACCAACGAGGCAGAGGGAATAATTTTTTGTAGAAACTGTACTTGAGACTCAAATTTTTGATACTGTTTAAAATAAAGTTCGGTTTTAAATAAAAAAATGTTTTTGGATCCTGATAGTGTCACACTGATTGTTTTCTTTATTTATTCTACTGCCTATCACAATAATTTAATGAATATCCTTACTTATATTATTCTTACGTCCTTACTTTCTTTCCTTAATTAGATATTTTATATTATACTTATACATGCGAAAGTAAGTTTGTTTGTTACATTTTCACGCCTAAACCACTGAACCGATCATCCTAAAATTTTGCGTATACCTTGTCAGGTATACAGAAACGGACATAGGGTACCTTTTATCCTGAAAAAAAGTACTGTTCTCGAGAAAAACAACAATAACGTGCTTATGATAATAGATGGCGCCACGTGTCTTTCGAATCTTGATTGAATTTCAAGCATTACAAACCGAATTGATTGTCAAATTCTAAATTAACGCGAGCGAAGCCGCGGACAAAAGCTAGTTAACATTTATAGACATTGGTAAATTCACAACCGACCAGCCCTAGTCCTTACCAGTAACCGCACGACGTAACCTTGACCACGCGATCGTTCTCTCACGTAACTGTTCATTCACACACTATACTTTAATTACGACATAATTATGTATTTTATATAATTATAAGCTTCATACATGCCATTGCTCTGTTTCCGCGCTAGAATAAAATAATTACAAGCGCGAATTCTGTGTGATTGAGTTTTAATTTTCTAGAAAGAAAATGACAGATTAGTGCTGATTATTATGCTAACATAATTTTAAAAATGACGACCAACCGATTTCAATGGCATTTTGTTAATGTGTATGGTTGCTTGAATGATAGGATAGTTTTGGACCCAATAGGTGGCGCCGTGCGAAGCAGGGGAAGGTAGCTAGTTTTGTTTGGTCTTTTAATTGGATTGATCAAAATATATTGAGTATGAAATGTATAAAATAAATGCCTAATACTATTTACCCTGTCAACCTAATCATAAAGGGAGAACAAGACCCTTAACGAAGCCGAAAGGCCGAAAAGGTTTTCCCCGTTATTACGACCATTTTTGGTTCTAGACCATACCTGGCAACCTTCTAGTTTCGGAGATTTTCAGGGTCAAAGTTCCAACTTTTACTCCATTTTTTTTTTTAAATACTAATATTTGCCTTGTTTAAATGTAAGAGACTTTAAGCATCTCCACGACCCCCTTAGTATTCAATCTATCCATCAACACAATGTTTTGAGTGCGTTACATTGAGTCCTACCGTAAAACGTGATTTTTCACCCCAAAAAAAAAGGCGTTTCCCAGCAAATTTTGTTGCGTGAAGTACTTAGTTTGATGAACATAATGCTTGGTTGGCGGCTTCGTGAAGAGTTCGTTTACACCTTCTATAAACTAAACTTGCTGTTCAATGAAAATTATGTTATTAAAATCAATTTTGTTGCAATTTGTGACGTTTGAACTATAGTGCACCTTTTGGCGCTTGAATGACATTGACGGGAGGAAAAACAAGATGGCGGCGTTTATTCACGCGCCAAAACAATCATAAAGTATGACCACCTTAAGTCTGCAATTCAAGGTGGCGTTGCTGAAGTAAAATTGCATCGATATGTCAAACTTGGTACATTTATTTTTATTCTGTGTTTTCCCGCCTGCACAGATAAGTAAGTTGGTTGAAGTTGTACAGCACGTTATAAATACGGCTGACGTAACCTTGACCGCGCGGCCAATGCGCTCACGTAACAGTGCAGTGACCCACTACACAACTTTCATTTCTCTGTATATCGAGATGTTTATGTTTTCTTACGACTGCAGTAAAGATCAATTTACGATGTAGTATCGATGGAGTATAAGGATATTTTTTTGGTCTAACACAATATTTTTAGAGTTCAATTCAGACGCGTTTCTGACTAACTGACCAGGGAAAGTATAACAAAGAGAAAATTAGAAAAAAATGGGGGAGGTCTTCGTCTAGTAGTGTGACAAAATAGGCTAACCAAAAGACGTTTTGACCGTGAAAACTATCTTTATAATAATGAGAATTTTTCACAGCATGATAGCCGTGTAAGTGGAATTTACAAAGCTGACTAAGGCCTTATTTTTAAGAAAACTGTAGTCGAAAAATCCGGCGTTCCATCCACTGTATATTTATTACTTGGCCTAGCTAATTTTGGGATTTAAAACACAACAAATTAAAAAACAGATTTAATAAAAAAATAGATATAAAATATAGATATTAATATATTTTGTCTTTCTCTCAATTTTTTCTTTGATTTGAGTAGGACAAAGTCATCGAAGAGGCTCGGTAAGTAATAATGAATACTCTGACACCAGGTTAGGCATTAAACACATTATGACATGATTACTGTACGCACCTTCTTCAAATGTTCTGGCGGCTTCCCTCAGTTCACCAGGTTCAAATTTGACGTTGAGTTTTTCTTCTCCTGTCGCGTCCCTGTAAACAAAAAGAATAATCGTAAATTAATTATTGATTCTATTTTTTTTTAATGCTAGCAGATAGTATGCTCCAAAAAATCATGTTTGTATCAAAAATAATTGCTTCGTATTATTGACAATTCGATATCAATTTGTTTCAGATTATTGTTAATTTAACGGTATTAGATTCGACTATACAATTCAAAAGTGGAAGATATCGGGACGGGATACTTCCCGTCCCGATATCTTCCTCTTTTGAGCTAGAGTATGATAAAATGTTACTACATTTTATCATACTCTAGCTAAATCCTAATAATCCTTTTGTTCCTTGAAGAAAGTGTGTGAAGTTTGACGGCACGGTTGGCGCAGTGGCTGACCAATTGACTGCTGCGCTTCGTGTCGCGGGTTCGATTCCCGCACGGAACAAATATTTGTATGGCCTAAAGGTAGTTGTTCTAGGTCTGGCTGTTTGTGTATGTGAATTTAAATGTTTGTAAACGCACCCACGATACAGGAGAAATTCCTAGTGTGGGGCAAAGTTTAAAAAAAAAAAAAATTAATCCACAATGAACTTTATAAATGGTATCCAGGGTCCTTGAATTGGTTTCGTAACTATACATTAAAATACAGGTACAGTCGTTACAGGCAGTCAGTGGCCCAAAAATTCTGACAACCAGTCTTACCAAGGGGTATCGTATTACCCAGTACTAACTGGGTTGTGGACGTCAGATAGGCAGTCGCTCGTCGTAAAATACTGGTATACAGCTGCATCCGGTTAGACTGGAAGCCGACCTCAACATAGTTGGGAAAAGGCTAGGCAGTTGATGGACATTATAAATGACAAAAAGCTATGAAAAGTTACACAATTTCCTATACACTCGACATATGACAAAACAAAGCTGACATAAGCAAATATATTAGAAAATATTTTCGTTTTCAAGCTTCGAGTTACTTCATAATGTCACAATACAATTTTACAGGTATTTTCACTTGATTTACATCACAACAAAAACGGAAGTTGGTAACTATTATGTTCTTTGAGAGTAGTAGTATGCGAAGGCAGTGAATTGTAATGGAACTTAACTTCACGCCTGGTTATCCTAAAGAGCTAGGCAGAGTAGACTTTCAGTACACCCACAATTTGCCTGTGAGTATTTTTTTTTAATTTTAAGTACCATGTTGTAGAGAACGAGCCTAATGTCAACCGGTCGCAAATCCAAACTGCTACTGCCATAGGGAGTGAACCTTATGCCAGCAACCTGTCACAATCCAGACTGTCAACTGCTACTGAGAAACCAATGATGAAAATCCTAACAAAATTTTGACCAACCTGGGTTTTGAAGCCATGATTAGCCGTTCAGAAGTAATGCTTGTGATCACTAAACATAAGCAGATGGTACTGCTTGATTATGTTTTTAACCGACTGACCCAGAAGGAGGGTAATGTTTTTCAACAAATCACTACCGATTTGCAATGTTTTTAGTTAAAACTGTTGTCGTACCACACGTAAAGGTTAATCGTGCGACATCATTTATAAGTAGGTAAATGTAAGAACCCATAAGTGAAAACTTTTTGTACATTTAAACAATGTAGAGAAAGTGTTCGTATGTAAATCTC
Organism: Noctua comes; assembly: GCA_963082995.1. Taxonomy (NCBI): domain Eukaryota; kingdom Metazoa; phylum Arthropoda; class Insecta; order Lepidoptera; family Noctuidae; genus Noctua; species Noctua comes. Next base: position 8,919,451 of record OY720289.1, read on the forward strand.
ATACAATCTGTATTGTATGGATTAAGGGGCGGAGTTTCTCTGATTTGAATTGGTCGTCAGTGGATTATAATTTGTATGTCTTTTGTTTCATGTGTCGAAACATGAGCTGCTCAGATTTCTGAGATATATTGGGCAATAACTGTAACGAATTTAATCATGTTAAGACGGCACGCTTGGCGCAGTGGCTGAGCGATCAGCTGCTGTGCTGCGTGTCGCGGGTTCGATCCCCGCACGGAACAAATATTTGTATGATCTACAAGTAGTTGTTCCGGGTCCGGCTGTTTGTATATGTGAGTTTAAATGTTTGTAAACGCACCCACGATACAGGAGAAATTCCTAGTGTGTAACCTTAAATTAACCTACAGGAAGGAGAGCATAACTTAAACTAACTGTTTTTAGGCCATGTGATGACTAGACCCTAAGCACGTGAAGCCGTTGGTTCCAGCTGTCAGTTCTAGATCTTTGACAGTCGTTACAGGTAGTCAGTGGCCCAAATGTCTAACAAACAGTCTTACCAAGGGTAAGGTTGGGTATTACCCAGTACTAACTGAGTTATAGAGGTCACATAGGCAGTCGCTCCGTGTAAAATACTGGTATTCAGCTGCATCTGGATGCACTGGAATTCAACCCTGACATAGTTGGGAAAAGGCTAGGCAGATGATATGATGTACCCTTGAATGGCAATGGCCATTAGACAAAAATTGCCTTAGGTGATAAAAATGTCCTTCTGTAACAGCCATTCAAGGTTTCAATGAGGAAAATCATCTGTTTACAACTTGCTCCACCATGGGTTTAATTCTGGCCAGCCAGGAATTTGTTTTCGGTTAAAAACGTAAGATAACCTCTGTGTACTGAAAAAATACAAAAATTCTAAACTCAACCTTCTCGGCACTTTCGACCACACGTTTTCAAAGAAAACAAAGAAAATGTGTATTTAAAATCACTCTGTTACCCAACTACGCATGACAAAGTATGGTGTTCGTCACATGTTTAAGGTGAATTGGCGTTAAACCCATTGTTTTATTCATTTTCACTTTAGGTTTTGGAAAGTCGTATTTTTGTTTTTAGAGGGACAAGGAATGCCTTTACGCCTCAACGAATATTTTAAGTCATATACCTACCTATGGCTGTAGATATAAAAAAATCTATCGGCAGAAAATAAATTTTCCAATGTCTAAAAATAACGTTTTGGTGGTACAACAAAATAATATATATATTTTTATATTATATTTTTTTTGTGTAATTTATTTCATCACCACTGCTCTTAAAAACGGTGAAGGAAAACATCGTGAGTAAACCGGCATGTCCTAAAACCAAAAATTCGAAGACATGTGACATCTACCAACCCGCACTGGGCCCGCGTGGTGGATTATAGCCAGCAGCAGCGGTGGTGGTGTCCCAGCAGTGGGAACATTATAGGCTGATTATGCTTATGCTTGTGCTTATGGTACAACAAGAATTCTAGATTCACACTAAACTTTGTGTAGGTAAACTGATAATACCAAATAAAAAGCATGGGAAATATGCACCGATGACCTTATGACTGCATCAGAGAGCATTATCAAAATTCTTTCAGTCATCGAAACGCTAAGAAGCTTAAATTAGAAAATTAAAACTTTGTGAGATGGAAAATATTACGTATCTCTATCGACCTATAAAGTATTTTTTTTAGAATTGTAAATAGACTTTGTCACGACACAGTATTTAAAATCATAACTAACATTTAGGTCCGCCTCAAACACCCCACCAAAGAAAAATCACCACCACCGCATTTCACCCCATTTCACCCCCCAACAAAACAGAAGAACACACTTACTTCTCAATCGCCACTCCGGAGAAAAGCTCAATTCTTCCTTCTTCTTCATTTGCACCTCCTGGGGCGGCACTGCACGCCACGACTCCTACCACCAAAATTAAACACAGCACTCTCATTTTGAAAATGAAACTCCAAAATTTTCAGGCTAAAATGACCCCAATTTTTCTGGAACTAAGTCGAAAATGGCTCAAAATGTTCGTGGTCTAACTCAAAAATGACCCAAAAATTTGGAATTAGGCTGAAAAGGTCTTTAGAAAGTTGTTAAGTCCTGAGTGGACGAAGGTTTAGGATGAAGTGAGATGGGTCCGGGATGTCGCTCGCTTTTATATTCAACGTTATGTGTACGGTAAGGATGGCTGTTACGGAAGATTGTGTAGCGCGGTGAACAATCTTGATCGCTGCTCGGATATTTATGAAAATTGTGTTTGAAGATTGGAATTGTGTTTTGGACTATGTTTAAAAATGATTGTTAGTTGCAACTTAATTCATGATAAATATCGTACTAAAGTTTTCAGTGTTGACAGCATTACTATTAGTGCGATGAAATTAGAATAATAAATAAATGAATAAATTTTCAGAATTATTAATTATATATAGGAAGTACATACAGCTTTGTCACAATAGTCGAGAACTTTGCAATAATAATCAACATTATGAAAAAAACAACAGCTTTTTAAAATTAAATCAGTAATGATATTACCAATGATATTGCTGTAACTTTGAAGTCAGGTTTTCAGGAATCCCCTGAAAAGAGAAACAACAAAGCATTACCCAATACACAACATCTTTTCAGCAAATATTGAGCTTTAAAATATTATGTTGACAAGTAACTGTAGCTGGAATAAAATCCCCGAACACCAAGTATCAAAACCTCTCGCACGTGGGCGCTGACAGTCATTCATACATTAAACCGAGTACATGCCGTTGTTTCAATAAGTGACGAGCAAAATGTTACTACTACAATTATTGAAAAGAAATAAAGAGTATTTTACAGTAAAAGAAATATTTTATATTTTTTTTATTTGTGATCTTATACCAATTAGCAGATTTGGATCAACCATTACTGTCATTTAAAATGTTTGTGGACAGATTTTATTTTGCTTTCTACTTTATTTATTAAATGCATTCAGCTCATCTCATCATAGTAGTCCGATTTCACCCATCACTGCTCAGCAGTTCTTTACTTCTGCCAATCTCCACGCTCCTGAGGTATCGTCCCATCCAGATTTGACCTGAGGTGGTAACCAGAACCTTTAGTCGCTTTACCACCTTACGACCACCATCATCTGCCTAGCCTTTTCCCAACTATGTTGGGGTCGGCGTCCAGTCTAACCAGACGCAGCTGAATACCAGTATTTTACATGGAGCGACTGCCTATCTGACCTCCACAACTCAGTACTGGGTTATACGATACACTACTTACAGCCAAAGATGCACTAGGATGCACTTAACACACAAACAACCAGTCTTATGAAGGGGTATGCATAAGCAGACATTTCATGTATTACTGATATTCAGATGTATCGAGAAAGACGTGTCACTGCTAAAGAAGTTGGCGATATTGGTTAAGTGCTGCCATATACACTAGCACAGGCCCCTTCATAGCCCTAGCTCAGGGCCTCTTTACAGTCTCCTAGGCAGCCCATGTGTGCCCTAATAGGCATTGTACAGAGTGGGTTCCGGACGGTTTTTTGAACGGTTACAGTGCCATTTCATGTGGTGATTGTGAATGATAACTGGGGTGGTGTGTATGAGGTAAAAATCCCTCCTCCCCGTCTCATCCCCCAAGACCGGCTACCTTTTGAAGGTTCCTCTCTGATGTCGAAAAAAGTCATAATATGATGACATACCTAACCCTCAAAAACGGTCATGAAACGCAATGTCAATGTCGCTTCAAGAGAAATTATTTTATGGCTTCGTATCACTTGGCAGAGCTTGTGTTATTGTTGCATTCTTTGTCCATTTGCTGTCAAAATTGAGCTTTCTAAAGGACATTTTGTATCCGGATCCTATGGGGTATGACGATATGCTGGTTTACGTAATTGTGACATGATTTTCTTTAGTTTTGTTGGAAGAATTTTAAGCGGTAGAGATGAGTCAGTTTTCTATGTGAGTGCAATGTAAATGAGGTGCTTGCTAGGAATAAATTTTACGCCTATCAGTAGTAAAAATTTGCGGTTGGACGTTGCTCTCTTGAATGACACCTGGATAGTCATAATCTGCCTAGCCTTTTCCCAACTATGTTGGGGTCGGCTTCCAGTCTTAGCGGATGCAGCTGGATACCAGTATTTACGTGGAGCGACAACCGATCGCACTTCCACAACCTAGTTACTGGCAAAGACAATACATTTTTAATTTGGTTCTAAAAACCATCCAGACAGTTGGTACACTTAGGCACATTAGGTGCCTATCATCAACATAGTATAAAACAAAGTCGCTTCCCGCTGTCTGTCTGTCCCTATGTATGCTTAGATATTTAAAACTACGCAACGGATTTTGATGCGTTTTTTTTAATAGTTAGAGTGATTCACGAGGAAGTTTTATATGTATATATTGCACCCGTGCGAAGCCGGAGCGGGTCATTAGTTTACGATATAAAGTAAAATAATATACAAACTTCCAAATGAGAAAGAGCAATGGTGGTCAATGGAAACGGTGATAACTTAGGAGTTGCCAGTCATCTGTGTTTCCCTCAGTGAAAATATTATAGCCTGCTAATAATTTGTTGCAAGTACTACACAAATGCGGATATTTTCAGTCGCATTTTCTTATAACCAAAAAAAAAAACTGATTATTGCCTTGCTGAGCGTGGGGATCGCTCATACTTGCATGGTTTGCCCAGAAGTAAATATTTATTTGAACACTGATACTATGTGTAGCACCTACTAATTTATTAAAATAAAAGTAAAGTAAAAAACATAGTAGGTACTTACTTACATAATGTAATGAAATAACGACCACGTGACATTCAAATCTTCAAAATCTTTTCAAATCTCTCTATATTAGAAATGCTATCTGTCCCTCACGTTTTAATCTTCTAAACAGGTCAAGGATACGACTGGAAACTTTCTCCAATCGCGCGTAGAATAGTCCCTTTAGGTTGAGCGCACACCACGCTTCGTGCAATTGCGTAAGTTGATTTTTTTTATCACAACGCATCAATATTAAATGAATGTCGGACAAAACTTATTTCTGTGTGGTTATTATAAAAATTGTTTCAGAAAAAAACAGACATTGCCAAGATTACAGAACCTACTAAAAAAAATGAATTCGATAACGAGCAAATCCTCTTGGTAAATAGCTACAAGGATATTTTGGCATTAACATTGACACGGGGGCGTTGTTGGTCAGCTTCAGTGAAAGTATAATGAAAAAATAAAAAAATAATAAAAAAATAATAAAAAAATAAAACAGTTTTTATTAAAATGAAAAGAAGAAAATTAGGTTTATCCGTCAGCATTGAACGCGTATACAAAGTTTTGTGTCCGTGCTATTAGCCGTTGAAGAGTTCTCTCATGAGGAGGCGATCCTGACTTCACGATCAAGTCATGTCTATCATCAAAATGTATTGTCACCAGCACCAAAGGTGTGCGTAAAGTTTCAGCTCAATCGGTTGGGGGGAACTGGTTTGAAAATCAGTTGTAAGATTTGATCATACATACTAACAAACAAACAAACTAACAGGGCAAGTTAAATAAAACCCTATAATTATAACAAGTCAAGACACGCGTCAAAAGATCTTTGTAAAACTTGATCTGCTATACTGCTGCTGTTTTCGTTTCATGGTTCATGCTCACCGTGCTCTTTAAAATAAAAGAAAGATGAGCACATGTGTGCCGAGCATTAGATTGATGTCAGTTGCATCGCTCGCTCAAGGTCGCGACAATGAACTTGTACCGTCGCTTACTTTCTATTTGAACTGCCTCTAGTATATGCTAGGATGCGAGATAAAAATATGTGAATAAAAAAGTTTTGCTTTTAAGAACAAAGTCTATTGGTTTAAAAATATGTGAAAGTCTAACCTTGTTCCTGGTATACGTTCCTTGTTTTGTGTTAACTCAATATCTAGGACCAGGTAATTTCTTGAGAGGTCAATGAATTGTAGCAGCCAATGACCCTGGGTAGGGCAAGCGAAACCACGTTTCGAGCCCATAGTAAAACCCGGGTATAACCGGTTCTTCTATGGGACCGAAACCCGATTACGCATGCCCTAACCCTGGAGAAAGGATAGTTTTGAAAAATGTGAAGATTGGAAAAGCTAGGGAGAAGTATAATATTCCCAGTGTCTAAATTCTTTTCGATTCGAGTACAATATACTAACAATAACATTCGAAATTCTTCAAACCAGTACAGAATATTATTAGCTGTAAGCAGAATTATTATTTATTTCTTAACAAATTTCACATATTTTCTAATATTTTGTAAACAAAATAGCAGAGTTATTATTTCGGAAATCCAAATCGGATACTACAGGGGCTGGTGTAGAAACTGCTTTTGTCCAAGTCTTTTCCTGGCGACGATCCATGAAAGCTTTTTTGTCCGAAAAAGCCTTTGCCATAGCACTATTCATGTTAATCTTATAAGTATAAGCCTTCGGCTGTAGAGCCCTGACACAGCCAGAAGGCGACGCGGTGGATCTCGCAGGCGACGAGCTGGACAGAACCAACGACCAGTGGTCCACATTGGCCCTGGATCTAAAGATTTGGAGGTCGTGGGATAGGCCTTTACCCAGCTGTGGGTTGGCATAGGCTAACAGTAACAGTAAGCCTTCAGTATACTCACTGCTAGGGCACAGTCATCAGATTCAAAAATATGTCGGTTGCCTTTTTTTTGTTCTCTTTTATAAGTAACATTAACCTTTATTCCTGTTGTCCCCGTACGTTATGGGGACAACGGGAAATAAATTAATCACGTCCCGCTGTCCCCGTGACGGGGATATGACATACGGGGACAACGGGAATAAATGAACATTAAAGCATATAAGTTTATCTACAATTCTCCCATATACTACACCCCGTGAGAAGCAATGGGTGAGCGTTACGCAACGTCCCGAGTGCGTTGGCACACTTCACGTTGTATAACAAGCATTAATACCGCGTCGTGGTCAGTGTTATGAGTGAAACAAATTATTATTTATTACCGACGATATTTTTTGAGTAGAAAGTGGGATTTATTTAATATGGGTAATATAGTAGTATTAACTTGGGTAATATTACGAATTATTTTTAAAGAAATACATAAAAATTAAGGATTAACTTAAAGTCCAGCCACAGACTTTGTCTTATCCTAATAGGCCCACTGCTTGCGTGTCTTCTTCTATATGGTTTGTCAATTAATATTAAAAAAACTGAGTTAAAACCGTTTGCTCCAGAAAATATCTTTTGAAAGGACGGCTAGGAAATTGATGTCAGGCAGCGTTATTGGACTTTTCGTTTAGAAGTTCTTCAGTAATTTTTTTTAGTAATTTTTCAGTGTACCTCTAGTAGGTACATCCACACTTCGCCTTTTATGTAAAAGTCCTATATAATAGGCTCGCTCCCCATTACATGGAACTTTAAACATAACTAGCGAAGGGTGTACCAGAAAAGTTTTAGTTATGGAATTCTGATAGTGATGTGTGGTTTAGTTGTGTATTTAGAGCCTCAGCCTTGATAAACAAATAATTGAAACGTAAAGTAAGTTTGTAAAATATTTAATATTGATTACATTTATCTTGAAAAAGTAACATAATAAAGTACCTTATTACTGGTGTTAACAATGCAATGAAGCAGAATGAAAGGGAAGGCGAAACGGGAAAGTTACCAAACGGGACGGCCGTTTGGTAACTTCCCGTTTCGCCAACTAAACAAAATATCATCACAAACGTGCCGTTTAGTAACTATTTTGATCTTCATACATTGAGTCTCGTTTCGTCAACTTTTGAGTATGCGTATATTTATTCCCGTTTGGTAAACTTTTTGTTCGGCAAGTACATTTAGGACTCTGGAGAACTACTGAGAAAAACTACAATTACTATTCAGTAAAATCTTATTAATTATCCTTAACGGTAAATAATTATTATCAGGACATAAAAGATCTTAGTAAATTCTTACTGTAGTATTGAAGACGGCGGGACCAACATCGTCTTCACGATTCTGTTCTCTTAGTACTTTGTTCAAATTCCAAATTGAGTTCTTTCGTAACAAATTTTGGTGTGCCCTTCATGTTTCTGTTATCTTAGTACTTTTTGTTGGGTATGCACTAAAAATACGATTTCAGCAGCACCAACATCTTTTTGATTCTGTTCTCCTAGTACTTTCAGTTCCAAATCTAAATTGAGTTCTCTCGTAACTAACCTTAGTGTGCAAGAGAGACAAAAATAGCAACATCAACAAGAAGTTTCCTTGTAACTTTGGGAGCTGACTGTAACGTAGAAAAAACAGTTGAAATTTATGGTTGACGAAACGGGAATCAATGTATGAATATTAAAATAGTTACGAAAGGGTACTTTTTTCACTTGTTTTGCGCGTCTTTTGTCACTTTTTTTGCGAAACGGGAAAGTTACCAAACGGGACGTACCCGATTGAAATTAGCAAAATGTGCAGTACATTTTAGGTTGTCATATGTCATCACACTAAAACAGTTGGGAGTTTCCTTGTTACTAAAAATTTATCCACAATAGGTTTGTAAAGATACAATAATAAAGACACTAAAATAACTGGAATTAGTGCTAACACCAGTAGAAGATGCCAAGAACATCAAGTCTTCCGTTTCTTCCGAATCCAAATCATTTTCAACGACACAGTTTTTTTCTACTGGATACTACATCGGTCTAAATAAAACTGCGCGCTGAACGGGTTGTCTAATGCCACCGTGGTCCCGGCTATCTTGTCTCTGACTTTGTCGGATACAGTGTATATCTTTCCGACAACTTTTCTCACATTCTTCGATAAGAACATCCTTGGGTTGTGTTTGTGCAAAAATGCCTTCATTTTTCGGTGTCTCAAAGTCATTTTCCTCCGCATCGGATGTGGTCTGCTGAATACTGATCGCTTCTTTTTTAGAAAAATATATCTTTTCCTCTTCCCCATGATTTTGAATTATCACGAGCTTACCCGCGATTACCTGATAACATTATCTTCCATGAGTCTTGTTGGTTTTTTGTTGGAATTTGGTATTACATTTTTACTTTTAGATTTCACATTTTGTCAGTTTGTAGTTTTTCTGGTTGTCAGATTTGCTACTGTCATGCTTAAGATTCGTGACTGCTTTTGTTTGGCTGCCAGCTTTGTTTACTTTTATAAAATTAAGTTTAATAAATACTCTTCAACCCGGTGTGGACGAAAAAGTTTGGTAATGATATTACAGGGATCGCAAATAAATTAGTTTTTTGGAATATAAATATAAATAAAACAACAATGAAAAGAATTTACTAAGTTTATTTTGTCTTACAAATAATTCTTTGGTTAAATAATAAAATATTCACTATTTATATATAATGTTATCTGCATCGTTCTTTTTAAGAACAAAATTACCTGAACTTATTTTTAAATATTATATGAAATGCATTTTCCTAACGATATCTACGTAATCCCAAAGAAATATACGGCTACCAGAATCTCTTGGCGCCTGAATAACGTTGACAGAGGGCGCTATTGGTAAACATTTGCGAAATATTGTTTTATGAAATAACAACATTGTCAGCGTTCATTCCGATTTTGGAGACGCAAGAAAGATCCCCTAACAGCAAAAGTAAAGTAAAGTATACAACATTAGTTTTAGTATATGCAAAACCTGAAACACGTGTCTAGTATTTTTATGTAAAGAATCTATGTACACACAAGAATGTTTGTAACTGTATCATGAAATATCACAAAGTTATAACCTTGTTCTGTTACCTGGTTGTCAGCACAAGAATGTGGTCACCACGCAGCGCGACCGCGCGCGCACCTCCAGCGTCGTCTTGAGCTTATTGATAATAATAATTTGGCAGTAGGTACCTAAATAATTACGATAGGTACTTAATGTCGCTCGGTGTCCAACTCGTAACTTTTTATAAATATTTTGGGACAAAATATAACATGGTTTAAAAATTATTGGTATCGATTCAGTTACTTATTTTGAGCAAACTATATTCAGGTTTCGTAGTACTAAAAATAACGTTGTAGAACTACGCAGGACACGAATAAATGCTAAGCTACATTTTTATTGTTATAACTATTATTTTGTCCACCAAATCAATGTACCATCACAGGCACCGGTACATAATCCCCTCTTTTATAATGCTCATCATAGTACACATGATCCTCACTCTTCGAAGGCACCTGGATGATTTCTACTTGAGTCTTGGTGTCATCCTTCCTGTTCTGGTAGCTGTGGTTGTGGTCGAAGGAGGCTTTGAGGCTGAGCACGGATGCCATGACGGTCGAGAAGAAGCCCATCATCAGTCCTGCAGAGAAACCTTGAAAGTAATTGCCACTAACTCCAAAAGGTTACGTTCAAAATTATATGTTAGCGGTTGTTTTTTTCTGAACCAATAATATTTCGTTATCCAAAATTATACATTAAGGTGCCTTGAAATTGCAGTGGTTCTAAGATCCTTGTAGTAATACATACTTTCAAAGAATTTAATTGGCCAATAGCGGCCGTGGAAACTATCAAAACTAGGCATGAGTGTTTCTCCACTCAATTTATCATTGGCCACACCTGGTGGCATGCCAATAGGGATGTTTCCTGAAAAAATCTAATCAGCCCGTCAGATAGATTTCCAAAAAATATTGAACACGTATTTTTTCTTTTTTCACGAAAACTAAAAATGAAGACGATACAGTGCGTCGAAAACTCGTTTGACGTCATACTTGTAAGTAAAGTGTACTGGCATTTTACCGAAAAGTGACGCCACAGGCCCCCACTTATGATCTTTGATGCGTTTTATCTTCGTCAATTTTTATTGATTTGATAAAACAAAAAATACGTATCCAATATTTTTCGATAATCGAACTGACGCGGAATAAATAGAATCATATTTTTTTTTACACAAGAAACATAGGGATGTTTCTTGTGTAAAAAAAATATATTTGTTTGATTGATTTTATGATTTGTCAAATAGGGTATTTGACAGGCCTTATCCACTACAAAAAATATCCTTTTAGTAAGCCTTACCTTTAGCAGATAAGAACGCCAAAGCCTTCAAAGCTATTGGAATCAGCAGACTCTTGGCTGCCAGTAGACCCAGAATCAACGGCATCATAAACTTTCTATTCATCTTTGAGTACTTGTTCCCTCCTCTATTCTTCTTGTTCGTCTTCTTAAAGACCTTGAAGATGCACTTCTTTCCTTTGCCTTTGCCTGTCCGTTTCTTTTTATCAGCGAAATGCTTCTTCTTGTTCTTCTTAGAAGATTTTTTAGATTTAGCTTCTGCTTTTGGCAACTGTTTTAAGTCTCGTGACTCTGCGTCTGAAACTTTTGGAAAATGAAGGCCAAATTAATTGTCATTTATCCTTGAAAGTAAATTGGAATGAAATCTTCGTATTAAAGTGATATCTGCATGTTTTGACTGCCTGATTTATTTAATGTTTATTACCTAAGACAATAATGAGTTCATTTACCTGTGCATTTACAATTTACCCAGGCGAAGGTGTATGAGGTTGTGCATTCAAATCTGGCCAAGTACAAATGCAACTTTTTAAATTCCTATTTTCAGGTATTTGTTAAGTTTATCTTGGCCATTACAACCTGAACTAACACATACGGGGTGGAAGGAACACCGACGCGAAAACGATTGCCACGTATTTAGTACAAAAAAATCAGCTGTTCCATACATTTTGACCATATAGGTATTGCACTTTTGTAGGAAAGAGCAGATTTTTTTTTTTTAATAACCGATTAAAATTTTCTATATAAATGGTGTACTGACTACGTGGTAACAGTTTTCGAGTCGGTGTCCCCTCTACGCCGTATAAGTCTAAAATCGCAATCGATGTTTGAGCAAGCGTGCTGATCGATGCTCGTATCTTTTCTGCACAAGAAGAGACCTTTGCCCTGACGTGGGACAATAACAGGCTGGTATATAAGGCAAAAGTAAAGTGGTGGCTATATAAGAATTAGAAAACTATCAATCAAATAAATAACAAATCATACCTTGCAAAGACCGAGGTGCGAAATTGCTGCTGGCTATAATCCATTCCATTGGTTCAGTGGAATTGAAGCCTGTATCCACATACTTATCATGACTGGTGGGTGCAAATCCGAACAAAGTTTCAGTTTTCACTATTCCGTAATTACTCGCATTATCCAGAATTAGTCCTCGAGAGTAGGGAAGCATTTTTGTCGCTGTTCTTTCTTTGCATTAAAGGTCAAATTAGCAAATTTTTTGCATATTTTCTGTATGATATTGTGTGTGTTTGACATGTACGATTAAAATGGTGGTGTTGTCAGTTGTCACTGAGTTTTATAGCGTCAAAATGGGAGCATTATGGCCTATCAAGCGGTACGTTTTAATGACTCCATGCGTTTTTCTTAGTAATTAGACGTTAATTTTAGTGTTATGGAAAGCTCACTGTGTCTAGTTTTCTTTTTGAAGTACTGATTTAGTTCCATGATCCTTGTCCGTGGCAGCACTTTACATAATTAGGGTCTTAGATTATATTCTCACGGGCTGAAAAGTTCTGGAATGGCGGCCGCGAAACCGAAGACGTTGTGTTGGAAGGCCGGGACCGGTCAATGTGGCGACACTTGGGGGTGGCCTATGTCCAGCATTATTCCTATCATCATTTCATCCGTCTTTCAGCTGAAATGATGATGATGATTATTATTCTCAAATCTCCAAGGCGAAGTCGAAACAAAGTGGTTTTCAGTATCTATGTATTCAGCATTGGAATCGAGTTTTAGGAGACGTTGGGATGGGATATTTGTAAATCGAATAAATCACAATATGAAATCATCTATTCAAAATGAATATTGACGCTACTGAAGACGCTAAATTCGTTGGGTAGTTCTGGGCTGCACAATACAGGGTGAAAAGGACACCGAGCGCACAAACGTTACCACGTTCGTATTCAGTACATCATTGTGAATAGCTGTTCCATACATTTCGACCGTGTAGGTATTGCTCTTTAGGAAACAGAAGATTTTGTTTTTAAATTACCAATCATAAATTTGAATGTGTGGGTGGGGGTTCCATATTATGTACTGAATACGTGGTAACCGTGTGTGCGTCGGTGTCGCTCCCACCCTGTATACATTGCCAAAAATGTTCATAAAAGGAAGTATTCTGGATGTATCTTATTACTGGAGTTCTGTGACAAATTAACATTGATTGTATTTTACTTTCTACCTTTTAGTAAATATCGCATTATTTTCTGTTATTATCATAAATACTCGCGTTATGTAAGTTTTATTTTAGTTTAGTTTTTTAGTTAGTGTTTAATACCTATTACTGCATCGATTGGTCTCAAGAAGTCAAGCACTGAGGTCATCAACATGCCAAGATCGGGCAATTGAAAAAAACAAAAATTGTTTTAAAATAGTCAAAAAAAAGACTGTTTTTTTTTTCAATATTTGTATCGATGCCATTAGAACGTCGTATTTTAAATTACTTGAGCCCAGTTGGTGGCTACATAAATTTGCAAGTGGAAAGACCCTTACGACACTCATAAAAATACGGATGAAAAAAAAAAACAATAATTAAAATTAAAAAAGCGTTTATTCGTGGTAACCTCTAATTACAAAAAATATTACTTCTGCCAAACTGTAAAGCAGTTTGTTGGCAGATGTAACTCCCATATACATACAATATTACCTATATTTCAATGTAACTACTCGAAGGTACTGATAGTAACACAGATCCATAATACTACTAATCCCATAACATCACTTCTATGACTGTTTGTATAACCTTTGCCACAAGTTGTCATCAGTATCAACCAATATGACCGTATCGTTCCGTGGTTCCTTTGAAACGCGCTAGTCCGAGCTCATTATAATAGGTGGCGCTGTTCGATGTCTAGGCAAGTTTTATTTATGTTGTGGCTCTTTCTGGAATCATTTTGACTGATCATTTTGGACTGATGTTCTATCTTATTGTATAATAAAAGTAGCCTATGGTAGACCTTTTAACGTCAGCTATCTGATGCTGAGCTAGCTGATGTTGTTGGTGATGTGTGTGCTGACGACTTTTACCAGGTCCAGCCGTTTCAGAGATTAGCCGGAACTAATAGACAGACACACAAAAATTGAAATAAATGTGTTTTTATTATAAGTGCCATATATATTTTCATATGCATTCAGTAAAAATCTGTTGATATTACAAACAGACGCTTCATTATTTATTTATATGATGTGATGTGATGTGGTTCTTCTTATAACACGCCATATTGCCAATGATATTTCTCACCAAAAAATACGAATTTCTATACAACCGTTGGTTCCGTAAAAATGGGTAAAATGTCAAACATATTTCCTCACTTTCGTTAAATAAAGAGCTCTTCTGCAAAATTACGTTCTTATTTAGGCTGGGTGTTATCTATCAGTGAGTGAATTTATTTATAATGACTTAAGAGAATTTATACAGAAAGTGGGCAACATCGCAAATAGCTGTCAAATATTTCGCTGTTTTGATTAATTTGTCAATATTAAGCGCAGGCCACACCGCCAGCTGGCGGGCGGGGCGAGCGAGGCGAACGATGCCCTTTTCATACTTCGTTCATCTGTTTCGATAGTTCGCGGTGTGAACCAAAGTATGAAAACAAGTGAAACGATGCGTCGTTCGCCCGCTCCGCCCGCCCGCCAGCTGGCGGTGTGGCCTGCGCTTTATTGTACGGAAATTATATTGGCTAACTAGTAAACTAAAATATTGATTATGAAATGCAATAATTAATATCGTAACACCGAATATTTCGTTTTAGATGTAAAAAAAAGTATTTGGAAAAATTCCAAATGCCTTTTTACACTAGCGGTTGCAACATCAAATTCAGTGTTTTACTTCATTAATAATATTTTAGTTTACTAGTTAGCCATATTTCTTATTTCCATGCAGTAATATTGCCAAATTAATTAAATCAGGCTAATATTTGACAGCTATTTACGACGTTGCCAACTTTTTGGATCAACGCTCTTAAGTTTATTTTGTTTAATAAATACACTAAGTAGTTTCTATCCGTATCTATTGTTTTTACTAATATGTTGTAACTTCTTCATTCATAGTATCCTACTCTTATGGTTAGTCAACAAAATTATTATGTCTTCAATTTACAATTATAACTTAAAAAAACTTCGACCATCCCGGGGTTCGAACCCAGGACCTTACGCACAAATTATTACAGTTCGGAGTAATTTTAGCCTTTTTTTATGAGACTGCCTCGTTGATCTAGTGGTATTTTGATGTAGTGAATGCTAAGCATGAGTCAGATTCCGAGATCATGGGTTTGATTCCGGGGTCGGGCAAAGTGTTATTGGGTTGTCTATCGGAAATTTCTCAGTAGCAGCCACGTAGTCTCGAGTTGTGTCCTGTTCATGGCAATAGGCTCTCCCCCTATTACATGCAACTTAAATACATAACCGGCGAAATGTGGGTGTACTATTATGTACTCCTGTGCCTAACCCTTCGGAGATAACAGGCCTGATGTTATGATTTTTTTTACACCACAATGCCTTTTATCAATATCTTATATTTCTTCCTTTCTATCTTTACTTTTTTTTTTTTTGCACCTTTTGATGTTTAAACGGGGCATTTTTTCTTAATAATATTTTAATCAAGAAGAAAATATCATCACGACTGCAGACGATCTCTGAATGCGCACCTGTTGTATACCTAAATAGTCCCAGGTAATAAGAAGCGAGAAACCCCTGATGAAAAAACGTCCTAACGTTTTGCGCGACCTGGGAATTAAATCCTGGACCTCATGCTCTAGACAAGCGAGTTAAATTTGAAATATGAGTTATTGCGTTTTCTCGAATCACTTCAATTTAACCGACTACAAAGGATGAGTTCTGAAAATGATGACACAGTAAATGGAGCATATATGGACAGGATATGGTTAAATTTGTGTTTGTCTACGGTCGTTTCTACATCTACAGCTATTTATTTAATATATCAAAGCTATTTTATCCATTGCCAACGTTATAAACTTCAGTAGCATATTTTTAAACAAATTATGAAATTATCTTTTATCAGCTATTGAAGCAGTTTTTGAAGCTTAGGAATGATAATTTTAGATGCTACAAAATGTGGTTACTCAATATTTTGAAAGCTTCAAACTTTCAGGTCGTTTCTCAGCAATACACTAAGTACAAACATAAATAATATGTTCCTGAATATAGCAAACTGTTTTTCTTTCAATTGAGTGTTCCTTTTACTTGTTTATAAATTAATTTCTACTTAAGGGTCTCATCTTTTAGTAAGATTTTACCATAAAGGCATCAGTATTTAAAAAAAATTAAATGTAATGAATAAAAATCATGAAAAATTAAAGCACTTGCGTATAATTATATTATCATTGTTAGCGATACATTTGTCTACGTTATAATTGGTAACTACATTATCTATTCGTTCTAACAATAAATAAATAAATAACTTAATGGTACCCTTAATTATATTTACATTTGCGCGAGCTTATAAATAGCGTTGATTGTATTACAAAAATAAATACAGAAAAACATAGTCCAAGTTTTGTACGAAAAACAGAAAATAAAAACGAAACAGAAAAATCTGCCAATCAACTATCGGTGGATTTTCTTTGTTTTCGACTTCAGACTAGCAGGGTGGATTCCAGATGGACGCTTACTTAGACTGAATGGCAACTGCGAGTCGTCGACTTTATTTTTAACTTTTACTTTTACTACCGACTTCAAAAACGGATTTTAAAACTTCACATCATCTTCATTTTTCTAATATTATAACCTTGAGTTCGTGAAATTTGAAATACCGTTCCAAAAAAAGTACAACCCTGTTAGTAGCATTTTGGCGCGGCACCTCAATCGATTTTATTTCGTCTCTCTGTGTTATACAGTCGATTCTTCCTTCCAGTATTTTGATGTCGGTGTCCTTGGTCTTCTAGTAGCCTCCTTTCTGTAATCCCATGACCGCTGCAAATAATGCAAAGAAGAACCCTGCTAGACCGGTGGCTCCGATCAGAAGGACTAATCCTGCGATCATCACTGGTACTAAGGCGAAGTACTTCATCTTGTAAGCCAGTAGTAGTGGTAGCATGTATTTCTTCAGCTTCTTTGGCTTGATCTTCTTCTTCTTGTTCTTGTTCTTGTGTCGTTCCTCTCCTTGCTCTTTGATGCTGTCGATGTCTTCTTCTTCATATTCTCCGTCATCATCTTCGAATTCGTCCTCATCGTCGTCATCACCCATTATGTCTGAAATAGAGACAAGAGAGCGGTTAATTTTGATCATAAAGTAAATAGCAGGGACGTAAAATAAAAAAGTACGCATTTGAGTAGAAATTAATCACAAAGTGTAACTTATAGGAATGCTCTAAGAGATATCCTAAACTTAAATAATAACTCCACTAAACATACAAATCCTCTCTAAAGTGAACTACTAAATCCTATTTGTATGTTGTTGACACTAATCATAGTTACTCTTCTTAGCGTGTCGCTGACAATTCAAATAAAGTCGAATCAGAATTTTGCTACGACTTTCGCGTCTGATGATTTTGTGCCTCATCTTATATCAACTCCAGAATTTGAATCTTTTAGGATTTCTTTGCTTCGGTGAGTCTAGGTCTAGAGGCTATTTAATGATTTCCAGGTTAGCCGCACAAATCAACAATTACATTCAGGTGAGATTTTCAGCAAGTGAAATAAATGGGTGTGTGTCGGAAAGCCAATTTCTGTGTTCTTAGATAGGTACGCGAGACTGACTTAAGACAGTCTATGTTTGTGTAGTAAAATCCACCTTTCTACTTTTCTACGAAAGAAACAGTATCATCAGTCTCACTAGTTACCCAATAATTATCACCTGACAGAAATACAACAATTATACCAACAACAACAGCCTGATAGTCTGATAGGCTAACAACCTGTTACGATTGCGTTACCGTGCACCATCTGATGAGATCCGATTGCGTGTGGTATGCGTGTCTTTGTGATTAGCAACGTAATTGTTGGCACTTTAAACGTTGGTGATTATACTTTAATTATTGTCTTTATCACTTTAAATGAATGCACATTCTTGTTAGGAAAGTCTTACGGTATTGTTAATCATTATCCTTGATAAGGAGTCCGTGAATGCAAAGAGGGGTCATGGTATAATAATCATTTTCAGGTGGAGGTTAGCATTGGCTTTCGAGATTTTCTGGAATATGTTGATGCTGTTATTTATCTCAATTTGCACTGACAGTTGACGGTTTAAGTTGGTCACTTTGTATAATTATGTATGTATGTATGGGTTACTTAAATATGCATTCTTCTGTTTTTTTTAATTAAAAATGTTAATGTCTTCCTTAACCTTGCATAGTTTTTTTATCAAAGGTAATGGTTTTTCGATGTATTAAATCATGAATAGGGTCCAAAAATTAAAATTGTATTTGCTTGTTTGTAAATTGGGCTTCAAATGATTCTCTCATAACACAATTCTCAGACAAAAAAGTTTTAATTACCTATCAAGAAGGATTTTTCAGAAATAAATCACTTATTTATGTTTTTTGTTAAGTAGGTAGGTACCTAATACAGTCTTAACATTTTTTTTGCTATTATTAGTTACCAAAGTTCAATTTCTTTTTTGTGATTTTGACTTTCCGTTTTTTTGTCAATTTCGACCTACAATCATTTTTCGAAATTGCAACTTTCTATTTTTTTATCACTTTCTAGTTGTTTTTATTTCTTCATTTTTTGTCTGTTTGATATAAATGTTGCAAGGATTAGTCATATCTAGTTAAAGCGAAGCTGTTCAGATTAATTTTTTTTTCTATACCTCTTGTTTTTTTGTCAGCCTCTATTGGTTTCAATATTTATTTATCAAAAAACTGGTGAAGCTAAAATCATTAACCGTTCCGAAGATGTATGGAAACTATTATAAGGCTAGTTTTATCAATGTGTAATGATCCGATGAAGATCTTAATTTGATATTGATCAGTCAATTATGCATGAAATACTGGTCTTTTGGTTCGTTTTAAAAAAAATG
The DNA here is from genome assembly GCA_963082995.1 of Noctua comes. Classification (NCBI taxonomy): domain Eukaryota; kingdom Metazoa; phylum Arthropoda; class Insecta; order Lepidoptera; family Noctuidae; genus Noctua; species Noctua comes. Next base: position 8,938,377 of record OY720289.1, read on the forward strand.
TTGTTTATGTATGTGTATAGAAATTTCGATGACGACATTTTCTAATACAATGATTATAAGGCCTATTTTTAATGATATTTCGGGATAAAATAGGGCACCTGATTAATTTATTCCCACGAATGATATTATTATATCATGGATAAGCCTTTTCTATTAGGGCTCAAGATTATTAGTCCAAAAGCTGTCCTCAATTTTTAACCAATTTAAGTCGTGGCCTACCCCACGGACTATCCCATCCAAGCTTGAGTTTCATTTAAAAATTAAACCTAAGACACAATCATTAAACATATCTCTGCCTATCAGAAACCAATTGAACTTAGTCTAAACGTTAAACACCCCGCAGAATTGATCCCTTTCTAACAGTCCACTGCACTTACCGCCCTGCTCACCCAATAACAGAGAAACGGTCGCAATCATACCACTATCATTAGCAACCGTTACAAATTCACCGTCGACTGAATATCAACTGGTAACTTTGGAACAGAAAATCTACTTCACACAAATACATTGGTTCTGAAATACAAGCGAGACTTTAATAAAATAGAAGATTACAAGCTTTGGGATGGATAAATACGCGTATGCGTATGGCTATTGTACGTTTGTGCTTGAAGTGTTAAATGTGTGTGTGTGTGTTGTTGTGTGTTTTGCAGAAAATATCGCAGAAGTTTAGACATACGAGGGCCAATTATGTTTGATTTAAGTTTTGAGTATGAATGTGGATGGGTATATGAGTAGAGGAAGATCAAAGAAACGTGGACTGTGTAAAGAATGATATGGCAAGAAAGGAGGTGTCTGATGAGATGACAAGAAATAGAGAAGAATGGAAGAAGAAGACATGCTGCGCCGACCCCAAAAAAATTGGTATAAGGGCAGGCGAATGATGATGATACGGGGGCCATTATGAGCTTTTACATCATCATCTGCCTAGCCTTTTCCCAACTTTGTTAGGGTCGGCTTCCAGTCTAACCGGATGCAGCTGAATACCAGTATTTTACATGGAGCGACTGCCTATCTGACCTCCACAACCTAGTTAGTACTAGGTAATACGATACCGCTTGGTAAGACTGGTTGTCAGACTTTTTGGGCCACTGACTACCTGTAACGACTGTCAAAGATCTACAAATGACAGCCGCGACCAACGGCTTAACGTGGTTTCCGAGACATGGAGAAAATTCGGTATGTAATGGGTGATCACCCATCCACAAACCAACCTAGGCAAGCGCGGCTTAACCAGAAGATCGAACCGGGTGGCTGTTATTACTTCCACCTTCATTACAAAACGGTCCTTCTGCATCCATCCACAACTCGCCACAAGTAACCAGCAATAACTCTCGCTGAACTGAATTTCATCAATATTGTAACTAGCAATCGTTTCCGCTCGTTGACTACGATACACGTAAATGTATATCATAACTGTATTACGTTACCGTTATCGTTATATGCTATTAGTGGAAGAAAAAGAAAAGTATTGACATAGCAATGATGGTCATCATTCCATAAGCGAATTTCACTTATGATACTGAATGCGATTAGCTTATTTATGCTGCATGGTTTTGGTGTCTGACCATGATTTGAACTAACGCCGCCATTTTGTTTCTTGTATACAATTTAAACAGACTTTTTAATAAAAAAATATTTAGCGTAATAATCAGCCTATAATGTTCCCACTACTGGGACACAAGCCATCTCTCTATGAGAGGGAATGGGCTATAATCCACCAAGCGGGCCCAGTGCGGGTTGTTAGATGTCACATCTCTTCGAATTTAAAAAATAAAAAAATATTTATCGACTTAAAAAAAATTAGGAATGAAACAATAAAAAAAATAAAAAAGTAGAAAATAATAAAACTAAAAAAAATAATAAAAAACAAATTAATAAAAATGAAATCATAAATTATTTTTTATTATTATTTTTTAATTTTAGGTATGTAATGTTTTCATGAGAATGTTATTATTATTATTTATATTATTTATACATCAACAAACCGTTCAGCATTATAAACTGCGTTCAACACCAGTCTGTCATAATTACTATGCAATATTGAAACTGTCAACTTTTGAACGCAGTGTCTGCTGATCGAGTTCGGTTTCAGTGGTAAAATCCGCTCTTAAATTCAGAACTTTTCTGAACGTTTCGGTTTAATTTGCATATTACCAAACTTAATGATTGTTGTTTGAATGGTTTTGGTTTATTAGTTTTACATAAAGGGTGTAAATAGACCCTTAACGAAGCCGAAAGGCACTTGTTCTCCCCGAAATTGCGATATTTTTTTTATTCTAGAACATATCTGGGAACCTTCTAGTTACGGAGATATTGGTGGTTAAAGTACCAACTTTTTTTTAAAATACTAGTTTTTAAGGTTATAGCTTTACTTAAAATACCGCCTTGACCGCCGTACTATTCTATGCATCCATCAGCACAATGTGCAGTGTGTTACATTAAGTTTTACCGTAAAACTTTATTTTTCACCGTAAAAAAAAACTCGTTTCCCAGCAATAATTTTTGGGTAGGGTTACTTAGTTTTATGTATAGAATGCATGGTTGACGGCTTCGTGAAGGGTCTGTTTACACCTTGTATACTCCAAACAAGCATGATGATAATGGATGATGATGATGATGATGGAATCTTGGTGTCTTCCTGCAATCTTGTAAGTTTCGAAAAATTGAAGAATTAATGGACGATTGAACATCGAGCAAATTGCTAAAGCTCTAGAATGAAAAGTAAATTTTATCAATGTAATAGATTTAAAGAAGACGTAGATGATAATTATGAGAATGCCTAACCAAATGATTCAAGAGAAAAAAAAATTGAGCGTAAACCATACATACTAATAACCAGAAATTTGTTATAGGATGATTGGTTCTGGGTACAAAACGGGGATCTTTTCAAAATCAGGATTATAAAAGGCCAGTAATAAAATATTATATTAGACTACGAGATAAATATTCATTAATAAGTGAAATCGATAAAAAATGTTCACAGAAAACCAAAGTCATGGTAAAAAGTTCTCACAAAGGAGAAATGGAAAATTACAGTTAATTGGATTTTCTTTATTTTTTTATGACCATTGTATTCAAAGGGCTTGCTTCGTTGCAGTGAATGATGTCGGTCTGTAAGTAGGAATAGATTAAAAACGATAATCGTTTCTTATTAGAGCTTGTTCTTTGAGTTTGAGTTTGCGTTTGATCATCTTCTGAGACGATAAGATTAAATTAATTAAACTTTCCAAGTTTCGATGACTTGTGTACTACCTCGTCTAAAAAAACTGTGTTTAATATTAATAGGGTAACTAACTTTTTTGATAAACCATAACACCTGTTATAATAAAATCAGGATTAGAAATAATTCGTCTAGATTAAGATGAAATACTGGTACCTATTCTGCAACATTCACATACACTGGAAGCTAGCGCCAAAATATTAACTGTTATATACTAGGCTGTCTAGGCAGATGATGATATAGATGAAGCAATAATCTCATGGTCATACTCTGTGACTAAAATGACACAAGTCTAACTTAATGGTCGCGGGACTTATAGAATTACCGTGACCCTGGAAAATAAAGGGCTATTGAAGGACACCGTGCATTTTAGTCAGTACAAGTCTGACAGTCCCTCCCGCTCTGCCCTGGGCCTAACTTAATTACTTAGGTGCAAGAGTGCGGTATGGACAAGAAACTAAAAACACCATTCGATTTGCATCGATTCACAATAATTTTATTCAACTATAATTGCGAAAGACTAAAAAAAGTCGCATGAGGAACTTCATAATAGATGCAGGAACTAATTACATATTTATAGATTTCCTAACAAGCAATTAATTCCCTCGATTTTAATTGACTTGACTCTTCCTGTAAAAATATTTGAATCAAAAGTAGGTTAGGCAATGAATTATTGCTTTTTTTTTTTATTATTTGTGTCAGCCATAATCAGTCTTTATAATGTTTCCAGTGCTGGCATATAGGCTTCCTCTTTCCATTTGGTCACCATGAGTACCCAGTGTGGGTTTGTGGAGGTTACATGGTATTTTTAAATTTTTATCCTAGGAGATGCGGGTTTCATCACAATCTAACATTGCGAAAATTTTCATACAGAAATTTTGATCCTAAACATTTTCGACTTTTACACACGAATGCTACCTAACAAGCAGATGTATGACACTAGATAGAACGCTTTGTTACTAAATAGTATCTTCGTCGTCTTGTCCCTTATCGTCGCTTGTAAATAATTGAATGTCTTAGCTCACAATGTTTTCCTGCCTGTTCTGAGTGTTGATGAAATAAATTATACAAAGTAACGTGTCTGTTACCCCTGTTTCTGTTTCCAAATTGTGATTCATGTCATCTATTACTATAGCGTTTACTAAATCCATTTATCAATATTCAGTTAATTCATGTTCCATGTCAAACAAATCATGATTACGTCCATATTTCAATAATTTCTAGAACATTAAAGAAACATCTATTATAACTCCTTTGTCCATTTGTTTGTCAACATGCAACGTAAGTTCAATGATACTAAATACATAATTTATCGATGAAGGATTGCGTGATTCCATTACTTGAATGTACACGATAAAATTCGATAGTTTCGTTCATAAATCAATTGTTTCTAAATCATTCGATTTATCGTTAATTCGTGAGAGGAATCGAATGAAAAAATTGTCGATGCAGATTATGAATGTGTTGATTTGTGGGATGATAATAATTAAAATAGCGATGATGTTTGCATTTGCATACATGAATAATGTGCATACATTTGAAGATAAGTTATGGGGTCTAAGATAAGGTGATGAAAAACCTTATGAGATAATCTGTAATAAAGTGACGCAATTATGATAAAAAGCAATGATTATTCAGGGTTTTTTGGAACTCACCCCAAACACTTTTGATATGTTTATGCATCACAACAATTTAGAAGATAAGTAGTTAATTACCCAATTCAGTATATCAATAAATTAACTCCAAATGGCTAATCTAGTATCCTGACGACCTTTTATAAACCACTCCAGCCAAATCCGCACCTAATTTGAAACTAAAATTTTGACTGTAATGAAATACTTACATGATATTGATCTCCGTGAGGCAGTGGGTTCCGAGAATCCCTCAGGCTTCTCAATAATTGGTTCCTCAACATCCAAAGACCTCTTCTCGTACTGTTCTCTCCTGATCAAGGGTATTGCTCTAACTTGGAACTGGCCATCATCTGTCAAATTACTTTTCTCTTTGGCAATTGGGATATAATTACCAGGGAAAAGTACATTGGAGTTGTTCTTCACATCTGCGTAATACATGTTTCTTTCTACTTGGGGGGCTTCTGGTCTTAGCGGGATAGCACGGGGTTTGAAGGCATACCGCTTGTAGCTATAAGGGAGCCTGGACTCCCTCGATTCGAAGCTCGAAGGTTTGATGACTATTGAGGCACTGGTGACATCGATCACGGAATCACTGTCCTTGTTCCAAAGCTTTTTCAAAGCGTCCTGGTACTCGTTGGCCGAAGCCAATGCCACACAACAGAGCACTAAAGTCTGGTAGTACATATTGATAGTTAATTAATGTCACTGATTACACAACACGAGCACTTCACTTTCCTTAGACCGTCACCCTGTACACCACCATTTTGTATCAAGCGGTCGCGCAAAACTGAATTACTGTCGCTGCAAGACGGTATATTTATACATGTGTAAGTATAAAGTTGCGTTTTTCCAGCCAGTTCACGGTCGGCCGGGCCTTCGGGCTTCCTTTGGTTTCAATTCCGATATGAACGAAATGTGTACAAAATGAAAAACTTGTCCGTTTTCGCGTGGCTTCTTCCGTTAATGTTGGACGACAGTTTCTCCAATTGATTGCGGGGCAATTTGTGCTTGTTATCGTGTTATTAGTTGGCAGATATGTTGAGATGGTGAAAAGCTGTCATCTTGTCTGAAATTGAGATGTTGAGTGAACATCTGTATTAGTTATCATGGTTTGTGATCTGTCAGTCCGGAGTTAGTAAGAAAAATGTAACGGTTTTTTATTTGTGCTCTCTTTTTAATAATTATTTGGTAGATTATTTTGATCCATCTCAGTACGAAACTAAGCTTTTAATTCTGCAGTATGTCACTGATAGGCAGGTAAGTACATAAAAAAACACAGATATTTTTTTAATAATGGAATATATACTAGCACTAAAAAAAAAAGATTTTTACTGCAGAAAAATACTGCTGAAAATTTTAATCGTAATTTTTGTAAGGACAGATAAAAAAGCTGTCATGAAAACTCAATGTTGGTCCTGCTGCCCGATGTCGTTCAAACAACTGACAGATGTTAGAGAACTGTTGTTGTGGTCACAAGCCACCAGACCATGAAAAAGGGTTCAAGTACAGCTATCATTGTTTTTCCATTAATCGCCTCATTGATTGTACATAAGCGCGACCACTGAGGGAGATTTGGAAAGAAGAAAATTTATTGAAGGAATTTTCTTTGAGAAAATGATTAAAATCGGTTGAGGGATTGAGTGTGTGCCCGAATATGATAACAATCTCATCACATGTTTGTATAAAACTGAAAAATAACATAACATCATACCTGTAATCCCCGAGGGGTGAGGCAGAGGTGCACCTAATAGTACACCCCCATTTTGCCAGTTATGTTTAAGTCCCATAAAACAAGGAGCGAGCCTATTGCCATCAACCGGGCATAAGTCCCGACTCTGTGGCTGCTACTGAAAAATTCCTGAGGGAAAATCCCAATAACACTTTGCCTGACCTGGGAATCAAACCCAGGTCCTCATGCTCTGCAGTTGCGCTTCCGACCACTCCACCAACGAGGCAGACATCTATCAGCTGAAATATCAATCATGGACATAAGTCAGTAATGGGCTCATTCTCCTTTATGCTACAAAAGGGACTAACATCTATAGTCTTTTTACTAATTTCAATAACTTATTAATTGTAGTGGGCAAGGTATGTCCAATTATAATAATTAATATTTAATTCATCATTCTCTTGCCCTTCTCCCAATTCATTTGGGGTCGGCGCAGCACGTCTTCTTCTTCCATTCTTCTCTATTACTCGTCATCTCATCAGACACCTCCTTTCTTGCCATATCATCCTTTACAGAGTCCTTCCATCGTTTCTTTGGGCTTCCTCTACTCATATACCCATTCACATTCATACTCAAAACTTTTACGACATTTTCCTCATTCCTCCGCATCACATGCCCATACCACGATAACCGATTACCATACAACTTTTCAGTCACCGGTGTCACTTTCAGACTTACTCTCATACAACATTATTTTTAGTATATGCGAAACCTGAATATAGTTTGTTTAGAATAAGTAACTGAATCGATTCCAATTATTTTTAAACCATGTTATACAAGGTGTAAAGTAATAAACGCAAGACCTCCCGTGTGGTCTCTCGCACCAAGAAACTAAACATCTTTTGTTCTACGAGTTCTTGAAATTCGCAAAAAAAAAATACCTTGTATAGGAACGGACGCAATCGGCTGATCCACATGTATGGTAAAACTAAAAAAAAAGTTATGAAGTTCCAAAAGTCATTGAACAAAAGTTGTTCAGTTTTATGGTCTGAGACACCACACGAGAGGTCTTACGTTTATTATGTTACACGTTGTATTTTGTCCCAATTTTTTTTTTAACATTTCAAGTTGGACACCGAGCGATATTAAGTACCTATCGTAATCATTTAGGTACCTACTGCCAAATTATTATTATCAATGAGCTCAAGACGACGCTGGAGGCGCGCGCGCGGGAGCGCTGCGTGGTGACTACGTTTTTGAGCGGACAACCAGGTAACAGAACAAGCTTATAACTTTGTGATTTTTCATGATACAGTTTTGAAATTTTGTATATACTAAAACTAATGTTGTATAATCATTTCTTATTTTATCCATTCGCGTAATACCACACATACTCCTTAGCATTCTCATCTCAGCCACATAGTGTTTATTTCTCATAACAAAATTAAATCTTATGGTGAACAGCAAGTACCTTAAAACAAGATAAAACATTTGCAAAAGACTGCTGCCCGAAATAGGCATAAAATACCTGTGTTACGGGTCACCAGGCACCCAAAGACTTACCTTATAATAGGGATGTTTCCTGTGTAAAAAAAATATGATTCTATTTAGTCCGTCAGTAAGATTATCGAAAAATATTGGTTACGTATTTTTTTGTTTTATCAAATCAATAATAATTGACTAAGATAAAACGCATCAAAGATCATGAGTGATCATGCCTATGACGTCACTTTTCGGTAAAAAGTGTACTGAAGTACGACGTCACACTAGTTTTCGACGCACTGTATCGTCTTCATTTTTAGTTTTCGTGAAAAAAGGAAAAATACGTGTCCAATATTTTTTGGAAATCTATCTGAAGGACTAATTAGATTTTTTCAGGAAGCATCCCTATTATGTATGTTTTAAATAATGTGTCATTACAAGATGAAAATAAATAGAAAAATCGCATATTTTTGTTCCTCTTCTTTCCCACTTCGCATGTATTTCAACCTTGATGGTCAAGATCAATAACTGCCATACCACTAAAGTATACAAAGGCGCAAGTGTGTAGGTATAGTTGCGTTATTGTAACATGCTTGTACTTTCGATGTCTACCATGCTACCACATGATGTGTGCTATAGTATGGTTTGCAACATAGATCACTTAATATTTTAAAAGACTCGTTAGAAAGAATAAGTTACAAAAACTAAAACCTGACTACAGAAAAATGACGCATTAAAGTAATCGCTTATGCATCCTTTTTCATGCAATAGACAAGAATTTAAACGAAGAACCGTAAAAGAGAGCAAAGCTAAGAGTTCTAACTTTTGACAGTTCTAACTTTAAGCAATTACTAAGCTACGTTACAAAAATCGTATCTTAAATAATGACTTTAACTCAAACACTTGTTTATACAGGTGTAAGGGACAGCCCTCTACAAACTGACAGGGTGCATTCAGCTCCTTATTTTGAATCATATTCCACTGTATTTTTTCTCTGGAAAATTTAATAAAAAAAATCAGTTGCAGTTCTTTTATATCAATGTAAAATAACATTCTCTGTACGCAGCACTCCATTTATGTAAATAATACGGCTAAAATAAAAAATCCAACAATAGATGTCGAAATACTCTAACGAAAGACGCGTGAAATCAGCAGTTCACTTCCTGCCTAGCTACAGAGTTCATCAAACTCGTCGTCGCGCTTGCCGTTGTGTATGACGAAATAAAACAATTTAAATTTATTGGATTCCCATTACATTCCTGAAATAATTTCTTGTACGGGTCATCGCAGTACGATATACTGAATTCAACCATCAGTTTGTGGAGGGCTGTCACTTACACCCTGTAGATACGGGTGTAAGTTTCGTCTCTGTATCTTAACTTTAGACAAGTTTTTGCGTTTTTTTTTAACGTGCGTTCACTTTTTATGCCGACGCTGCTGCACAATAAGTATCTGAAAATCATTACCCTCTTTTTTCCAACAATCGGGTAAATCGTGTAGATAATGACGCATGCACTGTACAATTATTTCAACAACTACTGTTACTGCTTATCTCATGTTATTAAAACACCATGATAGTAATTAAAAACTATTAACATTTCTTGTGGCACGATGCTAACGATGTCACTAACGGAGCAATGAAAGTGATGGGGTAATATCGAAAACTGCTGAATCGATTGCAATGGGATTTTCTAAATATGATTGATGGATGCGTCTTCGATCATTATGGGGCGATAGCATTTTACATAATTTATGGAAAAGTTGTCGGATCATTGTTGCGTAGATGTTGCAAGTTCTTTTGGTACAATATTGCTTTTTTTATTTGTTTTCCAAGGACAGGCTGTGCCTTGAAAGAAAAAATGCTCATGCCGAGGCATTTCAACTTTGTTTGAGAGTGTCAAGTGCATTGTTTCAGTGATAAGAGTTACTTACATCACTGGTCTTCACTAATATAACAATACTATAATTAAATTAAAAAAAACACGCTTTAAAGTAACGTCATTTTATTCCTCGTATTCATCTCAGCAAACCCTTTATTTTGATACCCTTTACATAGTAATGCATAAAAAATAACTATCCCACCATATTGGATTAAAAATGACGTCACTTAGCTAACCATGCATTGTCATCCAAACTAAACAAATGTATGCAAAATTTCAGCTCAATCGAAAGCCGGGAAATGGGTCAAATTAAACTTCCAAGTTTTATTTATATTAGTTAAGGAGAAGCTAACAAAGGCGTGTTAAAAATTACAGTGGACCTAGGCTTCATCATCATCATCATTTCAGCCGAAAGACGTCCACTGCTGGACATAGGCCTCCCCTAATTGTCGCCACATTGACCTAGGCTTCAGATAATGATTAATAACGGGTAAAGTATTACGTGAGAGTCATCATCCTGTAACTGCAGCTCACTGTTGGACACATTCTCGACTAACACTGTTTTATTTTAAGCTTTCGCGGTTTACAACTAAACTTATACTGTCACTTACGGGATATCTTTCGTGATTGTTCATTATTTTGAGCTCCCGATATTTGGGTGCTGTTGCAAGCGCCATGATCGTGGGTTGACTGGAGAATGCGGGTGGATGGAAAATAAATTGTTAAAAGCAGACAAATCTATCTACCCTCTTTCTTTGTTTGTTTTTCTTTGTCTCTTTGTTCCTACTGCTACTGGCTACCCTGCGAAGTTCATCTCCCCTAGGCTAGATGAACCAGCTCAGGTTATTTCAGTCAACTGCTGGGAATGAGCCCCGCCAAAGCTGCGTCACACTCTGTCCTTCGTATTCCGCATTCGTTCTGATCCAGCCGCTTCTTAAAGGTTGTTGATCCACACAGCTGGGGGTGTCCTTCATTACGCTTGACGATACGCGGTCTCCACTCCTAGGCCTTGTCTAATACACACATAACATCACGCCTGTAATCTCCGAAGGGTTAGACAGAGATGTACCTAATAGTACACTCATATCGACAGTTATATTTAAGTCCTATGTAATAGGGGGGAACCTATTGCCATCAACCGGGCACAAATCCAGACTCCGTGACTGCTACTAAGAAATTCCTGATATAAGAACCCAATAACACTTTGCTCGATCTGGGAATCGTAGCCAGGACCTGTCCTGGCTACGATTCCCAGATCAACAACTAGACTAACGAGGCAGTCACTCACTTGTCTAACATCTATTCAAATTCTGGTATACACAACAATCTAGGTCATTGGCAGGAATTCTCTGGGTCAATGGTGTTGCCATCCGCATTAGCCGTTATCCAATGAAGCATTGAATTAAAAAAAAATATCAGCGATTAACTACAAATTGAAGAAAAAAAGAAAATAATTAAGTACAGGAAATAATATCGGCAAGCTGAATTTAATTTATGGTAAGTGACTCGTCGCTACCGACAATTTAGTAGAGTTTGTATTTTTGGCGCTAAGACCGGTTTGGCATTTTAAGATCTGGGCTTTTTAAGAATTGGGCATTTTAAGAATTGGGCTTTTTAAGAATTGGGCATTTTAAGAATTGGGCATTTTAAGAATTGAGCTTTTTGAGAATTGGGTTTTTTAAGAATTGGGTATTTTAAGAATTGAGCTTTTTAAGAATTGGGCTTTTTAAGAATTGGGCATTTTAAGAATTAGGTATTTCCAGAAATAGGTATTTTCAGAATTAGGTATTTAGTGAATTAGTCCTTTTTTAAGCTGTTAGGCATTTTAAGAACTGGACATTATTCGACTAAGCCACTGTTGACATGCCTTTTCATAGTCAATGTATATTATCTATGTACATCAATGTGCACTATTGACGTATTTTAGCTTTAATGAGGATGATGATGATTTAGAGATGAATGGCAGATTGGAGAGGGCTATGTCAGGCAGTGAATTGATGTAGACTGATGCTGATGATACAATATATCATCGGAATCGGATGCAAAGAACCGGTAAATGCGGCAGAAGAAAGGGGAGGCCTATACCCAGCAGTGGGTGATTCTGAACTGATTTGATGATGATCATCATCTGCCCAGCCTTTTCCCAACTACGTTAGTGTCGGTTTCCAGTCTAACCGGATGCAGCAGAATACCAGTATTTTACATGGAGCGACTGCCTACCTGACCTCCACAACCCAGTTAGTACTAGGTAATACGATACCCCTTGGTAAGACTGGTTGTCAGACTTCTGACTACCTATAACGACTGTCAAAGATCTACAAATGACAGGCGGGACCAACGGCTTAACGTGCTTTCCGAGGCACGGAGGAAACTCGGTATGTAATGGGTGGTCACCCATCCACAGACCAACCTAGGCAAGCACGGCTTAACCTAAAGATCGACCCGAGCGGCTGTTATTATTTAGCCACGATCTCCTCTGATTTGATGATGATGATAATATGTGAAAATATTATTTGATGGTAATATTTGATTAGATCTTCTACGAAAACACAGGCCAGCAGTGGTCATGTAACACATTCCTTACTACGGAACTACGCAACCAAACCAAATATTCTGTACTACTACAGCTCAAGATTATTGCATACTTACGTACACAGTATTTGAATATTATGTACATTTCCGTGACTTCTCGAATACCACGTCCCCTGCAAGCATGCTTGACCACTCATTCATTAGTCACATAATAATCGAGTAATGAAATCTTCCTTTAAAGTGTTTGTTGCTATACTTGCGCTCAAAAACGCTAAGGTTGTAGCAACACAGCAAATAAAACAGCTCTTAAAACAATGTTTTGTAAAGAACAAAAAGATAAGTGCTTCTCTTGCAAACCCTTAGGCCTTTTTTCATCGTGATAATGATGAGGGTTTCAAGATTACAATTTACAACAAATAAGTTGCTCAGTCAGGAATCGATACATCATCGCCTGCCTAGCTTTTTCCCAAGTATGTTGGAATCGGCTTCCAGTCTAACTGGATGCAGATGAATATCAATATTTTACATGGAACGACTCCCAGTTAGTACTGTTTTTTTGGTAAGACTAACTGACTACCTGTCAGGGCTGTCAAGGATCTACAGGTGATAGCCGGGACCAATGGCTTTACGTACTTTCCGAGGTACGGAGGAAACCCGGTATTATAATGAATAGTCAGTATCCACGGAGCGACCTTGACAAGCACTGCTTAACTTCAAAGTTCGATCCATACGGTTGTTATTATTAAACCATAAAAGAAAATTAATATTTTCATAATTATTCAGTTAACATCAGTAACACTCGTAAATCTGTATAATTGAAGTAACTACTGCATGTCGTTACGGTTTTTAAATACAAAAAATGTGCTAATGGTGGATTAAACAAGAGACTAAATAAACAAACACATTGCAAAGTCGATGACTTAAAGAAGATTGCGGTGAAGAGTTAGATGGAGACATACCAAGGAAACATGACATAAAAATGAGTAGGCTTGTATTCAGTGGTGGTTGGAACAAGACTGTCAATAATGCTGAAGACGATGAAGATGCTTTCTCGGCGGCATGTAAAGCCAAGTCAGAGACCATTGGGCGGCATGTAAAAACTCTGAAACCAGGCTAGGCACTATCCACACGATAGTCGTGTAGAAACAGTCTACTTGTGATTCGGCAAACAGCCCTGATGCGCTACAAAATCGGGGCAGCCTCATCAGCACCCTAAACGCATTATTATAGGTATGAACCCTAAAACAAATACTTTTAATTTAAACGCGGAAACACCGACCCATTTCTCCAGCGTTTTCCAACGCAAGTACGACATGAAACTATGTTAGCCTCGTACAATCGTGCGTAAAACATAGTTATTCGTGCAAAACGCACGCCGGGGACGGAAGCCGCTAGACTTCCATAGTTATTTGCTAATTACTCGACGTGTTAGTATGGATTTAGGAAAGTGAATGTGTATTTGTATTGGGGGGGGAGATAGGGGCGTGAAATTGTGACGGGTACGTAGTATAAAGATACTACGTACCCGTCAATATTAAAAAACGGCCGTAAATATTTGTATTTGTGTTTGTCACTCAACTCAAAGGAGTTGAGTGACAAACACAAATACAAATATTTTTATTTCTTAAACATAGGTAGGTTAGGTACAGATGTTGTAATTATTAACGACCGCTATGTCAGCCGTCATCGGCGTACAAATATTATCTTACAATCATGCTGATTATAATAAATTTTCAAACAGTATAAAATAAAGAAAATTGAAAAAAAAGCTTTGAGGAGGAGTTTTTTGATGCCCTTTTATAGTTTGTTGTTAGTTTACTTATTTTAGGTTATTTAATACTTTTTCATTAATAATGTATTTAGTTAGGTTAATGCCTAATAAATTTACTTCTTAAACAAACAAAAAAAAATATTATCATATCACACATTATTAAATAATTCTAATTTAAATTGTCAACACACTAAAAAAAAAAACATTTCAATAAAATATAAAAATAATAAATTCTAGTATAAATTGTCAAAATGTGTCAGTTAGGTATTCGTTCACTGTATAATATAGTGGTTTCTGTTCTTAAGCGAACAGTGTACTGATTAAAAGAATTATGATTATTATCGCTGAAATGTTGTAAAAGTAGTGCACATTTTTAAAGAAATACAATTTGACATTGATGTTACCTACAAATAAATGGGAAATGATAAGTCTCGCCACAAAATTATTTATTGGCCACGTGATTAAACTTCTAATTTTATAACTAAGCAACGGGAAAATGACATAGCCTCTAATAAACTAATTCGTCTTTTTCACAACGCCATCTAAATATTCTATAGAAAGCGTCAAGTAAAGATCATCAATTATTGTGACTTGTCCTTCTTATTTATACATTGCCACCTAATTTACTAACTCGGCCACGGATTTTACATTTCGTCACCATTTTACGTTTTACAGCTTCAACACAATGTCCTCAAAAAAATATAATTCAAGCTTCCACAGAAAGCATCATTTATTATAAGTTAGCATGTAAAATAATACATCATATTCTTTTATCGTGAAAATAGCCACTGCATGATTTGGCGCAAGTGCGCGAAACGACAGAACTCATAAAAATTCAACTCATTAAATAGGCACAACGGTAATTTTAATTAACGGAACAACAAATACTTAGGAATCAAGAGCGAGCGAAGCGAGTTCGGGACTTGGGGCACCCCGACTTTAGGTTAGGTTAGGTTACTTTATACCCTGCAAACAGAAATAGGAGCCCCGCGCAGCGGGGCTACGTCGACTACACCTATTACAAAATATTGATATTATTTACCTTGGACTTTAGATGAATTTCTGCACTAAAAACTTACGAGACTACCCAAAAAAATAGCTTAATACTTTGTGACTGGTTTAGAATATTTATTATAAAGTGATATTTAGGTGAAACGTGATTTTGCCAAAAGAATCAAAATATGTATTAAACGAAAAATTTATAAATGATTAAATATCAACATTTGTAAAGCGAAGCGTTTGCCAAAGGAATGCGTGTAAAGGGATTGTTTAAAAAATTAAACATCTGCGGAATACGTTGTTTGTGAAATAAATAGTATATGAAACGTTGGTTGTAAACTAAAAATTTGTGAAAGGAGTTTAGGTAATACATTAGTGAACCGGCCAATATACTATTTGATGACATTTTTAGCAAAATTTTGACGATCAATTAATATGGGATGAGTTACATTTTAAACGTACTGAGTTAAAAAATTAGAAGCTAAATAAATATATTTTTTGATGTCATTTAATAGTATTTTAGAAGTTTACTGTTAGAAATTATTATTAAATTTAGATGCTAAAAAATAACCATCATGCTGAGTTGTATTTAGAATGGTTTACATAGACGATAACTAGTGGCTAGGATAGTATTATTTAGATGCTCGTTAATTGTGGCTGACTTAGTAATTTAGAAGTCAACTTAAATTTTTGGAGGCGAATAATGTCATTAAAAAGAAGCCTGTTTAATTAGCACCCCAAATAAATTATTCGACAAATTTTTCATATCGTAGCTCATCCCTATTTTCTCTTTCTAGCTTGTCTTGAATACCTAGACAGGAAGAATAAAAAACAAGACTGAAGGTCGACTTTTCTAGTCTAAGAAAACGAGTGAAGAAGACTATAACTGGAACGTGAAGAGTTCAACGTGAGAGATGTCAGCAACCATGTAGGGGTCCGCGAACTTGGATGGGTTTTAGTCAGTAGAAGTCTGACACTCTCTTCCACTCCTCCCAGAGCGGAGGGGAACAAAAAGGAGTTCAACGTGGGACAAAAAAGTCTTCTTAAATGCATCACAACATGTCACCCCCGTCGACACCTCCTTCAAGTCAAAAGCTCATCTAAGTCCTCGCCATTTCTCTACTGGCTAGTTTGTAAAATCGAACTGTGAGCCTTGTGGTATGGTATTAATAAGTACAAACTTTGTTTTATTACATACAGATAAGATTTTAGACAGTCGCTACTTGTTAACTACTTGTATTCGGATTACACTGGAAGCCGGTCCCAACATAGTTGGGAAAAGGCTAGGCTGATGCTGTATGAGGAGTAAGGTCCATGTTAATAATGAATTTGAGAATGCAAATTGTCAAGTCGTCACACAATATCCTCCCGTATATTTTCAAAGTATCGTGTATCATGAATTGTACTATTTGTATGGCATTGTCATTTTGTCAAAAAGTAATGAACAATAAATCCATTTGATAGTCACAATTGTCGCTGTTAATTATTTCTTGTTTCTTTCATTTTCATCGTAGTTATTAAACTTACTGGTTTTTAATATAATAACGATTAAAACAAATCAGAAATGAATACATCCGCAAGAGAACCAATGTTACCGACGTAGCCCGAAGAATTGCCAAACTTAAGTGGCAGTGGGCAGGGCACAATGCTCGCAGAACGGATGGCGGATGGGGCTGAAAAGTTCTGGAGTAGCAACCGCCAACCGGAAGACGTTGTGTTGGAAGGCCTTCCACTAGGTGGACCGATGACCTGGTGAAGGTTGCGGGGATTCGCTGGATGCGAGTCGCACGGGACCGGTCAATGTGGCGACACTTGGGGGAGGCCTATGTCCAGAAGTGGATGACTTGCGGCTGAAATGATGATGATGATGAGCGATTAAATTACGAGTATATAAAACTAAACAATTATCAGTGTGTGTACCACGTGGAAAGAGAAATTATAATATGAAACTTTTATTTTGAGAATAATTTAGGCCCGGTCCCCTGACCGGGACTGGTCCCTACCAGTCCGGAATTTCAGCTTAGTACCCGGAATGCGGGTGCGAGCTCTAAAACGTAGGAAGTTTCAAGCTGAACATTCAAGATCGAGTTTGAGGAAGGCATTATAAGCCAGCAACCTTTTTTAAACCATAATTAAAATGGAAGAAAACCTTTTTAATTTTTAATAAACAAAAACTTTAAATGAAAGAGTCATTCATAAGTTTTTGTTTATTAAAAATGAAAAAGATTATAATACAACACACAACTGAAATATAGTGCAGTAATGAAACTTCCTATCAAGTTCATACCTATTTCGATAGATGGCGTTCTTTTAATGACACTGTGCTAGCGCATTTTTCAATGCAAAATCTTCGAAAAGCTAATATCTACGGAAAATATTACTTTGGGTGTTATTTGAATTTCTTTTACGGTAATATAATTTAAAACTCGGCAATAGGTTAGCTCTCTATTACATGGTACTGGCGGAATGTTGGTATACTGTAAGGTACACCTCTGCCTAATCCTTAGGGGATTACAGGCGTGATGTTATGTTATTATCAGTCATTTCATTATGAAAATCAGAAACACGTAACTATTGACAAATAGGTACCTAATCATTAATACCACTGATCGCTAATAACCGTGGCTACACGTGTTCATACGTCTTTTATAAATCATAACCCTTTTACCGAAGCAGTTGAAGGCTTCAAGGTAATGCAGGTTTATATTGACTTGTATACTTGAAGTTAATTTGGTCAAAACGAGTGTGGAAATTTGTTACTGGGGATTTTGTTAAATCACTTCCTCCCAGCTAGGACACTAGTAAGTGGCGAAAAGCGGGCATTTTGGGTGACTATCTCATTTATGTCACTTGGACATTAAAAAAGTGCGAATTCTCAGCCTTATACCATATAACATAACATATATATTTATTTAATTTGATAACATTGGTCTAATAATTAGTACAAAAAACAAAAAAATACTATTGATTTTGATCTTTCTTGACCTAGCTTTTGAGAGTATTTTTACGTAAGCTCTAAGTGTGGTCCAAGGGTTTTGTGGCGCGCTGCCTTTGTTCTTTTCTTCTCTCCTCGTATTTATAATTTGGGACTTATATACCTATGTTTTCAAAAGAAATAAAATAATTCATTTCTGTCGTATATTATAATTTTGTATATTTACCTGTATAAAAAGTTTACATCAACATTTACAAATCAATTGTCATGTTTCACATCACCATAAAATATGTATTTTTATTATTATGAGCATAACTTATACAAAATAAATTGTTATTATTGAGTATTCAGTCACAAATAATTAGCAATAAATTAAAGCAAAAATAAATAAACAGTCTTAACTTACAGACTAAAAATAAATAAACCTTTTAATAAAAAGTACCAAAATCGTTTTTAAAACGATTATTATTTATACAAAAAGCACCTCTATAAAGTCTATTTTATATATAAAATAATAATAAATTATTAAAAAATACATTTTAAAAACGAGACACTTGTTCTAAAAAGGTGGGCATACAAAAAATAAAACAAGTATTATTTGTAACTAGCACAAAATACAATTCAAAAAGAAGAACATGTGTCGCGTAAATAAATTCGATCGTAGTTTGTTTTAAGAAATACAATAAACCTAGAAAATTTTGTCTAGTATTTGGACGTAGGGTTTAAGTGATAACAGTCATTGATGATTAACTAAGTGGATTCATAAGTTATTGAACAAAGTCATAATCGGTTTTTATGCGAAGTACTTTTGCACCTTCAAAGTTTGGTCAAACCACTGAAATATCTATCAAAAGTCCAATGTCCACAGCATGTCTGTAATCGGATTTGACCGCACCTCAAGTTGGCTCCCAGTATTAAGCTTCCAATAGGATATATTGTCATTTAGTTTACGATCAAAATGCAGAATACTACAATAAATCAACCAAATTTATTGAAAGCTTTTGCGTCACGATAAGTTGTGTGACTTACAAGCATCAACCGCGAAGTAAATTCGTGGTATCCACCCTTAATATTGTAGTATCCATCCTGCATTTTCACGAATCGAAACAATCACAGCTGAACTCAATTCTGTGAATACAAAATGAGTCGAGTTTATACAGAATTGAGTTATTTATAGAACGGTAGACCCGAGGGCCTAGTCTAACACTTAGATTCTGATATGAATATTTAATTAGAGACCTACTTAAACTGTTATTAAGGTGTTTAATATAATGTAGTACTCGAAATTCAACATTGAAAACTGAAGTTCTAAATTTAAATTAATGAATTCAGATACCGCCAATAACTCACATTCCATCCGCGAAAATGAAAAAGGAAAACCCAAAAATGTATTGGATGAACCGTAAAGCATATCCCAATCCCGTTGAGAGTCATTATAGAAATACCAACTGCTTTTATCAGCACTTGGAATTCTTTAGAGAGATCATAAAGTAATGAAAAAAAAATTCAAAGGAAATTAGAATTTACTTCAGAGGCCTTTGATAATCAGTTCTATAACTAAGTAAAATAGACCACTAAATTACCAAATCCCATCAAAAATTTGAAACAGAAAGTCGTGAGTTTACAAAATACACAAATAAATCATCAACAACTTTTATCCTCCTAACCGAAGAGCTTAAACAAAATGACCTTCTTTTCTTTCAGCTTCAAAAGCAATCGTCAATTGTCTAACCCCTCTGGCACCCATCATCAACGGTCCACGAGTCCCTATTCCCTCTTGTACGCGGAGTAAGGCAGTTCATCGTAAGCACGTCTATCCCACCCTCCACTGCTGCCGCCTGAAGACCAGCCATGGCTCTCGTGACCACCACCGCCGCCGCCGCCGCCACTCTTCGCTGACATCAACTTCTTTAGCAGCATGATGCCGGAGAGCAGAAGGGCGATCTGGAATTGAGAGAAGGGTATGTTAGAACATGTTAGAGATTCTTGTTGGTCTTAAGCTAGATTAGGGTTCGACTCCTGTAAGGAGCAAAGTTATATCAGATTATTTATTAAGAAATCTATACATATAAAATTCAAAGTCCTGACTGACTGACTGACTGACTGACTGACTGACTGACTGACTTATATATCAACGCACAGCCCAAACCACTGGTCCTAGAGACATGAAATTTGGACAGTGTACTCTTTGTGAAGAGTAGGTATCCACTAAGAAAGGGTTTTTAGAAATTTCACCCCAAAGAGGGTGAATTGGGGTGTTGAATTTTCTATGAAACTTTTTATTCTCCGAGTCGACTGACTTGAAATTGTGTCTACATATACTTCAGTTAAAATGATGAGAT
Source organism: Noctua comes (assembly GCA_963082995.1). Classification (NCBI taxonomy): domain Eukaryota; kingdom Metazoa; phylum Arthropoda; class Insecta; order Lepidoptera; family Noctuidae; genus Noctua; species Noctua comes. The sequence goes on from OY720289.1 coordinate 8,958,841, forward strand.
ACGTGTATCACAGTTTTTCCAAAATCATCCCCCAATTTAAAATTCAATGTCCTGACTGGCTGACTGATATATCAACGCACAGCCCTAACCGCTGGTTCTAGAGACATGAAATTTGGAGAATGTACTCTTTGTGGAGAGTAGGTATCCACTAAGAAAGGTTTTTTCGAAATTTCACCCCTAAGAGGGTGAATTGGGGTGTTGAATTTTCTATGAAACTTTTTATTCTCTGAGTCGATGACTTGAAATTGTGTCTACATATACTTCAGTTAAAATGATGAGATACGTGTATCACAGTTTTTCCAAAATCATCCCCCAATTTAAAATTCAATGTTCTGACTGGCTGACTGATATATCAACGCACAGCCCATACCGCTGGTTCTAGAGACATGAAATTTGGAGAATGTACTCTTTGTGGAGAGTAGGTATCCACTAAGAAAGGGTTTTTGAAATTCCACCCCTAAGAGGGTGAAATGGGGTGTTGAATTTTCTGTGAAACTCTCTCGGGGTCGATTGACTTGAAAATGTGTCTACATATACTTCAGTTAAAATGATGAGATACGTGTATCACAAAATCATTCCCCAATTTAAAATTCCTGACTGGCTGACTGATATACCAACGCACAGCCCAAACCGCGGGTCCCAGAGATATGAAAAGTGGAGGGTGTATTCTTTGTGAAGAGTTAGTATCAGTTTTTCGAAATTCCTACCTCTTAGAGGGTAAAATGGGGTGTTGAATTTTCTGTGAAACTTTTTACTCTCGGGGTCTACTTGAAAATTTGTTTACATACTCCTCAGATAAAATCCAGTAAATCCGATGTCCAATCTCAAACCAAGGTATCAATATTTCACGTATCTAATTTAATTGATATAACTTTATAATAATAATTGCAAGTTATAAGCAAGTACATGTAAATCTATGTATGTATTATAGATAGATACATAGATTACTTATTATTCCAGAAGTAAGATCCCGTGGGCAATTCCCTAACACCACGCGGGCGAAGCCGCGGGCATAAGCTAGTCTATATATAAAATTGTAAACTGACTGACTGACTGGGTGATATATCAACACACAGCCCAAACCGCTAGTCCTAGAGACATGAAACTTGGAGGGTGTGTTCTTTGTGAAGAGTAAGTGTCCACTAAGAAAGGATTTTTGAGAATTCCACCCTTAAAGGGGTAAAATAGTGGATGAAAGTTTATATGAAAGTCAGTCAGTTTTGAAGTTAGGATCTTCAAATTTTGTGTTTAGGCTGACGATTGAAAATTAATTTATACGTGTTACGAGTACAGCGTTTTTGATATTTCTACCCCCGAAGGGTTAAAAAGGGGTATGAAGGTAAGTAATCAAATATTTTTCGACATCCACGCAGGCGAAGCTGCGGGCAAAAGGCGGGTCAATTAAGAAGTCTACACTTTAGGTTGTTCTAGGTTATATCTCATATCACATTATTATTATGCTGATAGGGCATTTGCATGTGGCTGAGATGGAAATGCTTCAGGCGATGTATGGTGTTACGTAAATACATAAAACAAGATATGAGTACTGTTTGTTTACAACTAAACTTGTAGTGGCACTTACGGGATATCTTCCGTGATTGGCGCTTTCAACAGCGTCGAAATATCGGGAGCTCAAAATAATGAACAATCACGGAAGATATCCCGTAAGTTACAGTATAAGTTTAGGAAATGAGTACATAAGAGGTAGTCTTAAAGTGGCGCGGGTGACTGAAAAGTGGTGTGGTAGTCGTTTGGCTTGGTATGGGTGTGTGATGCTGACGAATGAGGAACATGTCGTGAGGAAGGTTTTGAGTATGAATAACATGAATTTGCATGGAGATAAGAGTAGAGAAACACTAAGGAAACGATGGATGGACTGTGTGAATAAAAGTGGTGTCTGATAAGATGACGAGTAATAGAGAAGTATGGAAGAAGAAGACATGCTGCGCCGACCCCAAATGAATTGAGATAAGGGCAGGAGAAATTACACACATCTTGAGTTCTCTCGTAATAAACCTTAATGTGCCAGAGAGAGACAAAAAATAGCAACATCAACAAGAAGTTTCCTTGTAACTTTGGGACCTGACTGTACCGTAAAAAACCGTTGAAATTTATTGTTGACGACACGGTAATCAATGTATGAAGATTAAAATAGTTCCGAAAGGGGACCTTTTTCACTTGTTTTGCACGTCTTTTGTCTAGTTGGCGAATTGGGAAAGCAACCAAACGGGGCGTACCCATGCTTATAATGCTCAGTATCGAATTTTGTTTTGCAAAATTACACAAGAATGCGCACGCAAGAAGCCTTTCTTCAGTAACGTAATTATTATGACTAACTCAGTATATCTACAGCATCAACACTAATGCACTTATCGTATCAAAGGCTACGTCGCAAGGGGGTAGGGTAGGCACCCCTTTGAGCTGCATAAATAACTCAATAATCAATGCCCACGGCCGACTTATAGCAGCACTTATACGGTGTAGTTCAGCCTTCATTGTATATTCACTATGGTTTCTAGAAAACATTGTTGTTATCGAGACGGTTGCATTCGTAAATTATACAAACTGTTGTGTAATAGTTTGTTTATGCTAAGCTTCTACGAAGGTTAAACCTTTCAATAATTTGTGGACTAGCAAATGAGGGTTAGTGACGTACTTTTATGTCCACACTGAAAAAAGTTGCCTTATTTTTAGTTTGAATGAGCGAAACGATACTATTCTTCTTCTTTCTTAACGTGTCGATGGCAATCTAAATTGTGTCAGCCCAGGACTGAGAAACTAGTTTGGCGCTTTCGGTAGCGTCCATCAGTTCCTGTAGAGAACAAACAACAGGATACGCAGGACACGATATTAAGTGCCCCATCGTTTGTAGAACAGCACCACATTTACACTGCAGGGCAGAGACATTAATGAATCTCCACATGAGCAGGTTTTCCTTGCTGCGACCAACCTGGGTCCGGAGTCTATTTAAAGGCTTCCAGGTCAGCCATTCCAGCTTATCCCAATTCATGTCCAGGTGGGAGATTTTCAGCAGGTGGAACGAATGGTATACATATACGATACTATTTAAATACAACGAGATAAAACATGACCAATTTTTGATACGGTAGGGCAAATTGCGTTTGGTGCGGTAGGTCAACATAAAACATGACACCACGTCTGTAATCCCCGAAGGGTTAAGCAGAGGTGTACCTAATAACGATTTGCCCGACCCGGGAATTGGACATAGGACCTCATGTTCAGCAGCCGCGATTGCGACCACTAAACCAACGAGGCGAGGAGGTAGGCCAAATCTGATTTAAATCCAAAATTGGTGATTTATAGCCCATTCAAACTAACAAACATGGTCATTTCTACTTTCAGATCGATCTGATCAGACTAAAATCCATAATTTGTATGCATGTTATGGCCTCAAGATAAAACGCCTCAAATAACGGACCATCAAAGCGATTATTAGCACAATTTATAGTAAGCACATTGCATGTATGCACAGTTGTGAACGCAACGTTGGATACCGGCACAAATTCGTTCACAATGATTTATGTCCATATATGGTAGTAGGAAGCCATTTATGCAGTTTTGACGTTCAAAAGGTCGTGATTCTTAGCCTATTTTGATGAAATGACTTTTTATTTTGATTTAAATTGTTGCATTATTTATAACGATAGACATGACGAAAGTCTATGACCAGTTTGTGTTGCCAGTGATTACATAAGGGACCGAAACGTGGTCGCTCACAATGGGCCTCATCAGGTGGCTTAAAATCACTCAAAGGAAAATGGAGAGAGCTATGCTCGGAGTTTCCTTGCGTGATCAAATCAGAAATGAAGACATCCGCAAGAGAACTGACGGTTACCGACGTAGCCCAAAGAATTGCCAAACTGAAGTGGCAGAGGGTAGGCATATTGCTCGCAGAACGGATGGCCGATGGGGCCAAAAAGTTCTGGAGTGGCGACCGCGAACCGGAAGATGTTAGAAGACCTTCCACTAGGTGGACCGATGACCTGGTGAAGGTTGCGGGGATCCGCTGGATGCAAGTCGCACGGGACCGATCAATGTGGCGACACTTGGGGGAGGCTTATGTTCACCAGTGGACGTCTTTCGGCTGAAATTATGAATGATGATGATGATTATTTATAAAGACGTCTGTTTCTGATGAAACTAGTTTATTTATATAAGGCATATTGGATTAGTTTCCTCCTGTTGCTGCGTTGGATTCTAGATTGTGTAAAAATCCACTCGTAACACAAGCATTTCGTTTTTTTAGATTATCAAGAAAAGTATTTACAAATAGCAAAAACCATAGTTATGAGTTAAGCGGAGGCCATTGATAAAAACGTCTATAAAAATAGAAGTCATTAACACACTGTACGCATGATTTATTTAGTCCAAGCTCTGATTAGAATAGCCTGATAAGTTTTATAGTCCAGGAGTAAACGCTTGAATGAGTCATTTGAAATTCTATGTTATCGTATGCAAATAGCGATCATTGTCACTTAACATTGGGCGGCCTGAAAAAATAAATGAATACCTAAATAGGATAATAAAATCCATAAAATGGTCACAGAGGCAGTAAATATTATGAATTGTCACTTTGTGACCATTTTACGAAGTGTAACGTAATTCATATTATTACTTTATTTTTCTATTCTAAATCATAATTCTTTTTGTTTTATTTTTATTCTAATTCTGTAACATCCATCGTGTTGTTAACTTTTTAATATATTTTTTTAATTCTAATTCTGGCTGATTTTATGTACCTACTTAGTCTTACTTGACCAATTATGATTGTGCTAAAGCGGCCATTTAAGGCCCCCAGTTATCAACAGTGTAGCGTAGTGCAGGAGAAAATAGGCAAACGATATTAGTTGGTCGTTTCATGACCATCACAAATAAATATTTTCAGAGAATTATCTAACGGCTACAACGAAGCCATTTCAAGGGATTTTTAATTTTTATCTGAGTATATTTTTATAAAAAATTATTAAAATTACTTGACCCACAAAATAAATACTGGCTTCTTATTTTTAAACATCCATTACGCTAGTTTACTACGTCATATTTACCTACTTTCATTGTTAGAATATGGGAGTAAAGGTTTTATGCAAAAAGTCAAAAAAAAATTTGAATTATAATAATTTCGTAAAAAAAACTCAGATATTTTTTTTCGTTGCTATGGCGACTTTAAGACTTAAAAGAAGTTACTCTTAAAATATTTAATGTATGAAAATATAGACCTTATATTCAGATAGTGATATATTTATTTGAGTACTTTCTGTCTTAAACAAAAAAAAACTATCTAGGTTAAAAGCCAGTTCAAGTACAGTTACCTATTATGGCACACTTGATAAGATAACTAAACCTATCCTAATATTAATAAATGTTTCTTTCTAACTGATACGTTTACACGGCTAAACTATTAAACTAATTATGGTGAAATTTGCAATAGAAATAAGTAGCTTTAATCCTAGAGGAATCTGTTTGACATTTTTTTGAATAACGAACGTGATTTTCACGTGTATTTAGAATTTAAATTAAATAACAACGTGCTCTTACTTTTTTCGTCAATCACAAAATATGTTTATTTCATTTTTTCCAGAACGTTATACCTGTTTTTTTTCCAAAGGGCAAGGCTATAAACTGCCTTTAGTGCATCCACGTTTCGTCAGTCATGTGTTAACTCTATATACTACTCCTGCCGGTCGACCACTTTTCGACCATATTACTTAGAGTATAAGGGTGAAAAGTGGTAGACCGTCAGTAAAATCGGTAGTACCTAACAGGGGACGAGCCTATTGCCATCAAACGAGCACAGAGCCAACCAACCAGCTGCTATTGAGAAATTCCTCATGGCCCAAACAATGAATAAATATAACAGAAAAAAGAGATGAAAATTCAAACGTATTTTACTGTTTTGTCTACATTGATTAAAACCCACCAGTACCCAGTACTAACTGGGTTGTGGAGGTCAGATAGGCAGTCGCTCCATGTAAAATACTGGTATTCAGCTGCATCCGGTCAGACTGGAAGCCAACCCCAACATAGTTGGGAAAAGGCTAGGCAAATTATGATGATGATGATGTCTACATAGATTAAAACAGAACACCTAGTAACTTTAATATTCTGCTTATCACGAGGAAAAATACACGGTAAAAGATTATGTAGATAAGAAATAAATGAATGAATTTAATCATAAGATAAAATGTTATTACTATTTTATTGATTTCCGTTAGATATCGTTATCAAATTATTTAATTCCTGCTGATATTATTTCATTCACCAGCTGCTCGGATCGATCTTTAGGTTAAGCCGTGCTTGCCTAGGATGGTCTGTGGATGGGAGATCACCTATTACATACCGAGTTTCCTCCGTGCCTCGGAAAGCACGTTAAGTCTTTGGTCCTGGCTGTCATTTATAGATCTTTGGCAGTCGTTACAGATAGTCAGTGGCCCAAAAAGTCTGACAACCAGTGTTACCAAGGGGTATCGTATTACCCAGTACTAGGTTGTGGACGTCAGATAGGCAGTCGCTCCATGTAAAATACTGGTATTCAGCTGCATCGGTTAGACTGGAAGCCGACCCCAACATAGTTGGAAAAGGCAAGGCAGATGACGATGATTGGTCGTCGTGCGTACAATACCAAAGTGATAAATATTATGAAATGAGATATTTTAACTATGGCTGTGTTATGGAAACGCATTCTATGTCTCTAGTATTTCTTATGTCTACAATGTGTAAACGGACCTTTCAAGACCAACCAAGCATTCTGTACATCAAATTAAGTAACCGTATTCAAAAGTTATTGCTGGGAAACCCCTTTTTTTTGGGGTGATAAATCACGTTTAACGGTAAAATTCAATATAAAGCACTCAAAACGTTGTACTGATGGATGCATCGAATAGTAGACGGGTCATGAAGGCATTTAAAGTTATAACCTTAAAACTAGTATTTTAAAAAAAAGTTGGAACTTTGACCTCCAATATCTCCGTAACTAGAAGGTTCCCAGAACAAAAAAGTGATCGCAATGACAGTGAGAACAAGTGCTTTTAGGCTTCGTTAAGGTTCTCGGTATGTAATGGGTGGTCACTCATCCACAGACCAACCTAGGCAAGCACGGCTAAAAATCGACCCAACCGGCTATTATTACTTAGCCATGATCTCCAATCAAGCTATGCGAAACCAAATTTAGCTGATCTCTCATTGTACCGGAAGCTGATACAAAGCGAGGCTAGGTCATACTGGATATGTATAGCTTGGTGTATCGCCATGTGTACCCAAAGCTACAAGGTTTGCACCTGTTATTGCTGCTACAAGACCGTTGAAGAATAATAATGTTGATACAACAGAGTGGACGTTCATTGTCATGGCTACCAAGAACATAAACTTCCTACCTGCATGTAAATATTTAGCCCCATCTACACGTTCAATATGGACAACCAGTAATCCAAGCTGATTTTATAAATGCGAAACTCAAACTCAAACTCAAAGCATTTATTTCAATTAGACCATCACAGGCACTTTTGAATGTCAAAAAAACAAAAAAAAGCGATGCTAGTCACAGGGCGTAATAACTTGAGAAAGTACTGTAGTTGCACATTCCAAAGCGTAGATCTCTATGGAGAAGAATGGGCAAGAAACTCCATGGACACTCTTTTAAATCAAAATATTTTATAAATAAATATTGTTTATTGTTTAAAATATTGTCGAAAGAAACTATCTCTCTGTCCATCACCTTTTCTCTACTTAACGACTAAATTGATTTTGATGAAATTTGGAACACGGGTAGACCATGACCTGATTAAACTTTATCGTGATAGTGTACGTTCTCGAGAGATAACTACTGAGATCTACGTCGGCGCATAAAACGAGATTTATTTCTATTGCAAGATTGAATGTGCCTACAAATCAATTGGGTTTAAAACAAGACGAACATAATGACCATGATGATACACAATTCAGAACTTGCTAAAAGCTTGCTTGCTGCATTGATAAAAATTGGAAACTATTTCATGTATACTAACAAATTGCTTGATAACTGCAGATAACACATCTGTTTCTAACTAGTGGGTTGGATATTAAAGTTAATGAGAACCAAGGAAACGATGAATAGTCTGTGTAAAAGATAATAACATAACATCACGCCTATAATCCCCGAAGGGTTAGGCAGAGAGTGTACCTGATAATACACCCACATTTCACCAGTTATGTTTGAAGTCCCACGTAATAGAGGGCGAGCCTATTGCCATCAACCGGGCACAAATCCTGACTCCTTAGCTGCTACTGAGAAATTTCTGATGGAAAAACTCAATAACACTTTGTCCGAACCGGGAATCGAACCAAGGACCACTAGACCAACGAAGATAAGATATTATAATAGGTTAGAAATAGGATGATGAATTATAGAAGAAAACATGCTGCACCAAATACTAAATATGGATGAGGGTTCTGACACCACCGTCATCTGCCTAGCATTTTCCCAACTATGTTAGGGTCGGCTTCCTGTCTAACCGTATGCAGCTGAATACCAGTATTTTATATGTAGCAACTGCCAATCTGACCTCCACAACCCATTTAGTACTAGGTAATACGATATCCCTTGGTAAGACTGGTTGTCTGACTTTTACGGCCACTGGCTACCTGTAACGACTGTCAAAGTTCTACAAATGACAGCCGGGACCAATGGCTTAACGTGCTTTCCGAGGCACGGAGGAAACTAGGTATGTAATGGGTGGTTACCCATCCACAGACCAAACTAGGCAAGCACGGTTTAACCTAAAGATCGATCCGAGCGGCTGTTATTATTTAGCCACGAGCTCCTCGGGCTGACACCATCCCAATTTAATGTAACGTTTTTATCACATGATTTAATATCACCATTCTCATGCTACACACGAATATTGAACCCAGTCTCAAGGTAGTGCAATCGTTTTTTTGCTACACATTGCAAGATTGTTGAAGCGTGCAGATACTTTTCATTCTACCGTAGTGAACGTCCATTGTTTCAGTTCAAATAAGAACAAATTACTTTTTACCGTACTATCAGTTGAACCTGTATGGACAATTCATGGTCTGGCTGTGAATGTCGGACACTGACCGATACTTTAGTACGATATCTGTCAAAATCTTATGTACAGAGCCATGTCCTCAGGCTTTCCGTACCAGTTTGACAGAACATTTTGGATTATTATTACGAAACGGTATAATCGCAACGATAAAACCTGTTTCGCAGACCTTTAAAAGATGCACATAATCTTACAAAACGGGTTCAAGGATGACAACTAAAACAATTTTGGAACAAGAACACGTTTTACAAAACGACGACTAACAACTTTTATTATAAGGTACACCTCTGCCTAACTCTTCGGGGATTACAGGCGTGACGTTAGCATTTGTAGTTATAGAAATCACGAACAGTAAATCTAACAAAAGCGATAAAAAAGTCGATTAAAAACACGCAACGTCAAGAAAGAAAATAAATAAAAAAAGACATTTACCACGTGCTCCGAAGCCGGGAAAATAAACAGAAGAATAAACTACTATCAATTTAAATAAATCTCAAACGGCTTAAATTGAAATAAGCCGCACGAGATTTACTTGAAACGACAGTAGTAATATTTTGTTGGCGACTTCCAAGAATTTTGCGACTTCCGATTTTTAGCGGCGACTTCGACTTTGTGAACGTAAGCGGGTGTTGTGTCCCGCTGCAGGGAGATGACTGCCGGTCGTTAGTTCGTGTTGCTAGGGCAGGCAGTTGATATTACCCTATTATTAGTTTTTTAGATTTGTTTGAATAGGTTTTATTGGATCAATTTTAAAGTTCGACCCAATCGTGTTTTTAAGATGGATATAGTATTTTATACTTTGTTATCTATCTACTCTTTATTTCAATAATGTGATTTAAATATTATTTAATGTTACTCTTTGTCTGCATTAGGGCAGACTGAAATCTTAAAAAAAAAAATTAGATTTTATTCATTAATGTAATAATTGAAACATTTTTTTTTTATATCGCCTTTCTTCTTCAAGATCACATAGTCACAGACAGTGTCCGAGCAGAAGAAACTAAAGCAATGTTAAATAAAACATGTTTTCTTTAATTACTTGACCCATAACAGGACCCCATAATTCCTTCAAGCACCCATATTTTATTTATTTTCCCCATTTCCCAGCAATTCCTCCACACCCTAGCAACACTGACTTATATTAAAATGCGCGCACCGAAGCAAAATGGAACTAGAATGGACGCCGAAGGTCGGTGACGTATGCCTTCAGAACTTATTAAATTCCTTCACGCCTCACCATAAAAGCCATTATGTACCTTCTTTGGATAAAGATAAGATCCACAATATTAATAGTGTGAATTTCTTTCATACATTTCAGGCATGGGATTTTAAACTCTCTGTGGATTATGTTAAAGTTGAAAGTGTAATGTAGAGTTTTTGATAGGATTGGCGATAAATCACTTGTGTCAGTATTAAACGTTTGGTATTTTAATTGCTTTGTAATTTATTTTATTATACTTTCAGTTACATTTCAGGAATTAAAAAAATGAATTGAGATCAGTTTACGATAAAGGAAATAGCTAAGTAAATATTCATGAAATAAATAGAACCATTACCTGGTAATTAACGTTTAGTCCACTCTCGGCCCCTCGACCCCCAAAAAATAATGTGTCCAATGGACCCCTAACTATAGTTTATTCTGGACCCTTGGGGGTCAAGAGTGGATTTTATTTTCCAGCCAAGTTTTAGTTTCCTCTCGATCCTCGAAGTACAGTTACCTACGATGATAAATCATCAGTTTACCATATAGTTGCATACTTTTAAACTAAAATACCCTTATGATCACATGCTTGACACATTGCTCACTGGCTTATACAGGGTGGTTCAGACATCGACGCACAAAGTTAAACGATTACCACGTATTCAGTACATCATTTTGAACCCACCCGCATAGCAATTTTTCATGAAAATTTAAAAAAAAAAAACCAGCTGTTCCATACATTTTGACCGTAAAGGTATTGCAATTTTGTAGGAAACAGCTGTTTCTTTTTAAATTTTCGGTGAAAAATTTCTGTGCGTTTGTGGTAATCGTTTGTCTCTTCCAGTCTGTATTTTATTCCGGTTCGTGCCGATTTACGATTTACCAAAAACACAAAAGAGTAATTCCCATTCGTTTCAATTTATAACCTTTTACAAAAAAAAAAAAACTACTCAGACATCGAACCGGCGACATCTCTCTCCGATACCATACTATGAATACTAAGTTACGATGTATGACGTAACCGCATGTAAGGTTAACCACGGTTACGTTTAGCTGTGGGAGAATGCCGGTCAGTCACCTTTATATGTCGCGGTAGAACGGAGTTGTGGGTAGACTGAAAATATAGTGCAATCGTGAAAGTTTCAGATTGACGAAAAAAAAAAAAAAAAAACTGGTTTTTAAAAAAATTGGCTTTTCAGTCTGATAACTTGCTGCAACACAATAATATTCATGACTTCATGAGTTAATAAATATTCTAGGTTAATATGCTTTATTAATTTTGTGAACAATTTATGAGACATCTGGTTAATCTTAGTACAAAAATGGATCGTTGCTTTAACATAACATAACATCACGCCTGTAATCCCCAAAGGGTTAGGCAGACGCGTACGTGATAGTCCACTTACTGTAATAGGGGGCGAGCCTATTGCCATCAATCCGGCCATAAAACCAGACTCCGTGGCTGCTACTGAAAAATCTGATGGAAAACTCAATAACAATTTGCCTGATCCGGGAATCGAACCCAGAAATTCATGAAAATCAAGTAGATCTTCTATGTTGAAAATATTTGAATTTCCTAACCTGCTTTACAACCAAAATCTGAATCGATCTGTAAAACTCTATTATGTAATTCGTAAATGATTTCAGAATATGTAAGTCCTATTACTATTATTATTTGAAAAAAAAAAATGCCAGAGGCATTGAAGTAAAACGCTGTACGCTATTGTAGTTTCATCTGTACGACACAGGTGGCGCTGTAATTGTTTACTTAACCATCAAAGAAATAATTTCATCGCAATTTTTTCTCACTTCGGTCAGCATTAATCGGCATCAGCCTATAATGTTCCCACTACTGGGACACACGGCCTCCTTTCTATGAGAGGGAATGGGCTATAATCCACCACGCTTGCAAAGTGTGGGTTGGTAGATGTCACATGTCTTCGAATTTTTGGTTCTAGGACATGCCGGTTTCCTCACGACGTTTTCCTTCACCGTTTTTGAGGGCAGTGGTGATGTAATAAATTACACAAAGTAATGCGCCTGCCTGGGTTCGAACCCACGACTTACTGTTGGAAAGTCGGGGCCGCCACCACTGGGCAACCGCTGCTCTCTATCGGCACAGCTGAGCGGCAACAACAAAAGTCTGTTACGGGTCGGCTTTGCCAACTAAATACTACCCAATAGACAGTACCGACACGTAGTATAAAGTTTGTGTTCAAAATTGACTCGACACTATGATTAACAACTTAAAACAATGAATTAACTATGACTTATTTGCTCAAGGTAACAACTCCACCCGACATTTCCTAAAGAGTAAATATATACATTTTACTTCACACGCAAGTAAATATTTAAAAATACTTTGCCCCAGTTTCTTATCGTTACTTGCCTGATAAGGAATAAACTATTAATTTAATTATGAGAACTGCTTTTGTTTTTAACCGGCTATTTGCTTAGTTATATTTGAATGAGATTGTAATCACGCTACTCTGTGATTTTGATGAAATTATCTTGAATGAAAGTAGTAATGGTGGGCCATGAGAACTGTCTCACTGTTCTCAGTAAGTCTAAGTTTTCCTTCTTGCCTTTGAAGCGTTTTAAGTCATTGTGAAAGTAAGATCATGTTCTTGATGCATGGTATCTGATTGAAAACAGTATAATTTGGTTATGTTAAGGAGATGAGTGAAAGCTTAGGACACTAACTAAACGCTGGGACGGAACGCCTGAGAAGGACTTACACTGACAAAAGGAAAGAAAAGTCAGGTGCGTAATACTTGCAACAGGTATGCGTGTGTCACTAGAAGTACAAATATGGACGAAGCATAATATTATGTTGAGCAGAGCATTGAGTATGGCAATACTTGCAACTGGTATGCGTGTGTCACTAGAAGTACAAATATGGACGAAGCATATTATGTTGAGCAGAGCATTGAGTATGGCAATACTTGCAACCAGTATGCGTGTGTCACTAGAAGTACAAATATGGACGAAGCATAATATTATGTTGAGCAGAGCATTGAGTATGGCAATACTTGCAACTGGTATGCGTGTGTCACTAGAAGTACAAATATGGACGAAGCATATTATGTTGAGCAGAGCATTGAGTATGGCAATACTTGCAACCAGTATGCGTGTGTCACTAGAAGTACAAATATGGACGAAGCATATTATGTTGAGCAGAGCATTGAGTAAGGCAATACTTGCAACTGGTATGCGTGTGTCACTAGAAGTACAAATATGGACGAAGCATTTATTATGTTGAGTTGAGCATTGAGTATGGCAATACTTGCAACTGGTATGCGTGTGTCACTAGAAGTACAAATATGGACGAAGCATTTATTATGTTGAGCTGAGCATTGAGTATGGCTGTGCGACTGGCTACTGCGATGCGTGTCGCGGGTTCGATCCCCGCACGGAACAAATACTTGTATGGTCTACAGGTAGCTGTTCCAGGTCTGGCTGCTTGTGTATGTGAGTTGAAATTTTTGTAAACGCACCCACGATACAGGAGAAATTCTCAGTTTAAAAAAAAAATGTTTCTATCCACTCCAATGGGAAACTACGTGTGTTTTCGTGCCTAATTATCCTGCTGAGCGAAAATTTAATGGTGGGTATTAGAACATTTATTTTGTTGACAGGATTCCTCAGCCAAGTTTTGATTTTAACATGTTTTACAATAGTTCTCCAGAATAGTGCGATAATAATCCATTCATTCTATTACCAATGCTAGTAGGTAGGTATGAATGCACTTGCATGTTGATTGATGAATATAGGTAGTTAGGTCAGGAGCCAGTCAACAAAAATTGAGCCTAATAATTGAGGATATCACGACACACATACTTCCCCCATCTCATCATTCAGTCCCCAACGGGTCCCACAATGTGTACCTACACAACCACGTAATGGCTTACCATCATACTGCTTTCACTAAGGAAGAAGAAATCCGTCAATCCGAATAAATGCAAACCTTAATATTAGCCTTTTTTTTTCGGATGGGATATCATCAAATGACCCCCCCCCCACTGTGGGCGGAGCGGAAGGGAGTGTCAGACTTGTACTGACTAAAACCCATCCATGTTCCTTCTTTGCCCTTTGTGTTCCAGGGCCACGGTATCTCTTTCGAACAGTCCCGCAGCCCTTGCAGACCCCTACATCGTTGCTGACATCTCTTTGAGGCGCTCGTGGAACACGAACGCGCTTAATATTAGCCTTAGAATAGAAAAAAAATCATCAAAAGCCCTTAAATAATTTATCAACATTAATGCTGCAATTCAAATATGCCCCACGGGATATCACGACACACATAGTCCCCAAGGTTCTCACATGGGTACCAACATAACAACGTAATGACTTATCATCATAGATCTGCTTTCACTGACCCGACCTGAAGCATCGTGAGTTCAAACTCAAGCCTTTAAATGGACTTTCTACTCTAAGTGATTTACTTGATCACTTGAACCTCTTTGGTATTACTTTAATTATTGTTTCTCATCAATTTCTTGCATTTATGAGTTAATTAACTCCACGATGGCTGTTTCCGGAGTTTCTTGAATTCCATCTAACGAGATACGATGGAATCTGAATTCAATTAGGGTTTCCATTGAAAACCAATTTAGCTTGTATTTTTCAGCAAAAATATGGAGCTTCTTTACCCAATTAAAGAAGAAGAAAGAAAAGACACACACACAGAAACAGAAGAAGAGACACACACACAGGAGAGTATTTTGTGTATACATAAATAAATAATAAGAAAAAGAAGAAGTGAAGAAGAAAGAAAGAAGTGAGTGAGTTTAAGAAGTGTAGGAAAATCTCTGAAAAGTGACAGCTTCAAAATCTGTCAAATGACTACAGATGTTGCTTAATGCCCTCCGATGTTTAAATACGAATACCTGGTGGTCTACCATGACATTTTAAAGCAGTATTATTGTAATCTTATTCCAGTGTTGAAAAGAGATGGCTTTAGACATCCTGTATAGTTGTCTCTTTCATCTTCACACTGGAATGACATTAAAACAATACTGCTTTAAGAAAGCATGGGAACCCTGGACAAGTACACACTTTAATCTGAGTAACAAGGTCCCATGGGATAATTTTCAACCTTCACATGAGCAAAGCAGCGAGCAAAAGCTAGTAAACGATCATTTAAATTATTAACATACATTTCCAGCTTTTTACATCTCTATAAGGCCACTTTAATTACTGCAATAATTAATTACTTTCAATGAGCACTAGAATGCAAGTTATTGCCCTCAGAATGCCCTAATCGCGTAGAAAGTTAACAGCTTGATTACCTAGGTATTCCGGTACGAGAGTGTACAAGGATGTAGTAAGAAATGGAGTGCTAATGTGTTGGGAAAATGATGCGACCGACATTTATAGGAAAGATGAGTATAATGATGTTGTCACGACTGTCTGTCATCAATGTCAAGGTAATGGATTGGATGTCGAACCGAGTGATAGATCATGGAATAATTTACTACTCCGCATAGTTGCGCTATGCAATTATTATTCTCTTGGGTGGGAAATGCGAATTACAAGTATAGCTAGTATTAATGTTAATCTCGCCTACTTAAACTAGTTGTGTTTTTACTCCAATTTTCACAAAAATTTAATGTGTGACGACTTTTGACTCGCATTTTTCATCTTTTTAATTAGATTTTTTGTTGCTTTGAAATCAATAAACAGTTAAATCATTGAGTTGGAAAATTAGTGACGTCACAGGTTGCTATTAGTATACAAAATCTATGGGGAGATCGCGTTTTGACAGCTCATAAAAAGCTTACCCAATTACTGAATCACTCCCAAGTAGGTACGTGGGCTTACAAAAAATAATGTGTAGTTACACGTGGAAACAAGACTGTGCATTCCATCTAATATGACTCACTACCTACTCCGTGGTCAAGACCTAGACTGAAAATATTCTAGGTTAGAAAAGCTGTTCTGAATTATCTAAAGCTTGATGACTTTTTGATATGTTAATAATTGTTTGACTAACAGAAATGATGACTGTCAAAAAAACGTTGATCTTTACAGTAAGTTAACACGTGAAAGCTTTTATATCAATGAACTTCAAAACTTGCTTAATTTATACAAGGTCAAATGTAATTAGTTAGTGAAACGTTATGGGTACCGACATCTAAACGCGATAAAACAAGAATAAAAAAATATGTTATGTTCTTTTTTGGGTCAACGGCCTCTTGTAGTATTGAAGTCACAAACAGCTTAAAACAGAGATTAAAATAAATTGCAATTATCTAACGTTACTACAAGTTATGGACGTGCGAAAACTGGTATTTTTTACAATATTTTGTAGTAATCGATTAGATATACGCAATGATACGATAGTAAAATTTTACAACAGAACTGTGTGAAAGTTGTTATTATTATATTATTGTTTTCTACGCAGTTGTAGTGAAGAACTACTTTAACGTAAAACAGAAACTGATATTTGTAATTTAAATAATTAATGTAATTTAAATAAAAGATCATAATTTTTCCATCAACTATGTATATGCATAATAATTAATTTAAGTAAAAAAATATACTGTTAATGCTATGTGCATTAACAGATGATTTTTTATAATATGTACTATCGTCGTTCATATTGCAATTAGTTCTATGTCAAAAATGACAAGTTTACAGGAGAAAAAAAACAGCATACTGGAAAAAATATTCTATAACACCAAAATGTTTTTAACTAATGTTTCCTAACTATTGTGTTAAAAACATTTTGGTGTCATAAAATATTTTTTACCCGTATGATGTTTTTTTTCCCCTGTAAACTTGACATAGAACTAATTGCAATATGAACGACGCTATGGTATAGCCTCTATTGAAAATCTCACTATCGAAATAAGGTTTGCTGTAAGAAAACCCAATTCTGAGTTAAGCTCGCCTTTGTACATAAGCTATATTATTGCAATAATATATTGCATTTGGATGTATAATATGTTTAATTAAAGTGCAATAAAGAATAGTAATAAATGATTATTTCTTAAAACACTTTGACATTGCAACGTTTTGCCAGTCTATGTAACAGGGGGCGAGCCTATTGCCATCAACGAAGCACACACAAAACATTTTAACTCGTCAAAAATAAATTACGTTGAAGACTAATTGGGGTCGGTGTTATCTATAAATGACTACTTGGAGAAGGAACAGCAAAACAAACTTGGAGGATACAGTCTCTTTTAAAGTCTGAAACAATGAGGAGCCTTACAGTAATCCAGAATCTCGCCATAAAACCAAAAGACAAAAGATTAAATAATTCTATGACAACAGCCCTGAATTGGATTGGGATGCTGATGAATGGAAGACGATTATATTAGAATTTTTGCGGCTCTATGAGACGACAGAGTGAAAGGATGAACTAAATGTAGTACATAACATCGTGCCTGTAATCCCCGAAGGTTTAGGCAGAGGTGTACCTGAAAGTACACCCACATTTTGCCAGTTATGTTTTAATTCCCATGTAATAGGGGGTGAGCCTATTGCCATCAACCAGCACAAATCCAGACTCCGTAGCTGCTACTGAGAAGTTACTAATAGAAAAAATAACACTTTGCCCGATCCAGAATCGAACTTAGGACCTCATCCTCAGCAGTCCACTCGATCACTCGACCAAGGAGACAGTCATAAATAAATCAACAATACAGAAAAAGCCTTGAACACAAGTTTATAAACAAATTAAGAAAGGTAGTTTATAACTTTTCTTTACGAGCATTTTCAGAAGTGGACAGAACCATAGACTACGAACGTCTATTTGAAAACATAATTGCTATTATTATGTACAAAACTTGCCATATCATGCACCGATCAAGCCTGGCATTGATTTTGTAGAACAGTATCATGCCCAGTCCAAGTGGTTAAAAGCTCACCTCTCTCATACGGTTCAAATCTGGGAAAGTATCAGTGTGATTTTTTAAATTCATAATAAGGTACTGTCTAAGCTTATCTTTGAAATCAATGACTTTGTGAAGGAAAACATTGTGAAGAAACCTCGACTTATTCATAAGTCTGAAATCACCAATCTACCTTAGGCAAGCGTGGTGATCAATGGTCGTGACCTATGTCCGGCAGAGAGATAACATATAAAGACTGGTGAATAGTAAGACTGATGTTATAAATATAATGGAATCAGAAATAAAATCTCCGAAAATAATGGAAGATGTCGTCGGTATGATGAATAGTGTCCAAGAACTGGTTAAAGAAACGTGGGTCGAACGGCGGCGAGATGGGCAGACACAGGACCGGGGAGATTGGCACAAGAGAAGAGAGGCCTATACACAGCAGTGCGTGAGTTCGGGCTGTGAATTATGATGATGATGATGACGAACTTGATTCATATTAAATCTTAGTCAAACCTGATGTTCAGTCAGTTATAGTTTTATCTGACGCCAAAAATCATCTTGCACTACTGTTATTCCAGTAAAACGCAATCAGATTAAATATAAGATGCAAACACAATCCATAACGGGTCTAATTAACTAGTCCAAACAGTTCAGAGCATGAAATTACTGCTACCATTACCATTAAAACAAGGATTTTTATACAAAAATAGAAACATTGGCAGTGGGTCACGCATTCACGTACGGTAAGCACTGCATGCAATTAAAAGTTATGAGCCGAGTTATTAAAATTTCATGAACATTATAGAAGCTTAGTTTGCTCATTATTTATTCACAACTGCGGTGAAACCCAAAATTATTAAGGTAATGTTTTCGGATAATATTTTCACAGAAGAAGGAATGATATAATACGAGAAGAGCAAAAGAAGTATAATGATGTATCGGTCAACAAACTACCAGAAAGTCAACTAACAACAGAAACATCTTGCAAACCAAACTTTTTATACAGATATTACAAAACATTGTTTTGCTGCGGAAAAGTAAGGAGGCCTGAACACAAATAATGAGAAAAGAAGATTTTAAATGTATTATCTGAGACGATAGCACCAAATAGAGAACAAAGAATTGGGTGGATAACATCAAAATATGAAAAGCTTATAGTTAGGAAAAGATACAAGATAAGAAATCATGGTATCGACACTAGCAATAATGGTAAAGACGGATCAATAAGAATCTCCAAGAATACATACTTTAGATAAGAGTGAAAGCATCATCAGCTTGAAAATAAGCATAATTGTAGATAATCCGCTATCAAGTTTAGTGATGTCCTCATTGAACGAAAGATTTTTATCTAAAATACTTGAAACAACGGCCAAAGATCAACAAAGCATAAAAGTGACAACCGAGTGAGTCTATGATGATGATGATGGTGTTAATGACACAGGATGGCATTAGACGTGACATTTGTACGGTAATTACTTTCTACGAATGATGATCTTTGATGTGGCACGTTTTGGACGTGGAGGTGAGCAAATCTTTAGCTGGGATTGGGTTACCAATTTTAGTTCTCACGGCTGGTCCACATTTTGTTGCCATGGCAACAGTTGTTGTTATCGAATGTGATACCATTTGGATATATTTTCATCGAAGATAAGATCATTCTTCGTATGGATCTACGTTCATGTAACGTTTATTAAAATGTATGAAATTTCGAAAAACCAAACCCCATTGCTATAAACAATGTAGATGAGGATATAATAAGAAACAAAAGAAAATACTAAAAACCCAAAAACGTCTAGACAATGCAAGCACTCATTGTAAATTACAACAATATTATGGCAACAAGTACATAAAGGTTGTAAGTAGTGTTAGCATATCAACAAATTATTAACTAACAAACTAAAACTAATTCACTAAAGCTCAACTATAAACAGAGAATCATGTCAAAAAATACTTCCGTGAGCAATCATCGAGATTTCCTCTGATGATCGCGGTGACATCGATCGTCCTCAATGACGCTGGCATTGATTCGCGGCACAGTTTACATCATATAAGAAACGACAATAATGTGAACTTAATCGATGCGATGCGTTCTTGTGAAGCAGATAGTTGTGTTAGTAGTGAGTTACATGGATTGGATTGGATTGTATGATAGAATGAAAAGCAAAGGTCAGGAAGGAAATTGGAATTATGGTTTTGTAGAAGGTGGAAAGCATCTTAATGAAAGGTACCAGTATGCTGATGATGATTAGAGATCTGATGAGGATGATAACTGGAAGACGTGAATAGTAAGGAATATTATCATTGATCACATAATAAGGGGGATTGCAGAGGGTCTAGATAACTGATATTTCATCAGTCAAATGTTAATGATATCTGAAACGCCTAAATTATCGGTTAAAATCGTTGAAGATTTGAAACGATTGCTGCGCACTGCGATGTAGCAAATATTGTTTTTAAAACAGATTAGTAAAAAAAATTTGTAATAATGTGCATGCTCGCAAACTACCAGCCGGAAGAAGTAGCGCAGTATCGTGACCGATGCACGGAGTGGAGGTAGTTCTTTGCCCAGCAGTGAGACAGTACGGATGGTAATATTAATAAACAAAATATGTGTAAAGGTGAACTAAGGATAAATAATAATGATTACCAAAGGTTTGCAACGGAAAAAGCTGCTGATAAACAGCAGATAGGACATAAAACGTAAATATCCAATGTCACTTAATTGCGTACAAAATATATGAAGTAAATAAACTCTAGATCGTGACTCCGATGTACCAGAAATATTTCAAAATGGAGTTCCTTTCTAACTATCGAGGAATTTTCTTGGTACCGATAGAAACAGAAGTTATGAATTCATGCATTTGAAAGTAATTTATTTGAGCCGAAGGCAATGAAGTGTGTAAAGACTTGTTTATTGATGCACTTCTTTTTTTAGGTAGATAGATATATGAGCTGTATTTTTTCCTGTAAATATCATAAACGATGCTTACACTTCCGCGTGGATGTAAGTTAGTTACAATGTCTATGTTCTTGTCAGGACATAGCAAGAATTTGGCATGCAAAATTGCATGAGTGTGCTCATTAATTTTTTGCTTAAAGCAATTATGTGGTTTCTTTTTAGGGTCCCGTACCTCAAAAGGACAATACGGAACCCTTATAGGATCACTTTGTTGTCCGTTCTTCTGTCCGTCCGTATGTCAGTCAAGACCCTTTATCACGGGAACACATGGAGGTATCGAGTTGAAATTAAAACAATATACTCAGTCTACAGTCCCTTGAAGCTGTGATAAAACCAAACTTCTAAATTAACTTAAAAAAAAAGTTAAATACGGCCTTTTATGCCGCAAAAAACGTATTTTTCGACACGCTCAAGGGAATCAAAATTTTTAGGGTACTTCCCGTTGACCCAGAATCATGAAATTTGTCAAGAAGGAATGGCTTACAGAACTTGTAAAGGAACAATTCTGAACGCCGTAATAATGTAGTTTGATAACAAAATACCTACAAGTTTATAGGGAACCCGCGGTGCACGAGTCCGACTCGCACTTGGCTGGTTATTTAACAAATAGAATCGGAATCAGAATAGTCATCCCCATACCGAAAAATTTCTTAAATATGAGGCAATATATCTCAATCAGACTGTGCACATATTTTTCAAAAAGCACATTGTAGCTCGGTGTCCCAAACTTGCAGTAAAGGAGCTACAATTTATGCATTTTGCTAATCGATGGCCGTAATTTTTCCTTTCGAAACGATATTAGGTTTTACCAGTGTATATTCAGAGCATTTTTTTTGGTTCTCTCTGTTGCCATTTTAATACATAACATAGAGATTCTTGAAGTCATTGATTTTGGTCGAATATCTGATATTGCCCAAATCTCGCACCTTTTTTGCCAACATTACGGGACCGCTAACTTGCCGACCACAAATAACTAGTAAGCTATAAGTGTAAGTAAGCGCCTGTGGCTACAATGAAGTATCATTCTCTATTCGTGTCACAAGGTCTCTGCCGCGGGATCTGACTTTAGTTTCATATAATAGTTTTGAATATTATTACTAAGAAATGTATCTACAGGTACATTACATACATTTACTGGAGAATGGGTGAAAGTAAGTTAATCAATGAATAAGTTGAATTGAAGTTGAATGAATAACTTAAGGTAATCAATGAAGAAAAAGCACGAGTTACAGAACCTTAAGAAATAGACAGAAGCGTAGGATTATCGATGTCTCCAATCAACTTGCAAACAAACATACTAAGAATCTTTAATATTTTATTTAAAATTGAACTAAAACAAACCGATAGTTACATAAATAGTAACAGAACAAGATTTCAATGTTATCCAGGGCAGTAAAATAATGCATGTTCCGAACGATATCTTTTTGAAGCCATTGATCATTCATACAGTTCGTTAACGTACCTACAAAGACACAAAACGATTTGAAACCGCTAGATTTCAAGAAAAATTTTCAATGTTCATAAATAAATTAAACAGCTGGGTTAAGCTCTCAAAACACCAAAACAAACGATCTAAAAATTAAATAAGTAGCAGTTATAATTAGCTAAGAATTTCAAAGTCAAGATAACTTTAATAGTAGACAAAGAACATTAAAAGTATAACTAGAACGAGGGAAAATTTTTCATTGAAGCGACTCTTTAACTCATTCAAAAGAATTTATCAATGGAAGCTTAACATGGAATTAAAATACTTTCTTTTGAACAGATGTAATCTACCTATCTTTTCACAGTGGAATGATTCGAACTTGGTATAATTATTAAAAGTCATCTGGTAATGCTTTACTTAAGATTCTAGTAAATAATCGTCGTTAACTTCTTGAAAATTTTAAGTCAAATGTACCTGAAGGTCATTATGCATACCCGTGATTAAGGCAGTATATTTGTCATATCCTTTCACAGACCAGAGGTTTATGGCCCAGCAATGGCAACTTATGGGCTGATCACACTTGTCCTCCTACAGAAGTTCTATTGTAGTCTTCTACATTAATTTTTCATTAGTTTTGTCTTAAACATCACGATCAACTGCACTGACTGCAATTTTACGATGGCAATGAAGAATGGTATAAATTATCGTCATGATTTATAAAAAATCTTCTCGAATCTACCACCACGTTCTAGAGCCGTCCTCGTCCAAAGTACAAACGCCAGCACATCAAACTACTACAATCTTTCAAATTTCTTTAATAGATTGTCAACTTTCTCGCTAAAGCATTAGGTTCAAGGTTGATTGGGAAATTTGACAGTTTTGGGTAACTTGATTTTCTGGCGTCTGTTCATATAAACCATTGACATTACAAAAAGAAGAAGGCATTCTTTCCTCGACCCCTTTTTCGAGGGCTTAAACTAAATCCCCATTCACCAAAGAATGTAGGCCAGAACACAATTACCGACAGCCTATTCTCACATGACGACCATACGTCACTTCATTCCCACGACACTAACCGACAATAGGGTGGGAAAAAGAAACGATTACTACTAATTACCAGTTTTCTCTACTTGTATCGATGCTGCAAAAAAGGTTGGTGATAGGCAAATAGGAAGTGGAGTGAATAAGTGTGCATTGAGAATATTGAAAGTTGGGATGCTTTGTCGCTTGTTTTCAAAGGTGAATGCGTGGTGTGTGTATGCAGTAAATCATCCATAGAGCTTGTTAATTAAGCTGTTAGAATGGCAGTACATTTATCACAGATCTGAAGTTTAAAAACATGGGAAATTGTGAATCTGCCAAATGGTGGGTAACACTTTTTCTTTTTTTTCCCAGCTCATAGAAAATTCAGATCCACAGTAATTTGAGTGTTGAGAAATTTAATCATTAAAAATTTAATAAAGTAAGTTATAGAATATGATAGAATCGTAATTGTGACTGACCACACAATCAATTCCGATTGTGGTTTGCACAAAGAAATAAAGCCATTATCACTAGAAAATTTTTCGTTGCCCGTCATAACTGAGCTTCTTATTCATAGAAACATTTATTTTAATACTGTCCCTATATTCTAAGAAACAGAGCGTAGCAATTAATGCCCTTCACGTATGGATACGTTCATAATTAAAATAACTTTCAAAATTTGAATAAAGTCATCAATAGATTCATTTTAACCTCCCGTGCAAGAAAGCGGAACGAAACTTAGAATGAACGAATTAAAAAAAAATCACTACCATTGAAGCCATTTACGCAATTTCTGATGTTAATAAAAGACATGAATATTTTAAAATACGTGCCTACTGCAAAATAATGGACTATACTGATTTAATTGTCCATATACGCTTAATTATTAACAAACTTTCTCTACATGTGATGCATACGTAATACTTCATAATTACTTGTCATTATGAGAAGACAATGTCTCTTTAAATAGTGCATGTGTATCTAGGATCGACAATTATGTGATATATCTGTCAGTTTATAGGAGTTATGAATTTTATCATTAATTAGTATGTGAGTTCAAGATGGATGCGCTAATGTAATAGTTAAGAACTTAATTGTAAATGCAGATTTGTATGTGGTATACAACATTATTTTTAGTTTATGCGAAACCTGAATATAGTTTGTTCAGAATAAGTATCTGAATCGATTCCAAAAATGTTTAAACCATGTTATATTTTGTCCCAAAAATATTTAAAAAAGGCTACAAGTTGGATACCGAGCGACACTAAGTACCTATCGCAGTCATTTAGGTACCTACTGCCAAATTATTATTATCAAAGAGCTCAAGACGACACTGGAGGCGAGCTAGCGGGCGCGTTGCGTGGTGACCACGTTTTTGCACGGATAGCCAGGCAACAGAACAAGCTTATAACTTTGTGATTTTTCATGAGATTATAGATTATTTACATAAAAATACTAGACAGGTGTTTCAGATTTCGCTCATACTAAAACTCATGTTGTATATTGAAGGTAAAAAGTTCAAACACCCTAAGAACATTTGCAGCAGTTAAATTCTTCATTCAACTCAATTTATGTTTAAATTAGAATGTATTTTGAACACATTTTAAAAGTTTCATATACAGCAAGGTTATTTAAGTCTTGCCATCAAAATGAGTCTTCAACTTGAACCTGACAAGACAATATCTTCTAATGGTTTCTTATACTTCTTCTTTCATATCGATTATGCCTTTCATCAAAAAACTTGGATCTAGTAAATGGCCAAGTGGCGGCAACATGGCGTCAAAATTTCACGTAATTGTCGTATTTCGAGTTATTATCAATGGTACCTTTGACACTATGAGCGCCTTCCCCGCCAGCACGAACAGGCCTGCTATCGCCATCGGGATCATCGCCATCATCTTCATTGCTCCTCCCATCATCATCATACCCATCATCTTCTTCATCTTCCCTCGCCCTGGAATTAGTTTGGTTGATTATGAGTATTTTAACTTCAAACACTGTTATAAGCTTTCACGGTTTACAACTAAACTTATACTGTCACTTACGGGATATCTTCTGTGATTGTTCATTACTGTGAGTGTGTTTTGCCGTGATTTACTGTCGAGTTCCAGTAGTGCGCGTAGCAAAAGACAAAGAAAGAGGGTAGATAGATTTGTCTGCTCTTAACAATTTATTTTCCATCCACCCGCATTCTCCAGTCAACCCGCGATCATGGCGCTTGCAACAGCGCCGAAATATCGGGAGCTCAAAATAATGAACAATCACGGAAGATATCCCGTAAGTGACAGTATAAGTTTAGTATTTTAACTTCTTGGGTTATATCAAGATTTCTATTTTCAACCCAAGGTTTGCAAAAATTACATCAAAGTCAAGTTTATCCTGCATAATACTTATGCAGCTTCCAGACAAAATATTTCTCTGACGATTGGCTGGTAAAAGAATGATTATACAATTTGACCATCAAATAGCACCAGTAGATTTAGAGTATCAGCGTCACTACTGTATTAGCTTACTGGCCAAATGATTTGGAGACTTATGACGAACCCTCAATATTTGAAAGACGTCTCATCCCGTTTCCTACACCACTTGACTTCAATATATGGTTTTCTAAATTGGCACAGTCGGTAATCATGCATGAAAAAATTTGATTGAAACCCAAATACACAAACGAAGCCACAAAATCATATTTCATGCTCAAATCGGTTGACGGTTCGTGAAACATGATTTGAACTTCGGAAGAAACGCTTCCTATTCATACCCTGTAAAGGATGGCATGAACATAACTATAGGTAATAATTTAAGTAAATCACGCAAACATAACGACAAAGAAAGCGGTGCATTTCTAACATTTCATGTACTAATTAGTGGATAGGATTTCCTGATAATTATATTATAGCTCGCACTTTCTTGTTATGTTAATGTTCTTCCGTCTGTCTGTTGTTTGTATAATATTGATTGATTAATTGTAAATTGGTTATTATGTTCTAGGAAGACTATAATTAAGTTTTAGGGGCGCTACACACAACATGTATTGTTCGGCTTGACCTAATTCGGCATGATAATACACATTAAATGTATATTTTGCTACCATATTGCGCCGAATTCAGCCGAATTAGACGATCTGAAAATACGCATATTATGCCAGATAGTGAAAATGGTAGACACAGTAACGATTTTTTGTTATAAACTTTACCAAAATTAAGTGCACTTCAAAAAATCCTCCTCCTGTTCATCTGTGGTACCTCTCTACGTCTCAGCACTCACCCAGACAT
Source organism: Noctua comes (assembly GCA_963082995.1). NCBI lineage: Eukaryota > Metazoa > Arthropoda > Insecta > Lepidoptera > Noctuidae > Noctua > Noctua comes. Next base: position 8,985,634 of record OY720289.1, read on the forward strand.
ACAACTTTCAGTAAAATAATTGAGCAATGCCGAGTCAAAAGACACTGAAGAAAACAAAATTATAGACAATCTAAAATCTAAAACTCACAATGGCAAATGAAAGAAGACGCTCTCATTTTCATTTAACTTACATCTAACAACTAAAGGCCAGACAATTGTACGATAAAGGGAAGGGTAAATGAAGATCACGCGGAAAAAGAAAGTAAATGAGCAAATAATAAAGATATAAAGAAAATCGTGGTCATTATTGTAATAGTTTTGACTAAAGAGGTTATTAAAGAATTGTTATATTGCTGGCAGTTACTCGACAGAGTGCAGTAAACTATAAACAAACATTTTACTTTTGATGAGTGGCTTTTCGGGAAGTCATTAGGTACAATTTTGCTAAACTCCTCGAAATTCTTCTTCGTCGTATCAATGATTCTGTATATTTCACTCAGTTAGCTTTGACCAGAACTCTGTCACATCGACGACGTTGGTACTGACCAACGTCGTCGGTGTGACAAAGTCGATATGATAATCTACAGACGTCAGCACATCAAACTACTACAATCTGCCAAATTTGTTTAATAGATTTTCAACTTTATCACTAAAGCGTAAGGTTTAAGGTTGATTGGGAAAATTTTACAGTTTCGGGTAGCAAGATGTGCTGGCGTCAATACCTTTTATCTTAAACAGAAGATGCTAACAAATAATTCAAAGTCAATCTTGCTGTTAAATGGCGAGATTGATTTTAGCTTGGAGATTAAAGTAGATTTTGAATGGAAGATGGATAAAAATCCATCTTCCATTCAAAATCTTTCATCTTTACTCATGCTTATCGCCTTCAAAGTTGACTGTAAATCACCTCCGGATAAAAGCTTTCATCGCATCTTCAGTGACGTATCAGATCAATGAAGTTGGTTATTTATCTATTTAAGCTTTATCTTGCATTTTTCCGTCCGTCAAACCATTCATCAGTGATTATTCGTCGTTTTAATGTCATCACAGTTGAGTCGTGAATTATTCCATGCATGTCGTTTTACAGACTAACTCACGAAGATCTATATAAACCCAAGCATACAATATAAAAGCTCATAACTGTTATTAGAAATCAGTGCACACCGGTTGACAGCTGACCATAATATTATAGTTAGAACAATCACCACACATTTGCTGTATGAGCCACTGTAATAGACATCGTATACCGAACGATGGTGCTTTAAAATAATGTGATGGCAACATTTAATATCGGTGGAAGAGATAGATTATGTTTTACAACTTATGAAAGCTTTGGTTTGAATTGCTTTTCATTTTTGAACGCCAAAAACTTACATACAAACATAAAATCACGCCTGTAAGTGTTAGGCCATTTATTTATACATCTACATTTCGAGTTAAGTCCCATGTATTAGGGGACGAGCCTATTGCAACTAGCCGAGAACAAATTGAGACTCCGGGCTGCTTCTGGGAATTCCTTTCGGAAAATTGAATACCAACTTGCCGAAACTCGAAATCGTATTCAGGACAGGAGCAGCGCTTGCGACTACTTGACCAACGAGCACTAAGCAGACTAAGCACATTACAGAAATGAAAAGTAACATCAGATCAAAAAAACATCAGACGTAAACTTTTACCTCGAACATAATATATGAGAATTTGGCATTACTTGATAGTTTTTTGGTCTAAGCTCATACCGTGCAATTTGACTATACAATCATCAATGAGAATGACTAGACAATTGTGGTAAATGAGATGATCCATCACAATACCGTCCAGCGTTGATTGGTGAAACGGAATAATTCAATATGTTTCCTGTTATTGCTGTATGACCCTTTCTAATGTTTATACAAAAAATGTTTGTTTGTGCAACATCTTTATCGTTAGCTACTATTGTGTGGACATCTTCAAAAGATTATACTTTCTTTGGCCAATCAACGCCTTGAGCAATTTTGTCTGCTAATGTTGTGTTTAGTTGTGTTTAGTACTTGAAACTTCAAATGATTGAAAGTAGCTACAAAACCATACTGAATTATAAAATTATGAATACGGAACTGAGACTGTCTATAAGAGTTTTTTAACTTTACAACCCCAAAAAAAAGCTAAACGAATTTAGCATTTATCAATCTTCAATCTTTATCCCTGACTCACGTCCACGTGGAACAATTTCTGAATTTCGCATTAGCCGCCTGCAAAAGCAAGTAGTTTTTAATGTTCGCTGGTCTTTCAATCGCAGCTCATCTTGCATTTTTATATCGACATAATATTTATTCATTTTCAGGCAACTTTAGAAACTTATCCTGTCACCAATTACTTATTACAGGCATTTAAACATTAAGATGTATTCGAGCATTACATTGTTAAAACAATAAACTGAAATTAATATTTTCACATATTGCTCACATCATTACAAATAATGTTTTATCTTCCTTAGATAATGTTATGAAGATAAGTATGGAGATTTTCTCAAGCTCGTTATGTACGCGAAACACGTTTAAGGGTCAGAGGTAAAGTTATAAAAGGCTAAGCGAAGTAGAAATGTTATTTATTATCTCTCGTTACGCCTTTACATCTCATATAAAAATATATGGTTTCATGTTGGATCCTTTATGTTGTACGTATTTTAAGGATCTAATTTAGTAGAATTCTAAAAGGAATGCTAATAGGTGATCCTGATGACCTGGTATTTTTGCAAAGACTCCTGAACCATACATAACATCTTGAATTTAGTTTTTCACGTTAATGGTCGATTTTAAAAAGATCCTTACGCTAATTGGATTGCTTTGATTTGCAAAGTTTGCGGAATTATGGCCATTTGCCTAGATTACCTATATTCTTGACTATGGAATGGGTCTATTATACGGGACTCAAACATAAGTGGCAAACTGTGGGTTTACTATTTAGGTACAGCTCTGCCTATCCCTTCGGGGATTACAGGTGTGATGTTATGTTGGCTGTAAATCAAGGTTAAAGGTTAATCAGTAGCAAGGTCATAGATTTTGCCTAGACATTGCGGGGCAAACCGCAGCCTGGTCTAAAGATGCGATACTAAAATGAATGCAATTACTGTGAGTCACCAGTTTTCTATTGAAGTCAGTCATTCCGTGCTCAAAAAGCCAATATTTTTTTTTTTAATAGTGAGCTTTGGACATGATAACAACCAAGCAGGCAAAGATATACAGGTAATACAAAGCCTAGATTAATTCATGATCGATGATCTAAGAAAAGGCTTTTCTAAAGCTCTGACCTAGAGGTTCGTTCGATCTGATATACGACGAGAACCCTAATCAGATGAAACGGGATATTGTAGAATGTATGCGAGCAGAATTGCGATCAATATAAAATATATATATATCAATTGCTTCTTAACTGGTAGTATAAAATGAACATGTCATATGAAACGTCTTCAGTAGTGATGTGACAAAAATGTGTTGCATTTCACTGTCGTTTCTAATGCAAAATATGCAACCACTAGATAATTATTGCAGATGATGATGATGAATATTTACTAATGTAAATAAGACTGTTTCATTTGCCATTCACGCAATAGCTTGTGTCTCATTTCCTTTAAATATGATTGAAGATTTGAGACAGAATTCAAACAAAATTGTAAATATTCTATACGGGAAATTGAGCTTTAAAGATTTTAAGTTTATACGATTATAGGGAAAGTAATAATTGCAATTACATTTCAAATTGATATTGCAGGTAAGTTAGTTATAATTGCAGTATCTTCCGAAGACATGGTAGGTCATCAAGGTCATAGTGAAGATTACAGCAAAAAGTTTCTTCTAGTGAGTTTTAGAATTTATGCGGTCAATGGTCAAATCTAAAGCATTATAATGAAATAATTTGAAAGTTTTGGAACATTTTGTTCTGATATTTTGCTTCAGTAATATTTACACGAGCATAATTTGCCTTAAGTAGTCCAAAGTCGCGAGCTTTAAGAGAGAGCTTTATATGCAATTAAGTTAGGCTCAAAGTTCATTGGAGAATAACTTAGTGTACTCAAAGTTCTGTTTATTCCTTTGCACAAAAATATGAATAAAGGAATCTAGGTCACTGATTTAATTTAATTTAAAAAATAGTTGATCTGTCAATCTTCAAAAATGTTGGTTTGTATTCAAAATCTGTTTATGCACCAAATATTATGATTAGAATACTAAAATATTTCAACCAAGATTCGAACCTGTGGAGTTTTGACCACACACTAACACCAACCACAGAACTGCTTAACTAAAAACGAATAAACAAACAACATAATTACCTTCCTCGACTCCTTTATTCAGATCTTCACCGGAAACCTTAGGCAAAGATAGCTGCACTGTCCTAGAATTGGCAAACGCCGCGATACGATCCCACAACATTTCCGTTAAAGCTTCGTCTTTTCCCAAATTCCTTGGCAACACTGAATCAATATCATTCTCATTGATCGCTGGTAGATTACTTCCTGGTGTCTTGACAACATCGACACCATCAACTAAAGGTATAACTTCCATCCTGGCTGCTCGATCAAAGAACAGTATGGCTTTTTTCTTTAAACAAGGTACGAATCCATTGGAATTTTGGCAGTCTTCATAAACTCTGCTAAAGAATCGTAATCCAAGTTCGTCTCTGGCCAAACTTGAGGTTAGGAAGAGAGATAGTAATAGCACTTTTTGGAACATTTTGTTTGATGTTAGTCGCGCGGTAGAGGGAATATGACTGTGGTTGGATGGGCTTTGGCGCGCAATTTATATGCTATGTTACGGGGGCATTTGAGAGGCTAGATTGTGCGGGTGAGTTTTTAGTTAAATGGGGCAAAGTTGTGTTCAGGGAAGGATTGTAAGGGTCAAGTGTAAACGAAGGGAGGTGTTTTGAGCTTTTGTTGAGAGATTAGTTAATTATTTTGTATGATTGTTGTTTATAATTTTTTTAATGATTTAGATTGTTTAAAAATGCCTATAAGTATCCAAATATTTTTTGTAATATAGGTACTGTTTAGAAACTTTATTTAATTGGTTATATTCTATTACATTTAACATGTTCTACAGCAATTCATTATTTTCATTATTTTTTGCAAAATGTTATGTCTGCTTTTTTGGAAAAATTCGATCTATGAATCCTAATCAAAAAATTTAAGTTTCTCTGTCGTTGCACTACGGGATCAACATTTTTGTAAAAGCTACATTAATATCTTCTAATGGTTTGCTAGTGCTTAATCAGGAATTAGTTCAGACTTCGCTAGCGGAATACAAGTTCATAATTATAAGATGGAAAGCATTGGATCCTGTAATTTATATGCAGCTGCTGGTACCTGCAAAATGGTTTTTAGGGAAATTGCGAACTTTTCTTTCTACAAGTTTGTTTAAATTATTTCACCTGTTATTTCGTAGCCATGCCCATAGTTAAAATTAATCCAATATTTTTTTAACAAATTGTACGGCCATGTCTGCCTCTTGCCTAATGAGGTGTGGGCAAAAATAGCCACTTTGCTGAGCCCTGATACAGCCAGAAGACGTTGCGGTAGACCTCGTGGAAGATGGTGGGACGGGCTAGACAATACCCAAGACCAGTGGTTCACCTTAGCCCTGGATCTAAAAAACTGGAGCTCATGGGGACAGGCCCAGTTGTGGGATGGCACAGACTAGCAGTATCAGCATGCGGTTTTGTTTTCGATTTCCAGGTCGGGTAAAATTATTGGGTTTTTCTATGATAAAATTTTTGCAGTAGCTGGCAGTATTGGTAGCAATAGGCTCGTCCCTTATTTGATGGGACTTATACATAACTAAGTATACCTCTGACTAACACTTCAGTGAAAACGAGTGTGATGTTGTGCGTTAAACAAATTTTACCATTTCATCCATAACACATTTCAGGAACACAAAACTGTAGACAAGTCGTGATGCAGTATTACTCAAATTGTCGCTGTAGTTATGGTCTGACTTAGAAATCAGCCTATCTCAAAAATAAAATTACCGTGAATATTCATAACACATATTACAACAACAAATCCTATTAAAAACATTAAATTTGCATAGTTTTTATAAGTTCATACAGTGTTTTTTTTAAGTTTTAATGCCTAATATACATTCATTTGCAAATTATCATGTGGATGGTATGTTTAGCTTACGTTACTCTATACTACGTAGATAATTTATATCTAAACTTAGCTCGGTTTATGCCATATCTCAATTACTGGATGAGTTTTTGTGTAATGCTACATAATAATATGTGTTTTTGGGCACAATAAATAATTAGGAATAGAACGTACAACGATACACACATAATAGATGGCAGTCTTCTTTATCTTAGCGATGGAAAAAATCCCTAAAAGTTTGTTTGGCCCAAAAATTCAGGTGCGTGAACTCCGATTACTAATGCAGGGTCATCAAGTGCACGGTTATAGATATAGCAGTATAGTTGTTTGTTTAAGACCTATCTCTGCTGCATCTAGTTGTATTAAAATGTTGTGATACATTAGATGTAATAAAAAATAACGTAATGTCGTTTCAATTTGTGAAATATTAATTAATTGAAGAGAAAATAGAGCATCAATTAATGCTATTAAAGTTCAAAAACCTAATTGAAATCTAGCTAGTAATTCTTTTCACTCATGATGTATCATAATTTTATTTGCAAACACGGGAGGTTTTGAACATAATTTAACAATAAGAAAATATTTTTCCATTAGAAATCCTCTAGTATACAAACAATAAACATCCTGACATGTTTATTGTAACGTAAGCTAGATATAAACTCACTATTTCAGTAATTCAGTTTGGATTCTAATGTGATGTTAGTAAGTAAAAGTCAGTGAAGAGTAGTCATTAGGTGAGCTATGGATACTTTCACTAGTAAAGTTGTTTTGTTACATTAAACTGCTATGGTTATGTCAGAAGGATTTACAGTGTTTCATTTAGTAATCTGCTATGCACAAATAATTTGCAGTAAAGAGATATTAATGCTCACAGCTGGATGAGAGTTGCCATGAATCCAGAAGATGGCAGTGTGATTGAAGAGGCTTTTGTACAACAGTAGACGTGTCATTTGGATGGGTGGCAGCGTTCGTTTTATTTTGTTTTATTACCAATAAAAAAAACTTTTCTTTCTAACTTCGTTACCTTGACTTTATTTATTTAGGGGAAACAGACAATTCTACAATATAATATGTTACAGTAAATACAGGGTGTAAACAGACTTTTCACATATCCGTCAACTGAGCATTCTGTACATCAAACTAAGTAACTTTACGCAAAAAATATTGCTGGGAATCGACTTTTTTTTTTGGGGTGAAAAATCACGTTTTAAGGTAGGATTCGATGGAAATCACTCAAAGCATTGTGCTGATGGATGGATTGAATAGTACGGGGGTCGTGGAGGTGTGTAAAGTAAAAATCTCACATTAAAAACATGTATTTAAAAAAAAAACTTGTGAAAAAGTTGGAACTTTGACCCCCAAAATCTCCGAAACTAGAAGGTTCCCAGGTATGGTCTAGAACAAAAAAATGATCGCAAAGACGGGGAGAACAAGTGCCTTTCTTTTATGTTAAGGGTCTGTTTACACCCTTTATTAAACGTATTAGAGGTAGGCTAATGTACAATCCACGACGTTTCCACGTATAACTTAAGTTAGGTTAAAGATACAGTGTAGACACAGTATTTTAAATTAGAATAACGTAAATAAGAAGACAAAAAAGTAATAAATATTAAGACAGGAAGAGATAAGAATCAAAAATGTAAAATTCTTAACATATCTTATGATTAATTAAATATAAAACTGCTTTATATATAGAACTTACCTCGATCATTTATAACTTTTTTTTTTAATATTGTTTGTTGAAAATTCTACTAATATTATACATGCGAAAGTTTGTGTAGTCAGTGGCCCGAAAGTCTGATAACCAGCCTTACCAAAGGGAATCTTGTTAGCCAATACTAATCGAGTTGAGAAGGCAGGTCAGATAGGCAGTCGCTCTATATAAAAACATGGTATTCAGCTGCATCCGGTTAGACCGGAAGTCGACTCCAACATAGTTGGGAACAGGCTAGGCAGATGAATAGAGTAGAGATATAAGATTTTAAACTATCATGGTCACTAACATTACTATTAATACTAACGGGATATTTACCATGTTTACTGTTTTCTATGAGTTCCCGATATTTCTGCGCTGTTGCAAGCACCATGATCAAACAAGCAACAAAACAGTAAACAAAACAACAAACAAAACAGTAAACATGGTAAATATCCCGTTATTATTAATAGTAGAGTAGAGATGTTGAAAATATTCCTTCTGAATCTGTATTTTAACGATCTTTAAGAAACCATGTATGTCGTCGATAATTACTTGAATGACTTATTATTCTGTATTTTAAATCAAAATTATAAAACACTTCATGTGCGTTAATTTTAGGTGTGTGCCCAAAGCATCTAATAGGAGAGCAGTTCGTTTAACTGAATTTATAGGCTTTGGGTTATTTTTTTTTAAATATTTTTGAACAATGTGGTTCCAAGAACCCATCTGGGTTTTTTTTTCAGGTGGAAAAACAAAATAACTGGGTCATTAAAAAATAAATCAAGAAGTATGACGACCTGTTTCTTTTTTCGGATTGGGAATCATCTAATGACCACCCCCCCACTCTGGGCGGAGCGGAAGGGAGTGTCAGACTTGTACTGACTAAAACCCATCCTGATTCACGGATTTTCTTATTAATCAAAAAGTGAAATTAGCATTCACCGATTGCATGTCAGCTCTAGGAAATGGGTTACTTTAATGTTTGTTCATGATGAGCAACCTTTCACGACGCGTGAGTTACTAGTGCGAGCTGATAGCTTCACGACTGCTAGCGTGGCGAGGTGAGCAGTGGGCCAGGGTGAAAGTAATATTCATGATGGTGTTTTGGTTTAGATGTCAAGCGTAATTAAGAGATTATCAATAAAACTATTAAACAAAGAAATAAACCAGCCAAGAGAAGACATTTATTTGTAGAAACATGAGTATGTTGTAGTGTATGATACAAGACATTCAGGTTGTTCACAAACAAATAAGATCCACCATGTTCGGCCTTTGGGGCATACAAATGTATAGGAAGAAGAAAAGTCATTCATATGCTAAAAACATTTTGTATTTTTTTATGGATCTCCAACAAAAGATAAATACACAAAACATTATTAGAAATAACGAAATATATTAGGTAGGTGTACTCCTTATAAGAAAATACAGCATGCACAATAAAGTTAACAACTATGCTAACAAATTAATTAAGCCCAGAATAAATTAAATTAAATTTTAGCAGTATAAGAATGATAAAACACAAACAAATTTAGTTAGATACGGAAACATGAAAGAATAAAAAAAATCTCTCTTAAAAATCGTAATTTTAACATTGGCATAATTTCTTAAAATACAATTCTTAACATTAAACATAAATTATAAAGATTCACAAAGCTATGCTATGTTAGGTTTCTTGATAAAAAATTAAGTTTTTAATTTACCCCTGAGATAGTTCTACCATTATTTGATAGGTTAAAGTTAATTTCTATACTTGATTACGTGGAAATATTTACAATGATACAACAGCTTTGAACTTATGACCTTACGTCACTCAGCACGTCATTATCCATCTCAGTATTGCCATCATTATCGTTTCCAGAAAACTGCAGAACGAATTTCAATAGATTTAACTCTCTCTTTTATATTTATTCCGTGTGTAGTTGTAGTATTTGGTTACATGTTGCAGAAGTCTTAAAATTTATTTCCTTTATTTATATTTTTACAAATTTTTTACATTTTTAAATATTCCTTAGAAAAAACAATATAAAAACATTTAAAAATATAAAAAAAAAATTGTAGCCCACCGGTATCGGGAACAGGATCCAAGCTACCGGCGGTCAGGGCTCCAGAGAGAGAAACCTCCTAACAATACGAGCCGTGTCTAGAAGTACCGCTCTCTGAATCAAGCCCTTGATCCAGCTGCCTAACGAGAGCCTCCTCAGGTATTGGTCGAGGCTCTTGGCAATTAAGCCATGGGCTGATACAACTATCGGCACAATGATCGCTGAGTCCACATCCCACATGTCGACAACCTCGTGAGCCAAGTCAAGATACTTGATTTGCTTATCTTTCTCGGCTTTCACGAGGTTCTCATCATGCGGGACCGTTATGTCAACAATCATTGCGCGCCGCTCTGATCGATCCACCACCACTATATCAGGCTTATTGGCTACAATAGTCCTGTCAGTGATGATGGATCGATCCCAGTACAATGTGATACTGCCATTTTCGAGAACTGGGTCGGGCACAAACTTATAGTACGGCACTTCCGATTCCACAAGGTTGTATTTTAGAGCAAGTTAATAAAATGATTATTATTTATGTTATTTAATCGTTTATAATTTTGGTAACTTGGTCTATGAATAGGCAATAAAACTCAACAACGAACTTACGTATCATAAGGTGTCTATATTTTTATGGATTAAGTAGGTATTGACGAGTGTTCAATAGATCTATCGTCTGCTGTTAAGCATAGAAACCTCCTGATTGCATCGGCCGCCCGATACGAACCAACGCCTATCAGTATGATACGCTGTCCACGCCATACTCACTTCACCCCTGACGACCCGATAACCATTCTCCAGAATAGCAGTAGGGAAACCAGTAAATTTAGAAAATACAAACACAGACCGCCAATATTCCGACTTCGCCGTCGAGGTCCGCCGCGACGTCCTCGTTCACTTCCCTTGCATGGGATGGCTCCGCGATGCTGAGCCAGTAACCATCCAGCCTGTCCCGCCGCGACGCCTTAAGCAACGCCTTAAGCCGAGGCTCGTACCCCACAGGGGACGCCCATAGCGTGTGGTCGCCTAATTTATTTTTTTAAGCCCCTGGCTGGGGGCCTTACATTCAAGGCACCCACAGAATAGACCCGGTTTAGCACAAAACAGCCTCATAGGTTGACCTGCGGGATGCCATTAAAAAAAAAACATCTTCTTCTGTTTTTCTGACCTTCAATGTTAACAAGCACAGCGATAAAGTTCAGAAGTTGACTTTACTGAATAATTTAGTAACAATAATGGAACCATCATCACATCGTATTCAAATCAGTCACGCACGCCATGACAGTTTTTAAAGTGTTTTTACTTTCACCTTTTTGTACATTATTATTGATATGTTTTGAGTGGAGTACGCACATCAAGTGCCTTTGGTGTATAAGTACACAAATGGTCACATTCCAAATAGAAGGTAGCTAGGTTTGTTGTGTATGAAAATATTTAATTAACATTTTTGCATTTACGCAAACAGTATTGGATATATACATATAGTATTTACTCAGCACACGCACTATTATGCTATAAAAAGCTGTGGTTAGCTGTCTACATTACCATTTTTTTTCTTTTTTTGAACTATCTCGACTTTTTCGTCCGATTCCCGGGTCGGTCAAATTGTTATTGGGTTTTTCCATTAGAAATTTCTCAGTAGCAGCCACGAAGTCTGGATTTGTACCCAGTTAATGGCAATAGGCTTGCCCCCTATTATATGGGACTTAAAAATAACAGGCGAAACGTGGGTGTACAAGTACCTACACCCCTGCCTAACTCTTCGGGGATTACTGGCGTGATAGTAATTACCTTTTCAACTGACTGCACTTTTTAACGGACAAAAACTAGCAAGTCAAAAATACTATTTGGTATTACAGGCAGCTAACTTGCAACTAGAAACTTTTTTGTGAGGGGGTTGATTAGTCAATACTTTTACTTGGCAGTGTATTATACAACATTAGTTTTAGTATATGCGAAACCCGAAACACGTGTCGAGTGTTTTTAAGTAAAGAATCTATGTACAAAATTTCAAAACTGTATGATGAAAAATCACAAAGTTATAAGCTTGTTCTGTTAACTAGTTGTCCCTACAAGAACATGGTTACTGCGCGGCGGACGCCCCCGCTGCGCTCGCGCCTCGGCGTCGACTTGCGCTCATTGATAATAATTTGGCAATAGGTACCTAACCGTACGGCAATTATATTGTAATTAACAGGTGATAACATTTTCCATCACACTCGCAGTTTTATTATATTATTGCGGATAGGTACTTACCGTCGCTCGGTGTCTAACTTGCAACCTTTTTTAAATATTTTTGGGACAAAATATAACATGGTTTAAAAAATATTGGAATCGATGCCGATACTTATTTTAAACAAACTATATTCAGGTTTCGCCTATACTAAAAATAATGTTGTATAAAAAAACAATAATTTTGCCTGTACACCAAATAGTTTGAACGACAGTACATCGAGCGAATCATAAAGCTATTGATTAAAGTGGTGCTCAAACAAGAGTTCTCAAACTTTTTCTTCGCTCGTGTTTGAATTTTTCCTGGTGGTTTGTGGGTGTAATGCAACATAGCAAAGCTTTCTCCAAACTTAATGTTATTACCACAAAGAATCTTGAACAAAAATGTATATAATGACCATTATCTAGTGATTGTAGGTTAAAAAAAAATTTCGTCAGGTTAAGCCGTGCTTGCCTAGTTTGGTCTTTGGATGGGTGATCACCCATTACACATAGAGTTTTTTCAGTGCTTCAGAGAGCAGGTTAAGTCATCATATCATTTTTAGATCTTTGACAGTTGTTACAGGTAGGGCTCAATGTAACGTACTCAAAACATTGTACTGATGGATGGATTGAATAGTACGAGAGCCGTGGAGGAGTTTAAAGACAAAAAAACTTTGAAAACGTTGGAACTTTGACCCCCAGTATCTCCGTAATTAGAAGCTTCCCAGGTATGATCTAGAACAAAAAAATGATCGCAATGACGGGGAGAACAAATGCCTTTCGGCTTCGTTAAGGGTCTTGTTACAGCCTTCATGAACTTCCCAAAGACACAGTCAAAACTAGGAAAACATGGTTTTGGGTCTAACATAAGAATATAGAGATTTATAATTATGTATAATATGTACTAATATTTCATACTTTGTTAATTAAAGTTCATCTTACCACGAAATCTTTCTCCAACCCCAATTCAATTGAATGCCAAACAACTAATTTCATTTAATTCACTTTCGTTCTACACATAATTACACCTTAAGCTTAAAAACTACTCATACAAAGTACAGCTTAATGAAGTTTCCACTCAATAAACTTTATGTATGGCTGTCCTAAGCGCATGATAATAGCAGGTACTGGTATCACCCACTTTCATGGGAATTATGAGGTACAGGTACAGGTAATTGTGGATTGCAATTCTACTACATATTTACTAGCTTCTGCCCGCGGATTCGCTCGCGAGGAGGTCGGGAATTACACCACGGGATCAAACTATCAGGTTAAAAAGCCCTAACCTAGGTCATAACTGCCATGCACGAAGATCGGCTGAGTAGTTAATGCGTGACAAACTAACAAACAAACACACATTCGTAATAATTATAAGTTGTGATTTTAATAATGAATTGTTGTGGTGTTGTTGTTGAATTGTTGGTGTTTGTTGTTGGATTTTAATGAAAGAGTTAGGTAAAAGAGTAACAACTTAAGGCTTATTCAATAATGCACTGCTTTTGCTATTGGTTTTATTTATTTTAGGCGCCACGTGTTAATTTAATTTAATGTAGGGTCTAAAAGCCACTAATTATTGTATTATAGCAGTAAGTAATACCATAATTATTATAAGACAAGCGCTTATGTATACTCCATGTTTCTTGGAATTTGGATAAGATCATTCTGATTAATCTACCCCAATTTATTGTAAAACAGTTTTGTTTTAGTTTTGGCGTACAATAAAGTATATTCTAACACTGTTTTAAGCTTTCACGGTTTACAACTAAACTTATACTGTACATAAATTGTAAAGTACATTCTATTTATTTTATTCAATTTGCCGACTTGATCCACTCCATTTTCCAACCTTAGTTTTTAGTGCACGTTTAATTTTGGTTTTGTTTGATTAAACCTTTTCAGAATATTTTCATGTTTAAATTTATTTATGGTGTTTGTCAAAGAATTAAGACAATATTTACTAACCTTTAATTGGTCACGCCTAAAAAGTTACGGTCACGTGGGGTGCGTGACACCCCAATCTTATAAATCAAATACGAAATACGTGCAAAATCACGATTACTTGATCATAAAGGACACGTATTTTTATGAAGCTACCGGGAACTTCAGCGTTTAAATTCAGAATTTATAAAGGTTTAGACCTTTAAGGATGCGCTGATCTAAGGGTTAAAGTCTTTAACCGTGAGGCAACACCGCCTGTACCTGTACACCTCTATTATCGTGCTTAGAGCTACATTTACAAAGATCCGTCAAGTATATGACGCGTCACTTTAAGTACCGCTCGCAAACACGCACTTAATGTACTATGAGTCTATGAGGCCTTATTTACACATAGGATGTTGCAGATTTAATTACAGTGGTTGAGAGAATGAATGAAGGGTGATTAATAGAAGGAGATCATGATTGACACATTTAGGACATTATTTAAAACTTAACATCAGACCATCACGCCTTGTAATCCCCGAAAGATTAGTGTACCTACCAGGGGTTTGACGCATTTGGTGCACAACTCAACTTGTACACCATGCTAAAATGGTGAACTTATCAACTTAGTCTGCCATATGAGAAATGCACCAGTTGCTAAGTTCACCAGTACACCTAATAGGGAGCGAGCCTATTGCCATCAACCGGGCACTAATCTAACTTACCCTCTTACCCTACAACCCCCCACTTCTTGAACGGTTTTCTCATGTTTTAACAAATAAATCGTTCTTTCTTTTTCGTGTGGTTAGTGCCTAAACTGGGGTCACAGAATTAATACTGCCCACTTGGCTTTACGTACCGTCGAAAAATATCTCTCAGGCATGCTGGTTTGGTTTCCTCACGATGCTTTCCTTCATTGAAACAAGTGATAATTATACAATACTCACATGAATCCGAAACATCAGAGGTGTCGTGTCTTGGGGGCCGTCTCCACGAGCGAGAGAATCGCGGCGATATTATCGTCGTGCCACGTATTTCTATACGAGAATATCGCCGCGATTCTCTCGCTCATGGAGACTGCCCTTAACAGAGTGTATAGAATTATACGTGCCACGACGATAATATCGCCGCGATTCTCTCGCTCGTTGGGATCTAACTCGAGACCTATGACTTGGCAGTCCAACGACGGTTTCACCACTAGGCTATCACTACTGCTAATCAACAAATAAATAAATTATCGATCTTTGATCTTTTTGAATTTCGTTTTGAACTGCCTAGTGGTCGCATAATATCTACTGTTGATCGTGACGTCCTAGCTTAGATTTCCAGATCGGTTCAGCAGCTACGTAGGTACAGACGATAGCACATCAAGCTACCCTTTTTTTTTGCTAAACTGTCAAATTTTCCCATTCAACATAGAACCTAATTCCTTAGCGGTAGAGTTGCAAATCTATTAAAGAAATTTGAAAGATTCTAGTAGCTGATGTGCTGAAGTCTGTACGTAGTTGCTGCAAGAACGCGATTTGTAGAAATATCGCATATTCTTCGCTTTTAGTTTTCAAGCTACTTGAGCAATTCCTGAAACATAGAAAGCACAAAAACTTATAGAACCGGCTTCCAAAAATAATGACTTTATTTGTTTCATTGATTTTTTTGCCACCGATTTCCAAAAAGTTATTTTAAATTTTTCTTTTTTGGAAGACGTTACTGTTTTGCATATTTTTTATTTTGATTTTACCATTTTTAGTTGTAGTGCACAAATTCTTGTCATATAGTAATTCTACATTGTAACTTAAGGGATCGTCATGACTGTCGTCAACATATGCCAAAATGAAAATTACATACATACCTATCAGCTAACTCTTAATCAAGAAATATGGGACCACCGCGACCACCTTTACCAAATGTAAAAAGAATCACGTTTTTTCGAAGGGTAGGCACAGCTCAATGTACTGATAGTTCACCCACATTTCATCAGTTATAAGTTCCACGGGGGTGAGCCTATAATTGCCATCCACCGGGCACGACTCCTGTCCAATTTTCCCGACCTAGGAATCGAACCCAAGGTCTCATGTTCAGCAGTAGTGCTACATAAGTACAATGCTATTTCACTTACCGTATAACAGGCCAAACACTCGAAAAGAACCAAAGAAGGTATGACATTCGCCGGAAAAGCTTCATGCCGTAGTAGTTCAATCATTGAAGCATAGATGTCGCTGGTTTAAATATGCAGCACTTTCGTAAAATAATAATGATGAATGAAAGGCAAAATGTTGGAGTATTGGTAGTAGTCCGGTTCAAGAAAGGAAAATGTATTATATTATTCCTTGGTTAGATATATTTATCTAAACGGCATGGGCTTCACTGTTACCAGTTCATATTGTATGGTCTAGGTCGTAAATGAAATTGGGTATTTCCAAACTCGGACCAAATTTTATTTTTCTATTGACATTTCCCGGTTGGTCAAAGTCAATTTGATTGGCTGATTTCCTGTTACATGAGACTTACATGTTATCATCATCAGCTTTAGCCTTTCCCAAACTATGTTGGGGTCGGATTCCAGGTTACACCAACTGAAAACAAAAATAATTGTACCTGGTTTGCTTTTTTTTGGTTTGTTACTACAATGTCAACGAATATTTAAATGATAAATCTTTGAAAAATATAGATTTAACAAAAAAAATCTTAGAATAAGTTAGATTATAAGATACTTAAATGATAAGTCCTCATCTCCAAATATTATTAACTTTCTTTTGCTGTGCCCGACAGGGTCCACGATTGTTTCTTTTAAAAAATGTCTACCACCTAAGCCTACATTGAGGAATGCAATAAAGAATTGAGTATGATTATTATTTCCTTTATTTATTTATATACAAATTAATAACATTTTTAAATATTCCTTAGAAAAAAAACAATATAAAAAAAAACATTTAAAAATATAAAAAAATTGTAGCCCACCGGTATCGGGAACAGGGTCCAAGCTACCGGCGGTCAGGGCTCCAGAGAGAGGAACCTCCTAACAATACGAGCCGTGTCCAGAAGTACCGCTTTCTGAATCAAGCCCTTTTAAGTATTATTATTATTAACTATGGAGTTCCCATTCCTTTGCCCTTCAGGCATGATATTATCTAGAAAAAGGCTACTCCACAAACGTTGTGATAAAGAAAAACACATCTCATAAGCACACAACGATGACAACAAATAAATTAACCGCAGTCGATACCTAATATCCATGTTAATCCGCTAAATCATTAGAAAACCAACATGTTGTCTTCATTGATTTATCTTCAGTAATTGGTAGCAACCACCTATCGCGGGACATCGACGTAATTATCGAATAAATTGCATAATAGTATGCACGCGAACACGAATGTTTGGTTGTAATCGATCTGTTGTTTCGCTTTTTGGGGTTAGCAGAATTAGTGTTCATCATCATCATCATCATCATATGTTGGGGTCGGCTTCTAGTCTAACCGGATGCAGCTGAATACCAGTATTTTACATGGAGCGACTGCCTATCTGACCTCCACAACCCAGTTAGTACTGGGTAATACGATATCCCTTGGTAAGACAGGTTGTCAGACTTTTTGGGCCACTGACTACCTTACGACTATCAAAGATCTACAAATGACACCCGGGACCAACGGATTAACGTGCTTTCCGAGGCACGGAGGAAACTCGGTATGTAATAGGTGGTCACCCATCTACAGACCAACCTAGGCAAGCACGGCTTAACCTAAAGGTCGACCCGAGCGGCTGTTATTATTTAGCCACGAGCTCCTCCAGCTAAGACATAGACATCAATTTTTATATTAACAACCGTCTGTTTTTAGGGTATCGTGCCATAAAAGGGAAAATGGAACACTTATTGGATCAGTTCCTTGCAGTAGCGAAGGGTCAATTTTCGTAAGAGGTAAGCCGGGGTACATACCTTTACTGTATAGAATATTATTGGCTATAGAATACTGACTGTGCCATTTTTCAAAGGGAAGCCGGTAGTAATCGGGTTCTATGGAAGCTTCGCCACTGGTTCCTTGTCCGTCTATTTGTCTGCCAAGACCTCTTTTTCTCAAGAACGCGTGGTGGTGTCAAGTTGAAATTACAACTTAATCAAATTCTTAAATCTACGGTCCCTTGGAGCTTTAAAAAAATCAAGCTTCTAAGTCAACATATTAAAAAAGGCCATTTATGATGAATATTTTGCTTATTCGCAATTAAATCAAAACCTTCATCTCTTTGACCTAAAATACAGTACGGTGTTACAGCACAACTAAAGGAATAACAAAAATCGTTATTTTGTAGTAGTATCACATAAATAATATATTTTTGCGAAAACGAAACGAACACACGCGGTTGGAGAAATGAACTTGACTTACATATAATATCGATGTATGGGGGAGTATTATTTTAACTGTAATCAATCCGACTTAACTTTTTTTCTGAAGAGCTTATGAATTTCAGGTGATGGGCAAACTACCAACATACAGGGTGTAAACAGACCCTTCACATATCCGTCAACCAAGCATTCTGTACAAGTAACTTTACGCAAAAATTATTGCTGGGAATCGACTTTTTTGACGTGCCAACGTCTTATAATTCGATGGAGCCGGCTGCACGCACGAAAAAATGAGGCGTTACCTCGCTCTGAGGCGTTCCATAAAACTATTGCTCAATGCACATTCATTTTTTGAAAAATGCAACCATTCCATCAGTATTTTCTTATGACGTTGTCACGTTCAACTATCGTCAGTAAACCGACTTTACAGACAACCGATTTTTTTTGGGGTTATAAATCACGTTTTAAGGTAGGACTCTATCGAAAGCACTAAAAGCATTGTGCTGATGGATGGATTGAATAGTACGAGGGTCGTGGAGGTGTGTAAAGTATCTTACATTAAAAACATATATTTTTTAAAAAACTTATGAAAAAGTTGGAACTTTGACCCCCAATATATCTCCGTAACTAGAAGGTTCCCAGGTATGGTCCAGAACAAAAAAATGATCGCAAAGACGGGGAGAAAGTGCCTTTCGTTTGAGTTAAGGGTCTATTTAGACCCTTTATAAGTTTGTCCGGAACCCGCGGTGCGTGAGTCAGTCTCGTACTTTTCCGTGTTTTTTCATATTTTCGGATGACTGAGGCGTTACTGAGCAACTATTGTTATCATGAAAAGCTTTACCTGTTTAATTATGTACTCAGTTCAAAGGGAAAGTGTACCTTAGCAGTATGTCTAGAAAACGACGGGATATGAAAGATTGTTCAAATTGTAGACAGATGCAGTGAACAGATGTAGGTCGTCATTGAACTGAGCTGATCGCGGCGTAATTGAGATCGAATTAAGTTAAATTGCGTCCATGTTGTAGATCTAGTAAGTTTGTGGTGGATTTCATAAAATACTGTGAGGTAAATAACTGAAGATCTCATGGGAATTCGTTTTTACCGACTTCTAGGGAGGACTTGAGAGGATTATCGACATTACAGATAAAATGTGGGTTTAGTTTCACATAAAGCATGAACATTACTCAACAAATAAAAAGGAAATCATCGACAGGACGAAGAAGATTACACATCATCACTTCTGCTGTATGGCAAATAAGTAAGTTCCTAATTATTATAGGGAGCAAGCCTATTCGCATCAACCGGGCCCGCACACAGACTCAAGACTGTTGAAACCCAACCCCGTCCGTAATGCTTGGTGCTAAGTGACAGCCGTTGGTATTGCAATACGTCCTAAAGAAATATAGATAACAGTTATTATTAAGCTAAAGTCTACATTTTTCTACTGCGCAAGCTTCCATCTACTCACCCCTATCCACAAAAGTTAAAGTCAAGATGTTAAACTCATTGCAATGCATCATTGAAAATCTTGCTATTAATAGACTACACAAAAACGGAATTGTGATCATGCTCCAATGAGCTTCATCACTAGTCAGACTGTTAGACGTATTGAACTAAGCTGTTCAGTCTAATACCCTGAAAAGTAGAATTTTCCCTTAAAGCCTGAAGCTTGACAGTGACCTTGACTTTGACAATCCGCTTCGTCAGCATGAGAGCGATGACTGGTCACTCACACACACGAGACGAGACCCATACAAGCGAGGATCCGACGTGCACATGCACGCCTCAGTGCACGGCCATACGATGCAACGATTGCACGCTCTAAAAGATTTATAGATAAATGTAGTTCCCGGTGAAAATAGATAAATGCCAGTGCACATTTACACAGTGCACATTTCAATAGACGCAACCGCATAAGCCGGACATCGGTCCACATTGAGGGGACACCCGCGGTTTTCCAACAAGATGCAGTGCCGCGGTATTGTCCTTTTGTGTTTTTGTGTGCTCTCCGCTTCGGCTGACACCTTCGGAGCCAGCCTGAGGCTGTTGGGCAAGGTGTATGACAACTGTGAGAAGTCCCAGGAGATAGTTAAGTGTTTGAAGATCCAGGCGACGAAGCTAGCGGATAGGGCGGCGCGCATGGACACGCTGCCCATCCTCGATGGAATCTCCTTAGTGAAGCGCGCTGAAGCCAGCAGAGCCTCACCAAATGCTCTCCCTGAAGATGAAGATCTCGAATCACTACCGTCTGACAAAATTGACAAATACTTGCAGCTTGCAACTACTAAGTTAATGCAGACACATCGGGTCTTCATATCTCCCATGGATGTCGGCGAAGATGTCGGAAGGACTTTAAACGAAGCTAGAAGCAAACTAAAGAAGATGATGGGCCCCATAATAGCTGGTGTCGCAATCAAAGGTGGTTTTCTGATGATGGCGTTCCACGCGATAGCACTGATTGCTGGAAAGGCGTTACTTATTGGTAAGATTGCTCTGCTGCTGTCAGCGATCATCGGATTGAAGAAGTTAGTTTCGGGTGGAGAGTCCCATGAGAAGACTACGTATGAGATCGTGAAGCATCCTCAGGTGTCCCAGAGTCATACGTACTCGTCTTCTCACTACGGCAGCGACTTCGATACCACAGGACCTGGTGGTCACTACAGGAGGAGTGTGGAAGATGAAGCCGCTGCCCAGGACAGGGCCTACAAAGCCTATGCCAAGAAGCAGTAGGTTTTAGAAAATACAACAGGCTTACGACTCCATATTTTACAAAATTCACAACGACACGGCATTTTTACTTGCACTATATTAACCCAAAACGAATGGGCCCTTTTGCAAAGGAATAATGTTTAACCAAAAAATTATTATTTATTATGTTTATTCAAACGACACTAGGTAGTTAATTTAATTAGTAATGTATTATTTATTCGCTAGTTTAGTCCCATGTTTATTATTATTTATTCAATGCATAATAATGATGATATAAAAGTTATAACTTATTATGTAAATAAGATTGCGTACGCGATTTTTGCATGTTTGTATGTATGTTCAGTACATTAGTTAGATAGGGTTGTTTAATCGGACGCACCAAATAATAAATAATAATGCTAATAAGTATATAATTATACAAATAATAAACATTATTATAATCATGAATTAATCGTAATTACATTAAGACTTTTTAGGCTAGTCGACGGGTACTGTGCATTTCTGTTTTCTACGTTTGTCCAATTTTGTAAAAATAGCGGATAAGTTAAAGGAATAAGTTATTTATGTTATTTTATTTATATGGTGCTGTTTAGAATAAGTAGTTAATTTATTGGCTATTCTTTATATAATAACATCTTCATGTCGATCATCGGCAAGGTGGTTACGCGAGTACCTTTTATTTATTTATAAACAGAAATAATAATTGCGTACTGTATTAACCCTGTTATTATTAGATTAATAATTTATTTTTAATTATAAGTTTGTAATGATGATGAAAAATATTCTTAAAAGAAACCAACGAATGACGACTTAAAGAAAAAATATAGAAACTGAATGTTTGTTTTATTTTTATATTGATTGGGGCCGACAGGTTAAATAAATTCATTTTGAAATTTGGTATGGCTGTTTGTTATTTCACCTTGAAGATGACGCAATGAATTATTACAGAATAAACATCTCATAACTTGAATAATCCTGTTAAACCAAGCCTCATACCGAAAGAGACAACATCTCAAGCAAGACATAACCATATATAGAAATTCTAACAGCGGCTTAGCAACAATCACAAAAACTAGCTACTAAGCCAATTAGATGAATTTACTCAGGAAAATAACTCCAATAATCTTTACAAAGGAATGCAGACATCTTTGCGTGATAAGGAACTATTTAATGCTGAAGAAAATTCTCCGGACGCTGGAAACGAAGACTTAGTTCCACAAGACAAAGATCTTACTGAATAAACTCAACCAATACTGAAGTAAGTATGATTTAATTAAGTAAGTGAAGTAATTGATCAAGGATTTGATGATTCAATGATTATACAATTTCAACGACCTGCCTTTGCTTCGCACGGGTGCAATGGCTGCAATATCTTAACGTCGAAATTTCTGTGCTCTGTCTAACTTAAATATGTATGTATTCTATACTTAGATCACAGATCTCTTTCATAGAGAAGAAACCTTTAAATGCGAACGATATTGGCTAATTATGCTATTTCTGTAATCACCTATAATCAATGCTCGTAATTAAAAATTTAGAGCAGCTGCAATCAATATTAATGCAGTTGCCTAAAAAACTCGCATTCAAATTCATTGTGAAGTTAAAAAGGTCAAAGCAGTCCAGCAGAGGGACAAGAAAAGTAACATGGATAAATGAATGGATGAATGGATGTTTGTGGATGGATTTATAATCAAAATACCGAAGGAAGAACCTAGGAAAAGTATCTATCAGCAATTACGACTACGATAAACAAGTCAAAAATGGATTGAATAGACAACAAGCTACCGGCTAAGCTTTTGTCGAAAATATTGAAAAACTTTGATAGTCATTAAACAGTCAATGAACAAGTAGAAGTAGTAGATAGAGTAGTCTTTAAAATTCACAAGAATCAGTTGTGTGTCTCTCCTGTCATTGTTTTAAGGTATACATTGCATTAATTCACATTGCTTCGTGAAATGTATTATCCAAAATTACCCACAATTGCCGTGTCAAGTAATTATACGTGGAACGATCAATACAGCAATTTATTATTTTCTACTGTCACGGTCGACTGGCCGCTATCATTTGCATGAACATTGTCGCTAACTACAGATCGTTCGTTTTCATAAATACTGGCTGCATACTTTGCTGTCGGTATTTCCATTTCCATTTGGGTTTTGGATTTTCATTGCATTTCGTTGAAAGAAAAAAGTTATTGATTTGCCAGACATTTGGTTGAACACACTTATTTAAAAAACAACTTTTGCCGACGGTTTCGCCCGCAAATAATTTTGAAAAATATCGACCGGAACGTATGTACCTACTATAGGGATAAAAATCATACGTCCCAAACCTGGCCAAAGTCTATCTTTGTGTGAAATTAACAGTTCCAGTACCTTTAAAAAATAAGAAAATGGTGCTTGAAAGCAGATTTTTTTTTTCTTCTGCCATGGCTGCGGGACTGTTCGAAAGAGATACCGTGGCCCTGGAACACAAAGGGCAAAGAAGGAACATGGATGGGTTTTAGTCAGTACAAGTCTGACACTCCCTTCCGCTCCGCCCAGAGTGGGGGGGTTCATTTGTGATTTCACATCCGAAAAAAAAAAAAAGACCTTTAAAATGCAAAAAGTCTTCAGTCATTAATGGACCCATTAATAATAGTTTTATCATTGGTGCTTGACAACTGGGCTTAATCCAGTTGTAAACGTTTTTTGTTTATTTTGTTCTGTCTCCTGATATGGAGGGAAATGAAAATAATGTTTTTCCTACTCCTACGCTATTCTTTTTTGATTAAATTCGTTGCGGGATCCAAGACAGTTAAATTGTTTTTCTGGAACTTCGTCGAGCTTCATTGTCTCGGTGTTTTTCTGGTGGTTGCCACTGTTGATAACCATATACACACCGGCAAATTTAGCGGAACATAAAAACAATTTTGGTAAAAGGTTTTAAAATTTTCTCTTATGTGTGTGTGTGTGTGTAGTTGGGAAAATACAAGATACATGATGATGTCCTTTAATGGCGTTCTGGGGTTTCCGCTCACATTTGCCTTTACATCTTTGCTTGTCACCTTGTTCATTCTTTCAACAGGACCACACTATCTTTGAATAATCCATTCATTTTTGTCACCTTCTTTTCTAGTAGAATCAGACTACTATTTTACTAAACTTATAATTGTCACTTACGGGACATCTTCCGTGATATCGGGAGCTCTAAATAATGAACAATCACGGAAGATATCCCGTAAGTGACGGTATAAGTTTAGTTGTAGACCGTGAAAACAGTGTTTATTTATTCATTTATTTATTTATTTAACACTTCAAGCACAAAAGTACATTGGCGGACTTAATGCCATAGGCATTTTCTACCAGTCAACTTTTGGGTGATGCAGAGACAAACAGTGGTAGGTGTATATCTGAAAATAATTTTAATGAATACTAAGATTAGCTACAAGGATATTTAAAATACTATAAATATAAATCAAAATTTTGATAAATATAAATAGACATTTACACGAATATACTAAAATAATGACAACAATGGGGAAAACATTACCGTCGTGACGAAACTGACAGCTTCAGCAGTGTTTACTATTTTATTACTGACTATTTTAATAGTAGTAGTGTTGGTGTAGGAGATAAATCTAAATATAGCGTCAAATTACACGACAAGCCATGTTAGATAAAAAGCCATCTGGTTAAGTAAACTACGTGTTATTAAAATGATGATGCCAGTGATTATAACGATGAGCTGACAATTTGTTATCAACACCGTTCATAAATTAAGCAAAGATTAAATGAGATGTAATAAGTCTCATCAATTAGTAATACCTGGGCGCCCAAAATGGCAGCTTTTTAACAAAACCATAATAAGATAATAATATAAATCTCGTTCAAATTGTTAAAATAGTCACAGATGCAGTTAATATAATGAATTGTCACGGTGTGACCATTTTCGGAATTGTAACGTAATTCATATTATTATCCTATTATGACTCTGCTAAAGTGGCCATTTTAGACCACCTGATACTGATACTAACACTGGTTGACTGGTAGAAAATGGCATTAAGTCCGCCTCTGTACTTTGTGCTTGAAGTGTTCAATAAATAAATAAATAAATACTAGTAAGTCAAATGATTTTAAAGTGAACTCAGGCAAAGTGAGGAAGTTGCCAGTGTTGGTACTTTGAGTTTTTAAGATGATTGCATTTAGCCAGGAACTTAAAACAACTGTTTCAAAAAGACTGAAGTAAAATCTGAAAAAAGGATAGAGTAACAAAGAGGTTCCCAAATTAAAAATAACGAAAGATAGATTACTCCAGGGAAAAACACAGGATCCATACGATGTGTTATTGCTTGCTTCCTCTCACAGAGAGTTGAACCATTATAAGCTGCCAATGCTGTACTGAAGAAGACAGTGCAGGCCAAAGCAAATGATCGAAAAACACTGGCAAATTCAGCAACCAACATAACATTTGCCAAAGTCTATGGCTAAACAAAAAAGAAGCTCAAAATCAAATATCTACTGCTTCTTGTAACGTAGTGCTATCTCATTAACAGCTTCACAATTAACGATGTCAGTAGTAAGAACTGTGTGTTAGTATAACGGAAGCAGCTGATAATCAATTATATTCAATCCTAGAGACAGTTGAAGCAAGACTGAACCGCTATATAACCGTCTGCACATATACATGTGGAGATAAAAGTGTGTTTGTATGTTGCATGCAATGCAAAATACTCTTTTTTTACATCACACCTGAAAGCATCGAAGTATGAGTGTGGAAGGCACACACAGAGTGTAAACGGACCCTCCACTAAGCCGTCAACCATGCATTATGTACATCAAACTAAGTAACATTACGCAAAAAGGATAGCTGTAAACGAATTTTTTTGAGGTGAAAAATCACGTTTTACGATAGGATGTAACGCACTCAAGACATTGTGCTGATGGATGGATTGTATAGTACGGGGTCGTGGAGGTAATTAAAGTAGAAATCTTTAATTAAAAACATGTTTTTTTTTTTAACTTATAAAAACGTTGGAACTTTGAGCCTAAATATCACCGTAATTAGAAGGTTCCCAGGTATGGTCTAGAACAAAAAAATGAATGCAATGACGGGGAAAAAACAAGTGCCTTTCGGCTTCGTTAAGGGTCTTGTTACACCCTTTATACGGTGTGTATAAGTACACCCACATTTTGCCATGTACTGTACCCATACTTGGGGTGCTACTGAGAAATTATCGAAAACCCAATAACACCTTGCAAAATCCGGGTCATACCTCATGCTCAACAGTAGTGCTTGTCACAACTAGACCAACGAAGTAGTCAAAATATTCTTATACCTACGTAATTTTCAAAAGCAGACTGCAGAAATCATGGAGTTGGAAAATTTCATGGAATTACAAACCATGACTCCTGTTGGGTTTCTTATTGAATGACAATTATTTAAGTAAACTGCAACAATGTTTGTAACTAATGCATCTGTCTCTACTGATAAATTAATGGTAGGTTCGGTTGGTTCTGACTTAAATTAGAAAAAAATACAATGGTTGTTCCATATTATATTATTATGGTTTTGATGCTGAGCTGTTTTACCTCCCAAAGGACAAAGATAAATGAACTAGGTTGATCGAAGTAATATAATGGTGAAACGCAGATGACAAAATACTATTAATATCTAATTTAGAAAACGCAAAACATGCAGAGGATGCAACCTAAAAAAAAACAGCTCAATACGTAGCAATACAAACACGATGGAATTTAGTTTAGGATATGCAAAAAATAGAAACCTGATCGGTAGCAACGCCAATAAACCAAACAAATACAGAAGCAAAACCTAGTCTAACACCAGATATAACCCAAGAATTCTATCACAGAAAACCGAGAAAGCTTTGAATGTACACGCAAAATGCATCGCACGCGATTCCAACGCATGGCTCACCGGCATTCAGATAAAAAACTAAGAAAGCAGCGCAAGTAGAGGTGGTTTATAAATTAGTGTGCTCTTCAGATTTATATATTATTGCAGGCTTGATTGTTTGTTGGTAATGTATTGTTCAGACAGAAGGCTTGATAACGTATTTTAAGTTGGTTGGAGTAGATGCGAGTAGTGGCATCCTTGTCTTTACGCTCCTAACTGTCACAGGACGTGCATTTGAAAGAAGGCACCTTTGTTTCATTTATATCATCATAACTACTCTCAAATCGGTGAAGGTAAACATCATGAAGAAACGCGTCATGCCTTAAAACTAAAAATTCAAAGACATGTTTCATCTACAAATCTGCACTGGGCCTGCGTGAAAGATATTGGCTCAGTCCCTCCCACAGAAAAAAGTGTCCCAGCAGTGGGTTTCACTGATTATGCTTGATCATTTGCTAATAATGTATTGACTGCATTGATCTTGTTGTCAACTACGATTGCTGCTTGGAGTTCGATTCCCAGGTCGGGCAAAATGTTGCTGGTTTATCCATTAAGATTTTATCAGTAAGGGCCTGAAGTTTGGAAGTTTGTGTTGTGACACTCCCGCGCCTTAGGCACGTTTACATCTGCGCCTATTTTCTCTCCAGTCGTGTCAGATTGTCTTTCCAATGGACAATATAAGGAACAGAGAAAGTATTTGTGTTTTGTATGCTACTTGGTCAATCTCCACCAGGATTGGCTACATGACTGAAAACGGTTAGGAGGTCTATTATTGTATTGGTTCTTCTGAAGTCTTCATGTCGCATCAGGGGCTGTGAGAAATCTTGCCAAATATCATTTGTTACTGCGTGATTCTTTTCATGTTACCAAAGTCCCATTTTCTACATAGGCTATATTTAGTTAACTCCCTATTTATGGCAATAATTTCAGGGTCGGGCAAAATTTCAAATGCTTGGATGAATATTGCAAGATCTTCATTATCTAAAGATTTTTCTCAATTAAAATTTTCCGGACCATGGTTTTCACATGATTTTATGTATGTGTTTTTAAAGTCAAAATCCCACTTATAAAAGTATTCTAAAAAGTCCTTTTAGTCCAAATCAATTTGGGTGGCCCAATTTTTGCTTTGCAGTGAAAATGAACTAAACCAGGAAGACAAACATACGCATCAAATACATTTTAAGTAAGGATGTATTTTATATCAAGCAACGCGTTCAATTTAACACTCCACCTACTTTTACTACTACCACCAAATCATATAACTTTTACAGCCCACAAATCACTATTATTATCACAGACCATTTGATCCACCGACTTCCTTACAAGAATATAACGTGCTATTTTACAATTAATATCTTTTAATACTTTAATAATTACAATAACAGGCACATTTAGAACATAATTTATCGTACACAATATATTTTCATTTAGTTCTGTATCGGAAACTGTTCCTACTTTACGTAACATCACGCCTGTAATCCCTGAAGAGTTAAACAGTGGTGTAGCTAATGGTACACCCCCCTTTCCCCAACTGTCTTTGAGTCCCATATAATAGAGAGAGAGGCTTTTGACGTCAACCGAGCACAAATCCAGACTCTGTAGCTACATCTGAAAAATTCCTGATCGAAAAACCCAATAACACTTTTCCCGACCCGGGAATCGAACCTAGGATCACATGCACACATAATACGCTACAACTAAAGCGTTTGCTCAAACTACGAGCAACAAGACAGACAATATACATTACAGTAATGAAATGTAACATCAGATCAAAATATCATCACACGTAAATGTTTGCTTTCATACTCAGCAGTCAGCAGTCGTGATTGCAATCATTAGCTCAACGAGGCAGTCACAATAAATCTTTTAATATTCTTCAACAATTTTAAAAACGGATGCAGCTAGACCAAATCGTCCACATTTGTTTTCATTAAGGTCCGTATCGGAAACACTTCCTACTTGTCGGCCATTTTGTCAGCATTTAGAGCGTGTAATTGTATACAGGATGTTGCTAAAGATAGGTGTGGACCGGAGACAGTGGAGAACTCATTTTCTTTAACCTAATTAGCTTTAAATGCTGTTAATGAAGAAGGTATGAGTGGGAAATGTTCTTTTTGTAATTTATTGGGTTTTGTCTTGGTGTGTTGGATACTGGTTTTTGCAATAGACAGTTTCTAATTTAACATTTATGAGTATTATTTTTTATCAGATTATTTCTATTAAATTAACTTCAACGAGTATTATTAAGGAGCTATAATTACAGTCGCTCAGATCGATCTTTAGGTTAAGCCGTGCTTGCCTAGGTTGGTCTGTGGATGGGTGACCACCCACTACATACCGAGTTTCATCCGTGCCTCGGAAAGCACGTTAAGCCGTTGGTCCCGGCAATTTATGGATATTTGACAATCGTTACAGGTAGTCAGTGGCTCAAAAAGTCTGACAACCAGTCTTACCAAGGGGTATCGTATTACCTAGTACTAACTGGGTGGTGGAGGTCAGATAGGCAGTCGCTCCATGTAAAATACTGGTATTGACCTGCATCCGGTTAAACTGGAAGCCGACCCTAACATAGTTGGGAAAAGGCTGTAAGATGATGGGTGTTATTAAGTGTTTTTAATATACGTGGTTGAAAATTGAAAAGCCAATAGAATTAGTTTCAGTAATGTTTATTGAGGAGGATCAAAAATAAATTTTATTTATAAATTAAGTGCCACGACAGATTATACAGTGTTTTTCAAATAATATTTAATATGTGCTCTTACCTAACAAAATGATTAAAAAAATTCGATTTATCTGAACTTCGACAAACTTCCAATTGAAACACAGCTGTATGTTACAAGCACGAATAAAAAAAGTGATGACTAGAAGTAAATAAATTACGTGGCTTCTAACAAATAGAATAAATGCAAACTATCAAGCAAAAAGTAACTTACATATAACCTTAGAAAATTACATTTTCTTGTATGAAACTACACGCCACACTCTCTTGGCGTTCGATTACGTTAACACAGGGAAGTACTATTAGTAAAAAAATATTAAATGTATTGAAGAAAACATGAAGCATAGTTTTGATTTCGGTAACGTGCCAAAATATCCTTGCATAGCTATAACATAAAATACGTTATATAAACAGACGGATTAAAAAAAAATTACTAAAAGATAAACCTAAAAATTAAATTAGTACAACCAAAAATAGACCTTAATCTATCCAGTATTAATAGGAGTCCAAGCAAAATTCCTGTTCCTTGCACTAACGTCTTCTCTTTCATTGCCAGATTCCTTCTTAGTAACAAACAGTCTTTCTAGTCTACTTCTCAATTCATCAGGAGTGATGGGGGATGCTGTGGAAGGTTCTGCTGCCTTCTCTCGGTAGTAGTAGTCTGGGTGGGGTTGACGGCGGTAGTAACCTGGAAGAACAAGGTTGGTCAGATTTTGATGTTGAAGGAAAAGATGAAACCAGGTAAAAATTCTATATTAATCGACAGACATGAATTGCAGATTCTTTATCAATTTTTAATCAAGACTCTGAAAACACAGTTGAAACAGCCTAATATTATGCGGTCTATGTTTAAATTAAATATTAATATTATTATGGCCTTGCCTCGAGCAGAGGAAGATCATTTATTTCAATTAATGACAAAAGAATACATACAACATTGAGAAACCCATAATAGTAAATGAACACTAAAAGTATACTTACTTATCTACATATTATCATAGATAATAACACACATATTGATATAGTCTTTATTCTATCATGTAAGTATGTTTATAATGAAATATCTAGAAATAATAACAGACCCAGATATCAAGAAAAATAATAATGATAGATCTAGAGACAAAACTAAGTAATTATTAGAAACTCAAACAATGAAATACATGATACATTAATATTTTCAGCGCCTTTGCCAAGCACTTAAAGAACTGCTCACCCTGCAAAGCAACAACACAAAATACTTACACAATCCAATCGGAGGCAGTTTCAACTTTAATTGTAAGACACTAAGGTCCAGGATAGTGAAAGCCAAAGAAATCATTGGACGGCTTTTTGACTGTGCACCGGCAAGAGGTGAGCGTACCTATCGGAAACGAATACGTTGTAAATGTCTCCGAGAGTTGAAACTAGATGGCGCTATCTTAACTTCTATTCAAATTGCTTACAATTTTGGTTGTGTGTAAGTATACCTAGATTTTGATAAATCAGTTGTTTCTTAAGATTAGTTTTTAGAATTCCTATTCTTTTAATGAAACGTGCATAACTAATCAATATGTTGGATTAAAAATGAGTGTTAGGTAATAGTGCAAGATCAATATACATTGACATTTTCACTACTGACAATTAGTTTCGTTAGTCAATATCGAAGTAGTTGTTTGTGTTGTGTTAAACATGTGCTGTGTTTTGTTTTTAAGCATAAAAAAAATACGTGTCGAATTGAGAACCGCATTTTTTCCTCGGTTAAAAATGAGACTGAAATGTTACTCCTACTCAAACTCAAAATAGTTATTTTAAATTAAATATTACCCACCTGAAGTAGTATGATGATCATGCTCATGAAGATGACCTGGGTTCTCATAAGCATACGATGAGAGGGACGGACCTCCAAAACCTCCTCCAAATCCTCCTCCAAAACCTCCAAGTGACCCTGATCCACCTCCTCCGAAACCACTACCAAATACTGTGACAGCTAGTAGTGCTACCTTTGCTAGCAAGAATGCTTTTTTACTAGCAATCAATAGCACGCCTAATATCAGAGGCAGTAATGTCGAAAGTTGGAATTTGAAGCCGAGGAGGAATGGGACAAGGAGGTTTCTTGCTAGGAGACGACCTGCAAAAGAAAGGAAACGTGATGATTGTTGTAATAAAGATAAAAATCACAATGCAGTGGCAGTATTAAATTATCTTGTCAAAATCGTTTTATATAGTCTGCCTCCTATATTAGGTATTTTAAATGTGTTTAGTATTTATAATGGGAGCTAATTTAAGGCACATTCAATGTCCGAACTACACTGACTGAAGTTGTTTCGGTCTGATCCCTTGTGTCCTATTCGACGTGGCGTGGTGATTTTGAATATTGAAGATTTAACATAAAATAAGGACACTGGTCGAAACTTCAATGATCGATTCTTTTTCAAAAGTTTGCTGCTCTATCGATAGACAGCGCTGTATCAAGTTCAAGGTTGTGTAAACTTTGAACACCGTTGAGTGTACTCATTTCAAGGTAAATGGATAGATGGCGTTAAACACAATAATACTTTGAAATAAAGTAATTCGATAACATTTCAAAAATACGTAGTTTGCACGTGAAGTTGCGAACACCAGCCCGATACAAAATAATAAAACATTTCATATTCAATTCAAAATATTTTGTTTTCACAAATCTATTTGGGCAATTAGGACAATAATTAAGTAAGGTTCGAATTGGCCTATTAGAGAAACGGACAAAAAAAAACCCTAATGGATACTCTTGTATTACAGCATTAAAACTTAAGTATGAGAGGACAGTGTAAGCCTGGCCACAAATGGGTAGCAGGGTACTTAATTAACAAAAAAGTCAAACAAGATAGCATAGTAACATACCTGTGGACACCTCGCCAGGCTGTTGGTATGAAGATCTATCCTTAATTCTCGGATCCATGACAAACTCAAGTACTCCATTGGCCAATGTTGGGCCAATTCTCATGACCAACCCAGGGTACAAAGTGCTGAGGTCCCAATGGAGGGACCTCTTGGAGATTAAGTTGCCTGCATCTTCGAGAATTGAACTGTAAAAAAAAAAGTGATGTTGAAACAGGTAGGGTAGTTTCTTTAAAAAATAAGAATGGACTGTTTTGTGAAGTAATGTATCATTATGAATACTTGCTACTCGTATCAAAAAGATTCCTGAAACACCTAGGACATAAAAAAGCAAACTTCTTGATTTGTTAATTCATGTTTAATTTTCAACATTTGTTAGTTTTCTGAATGCATAGAATACATTCAGAAAACTACTGTTGCTTTAAACCTAATGAAAGCGAGGAAGAAATTAAAAATAAGTATACCGAAAGTCCATAGGATCTTTATCAAGAAAAGCGCCGATATCCCTCGGAGTTTTCTCATCTCTCACAAAAGAAATTCCATTAGCCAGACTGAAGGCATCAGTCTCATCATACTTATTTAATTTATTTAACAGCTCTTTGCCAAAACACACTCCAACTTCAGTACTTCTTCTCACACTTATACATTCATTCAATTGACTATCATCGACATGATTTCCTTTGACTTCTTCACCTTCTTGCAAATCAATTTCTAAAGGTATCACTTCAACAACTAGTATGAGTAATAGCACACATCTCAAATTTTTCATTAGACACATTTTTGATTTGGGACTTTTATAAACAGCACATGCTACAGTTTTTATGGGCACAACTATCCTTGTTGCTACAATTGTAACTT
Source organism: Noctua comes (assembly GCA_963082995.1). NCBI lineage: Eukaryota > Metazoa > Arthropoda > Insecta > Lepidoptera > Noctuidae > Noctua > Noctua comes. The sequence continues at coordinate 9,018,937 of OY720289.1, forward strand.
TAAAAACAATATCTGGTCCCAGTTGGTTATATAGACTTTCCATGTTCTGTTCCGGTGAACTTTGCCATTGTTTTGGATGTTACGCCAACTTCTCACACAGACAATGGGGTGAAAATTCGCCGAGGATAATTTGCGAACTATCTTTGTGAACAATCTCTAATTCTGTTACGGCAATTGCATAATATGCGTAACATTTGGCGGTAGTTGGTGAAATTACGTATGTTTTGATAGGTATAGAATCAATGGAAATACTACATTGTTGTCTCAATTGGGTGTAAAGATTGCATCATTTTATATAAGATTCTTCAATGAAATTTAAGTAGGTAGTGGTTGTTTCAATTTTTGTAAGTCTGGTACTAATAGTCTATTAAGTTGGCAATAGGTTCTTATTGACAGTTCAATTGCTGCGATTTTTGAGTGATTGAATTTTGGAATACCTATTCAGTTAGCTTTGGTTTTTCTTAAATTATATTCCTTGCATAGGTCATTCTTCAAATACAGTCAATATTAATGCTGTCATGCAGCTCAAAATTGTGTAAAGCCTGTCTCTAGTCTAAATTAGAAAATTGATTACTTGAAAGTGAAATTACTATTGGTGATTCATAATAATTATATCAACATGACTAATCCGCGAAGTCGCAATAAATTGAAAACCTGATTATGTCTAGGTTGCATGTCTTCTATTTTAACCGTACAACAGTTAATATCATGACAAGTAAAACGTAAACAAAAACTTTTACTTTTCAAATGACATTACACATAAACCGCCAACACTTAGCGATACACATGAAGCCTTTGACCCGTCAGAGTCTCACAGTCTCCTCACATCTCATGCCTCTTTAACACCATGAACATGTACAGGACTTACATTATTGTGACAATACAGGTAAAGGCTATATTTCTGTGCAAAAACGGAGGTCGTTATGTCTGTTTGAAAATTAATGTGGTCAAAGAGTGAAAGTGTTATTTTTTTTGTATGTCCGTCTCTTGGAGTAAAAGTTTGTGATGTAATATTTTCGAGTTTTAAAAATGACGATAATATTCACGAGATTTCACGTCTATTTTATTATATTATTTGCAATAATTATGACTTTATTTGTTATAGGTAAGAATAATATTTTCATGAGAGAAATAGACGGTGAAAATTATACTATTTTCTATGTTGTAATGTTGTCTATGTTTAACTCGTATTTTGAAAATATTTTGATATTTAGTAATCCTTTTTAAATATCAAAATTTTTTACTAAGAATACCACTATACTAATTCTTTAGTATTCTAATATCAGGCGCTAATCTTTATCCAATATTTTTTTTAAAGCATCTTTTAATTTTACATGGTTAAATTCTTATTTTTTGACTGTTCTTTCTTTATCGTTTAGAAACCCTATCATTTCAACGAATACTTTTTCGAAATACTGAGTTCTTACTTCATGTTTTTTTTTTTTCTTTTAAACTTTATTTTTTATTTGTGTGTTCAACCATAGCTCTAAGATCGGTACTAATACAGATTATGTTATCATTGCTCATCGGGGTTCCAACAAATCGGTCAAGTGTTTTAGGGTTACGCATTTTTTAGCGTCTGCGACCTCATTCATGACCTATGAGAGTTCCGTACATTAGTCATCGACAAGTTGCTTTCGCTGCTGTCGCCCGAGGCCCATCGGCTTTCTGTATCTCATGTATTTTATGTAATCTCCCCCTCTTTTATTCTCCCACATGTATTTACTTACATAGCGTTGCACTTGCTACTGACTTCTCCAACCGTGACCAACTTTAAATTTATCAACATAAGAATCAAAGTCGCTTACCGTCAGACGTTCGATATTTATATTAACTTTGTCAGTAAACCACGTCTAGAGTTCACACACCTTTACGAGCAAGCTCGTTTCAAGCATAATCGTACAACCTTATACCAATGCAATAAAGTCCAAAATCGTATATCAAATAATACAGAAAACAGGTATTTGCCTTGTCCATCAAACAGATTTAAATTTACAGCTATCAAATTCGTAATTCGATTACAACCACTCGTAACGTCTTTAGCATAAAGTTCAGAATTGCTCGCTTAGAAGTTTTCGAGATGAAAAATAAGCTTTGTAGTTTGCTTTAAAGGAAAAGCGTTGGATGTAAACCGGACACAGGAACGCGTGTGAAGTGAAATTTCTTTTTTTCTCTCTTCGAAAAAGGATGTCGAAGGTGCGTCTGACACAAATATCTTTTGATGACGAACTTAAATATGCGTATAATTAAAGAATGCGGTTCTAAAGTCATCTGTGTAGGTTGTATTTGTCATAGACTCGCCTTATTGTATTTGTTAAAGGATTCAAGAGGTCAAGAATTTGGTGTTTTTGGGTGAAACTCTCGATTTTCTTCGTCAAGTTATAGTTTATCGTTATTGATGCTTTAATTAGCAGTTGGCTGTAGAAGTTTGCTGGTTATCATTTTCTAGTTTGGCGTAACGATCAGCTACATTATTTCATAGTAATAGTCATTACTTTTATTTTTCTTATTTGGAGCTCGTGGTTGGAAGGTTAAGCTGCGCTTGCCTAGGTTGGTCCGTGGATGGGTGACCGCCCATTACATACCGAGTGTCCTCCGTGCCTCGGAAAGCACGTTAAACCGTTGGTCCCGGCTGTCATTTCTAGATCTTTGACAGTCGTTACAGATAGTCAGTGGCCCGAAAGTATGACAACCAGTCTTACCAAGGGGTATCGTATTACCCAGTACTAACTGGGTTGTGGAGGTCAGATAGGCAGTCGCTCCATGTAAAATACAGGTATTCAGCTGCATCCGGTTAGATTCGAAGAATTGAAGCCGACCCTAACATAGTTGGGAAAAGGCTAGGCAGATGATGACGATGATGATGATTGCTTGTTCATTGCCAAGTGCTTTACTATTATCATGCGATTAATATTTACCCCTTTTCCTAGGTCTGGCGCAGTGTTTCATTTTGATGCAATTAGGTACGTATTAGAATACGTAATAGAACTAAGTATATTATTTATTTTTCATGCTTCAAGACATCATTATTCTGCAGGAGTCATCGTATGCATCCATTGGTTGGTTATTATATGAACAAAACATAAAACTTAACATACCAATGCGTCGGTAATCCCGAAGGGTTAGAGCAGAGGTGTACACTATTATAGCACACCCAAATTTTGCCAATTCCAAGGTCCACGTAATAACTGCGAGTCTATGGCCAATAACATCCAGATCCTGAGCTGGTCGATACATTTCTGGTAGGCAAACCCAATAACACTTTAGCTGAGGATCTTATCCCTCAAAGTAACCAACGAGTCAGGTTAATCATAATCCAATATATCCATATATCCATGTTAACGGACCCTTCACAAAGCCGTCAACCGAGCATTAAATACATCAAACTAAGTAACCCTATGCAAAAATTATTGCTGGTAAACAATTTTTTTTTTTGGGTGAAAAATCACGTTTTACAGTAAAACTCAATGTAGTACACTCAAAACATTGTGGCGATAGATACTTTGAATAGTAAACGGGTCATGGAGACAATTAAAGTGAAGTTATTGCATTAAAAACTAGTATTTAAAAAAAAATTGTGAAAATTTTGGAAGTTTGACCTCCAATATCTCCGTAACTAGAAAGTTCTCAGGTATGACTTAGTACAACAAAATGATCGCAATGACGAGAGAACAAATGCCTTTCGGATTCGGTAACGGTATTCTTACACCCTTTAGAATATAAGCCTCCCTCAAGTATGGTCACAAGCAACAAAGCTGTTCTTCCTACAAACAGCGGATATCTGTGATGTTTACCAGATCGTCGGTTCATCTTACCAGGAGGCGTGTATATGGAAAACGCTTGTATGGAAATTATTACAATACCATTACTCTTGTGTGGAGGTGTAGAATTAGGCGGAGGTATCCCTTTAAGACACCAACATTTTGCCAGTTATGTTTAACCTAATAAGGGCGCAAGTCTATTGCCATCAACGATCAAAAACTTTACAATTTGATTACATTAAAAAGCTGTTAAGCATCAAGTCCGAAAATTGGAATGTCTCCAAAATTAAAATCACATAATATCACAAATACGTGCACAAAGTCACACCTATAACTTTCGCTATCCATTGCGCACACAAAGCTGTTACACAACGTCATGTTCTAATTAAATACACAATGAGATCCGCATAGAAACTGGCGATGTACTGCGAATTGGCACTAACTCGTGTTCGTCATTCATTCATACGTTTTATAGTAGTATCTTGGTTGTTTTACGGTTGTAAGTCGACTTGTGAATTTTCGGCGCACGATTTTTTTTAAACGTATTTTTATAGCAGTAGTAGTGATTTTATACTTCAATTTGACTGAAGTTCAAAAAAAATTGGATTGATTTGTAGATGTCTTTCTAAACACGGGGAGCTCGTGGCTAAATGAAAACCGCCCGATGGGTTGATAGCAGGTTAAGCCAACGAAAGAGCTGTACAGATGGCTTATACTGGTCGGATATTATTTGAGTCAGTCAACACGCAAAGAAAAAGCAGATTTGATTGTTATTTGTTTGATTGTTTTATTTTGTTTGACTCTGTCTCTCAATGACTCCTCATCATCATATCCTTTACTTTGTTCCATGTCGCTTGGGGCAACGCACTACGTTGATAAACGTAAATATTTTAGAAAATGGTCAATGTGACGACCTAGATATATTCACTATGATAGGAATGTAACATCGAAGTCTAACCTTCAAAGCAGACGGACATGACATCGTATGCAAAGTGAGAAAGTGTCACATTATAATATTCAGGATATGCCATTACGTGAATATTCTGTTTGATAATGTTATTGCCTCATCATTGACGCAGGTTGGTTCGGAAGTATAATCGTAGGTGAGTTGTGTAAGATTATTTTAAGGAAGAATGGCGACGTTTTGAGGAAGTGTAACGTCATAGTGATAAATTAATATCTTGTTTTTACTTCAATTTACTAATTTAACTTTTAATGTAATTCTGTTAATAATCACCATAGACGACCTTTTTCGATAATACTCGTAAAACGAAAATGTACAACTCTGATCCCCAAGATACAAACTAACGTCTAGTTTGGGGATCATTGTTCAAATTTCTATGTATAATGTACATGATTATTAATAAATCATTTGATTTTGAATAGTTCGCAAAGAGCGTTATAAAGAGTGATTTAGCCAAATAGGACTTCATCATCATCTCAGCCGAAAGACATCCACTGCTGGACATAGGCCTCCCCCCAAGGGGGGGTTTTGCCATAATCGCCACGCTTGGCAGGCGGGTTGGCGATCGCAGTATGGTTGTTATACAGTCACAGAGAACGCTGCTGCCCATTCTCTGGTAAGTTCCTTAGTCGCCTCTTACGACACCCACGGGAAGATATGGGATGGTGCTATTCTTTACGTCCGACACCATACGGAACAAATAGGACTTATTTCAACAAAAAGGGGAAATTCAGTTTATCAATAAAATATGAGATGTTTGTTTTCTCATCACAAACGTTACATCATCAGTTTCCTGCCATGTATGTCCATTTATTTGGGGCGGCGCAGCACGCCTTCTTCTTCCATACTTCATCGTCATCTCAGCATACTCCTCGTCACAAATGTAACAGTGAACAGGAATTATCAATTTTCAATATCCTTTCACAAGATGAATTTGGCCAGAAATTGAGTTGTGGTTACCCTAATTGACCTAATTTACAATTGTCTTCTTAGAGGCTCTTAATATTTTTGCAGAAAGTTGAATCTTCAAGCATATCTCATTTTCACGAAGATAAAATGTAATTAGCGTCTCTGTCTGGTACGAAACAATTAAAACCGCATCCTTAATTCGTAAATCGCGACAAACTATTTAAATTGGTCTCTTAAACCCGAATCAGCATAAAACACCACTAAATCATCTAACTACACAGACGGTACATACTTATTACAAAGTGTTACTTTAAACAGTGGTTCAATAAAAGCATTTTCAGAGCACGCGTGCGGATCGAGATAATTTACTTAATTTCCATATTTTCATTTCAGGACACATACACACACACTTGCAAAATTAATTCATCAGCTTTCACGGTTTACAACTAAACTTACACTGTCACTTACGGGATATCTTCCGGAATTGTTAATTATTTTGAGCTCCCGATATTTCGACGCTGTTGCAAGCGCAGATCGCAGATCGGGAGCTCAAAATAATGAACAATCACGAAAGATATCCCGTCAATGACAGTATAAGTTTAAGAACCCTATCTTTAGACATTTCATAGATTTATGTCAAAACACATTTTTTAAATCTTGTCTATTGTTTGGTTCTTGAACCACTGTAAGCAGTTACACTGTGCCTTCTCATAATCAAGCAGATTGCGTGCTTCTTTCATCTCATATAACTTGGTAATACGATCGCGCCCCACTTCCGATGAACGGCAAAGATCGCGTTATGTTCAAGTAAATTGTGCGTTCAATTCAATTTAGTCTGGATTTACTTCATTGAGATGTTCTGTAACGGTGTGGTCAAGGCTGGTGTATATGGGCGTTCCCAATAAATTATCGCAACTGGGTGTATAATATCAGAATTATACGATGCACAATTGTAGAGGGCCAAGTCTTTGTGCTATTTTCAATGTATGGTGGCTATAATAGCCATAATTATCAAGAAAATGTCTCAAAAACCATAGTGCCATAAGTTTTTAATACTCATAGTCGTAATAGTCACTCGATAGCGTTGTGTTGGAATTGTACATATGAATTGAGCAAGTTAATAAAAATCATGGATGAATGCACAATGGTGTCATTAATTATCATCATCTGCCTAGGCTTTTCCTAACTATGTTATGATCGGCTTCCAGTCTGATGCAGCGGCGGACGCAGCTGCACATGTCACACAAAAAAAATGTCGAAATAATAGAATATTTCCAAAAACCAGTTCTACAGCAAATCAATAACGTATCAGTGACACACCGTCGGAAAACAATAACGATATACACCTACCACTGTTTGTCTCTGCATCACCCAAAGGTTGACTGGTAGAAAATGCCTATGGAATTAAGTCCGCCTCTGTACTTATTTGCTTGAAGTGTTAAATAAATAAATAAATACCTATCAATAAAAAGGTAGCCAAAACTATCAGAATTTTTTATCTGGACCTCTTTTAACGTGCACGACCCGTAACGTTATTCTTACATTATTATTATAACATATCCACAGAAAAAACCGATGCAACCCGAATTTGTAATTGGTACATATATTTTTATATAAAGAACTAGCTTTTGTCCGCGGCTTCGCCCGCATGGATGTCGAAAAATATCCGATTACTGACCTTCATCCCCCATGAACCCTACGGGGGTAGGATTATCAAAAATGCTGAGACACGTATAAATTAATTTTCAATCGTCAGCCTACACACAAAATTTGAAGATCCTAACTTCAAAACTGACGGACTTTCATAAAAACTTCCATCCCCTATTTTACCCCTTTAGGGGTGGAACTCCCAAAAATCATTTCTTAGTGGATACTTACTCTTCACAAAGAACACACCCTCCAAATTTCATGTCTCTAGGACCAGCGGTTTGGGCTGGGTGTTGATATATCACGGAGTCAGTCAGTCAGTCAGTTTACCATTTTATAAATATAGATATTCATGGAGTTTCTTGCCCGTTCTTCTCATAATATGCCTTGTGACTGGGACTGTAGCCCCAACTTTTTGTTTTTGACTGAGACTTACCTACTTTGACAATTGAAAAGTGCCTGTTAATAATTCAGGAATACGCAGAACATATGGCCGATGGCGCCGAAAAGTTCGGGAGTGGCGACCGCGAACCGGAAGACGCTGCGTTGGAAGGCCTCCCACTAGTTGGACCGATGACCTCGTAAAGGTTGCAGGGATCCGCTGGATACGAGATGCACGGGACCGGTCAATGTGGCGACACTTGGGGGAGGCCTATGTCCTGCAGTGGACGTCTTTCGGCTGAAATGATGATGATGATGATGAATAATTCAGCAATTACGGTGACGGTGATTGGTCATTCCTACACGACGGCCCCGGCCCCAAATCAATTCGTTTGCAGGAACTTTCACAGTTTGGTTTGATTCGATAGATAGTTTGGACTCCAAAGAAAACTGATGTGTAGAAATTAATTATGAGTGTTAATTTTCAACAATCTGCTGAAATAATAAGAAAGCGGTACTCCTGGACACGGCTCGCATTGTGAGGAGGTTCCTGTCTCTGGAGCCCTAACCACCAGTAGCTTGGACCCTGCTCCCGATACTGGCGGTCCACTATTTTTTATATTTTTAAATGTTTTTTTTATATTGTTTTATATTAGAATATTTTAAATTTTTTTAATATGTGTAAAAATAAATAAAGGAAAAATAAAAATAAAAAAACTATAATTATAATTGTATGTGTCTGTAACCTACTAACACTAGAAAGTAAGTAAAATTGTTACTAACCTTTTGGACTCCGGTCTGAAATTTTTTTTTTCTATTCTATTCTATTCTTTGCAGTGCTGTTCCTAACCATAGCAACTGCAAAAGAAGATATCTTATTAATCCTTCTATTATTCAATCTAAACATACAGATTGTCACGCAATTCAAAAAGAAAAAGTCATCCATTATATTCCACGTATGTTATTTCGCGTGTAACTAATCATTGTGTAATGTGTTCGACAATTGATTTAACAATCGCAATGAAAATGAGAGTTTTTATGTTCTACTAGCTGTTGCCCGCGACTTCGTTCGCGTGGAAATTTTGGTGTGCATGTGTGAGACTGCCTCGTTGGTCTAGTGGTAGCAAGCGCGACTACTAAGCGTGGGGATCGATTCCCGGGGTCGGGCAAAGTGTTAAAAAAATTGTTTATTTCAATTACATTAAGTTGTCACACACATGATTTGGAGATCACCTTTTAAGCAAGAAGATGCTTTTGTTAGGGGGCGTTCATTAATTACGTGAGGCGATTTTTCGACCCCCCCTCCCCCCTTGGTGGGATGTCGTGAGATTTGGGTTGACCCCCTCATCTCCCTCCTAATCTCACGTGAGATTTATCAAAATGCGTAGTTTAGTATAAAGACGGTAATCTGTGCTTGATTGCGTTGAATTCACTAAAAGAAAATAATTTGTAGAGAAACATGTTTACTCAATTAAACCCAGTTATATCTGCCGGGACCCCCCTCTCTCCCTCGTGAGATTGGGTGATAACGGGCGCGACCCCCCCCCCCTTTAAACGTCTCACGTAATTAATGGACGCCCGCATATGTGACTCCGCTCTTCCACTTAACATTAAAAAGTGCACATGAAAAAATACTATGAATATTAGTGTTATTGGGTTATCCCATCAGGAATTTCTCAGTAGCAGCCACGGAATCTGGATTTGTGCCCGGTTGATGGCAATAGGCTCACCCCCTATTACATGGGACTTCAATAAAACTGGCGAAATGTGTGTACGTTTAGGTACATGTCTGCCCAACCCTTCGGGGCTTTAAGGCGTGATGTTATATTTTGTGTGAGAACTGACTGCCAGATCAAAAGGTGAAAATGTACTGACGACTACAAAAGGCGTCCTTTTGGGTGCTGTAATTCTGGGCGGCAGAGGTCCGAAACAAAATTAAATGGCGTTGAGGCAACGATATGGATTTAAAAATCGTTGTATTTTGGCGCTATACAACATTTTTTTTAAAGTGAACCTTGTTGGGCGCTTTTTAGTCTAATACCATTCTGTATAATACAACATTAAATGACTTTTTGCGAGAGCCCTTAGACCTCCATAAGTCGACCCTGTCGCAAAATCCGTTCTTAGCGAACGTCCACTAACTATAAACTACCTCACTGCCAAATATTAAGTTTATAGCACAAAAAGTTAAGGACTTTCATCCAAACTTGCGAGAGCCCTTAGGCGTCCTTAATCCGACCCTGTCGCAAAATCCGTTCTAAACAAACGTCTACTAACTATAAACTACCTTCCTGCCAAATTTCAAGTTTATACGTCAAGCGGTTTTTAATATTTTGTGAACCACCAATTTTTATGGTTTAAACTACAAAAATGATGATTTGCCATACAAACTTTCATCCCCTATTCAGCACCCTTAGGGGTTGAATTTCCAAAAGCATTGCAACACGTTTTAATTTTCCCCATAATGATAAGACACCAATTTTCATGGTTTAAACTACAAAAATGACGATTTTCCATACAAACTTTCATCCCCTATTTAACTCCCTTAGGGGTTGAATTTCGAGAAATACTCAAACACGTGATTTTTAATTTTTTACCAGGACGGTAACCACCAATTTTTATCGTTTAAACTACAAAAATGACGATTTTCCATACAAACTTTCATCCCCTATTTAACTCCCTTAGGGGTTGAATTTCGAGAAATACTCAAACACGTGGTTTTTAATTTTTCACCACGATGGTCACCACCAATTTTTATGGTTTAAACTACAAAAATGACGATTTTACATACAAACTTTCATCCCCTATTTAACTCCTTTAGGGGTTGAATTTCGAAAAATCCTTCCTTATTCCTTGTCTACATCATAAAGGGAACCTCTGTGCAAAATTTCAGCTTTCTAGGTCCAAGGGTTTGGGCTGGGCGTTGATGAGTCAGTCAGTCAGTCAGTCAGTCAGTCAGTCAGTCAGTCAGTCAGTCAGTCAGGACTTCTCTTTTTATTTATATAGATTGAAAATTTTGCGTGATAGATGTTTTCATTACATGTCATCATATTCTTATGCAATGAAGTTCAAGAGCTCTTCTGTCTGTCTATAAGATGGAAATTCAATCTTATCTATGATGATTTTCTGACGCCTTTAAGTTGTTTTATTGCTTTTAAGCAAACTCAATCAGAGTGGAAAGCGTACCCAGGCTAGTAGTAGTGCTTCTTCTTCTCCTTCTTTGTGACGCTGGCACGACAAGTTTTATATTATATACAATATTAGTTTTAGCATATGCGAAACCTGAAACACGTGTCTAGTATTTTTATGTAAAAAATCTACGTACAAAATTTCAAAACTGTGTCATGAAAAATCACAAAGTTATAAGCTTGTTCTGGTACCTGGTTGTCCGCGCAAAAACGTGGTCACCACGCAGCGCGCTCGCGCGCGCGCCTCCAGCTTCGTCCGGAGCTCATTGATAATAATAATTTAGCAGTAGGTACCTAAATTATTGCGTTAGGTACTTAATATTGCTCGGTGTCCAAGCTGTAAGTTTTTCTAAATATTTTTGGGACAAAATATAACATGGTTTAAAAATGATTGGAATCAATTCTGTTACTTATTCTGAACAAACTATATTCAGGTTTCGCATATACTAAAAATAATGTTGTATACCTCGCCACTTCCACCGATTCGGCGGTGGCAGCAAAAATGTAACCCAAGTGACTTCTAGTTTCGGGCACGCCGCAATCGCGGCGGTAAGACCCCTCTTTGAGGAGTGGCTGGATAGGCGTCACGGCGTCCTGACCTACCGCATGACGCAGGTCCTCACCGGACACGGAAGCTTCGGGAGGTACCTGTGTCTGATGGGGAAGGAGGAAACGCCTGGGTGTCACCACTGCGAGGACCGCCCGGAGGACACGGTGGAGCATACGGTGCAGGACTGCCCCGCTTGGGCAGGGCACCGCCGTGTCCTCACGGCGGCGATAGGCGGAGACCTCTCGCGCCCGGCATTGGTCGAGGCCATGCTGCGGGGCGAGACGGAGTGGGAAGCGGTCGCCTCCTTCTGCGAAGCAGTCATGCTCGCGAAGGAGGAGGCGGGCCGCGTGAGGGAGAGGACAGCGTCCTCCCTCCACCCCAGCCGCAGTGGTAGACGCCCACGGCGCCGGACGTCGGCAGACGATCTCCGGCCACCGTAGGCGCGGGCTTGCGGGCGGCGAGTAATGGGCGACTCGCTGTCCGACCATGGACCATGCCCGGGTCGACGGCGCGTTGTGTTCCACGCGCGCCTCAAAGAGTGTCAGCATTATGACGGGGCCCCCCTCTAGAGGGCGAAAGCCTGCCGGGGTCGCGGGACTTATAGAATTACCGTGACCCTGGATCATAAAGGGCTATTGAAGGACACCGTGGATTTTAGTCAGTACAAGTCTGACAGTTCCTCCCACTCTGCCCTGGGTGGGAGGACTCATTTGATGATTTTACCACGATAAAAAAAAAAAAAAAAAAAAGTGAGTTCTAGTTTTGGGTAACATTTTTTTGGGCTAAGAGGGCAGGATAGGAGATGGAGCATAGTTTGTGATACAGCTCCACAGCCAAACCCCGCTGCTGTTTAGTGGTAGTGCTTGCTACCAGTAGATCAAAGGGACAGGAAATATCTGTCTTCATCCTCTCTGTGATATAACTAAGTGAAGTGTTTTATCACTAAGTTTATTATAAGTTCTCGTAGCTCTGCTCTCTGCTTTAAAAAAAATAACAAGCTGTGTCACATACTTCTGCTAGTATAAATAGATTGCGATTTGAATCTTCATTAATCATCAATTAGTATATTTACGTGATTAAGTACTATTCCAAGCATGTTCCCTAATTAACTTGTCGGAAAGTTCGTTACAAAATAATATATTGGGACTTTTATATTATTTTAATGAGTAAGGATTTATTATTTTAACAGTTTTTTGTCATTATAACTCATTAAGTCACTTCGTAATGCCAATGATTATGATTGTTTTTGACATTCAAATAGTTGGTTGGTGTTTTCAATTTTTTCATCAACTATTCATTGATTCTATTATTACTTTGAAGATAAATCCATAGAATCACAGATTATATTCCAGTTATACTGTCACTTACGGGATATCTTCCATGATTGTTCATTATTTTGAGCTCCCGATATTTCGACGCTGTTACAAGCGCCATGATCGCGGGTGGACACAAAGTAAGTGACAGTATAAGTTAGTTGTAAACCGTGAAAGCTTAAAACAGTGTTTGAATATTTCAATTATAATGTACACTCACAGGCACAATTAACCGCCCACCTCTATCATTCCTCGCCCTGTTTATTTACGTTAACTATGGCTTAGGTATCTACTGTTTTATTTTTTGTCAAGTGGCTACTCTAGCAATAAATTAAACACTTAGACTCTTATTTCGTTTCCTAAATTTGTGCCACCGACGGGTTTTTGGAATTTAGTCGTTGTTTAACATTGTTGCCTTTGCGTTACCATGTAAAACTTTCCTGTTCTTTTCTGCCATAGTGTGTGAATATTGTTTAATTTGAGTTTGTAGTGTTTGAATATTCCAATTATATGTATTTTCAACGCATTTTTTCCTAATTCGATTTTCTTGTCCAAATTACTTGATCTTCAGTTAATACTGATTAATTTTAGCTAGTATTCAAGGTGTCAAGCTCATCATGCCACCTTAACTTGGTTTTACAAAATACAGCAATCACCAATTTGTCTCACACAACATCAACTATTCATGTTTGTAGTAGAAGCCCACGGATTTACAATGATGTATGAGCAACGGCCACCAACGTGTGAGCGTGCAAAACGTTTCAGATCTAATCATTAATTGAGTTATGAAGGCGATTGTATATTTGATGACGATCGATTGTTAATAGATGATCAGAGAGGATATAGCACAGCTTGTGGCGGAATCCAGCTAGATGGACCGACGATCTTGAGAAGGAACATGGCCTGCTAGGAATTTGAAATGTAGGTATTTGAAGAAACTATTGTAATCGCGCAGCATCAAGCCTGCCCCCGTAGAGTGCAATTGGAACAGCTGCAGCTCAGATCGATTATACCACAAAAATTTGACGAGATCGACGTTTCATATTCCCCTTTTTATGCTCAATTTACAATTAAAATTATTTTTGAAATTTTAAGAAAGAGTATGTCTTGGTCCCTATCAATTTCTTTTATGTTAGAAACTTTTCAAAAATAATAATAAGTATTTTTTCTAAAATTTACAAAAACATGGGGCATTTTTTGTAAATTTTGCAGGGTCATATTTTCTTTACTTATTAGTTGCTGAAAAAAAGAAATGGTAGGGACGTGTCTACAGTAGACCGTGATTTTATGAAAAAAAAAAAAAATGTTTGCTCTAAAGGCATTATTCAGGAAGAAAAAAGGAGAATACGAATCGTCGATTTCGTCAAAACTTTAATGGAGAATCACAACCCCTGTTCCCTTTTAAACAGGTGTCTGTAACAGACTGAATGCTGAAGGTCGAACAGGGTGCTGTGGCACAGCTTAGAGACGTATGTCTGGCAGATGACTGCAATAGGTTGAGTTGATTGAGGGAGGATATAAATGAGGATTGAAGCCACGCATTGACATACTGACGATAAGAATAAAGTAATCAAAAATGATGGACGAAAAAATTCAACTAGCATTAATATGGAAAAGTGAAGATATGTGAGGATCCCCAACAAACATTTGACAAGTCGCCACAACGTGCCGATTTCTACATTTGGTTCCATAAGCTGGTCGTAAATACGTCGCCATCACGTTGGCTTCACCGAGAATAGGCCCATTTTATACGAATCAGTGTCTTAAAAGAGTAACGTAACCGTCGTATAAACCACTTTTTGGTCAGATAGTGGTTGTGTAGTAGTCGCAAAACCCATGTTTTCGTCGAGTAATGGTGTTTATTACCGCTGCTTTGCGGCATTTTGTTGCAAATAGGTAGCGTAGTATTATTTTTAAACAGGATTTTGTGATAAAATGGTGAGATAAATGTCGTAAATTATTATGCCTGCATGACTTCAGTATTTTATTTCTGTCAGATCTATTTGAAGGTGAGTACAAAAATTTTGATTTTGAAACTCATTGGGCCCATTTAATCTATTGGGAAATTAATTCTATCGGGTAATATGAGCTAATAATGACAATTTAATTAACGCGCCATGCAAATTCTTTAAATTAAGTGAATTAATCAAGTATATTTTTAGTAAACGTGCTAACAGTCACCTCTATACGACTTAGAGTTAAAGATACAACCATATTACAACATCAAAACGACTAATTATTCTGTGCACATCCTTTTTTTTCAATATTGTCAGCCATATTAACTGAAATAGGGTTCCTTTGTAGTGTTTAAAAAACAATTTGACAAACTTTTCCTGGTTTGAAGATTGTTTATTTTTTTAAATTTGTGTCATGTGTCAGTAAAATACGTTCATTCATTTAATCATATTAAAAACTACTGTCAAAAGCTGCTTTTTTGAAGTTAAAGTTTTTGAAGTTTTTTTACGTACCTAATTAAAATGGTGATTTATTTATAGGTGGCCTCGGATCTAATAAAAAATTATTTGTGATATAATGGACATCGATAAGTTTTTAACCAAATCTGATTTCATCACACTTGCACGTTGGTGTTTGAGATGGCCCTGGATATCTACTCACTTTATACGTTCAGATCGTTGTTTTGGTTGCGGATTTATGATAACAAACAACAAAAGCAAACCTGCACATTTTGTAGTGTCAGAGGAAAATATTAAACATATGATAAATTATGATTTTCTCTGGTGCCCATGCTGCACCTTTTTTGTCATATACGATGATTATCCGGAGGATGAATGTGAATATTGTAATTAGAACAGATTATTTTCAAAACAACTGATCATCTATACCTACTTACATTTGACAATATATATTTCAAAGAGGAGTGTTTGTGAATTTCTATATAATTGAGATCAATCCTAACTAACTATGCTGACTATGCATTACCCACTACACCAATTTTATTTTAAAAACACTCGTATTAACATATTCTTAATAGCTTTGATCCAAAGACAATGTAAACTAAGTAAAATAATTTCTTTGTTACTACTATGTTTATTTTGAATGATAAAACTGTGATTGTAAAGATACGTTTATTAATAATAAATATGACAAAAATCTTGGATTTTTTTAAAATTTTATTTACACCTTTACTTCAAAGTATGAATAAGTGGTACAAAATAAATATTTGGGCCACATTCTGCAGTGACTAGCTTGCACTTTATGTCAGTTATATTACATGTAACTTCTAATCTTCATCGAAATCAATTCTTTTGTATTCATAAAATCTTGTACGGAACCAACTTCAGTTTGTACATTATTGTCGTTACGTGTAGAAATATTCGTTATATATAACACAACATGACAAGAGAAGCGCAGTATAGTTCTTTTTCACTTTCCTTTTAAAAGCACCACTTTTTTTTTACATTTACCCAGGTTTTTTTATTCATTTTGAGTAAAAGAAGCGAAACTTGATGGTTATTTTTTGCAGTTTGTAAGCACTATAATAGAACACTCAGTAATTTAACGGTAGTATAAAAGTTATAAAATTGGCTTAAAACCGTATAAGGGTGCAATTTATCACTCTTAAATGGTCGTCACTTAAAGTTGGTTCTCGCGATTCTAATACGATTAATGGTGGGATAAAAGTCATATAGACGTCACTAAGGTCACGACACTGGTTTTACCACTAAATGACGCCGTTTCTACATAAAACTGTATAATAGTCATAAAAATAGTCGTATAGAAGTTAATACGATTTCTATATGACTGTAATATACGACTAAAAGTTATATAAGAATAAGATGCTCTAAGTCGTATTACACGCTAAATTACTTCAATGCGATGTTTACAACACTTTGAGTCGCATATTTTTTATTTATACGACTGAAATGTTTGTTGGGTCGTAACGCTTGTGCCTGCCTCCATTGCAAAACGATTGAGTTTTTGTGTGTATACGTATAGTTTAATCCTTCAACGAAGATTCTCTAAATTCAATCACTATTAAGCAAAGAAAGGTCACAAGTAAGTAAAGCAAAACCAAAAGGATCTAAACTGACCGCATCCCCACTGCATAAACGACAGACGGTATTTTTTGATAAAATCTCATAGAAAGTGATTCCAAAAACATAACTAGTTATTGACTCCATAAATTGATCTCAAATTGAGATGATCTCAATAATTTCAATCGTCATTGGACGAAGATGCACCTCATAACAGTTAAGTCATGATATCAAACTGTTTTAAATTGAGCTGGTCCGGTGATGTACAGTTGAGTCGAAAATACTTGGAATATTTTTGAGAGAAACAAAAAAAAAATTAGAAGAAATTAGTTTCTTCCACATTTTTTTAATTCTGTGTGTGTTGCTAACACACACAGAACGCACACGCACATAGAGAATATTATAATATGGTGTTTAAAAATGGAAAAGTTAGTTCTGCAGTAACAGCAACTATAGAATTATTTAAGAGCCGATTGAAAAAACGTTACAATTTGACACAAAATAAACAGAAAAGACAGGGCGCGGACGAGACGTGGAAATGAAAAACGCGTCCTCGTCTTACGTCTTTTCTGTTTGTTCCGCCCAAAAGAAATATTACTTACTTGAAAAATCAATCAAACATTTTTTATTCTTGATTGTCGAGTGCAAAATTGTACTAATAGTAGTTATCCATACAATAAACAAATGATAGCATGACGGTTGACAGAGCAGGGTAGACGATGGAAGAAAATGAGTTACAGCAACTCTAAGGAACATGTGAAAAGGGGAGGAAGATGACGATGAAATTAAACGCTTTCACCGTTGCACCACCACCAATGACCTAGACACTATCATTGGCAACAAGTTTAGGTCAATAGTGACACCATCCGCTCACACATGATGTTGTTAGTCGTCACAAGTCATTTATATTATCGTCACAGCGTCATTATTACGCATCACTGTGCACAAATGCCCTACTAGCAGCTTTATCTTGATAATGAAAACGACGAAAATCGTGGTATTTTTTATATCCCTTCGTAACTTACCATTATAAAGACAGGTTGTGTCAATTTAAACCTCTTCAAAATAGTTCTTAAAATATCGCATGTTAGCCTCAACTTGGTTCAGAATAACTCTAAAGGTAATCTTAACATGCCTCTCAAAGGATACTCAATATTTAATTTTCTATCAATCCTACCTCAACAAATGAAGTTCCCGACAGTACCCAACAACATAAATGCATCGCTGCATCCCTCTCAGCGATAGCCAGTGTACCGTGACACTAAGCGCATATAAACGCAACCAATGCTCTAGTTATACACAGTGCCCATATAGCCAACATAGTGCAAACAACAAACATGGTAAAGTACCTCTTGATCCTGACCTTGGTCGCCGCAGCCACGGCCAGAACGGCGACCACCACACAGAACAAACTAGAAGCTCGAAGCTCAGACGATAATGTTCTAGGAGACCTAAAATTAGCGTACGAGACATACAAAGATTGCAGCGGGTCCGACATTTCGCACTGCCTCAAAAGAAAATTGGCGAAGACTTTGAGCAGGCTGACGAAAACTGAGGAGTTGGACATCCTGAACGGTGTGACGATAAAAAAGGATAAGGATGTGAACATTGTGGAGAAGGAGGAAGCGATTCCGAGGGGGATGGACGACGGGTCGCTGAATAACCTCATTTTGGACAAGGTCGTTAACTTTATGAGGTCCCACACATTGCAGGTAAGGAGTTTCGGTATTTTTAACATAATATTTCTTTAGAAGATAAGGGATTGTATGTTTGATCATGCGTGACTGTGCACATTTTTGAATTTGGACGCTGTTATTAAAACAAAATAATCTGAAATAGTTTTTCGACTACATGAAATTGAAGCTGCTAGCAAAGGATTATGAATACAGAATAAAGTGTATAATTGGAAAGAAGCAAACAGTTGTATATCAATAAAATTTTCTTAGGAACCAAGTTAGCGGCAATCTAAATGTTTTCAGGATCTTTACAGGAGATTAGCCTAAATGTTTGAATACTCAAAATCTCAAGCCAAGATTAGGTTAGGTAATGCCACGTGGTCATCACTACGCAATCGTTGAGGATTTCTACAGAAATTTTTGTTTTGTGTCTCGATTTTCCTATGCTGAAGTTAATTTTGTTGATGTTGTTGTCTATTATTTAACAATTTCGTTTTTTTTTTCTATACATAGGCTTTTCTTTTGCACTTCGGTATTGGCAGCTTTAACTTAACTTTGATTAATTTGGAAACATTTGATGTTTATGGAATTATGAAGTCCGTTGGGGAATACTCTTAAATGCACAACTTTTCAAAGTCTACCTTGTTAGATCAATAAGCTAAACGGTTGTGGTACTATCAGGTGTAACCGCATGAGCAAATCTTCCCAGACTGCTTTACTGACTGACTGACTTTGACTGCTTTTGGTTTGCCATATTGTAGCTTGCGTAGGTGCTTATTACGAAAACATTACAGCGAGTGGACATTTATATTATGACTGTGATGGGGCATCAAATGGGGTGGCGTGATGAGCGTTAGATGTCGACTTGATTTCTTTTTTTAAGATGAGTTTTTTATTGAGGAGGAGGAAGAGCTCGTGGCTAAATAAAACAGCCGCTCGGATCGACCTTTAGGTTAAGCCGTACTTGCCTAGGTTGGTCTGTGGATGGGTGACCACCCATTACATACCGAGTTTCCTCCGTGCCTCGGAAATCACGTTAAGCCGTTGGTCTCGGCCGTCATTTGTAGATCTTTGACAGTCGTTACAGGTAGTCAGAAGTCTGACAACCAGTCTTACCAAGGGGTATCGTATTACCTAGTACTAACTGGGTTGTGGAGGTCAGATAAGCAGTCGCTACATGTAAAATACGGGTATTCAGCTGCATCCGGTTAGACTGGAAGCCGACCCTAACATAGTTGGGAAAAGGCTAGGCAGATGATGATGACAGCGAGTGGATTAACTCAACCACACATTACACCCTTCAAATGATTAAATCTATCATTTTCTTCTTCGGCTTTGCTAAGAGGTTGGCCATAAATATGCTCCTGTATGTTTCAGATGTCTTAAGTAATAATTGATCTTCCATACAAATTCAATCAAACTTGATTCTGAATGAACGCGTTACTTCACATCCATTCATTGTTTGTGTGACATAACACATAATTACAGTTTCCATACAGAGGTATAATAGAGTAATTATTATTCAAACGACGACACTCCTAGACCGTAAGTATTAATCTACGTATTATGTTCGCATTCAGTTACCTCTGTTGTAATACTAGTATTTGCTTCCGGACTCATAATTACATTATTTTAAAGGTTTGATTCCTTGAAAATTCATTTCATTATTTTAAAATTATTTCTGGGCTTACTCACAAGTAAGCCCAGAAATAATTTGAAGGTAAGGTTAGTATAGAAGAGGGTACATCAAATGGTAAATTAGTCCAAGAGCTTGCTTCCTCTTTCTCACATGACAGCTTATAAAGACAGGAAGCTTTGTAGACGCACCTTATAACACTGACTGCGGCCATCTTTAGTAATTCATGCTTAGATTGTTACAAGTGCAATGTTTGTTTGTTTGAAAAAAAAACGTTGCCCCACACTAGGAATTTCTCCTGTAGCGTGGGTGCGTTTACAAACACTTGAACTCACATACACAAACCGCCTTATGCACACACATTATCAAGCAAGTCATAATTATACATATTATCAGCATCACTTGACCTGAAATTGACGACGACCTAACTGATTGATTCTTCCGAAGACAGATAGCGTTTTAAAATAAATTCAGTAGATCATACCTGTTTGTTCCTACATGAATGACTGGTTGACTTCAATAATATCAATAACCTCTGAAATATTAAAAGACTTAAAAAACGACGCATATGATGACGTGACACAGAATTGGATGAAGTTGTTACCGTATCTTAATTGAATTACCAAAATCATCATGAGTATAGAATCGACACACTACATGCTTTAAGGTTCAGCATCCACCTTTCTTACCGACTAAATTACATTCAACTAAACGCGAGTCTAATTGTGTGCCAGGTTTGGTGAAAAATGATAATTTGCTCTTTGTCTGTAGCGATTATTAGAAGGTCTATAATCCCTACAATGCAGATGATATTTGCAAAAATACAGAAGATACATTAAGGTACAGAAGCTTGCATAATGCTTCATTGGATTGACAAAAAGCGTGTCCATTTGTAACGTGTGCATACGGAAAATGCTCTATTGTAAGTTTTTGCTGTTAATCGTATTATCACTGAAGGGTATCAAATGTCCCATGCTTGTTATTAAAAGGCCGACTCTAATGACTTACTCCGCTAAGTAGAAAAGTAGCGACTACGGCCCACTATTTATAACGTACAAATGCACCTACAATTAAAAATACCTCTGCTTTAGTATTACATCGTAGTTCAGTCATGTTCGCACCAATTAACGCTTAATCTATTACTCTTGTTGATATTTTTTTTTTCGTTGCCAATCTTATCCGTTTTTCTTTTGCTATGGACAGCAATTGTTAGAAACCGTCGCATCCCTCACGTGCAATGCAAAGCGCTTTTTCATTGTAACTATCATATCAAGCAACCTGCATATATAATTAAAACAAAACCTGCGATGTTTTGTGGCTTTTTTAAGATGCAGCGCCAAAATTTTCACAACCAAATTCATCGCTCGCACATGCACTGATTTTTCTAAGCTTACACTTTTTTCGCTCACGCATGTTATATCTGGCATCAAATACTCGTCTTCTATCAAAACCCTTCCCAAGACATCTCTTTGAATGACTCAAATCGACGTCAATATTGTCTTCGTGCTTTGCCTAACTCAAATCTTCGCTAGCTCCTTACATTTTTAAATCATTCAAATAAATTGCCATCCCTATTAGAAATTGGCACTGCTCTAAAATAAATCTTGTCAGCTGGAGTCTGTTCCGGCTGCATCTAGATCCGGCTACCCCCGTAAAAGCGTGACGCCTCAATCTAACAGTTAATGCGTAAAAACAGCATACCACCCAGCAACGCGGCGTGACAACTTTCCCGATGCATCTCATAATTGCATTCAATTAGTACATCTTCACTTTTTGCCGGCCACACTCTATTAAATTCTGCAGTTTCTTCTAATTGGTCGGGGTGCGTGATAATTGATATGCGTAGAGAAAATATAATTTGCACTAAATGGGGGTTCTGCACGGTTTGCGTGTCGTTTCTAGTAATGTCGCTAGGGATAGGTGCGTGCATGATCGGTTCTCGGTTGAATAGGTTCAGTCTACCATGCGGTTGTTGACCGTTGGTGGAAGTTGTAGTTTAACTTTGCTCTGTTGAATAAAGATTCTCATTGGGTATCATACTGTTGGTAGACAAGGATCTGAAATTGTTTTAATCTTTCACGGTTTTTAACTAAACTTACACAGTCACTTACAGGATCCCTTTCGAGATTTTCAACTTTTGTGAGCTCCCGATATTTCGACGCTGTTACAATCGCCATGATCGCGGGACCTCACAACAGTTGAAAACTACAATAAATATCCTGTAAGTGACAGTGTAAGTTAAGGGATCTGGAAATTTTCGTGAACCATCTTGAAGTTGATAAGGATGAAGAGGTTAACGAAGATGACACCGAGATTAAGTGGACAGACAACGATACATCTAAATTTAAATTCTTTCATCGAATTTATTCGAACTTTGCTATATTTAATCCAAGCATTACTTTTAGAATTTGGTTCGATTAAGGGTCAAAGTTCATCAATGCTTCATCAAATTGTAGTCCACAATGATTTGGTATTCCCAAAAAGTAAGATTGTTTTTTCCTGGTTACTTCTCTGGATGTGGCTTTTAGCTGTTCATTCTTGATTATATTATTTTGTAAAGAAGTTGGATTCACTGTTGTTGATCTATTCGCCGTGAGGATCGTCTGAGTCCACCTGAAATACAGTGACATTCTTAAAACGTACGTCTGTCTAATGAACTGCTACAGCCATAGATATGCTACAGCAACAATTATACGTTCGTCAACCTACCGAGTCGTATCGTTAAACAACTTTCTTCTTAAAACAGATAAATTGTGCAGATTATTTTAGCTTACAGTGAAGTTTATTTCTAGGATTTTTCTACTCTTTATGATTTATCAGTCAGCCGCAAAAATTCCGAATATTTTTCTCTAAATCTATTTGCATAGGTAAAAACCTACAAAAAAGGTTATGTTTCATTAATTATAAGTTCTTGGTCACATTTTCACTTTTCTTTATAAACTGCTATTTACCCCTTGATCTAAAATAAGTGATCATTCGTATGTCACACAGTGATTGATCGGAAATTCAGAAACTGCCATCTGTCGGTGCGACCACCTGCGTTCGTGTTCGTAGAACAAATTGAACGAAATCGTGCATGTTCTTAAAGCGATCGTTTTGGTTAGAATGGGGTCTTACGCACATTGGCCCGAACTTTAATGAATATTTTCCAATTGTTTCATGTTCCTTAACTTAATAACCTTCCGCACTTTCTTATCGCGTGTTCTCATGTAGGAAGTTATTGAATATTGTCTACAATTATACGTTTGAACCGAGTTACAAATGGTTATTACATGCGTTCGATCGGTTCGAGGAATTATTTCTTTTCTTTTGCAGTAATTAGTAACTATAATAAATAATGTATCGGTAGCTTAAAGTAGCGCATTACATGCTCAAATGGCACATGGCAAAAAAATAGTTTTCTTTGTGAAGTTTAGTTTGGTTGTTGACTTATCGTTTCAGTTCGATTTATATACGTACTGGTGACTAGTTTTGTAACCGATAGCAAAATAAAATACTTGAAATGTAGCTTTTTGAATGTAAAAATTACATCTGAGCGTCCCAAAAATTGTTCTTTTGAGTCGAAAACACTACAGAATCCGAATTCACATGCAGCAGAAAGATATTTCGACTGTTATATTCCTAAACTCATATAACATCACGCCAGTGATCCCGAAAAGGTAAGGCAAAGGTGTACTTAATAGTACACAAACATTTCGCCGGTAATGTTTAAGTTCCATGAATAGTTGAGCCTATTGTCTTTAACCGGGTACAATTAATGACTTCTGGCTGCTCCCACATTTCCGATAGAAGAATCCAATAACACTTTGCCCAACCTGGGAATCTAACCTCGTATGCTTAGGCAGAATGTAAATAATAAAATTGTAATCTTGCTATATGGACGAAATATAATATCTGTGCGTTCAAGAATTTGATCTTTGAGTCGAAAAAACCACTAATTTTACATTATACGTCATGCTGCAAACAGAGTATCCAATTTTACCTGTATTTAACAAAACCTTTTCTCCAAATTCCAGGTCAAATTCCCCACCGACGATGGCTCAGAATTATCGGAGGACCAGGGCCGCAGCAGAAGAAAGAAGCTGGCGCCTCTTCTCGCGATCCCCCTGCTTATCGGTGGCATGATGGTACCGCTGGCCTTTGGAGCGTTGGCATTATTGGCTGGAAAGGCACTCATCGTGTCCAAGTTGGCCCTGGTACTGGCTGGTATCATTGGGCTGAAGAAGCTCTTGTCTCCGAGCGGGGGTGGTCACGAGGCTCATGAGGTGGTGGTTTCGGCAGGACATGGTGGCTCTGGGTGGAGCAGGTGAGGTTTTTTGAAGACTTACTTTGGTAGATGTAGTATATCGAATATAAAATCTATGAATTTAAAGTGTATAGCACGCGATAAGTCAAAATTTTTTTAGGTGTGCTCAAATCAGTACGTTAAGATTGCAAACCGGCTGAAGATATAAGATACTATTACCGTGACCCTGGAACATATTACCGTGACCCTGGAACATATTACCGTGACCCTGGAACATGAACATACAACCGTGGATTTTAGTCAGTACAAGTCTGACAGTCCCTCCCGCTCTGCCCTGGGTGGGAGGACTCATTTGATGATATTACCACGTTAAAAAAAAAAAAAAAGATATAAGATACTGACAGATATCTAAGTAAATACCTGTCAAGGTCTTAATTAATGTTGTGTTTGTCAGAGTCCGGTGTCTGGACTTGTATCAGCAATTTGTCCATACCGGTTTTAACGAACCATCATTTGAGCTTCATAGTTACTATAAAAGAGGGATTTGATCACAAACGGCTGGATGACTCCTTAATGTGGCATATACACTTAAGATTATGTACTTAGGAAATTAAGATATTAAATTGCTAATCCGCGGGGAAACCTTATTACGGGTAGTACAGTAAAACTTCAGGTGTTTTTTGACCCGGCCCGGTTTTTTACCAAAAAAATTAATTTGCATGTATTTCAAAAAGATTTTTATTTTTAAACTTTGTTTTTTCATGAAATAGTTTGTTGCAGAAAATTTGACATTTCTTTTTTCTAATTTGCCAGCGTTGCGCAAAGTGAGCACCTCGAGAGAAATGCCGGGGGCAACCCAGGGTTAGGACTTTTTTATTATTTTGGATAGTTTTAAAAAATATAAATTGGCATTAAAAATTTGTGGGCGGTACGATAGTCATATTATAGGCTTATTTTGACTATCAAAGCTGATTTAAATAATAAAATGTTAGTGCCTATAATATTAGTAATCTTTTTTGGGAATTTAATGCATGCAGCTTTTGTAGACTGCACTGTAGCAAATATTTCGCGCAAATCTAGAACTTGATTTTTCATTTTAAGATTCAGGATTTTTTTTTGTGAACGCTTTGTGTAGATAGGGACTTTTTAAAACTATTGCATGTCCTATTATTGCGGTTGTAGAAAATGATTATTCACTTGATTCTTTTTTCTTGTTTTCAGGTCGCTCGAGAAGGCTCAAGACTTAGCTTACAACGCCTACGCCCAATAGCGAGCGAACCCACCGTTAATTATCATTAATTAATACGCGACTCTAAGGACCAATCGGTTTCACATAAATATATAAATAGACAACATATAATTAAAATATTTACAATTATAGAGTACATAGTTATGCAACATTTGAAAGAAGAAGCCTGCCGCAAGTTTTATTCTAAAATCTAAATAAATATATTTATTTATTTATTATAATATTCACTCTAAATTATCATTACAAAACAAAAAAATAATAATATTGAATTCCGTAAATAAAGTCAGAAAAACACTACTGTTGGATGAATATTCGAAATTCGAATTCTTATAACGTGTGTGTCATATTTTGTTTTTATCTATCTTTTGTTTTTATTTATTTATTGTGTTCGGTAAAATTATTGCCTCAAGAATAACAGGTTAGGAATGAAAATTTTAGAGTGTAATATAATTTATTTTACTGTAAAGGCCAGTAAACAGTAGAGGCTATTTTATTATGGGAAATCATATAGAAGGTCTTGATTATAATAATTATAAAAAAGCGGAAAAATGAGTGAGGGAAAAATATTTTCCCCTAGCATTACACGTTTTTATTAAAGTACCTCGAATACTCTTTAAATACTTAATAAAAAAATACACAATATTGCCTATTAGTCCTATTTATAACGATTTTTTTTAGTTAGAACTACAATATTTAATATATTTAATATATTTTAAACTTATATATTACAAGACTTTGGGGTGTGCTTTAATTAATTTATATATATTATCAGCAAAATAGCGATTTAAACATTTTTTACTTTTTTATGTATATTTGAACGTATATTATATTATGTGTATTGATGAGCATATTTTTGTACGAATATATATATTTATTTATATGCTGTGAAACATTTTATGTAATACAAAG
Organism: Noctua comes; assembly: GCA_963082995.1. Lineage (NCBI taxonomy): Eukaryota > Metazoa > Arthropoda > Insecta > Lepidoptera > Noctuidae > Noctua > Noctua comes. Next base: position 9,045,361 of record OY720289.1, read on the forward strand.
ACTGAAAATATCTATGTATAATAATTATATAAAAGAATATAGTATCCAATGTACATATGTAAATAAATTATTGCATTTATTTAATATTTTTTCTGCATAATAATATTTATAATTGAAAGTATTATGGATTGCCAAATATTATTATTTTACAAATATATTTATTAATCTATTAGGTTACAGATCTCATATTTATTTTGACATTTTCCTATTAAAAGGTGCTCATTTTATTTAATTGCAATGTAAATATTGAGGCGTTATTTATTTATTCTCATTTATGTAATATTACGTTCCAGTCAGTTCATTAATTTATTAAATTAACTTAATAATTTATTGTCAAATGTTATTAATTAAACTGTTGGTACTCAATATTTGTTTTATTACTATGTTTAGCTTTTACGAAGTTTCACACACATTTATCATCATCATTCGGCTGTCTCGCTTGTCTAGCATTCGCAAGCTCATCTACTAAGCGTGAGATTCGAGTCCCCAAGTCGGGTAAAGTGTAATTGAGTTTTATCTTTAGGAATTTCTCAGCACCACCCCGGAGCTTCGATTTGGATCTGGTTTATGGAATTGACCTGCAAAATGTTAGTATTGTGGTGTGACAAGATCCTTAACGAAGCCGAAAGGCACTTGTTCTCCTCGTCATTGCGATCATTTTTTTGTTCTAGACCATACCTGGGAACCTTCTAGTTACGGAGATATTGGGGGTCAAACTTCCAACTTTTTCACAAGTTTTTTTTTATTTTATTGAAGTTTTGAATGTTATTACTTTACTATAAATACTTCCACGATATCCGCACTATTCAATGCATCTATTGGCACAATGTTTTGAGTGCTCCACATTGAATCCTACCGTAAAACGAGATTTTTCACGCCAAGAAAAAGTTGTTTCCCAGCAATATTTTTTGCGTAATGCTTGGTTTTGCGGCTTCGTGAAAAACCGTTTACACCCTGTATGTAAACCTCTGTCCCACCTTCGGGGATTACAGGCGTTATCTTAGGGATGGCTCTCATGCCTCTGGTATATCCGATTTTATAGTCGGTGATCACTTAACAATAGTACCTATAGGTATATGAATTATCTCGTCAGTGTCTCTAGTTCAAGGATATGGAGAACAGAGTGTAAAGCTCCTTAATACTTCATAGAATTTGGGAGGCCTATGTCCAGCAGTGGACGTCTTTCGGCTGAAATGATGATGATGATGACTCCATAGAAAAGGGGGATTCTTCGGTTGTTTTGTCTGGTGGCTTTTTTCTATATGGTTTTAAGGGGCGGATAACTTTAATAGCGCGATTCAGAATTTTAGTGTCAGTTCTTCATTTGTGATATAGATGGCGCTGTAAAAGAAAGTCAGCGGTTTGTTTGCCAGCCACATATAGAAATAGTAGTACAGTCAGTACCCTGTATTACCTGATTCCTCTACCAAAGAGGAAAAGGCGAAGACAGGTCAGATATTTAATGCAGGACACTGACTGTTAAAATTTTACCTACTAACCTACTCAACATCGAACTCTGAACCTGCCAAAACGGTATTCACTTTCGCCGCATGTAAATATCGCACAGTTACTCAATACAGTACTGTTGGATGTGACAGAAAGAAGACAATGTATCATGCATTATGCAGGTAGGAGCTGCTGCCAAAGTTGGTAAGAAATATGGTAAAGGAAATTGTGTCAATACGTGTTAGTTTTGGCGGAGTAAATATACAACGTGTAACAGAATAAACGCAAGACCTCTCGTGTGGTGTCTCAGACAATGAAACTGAAAAACTTTTGTTCTATGACTTTTGGAAATTCATAACTTTTTTTAGTTTTACCATCATGTGGATCAGCTGATTACGTCCGTTCCTATAAAAAGTTTTTTTTTTTGTGCTAATTTCAAGAGCTCGTAGAACAAAAGATGTTTAGTTTCATGGTGCGAGAGACCACACGGGAGGTCTTGCGTATATTATGTTACAGGTTGCATATAATTTTTTTTTTGTTTTAAAACGTATAAATATGCGAATGTTTTAAGGACAGTGGTCAGTTTCAGGGTTCCTGTGACCTTATATTAAATGAAAAGTCATTTATTCAAGCTTGACTGAAGATCAGTGCTTTTAACGTCAATTACAAGTGAGTTCGCAGTTTCATCATCATTTGCCCAGCCTTTTCCCAACTATGTTAGGTTCGGCTTCCAGTCTACCCGGATACAGCTAAATACCAGTATTTTATATGGAGCGACTGCCTATCTGACCTGCACAACCCAGTTAGTACTAGGTAATATATGATACCCCTGGGTAAGACTAATTCTCAGACTTTTTGGGCCACAGACCCCCTGTAACGACTGTCAAAGATCTGAAAAATGACAGCCGGGACTAACGGCTTAATGTGCTTTCTGAGGCACGGAAGAAACGCGGTATGTAATGGGTGGTCACCCATCCACAGACCAACCTAGGCAAGCACGGCCTAACCTAAAGATCGATCCGAGCGGCTGTTATTATTTAGCCAGGAGCTCCTCACTTCGCAATGTATATTATGTAAACTACCAGGAGAACAGAGACGAGAGGCGGTTAGAGAGCATAGTATGTCGAATTGTCGAACGGATCGCCTTAATCGAATGTTCTACCTACATGGGGACCTCTAGAACACATTTTAAATTAACGAAACATAATTGGGACAACGAACTTTACCTTGAGTATGGCAAGCTGCGAAATTTCGCCAGTTATGATGTAGTCCCAAAGAAACAGTTCCCTATTACTGACCTTACTGGTGTTACCATCCTCTGCCTAGCCTTTTCCCAACTATATTGGGGTCGGCTTCCAGTCTAACCGGATGCAGCTGAATACCAGTATTTTACATGGAGCGATTGCCAATCGGACCTCCACAACCCAGTTACTGGTTACTGGGTAATACGATAATTATCGTATTACCCAGTACTAACTGATTTGTGACCTATTAACACCCATTACCAGTAAGGTATTATTATAATAATACCTTACTGGTAATGGGTAAGGTATTATTATAATAATACCTTACTGGTAATGGGTCACAAATTCAAACTCAGGATAACGAAGAAAAAACGCTTTTTCTGATCTAAGAATCAAATCCAAGACCTCACGCTCTGCAGTCGTGCTTCATCGATCATCCAGGAAATAAAAACTAGACCAACAAAGCAGGCAAAGTACAATCAGATTTACTTCTTTCGACTATAAAGGGTGTAACTAGACCCTTAACACAGTCGAAAGGCACTTTTTCTCCCCGTCATTGTGAGAATTTTTTTTGTTCTAGACCATACCTGGGAACCTTCTAGTTACGGAGATATTGCGGCACAAAGATCCATCTTTTTCACAAGTTTTTTTTTTAAATATATGTTTTTAATGTAATATTTTTAAACACCTCCACAATCTCCATACTATCCAATTCATCCAGCAGTACAATGTTCCCAGTGCGTTACATTAAGTCCTATCGTAAAACGTGATTATTCACCTCAAAAAAAAGTCGTTTCCCAGCAATAATTTTTGCGTAAAGTTACTTAGTTTGATGTACAGAATGCTTGGTTGACGGCTTCGTGAAGAGTCCGTTTACGCCCTGTATACATTATTCATGACAAGATTCACGATTCAAACAATTTCACAGCATGATTAACACCGCCACTCATTGATAACCACAGACAAAGAGGTTTGTTTACGATCAGGAAGTAGTGTGGATGTAGAGAAATTGATACAATCATACTTCCGCTCGCAATAAAGTTTCACTGTCGATAAGGTATTATCGAACTGCTTATCGACATTGTGGACTGCAATTATTTGAAATGTCTCTTTGACTGGTGTATTGTCGAATTGCCTGGAACTTTCCAGGCCTTTCCTGGCGATAAAGCTCTTTTCTAAGTACTGAGTACGGTATGATATTGAGGAATGGCACCCTCGTCCTACTGCTTTGTAGGCAGCCCCTTGTTGAAAGGTATATCAAAAACAATGATATGTTGTGTTGAGGTCAGATAGGCAGTCGCCCAATGTATGTAGATCTTTGACAGTCATTAAAGGTAGTCAGTGGCCCGAAAGTCACACAACCAGTCTTACGAAAGGGTATCGTATTGCCCAGTACTATCTGGGTTGTGGAGGTCAGATAGTCGCTCCATGTAAATTACTGGTATTCAGCTAGCTCCGGTTTGACTGGAAGCCGACCCCAACATAGGACAAGGCTAGGCAGATGATGATTAATTAAAATGTTCCCTCAGATGTTATTGCTAAAGAAATTTCGGTCCTGTTATTGCATCAAAATTGAACCCACGAATCAAGTACAAAACAACACTCAAATCACTATAATTTCTACCCAAATCACTGATTTTATCCAAACACTTTCTGATACCCACCAAACAATGAACCTGCTTAGTACAAACATATCATTACATGCAATAATGCGTTCGTATACAATCTTAAGTCATTTCTCAGCCCTCCGGCCATTGACCCTTTGGAGAAAGTCGACGGACATAGATCATTCCAGATAATTATGTCCATCTTTTCTAAGGAATTCCAATTAAAGGAAATGCACGATCAATGGTGATTGAGCGTTTTTATTTCAAACTAGCTGTTGCCCGCGACTTTCGTCCGCGTGTAATTATTAGAAAAATATTACTTCACTATGTGGACCGGATTTTGTTAACAATTTCATGGGTTTCAATTATTCTCACGGAACCCTGATGTTTTTGCTAAAACAAAAGTAGCCTTAGTTTCTCCATAAAACATAAGCTGTCTGCCAGGAATGGTCCCGTCAAAATCGGTTTAAATAAAATAAAAAAATAAAATCATTTTAATTCGAGCATCACTGACTCATACAAGAAATAATTAATAATTACACACACACACAGTCACATTACATATACAACACCACATTACTAATTCAATTCAATTTAAATTTAAGTAAATAATTTAACACTATATTAAAAAGAAAATAACCAAAATTGAATTAACAATTTTCCCCCCATAACTTGGTTAGCCGTTTCGCAGATAAACCGAAACAAACGGACAGACAAAAAAATTTTTATTTTTTTCAAGTGTCTATTCTTTCTTAAGAATTCAGCTGTTATTTTGAGATTACAAACAGACAATTCAATATTATTTATTTGTATACTTATTGTGACATCGGAAGTCGGAGAGAGTAGGAGTTTCTTTAATTAGATGTCATTAAAACATTCAAGGGTATTTTCCTTGATCCAAGTCTGGCAGTATTATTGATTTCTTCTTGAATTTCTCAGTAGCAGCCACGAAGTCTGGATTTGTGCTCCATTTGATCGCATTAGGCTCACCCCCGATTACATGGGACTTAATTTAATTAACCAACAACCATTAACAACAACCACCAACAACCACTTAATATACTTAAACATAACTGGCGAAATATTTGTGTAATGTTAGGTGCGTCTGCTTGTATGCTTAATCTTTCAATAAATACCCATGATATTGTGATGTGTTTATTTTTTTATTTGGCCCGTATTGTCCCACTCCTGAGCAAAGGCCTCCCCCCATTCCTTCCAGTTCTCACGATGGTGTGCTTCTTCTCGCCAATTCGCGAGGAAGTCATCCAAGACGTCCCGCCATCATCTCTTCGGTCTACCGCGCCCCGTCTAGCTGTATCAGGGCTCCAGTCTTGCGATATTCGGGCCCACAGCTGTTATGAGTTGCTTTTCAATAATATTATGTCTATATGCAGATGATTTTAATTAAGAAAGGAAGTAAGAAAACATATTTATTAGGCACAAAGAACGGAAGAAAAACGGAAAAACGAGATAACATTGTGTCTCACGGCTGCGTCAAATAGGACTACGGGTGTTACTATGACGTCATAAAGCAGGAGTACTTCCAGTGTGGGAGAGAGTCAGAGCTATACAGGGTGTAAGGGACAGCCCTCCACAAACCAAATCCAATCCAATCCAATCCAATTTTGAATCAAATTCCACCGGAATTTTTCTCCGGAATTTTTTTTTTCCCGACGCTGGTTTTCAACTGGATCTGAGATGGATTCAAATTTAATTAGTTTTATATAATTATACTATTCACAGTCAGTGGCCCGAAAGTATGACAACCAGTCTTACCAAGCGTGCCTTACCGTATTAACCAGTACTAACTGGGTTGTGGAGGTCACATAGGCAGTTGCTCCATATAAAATACTGGTATTCAGCTGCATCTGGTTAGACTGGAAGCTGCCCCAACATAGTTGGGAAAAGGCTAGGCAGATGATGATGCATATCACAGCTGTGGGTCGATGACCACACAACATCAACAGCTTTCTTAACCGTCTTACAAGACCATGTAATAATGATTATGGCACTGTCAGGCCAGCAATCTATACATATAAAATTCAAAGTCCTGACTGACTGACTGACTGACTGACTGACTGACTGACTGACTGACTGACTTATATATCAACGCACAGCCCAAACCACTGGTCCTAGAGATATGAAATTTGGAGGGTGTATTCTTTGTGACGAGTAGGTATCCACTAAGAAAGGGTTTTTCGAAATTTCACCCCTAAGAGGGTGAAATGGGGTGTTGAATTTTCTATGAAACTTTTTATTCTCTGAGTCGATTGACTTGAAAATGTGTCTACATATACTTCAGTTAAAATGATGAGATACGTGTATCACAGTTTTTCCAAAATCATCCCCCAATTTAAAATTCCATGTCCTGACTGGCTGACTGATATACCAACGCACAGCCCAAACCGCTGGTCCTAGAGACATGAAATTTGGAGATTGTATTCTTTGTGGAGAGTAAATATCCACTAACAAAGGGTTTTTTTGAAATTCCATCCCTAATAGGGTGAAATGGGGTGTTGAATTTTCTATGAAACTTTTTATTCTCCGAGTCGATTAACTTGAAAATGTGTCTACATATACTTCAGTTAAAATGATGAGACACGTGTATCACAGTTTTTCCAAAATCATCCCCCAATTTAAAATTCAATGTCCTGACTGGCTGACTGATACATCAACGCACAGCCCAAACCACTGGTCCTAGAGACATGAAATTTGGACAGTGTACTCTTTGTGAAGAGTAGGTTTCCACTGAGAAAGGGTTTTTTGAAATTCCACCCCTGATAGGGTGGAATGGGGTTTTGAATTTTATGTGAAACTTTTTATTCTCGGAGTCGATTGACTTGAAAATGTGTCTACATATACTTCAGTTAAAATGATGAGACACGTGTATCACAGTTTTTCCAAAACCATCCCCCAATTTAAAATTCCATGTCCTGACTCGCTGACTGAAATACCAACGCACAGCCCAAACCGCGGGTCCCAAAGATACAAAAATTGGAGGGTGTATTCTTTGTGAAGAGTTAGGTTCAGTTTTTCGAAATTCCTACCCCTTGGAGGGTGAAATGGGGTGTTGAATTTTCTGTGAAACTTTTTACTCTCGGGGTCGATTGACTTGAAAATTTGTGTACATACTCTTCAGATAAAATCCAGTAATCCAAAACCAAGGTCCAATCTCAAACCAAGGTATCAATATTTCACGTATCTAATTGAATTGATATAACTTTAAACTAATAATTGCAAGTTATAAGCAAGTACATGTAAATCTATGTATGTATTATAGATAGATACATAGATTACTTATTATCCCAGAAGTAAGATCCCGTGGGCAATTCCCTAACTCCACGCGGGCGAAGCCGCGGGCATAAGCTAGTGAAACATAAGACAAGAAAGTGTCCAAGACACGTTACTTAAACTAATTTATTTAACACTATAGTCACCGACCATAATACGCTTTCGCTGGCAAATCCTCACTTATAAGTTGTAAGTGACATTGGAAAATCAGTTTTGCTTGTTTTCTTTTTCTGAAAAGTGTTTGTTTGTGAGTGATGAATTAATCAACAGGTTATAACAACATAATATCACACCTGCAATCCCTGAAGGATTAGGCAGAGGTGTGCCGAATAGTACAACCCACATTTCGCCAGTTATATGCCTGGTGGGAGAACCCAATATCTCTTTGCTCAACCCGGGAATCGAACCCAGGGCCTCTTGCTCAGCAGTCGTGCTTGCGACTACTAGACCAACAGTCAACAGGTTTATTTCCGATAAATATTATGCATAAACAAAATCACGTAAAACGGTGCGGTTGCTGGGACTCTTCTCTATAATTCACTATCCCTAGTGATTACACAAAAAACCGGTTGATTTGACTGAAGATGTCCTGTCCTTACAATGAATTCCCAGTTAAAAACACTTTTAGATTTTTGCGAATTTGCCAGGCATCTTTCTCACTTTTCATTCCTCGTTTAAAAAAAAAAGAAATTGGACAGCGTTTCTGAAGTTGTATGCTTAGCAACGAACGGCATTTAATTTTTATTAATAACTAGCTGTTCCCGGCATGCATTGCAATGCACATTTTCCTTTTACCTACCTACTACCTATCACCAACCTACTACCCACCTAAGAACCTTCTCCTGACAGTAACAAAGACAACAAAAAAAAAATTGTGAAATCGGTCCAACCGTTCACGCGTAATGGCGTGACCAAGGGAAATAGGGATTAATTTTTATATATTATATAGATATAGATCTTTATTTTCACAGCTTTCTTCTTTCAGTGGGTTTCCCAATAATTAATACTTAATTATTATGTACTTTGCTCCTCAAAACACCCATAAAGCTTTCCTCTAACCAATTGTTTATTTACGCCGCGTTCAAACCGTAAAATCAAGACATTACGCCACTGACCGCGAAAATCACGGTCAATTTTATTTGTCTCGTTACTTTTTTGTTCTTTTACGGGCATTTTGTTTTATTTATGCTTGTTGTAAGGTGCAAGTTTAAGTTCAAAGTTAAACGCCGATAGCGTCAGCAGTCGATGACATAATGTATTACAGTTCTCGGGTACGTGTTGATCACTCATCTCGTAATCGCTTCTATTCAAGTGCTGAGCATTTTTTCAACAATATCTATATGTATATAAAGATAATAAGTGAATTTAGAAATGCGCCCTAAAAAAGTTAAGTTACTGTAACTTCTACTGCTCTAAATAAAACCCTGGTGAAGACTAAGAATTATTTGTTTTAATTTAAATCGAATCAGTGTGTTTCCTCTTTGTAGATTTACTAAAAACGACAAACACTAAAAATGATTGCTTCATCATTATCTGCCTAGCCTTTTCCCAACTATGTTAGGGTCAGCTTCCTAACCGGATGCATCTGAATACCAGTATTTTATATGGAGCGACTGCCTATCTGACCTCCACAACCCAGTTAGTACTAGGTAATCAAAACCCCTTGGTAAGACTGGTTACTAAAAATGATTGCTCATACGTTGCAAAAAGGCACACAAAATACCAGCACGCTAAATGACATAAACAGGAAACAAACTCGCCTTCTACTACTAAAACAACCAAGAAGTCCTCAGCCCACTTCCAAAACTGAAAACCGCACTGTCATAGCGTTAACAACTTACATAACAACAAAAAACTAACTTCTTCAAATACCTAACATTGCTATTGACCCACAAAACGTATTACTTAATCAACAAAAAGTAAATAGTTGAAAAGAAATAGCCACAATAGAGATTTGGAGAAAAGAAAAAACTTCGGTTAAAAAACGTTGCATCATAAAATGTAATTCGGGTTCGTTTTTTTTTTTCGAAAAAGAAAGCGATGGTTGACCGGTTGCACCAGGTGTAGTGTCTGTCGCAAAATAAATAAGTACAGAAGGAATACTGTGTCGTCTTTAAGAACACCAGAATATCGTACTCTGCTGTCTTCCTCAAAGTCTCCTTAGATTACGGTCTTATATAGTAGCAAACGGGTTTCAAAATCTATAGTTTAGTAATATTGTTGTTTGTTTGTTGTGGCAGGCCACCAGAATTGATTTGCTATCATAAGTAAAGAAAAAACAGAATAAGTAAATCCGGTTCGAAGGACCATTAAATGTATGTACTGCGTCGACCTAATATAAAGTTGGTATAAGCGCAGGAGAAAGATGATATATGGAGTTAAACTTCTGCGCTTCTCTTTCATGTGAATGTTTTTGTAAGTTCACACGACGCATTTCTCGGGAACCGCTGGGCCGATTTGGGAAATCCTTTCACTTTTGGAAAACTTGTCCTCTAATTGGCCGTTGATTGAACTGTTTGTGTTTTGGTTGATTTCTTTTGTTTTTATTTTAAGGCAATTAAACATTTATTGCCATGGTTCTTTATCTTGGTAAGATTTTGTGATTAATCTAATGAATATTTACGTTGCAGATAACTGGACTTACTGCAAATAAAAATTCGGCTCTTTGGGTACAGTCACGAGCACCAATATGTAAACACTTAACAAATTTTAAAAGAGATTTTCTCCTACTGTTCTGATTAAAATTTCATGTTGTTACGAACATAGTATTCTGGAACTCATATTTTTATGAAAAAGATCCTGTCCTCAAGTTACATCAGTTGTTTCTCGTGAAAATTGCTTTTAAATTAAGGGAAGTGTTTACATTTTAGTGCTCGTGACTGTACAGCAGCTTAGTGCCTTGTACCAGGTTTTTGAGACACTTTCTAAGTAATAAGATCACCCAGTCGTCTGGCGAGTGTCACTGCCATGCTAGTTTTGCTTCCAAATGATGCGTACACGCGAAATATTGCATCAGATAACCGGAACTGCTATTCAAGCACAAACGTGATGTAACAGGGCAAAATTATGTGTTATCTGTTTATGTTTCTCTTCACCAGGAACACGTTAATGTCATTATAATTACTCTCACTACAGTTCCACTAATAAAGAATCGTCAGTAAGAGTCTTTGTCCAATAAAGCTCATATTGGTCCCTCTAATGAACTAAGACGTTTAAATGAATATAGTTTTAATACTAACTGTTAGCATTTTGTAAAAAAATGTCTGCAACTAATAACATGCACTAAGTCGTGTCTCTAACATATGCCTGCTCCAAGTTACACCACAATCGACTCTAAATCAATCACACCGCGACACAGCATTGTTTGTCTTGTTCATATTTGTCGCTATTAACACGGCTCAGACGCGACGCGTAAAAACACTGCGGCAAGTCACGCATAACAACCGCACGATTATGATGTTTGACATCACTGTCGTGTGGTGACATGTTTAGGTCTATTGTTTACTTTGGTGTGTTTCAATTCAAGCTTTTTAGCCGTTAAGCTGAGGTCGGAATAAGTTGAGTATATTATTGATTAATCTTTATAGAAGTTGGTAACATGTACCTACTACTTTCTCTAAAATCCCGGGGTATTTTAAATTCCGTAAAAAAAAATATAGAGGGAGATATAATCCACATTTTACTCAGATACTTTCTTCCTGCTGATAGGTTAAGAAACTTACTCAACAAGGGAAATTCATCAATGACACTGAACATTATCAGTATATTTCAGGCCCACAGACACGCACTACACTCAGATAGAACACTCCCATTTAGTACTTATCTATTTAATTTTTTTGCTATGTTCTTCTTCTTCTTAGCGTGTCGATGGCAATCTAGATTGTGTCAGCCCAGAACTGAGCTACTAGTTTGGCGCTTTCGGTTGCGTCCATCAGTTCCTGTTAATTTTTTACTATTAAAATTTTTTAATATTTATTTTTACTATTTTTTTTATTCTTCTTTTTTTAACCCCTACTGTATTTTCATCTCTGGAATCTGGAACGCTGTCGTCCCCCTTAATAGCTGCGACACAGTTTTTTTAACTAATACATCGATTTACGTACGCAATTACTTTGTGAAATGTGTTTTTGTTCCGATAAAGATATTTGATTTGAAGTTACCGGTGCTGGTGTGAGAACACAGAACTAAAATAAATGTACCAAGTTTGTCATATCGATGCATTTTTTCTTGACAAGCAGCGCTACCTTGAACTGCGTACTTAAAGTGGTCACACTTCATGTAAGACACGTTCAAGAGCAATATTCTAGAACAATTATGACACTGACTATTCTTGAACGAGGTTTATGTTAGAAAGTAGGCACTGATCGCGTTCAATACCGCGTCTTATCACTATAAGACCTGCGTTGACAGACACACGAGTGATCCTCTATGGGTTCCTTTGTTTCCTTTTGAGGTATGGAATCCTACAAAAGTATTGTTCATCCATGATAGGTCTGAAAATGCCCTTAGAAGAGAAATCCTATTACAATATTAAGGTTTCAAACAGACAATCCTCATGCATCCACTAATAATCCTAACTGCCTAACAGGCTTCACTTGCACATACTCAAATTGAAGTAAAACTTTGCAAATTCCTCACAAAACAACTTTCTTCAATACAAGGTAATGTATGAATATAAAGTTTTCTTAAGACCAGCTTTCGTTCAGTAACTGTCTGTAATGAATTTTCTTCAGGCACTTCGAGCTTTTTAATTATTATATACTGAGGTGTTGTACGTCGTATATGAGGATGTAGTGATTTTGATACTTGCTATTTATTGTTATTGTAAATATTCTTTTTGAGTTTGTTTACCAAGTTTTTGTTATACTGAGCATAATATCATGAAGTTGGTCGAAGTTTTATTTAATTATTTCGCTGCCTTGTAGGAAATATTTTATTAGTCAAACGGGAAAGATTTCCCATATGCACTTAATAGACTTTCATACAAGCTTTAACCAATTTTACCTTTTTAAGGCGACAATTTACAAAAAATCATCCTTAGTACTAAGTCTCGTAATGTAATGAACTTTTGAGCAAAATAACAAGCTTCTAGAACCAACAGTTCAGGTTGTGCATTGTCCTTCATTGAATTTAGATTTTGCTAGGTAGAAGAGAGTTTTACATGACATACATAACATCACGCCTGTTATCCTCGAAGGGTTCGGCAGAGGTGTACCTAATAGTTCACCCACTCACCCACATCTCGCCAATTACGTTCAAGTCCCATGTAATAGGGGGCGAGCCTATTGCCATTAACCTGGTACCAATCTAGGCTCCGTGGCTGCTACTGAGATATTCTTGATGGAAAAACCCAATAACACTTTGCCCGAGCTTGGAATCGAACCGAGGACCTGATAACAGGGGGTCAAAGTTCCAATTTTTTCACTAGTTTTGTTTTAAATGCATGTTTTTAATGTGAGATTTTTACTTTAAACACCTCCACGACACCCGTACTATCCAATCCATCCATCAGCACAATGTTTTGAGTGCGTTACATTGAGTCCTACCGTGAAACGTGATTTTTCACCCCAAAAAAAAAACGTCGTTTCCCAGCAATAATTTTTGCTTAGTGTTACTTAGTTTGATGTACAGAATGCTTGGTTAACGGCTTCGTGAAGGGACCGTTTACATCCTGTATTTCGATGAAAACTTGGCGGATTTGGCGAGAAGTGATGCGTCAGTACAATCATTCGCCGCTTTGGTATTCTATCGGCTAAACGATAATCTATCTATTAAAATTCAATTACCATTCCTAAACACATTTCCTATTTGTATTCAGGTTAAACATAGATCTAGTTACTTTCTTTCGATATGCCTTTCGCTGATCTATTACAAGTGACATACTTATGGTAATAAAACCATTTATATTCAAGGTATGAAAATCAAGGGATAAACCTTACTACCAATAACTTAAATCGATTTTGCTGAAGATTTACTACATTTTAGATTCGCACTATCAATTTTCCAGAAGACATTTAAATCGACTCCCTCACGACTGTCTAGCTGATATGATTGCGATTGCGACTGCTGAGCATTAGGTCCCGGGTTCGATTCCCGGGTTGGGCAAATTGTTATTGGGTTTTTCCATCAGGAATTTCTCAGTAGCAGCCATGGAGTCTGGATTTGTGCCCGGTTAATGGCAATAGGCTCTCCCCCTATTACATGGGACTTAAACATAACTGGCGAAATGTGGGTGTACCTACTATTAGGAACAACCTAACCCTTACCCTTACCTCTGCCTAACCCTTTGGGGATTGTGGGCGTGATGTTATGTTATGTTACATTTAAATCAGCCTCGATTAAAATCACAACTGAAAACCTTCGAAGCAACTCTTTCAACTTAGGGACACAATAAAATGACTAAATGACTATGTTCCAGCTTGTGGTTCCAGCGATAACGTCATCGAAAAGTCAGTAATGTGTTGTACTGATTTATGGTAGTACCAAAAAGCTTATCATCAACTTGTTTTAACCAGATGCATCTTAATACCAGTATTTTACATGGAGCGACTACCTATCTGACCTCCACAACCCATTTGGTACTGGGCAATACAGTACCCTTTGGTAAGACTGGTTGTCAAACTTTCGGGCCACTGACTACCTTTAACGACTGTCAATGATCTACTTATGACAGCCGGGACGTGCTTTTCTAGGCAAGAAGGAAACGCGTTATGTAACAAAGGTCACCCATCTACAGACCGACCTTGGCAAGCGCGACTTAACCTGGAAGATCGACCCGTGCGGCTGTTATTATTTAGCTCCTCCACGAGTACCAAAGCGCTTTGAAAGCGCCAGACATTTTGTATAGGCACTCTGGTCTGCTCTCCAGCCAGCAACCCGCACTGGGCCTCAGTCAGTTACTTCCTCTCACAGAAATGAACCCTGTGTCCCAACAGTGGGAACATTGTAGGCTGATTATACCTACGCAAGGTCTTGAAAATGTTTCAGTTTTTTTTTACAAGTGGCTACCTGACCACAGACACGCACTCTAAAACTCCCAAATTTACATTAACAATCACTGTAGTTATTCAAAGTCAGGTCACATACTCTAAAGTATTTGTAACAGGGTCATTGCCAAACTGTCCACGTATAGTATAGTGCCTACTGTTCAGCACATACCTGTGGTAAAATACCTGTTTTTCTAGTAGGATATTATGTATATTTTTAGGGTCGATTTCACTTTAGTTGTCACCAGGATATACAAATGACTTTGTAAAATAACTTGAAAGTTTTATAGGATTTCTAAGTGTTTCTCTGTTGATTTGGGTCTTAGAAGAAGATAGATTAGGGATTAGTAATTGTAAATTTAGTAGTATTATACATGGATACGTGCTGGTAACCTCAGGTAGGAAAGTACTATTCCTAAACAACCGATGCCCGATTTAAGCCGTGGGAAAATAGCTGTACTCCTCCCACTCACTACTTCTCACCAAGTGAGCATCGTCCTGCAAGATCTAACCTTCCGTGGTCTATCTGGAAGTCCTTGAACCCTCCGGACTCATGTGGGAAGATGTTACTCCAACCTCATTAAGTGGGGCCACCGCAATGAAACGGCAGCGGTGTGTGGTTTTGGAGCGGTGTCACAAACTATGTTCCAACTCCTACCCTGCCGGCTTAGGCCAATAACATGCAGCTGAAGTGACTTTTGCGCTGCCACCAACGACGTAGTAAGTAGCGAAGTTCTGGGCTAACACAATATAAAGAATGATCTTGCCCGACACGAAGAAGAAGATTCCTAAACATCCCCAATGTTAAAAATAGGATTCTTCTCTTATTACTCATATTTCCTTTATTTGTGTGAGTCTTATTCGCGTTTATTACTTACGTTTGTGTAAAATAGAATCTTGAGTCATTCAGCACGTAAGACGTTGTTATTTATACCAATCCCTATCCAGCAGTATTTTTGCAAACCACTTTTTGATTACAACCTAAATAAGCAATACAGAGCTTTAAGCTAACAAGCTCATTCACAAAACAAGAGCAAACAAAAACATCAAACTTATGAATACAAACATTGAAACCTACAATTGTAAAGAAAACAATATGGTTTCATTCCAAACCCAGAATGAGAAAACCATGGCATCAGATGAATATCTTCCAGCAAAGGTTACAAGTGTCAGTTGAGAGAAAAAGGTTACGATATCATCTGTAGGTGATTGTGACCTACTTAATGTAGGCTTGGAATACAACAATAACATCATTTCTATATTTAATGAAGTTACAGGTGGTGGCTACGGTGCTGTAGCTGTGATAGATAACAAACGCATAAATAAGGATATTTAATGGGTACTTGATAAGAAATTATACTTTATATCTCAAAAATAATTTGTGTCATCCAATACGCAGAAGACATCCCCAAACAGCAACTGCCAGTCAGCAACTCAGTTGCAGAAGCAACATCGAACTAAACATTAAACAAACAGTCACCAACTTTTATACTTACCAAAATATACTCATACCTACTCATAATAAGCGTGTTTCAAAATAGCTAATAACTCAAAATTCTCAGTTTCACTCCTTTACAGACACATAATATTTTCGATAATTTATCAAAATAATACGCTCATTGAGTCATAAGAGATTTTATAAAAGGGAAAGCAAGTTATCATTTATAGTAATCGCCATCTGTTCATTGTTTCACCATTTGTGGGAAGAAAAAGTTTTTAGACCATTCTTACGTTTTAATAACAACTAATTTTTTTGTAGATATGACGATAAACGGAGCTGAGAAAAAAAATACGGAGTACGCTTATGGGAAACGTGAGAAGAACGTATTACTATTTAGCAGTGGAGATAAAAAAAAAAAATCATTTGTTTTTTTGACGACAAAATTTGTGCTTCCACAATGAACTGGGAGTGAGACAACAAAGAGGAACATAAATCTAATTTTTGGAGTAAATCGTACAAATATGGAAAGGGTAATATAAAATAATAATCAAGTGTGCTAAAACAATGCATTTAATGACACAATACACATAACTTTGACAAAAGGAGTTTTAGAAATATTGTGCTGAAATTACAATTAGGTCGATCGGGTTATAAGGCGTGTGTTCTATATATAGTTCTTGTAATGAAAGTGATCAGAACAACATACCTGTTGACCAAAAACAACAAGATACTTAAAAGCTACATGGAAGTAAAATAATGGATGATAAGATCTGGATACAAACATAAAATGGTATCAAATTTGATCTTGTAATTGAAAAATATTCTTTCTTATTACTATGAAAATTCTAATTTGCAATTTATCAAATTAACACAAAAGAAAATATACAGGACATTTTTCCCATGAGAAAAATGTAATATCACCGAATTTTCGCATTTTGGCAAACCTGACACATTTCCGCACCACAAAAGTATCAAGACCACGCACTCCTCATACGATGCACCACACTTATCAACTGTCACCAAGATCCACGACCACACCCACACAACCACAAAAAACCACGTGCGTTCCCCGAAAAATGTCCGTAGGTACAACAAAATAATTTCGTAGGTACCAGTTTAATCGACCGACATCGGCATCGAGTTCACTTTTCTTGACCGCCGCGGTAGTGGGGTAAGATGCTTAAAACAGGCCGTCATATACAACGTCGCTACACTTTGTGCCAAGCTTTCTGTAGGGGTAGTTTGATTCGACGCCATGATTCGATACATCACAGTTCTCGTTCTTTTCGTTGCGGCGCAGGCGATGCCGGCGCTCGACAAAGAACCCAACGAAATCGGAGTTTTCGGGTCCATTTTAGGAGTTGTTAAAGAGTGCGTCGATGGAGACACATCCCTGTGCATAAAGGTGGGATCAGTGAAGTGATAACCGTGAAGTGCTTTAAGTGATGTGTTACTAAGTTCTTATCTTTTGGTTGCAGGAGAAGACGTTGAAATATGTGGAGGCTGTGAACACTGCGCGGGAGTTGGATCTCGCTGACGGTGTGGCAATTCTTAGCAATGGTTCCCCAAGGTCTGCTAGGGCCTTGGAGCCATTGTCTGAAGAGCCTAAAGCCAGGGAAGCTCAGATCGAGTCCAGGCTGGTGGATTCAGCAGCTGACTTCTTGGAGAATCATGTGATCCAGTTCAAACTGCCTTCATCTGCCATTGAGGGCATGAAGAGGTCCCTTGAGGAAGGTAAGCATCCAAAAATCTTCTTCACAAAATTAACATCTATTCTGAATCACATAAGTTGTAAAATTAAATGAGCGTATATAATGGAGTGTTAATAGCTCAATTACACGTTAGATTATAGATAAAAATTTGAATGAGCAGAACTATTATTTTGATTCATTCAAACAAACATAGTTAACATAATAAATGGCTTTCAACAAACAAGACGTTAATAATAAAGAGGAAATGAAACGGACAAACGTAAATCAAAATGTAATCGATTGCTGATGATTTAAAACTTATGCAAATTAGTGACGTAAATCGAACCACTTAAGATTCAACTTTCGTTTTCAAAGTGTTTGAACTTGCAAAGTTCAAACAAGCTAAAATTAAAGGAAATGTTATGAAACAGGAAGACGCAATAAATAAAAGAGATTTCAATCAATTGATCACTGATCCGAGACTAAAGTACTAGAAGATTGCGGTTTTTAAGATGATGATTAAATAGAGCAAAACAATTGTTTTCTGAACTTCACTTTTAGTCACGTTTTGTGTTTGAATTTCTCCTCTTTATCAAAATAATGAATACTGATCTTACTTTGCGTTGCGTCATTTAAACATTTCTTTCTAATTTAGGCTTGAGTTATTCATAGAATGTACAAAAAAATGGAAATATTGTTAAACAGGATATGATTATGAATGATCAGAATTCTCCTAGAGAAAATATTTGCCATAATCGTGATGCTGACGATATTAATGTAGGTCAATCAACTAAAACATGATTCTGATATCTACTAACAGAATTAACACTCAAGGTAAAGATGAGGGTACATCTGTTGATTTAGAACCAAAAAGCAAGCTAAAAGAATCGATTACAGAAGCATCGCTTACGAAGTAACTATGCATTGTTAGCTTATGATCATGGCGTATTTAACCACGGTTAAACTAACAGCAAGAATAGGGTAATAATTATACATTGAAAATGATGCTGTGCTCTGTAAGTAATATTCCTCTTTGCCGTGCTTATTTCTCAAAAGCATTTCGTGCACTAATTGTAATAGCAATTCAGTCATTAGTAACAGAAATGGCATAAAAATAACATAAGACTAGACTGATTACTAAAATTAAGTACAAACTGGACTACTTCAGAAAACTCATCATAAAGTTGATTATATCAAGTCTAATTCGTTATGCAAGCCACAGACGAACAAACATGACCGAATGCGCTAACAAACATCACACTCCATTGCCAGAAAACAAAAATTAACACATTCTAAACCAAATAAATGCAAATAATCCAGAATTTGACGATGCTGGTGAATAAGTCACCAACGTTTGCCACCAAGCGAAAACACAACCTCATATTGGAAAGTTTAAAGCACTTACTTAATGCTTAAATACCCATGAATATAAAGTGTTCGTACACAAAATGACGGCGACTGTACTTAATACTTGTCCAAGTTATAGCTCGACTGTACCGTTACATATTACAAATGCAAGGTGACGGTACAAAACAAGAGGCAGGGTTGTCACAGAATACCGAGTTCTAGTCGAGATATTTTTTGGTATTATTTTCAATGAATGAGTGATTGTTTATCTCGGGCAATTGGCAATATAACAATGAAATTGACTTCGAATTATTTTTTATTTCAATATAATATCAGATAAAAAGAAAACAAAAATGCACAGCACATCCGTATATTCATAATCAAAGCCGTAACAAGTTCAGGGTAACTTACGTAACACATAACACTGTAAACTAAACCTGCTATAGAAAAGCAAAATACTTTATTTTGTGAAGTAACACGTACGAAGACCTCGTACGCTCACTGAATGGTGAAACAAAAAGTTACATGCCAATCAGATCAACACGAGAATTTAGAACCAAATTAATGACCACTTAATTGATAACATAACTACAGTAGAAACAGGAAACAATAACTGACAGCCCTAACCATATGCATGTAACAGTTAAATTTTGTAGACCACGGTTAATCTAAGTTACTGATATTAATAGAAAGCCTAACTGCCCCATTAGTCAGCGATGTACAATTTTCATGCCTTGAAATTGTACGCCTGAATAAATCTTTATAATTATAAACATGCGATTTCCTGATATACATACCAACCGTATGGAAAGATGCTCTACTTACATTAGTTCCGATTGTAATTCCTGATTAGGTAAGTGGAGTAACATTCGAACCGAATCACGTTCCGAAACCATTTGAATGCATTCATTATGTTTTGTTCGAACATATTAGATTTATTTGTCAAGAAAATGATATTAAGATCAGTGCGTTTGATACAATTAACGTTTAGAACTGTAATTATACTTGCAAATGTTATCTTGTTTAAGGAATCTTGTTTATTGCCATGTGTTTCTCTTTGGTTAAATGCAATTACTGTAATTTTAACTTTATTTCATGCATAATAGGTGTTTCATCCTGTAATGTATCTTCTATGACTAGCATTCTGTCATCACTAAGGCTCCCCTGATTATTAATATATTGTATCTGCTCTGTCTGCCTGCGGTTTGGCTCACTCTATGGTTTCCATTATACCACCCCAGGTCATGATCCACCTGTGTACCGTTCATTTAAATCCGTTAACGTGTGAAAGTTAACAAACAGATAGAGTTACTTTAGCATTATTATAATGAATAATTTCTCTCATCATAAAGTTCTATCTCCTACAAAATCATAAAATATTTGACACCTGGCGATCCTCAACGCATAAAGGCCGTAAAGATAGGAAAGTCTTACAAGTGGCCTTCACGGATGTTACATGAATGGTAGCTGGCTACTTACTCTCGTGAATGATACTTGAAGCGGACGTACTCGTTAAGTTCCCTACACATACACAACTTCCTATAAAATTTTACGATTTTATTCCGGTTTTAGGAAAATTCATAATTTTTGTCTCATGCAACAAAAAGGTGCGGCGTTACCTAATCAGTTATGGTAGTTTTATGGAAATCAGTGGCCTCATCAGCTTGGGAGTCATTTGAGTTATTCTGTGCATCCAATCTGTTCTTCGAATACTGAATTTATATCTTCTTATTCTTTATTACACTCTCCTTAAAACAAAAATACTTCAGATTGCAATAATTGCGCAGTAAGTAAATGTAGTTCTTTATTATTCTGAGCATTCCATTTTTTAACGTACTGATCTCAAATCCATTTCTGATAAGTACTACGCCTTCTTCTTCTTTCGGATGACTTATCATTTTTATGGGCATAGGATGTAGCCACGTTAATCACCTGCTCTCTCGTGGCTATTGGAAAAGTATCGTCTTCCTCACAGCAATTCAAATCGAGACATATTAGGCACGAAGACTCATTGCGAAATTGGACCATCTCTATTCACCACTTCCGTATTGCGAAAATGTCACTCCATAAAAAAGGCCTTCACATTGAGATTGTCAACAACATGTAGAAACTCGAAAGCGGCACATTCCCTCTACGGCGTTAGTTCGAAGTCCTGTCTCTAAACCAGTTTAACAAGTCATCGAGAAATCGTGTAAACGGCACTCCTCGGCTCTTCTCCGAAGAAAGTTGCCTTTCCAATATTATGATATGTGTTCGTGTTACAAGTTCGATTGATACCAATTATGGTGTTATGAGTCAGGTTGTTATTTTTAATTGTCTTAATTTGCTTAGAAAAATTGAAACTGTTTTCCGTTTTATCGTTGTGGTGTCTTGCTTCATTCACTTCCGTCTGTAGTCGTTTATAAAGGTTTTGTTATCAGACAAAACCTTTATCATCTGTCAACATTTATTCGAACTAGATGCTGCTGAATACCGACAAGCTACTGTACCAACCTCCAAATCCTTCTTCCTCCATAGACAATAAAAGGTCACAGTTTTTAGACAGTAATGCTGTTTTCATTAATCAAAGTCGTGACCTGTCTCACACCCTTGCTGATTCAAATACTCATTCACAAATAGTTGTGTTAGTTACCTCTAATCAATTTAACACTCTCGATTTCTTTCTGGGTTACGCACAACTTCAAACATTATCTAAACGTAAAATCAAGGTTACTTTTGAACAGTTATCACTACCGATGTGATTTCCTTATTTTCATTATCAACTATCCAGCCCAGTCTATTCTCAACTATGTTATCATGAAAAGGGTAATTTTTACAAAATATCGTAATTTCATATTGTTTGTATGACAGTGTAACAATAAAACAATCAAATTCAATCTCACACCTTGAAACACCGATAGGCTTATTTTCCTAACACAATGTCAATTTGAAAGACAATGCCATCTCGCTGCTAAAGTCAACGTCGTGAGAATTTCTTCGATAATTGTGTAACATGGGAAACGCATTTAGGGTCTCCCACCCTTTCACTGAATTTTGTGTTTTGTTGGAATGTACTCAAATTGTTCAACAGGATGTAGAAGTGATAGGGTATTAGGTAATACTTTTTTTTTCTTTCTGTAAGTACCGAACAATAAAACATGCAGAATCTAGGCTTTAATTAATCAACAGTTACTTGACTCAGCCTAATTCACTCCACTAGTGGATATAGACCTCTCCCAAGCAGTCCCACAACATCTGGTCTCCGCGTCAAACTCATTGGGCTTTATTCTAAGTCTTTTTTCTTGGGTACAAATTTGCTTGCCTTTGTACCCAAAACATCTTTCTAACTTCCCAACCACCTAATAACCTAGTTTAATATTTGATTAGAGTATTGTTTCCAATGTATTCATTTCTTCTTTCAATGTGATTGATAGGCAGTTTCCATTCATTAAAATGTTGACCATCAATAGAAGATCAAAATAAATTGCTGTAGGTTAAGGTTAATGAGTGTACTACAGGTGTATTTGAGTTTAACAAGTTTACAGGTCAATATGATAATGAACTTGGGCT
Source organism: Noctua comes (assembly GCA_963082995.1). Classification (NCBI taxonomy): domain Eukaryota; kingdom Metazoa; phylum Arthropoda; class Insecta; order Lepidoptera; family Noctuidae; genus Noctua; species Noctua comes. Next base: position 9,067,963 of record OY720289.1, read on the forward strand.
CTTAAACAAGGTTATTAAGATACACAATGATGGAGATTGTCTTGTCATTCTAATTTTGTTTTGTGATCAAAGTCCCGGTGTTGGCTATTGAGTTGTCAAAGATTTGACGGAAAACGATACATTAGTAGATGATCTTTCCTCTGAGCCTCAGAATTACGTAAAAACGTTACGGGTAGTCGGAACCCCGAAAGATTGACACTCAGTCTTACCGAGGGGAATCAGCTACCCAGTGAGTGGGCTGTGGATGTCAGATGGGCAGTCACTCCATTTAAAATTTAGTATTCAGCTGCATCAGGTCACATTGAAATACAACCCCAAATTAAATTAGGTAGGAAAATACTGGCATTCAGCTGCATCTGGTTAGACTAGAAGCTGATCTCAATAAAGTTAGGAAAAGAGAGGGAGAAGATGATTCAGACGGTAAAATCAATCACTAACTGGATACAGTTTTACTTTCGACCAAACTTGTTCCATCATGTTTCTTAGCCCTACATCGTTTATTGAGGGAAGTATGTCATATAGGTGCTTGAAGGCAATGGGCCGTCGATGTCACTATGTCAATCATAAACAAGTTTTAGAACGGTGTCCATTTGTACCTGTCTGTCTGGCATTTGTTACGCTTTTTTTGTTCTCAGTCATTATTTTGAAATCTTGGGCTGCTTGACAGTGAACTTTTAACTAGTTATGTTTATTATTTTATGTTTAGGTAACTAGTTTTTATGAAACTACCTTCTATTTGGACTATTGGTTAGATTTAAGCTGAAAAACATCCGTAGTAAAACTGGCTATGAACTAAAGAATTAATGTAGCCTACATTATAATCACAGTATTATGTATAGGATATCATCATAACCCAAGAAACGTCCAAAAAATCAGAATACTGCATAATATTGCATCCTCATGCAAATATTTTTAGTTTAAATTCTTATTACAATATTCATACTTAAAGTTGCATAAATAATACCATAAGCGATCCAGCTCCAAGGTTAACTAAAACTGAAAACACCAACAAGAACCAAGTGAAACTTATCGAGAGGTGAAGTTCAAGGAAACCACAAGACTTGGTAGTTCACAGTCAATGTCATAGATGGCGACACTACTCAAGGCTGTGGTTGCACTGGCAGCGCGTGCGATGTAATGCTAAAGATTAAGTTCATAAGCTCCTTGAACTTGCAGTGATAGTTAAGTTCAGAGTATAGCGGTTATAGTGGAATAATTGGCATCAATTTTAGTGTTTTATTTTATAATAAATAGAATAGAAGCATTTATTGCAATAAAAAAATGGTTTGCATAAACTTTTAAAAATTAGTCTAAAAATAACCATTAAATTATACAAAACAATAAATATAAAATTGTTCCTTCGTAAGTTGATAACACTGTAGGTATTCAGAGAAAGGGCTGGCATTAAAATGTTGATAAAATAAAAGGATGGGCTTTGTTACTCTGAACACAATCATGCAAAGCAAAACGCGGTATGTTTTAAAAAAATAAAAGAGATCTACGACAACTAGTTCAAGCAAAGTATTCCATCCATTAAATCACATGTAGGCAGGTAGCAGCCGATGTTGATAAACCTTGTACCTACTCATCGTTTGTAGGTATTGGACCTTGAAAATGATGCCAACAATTTTGTACTAAATTCTCTTAAACCAAATGTGAAAGCTGTAGGAATATCATTCGTATAGTTTACAATATATTTACTGTTACCAAGTATTTGTCTTATAGTAAAGCATACATTTTAATTGATTATTTGGAAACGTGTAATTGAAGAAAACATTCTAAAAGTACGCTCACTTTATTTCATTCGCCTATTTAGTAATTAATGTTTAAAAAATAATCGGTTCCCATAACAAGTTTCATTTTAACTCACGAGACAGAAAAATGTTTTCTCAATTTTGTTTTTACTGGTCCTAATGTGTCACTCTATTGATTCCAGCTCGTGGCAAGAAGAAGAAGATCAAGCAGCTCCTGCCCCTCCTTGCCATCGCTAAGCTGAAGATCACGGCCCTCATCCCTCTCTTCCTCGGAATCATCGCATTCGCTGCCGCCAAGGCCGTTCTACTGGCCAAGATCTCACTCCTTGTCGCTGGTATCATTGCCCTGAAGAAGCTTTTGGCAAGCAAGCACCATGAGACCAGCTATGAAGTAGTCGCACACCCTCACCACGAGGAACACTACGCTAGCAGCGGTCATGGATGGGGACGATCCATCGATGACGGACAGGACCTAGCCTACTCCGGCCACGTCAAAACCGATTAAAGCCATGGAATTCTCAAGGAGCTATTCTAAGTCCTCTAATTTTTGTAACATAGTGTGAAACGGAATGTACTGAGTTTATTTATTGTAGTTTTAAGGCGTATTTATTTAATATTCTACGAAGAATTTCCCTTTGTAAGGGATTTTTCTGAAGACGCGATTTGTTACTGTTTTCCCAAAAAATATTGTTCTAAGTTTGTATGGTCTTTCATACTGTACTATATTAGTATTTTCAAAACCTATACGGTATCCGTATTTGTGTATTTTGTACTTCAAAATGTTTTATTTTTGATTTTACTGTTACTCTCATAGATTGATTATCTAGTCCTTTCTTACTAAGTCCTTATATTAACTGTGTAGTTTTATTTGTATATTTATTATGTGTATACTTTTATGCATAATGTATATGTATACGTTTATTTTGTGATATAACTAACTATATATTTACGCTATTATTACTTATCTATGACCGTTTATACATTTATATATCTATTTCAAAACCATATAATATATTCCATCAAAATACATCTTCATAATAGTATATTATCTACATAACTTATAATCATATACCACCTATAATTTTACTTATAATGTCATTATTATCTTCTGCTATACTATTATTTTCACATGTATCTATGTGCCACTTTGGGAGTACAAATATATTTTATATTTCAATATTTTCATATACATATTTATATGTTAACCATTTCATAAATGATTCGTACAAATAAAGAACTAAAAATGTTATTGTTTCTATTTATTTAACCTGAATGATATGAACACTGGCTAACTAAACAAACAAAAACAAAACCGTAAATGTCTAACATCCAATACAAAAAAAAAACAGGGTAGAAGGGACCGACGCGAAAACGGTCACCACGTACTCAATACTTCATTCTAAACCCCCGTACAGCTAAACTTTTCATCGGTAATTTTAAAAAAACCAGCTGTTCCATACATTTTAACCATTATTTTAACGTTTATGGGGGGGGGGCAGGGGTTCAAAATGATGTACTGAGTACGTAGTAAACATTTTCGCGTCGGTGTCGCTTCCACCCTGTATATACACCTACATTAACTGTCACTGATCTTGAGTATAAATAATTAGTTATAAAGAAAGCAAAAGTTAAACATTACAAAAAACTTTGACCTTTGACAATTTAGTCCCTATGTAAAATAAGAAGAGAATTAGCCTCTATTATAGAAAAGAACTAACAAGTAACAAGAGTAAATTTTTAAAAATCAAAGACTTAATCATCATCATCATCTTCATTCTCCTGCCCTTAAGCCCGGTTTCCACTGCGAAAGGGTAATGTGCGGAAAATGGTTAGGCGGAACGGACTCCTTTTTAATGAAAGAGGTTTGCGTTTCCACCAACGAAGAGTTGGTCATTTGATTTCCACTGCAAAATGAAACTGAGATAGAGAAATGAGCGGACTGAGCTGAACGGAAAATGAGAAATGAAAAACGAATAGATAATTTCCACAGAGAACGAGTTCAGTTGAAGTTTTGAGCTGGTTGCGTGTGGTCGTGTTGTTGCGATGTTATCGAGTGACACGGAATCGAGCGATGACAGTGATTATGTATACAGAAAAAAGAAGCACGCATTGTTATATCTTATGCAAAGAAAAAAAACGCGCTAAACGAAGATTTTGGCTGTGCCAGCATATTCAAGATCGTAAATTAAAAGGGGAATTTAGGCTGTTTTATGATTTAGACGACGAAAAATTTAAGAATTATTACAGGGTTAATAGAGAACAATTTCAAGAACTTTTGTCATTTGTGGAGATGATGAAAATAAATAATAATGCGGTGATGCGAGCGCCAGCCGGCGCGTAGCTGTGGGAGGCGAGAAGCGCGGGGGGCAGACAGCGAGCGAGTCCGTTCTGAACTAGTCGGTGCAGGCCTTGCGCAGCGGACTCTTTTCAATTTCTTTTTACTCGCTCAATCCGCCCCGCTCACCACTTTCTGTGTGGAAACGCTACTATGTAAATTGTAATTGCGAGTTGAGCGGAGTCCGTAAGTACTCCGCTCCGCTCCCTAGAACTGAGCGAGCTCATTTCTACTCTTTCTACACGCTCGGCTCTTTCCGTCCGACTATTTGTTGGTGGAAATACAAGTATGCAGTTTGCGTTTGCGAGTTTAACGAAGTCATTAATGGGTCCGTTCCGCTCGCGGTGGAAACCGGGCTTTATCCCAATTTATTTGAGGTCAGCGCAGCATGTCTTCTTCTTCCATACTTTTCTATTAATCATAGACTAAATGTAGACATTAAAATTGTTCACAATTGGCAAAGCCTTGAATCCTCTTTAAGTAATCTTTTGACTGACCTTAGATTTTTTTTTATTAATGGATAACATCACAACAACTCACAAACATCTAAAAATAAAAGAGAAATTACCAATAACCAATCAACAGTCTCACACAAAGTTACTATCAAAGCCAATCTCAGACATAGTATCGGAAAGCAAATTATTAATTTCAATTTTACTAAACACAATATCAATTTCACTATTATCATTAACATTACCGTTAACTTGTACAATAACGAAACGTTTTCTAAAACCATCATCGTCAAGATTGATAGTATCATCATGACTTATAACAGTGTGTATTTCAAAACAATATGATATATGATTATGGTCAATAACACCAAGTATGGTGGTAACAAATTACTTAATATAGAAACTTTCTCTTATAGTTGCGTAAGGTATTTGATATTGAAGACGAAAGTTTGGTTGATGAACCGTGTTTTAATATTTCTTGAAGGATGCTTGCATGCTTGATTTGTCTCTCATTTGAAAAAAATATCATTGTTGTCTTGATGGATTTTAAGTCTAGGATCTGGAGCTGACCAGCATCAACTTCTCTATTATAGTTTGAAATTGATTATGGGAGTGTATTATTTATTGTCTTAAGACAGTTTTCAGCATTTATATCTATAGATAAACCCCGAATTTCGGCATTATCAAGTCTTGATGAATGTCTTGTTTACTCTATACTTAGACTACAAAATTTGGGTTTGGGGTAAAAATCTTGTAGTCACTTAGAGCAGGTATTTTGTGTGCGCATTCATTACAAAATATATAAAGTATGTAAATCATTCCAACAAACAAACTTAAAGATAATTCATAAAATATGACAACCTTCAAAGATTCGCTTACAATTCTTGTTGTTCTTCTATAAGATGAGCCGTAGCTGCCGTAGGATGAGCCGTATATATTATTATACCAATCGATTAAGCTTACCCTATTTAGACAATATCTATTTACTTGTTTGAGAAATAATCCTTATATCCTTATCCTCCATATCGACAGTAAAAATTACAGAACTAGATACTTACCAGGACTAAATACGTCGACACTCCAAATATGATCACGTGACTTGTATATTATTCGGCGTATATAACCATGCTTTAATTACGGTTAACATAATTGGAAACAAAGTACTAATAGGTTGTGAATATGACGTTCAACATTTTCACATTTATTTTATGACAGCTGCTGCCGCATAATCGATCGAAATACACAAAACAATTACGAATTAGCGTTACATTTTACTACGTACACTACACTAACTAAAAATAACAACTAAATCCTTTACGAGTCAAAGCCAATCTGTAATAGGTATTGTTTTACAAATACAATTCAAATAACCTAACTTTGAAACACCGCAACATAACTTGCAAGATCCTATTGATGGAGGTAAAGAAGCTATAGATGGAGGCAAACCACTGACTACAGATAATTACGAATCAATTAAGAGACAAAGTAGCGAAGTCGCTAATATACTCCAAGCAGCAGACCAAAAAAAAAACATTACAAAAAGATATAGAGAAGAAACACAAAATTAATTAACTGCAAATATTGATTAACTAACCACAATGAACACGCAAAATCGATGATCCCAAACAAAGCACAGTTATTCGCGTGAGAAAATTAACATCTTACATAAACAATTTAAACGATTACAGTAGAAATTTCTAAATTATTAATACAAAATTTTATAATACTTTTACTTGGCTATCATAATAATGTTAATTTGGTTGCGTAATAGTATGGTTTTTAATTTAATTTATGCGTATGGGAAAGAAAGTGGAGTTGGCCGTAAGGTAGATGTGACTTGGGTCTGTGAAGTCACTTTTGGGTTACATGACATTTATGACGTCAATGTCATAATCAAAGCATTTGTACAATCATGTCACTCTTCCCATAAATTTCTGTTTAGAATAGATTATTTTAGTGATTCTAACAGAACATCACATCGCGCTTTATAATCTAGCATGAACCCATTGCCACCAACCGCGCAGAAATCTGACTCCGTGGCTTTCACTGATAAATTTCTGATCGAAACACCTTATAACACTTTGCCTAATGTGGGAAATAAAACCCAAGACCGTATGCTCGTTGCGCTTGCGACTACAAGACCAAAGAAGCAGTTTTATCGGTTGTATCTGAAAAGAAGTTTGAATCCAATGATTGATTAAGACAAGACTACTGCAAGAGTAATGATGAAGAATTTGAACCTCCTGCTGTTACATGACCTATGACTTTAAATCAATTAAGAGTAAGACTACCAATGATGAATGTATAAAGCATTCTTACATCATCATCGAAGGGATTATATAATGTTGAATTGCCAGACAATCAGGCGTCAAAGGTAACATCTACCTCGCGACGAAAGCTCACAAAAACAGGTCCTATAGAGCATAATTATCAAATATTCGGCATAACCGTTAGGTTAAAACTAGAAACGCCCATGGCATTGCCCGGTTTACTCACTGATATAATTTATTGCGAATACAAGTATTGATTAGAAAGAAAGTTTGGGAAAAACTTGATTGGTAACACGTGGGCTTAAGTCGTTGGTGAACTAAATTTTTTTATGAATGAATGAAGTTTTTTTAAGTACTAGTACACACGACGGCTAGTCAAGCTGTACAAAACCACTTTATGCGGATCTCTCATTGTACGGAACGTCTATACAAAGCAAAGCCATGTTATACTGGAATTGTATAGCTTGATGTGCCGCCGTGTGTACAAGTAGTGGGTTGGGTAACAGTCACGTGGATGGAGTGGCCAGTAACACTTTTGCGTAACGTTTTTTCAATGCAGTAAATTATATATTAACATCTGTAAAAAAATATCCCTAAGTATAAGCTTTTGCTCTGGCTCTGCTCGCGTTATGATTGGAGATCATCACAAGGATAATTCTTGTTTTTTTTTAATATGATATTTATGACACTCGGGGATAATGTAGCTTCCAATTAGTGAAAGTATTTTCTGAATTTGATCAGCATTACCGAAGATTACCCTTACATCCAAACTTAATTTTATTATAATATTAAAGAGATGAGCACTGCTTGATTATGATTATGAATTCATTAATTGCTATGAATGTAAAGAAACGTTTATAATAGAAAATATTGTTTTTATACTGGGTAGAAGGGACGCCGACGCGAAAACGGTTACCACGTATTTAGTACATAATCCTAAGCCCCCCCCCCCCCCCTCGGGCATGCGGGCGGCGAGTAATGGGCGACTCGCTGTCCGACCATGGACCATGCCCGGGTCGACGGCGCGTTGTGTTCCACGCGCGCCTCAAAGAGTATCAGCATAATGACGGGGCCCCCCTCTAGAGGGCCAAAGCCTGCCGGGGTCGCGGGACTCATAGAATTACCGTGATCCTGGAACATAAAGGGCTACTGAAGGACACCGTGGATTTTAGTCAGTACAAGTCTGACAGTCCTTCCCGCTCTGCCCTGGGTGGGAGGACTCATTTGATGAATTTACCACGTTATAAAAAAAAAAAAGCCCCCCCCACCCCTCCACAGAAATATTTCATCGGTTATTAAATAAAAAATCCGTCTGTTTCCTACAAAAGTGCAATACCTACACGGTCAAAATGTATGGAACAGCTGATTTTTTTTTTATAACCGATGAAAAATTTCTGGGAGTTCTCAGAACGATGTATTGAATACGTGGTAACCGTTTTCGCGTCGGTGTCCCTTCCACACCGTATTTCTCTTCTTTTACATTTTTTATAAAATTAATATTAAGTGACTTTCATTGCTCTTAGCCCGTTATACGGAACTTCAATACCTGCTTATCATCACAAACAATGGTTGCAGCAATAAAAAGTTTAAGAGAAAATGTTTTTATAACGTGTGAAACTAAACACTAGTCTAGCAAATTCATGGTTTTCACACAAACTGCTTTTTTAGAGTTCCGCAAGCAAAATGGATGTTGACTTTTATGTTCTTGTGGTTGCATGAAAAATAATGAAAGAAAGGAAGATTGAAAACACTACAGAGAATACAAATTCTATAAAGATGATATTTTGATTTTAAACATAACATAACATTGCGCCTGTAATCCCCAAAGAGTTAGTTATGGCAGAGATGTCCCTTATAATACACCCAAATTTAGTCCGTTATGTTTTAAGTCCCATGTAATAGGGGCCGAGCCTATTTCCATCAACCGGGGCACAAATCCAGAATCCGTGGCTGCTACTGAGAAATACCCGATGGAAAAACCCAATAGCACTTTGCCCCACCCGGGACTCGAACCTAGGACCTCATGCTTAGCAGCCGCGCATGCCACCACTAGACCAGCGAGGCAAAGACAAGAATGTCAATTGTGGTAATTAGGTCTCAGTTTAAGGTTTATGTTCAGGTGGCAAAAGAAAGCCTTATTTGATCATGAAAAACTGTACAGACATGTTTAAAATAACTTAACAAGCTATAAAATGCATAAACAGAAGCTAAATTAATTTATACACGTCTACCAACCAAGATTATAAATATGAAGGTTCACTATTTTACTGCATGCTACAATATGCAACTTCATCATTCACTTTTACTTCCGAAGGCAATTAAAACCCTATAGAGTATCTCTGCTAGGCGCATCATAAATAGTGAATGCAAACAGCCATGTGTATGTAAAGCTAGAAATGTGACAGTTTTAGCAAAACGTTCGCTGGCAAGGCGCCAGGTAGGAAGGAAATGTAGCAAGTGCATCTTTTGACTGAATGATGTGATTTAATTTCTCTTCGATTTGATTTGCATATTGAACGACGTGAGCTTAGAAATAAAAAGTTGAAATATAGTGTATTTTTTTAATCATTCGTTTGTGTGGGCACATTACCTACAAGTGACTATTTGAGCACTATGTGGATCATGTGCCTTTATACACTCAGAAAGTGTTAGCAGACCTCGTAAAAGATGGCAATACGAGTCCTGACTAAATCAACGACTATTGGGCCAAATTAGACCTATTTCTAAATAACTAGAAGACATGTGGAGAGACCTTTGTGGAGCCTACAGATGACGAAAACTGACAGTAACATATTAAAAGAAACAAAACAGAAGTATGAAACGAAGAAGAAAGTAGCAGAAATTGTTTTCAAGGAAAGAGAGATTTCGCTGGCATGTTATAGAAAGAAAGAAAGAAAGAATAAAGTTTATTTGACGACAGTTCATCAAGCACACATAATTAAAAAAAAATTAAAAATACAAAATAAAAAATCACAGTTTTTAAAAAAAAATAAAAAAAATGAGAAAATAGGTACATGTGCTGTGTGCCTCACGGCTGCGCCAAAAAGGTCAGGTTAGGTTATAAAAATAATGTTCTCCCTTTTGAGAGTCACCGCAGTCAGGTTGAAATGAAAGAAATACTAACTACGGAACCAGACCACTTCAAGCACTAAGATGAACTTCAATAACTCTTTTTGCTCGACACTAGTTCAGTTCCCACAAGATACAGTAAAGTAAGTTCATAGCATTGAAGTCATATTTAATACCGTGGCTGAACAAACGGTATATTTTGAGTGAAAAGAAAACAATGATGATGTTTCCAAAAATGATGATGATGATGACCCGTGGCATTTTGAAAAAGAAAAAATAATAAACAGTTCATATTTTAAGGCAAAACAAACTCTTTAAGGCCATGAAGCTTGCAAAGTAAGCATAATAGACACAGTCTAGAAGGGCTTTCGAAAAGTTATGAAATAAATTATTAGTGAGGTACTTGTCCTCAAAAAAGTAGAAAGAAAAACGAATGATACTGCATATTCTTCTACCAAAAACACCACCATGATAGCCGGTACCTACGTTAAACAATGAAAAGGTCACAACATAAAATGAGTGTAACAATGAGAAATATAATCATTATGCACTTGATGCCCTACTTGATTGAATGAACACTTGTTCTTAAATTCTGTTAAGTCATCATTTTGTACCAAAAGACATTTCTCTTAGTAACTCTAATAACTCTTGTATACAATGGCCTACTTCACTCACACTTTATCAACCATTGCTTCTTTTGTTTTCTTCTAGTCAATTAAAGTCTTGAGTAATGCATCAATGGAGAACGACGTATTTTCAACAGCGAACATTACAACAGGCGTAGGATGACAAGCATTTGATACACTTTCGTTTTTTTGTAGACATTAGCTACAAGACAACATGACTTTGAGATTCATGTCACTGTTGAAATTGCAGGTTGGAATTACTTTAAACTGTACTTGCGTTAACAGCCGTTTAAACTGTTAGTGAAAAGCCACAAGAAACTGAATGAATAGTAAATTAACTAAGTGTACAAAAGTGAAGATGAAGATGATGTTGAAGATCAGAATATTTAGATCAGAGATCAGAATATTTATGTAGATACAAAATGGTAGGTGGTAGGGACTATCTATTACACTACAGCCTATCACAAATTTTCTACCCTAAATAGGCCTCTTACAGAATACTCTACACAACCCAACCAATAAAAACCGTTTCTTTTAAAATGAACAGTGATTGAGATGGTCAAGTAACCACGACCTCACTACGAGCCAGTAAAGGCATCCATTGACGTACAGACTACAAAGTACTCAAACAGGACCCACCGTTCAACAAAAGCTCATACATCATTAACGTCACCTACAACAACGGAGAAATTTCCCTTTACACATTCAGTATACGACCAGAAGCGATTAACTCATTCATTGTCCTAGCCAAGATAGTATCTAGATAACAATGAACCTTTTAGAAACAGGCTTCCTTCAATTTGTAATTTAACCTTCTGAAGATAAGAGTCAGTTTAGAATAGAATCCGAAAATGTCTCAATGTGTCAGGACAAAAGACTCTCTCCGATTTGAATGTGATTGAAACGTTTGTCAATAGTTCCTATTGAGGCGGTAATGAGCGAATAATTATGCGACTTATTGTGTCTAGAGTGTGTACAATAACGTATAGCACACGAAGAATTAATGCTAGATATTTTTTTATCATATTATTAGGGTAAGATTGTTCAAGAGTTAGATTTAAAGAAATGAAGTAACAGTTACAGTATCAGCGGATAGATAGGAACAACTAGATTAATTTATCGGATGTCTTATTGAACCACGTCATCATCATTCTCACGCCCATATCCCAATTTATTTGGGGTCAGTGCAGCATTTCTTCTGCTTGAAGAACATTTCACTTCAAATAGTCAATACACACAAAAAAATAATAAATGAGTAGGTACTTGAATCAAACTATGAAAACATTTCTAATCCTAATTTTCTTGTTACGTTTTATAAACACACTACGATTAAAAAAACCACGCTTGACCACAAAATAAACAAAATCAATCCGAATGTTATTTCCAAAAACAAAACTATAGTAGTTGTCGTCAGCACGTCTCAACATCATATGAGCCAAAGCCCAAAATGAAAGGAAGATCGAATTTGTAATGAATTAAAAAAATCTCAATGACGTAATTATTCATGAATCCAAGAAAGTCTACGCATTACGCAATGGACGCGAAGTTCAACCTAAATGAAATCAAAAGTGTTTTAAACAAAAGACAGGTTGGCAATGACTATGAATATACCAACATAATTCCACAATTTATATTCCAAATAGACGTATCACCTTTGTCTTTAAGTATCACAGAAACTTTCGCTCAGTACAGACAACTATGCCTATAAATGGACTATTAAACAATTTACTTTAGAATACAAATGGTCAAAAAATATAGAAATTCAGGCGATGATATAAGTGTATTGATAGGTTTTAGAAAGCGATTTTGCGAAACCCTCCGAAAACCGGAAATACGAGCGGTATTCCAAATATTTCGGACGGAGTAATTATTTCAAAAGGATTTCCGAATTATTCGCAAAGTTTTGAAATTACTCACGTCGTTTACGTTAAGTTTGTGTTTTATAACTAAATGAAAAGTAAATGTTACGTGAAAGTAAATCAAAATATCAAAAATGTTAATTCAGAAGCAAAAAATAAATCACAAGTTTCTAAATGTAAACGAAATAACATGAAATAGAAACCCGCAAGATATTAAAATATATCATTAATTGAAACAACTGCAAAAAAAGCATAGTTCTGCCTGTAGTAAGTTCATTGGCAGCAACTCCAATTTGCATCTTTTCCCGCGCAAAATTAAAAATTTCGAAAGCTAACCCATGAAGTATCAAAAAACCTATTCAAAAAAAATATTAATGCCAAAATCGTGACCTTATTACAATGCCACCATAACACACATTCCCATGTAACCTGACAAATACCTGCTAAAATGCCCACCCCGTGGTAGACATGTTCGTATTTCGTCATAGGCCTCACACTCCGCGCCGAAGACGCCGTGACATATGGATACTCAGGGAGGGGGAACACAAAATAAAACTCACGCTCATACAGTGATCTTTAGCAATTTGTGTTTAGCCATCGAGTAAGATGAAGGTTGTAGTGCTTTTGTGTGCTGTGGCAATCGCCGGGGCATTGCCCATGGCAAAGGAGGATGGAGCAGCCGAGAGATTCATCTCCGCTCTAAAGGATTGTCTGGACACAGATACTTCTTTGTGTCTCAAGGTGTGTTTGTGAAGTGCAGTGAAATGTGACCAAGTGTTTTGTGTTGAGGATCCCTGGGGTTGTACAGGCTTCTAGTCTGATAGTGTCTAGTTTTGATGTTAAAACTCAAGGACTTTGAAAAATAATTACGGTTTTATTTGTGATGGAGCTTGCTAAAAATGCTGGAGATCCAATCTAGATTTTTCGTATTTACTTAATTGGATTTAAAGATTAATTCGCCAATTTGATAAATTGAAATATCTCCTTCGGGGCGTTTAAACTTTAAGAGTTCTACAGTTTAAAATTACGACTCACTTATTTTTCAAATCAACCTCGAGTGATTTATCATCAAAAAACAGTTCAAGTCCCAAATAAACCCAGACTCGACTCACAAAAATTTGACCAAAGCTAAAATGTAACAAAACTAAAAGTAATCCTTTTGTTTCACAGGAAAAGGCAATGAGATTTACAGACAAACTAGCAGCTACTTCAAGCCTGGAAGTCCTCGATGGCGTCAGTTTCAAGAACACCGGTGGAAGCAGATCAGCTCGCAGCTACGAACCTCTGCCCGATGACCCTAAAGCCAGGGAAATGAAGGTTGAAGAGAGGATCATGGAAAACGTTGTGGACTTCCTCGACAGCCATGTCCTGCAGCTGAGAATGCCTAAAGCTTTGGAAGATGACAATACTCTCGATGAGGAAGGTATGTAGAAGGCATTTGATTTAACTTCACTCATTACTTTTACCTTACAACACACATAGCTATTGTGGGCCCTGTCAGGATAACAAAGATAGAACATCAGGAATTATTTGAGTCATACTACAATTGGAGATGTAATTTAGACCACACTTTTAAAATAATCTTGAGAGCAAAGTTCACAGCAATTTTGAAATACAAAGTTCTAAAGAGTCATTAAAAAAGTAGTTTTGCTGCACACCAAGAAATTAATGAAGGCGTCTTATAAATACATAATTACATGAAAACTGCTTTAACTTGTAGTAAAAGTTTACGAAGCGCGTAAATACGAGCCGTTAATAAGCTATTGTAGGCTTTTAACCTAGAACATTATGACCATGACTCATTAGAAAAGTGCTTAAGTTGTTAAAGAGAAGTAACCATTCATTACTTAGTAAGAAAGCCTTTTTTCATTGCAAGCATGGAGGAAAAACCCATCGAAGTTTTTGCTATTAAAGACATCAAAACTGCACAACAAGATTCGTTAAATGAATCTATTAACAAAATATACAGAAATTCAGACACAATTGTTCAAAAAATTCTCAAGATCGTAGATACAGTGCATGCCAACAATAAAAATATTAGTTACGGCATTAAGCATACAAAATCTAACGTGAATCACAATGTATGAATATTTTCCCACGCATCGAGATAAAATCAGCAAGTAATGTGTTAATTTGATACAGTAGTTTATGCACTTTCTTGAGATCATATTGGATTTCTTCGATGGTGGGATCAGCAGAGTTGAAAGTGACTTTAATGTCAGAGGTAATGATCATAATGTGCATAAGATTGTTATAAGATTAAGGCTGTTACTAATTCACAATTTATTAGTAATCACGGCAGAAGAAAAATATATCGTTTCGTAGCTAAATCTACTTCCAGGGACAATTCGAGCAAAAGGTCAATATTTAAAGTCATAGGGAAGCAATAAAAAAGATACTGGCAGCATGTCACTCTTTGTGTAACCAAAACTGCAAACACAAACAACGAACAATGACCAGTTAAGGTTACACAAACGAACATTGACTAATATTTATAGCCAGCTTCTATATTTGGCTAAGCTTTGCATGTTTCTCAGACACGTCTGTCTAGTGCTTTGTCAATAGAAGCTTTTCATTCGCACTCAGCCGTGAGTGTTTTTTTTACAATATTTTGTTTGCACTTTCTTAAAATGTCATTTGAATAGTATTTAGCTAAAACCGGAACTTGAGTCAAATTATACAAAATCAGAATGTAAAATTTTTCGAAACTAAAAAGTGCATTTAGTAAAAGTAAATGTGGTTTTGAAAAAGATTTGCATCTGCGAAAGGTTAAAAGTCGCCACTAGCCAAAAAGAATTTCTAATTTTTATTTCTAAGCTCATAATCGTTAAACATTAACGTCAGAGATCAGTCTCGATTTTTAAAAACTTTCACTTAAGATTTCAAGTTTATGTGAAGTATTAAATCTCCTTCGAAGGTGCGGTTTACATAAGCTAAAAATTGGCGACCACTCCCACATGACTGACTTGTTCAGAAGTTACTTTGAAAACGTTTATGTTGCGGTTTACCAGTTTCATCTTTTCCATTTAGAGTATCTCCTTTATTGTTACTATGTACTTTGATTTCAATGTTTTTCTGAACAAACTTAGCGACATGAATTATTTCGTCTTCCGCAGAAATAATCATTTCAACTACACAATCAATTCTAGTCACATTCAAATTATGGAGATCATTTTACAACTTGCAACAATAATTTATTACAACTTCAACATATTCTCTAAAGGAAAGATCGACTGACATAACACAATGATCGCTCAGATTTCGTTTTCACTTCGACCCGTTTATTTACGTAAGAGCTTGTTAGACCAGTTTCTAGGTACTTTATAAGTTCAGTGTCTTTAGATTTCTATCTGCAAATCGGCGTGTAACTTAAGACCATTGATCTGTCTAAGCCTGTCACTAATAATGTAATGATGTTGTCAATAAACTTCGTCGCTGGCTTTAACAGATGCATTAACATGTTTTAAAGCATCACTAGTTTAACATTAGAAATAACTTTATTCTTCAGAGTATTTTCATCAACATTAAGATAATCTTGGCGCGATATTTTAATGCCAGCTTAAATATAAATCAATTAGTATCTGTTAAATCGTTCACCAAAATTTCAACTTTTGCGAACCATCGAAAATATGGATATAATTCTCACTTTTGACCTTTGGTTCGTGACATACATGCGGTAACTTTCTCAAAATTATAATTTTATTCAACTATGACTGCCAAAAGTTGAAGCAGCTTTCTTTTAATTGTTGTATCTACGTTTACAAAGGTTTTGTGGGAAATTTTTTTGTTAACAAGATTGTTCGGAGTTCGCTATGTGAGATTAAACGGTCTGTAATTCCTTTGTTAGCTGGATTTGTCTTTGATATAATTAGTGGCATATGTGTGACTATAACGGGATTTAGAGAGTCGTCATTGATTGTTCACTTCTTAGCTAGTTGCACTTGAGTACTAAGCTTCACTGAGATTTTCTTTGTTGTGCGGATTAAGACTTCAATCAGGTTTCCTTTTTAATAAGATAATAAGAGAATTCCCTATTTCTATATCATCATTTTGAAAATTATAGATGCTTCGAATGACATTTTAGTCAAGTGACTAACATTTTTATGCCACTTTTGATTTGGATCTTGAATCAACTTTAATCTACCATCCTATCCAGAATCTTTACTTATGATTTGATATCTCAATTCCAGGCCGTGGCAAGAAGAAGAAGAAGTTGAAGAAGCTTCTCCCCATCCTGGCACTCATCAAGCTGAAGCTGACTGCCCTCATCCCTCTGTTCCTCGGTATCATCGCCTTCGCTTTCTTGAAGGCCGTCCTGCTCGGTAAAATCGCTTTTATCGCCGCTGCCTTCGCAGCCATCAAGAAACTCCTTGAATCAAAGAAGAGCAGTGGTGGTTGGTCAGAACCCGCTCATGAAGAGCACCACGGCTGGGAAAGCAGCGGTGGTTGGGGAAGATCCCAAGATGCCCAGAACTTGGCTTACGGCGCCCATGTCAAACAGGCGTGAGATTAAATTATTAATTTATTTATTCTAGTTAAAGTTAATTTATTAATCTCGACGTAAATCTTCTTCTTCTTTTCTGTATATATTTTGACCACCGTTCGTACACATGCTAAGTTTTTTTCTGTATATATCTATTTTATTTTAAGTTTCATCATTATGACTGATATAATTAGTCTCTTCTCTTATTGTATATAAGTATTTTTATTTATTATGTTTAAGTATACATCACTTGGTTTTTAAGTGACTGATGATAGTACATTTTTTATTTTAAGTTTTCAGTTCCAAAGATATTTTATATATTTACTTTAATATTTTCAATTTTGTTTTTGTTTTTTGTTTGAGTCATATTTTTTGCTGTATGTGTATGGGTATGTTTCGAGTCATATTTATTACAAACCAATGTGTATTTAATGCGAAGAATGTTAACAGTTTGTTTGTTGCGTTGTTGATGTTTTAATTTATTATTTTACGATGGATCCTCGTAAAACTTAAATAAAGACGACTTTTATAAAAATTATGTTCTACTTTTATTGATTTGTGCTCCTAAACTAATGCGGACTGATTACCTAATATGGCATAATCTGTCAAATAAACATTAAAGTGCCTCACACGATTAACTGTTCCTTATTACATTAAACAAAGGAATTGATTTTTAAAAATGAAAATCATTGCCAATTTGTAAATTTTTATCACAAAAAATAGTTTACAATTTTCGTTATGGTTCAACTTTAAACCCATAATTACTAAAAAAAACTTCAGTTTCATTTATTATTTATACCACGTCACTTACGTCAACCACAGTTCCCAGATAACAATTACTAGACAGCGTCTCTATATCCTAGTTATCACCATTCTCCTGCCCTTATCCCAATTTATTTGGGGTCGGCGCAGCATGTCTTCTTCTTCCATACTTCTCTATTACTCGTCATCTCAGCAGACACCTCCTTTCTAGCCATAGCATCATTCACACAGATCATCCATCGCTTCTTTGGTCTTCCTCTACTCTTATAGCCATCTACATTTATACTCAACATTTTCCTCACTACAGTTTCCTTATTCCTCCGCATCACATTTATATAGCACGATAACCGATTACCAAACAACTTTTTAGTCACCGGCGTCACTTTCAGACTTCCTCTTATGTACTCATTCCTTATTTTATGCATTCGCGGTACACCACACGTCTCTATATCTTATAAATAAAGGACCAAAACGTAAACTTACTTAGTTTGATGTAAAGAATGCTTGGTTGACGGATATGTGAAGGGTCTGTTTACACCCTGTATACGAGCTCAATCGTCTCAGTTTAACCCTAGAATCCTACCCAAGGTGCTCCGGCACCCAGTCGGTTATTAAAAGTGACGACATTTTTAACACGCTGCGATGCAGCTTTGTTTTTTTTTCTACTTAGCTACATGTCATATTATAGCGTTATCCATTCATAAATCATAAGTTTTCAAACATCATACTCAGCGTTAAGTTGTTGAAATTATTACAGGAACACCCGTAGGTAGTAAAATAGGTGTACATAATATATTTTGTTACGATTCTTGAGACATTAATCGATTAAAGTATATTATTTTGCTGAATGTATCTAACGCATTATTTTAGGAAGCATGTCAATAAATATTTAAAAAACCACATTTGTATTATTGTTCTCCTATATAATATACTTCTTTACTGGGTGCTGTGGCAGCCATGGATAGGAAAAGTCGATGTAATTCTAGGGTTAACACTTTTTCACGCGTCCTAAGTGTGGCCTATCAAACTATTCAATTGTAGACGTTAAGGGGGAAGCGCTAAAGCAGCCCGCGAAATTCAAATTTTCTTACGTATTCAGTACATCATTCGGAAAAAAATTTTCATCAGTAAGAAAAGTTGAATTTTGCGGGCTACACTGGCGCTTACCTGGCGCCACCTTAAGTAGTTTTCACATTTCACGTGTTACCACTAAGTTGTGGTTGACGGTACCGTCATATTGAACGTGAAGACAGAACATCTAATACATCATTAAAAATCTTAGAAAGTGTAAAATTAATTTCATAAATTTAATAATCGAACTTTCACACGGTAATAATGAAGTGAGAATGTATAGAATCTATGAGAATATTAATTGTTGAATAATGATGAGAACTTCTTGCTATTGAACTTTATACAATCTACCCTTGAATTAGCATTGACCTGTTCATGTAATTTATTATTTCAAGAGTACTTATCAGTATGATAAATATCGGTAAATCTTCTCACGATTAATGAAGATGTAACAATACAATTGTCTATGTGAATTACGGCATCAGTAACTGCATTTTATCTTGTGACTAGCTAATTACATCGCTTATAAATAATGGCTTAATTATTAGTGAGAGACGTTGATTCAGTTGTCTGAGTATGAGGCCATAGGTTCAATTCTCAGGTTGGGCATAACACTCTTCAGAATTTCTTCCGGAGTCTGGATCAGTTCCCGGCTTCTTCTTCTTTTCATATTGATGTTACTTCCATATTATACAGTTTGGGCCCAGAAGGTGGCTCACGTTTATTGGAGCGTCAAAGCGTTATTCAGGTCGTCGCGAGTGCGTCGGGATACCTGTGACACTCCAGCAGGTGGGGCATAAGTTTGATCCGGAGTGCCTCATTCGCACTCGGTGTTGGAGGAATTAATAATACCCCATTTTGCCAGATTACTTGGGTACGTAATCAATTCAAAGCTGTCCAAATAGGCCACTGCAGTTCAGCCAGGTGTTCTTGGGGCTTCACGAAGTCGTGAGGTAGAGGAGACCTCTCTCGGTCTAGTCCCCAGCCAATAGCTGGTATAGATAGGTCTGGTGAAATGTGGGCATTACAGGTACACTTCTACTTTAGGTACCCTTCAGGCAAAACATGTATGACTTTTTTGGGTCATTTAATCTTGCATTTGTTTAAAATCAACATGAATTTGATGATCTTTCTGTCTTTTTCGTGTGGTTAGTACCTAACCTGGTGTCTGAGTTTTTATGCCGCCCATGGGCCCCTGACTTGGCTTTACATGCCGTCGAGTAATATCTCTCAGGCATGCTGGTTTGGTTTCCTAACGATGTTTTCCTTCACCGAAGTAAGTGTTGATTATACAATACGCAAAATCAGAGGTGCGTGTCTTGTGATAAAACTCGAGATATATGACTTGGCAGTCCGACATACACACTACTATCATTTGAAGATTACTTATGAATTGAATAGCTCACAACAAAAACATTCTACATAACTATAGATTTTTAGTAATCAAACCACTTCTTATTTCCAACCAGCACTCTCTGACGATAGACTACCTATAAATCACCTAGTCAGCAATCAACATCATTAATACTTCATCTCAAGATAACTGGTATGTATTTAGAGGCATTTATCTCATCTGTCGCTGGGACGTTATGGGGGCAGTGTGCCGATATGCCGTTCAGAACTAATAACAAGGTAAGTATAGATGGGTAGGTACTGGAAAGTAGTTTGATGATAACAATTATAATATTGTTAGCAGATGAATGACAGAAGGGTATTATTTTGGAATGAGAACCTACAATCATATGAGTCAAACATTGATGGTACAATGCAATAAAGACAGACTATGATGCAAGTTTTGAGCAAAAGTATTTAGTTAACGAAAATATATGTTAGTGTTATTTGCAATTTGTATTTGATTCAGCATGCGAGCTCAAAGGAGTCAGTATTTATGACATTAAATACGGTCAAAAGCTTATCTTGCTACTAACATAATAGCTCTCATGATTTAAAAATGTTATAATATGTACGTAGCTTTGAATAAAAAAATGTATTACGTTTAGTTTCATGGTAATAATCACCCATTTTGATAAAAAGACCTTTTACTACACACTAGACTACAGAACATGGGACAAAAGTAGACCAATGACCAGGTGAATGTTGCAGGAATCCGCTGAATGCGAGAAGCACAAGCGATTGACGTTTTTTATTATATTAAATGGGCCTACTCTTGACCTCAATCTAGTCCTGAGGACAGAGATGAGGTCGACGATGGAACGAGCTAACCCAAAAGAAGCCTATTAACTCGCGACTTAAATAGATTGGGGTCATATGAACTTGAGAAAAAAGAGGCAGGCAGGGAATTCCAATTCCATGTGGCGACAATTTAGGGATTTCCTGGATAAGACGACAATTAGTATCGGGTAAAACGGGGTGAATAGGAAAGGCAAGGGTGAAAAGAGACAAAACTTTGAAAGGGATTTTAATTTTGAATTGATATGTTATGTTGCCAACGAGGTCTCTAAATAATTAAGTATAATTAAGTTAATAAAATAGAGTAGTTTTTGGTAACATAACATATCAATTCAACTTTAAAATCCCTTTCAAAGTTTTGTGTCTATTCACCCTTGCCTTTCCTATTCACCCTGTTTTGACTACACCTCAGTCTCTTAAGACAATACACACATAATGTCACGATCATCGTTTTGTACGGAGTAATGTCCGTTAAAATTAAAATCAGTAAGTACAGATACCGGCTGCTACTACAGGGGTATAAAGAATACGGCGTAAAGTTGCTCAACACTCCATAAAAAAGGGAGAACCCTCCCACCAGACGGATATTGGGTCTGGTGGGCTACGGCCGAACAGGTGCTGTCTGGTTTTTTATAGAAGGTCTTAAGTCACGGAGAACTTTAATAACGCCATGGAATTTGATGTTAGTTCTTCATTTGTGGCATAGATGGCGCTGTATTAATTTTTATGTATTATGTTGCTGTAGTGCTTTTTATATTGCTACTATATTCCATACAAACAAACAAGGTCTTCTAATCTTTTATAACTTATTTACACACATTGTAAGCTCTAAAGACCGCATCAAGCACATTAAAGTGTTTAGTTTTGCTTTACCGAGTACGAGTGCGTAAACTGCTGCATTCTGTTTAGTGTGTCTGTGCTCAATACCGTATGTCATGTGCGTACCTGTGCATGTGCGTTATGCACTGCGTGGTTTGCAACTTATTTACCTTCTCTACTAAAGGACTATTCTGGAGAACTAAGTAATGTGGCCATGGCTTGGTGAATTGTTTTGCTGGGTGGAGTTTACTGAAACAGCTACTTTTCGAAATTATGTTTAAAATGAATTGTTTGATATTGAAACCTGTTGTTTTTAACCCCCCATCAAAAAAAGGGGTGTTATAAGTTGGAAGTGTGTATCTGTCTGTGGCATCATAGCTCCTGAACGGTTGAACAGAATTTGAAAATGTTTTTTTTCTTTTGAAAGGTGTCTTATAGAATGATGATTCTAACATGAATTCGGCCAGGTCCACGGAAAGATCCGGGAAATGGCAACCCGATGAAAACAAACATGTTAGCTACTGATTGCAAAGTCAGATAGTCGATAGGGTGAGTTAGAAGCTCGAAAGTCTTACAACCAGTCTCACACTGAATCTACGTTGCTAAGGTCAGAAAGGCAGCCGCTCCATTTATAGTACTGAAATAATGTAGTTAAGAAAAGGCAGGCCAATTTGAACTCATAGCATAGCATATTCAGCCTGTAACGATCCCACTGCTGGGACCCAGGCGTCCTCTCTATAAGAGGGAATGGACCATAATCTACCACGCGAGCCTGGGGCGGGTTGGTAGATGTCTCATGTCTTCGAATTTTTGGTTCTAGGACATGCCCGTTTCCTCACGATGTTTTCCTTCACCGTTTTGAGAGCAGTAGTGATGAAATAAATTATACAAAGTAATGCGCCTGCCTGAGTTCAAACCCATGACTTACTGTTTGACACCACTTGGCCACCGCTGCACCGCTGCTGATGTGGACTCGTTCCCGCAAATCTTTCATAATATGATCTACAATCAAATGCTAAGGTGTAAATTACCGTTTTTATATTCATGTTTAGCACTCTCAGAATAAGACCGCGACACACGCACTCGACATGCGTTTAGGATGTCTGAGTGGAAAGCCACGCGGATGTGTTCCGCTCGTAGAAATCCTTAGCTTTTCACACGTCTCTAGAATAAATTGCATGCCAGTTTGTGGTCTAATAACTTCTTTAGTTTTACATTCTCCCGGCCGGTAACATCTCGCAGCTATAATAACTACTCGGGAGAATTTCAGTAGACTGATCTTTAAATATGACTGGAAGCCGACCCCAATATAGTTGGGAAAAGGCTAGGCAGATGATGGTCTTTAAATATGAATACGATGCCAGGCTTTTGTGAAAAGCAGGTGTTTCTCAACCTCATCATCGGCTTAGCCGTTTCCCAACTATGTTGGGGTCGGCTTCCGGTCTAACCGGGTCCAGCTGAATACTAGTATTTTACATCGAGCGACTGCCTATCTGCCCTCCACAACCCAATTAGTATTGGGTAATACGATACCTCTTGGTAAGACTGGTTGTCACACTTTCGGGCCACTGACTACCTGTAACGACTGTCAAAAATCTACAAATGACAGCCGGAACCATCGGTTTAACGTGCTTTCCGAGGCACGGAGAAAATTTGGTATGTGGTTTGGACTTCGAAAAGGGTCTTGTTACACCCTGTATTAACACAAATCAAACTAAAGTTGCAAAAAGAAAGAAAACTAAGACAATTTATTCAAAGTAGACTAAGCTTTTTACATAACATCACGCCTGTAATCTCCGAAGGGTTAGGTAAAGGCGTACCAAACAGTACACATGTCGCCAACATTTCTCTCTCTCTGGGGTCGATCCCTCATATCTGAGGATCGTGGTCAGCATCAGAGTTGCATCTGGAGCGGATGATCTGCCTCCACCGGTTTCTGTCCAGCGCGTCTCTTACAACCGTGTAAAAGGATGCCGAGTCTTTAATTTGGTCGGTCCATCTTGTTGGTGAACGACCACGCGATCTTTTGCCTTCGGTGTTCCCATCCACAATCAGTTTTTCCAAACTTTCGTCGCCTCTGCGTACTGTGTGACCGAAGTATGAAAGAATACGCCAACATTTAAAATGATATAAGATTTTAAACTATCATGGTCACTAACTTTATCATTAATATCCCGTTTCGAGTAATAATTAATTTAAAATGATGTAAAAATGAGGTTTCAGGACAGGATTTTTTGTGCTTTTGGTTGTGAATAAGTATGAATGAAATCCGCAAGAGAACCAAGGTTACCGACGTAGCCCGAAGAATAGCCAAACTTAAGTGGCAGTGGGCAGGGCACATTGTTCGCAGAACGGATGGCCGATGGGGCCGAAAAGTTCTGGAGTGGCGACCGCTAACCGGAAGCAATGCGTTGGAAGGCCTCCCACTAGGTGGACCGATGACCTTGTAAAGGTTGCAGGGATCCGCTGGATGCGAGACGCACGGGACAGGTCAATGTGGTGACACTTGGGGGAGGCCTATGTCCAGCAGTGGACGTCCTTCGGCTGAAATGATGATGATGATGAATGAACTAGTCAGCGACCACCGCTTTCCATCAGGTGGGTCACATATTACATAAAAAATGTTCAATGAATACGCATGTTGTTATGTGACTATTACGTCTTTGCATCCTGTGGAGTGTGGACCACCAGTTTTTATAAAGATCTTTTATAACTCTAGTGACCGTGGAAATCTAGTGTCATAATCAACTGGTTGATACACGGATCCTTAACCGAGAAACACACGGGACATTACGCTTGTAATCCCTGAAGGGTTAGACAGAGGTGTAGCTAATTGTACACATCCACATTTCGCCAGTTATGTTTAAGTACCATGTAATAGGGGGCGAGCATATTGCCATCAACCGAACACAAATCCAACTCCGAGGCTGATACTGAGCAATTTTGCATGCAAAAACTCAATAACAATTTGTCCGACCTAGGAATCGAACCCGGGACCTCATAGACCAACGAAGCATTTATTAGATAATGTATTTAAATATTTTTTTATGACCTCGCTTTCACTCTATATATAATTTATGACTTCAATAATGCCATGTAATTATACGATCCGAATATGTACCTATACATATTAATATATTTAGCTTTTAATTAAGATTGTAAAAATATTAGAAACTTGATAGAAAATTCAGAAAGCGGCTAGATATTCACTTTCTGTGGAGTTATGTTATAATAAAATTTTGTGGTTTTAAAAAAAAAATATTTTAACTTTACATTTGTGTTTTTTTAATAATCATAATATTAGTTGCATAAGGTTGAGTTTCGTACATCGTTATGGACGACATTCAAAGAAGTATCAAAAACTAATTACCGTTAGTTATTGGTCTTATTAAACTACTAACTGACCCGCGCAACTTCGCCAGCGTTTGGATTTTTCCCCGTTTTTGCAATATTTTTCATGAATGCTCTGCTTCTGTTAGTCGTAGCGTGATTTTATATAATAATAGTAATTTTATAGCCTATAGCATTCCTCGATAAATGGGCTATCCAACACTAAAAGAATTTTTCAATTTGGACCAGTAGTTTCTGAGATTAGCACGTTCAACCAAACAAACAAACTCTTCAGCTTTATAATATTAATAAAAAATTATAAATCAATCAAAAAATCAAAAATCAAAGCATTTATTTCAAATAGGCCAGTTACAGGCACTTTTGAATTGTCGAAACAAAGACAACAATAGCTACAGTCCCAGTCACAAGGCATAAAACTGTGAAAGTACTGTAGTTGTATAAATATAGTACAGATAAACGAAAAACAGTGGTAAATGAACACAATGCAAACTATGACTCACCTCCTGTCCTGTACTATGAGCTGTTCCACCTGCTCTTTGAGGGACCTGCCCGAGGCCACCACCAAAGCCGACGAGGTGTCAGAGTTTTGGTCAAAACAAATTTAATTTACAAACAGGGCAAGTTAAATAAAACCTTATAAAAAGGGAATCATCTACACGAAGAAAGAAGAACTGGTAAATAAAAAGGAATAGGTATCTTTTGAAAAAGAAACATGAACAAAACGCCTACAAGAACTAATGCAACACATCAGGCTAAGTAGAGATGTACCTTCAATTTATACTTTATTTATTCAACTGCCTCGTTGAATTAGTGGTCACAAGCGCGACTGCTGAGCATGAGGTCGTTGGTTTGACTTCCAGGTCGGGCAAAATTTTATTGGGTTTTTCAATCAGGAATTTCTCAGTAGCAGCTACGGAATTTAGATTTGTGCCCAGTTGAAGGCTGGCTCGCCCCGTATTACAGACTTAAATATAACTGGCGAATTGTGGGTGTACTAATAGTACACCTCTGTCTAACTTTTCGGGGATTACAGGCGTGATGTTATACCTCCATTAACATTTTGCTAGTTATACATAAGTATCATGTAATAGGAGTCTAGTCTTGTCCCTTAAACCGGACTCAAATCTTAAGTCTTGTCTGTTTTTGAGAAAATCTGCTCATCCTGAGAGTCAACCCCAGAACCTCATGATCAGCAGTTCTACTTTGCGATCAATAGACCAACGAGGCATATTCAAGTTTTTTTTTTCTGTAGCCTACTTTGTGTCCCACTGCTGGACAAAAGCCTCCCCTTTCTCCCTCCAAACCCCTCTTTTCTGTGCAATTTCTGGCCACGTTTGCCCCGCGAATATGATCAGATCGAGAATCATCATCATCATCATCATCATTTCAGCCGAAAGACGTCCACTGCTGGACATAGGCCTCCCCCAAGTGTCGCCACATTGACCGGTCCCGTGCGTCTCGCATCCAGCGGATCCACGATTTACGACGGATTTACGAGGTCATCGGTCCACCTAGTGGGAGGCCTTCCAACGCAGCGTCTTCCGGTTCGCGGTCGCCACTCCAGAACTTTTCGGCCCCATCTGCCATCCGTTCTGCGAGCAATGTGCCCTGCCCACTGCCACTTAAGTTTGGCTATTCTTCGGGCTACATCGGTAACCTTGGTTCTCTTGCGGATCTCCTCATTTCTGATTTGATCACGCAAGGAAACTCCGAGCATAGATCGAGAATCATATTCATCGTATTCAAATTTAGAAGAAAAAAAAACATGTAGCCCAAAACGGCTATTTATAACCTAACGCTGCAAATTAAAACAAAAACATGTAACACAAAATCCAAAAAAAAAACGTAATACGCAATAAATCTGGAATTCCTTAGCTTTACACCCAAAATACCTGATGCTCATCACGTGTACCTAGCATGTCATCATTACAAAACAGCGCACAAGTTCATTTCCGGAGGCCTCCCAAGTCAGGTGGTACTTTAGGTGCGGCTCGCGAAAGTGCCGGCCGCGCCTCGATTTTGACGTCGGCACTCACTGGTTGAAAGATTTTTTTATTCGAATTTTTGGAAATGGGAAAAAATCACTACTGTGCTGCATGATTCTTATGGCGCTTGATTGACATTTACAGGAGAATGTTATTGGTAATCAACCAATATTATTCCAGTCCACAGCTGGACCTGGCCTCTCCCAAGCTTTTCCACAAACATTTTTCATAGCTTATGAAATTGTAGATATTGAAAAAACAAGATGGTGGTGCAAGTTTCGATTAAAGCCGAGCGTCAAAAGATCCATGTAAATATATATTTTTTTAAAGTTAGATAGGTAGAAGTACGGTTGAAAGTTCGTAATCCAAATGTGTTGACTTAATTAAGGAAAAAATTAAAATCGAAATTCGTTTGCATAAAATATGCATTGACGTATTTGTGTGTTATGCTTCCAACTAATGAGGTGCTTTATTGAATCAAGATTTAGGCATTTAAAATTTAACTATTAATAACTTGCTGAATTTGAATAGTTATGTACTTATGACGTAGTCAACATGGTAAGTATATTGCGATAGGTTAAGATAATAATAGTTTAATTTGGCATATTACGAATGACCTTTTAAGAGAAAGCGAGTTTTTTAATCAATTACAGCGTATTATTATAATTTATTCAAGTCATGTTCCGCTGATCTCTAAAATTCATACACATGTAATCTCAACGAATATTCGTACGCAAATATTTAACATATCGCCTAATTTCCAGTTTTTTACATACAACAACACAGTTTGGTACTCAAAGCACCGCTATCATCAAGGTCGAACTTTCCATAACTGGTAGTTAATTAGCAGAACACTTTTTTGTCCATTGCTAAAAAAGGTACCTAAGTAACTATCAATCAACTCGGCTTGCTTGATATATGTCTCAATAGTGCCACGTAACATGATTGCTGGGGAGTTTGTTCTGTCACTTCTTCGTCCTATCTAAAACACTAGGTAGGTAGTATCGAAGGGTAGGCGTTTTTGGAGACCGTTTCCTATAAATTTTGACGTTAAATAAATTACTTTCGATTTGATTGATTTGATCCTCCGCTATCCACATGCAGTTGCAAGTAATTAAGGATAGTAAGAGAAAAATTAAGGCCTCATAATCTGTCCCCCCATACTTAAGTACAAATGCTGTCTCCATGATAATATTGTAATACCAAATGATTTGAAAAGAGTAACCATGTAGTTTCTTACCGGTTCTTCTCCATAAGAAACGACCAACCCGAACCGTGCACCTTTTTTCGACGTTTTATAAGTGCCCATCGAGGCCTATGTGAAATAAAATATTTTGATTTTGATTTTGAATCAAAGGCATTATTTCCTTTTTCATGTGTATTTTTGTACCTATCATTGAGTCTAAACGGCCCATACGTAGTTGTCATTTTCACATCGTCATACTGTAAAGTCAGGCTGTGAATGTAAGTGGTTAATCTTTATAACAGTTAACCTTGAAACTAACAATTACTTTCGAATAACTCGCATAAAAAAATCCCGTTATTCGAAAAGCTCCGTCAAACATTCGCACCGTGTGGTCCAACCGCTGTCGAAGTACCGTTGCTCTCAAGGTCGGCCTCGCACGGGCCGCAAGTGCGTCTGACTCACAGCACTTTCATCTTGATAGTCGGTTAGGTAAGGATTAACAGGAGTTTCGTGTTATGTGAGCTTATTGATAGGATTCTGATGCAAGTGGGTCAATTATTTTTGATAGTGAGATAGTGAGTCTGCTTTGTCTAGTATGCAATTTCGCGAAGAAGTAAAGGAAAGACAAGCCTCGGTTCTATCTTTTCTTTTCTGTTCTTTTAACCCAGTAATTTTATCATCATCATTATCATCATCATCATCATTGTCTTGCCCTTGTCTCAATTCATTTGGGGTCGGCTCTGCATTTCTTCTTCTTCCATACTTCTCTATTACTCGTCATCTCATCAGACACCTCCTTTCGTGCCATATCATTCTTCACACAGTCCATCCATCGTTTAACCTAGTACTTTTAATCCCTGATAAAATAAGAAGTTTCTTATTCTAATTATATAAAGCACAAAATGAAAATAAATACACACAATATAGCTTATGTACAACGGTGAGCTTAACCCAGGATTGGGTTTTCTTACAAAAAATCTTACTTCGATTGCAAGATGTGCAAAAGAGGATATTTATCTATGTATGTGCATAAATAGTACATTTAAAAACTTAAATTTACTTTGTACGTTCACAGCCACAAATTAGTTATTTTTGCTGACCTTATGAAAGTATACAGCTGTCGCTGTTTTTTTGCATTTTGAATTTTGTAGCATCGTACTAGCATTCATCGATATTTTGTGCGTCGACATTCCGTATTCTACTCAAAATAATAAGCTTACAATTTTCCTACACACACACATACAGAACTCGTTACAGATCGGATACAGGACTCGTTTGGGTGAGCATTTGAAGACAGTAGACTAAAAACCACCACGCGGATCCAGTCGGGGTGTGGTGGTTTGTGTAACCTGTCTTAAAATGCAGTTCTAGTAGCCGGTACCTTCTTGATGATTTCCTTCACCATTTTAAGAACTGTGGTGATGACATAATTTTAACAAGGTAATTTTAAAGGTACCTGTCATATAACTAAAATGTTACTGGGCAAGCCATGTCAGCCGAATGCCGGCTAAGCTGTGGGCCCGCATATCGAAAAACTGGAGCCTTGAGACAGCCAGACGGGGTCGCGACATACCAAGAAGAAGACGGTGGGACGCCTTGGATGGCTTTCTCGTTAATTGGTGAGAAGAGGCGCAACATCGAAAAGTGGAAGGAATGGGGGGAGGCCTTTACCCTGGAGTGGAACAGTTCAGGCTAAAAAAAGGGCCTGTTTGGTTAGGAAGCTATGACCTACGACTCGTTAGTCCTACCATTAGGCCACCACTGCTCCCACACAAATAAATAAAGATAATTATTTATTGTTGGGAAGTATTAAACAGTTTATTACTTCCTGTGGATACTATAAAAGATGACTGCAAGATAACTTGAGGAATGTAAGCGCAACCTGTGCTTCTACATAATTATACTGATAACATCATAGTGTGACTAACGACATGTCTACCGCTGTGTACGGTAATGCTAGAATTTATACATCCGGTTTACCATCCCAATCCGAATCTATTACAACGACAAAAAGTTTATGTCGTTTGTTTCGCGAATCGACAAAGAGGCAATGATTCAAAAAGACATAAGCTGTATAAATATGTTTAGTAATTAAAGGATTTAACCCAGACCAATTATTCACCCACACTGGAAATCTGGAATTATATTATTATATTTTAACTATATTGTTAAAAAAATACATCTGACCTTCAATTCAATAACAATGTAGAGCTGGATACACCGAGAAAGACCACCAACATCATATAACTTCTTTTTTTTCCGAATTGCACTGCATCACCCAAGACTTGACTGGTTGAAAATGCCTTTGGCATTAAGTCTCGAAGCAAATAAGTCCATGTCCCAGGGGAAACCTAAATCTGTACCAATATTATAAAAAGGTAAAAGTTTGTAAGTTTGTATGTAGAAGGTAATCATCGGAAGAACTGATCCGATTCCAAAAATTCTTTCACTAACGGGAAGCCACATGATCCGAGTGTCATAGGCATTTAATTTCCGTAAATAAAGTCAGCGAAGCCACGAGCAAAAGCTAGTGAATAATACTTCTATTCTTTCACAGATCAAAACTATTGGCACCTACTACACAAGCAAGCTTACTCATAAGCTTTGTCACAGCGCATCAAATTATGTAGAAAGTGAGCCTATGGGAAATATTGGAACTAAAGGGCGTTGGCACACATTCACACTGACCTCTTTGTTAGTTCTTTGCTGTGACACATGAGCTATGTGGGTGTTCGAAAAAAGTTATCAAGGTAGTAGACAAAGAAAGCTGGAACGCTCAAGCTATCAGCGAAATCAGTCTAAAGGTCTCTAGATGGTCACAGCGTTGGTCAATGTCATTTTGAGTGAGAAAAGAGGATCGATTACCTACTCCAAGAGTCACCGTGACAAACTCAGAGGTGACAGTCTGTTTTCGATTCCAGAGGCGATTCGTGAGGGCCGTGCAAATTAAAGACCTCAGCGATGGAGGTTTTCCTCTGAATTTCTGCATCATGGCTTTTATCAATCTTGATCATGGACCCATAAAATGGTATAATGTAATAATACCTAACGTAACCTTCTGCAAGAAATTCAGATCTACAAGACCCACAGTAGTGTCTGTTTTTACACATTCCTAATGCTACGACTTCTTAGTACAAGTTTTATTTGCTCTAGCTTTTTTATGGGCTCCGTTTCTCGTTAAAATTGTTCTTAGAAAACAAAACAAACATTCTACGAAAATTACTAATTTAGGAATGTGTAGGTACATACTAGTATATGACTTGTATGATAATAGAAAGTGTCCTAAATTCTTCCTCGATTCGTAACTTGGGAGCGTCTCTTCGCGCAATACTCCTTACTTTATGGCTTGTAACTGTTACGTGATATGGACGGATCTTGCATATTCCAGCATCCCACTGAGTCAAATTAAAAGGCTCAGAACTACGAGTATCATGTGTATAGTTTTGAATGGTTATCATCAGTAAGCCTTCGTTTAAATCAAATAAATTATTTTAGTAGCACTATGTTTGCGTGGCGGAATACGGTTCGCTCCTTCTTATCGAGGGAGACCTGATTTTGGTGAGTATATTTCAGTAAATTATTACTACAAGTTTTAGGAAACACGATAGGATAATAATCGTAAAAAATGCTTGATTTAGTATTACGTTACTTTAAAATCAAGTGGCTATACTACCCCACTTATCAAATGGCCTACTGCAGAATTGCTTTGGATACTTGGTATCCTGGAAGGCATACACCATGACGGCAAACATTCTCTTGTTGAATACGTTCAAGTAGTATCTTCTAGTACATTTGCTGCATCAAGTATGTATCTCAATGATGAAGGTACTACTTATTATACCATGCGCTAGTACAACAATCAGTATGCATTCATAGCGGTTGAGGCCAGAACTAACATGTTAAACTGGTTTTTTTTCGAAGCTGGCCTCAAATGTCACCACGGACAACGGAACTCTGTGATATTTCTCGAGATATTTTGTTTAACCCCTTAGATTTTATTAGCTGCCTGCCTTATGGTCCAAAATAAAAGTATTCCATGCCCTAACACAGGTCTGTTCAGCTGTTATGAAAAGTTATAGACACAGCGACAAACAGGCCTAAAATATTAGTACCGATTCAGACAAACACATACCTAATAGTTTAATTCCACTTAAGTACTAACGAAGTAGAAATATTAATTTGTACTCTCTGTCAATAGACACACTTAAATGATGGTCATTAGGAACTTAACGAGCAATATATCATGTTAAAATATGTTTCATCATTTTATTAAGGTCTACGTAGGTTAGTTGAGAAAATCAACTTTAAGTAATTACATTACGGGACAAGAAGTTGTAGTTGTATTGAACTTTCATAAGCTTTCGATACGCCTAGTCGTAATCTCTTGTTCTATCTATTAATGTAAATATGTTTCTGTTGTTAAATGTTTTGTTTTTTTGTATTATGTTGTAGATACGAGGGCAAACTATTAAACTATCTTCTGTAACTAGACTTTCTATATTTTGAATCATAGCTGAAAAAAAAATTGCATATTCTGATGGAGTTCCCCAAGGCACTGTTTTCAACCCATTCTTGATTTAAAGTAAAAAAAATCCCTTTTTTTTTCGGAATACCAAAACTGGGGAAACTGGGGAACTGAAACCAAAATATAAATAATAAATCAATCAGGAATACTCTTCGAAGCCTCAGGTATTACTGAAGCACAGTACAGTTTACTACACAATTCATTCACAGTACATTGTACATCTACACGTACGTACATATTAGCGACTCGTAACACGACTTTTTCCCTGCAAGTCTTGCAGGCGTCTCGGTGAGTCGTGAATTTAAGAAGTGTGTGAGGTATTCGTGTGTACTTTCACTTGTACAAAGTGAAGAGGTTACATCATTGGCACATTTCGTACACTTGAGCTCAATTATTTAATCGTTTTATAATAATTGTGACCTAGACATTTTGTTGCTATGCGTAGCTTCTTTTCTTTTAATTGTGCGGGTTTTTTATTTGTTTGGTTTATGAAAAACACTTCGTTTTTTTCTTTATTTGAAATTGCAGAAGCATATTCTTTTTTTGTTGGCGTCTTGTAACCATCATTTTTGTTTTTATTTAATGTTTAAAATTGTATAGTGTGGAAATAGTGCATGCAATTCAGTACATTGTATTTAGATTTTTTATCAATTCATTAATTTAATTGCACATAAAGCATCAAAAAGTTAGTTAATATAGTGCTCATGACCTATGAATACAAAATTGCACTCAAAGTATTATCACATCACACACTCCTAACATTATTGAAATTGATTCACACTCATTAAGTGCTTTTACTTAATAGTTGAACACTAATTTTTATTAACTTTTACCACTTTAATCTCATGTATAAAACCAATTAATATTAATTTAAATATTGCAAAAGAAAGTGAATGTTTTATAATCGTTTTCCTTATTAAAAATCACAAAATTTTCACAGTATTTTTGGTTTCAGTATGATCTACACTCCGTGCGGTCAGCACGACTCCGATGCCCGTATGAAAATAATATTAAACTAGCTATACACATCAAAAAGAAATTAGAATACGAAAAAAGTAGAAAATTTGTTAAACTAAGGCCGGTAACCTATACGACAGAAAGTTGCGGGCCGCGTCTCTAAGCTTTCCGGTTTCCGATACGACCTCGAAATCTAAAGTATTAAAAAAAAAATAGCTACATATAAAATTAGACAGAGTTCATGAGAGAGAGAACAATGAATTTCACTTAAAACAATATTTTATTACAACATTATAAAATTTAACGTTACATCGTGTTTTTAGAAATTACGACATTCATTTTCACCTCCGCATATGGGACTCACGAAAAATCAAACAATCACACACTTTTTCTTTCGTTTTTAATTTACTCTGCTCATAACGTATGAATGCCTATTTTAGATGTCGTAAACGCAAACTTCGCTTTCTAACATCCAATATTTATTTTTCTACTTATCCTGACGTCTGAGCTTAAACGATCTACGGTCGATCAGTTAGCATACGGCTTCAAACAGCGCGCACACACTTTACGTCATATTGTCAAAAAATTGTAGTGGGGAGGCGAAGGATAAAATCCATCAGTTTTTTGGGAAATCATCATAAGTTTGCCAACGTTGGCACTTGGAGTACAAGCATCCAGTGAAGTAGAAGTTTTAATAAATTAAAAATGTGGAAGAAAATAGCTTTGTTAGCCATTCTGGCTTCAGTGAAGTGTAACCCAGTGCAAGAAAACGGTGTTGCGGAGAACTTAGTGGGTGCAGTTAAAGAGTGCATAGAAACCGATACTTCGTTATGTCTGAAGGTGAATATTGTGGATACCAAGTGTTGTGGAGTGCAGTGACCAGAATACCAATCGAGTGTAGTCGTAACGACGACGAAGCTCATTGAATTTTCAGTAAAAACCATTAACATAACGAGTGGCTACTTATTGAGGATTTGTAGTAAAATCATTTCTCTGCCATTCAGAGTTTATGGAGACAGTGTTGCATAAATGCGGATTTCTTGTTGAATACTTTGAAAGCAAGTTAAATAATCCAAGTGGCAAAAATCATAGTTTTTTTAAGCAACTTTCAATTGCAAATACCCAGTGCATTTATCATTTTAAATTTATTTCTATGGATAAAAAATAATCTTTAATTCTGTCACTGTCGAATCTGTTTCAAAAACCCCAAAAATAATGTTTCATCGACTTAAATATTCACAAAGACAAATCATTAAAATCAAACTCTTTTTCCACAGGAAAAAGCCCTGAAATTCACCGAAAGGCTCTCCATCGTGAAAGACATGGATATCTTCGAGGGTATGAGCCTGGTGAACACTGGTTCAGCTCGTTCAGCTCGTAGCTATGAGCCACTGGCTGAAGAACCTAAAGCCAGGGAACTCCAAATCGATGAGAGGATTGCTGACAACGTTGGCGACTTCTTGGAGAATCACGTATTGCAGATGCGTTTGTCTTCTTCTGATGATGACGAATCTAGGGGTCTTGATGAGGAAGGTAAGATGAAAAACTACGCATATTTCAATGTTAGGTTTCGAATAAACAAATAAATCAAAAATTAAAAAAAAAAAATCTGACTGAAAAAAAAATTAAGATTGATGATTCAAGACAAAATCCCACTTTCCTACGATAGCAATAAGGGTCTAAAAGCTTACGTAAAACCCGAAACTGCCATTAGCAAGGCAATAAACAAATCTATTGTCACAACGAGAAACTTTGCCACTAAAGTGCCAAACGGGTTTCAAACAATGCATTGAAACCTAGGTACCTCACAGCTTTCTCTTGCACACATATTTACATACACATATGTCAAACAAAGCCCTTTACTCGAGAAGGTGCTAAATGAGAAGTTTTATATTGACAATTTCATGGCTGGTGTTTGACACTATCTTTACAACATCCTGTATTAGTTTTTACGTCGGTGTTATGCCGTAACACTCTTTCATCTGTAACTCTATAAATATTAATAAATTCATCGAATATTCATTAAAATTTCCAATTTTGTTTCCGCTTAAACATTTTTATTCGACATAAAAGATCTTGAATATCTTTTTCATAAACAACTCCTTAATTTGAATTCAACAAAAAATTCCAAAGCAAAAAATAAGCGTAGGAACATTAGAGTAATAAGCATCTATTAAATAGACTCAACGTACAATTTTCAGACACTTAGCGGCTTAGCATAATATTACGCGTGATATTATACAACTCCTTCAAATTATGACGCCCTGGTACTTTCGATCCGACATTGATGATGTCAGAACTCTCAAAATTCTAATATTTTCTCTTTATTTCCAGGCCGTGGCAAGAAGAAGAAGAAGAAGCAGATCAAGAAGCTGTTGCCCCTCCTCCTGCTCTTGAAGCTCAAGTTTGCTGCCCTCATCCCTGTCTTCCTCGGAATCATCGCTTTCGCCGCTCTCAAGGCCGTCTTCTTAGGAAAGATTGCTTTCGCCATGAGCGCTTTCAGTATCATCAGGAAACTCTTGGCCAAGAAGGGCGGCGGCGGTCATTCTTCCTCCAGCATATCTTATGCTGCTCCTGCTCACCAAGAGGAACACCCAGGATACTCCTACGAACCAGCTAGCACAGGCTGGAGTCGGTCAGCCAAAGATGGAGCATCAATGGCCTACGCAGGTCAACTCAACAACTGAACTGATCTAGAATGATTGTTAATTTATTTGTGTGAATGCGTGCTATTTATTCATGTTTGTTGAAGCCATGTACAAGTACCTCAGTCTTAATTTATTTATTTAAATAAATATTTATGTTCAATTTTATTTGATTTGTTTTGTTTGATCGCCTCCTTATGAAACATCTCAACGGAATTACCTATCGTGACTTCACGAGTTGCATAGAAAACTGATCTCATACAATAGTTTTAAAGGTCTAGCAGAATGAAACCTGATAAAAGGATCGTTTGAATTTACAAGAGACTTATTTGAACACTAATAGAATCTTATTCAAGTCAATCAAGCCAAGTATAAAGACACAAGTAACGAACAAACACAAATATAAACTACCAGAACACTGTTCGTCTTTAAAAGCTAAAAAAAACAATTTTGGAAACCTTCAGAAATGAACTATACTGTAACAATGGATATTTTTACGGTGCATCCATGAATATTTTACTGATTAAAATCGTTGTTTCAATCATAAACATTGAAAGAAGTGCTTAATTACCCTTACGAGAATAATGAAATCATGAACGTAGTCATTCATAGAAGCCTACCTATTTGAGCTAGTTCAAAAATAATTTATAACAATTTACATGAGGTAAAAGTAATAAAATAATCCAAAGCTACATAGATCAATCAGTTAACACCTCAAGCAAACATACAAACAAAAAGACACACACATTTTTACATAACAATGGTGCAGAAGCGGTTTACTGAAGGAATCCAATCATGCCATATCAATCAGCAATACTCTCTGGATCACATTCCAGAGAGTCATCATCATGCCTAGCCTTTTCCCAACTATATTGAGGTCGGCTTCCAGTATAACCGGATGCAGCTGAATACCAGTATTTTACACGGAGCGACTGCCTATCTGACCTCCACAACCCAGTTCATACTGGGTAATACGATACCCCTTGGTAAGACTGGTTTTCAGACTTCAGAAGGTTGCAGTCCAGAGAGTATCATAGTAAATTAAGTCAGTAGAATGAGGACATCTGTCTACTATTATAAATTTTGTGAAATTTTGTGCGGATGTTTGTTAATCTTTCACGCAAAAACTACGGAAGGGATTTGGATGATACTTGGCACACAAATCTATACTAATATTATAAAGCTGAAGAGTTTGTTTGTTTGGTTGGTTGAACGCGCTAATCTCAGGAACTACTGGTTCGAATTGAAAAATTATTTTAGTGTTGGATAGCCCATTTATCGAGGAAGGCTTTAGGCTATATAAAATCACGCTACGACCAATAGGACCGGAGCAGCAATAAAAAATGTAAATAATTTCACGCGGACGAACGTCGCGGGCGACAGCTAGTAGTCTATAACCTGAATTAACACATTGTATACTTTATCTTGGTAGTATGATCCCGTGGGAAAATTTTAGCACCGAACTCCAGGCGGGCGAAGCCGTGGGCATCAGTTTGTACAATTATTAAAAATGTCCTAAAAATAGGCTTGAATGCTAGTTTAATCGTACAAAGAGGATATCATAAGCCAAAAATTGAATTGTGGATGTTGGATTTGCATTGGTTCTTGTAAAATAGCCTGCATCCAATCAGGATGAAACTGACTCCAACACAGAGATTTAGTGGCTTGGCTGGCTTGGCTTGATGATGATGATTCTTGTCTTGAAAATACTTATCATTCTGAATTTCAAACCAATTATTATATCAAGACGTATAGGCCTAATGTCATCTCGTGCTTGATTAATTTATTTAATCAGCTGCATTTCCTTTTAAATGCTTCTGTAATTCTGTTCAAAAAACAACCAAGGGAACCGAAAAAGCCTAAAGAATTGTCAAATTTGAGTGGTAGTAGGTAGGGCACATTTCTCACAAAACGAATGGCTGATGGGGCCGACGTGTTTAAGAGTGGCAGCCCCGTACCGGAAGACAAAGTTTCAGATGATCTCCCACAAAGAGAAATGGAGACCTGGTGAAACTCACAGGAACCCACTCACTGTATGCAAGAAGCAGGAATTTCGTTCAGAAATTTTACCCCGCAGCTTTAAAAAAATGTAATGATAATAAATAAATAACCCTAAGCCACTACGAATATAAAATTAGATAGACCATAATAGTATGAGCATCCAGAACATTGATTACTGTTGTTGACCAAAAAGCCTCTAATTTGAAGTTGGAATGAACTGGCTACGTCTGTCGACAGGGTGTGTGAAGTGAGAAGTGAGAAGGCTGGTAGAAGATGGCAGAATGAGCTGAACAATCCAAACGGTAAGGTGGTCTACATTAGTCTTAGATGCAACAGCTGGAAGTTAAGGGGGGAGGGCTTTTTACAGCATTTGAATGATACAGACTGACAGTAACAAGAAAAAGAAACCAAATTAAATTTTCACTAGGTGCAGTACGCCGATTGGACAAATCAGGAACTCCTAATTATACTGATAGAACGACGATGACGGTCCCATATTCCAGTTCCAAACAGTAGTAAGCAGATATAGGACAGAAATTCACCAAAAAGACAATGAAGTAACCGACCCGGTAGAGAAGTCCCCCAGACTAGATGGAGCTTAGATCTTCCCAACCTGTGGAAGATCGGGCACAGTGACGTTGAGTTCAAGATTTAAAAGGCTTTTCATGATGATTATTGTCATGAGATTAATTGAAAAGAATCTTAGCAATTCAATCAAGATAAGATAAGATTAAGAAGATTAAGGTTAAGATTTCTGTAAATCTTGTCTTTATAAATAAATTTAAAAAAATCTTGAAGCTCTGTTTGGTTAAAACACTAACCATACCATATTATTTTGAAGACTGTTTTAAATTAAACTGTTAACAGTAACAGTCCTCTAAAAATCTAAATCATGGCAGGATTAACAAAGTCTTACAATACATCTCACGACAAATCACAAACACGACTGCTTAGTGAAATTTCTCATAGAACCGTCCATTCCTACGAGAATACACGGGAATCCGGAGAAAGTGCCCAGACGCACAATATTTCACCAAACTAACCTTTAAAACGAAAAATAAGAGAAAAAAATCGAACGTGAATTCCAAATATATATAAATATTAATGAAAACAAAGTATGCCACGCACTTTTGCATAGTATCGTCTCGTTTCCATATGGAAGAGATGACATTAAAATGTTAATTCTTTAAATATTTGAGTGGGGGGAGTTTGGATAAAAAATACTGATCCAATCGAATTATCATCACAGTTCGAACGATCTTGGATTAGTTGAGTCTAGAGCAGAGCAACAGAAAAGATGAAGACCTTCGTTGTGTTTTTAAGTGTTGTGGCATACGTGTCCTGTGGACCTGTTAGTTCTGACGATTCAGTGCTGAAATCAGTCCTTGGAAATTTCGTTAACTGTAACAGTGATTTGGGTCTGTGCATGAAGGTATGGAGTGACAGTGAAGTGATATTTGTTTTGACTTGACACATGGACTTATCGAAACATGGATTTTATTCGGAAAAATATAAAAGTGGTTTTACAGTCTTTGCTGATTTCAAGTGCAATATCAATAATATCAGTCAATGTGTCAATAAACCGTTGGATACATTTTTCATTCACGAAAGTGATAATAATTTAGAAGCTCGTTTGAGTCCAAGTGTCAAGTGCAAATTTAAAATAAATCTTTTTGCTAATGATCTTTTACAAAGATAGCTTCCAAGTAAAAGTTGGAAATACAAAAGGAAATATCCTTATTCGAATCGGCCTCAAAGTTAAGAGAAAGGGAAAAGTGTCAAATCCTGCCAAATGAGGTTTTGTGGTGAAAGTGATTTTTAATTTGTGGGACACTCATTAGATGCGTCAATATAGAATTAGCGATAGGCAGTAAATAATTGATCACTGACATTAAAATAAATAGTGTTTGTTATTTAATCGTCAAAGTAAAGGTCATGGGTGATTGTGAACTTGGATTTGCACGCAAAGACAATTTTGACAACGGTTTAAAAATTGTTGATTGTTTAATAATTTTAAATTCTCAAATGGCTTGATTGAACTTCTCTCTTTGTAGACAGCATTGTCATGCATTACAGTGAATATAACTATTAAATCCAGAGAGCACATGCATGAAATTATCCCTTTTCACATTTGGGTAGACAGAGACTACTGGGGCTAGTTCTGACATCAGGGGATTTTTTACAATAAAAAAATCTACTAACTGTTTACCTTTTGCCATTTCTGTTAATTCATCTTGTCAATTCACCGTTGAAATTCTAACAAAACTCTCTCTTCATAGGAGCATGCGCTCAAAGCAAGTGAAAGACTCAGCGTTGCTCGCAAGCTCAGGATCATCGAAGGAATCACCCTCTTGAACAACAATCCCAAAGAAGGCAAGAGCTTAGAGACTCTTTCCACTGACCCTGCTTTGAGGAACAAGCAAGTCTCTGAGAGACTTTGGGAGACCGCTTCCGGCTTGCTGCAGTCTACTGAGTTGGAGCTCAGCTATGGTGGTGCTGAAGACGATGAAGAGGGTGAATCCAGGGCTGTTGGTGATGATGGTATGTTTAAAACTGTTGATCTTTAGACTGGGATGATTATTGCACCTGAAATAGATGAATCAGATTTGAAAGAAATGGGAGTGAAACTTAATGCAAATAACGGAAAATTTTAACAGTTTATAGGAGTGTTTCGTTGTCAATCTGGTTTTAAAAAAAAGGTTAATTGAGAGAACTTGTTTGGAAAAGCAGTAAATTTTAACGTTAGAACTTGTTTATTTAATGCTATAAATATGATCAGCGAACAGATACTGTAAAAGGAAATTAAAAGCTACAAATAGAACCATAAAATCAATGAGTCTTCATTTGTAATTAGGAGAAGTTTACGAGGCTACCATCGATTCAATATCTTAGATTTAATGCATTTTTTAACGATTGAAAACAGAAACAGCAGTTTAATCATTTTTGTGTATCCTTTCCATCGTTATTTATTTTCTATTTTTGCATCGACAGCCTAATAGCTGTGAATCTATATCAACCATATTGTTAGTGATGTACCTCTTAGGGTTTTCTTTAGTTAAACACTTCCTTTAAGACAGAGTTACCAATTATATTTTCTTTCCAGTTGAAGAAAGCCGTGGCAAGAAGAAGAAGCAGATGAAGAAGAAACTGAAGGTCCTGATCCCCCTTATCCTCCTCGCTAAAGCCAAAGCCATTGCCATCGCAGTCTTCGCCCTGATCGTCATCGCTGCTTCT
This sequence comes from Noctua comes, assembly GCA_963082995.1. Lineage (NCBI taxonomy): Eukaryota > Metazoa > Arthropoda > Insecta > Lepidoptera > Noctuidae > Noctua > Noctua comes. Next base: position 9,109,537 of record OY720289.1, read on the forward strand.
CTCTTCAAGTTGGCTCTCCTTGCCAAGATCGCGTTCATCATCAAGCTCATTGCCATCATCAAGGCTCTGCTTGCCAAGAAGCATTCCCAAGAGGAGTCCTGGGAACCTCATGGTTGGGAGCCCCATGTTGAGCATCACCCTGTTGCCGAGCATGGTCACGGATGGGAAGGTGGTTGGTCTCGCTCAAGGAACGAAGCCAACAACCTGGCTTACTCCGCGTACAACAATTAAGTATGTTACCAAATATTATGTATAATCTGACCCCTTAACCATCTAAGAGTGAATGTATTTAAGTATGTTTGTCGCTTTTTTTTCTTTTTTAGTTCGTGTTTTGTTATTCCTTTTTATTCTTTTCAGTCATTTTATATCTTTTTGCTTTTACTTGTGACTTTGTTAATCTGACTGAAAAGGATTCTTGCTTTTCTAGTATATGTGATAGTATTATTAGTTATTTTATTTATGAATATTTTAGTATACGAGTATATTTAATACATATTTATTTTGTATCGTAAATATTTATATGTTATAATTTATACTTACGAGTTATCCACCAAAAAGAGGCTAGTTTCTCTATCTATTTTTGTATATATATTTATTTTATGTGTTTGTATTTTTTGAATTGTAAAGTTATGAAGTACCTGTATGATTCTCATTGTATAATTGATGTATATATTTAAAATACGATCTCTTATATATTTATTATTTATTTCAACGATGTATATTGTATCGTGTATCACGATTTGTGGAGTTATTTATTTTGTTTGTATGGATGAGTGTGAATTGTTAATTTATTTTTTATTTATAGCAACAATAAACCAAACAGCAATTATTTATTTACTTGTTTCAATGAATACTTTTGTCCCTCTACAACAATATATAATCATCATTAAAATGACTTGACTGTCATTCAACTTAAGTACCTACAATCTTTAAGTTTTAAAAAGTTCAAGAAAAGTAAAAAAAAATCCATAATTCGAATATGTTTCCTGAATCATGTAAAAACAAGCTCAACATATTATGTGAACTTGCAATTATTGCAGCTTCTGAAATTCTTTAAATCTATTCTTCAATAAGTAGAAATCAAGACAACAACAACAACAACAACAACAACAACTATTAACTGCCAGATTTTGAGTATTTAAATAGAGAGCTAATCAAACTACACACGGTGATCCTTCAATGTGATGTACACTCGAAATCCAACATTTTAAACTTCAGTAGAGTTTGATGAGTATTACTCAATTAGATACCAACAGTAAGTATTTCTCTTCCGCTCTGGGCCATCATTTGATGATTTCCCATCCGAAAAAAAACAGTAATGATAAATATTTAGCTTTAAAGATTTTGATAATGATGATCCCATTCAATTAAGAAATTAAATCACTTCCTATCGTGTGCCCTGATAGATTTGACTTGTCGCCTGGCTTAGGTTTCTCTTTATATATTTGCCGTTTCTCGTTGAATGCCTAACTCTTAAAAATTACATGTCAAATCTTAACTTCGACTTCCTGCCCTCGTCCGATTCTCCTTGGGGTCGGCACAGCACGTTTTGTTCTTCCATGCTCGGTCAGACGTCACGTCATCATTTACTCCTTTCTCTTTATCATTCCTCATACAATCCATCCATCTTTACTCGAGCCGCCCTCTCCCTGTCAAATCTTGACATAGTCAGACATGTCAAATCTAAACGATTGTCTATTTTGATTTAGGTCCGCTTTCAACAATGTTTTAGTGTGTGGCAAACCATCATCATCATCATCATTTTCCTGCCCTTGTCTCATGTCACTTGGGGTCGGCGCAACACGTTTTTTTCTTCCAATCTCCTCTGTCAACCGTCACGCTGTGATCATAGTGTGTGGCAAACCATCGATTAATAAAACGCAAGATTTTTTTTTCCTTTTAGAGACTGCTACAACATGGTTACAACATACACGGAAAGAAATGAGTCTATTTCTAAGTAAGGACTTCACTGTACGATCGGCATATCAATGCTTGTTTCATTAATTAAAAAAACACCACGTAGACTCATCATATGAAATTATAACAGCGTATTATGATAATGTGCTACGTTAGTTTGCATATTTATATTATTTTATGTTTTGCAAATTAGTAAGAGCGCACTGTATAACACGACGCGTGACGTGACTTGAGCAAAATATTATTATTTATATGTCAAGATCAAGGAAATGCTCTTGCTATCGAACTTTATAGGTTGCACATAAAATATTTTTGAGCCTAAAATAAATCAACAAACGATTTGGGGATGTAATAGAAAAGTATGGAAAAAGAAGGCATACTTTGACACGTATATAAATTGGAATAAGGGTAGGAGCATTATGACGAAACGATTTGATGCTGCGATAGTGAACTGTTCAGTACTAGACAACGTTATAATGTGTTCGTAATGTCATCATCTGCCTAGCCTTTTCCCATTTACATTGTGTTCGACTTTCAGTCTAACGGGATGCAGCTGAATACCAGTATTTTACATGGAACCATTGAATATCTAACCTCCGTAATCCAAGTCAGTACCCGGATAACACAATACTTCTTGTTAAGACTGGGTATCAGCATTTCGGGCTTCTGAACGACTGTCAAAGATCTACAAATAATAATAAAAAAACAAATATTTTGAATCTTCGATAAATTCTGGGTCCTGTGATCTTAGTATTTTATACAGGGTGTAAATAGACCCGTCACATAGCCGTCAACCAAGCATTATGTACATCAACCTAAGTAATTTTACGCCAAAAGTATTGCTGGGAATCGACTTTTTTTTTTGGGGTGAAAAATCACGTTTTACGGTAGGACTCGATGGAAATCACTCAAAGCATTGTGCTGATGGATGGATTGAAAAGTAGGGGAGTGGTGGAGGTGTGTAAAGTAAAAATCTTACATTAAAAACTTGTATTTAAAAAAAGAACTTATGAAAAAGTTGGAACTTTGACCCCTATTATCTCCGTAACTAGAAGGTTCTCAGGTATGGTCTAGAACAAAAAAATGATCGCAAAGACGGGAAGAACAAGTGCCTTTCGGTTATATTAAGTTTTTATTTACACCCTTTATTTTAGACGAAATCTAGCAGAAATATTCAGTTCATGGTTACAACTTGGTAGGTATACTGTTATGCCGCCTACATATATCTTGAAAGCAAATCCTCCGACACGCGCGACGGTGAAAGCTATCACCGCTTTCTTTTGAGAGCATTCATTTATTTCGCAACATTGCTATCGGGGTTTCCACAGGCATACAATTTTGCCCCTAGATAAATATCTAGGGGCTACCACCAGGTGATCAATAATTCTCTAATTCGGTTAGGGACTGCTAAATATCATGAACATATGTGTAGGCAAAGCATCGTACGTGATAATTCTTTGATTTTATATTGCAGGGGGTCTTAAATGATCGCTTTAGCGGAATCATAATAGGATCATCATTCTCTTGCCCTTATCCCAATTCATTTGGGGTCGGGGCAGCATGTGCACTTCTTCCATACTTCTCTATTACTCGTCGTCTCATCAGACACCTCCTTTCTTGCCATATCATTCTTTATACAGTCCATCCATCGTTTCTTTGGTCTTCCTCTACTCATATACCCATCCACATTCATACTCAAAACTTTCCTCACGACATTTTCCTCATTCCTCCGCATCACACGATAACTGATTACCAGACAACTTTTCAGTCACCGGCGCCACTTTCAGACTTCAATTCGTAAAATGTTCACAAAGTGACAACACATAATATGAACAGCGTCTAAGACCATTTTCAGAATTTTAACGTGATTCTTATTTGTTATCCTATTATGATTCTGCCAAAGCGGTCATTTTAGCCCCCCAGGTAGCTGGCAGCTAAGGTAAATTGCTTAGTAGATTATATCACTATTGACCAAGAAAATTATGTAAAACTCCTTACGAAATAGACATTGGCATTAAACTTGGTGCTGCCCATTATGTACCAGTGAAGGTAACTAGCCTTGCACTTGTTCGTAATATCAGCTTGACTGGTTTTTAAATGAGGTGGAAACCTTGGCAATGGCGGCGATAAAGTTCTCAAAATTGAAAGATCGTTTAAATCGATTTGAAAAGTATTTATTGATGCTCTTTTTTTTTAAATATATTTTCAGTACTTGTCTCACTTTTTTAGAGATTTTGATACGTTCTTTGAGTAAAAATAAAACTTATTATAGCTACATCTTGCAACAGCGCGAAATAAATAAAAGAAACAAAAGATTCAAAAGTACAAAATTGTTTGACCTTCAAGAAGCGCCATCTATCCCCGACTATGTGAACTTGAAGAGAGATGAGTAGCATCTTTCATACCTTAGTTTCACGTACTTTCACCTCATCTCTTTGACGGTCTGGCGTTGGTGTTGCAATAGAAAGTGAGGTAAGCAGAGTTAAAGCATGTATGGTAGATAGTTTTGGTAGCAATGAAGTTACATTTGAGTTTTGTTGTTGTAGCCCTTTGTTCCCGCTGCGATTAACGTGGTCACGCACTGGGTTCAAAAACTTATAAATAAATCCTACCATTACATATAGAAGAATTACACAAGGTCCTAAGATCGAATAGGTTAATTCAATTTACACATCAAACACTGTTTTAAGCTTTCACGGTTTACAACTAAACAAAAAAAAAAAGCTCAAAATAATGAACAATCACGGAAGATATCTCGTTAGTGGCAGTTTAAGTTTAATTAACACATACCATAACATCACGGCTTTTTTCAGTTTGGCAGAAATGTACTGATGTCTGATGAGATGACGAGCAATAGAGAAGTATGGAAGAAGAAGACATGCTGCGCCGACCTCAAATGAATTGGGATAAGGGTAGGAGAATGATGAGAAGTGTACCTATCACCATCACTTATATTTAAATTCCATGTAATAGGGAGCGAGCCTATTGCCATCAACCGGGTACAAATCCAGATTCCGCGGTGCTAATGAAAAATTTCTTCTTGCTCCTTTTCACTGTGAGGTGATGTTACATTCAATGCAAGTTATTATTTTATTCAGAACCTAAAAGGGGGCCTAAAATGACCGCTATAACAGAATCAATAGGATAATAATATTATTATGAATCACGTTAAAATTATTTAAATGGTCATAGACGCAGTTAATATTATGAACTTAATTATACTTTTGCTGACGGGATATCTTCCGTGATTGTTCATTATTGTGACCTCCCGACAGTTTAAGTTTAAAATAGTGTTTAATATTATTAATTTTTACTTTGCGACCATTTTACGAATTGTAACGTAATTCATATTATTATTCTATTAAGATGAACTAATAGTCATCTGATAAAATTACGAAAACTTCTGTTTACCAAAAAAGTAAAAAGCGAGAAGATAAATACGAAAACAAGTTATAATGACACACACTAGATATTAAGCATTTTAACTATTTTACGATGCTGGTTATTTTAATTTCTTGACGGTAGTTGACTATGTGGGTTAATCTGTCTTGTTACATTTTTGGAAAATCACTGTAATAATAAATAATTGTTGTTATGAAGTTTCTTTTTGTGGAAAAGGAATTAAACGGTTTTTAAAAAACCATGCTCATTCAACCTGAGAAAAAAGAGTTTTTTTTTTAATTTATTCTAGATATTTGGTGCTGAAGACAGCTTTTAAGTCTTCTAATGCTTAGTACTTGCAACTAGCGTGCGTGTATGACTAGATGTATGAACGTGGACGAGCCGAAAGAAGACATACACCGTGACTTTTTAGTCGTCTTAAAAAGGTGGTCCACTCAATGTACCCGATATAAAATAGCTCTTTTTTACCTACCATAATAGGTGCAATGAAAAATAAATAATACATTAGAATAAAATTATGAAACATCCTGTTAATGATGTTTACGTGTCAAACGGTAGAACATGCCTACCAAGCTCTCGAGTACAGTAGATCATCGCTCGCAACAGGGTGTTTTATCTACGTCTTGCGTCATAATACTGAATATTTTTTTTTTTTATCTAAAATATACCGTTGTTTTTATGAATGTTTAGTAGTCATTGGATACATGAAGTGGGCTGCTGTTGTAAGACGACTAAAAAGTCACGGTGTATAAAGATCGTAGCAGTTGGCGTTGTGTAGTTTCTGCCGACCCTGTGTATGAAAACTCATCCTATTTTTCCGGAGTTCAAGAACAGATAAAAAATATAACCAAATAACTATAATTCCGAACATTATATAAAAAAAAAACAAAGACACAAAGATCTTCACAAAGATTTCCTTCATAATAAGACAAATTACCCAAAGAAACATTTAATCACTGCCTCGTTGATCTAGTGGTCACTGGTCGCAAGCGCAGCTGCTGCATATGAGGTTTTAGGTTTGATTCCCAGGTCGGGTAAAGCATTATTGGGTTTTTCCATCAGGAATTTCTCAGTAGCAGCCACGGAGTCTGGATTTGTGCCCGGTAGATGGCAATAGGCTTGCCCCCTATTACATGGGACTGAAACATAACTGCTGAAATGTGGGTGTACTAAGGGGTAAACCTCTGCCTAACCCTTCGGGGATTACAGGCGTGATGTTATGTTATGTTATGTAAAACTAAGTGTGATTAAATTCATCAAAATAATAATTAAAATCATGACATAACTAGGCTGCCTATAATAACTGTGATGTGAGAAATGTTATAACAACCATAAAAACATCAAAATACACTATAAAATAGATAAAATCTATTGTGATGAGTATTGTGGTATTATTACTTTAATAATACGTCCATTATTTCAGTATCATCGTTACAGATATTGCCGTGTGATTCTTGTACATTGTCTTTATTACCGTGTAATGTTTTTAATTACATTACACGCTCACGCATTTTACATTACATAATAGATTACCTCCTCCTTTTTTACAAATAGCCATTCCGTAGTCATTTAGTGCTGTTGCCGGCAAATATCATCCAATGTCTTTTTCAGACCAGCTAGTTAACAAGAGAATAGATTTTGGGAATAGATTATTTCAGTATCATCGTTACAGATATTGCCGTGTGATTCTTGTACATTGTCTTTATTACCGTGTAATGTTTCTAATTACATTACACGCTCACGCATTTTACATTACATAATAAATTACCTCCTCCTTTTTTACAAATAGCCATTCCGTAGTCATTTAGTGCTGTTGCCGGCAAATATCATCCAATGTCTTTTTCAGACCAGCTAGTTAACAAGAGAATAGATTTTGGGAATAGATTATTTCAGTATCATCGTTACAGATATTGCCGTGTGATTCTTGTACATTGTCTTTATTACCGTGTAATGTTTCTAATTACATTACACGCTCACGCATTTTACATTACATAATAGATTACCTCTTCCTTTTTTACAAATAGCCATTCCGTAGTCATTTAGTGCTGTTCCCGGCAAATTTCATCCAATGTATTTTTCAGACCAGTTAGTTAACAAGAGAACAGATTTTGAGAATAGGTGACATAACAGCATAACATCACATCACGCCTGTAATCCCCGAAGGGTTAGACAGAGGTGTGCTTAATTACACCCACATTTCACGAGTTATGTTGAAGTCCCATGTAAAAGGAGGCGAGCCTTATTGCCATCAACCGGGCACAAATCCAGACTCCGTGGCTGCTACTGAGTTTCTGATAGAAAAACTCAAACACTTGACCCGACCCGGGAATCGAACCGTTGTGCTTATGCTCAGCAGTCGCGCTGGCGACCACTAGACCAACGCGGCAGTCGTGTCATCAGATAATTTTAGTAAATCTTTTTCTTGCATATCTGATACACTAATATCTGCAATACCATTTACTTAACATTTTATTTAAACAGTAAAAGTATCAGTAAGAAAAATGTACTTATAAATAATTCAACCATAGATAGATAGTCTTTTTTTTTCGGATGGGAAATCATCAAATGACCCCCACCCCTACTCTGGGCTGAGCGGAAGGGAGTGTCAGACTTGTACTGACTAAAATCCATCCACGTTCCTTCTTTGCCCTTTGTGTTCCAGGGCCACGATATCTCTTTCGAAAAGTCCCGCAGCAACACCAATTACATAGCATTTTATTTTAATAGTAAAAGTATTAGTAGTGAGAAATGTACTTATAAATAATTCAACCATAGATAGTCTTTTTTTTTTCGGATGGGAAATCATCAAATGACCCCCCCCCCCACTCTAGGCGGAGAGGAAGGGAGTGTCAGACTTGTACTGACTAAAACCCATCCATGTTCCTTCTTTGCCCTTTGTGTTCCAGGGCCACGGTATCTCTTTCGAACAGTCCCGCAGCAACACCAATTACTTAACATTTTATTTTAATAGTAAAAGTATCAGTAGTGAGAAATGTACTTATAAATAATTCAACCATAGATAGATAGTCTTGATTACTCCTACTTGGTACAAGATTGTTATCAGTAGGTGTGAGCTACGAGCATTGTGGGATTAAAAAGCGTAACAAGACATGTGATAGTGGAACTATGTTTATTAATTAGGTTACGTAATTCTTATTAATTATCTGGGTCAAAAAGTGTAAGCGGACGACTTTTTCAACCGTTTTGAGGTGGATTTCTGCGAAGCCAAAACGATTGTCTTTTATTTAGAATTCGATTACATAATTATATACAGGATGTAAATGGACCCTTCACGAAGCCGTCACACAAGCATTCTGTACATCAAACTATACGCAAAAATGATTGTCATGAAACGACTTTTTTTTGGGGTCAAAAATTACCTTTTACGGTAAAACTCTATGTAACGCACTCAAAACATTGTGCTAATGGATGCGTTGAATAGTAAACGCGTCATGGAGGTATTCAAAGGTTTTAACCTTAAAAAATAGTATTATAAATTAAAAAAAAAAGAAATTTGACCTCCAATATCTCCGTAACTAGAAGGTTCCCAGGTATTGTCTAGAACAAAAAAAACATCGCAATGACGGGGAGAACAAGTGCCTTTCAACTTCGTTAAGGGTCTGTCTGCACCCTTTTGAATAGAAGTTACCTTAGGTTACATCACGACCTTTAACGGTTTTAGAGGTACTTAACTCATTAAAAGTAAACGTAGTTAAAGCAACAGCAGTTAAACAGAATGTAAACAAAAGCTTTTCTCTTTACTGTACCTAAGAGTGTGATTACAAGGCCAGTGATACCGACACTTTCATTGCTTACCCACCCACGCATAAAGCGAAAACTTTAAAAAACGTATTTTGTGTTACTGTTTTACATATTATTATTATGTGTTTTTACGCTCTCTTGGGTTTTCGAAGACAGTAGAAATGTTGGTGAAGACTTCATCCGTACAAGGCTGAGAATCAATTCCTTTTGAAAGTTTTCAAAAGAAAACCCCCAAAGGATTAGGCAGAAGCGTACCTAATATTACACCTACATTTCTCCAGTTATGTTTGATTCCCATGTATTAAAGGGCGAGCGAATTACGCTAAAGTTATTGAAAAGTTATAACTTTACTACTACTACTACACTACGCTATTACTACTTTACTTTTTTTTTTTTTTGTTACTTTACTTTTATTTTAAGTTATAACTTTTCAATAACTTTAGCGTAATTCAGAATTGTGTTACTAGGGTGGCATTTATCGAAATTGTGGGGTGGGTTACTGCTTTACAAGTGTTATTGAGTAAGTTGATGTCCCTTATTAAGACTGTTTGTTGAACTTCCGGGCTTCTAACCACCCGTTACGACTGTCAACGATCTACAAATAACAGCCGGGACCAACGGCTTCACTTTTTTGTCGAGTCCCCATGTAATAGTTGGTCACTGGTTATCTATCCAGGGTCCAACCATACCCACGCCATACCATACCATACTACCTTGGCAATCGTTGCGTAACTATGAAGATTAATCCATGCGGCTGTTATCATTTACCCACGTGCCTCACCAAACATACAATCTATAAAGGTATATCCATTTTGATTGCATATTGAAGGTAACCTCAAATCATGATGTCGGTCTAGTGTGATTATACCACATTATACACAGAATTTCTATTTTATATCACTTTCTCGATGTCGGCTATTGAGCATAGACATAATTATTGATGCTTATGTATAATTAAGTGGGACTAGTAGTTTCGAGATGGTGTGGTACAGGCATTTGGTTTTAGCCTGATATTTATCGAAACGCTTTCATGTAGATCGATTTTACTTGAGGATCATAAGCTCCTGTTTGGAAATAGTAAATTATGGAGGTTTTTTCTTGGATAGGCTTTCATTTTCGTCATTGGCATCATCAGATTTGAGGAGCGGTGTCCAAAATTTGTATATTTTTTTTCATTCGTTCATTTGTATCAGAGCTGAAGTATGAAATATCACCACAACCGCTCCGATAACGATGAAGGAAAACACACAGCAATGAGACAGGCATTTCCAGGAACCAAAAATTCGAAGACATATATGTGTGACATCCCCCAGCAACCCGCAGGCGTGGGTCCTGGATTGTAACTGACTCCTTATTTCTGTTATACAAGGTGGAGACGATTTTGGCCAAGGTTTTTGAAGTAGCGAGTAGGTAACACGTATTTAACGTTTATACCGATGCGGGATTCGTTAACCTATTGGTGGTAGCCTATTATCTACACTATGTAGAAAATGCTAAAAATGAAAAATAACGTCCTGTGAATAAACTGCATACAAAATTCAATCGAAAATATCCAGTAATTTTCGATTGAATTTTTGTATGCAGACTGGGAACGTCATGAGTTACATACAGTTTAATTTATTGTCGCATTGTCGTCTCCACCCTGTAGACAAAGAGTAGCCTCTTAGCACTGGAGACGTATTGGCTGACTACAAAAAAAAATACAAAAAAATGCAAAGCCTGTCAAATCAGTTTGACACTTTCAGCTGTTTTCAATTTCTGCATTGGAATTTAGGATTCGTTAATATGATTTGATAATGATACTGTTAACATTACAGTAAACAATTATTTATTTAAATTTTTACTAATGATTGTAACGAATGACGTCATTAGTAAAAGTGTTAGATATTTATTAAAATGAATGTTATGTTAATTTTATGCGACTGCCTCGTTTATGGAGATTTAGATATAATGCGTGTGTGTCAGATTTTATTTGGCACTTGAAAACTGCTGGACGATTTCTGATGCTGTTTTAATTAACTCAAGGTGACAACTGAATGAATTGTCTAAATATGGCGGAATTTAAGCTTTCGGAGCAGACCATCGTCGTCGCCGGAAGTCTAAAAGAGAGAAAAGGCAATTTCAAAATATACAAGATGTTTTGAAAAATGGTTTTTATTGGTGTAGTTAATAGGTACCAGAAATAACACTTTTGTTTTTGGATTAGCAAACAGTCGTAACTGCCCACTTGATAGAAAGTGATGGTTAATATTACGCCTACAGTCCTACACTGCCTAATCCTATGGGATTGACAATGTATTATCGACTTTAAAAACAGAGCTAAAAAGTCTCAAGCCACATGCTTGTTCGGGAGCGCGATATTCGATTCTGCAACTTTTTTTGAACAACGAAGCCGACCCGAAGCAATTATGACACATTCGGCTTTTGCCGATCGACAAACTCGGTTGGGCATAATACCGTCACTGAATCATCGGGTTAACCCCACCATCATCACACATCCATCCATCCATCTATCCACAGCTCGACTTCACCCACTCCTGGGTATAAGCCTCTCTTTGCTTCTGCCAAGCTCCACGTTCTTGTGCCAGCCTTATCCATGATATTCCCGCGACGGCAGCAATGTCGTCTGCACAATCCGAGTTAAGTCGACAGGCACTGGCTGGAAAGCGGATCTACATATTATTTTCATATTCATATTTTTTTATTTTGCATTCCATGTTTAAAAAAAATGTTACGAAGGGCTTAAAGCTAGGTACATAAATATGGACCCCGAAAGAAAACAGCAAGGTAGGAGAGAGGAAGAGGGCTTTAATTTTATTAATTAGTTGGTATATAAAAGTAACAATATTATTAATACTAGAATATAGGATATTATTTAAGGATATTTACCATGTTTACTGTTTTTCCAATGTCCCGTTTCTAGTATTAATAATATTGTTAGTGACCATGATAGTTTAAAATCTTAAAAGTAATAATCTTTAAAAAAACTATTTAGTGAATCATCATCATTTCAGCCAAAAGACGTCCACTGCTGGACATAGGCCTCCCCCAAGTGTCGCCACATTGACCGGTCCAAGTGAATCATATTAATATAAAGGAGATCGGGCAATCTTCTATAGACTCTGGTCCAAGAAGCTTTGTTGATTCTAGGATACACAAAACACTTGTTGTGTTTGATGCTTTTCAATTACCAAAGCTCATGGAAATCGCTTAAAAAAAAAGGGTATAAATAGTACTTTTAGTAAATCGAATTCTTCATTTTTATTAAAAAAGCAATACAAGGTAGTATAGGTAGTATGAAGCCCTCAACACTTCATCACTGATAAACATAAGCGTAACCTTCACGACCATAATCCTTAGAGGGGCAAGCAGACAAGTTTCATCGTTTGCCAAAGTTCACAGTTGGTTGCATTAGTTATTATGAGTTGAAAACGATCTGTTTGCTAAGTCCTGGAGACAATCTTCACGACTATAATCCTTAGAGGGGCAAGCAGACAAGTTTCATCGTTTGCCAAAGTTCACAGTTGGTTGCATTAGTTATTATGAGTTGAAAACGATCTGTTTGCTAAGTCCTGGAGACAATCTTCACGACTATAATCCTTAGAGGGGTAAGCAGACATGTTTCATCGTATACCGAAGTTGGTCGCATTAGTTATTATGAGTTGAAAACGATCTGTTTGCTAAATCCTGGAGACTAAATCTTCACGACTTTAATCCTTAAAGGAGTAAGCAGACATGTTTCATCGTATGCTGAAGTTCACAGTTGGTCGCAGTAGTTGTCATGTGATGAAAGCGACCCTTTACTAAATCCTTGACACAAAAACCTTAGAGCTGCTTGAGAGTAATCTTACAGGACAGTTGTCCGCACAACCTAAGGGGCCTTAAACAAATGATTCGACTATTAACTATGTGCAATAGAGTCGAGGAAATGCACAGGATGGCACTACTTCTTCTTGATGACGTGCCTAGACCAAAGTCCATAATAAAGACATTATTATGTGCGCAATGGTACATTTACCGGTAACGCACGTACAGTAATAATCACCGACGCTCCTTATATCTCTTGAATTAGAAGATTTTGTTTTCACTAATTGTGCATTATGGCGTTTAACTTTTTTCTCCCGGCGCTGATTTGCTTATATTCTTAACAAAGAATAACCCTCTTCTAACAAGCTTTAAAATGATGTGCGTCTGAATCACCGACGCTCCTTGTATCTCTTGAATTAGGAGATTTTGTTATCTGTATTATACATAATGGTCTTTAACTTTTTTCTCCCGGCGGTGATTTGCTTATGTTCTTTACAAAGAATTACCCTCTTCTAACAAGCTTTAAAATGATATGTGTCTGAATCACTGACGCTCCTTGTATCTCTTGAATTAGAAGATTTTGTTTTCACTAATTGTGCATTATGGCGTTTAACTTTTTTCTCCCGGCGCCGATTTGCTTATGTTCTTAACAAAGAAATACCCTATTTTAAAAAGCTATAAAATGATGTAAGTCTGAATCACCGACGCTCCTTGTATCTCTTGAATTAGAAGATTTTGTTTTCACTAATTGTGCATTATGGCGTTTAACTTTTTTCTCCCGGCGCTGATTTGCTTATATTCTTAACAAAGAATAACCCTCTTCTAACAAGCTTTAAAATGATGTGTGTCTGAATCACCGACGCTCCTTGTATCTCTTGAGTTAGAAGATTTTGTTATCTGTATTATACATAATGGTCTATAACTTTTTTCTCCCGGCGGCGATTTGCTTATGTTCTTAACAAAGAATAACCTTCTTCTAATAAGCTTTAAAATGATATGTGTCTGAATCACCGACGCTCCTTGTATCTCTTTAATTAGAAGATTTTGTTTTCACTGATTGTGCATTATGGCGTTTAACTTTTTTCTCCCGGCGCCGATTTGCTTATGTTCTTAACAAAGAATAACTGTCTTCTAACAACCTTTAAAATTATGTATGTCTTAATCACCGACGGTGTTTGTAATTAATGCCATCGTTGATTACATAGTTCATTTTAAATGATCAATAACTTTTTTCTCCATAGAGGAATTTTTTTGACGCCATAACAAAAAATGATGCTCTTGACATCAGCTTCAAGAAAATATAGGTCTAGTTCACCGACGCTACTTGGACCGCTTCGGCCCGATCTCCTTTGTCATTTAGATATTCATTAATAGTGTAATATAGCATACATGAACATTTTTTTTTAATTGGCTGTACTGTCCCACTGTTGGGCAAAGGCCTCGCCTAATTCCTTCCATGTATTCTTTTCGCGTGCCTCCTCGAACCAGCCTTCGCTGTACGCATCCAGGTGGTCTCACCACCTCTTTCTGGGCCATTTTCACATTTTCATTGAACATTTATTTTATAAAAATTGTTGCAATTTATTTTCACAAAGGCAAATCAAAATCTAGCAAGACTGCTTGGCAGCGGAGATAACTAAGCGCTCATCATTTCAAAGAGATGTCAGCAACGATGTAGGGGTCTGCAAGGGCCGATGCCTGCCAGGGCTGCGGGACTGTTCGAAAAAGATACCGTGGCCCTGGAACACAAAGGGCAAAGAAGGGACATGGATGGGGTTTAGTCAGTACAAGTCTGACACTCCCTTCCGCTCCGCCCAGAGTGGGGGGGGGGTCATTTGATGATTACCCATGCGAAAAAAAAAGCCCTCATCATTTCTTCAAATCCATTCAGCAACCGAATCTCGTTTTTTCTCTGCGAACCTCCACGTTGTTCCTACACTTAGACAATAATTATACCCTATGTAATTAACATCTACCTAACACACAAAGAAAGAGCGAGAAGTTTCAATACTAACATTAAAAGTGAAATCCATTGACAACCGGGTCACCCGGCGTCGCTTACAACCGGATATGATGTTTGAGTTTCCTCTCTTAAGTAAATATGATGAATTATTTATGGCATTTTATGTAAATGCGAATCAACAAACTAAAAAAAAATTTTAGCGTCCGCATTGGGAGCTTACTCAGTAATCAACTATTTATTTATGAAACTGTAGTTTGCGGTTTTGGACCAAGATAAAAATTAGAATTCTGAATATTGTCATCTTTCTTTATGTCAGACGTTAAGATAAATTGCAAGAAATCAATTTGGTTTGTTTCTAAAATGTAACAAAAAAAATGACACTTGTGTGGAGTGGATTAGCGACATAAATTAAAACAACAGTTTGAAATGGATCGCAAGAATAATGAGCTCTGAATGATTATTATGATAGATCTTTTTAACATAACACAATTATTTATGTAACAAGTAAACCGAAAAGAAAAAGAAGTGGTCATTAAAGTAATACTCCCGTGCTATTTATAGGTACTTCTATACTAATAGTATAAAAAGCAGTAAGTAATCTTCGAAACTGATCTGATTCTGAAAATTCTTTCACTACTAGGAAACTACTTTATTCCCTAGTATTATAAGCTTCATTAATAATGTTACCCTGGGATAATTTCCGGCCATAACGCGAGCGAAGTCGGCTGCAAAAGTTAGGCGTGTAAATTCCTTTAGAAATTCGAACGAAGTCATAATCTGATGTTATTTTGTAGTTCTTTTCTTCTTTATCGTGTGGTTAGTGCCTAACCTGCCCCCGTAGCATGACCACCGTAGACAAGGATTTCTTTTAAGGAAGAATCGACAAAATGACAGATTGTATCGACACAATGACAGATTTCTTTGCACTATCTGTAATTTTGTCGATTCTACCGTCAAAGAAATCCTTGTCTATAGTGGTCATGCTACGGTTGCTGGTGTCAGAATTTTATGCCGCCAATGGGCCTCTAACTTTACATGCCATCGAGAAATATCACTAAGGCATGCTGGTTTCCTCACGATGTTTTCTTCACCGAAGCAAGTGAT
Organism: Noctua comes; assembly: GCA_963082995.1. Classification (NCBI taxonomy): domain Eukaryota; kingdom Metazoa; phylum Arthropoda; class Insecta; order Lepidoptera; family Noctuidae; genus Noctua; species Noctua comes. The sequence continues at coordinate 9,125,492 of OY720289.1, forward strand.
AAATATACAATACGCATAAGTAAAGTTATAGAAGCTTAATGCTCAACGCTAGACTGTGTTAAAACCTAAGTTATAACTCCCCATATCCCATTTTCTTAATCGATTGTAAACCTAGACTTAAGTTAGCAACTAAGCGGTAATCTGGCTTCTTTGTTGTCAATGTTGTGTTTACCCGTAATTGGCATATATATATCAGAATATTACCGTATGATTTAGTATATGTATGTGTATGCATGTGTTGTGGGTGAACCTTAAGTAAATAAATAAATAACTTAACCTATAACTTATCACAAGAGAGATTTGTGGTAATTGAATCATGGCAACAGTCATCTAATGTAGTTCACTTTGAAACGTGAAAGGTCGCACTGCAATACATCTCTTACAAATTACAGGTAATAGAATTTTATTCGATTCTAAAGCACTTAGTAGTAGATGTTTTCAGAGATCATTCAATGCAGTAGTACAATAAATTGATGCAAATGAATGAATGAAAATGAATGCAATTTTTTAAGTAAGAATGAGATCTATGCCTATTTTGTCTAAAGTATAGCCATTTATGTTTAAGTCCTTTGTAATACGGGGTGAGTTTTTTTCAAAATCAAGCCTAAATTCAGGCTCCGGGCTGCTACTGAGAAATTCTAGATAGAAAAACCTAATAACACTTATCCCGACCTAGTAATCGAACCTAGAACCTCATACGGAGCCGTAACACTTGCAACCATACAGGGTTAGTTTCCAAAGACCAGCCAAATTCTCAGATCTGATGCAGTACATCATTCTGAGCCCCCCCACGTAGAAATTTTTTATAGGTTATTTAAAAAAAAAACAGCTGTTCCATACATTTTGCCCGTGTAGGTATTCCACTTTTGTAGGAAACAGCAGATTTTTTTTTTAAATAACCGATGAAAAATTTCTACGGGGGGGCTCAGAATGATGTACTGCATCAGATCTGAAAATTCGGCTGGTCTTTGGAAACTAACCCTGTATAACAAACGAGGCAGGAATTCTACATTGAACCTTATCTTACTTTCTTTGATCACCATTCCCAATCAACAATCATAGATGACACCTTCAACACCACGACCTATTTCCCCAAATGCATAGATTTAGGAAAATCGAACACTTTCCATCGAAGATAAATACAAATACGAAGATTCTAATGTCTATCGAACAGCCGGTTGTATTTGACCCGCAGTGGGGCAGACGGGCGATTATTAGTTGCTAGCTATAAAGATGATTAGTGGCAATTTAGTTGTATTTTATGAGACAGGCTTTGGAATGCTGATGATGAATGAAATATTGCGAATATTATGAGCAATTTAGTTTTATGTTTTGAATCTGAACTTGCGGTTCTGTTAGAACAAATTACTGGGAGCAAGGTCAAAAAAGGAAAAGGCATCATAATCATCTGCTTAGCCTTTCCCCAGCTATGTTGGGGTCGGCTTCCAGTCTAACCGGATACAGCTGAATATCATTATTTTACATGGAGTGACTGCCTCTCTGACCTCCACAATCCAGTAAGTACTGGGTAATACGATACCCCTTGGTAAGATAGGTTGTCAGACTTTTTGGCCACTGACTACCTAACGACTGTCAAAGATCTACAAATGACACCCAGGCGGTTTACCGGCTTAGCGTGCTTTCCGAGGCACGGAGGAAACTCGGAATGTAATGGGTGGTCACCTATCCACAGACCAATCTAGGCAAGCACGGCTTAACCTAAAGATCGACCCGAGCGGGTGTTATTATTTAGCAGCTTTGTGAAAAAAATCGTAAATAGAGATAAATCGTATAATGTAACACTAACAAATTGTATGAGCTTGTACCCAACAGACCATTACAATAATCTAACATTGAACACTCAGGAAATAGAAAATGAAAGCTTTATTTAAAAAAAAGAAATTAACTAGACAGAACCGAACTAAAGGAAAAAATCGAGATAGAAGCAATACCCAACAATAGACGCTAATCATTATAATTATTATATGACAAAGGTGCCTGATACTCCAAAAGAACCTTTTCTTTCCTCATCTTTTATTATTACTGAATAAACAATCATTAATCTTCCATATGGTTAAAATTCATTTAAATAAAAAAGTAAAACGTTCTACGACGTAATGTTTGAAAGAAGCACTTATCTCATTGAGACACAATGGCTCAAATAAATAAAGTTCATTATAACTATTATACGGTACTAGACACATGCAAAAAAGCTAAGTCACACTTGATGCAATGCAAGTCATAATTCATAAGCCATTACATCTCAACTTTCGAATCCACACTACCAAATCCTTCTGAGTAAAAGTTGCCTAGATTTTACAGGTATATTTGCAACGTCATAGATGAATAATCTTGACAAAAATTCGCAACGTCACAAATGTCGTGATCAAAAATAAGTCACAATTACTGAATCGTGATTTGAGGAGACAAAAATATTGCATTGTCATGCAGATTTTTGACTTTTCTTGCGACAAAAAGTAGCCGCGTCTGGGCAGTGAAGTCGCACTAACCGGCCGTATTCTCGATGACGATGAAATTGGACTAAAACACGTGAAACCTCATCTATAGAAAGTCGAAGCTTCAATGTATATACTTTTAACCTGTTTTATCGTTTACCAGTTTCAAGAATCAACTTTAGCTATGTTTATTCACTTTTAGATATGTAGAACATATTAAAATAAGCATATTATCATTGGAGAGAGTTTAAACTTTTTTTTTTAATGTTGAATTAGAGATATTGGCAAATACTTCCGTAGCCATGGGAAAACATGACCTTGTCTTGTAATGTATGCATGAGTGAGTATTTAAAGAACCAGTGACGATTTTGATATCGAAATTTAGAAATTTGATTAACGTCTCGTATGCTTCCGAAACGACCACACCTACGGATGCGAGATATTCGAATAATGCGCATCAACATTCAAAGGAATTTTTGAAATTCCTACCGAAACGGTCGTAAGGAAGTTCTGACTGTTTAAGCCTGGGGCCAAGTGTCTGCTATAAATAATATCAATCATGGAATGAAAGTAAGACTTAACAAACTCGTTCGGTATGTTCGTGAACTCATACCATCGAGCCACTGACATGGCTTCCAGTGATTTCGATTTCCGTTTCGAATCAATCGAAAACAAGATCTAATGATCTAATGACACCTTTCAATACAACAATAAAACGAACGAAATAATTGGTAATAATAAATAGTTCTTTATTTTAATTCAACAATAAATTAATGGCAATAAATTAAGATAATAAATAAATTCTTTGTACAACAGAGGTTACTACGACGACCGTCGATTTAAGCTAAAAAAGTCTTTGAATTATGTTGCATGAGAATATGCGCTGTACGCGAGGTTCTGGGCCTCATCGAGGTTCTTGTTCCAGTCCTGGCCGTAGCTGGAGTATCCTCCATGGCCGCCGCCGCCGCCGTGTCCAGAATCGTGGGCGACATGCTCAACGTGGACGGGGTGATGAGACTCGTGATGATGAGCGTGAGGAATGACCTCATAGGTTGTCTTGGTCTGTTCTCCCTTCAAGCAGTAAGCGACGAAGAGGATGGCTGCAAGGACGAGGGCGATCTTGGCTGTGGCGAGGGCCTTGATGGCGATGAGCTTGACGATGAAGAGTTTGCCGAGCAGCAGTTTGGCGCCAAGGAGACCGATGATACCGCCCATGCCGCCTCCCTTCTTTTTGCCACGACCTGGGAATAGGAAATATTCGTTAGTTTTGTATTCAATAACATACTTAACTTCGACTATCAAGACATTAATGAGTTTATCTAACACGATTTCAAATTTAATAAAGTTTATTGATATCTAAATCACTTAATACTCTTCAGAAATAATCTATCAATCAATAATCACGTCATCAGTAGTCTCTATTAAAATAATCATCGCTATTTTAAGACTCCAACAAAGCGTTGCAAATTATAAGTTAATTAACCTTTTTCTCGATTCTATAATTACTGCATGCATTTAGAGTCACTGACTTAACTGTTTCAGTTTTCTATTTATATTCTCCTATGGATTCTATTTTTAGATTTTCACTGATTAATTATACTCATAAGTTTGAACTTACCTTCTTCAAGTGATCTTTGGATGGTGTCTTTGTCAGCCTGGTTCATTTTGACCTCAAGGGCGTGAGTTTCGAACAGGCTCACGACTCCATCGACCAGTCTGTAATTGACCTCAGCGTCCCTAGCCGTAGGGTCAACAGGCAAAGCGTCATTTTTCTTGGCGGACCTTGATTCAGGCTCTCCTTTAAAAACCACTCCATCGACAATGGTTATGCTTTTTGATGCTCTCAAGTTGTCGACAACTCTGAGCATTTTTTCCTGTGAAAGAAAGTAAACATTGAATTAGATTTTTGTGTTGATAAAATTTTGATTATTTTGAATTAAAAGTTTTTGAGATGAAGTTATTATTTTGAAATTGGATTCTATTAAAAGGACCGCGGTTATAAAGATACTGCTGTAGATTCTTATTTGGGGGACTTTTCGGTCAAGCTCCAACATTTTTGAGACAAAATTGGAAACGTTAATTGTTTTAGCCGGCCGTTGTAATTTAGATCGTATGCACTCTTGCTACGAGTGAAATGAGAAATCCTCGATATCAGCCACTGCGAAACCTGATTCCACAACACACACTTCACTTTCACTTTATTAATATAAAATTATTATTAACCTTAACACATAAGATGTAGTCTCCTTTGCAGTCCTTAATGAAGTTAATCGCCGATTCTAATGTGTTATCACTGTCTTCTGCTGAGACAAAGGCCGTAGCCGCCAAAAAGACTAACAAAAGCTTCATATTGTTTTGTTTTTTTTATTTAATTTTTTTTTTTAGTGTTATTCTGACATCTAGGGATGTCAAGCAATGTTTGGCGTGGCGATTGGACCGCTATACAGTTTTATCATATTCTCCCCCACCTGACTTCTGTACGAAGCACGTTGGACCATCTAGGTTAAGATGAGGATTTTGTGATTATGAACTCTAATGTGGTCGGTGTTAAAGTGGTTTTTAAGTGAAGGTTTCTTACTAGGGTTTGTTATGCATTCTTAAGGTCAGGTTCTTGAATGGTCGGTTGTAAAATATTTGTATATTTTGATAGTCATTTACGTGAAATGAATAATTTATCTATGTGGGTTATTGGAGGCATTGTGTGCATACCATTAAGGAATAATTATTTTTGGTTATGAGTTTTCGAAAGTAGTATTGATTTTTGGTTAATGTATGGATCTTAATGGTGTTGAAATTTTGCAATTTTATGAATTGAATAAGTCGAAAGTGATTTTGGTCACACGTTAAGATTCTGCAATTAAACCTTCTCTACACTTAAGAGAAGAATAAAGAACGTCATTTAATAAGTTTTCTATATACTACCATGAATACATTTACAAAATACCACAGATCTAATTCAGAAAGTTAAATTATGCATCTCGTTCTTAGCAACCGCAGTAGGTAAGTAGTAACGTTTGCGGCTACGATGTTGCTTTTTGTAGAGCTGAAATATACTTGATCTATGATTTTAATGGTATTATCATGTGATTAAATTTATACTGTCACTTACGGGATATCCTGTAAGTGACAGTATTAGTTTAGTTATAAATCGTGAAAGCTGAAAAAGTGCTATCATGTGATGTTATTAATTTTATCTCTCAAAGGTAATTCCCATATTAATTCCTGCGTTTTATATCCGATAGATATCACAATAATTAAGATTCTTATTAGGAGCCCATCCAAGTCTTTATTTTTAAGGCCTCCATTGACACCATACGCCCTGGCTGGAGGTCTTAAACTCAAGGCAGGTACAGGATAGTCCGATTAAGCAGACGACAACCTCCTAGGATGAACTGCGAGATGCCATTTCGAAAAAAAAAGGCGACACCATAGGAGAGACAAAATTATCTATGACTATTTAATTCAAATAATATTATTACAGAATATAATTATGTCACTATTCTGGTGGGCTAATACTTTTATATTTTTAAATGTTTTTTTTTAATTAGAATATTTAAAATGTAACTAATATGTGTTAAAATGAATAAAAGAAATAATGTCAACCAAAAAAAATTTTAAAATTAAATATTCAAACACCAAAATAGAAAAGCCCAAATAATATTAATTGGACATTAAAATATTTTGCAAAATTTATTTAACATTTTTAAGTGATAATGCTTTTATAATTTCTATTTCAATGATTATTCAACTCATTCTTTATCTTATACAACTACACAAATAGATTATTTATTCAGACTGTGTAATGTGGTGATTATTTCTTGTCTAGCGGTATACCGCGGCTTCGCTCGGCTAGTCTTCAATCTATCGTGTCTGCACTACCGTGATAAGACATATCCTATATGTTTATTGGGGTATTAAGGATAACCGTGAAGATTCCGTTAAAATACGTCTTCTTGAATTTATGGTAGAAACTTAGAAGTTAATATCAAATTGCTTTGTTCTTATTACGCGTGATTTATCGGCGATTATCTTTGGGATTAAGATTTTCGATTGAGTAGTATTGGTTTACTATTTAAGTTACAGTATAGGGTTCCTTGTTGCATAAATAAGATACCATCATGCTTGCAATTAATTTTGTTTCTGATTTTAGTTCGTATTTTTGATTTGTTTTAATTATTATCAGCTATATATACATTTATTTACATTATAAACATAAAAACAAACATCAAACAAACAAAACAGAAAAAAACGACGAAAAGAACGACGACAAAAGAACACTTCAGAGTGCGTCAAAGTACTCCTCTGCATCGCTGTCAACTGGAAACGTGCCCAGAAGACTGGCAGCATTGCCACGCTGAATGACAATGCTAATTCTTTGGCCAAAGAAAGAGCATTTTGATTTTAATTTTAATTTGATTTTAGTTGTAATTTTAATTTTATTTTAATTTTATTCTTTTTCTGTTTTGTTGAGTCCCTGTTTGTTTTGCTCTAAAAGTAAAATTAAAACTTTTACTGATAACGTTAGTTTTATATTCCATCACAAAATTTGTTAATTAGATAGTACAGTGCTTGTGGCACATCTAATATGTTTATGGGGCATGCGGTGCTAACCTGTAAGAAATTGTTACACTCACCTTAGATAATGGTAGATAATTACTTAAAATATTTACAGTGTAAACAATTTGTTGGTTGGCAAATAAAGGAAAATAAAAATAAAAATTTCCCGAAAGGTAAGCCGGTGCAATTAGGGTTCTACATGAGTATAATTTGATTTCACAGTAGGTAAAGTACCTACGTACAAGTACAAGTCACAATCGGCTCAAAGCGATACAACGACTTTCAAAAGTAACATATTTTTGTCGTTTCCTTCATAGTTTTCGCAGATAGTCAGTTTGTCTTGGCCTTTAAGTAGATAACTATCCCTTTTCTTAAGGCCAAGTTCGGTGTTCCAATTTAAAAGGCTCTTAAACATACCTAGTTCTATAAATTGAACTGTTTTGAGAACGGAGTTTGTACAAACTTATGTATCAGAAATGTCATTGATGAATGTGAATTATTTATAAACTACAAATAGATCTATAATAATAAAAATAACTACTATTTTTTATATTTTTAAATGTTTTTTTATATTGTTTTATATTAGGATATTTAAAAATGTATTTAATATGTATAAAAATAAATAAATAAAAATAATTATGTACTTGCATTGTATGTAAATTAGAAAAAGATTTACAGGGTCTCAAAAAATTTGTCTACATCGCTGTCAATAGGAAAATGGCCCAGATCGATGAATTGTTACTAAAAATAAGTCCTCAATATTTGTTTTAACTGTAGACCACAGATAAGCATATGCCTCTCCCATTAAACTAATTTGCAAATAATGCATCAAAAATATAATAATGCTAAAGTACTCGTTTAAGAACTTACATCGATTAAAATTTCTCTAGATAGCCAAATATAAATAGCACTCTCGTATTATATAAATAAAAACCAGACAGAGAAATAAATCTAGACCGTTTTTTATCTAATCTAGCGTCTGAATCATAATTCATAACATTAGTTAAGAACGAGTATTATTAATTTATTATCGTTAATAATAATGTTACGTCCATTATACACTTTACATAATAATCAGCTGTTATAATTTTTATTTACATGTGATTCATTTGTTTTATTGCGTAATTTATCAATTGTTTTAGGCCAGTAACTTTTGATACCGCTATTGTTTGCTTTGGTTTCTAGCTCTTATAGGTATATTTATAAAGTATCTTCTTCACTATCATACTCCCGTCGTCCAATTACCCCTTTATTTTAGATCAGTGCTGCATAATCTTTTCTTCCCTTTTTTTTTTAAACGTTGCCCCTCTATAGGAATTTCTTCTGTATCGTGGGTGCGTTAACAAACATTTAAACTCACATAGACAAACAGTTAGACCCGGAACAACTATCTGTAGGTCATACAAATATTTGTTCCGTGCGGGGATCGAACCCGCGACACGCAGAGCAGCAGCCAATCACTCCGCCACAGCGCCAACCGTGCCTAACAATTTACTACTTACTTATTCTATCACTCCCTTTACATACATACATAAACTTACGCCCTTATTCCTATTGGGATAAGCATATGCTACAGAATTTCACGTGCTGTAAGCCTAATATACATCTTGCCCCTCGTCCACATTAATTTGGTTATTCTTGCCACAATTATCATCTTTCTCAAGACAATTTCCTTTTTACTCTGACGTCACAAATCACCCACGTTTGCGTCTTAGAAGATCTACTTACATAAATAAATATCTCATTTTTTTCCATCTCAAAATTCTTTTTTTGATAATTAATCCATCGTCGCATAAAATTAGAAAATGGCCGCCAAACGGCTTCTTTTCCAGCCAATACAACTTTAAGACAATAATAAGTAGACGTAGAATTAGAAACTGCACAAAACCTGTTTTCAGTCTGTTATGGGGGATATAATTCTAAAATGCCTACTTTAAACCGTGCTTGTTTTAAGGCGGTGGCACACGGACGCGATTTATCGTTCCACAATGAGGGCTATGGTATTTGAGCTCACCAGTTGGCGCCACTGGCGAGGAACGTCCTGTCATTAATTCTATTTTATACTTTGAAGTACCAATTACTTCATAAAAAGTTTATCTTATTACGTTTAACAAAATAGTGTAAACTTGAAATACATATTTACAGCAAAATTATTTCGGACATTACAAAAATCATTCTTCCTCCAAGTACAAAAAAATAGATCCTAACCTGCTTCTTAAAATCTTCAAGTCACAATTAATCAGGAATGGCTCATCATGACCACAATCATGAATATAAATACGTGATACAACAGCGAGAACACTCTTTGAAGACCTTACTCTACACGAGCGCCTCTAGCGGTGAATTTAAACAACACTTTGACAGTCGTTGCGGGTAATCAGAAGACTGAAAGTTATACAAAAAGTCTTACCAAGGAGTATCATAATACGCAGTAATAGTGTTGTAAAGGCAAGAATGTGAGTTGTTCTTTGACGTTACGATTTCATGATTTGTAGCTGCTATTGTGAAGTAAATTTTTAGAAGTGGTTATTAAATGATTAACGAGCATATCTGAATTTTACTGTCTCGTTGGTATAGTGATCGCAAGCGCTGCTGCTGGCTTGTCCTGGATTCAATTCCCGGATCGGACAAAGTGTTATTGAGTTTTTCAGCCCCGAAACTCTCACTACAAGCGCGAAGTCTGGATTTACATCCAGTTGTTGGCAAAAGACTCTCCCTTATTTAATTTAGACTAACATAATTTATGACTGATGAAAAATATGCTCGTACTAAAAGTACCCTCAGGAATTAAAAGCGTGATAAAATTTTATGTGAAATATTGTGTTTAAAAGTCGTTACGAGAACTTTTAATGATTTTTTTGTAACACAATTTTTTCTAGTAATCGCGTCTAGCTAGTGTGGCGACGCCCTTACCTCTAACCTACTGAAGCCAGGTACTAGTGCTATTATCTTCTACAAATATCGAAGGAATAGATTGTGATAAGTACATAGAAAGGTTTTTATTTCTTAATTTGGTACCATCGTAGGAGCTCGTGGCTAAATAATAACAGCCGCTCAGGTTGATCTTCAGGTTAAGCCGCGCTGGCCTAGGTTGGTCCGTAGATGAGTGATCACTCATTACATACCGAGTTTCCTCCGTGCCTCGGAAAGCACGTTGAGCCGTTGGTCCCGGTGGTGATCTTTGACAGTGTTTACAGGTAGTCAGTGGCCGAAAAGAAAAAACCGGGGTATCGTATTAAGCGGGTTATGTTTGGGTAGTCGTTCCATGTAAAATACTGGTATTCAGCTGAATTCGGTAAGACTGGAAGCCGACCCCAAAAAAGTTGAGAAAAGGCTAGGTTAGGAAAATGGTATTGTGCCTCAGAAAGTACCTTAAGCTGTTGATCCTGCCCCCGATCTCTCCCCGAGTGTGTCGGACTACCGTCCTATAGAACTGCAACCAGTGAAGGAATAGAGAGTGTACCAATAACGTAGCGTACGCGGTTAATCTAGGATTGGCCGCTGTGATCGAAATTCGGTTTCGTTTTTCGTAGAACTACTACTGCAATCACTGTTTCAAGCTTTCACGGTTTACAACTAAACTTATACTGAGCTGAGCTTATTTTGAGCTTATCGGGAGCTCAAAATAATGAACAATCACGGAAGATATCCCGTAAGTGACAGTATAAGTTTACTACTGCAATGTTGGTCAGTTTTAATTTTCCTTTGATTTCTGACAGGTTGACTGTGATAGTGTATGACATTAAAACTTTGACCGAGTGGCGCCCAAAGAATAGAAAGAGCAGTGTTGGTCGTCGGTAAGATGGGTAGACGACATTGTTGCGGTTTCGTTTAAAACCTGGATGAGGCTGATACAGAAGCGTGGAGATTAGCACAAATAAAGAGAGGCCTTACCTAGCAATGGGTAAAGTCGGGCTGTAGATGAAGATGAATATGATAAGCAAAAGTTGTTTGGGATAACGCAGATCTCCTTAAAATAATTATCGTGATTAGTTCGAAATCAATAAATTACCATTCACATGCACATCAATGGATGCTAATTATGCATCGATGGATGCTAATTTATTTTTCGGACTATTTGTAAGTATTATGCAGTGTGATCGACGTCATGTTTATTGTCGTGCATTTCATGAATGCATTATAATTGTTGGTCATTGACGCATTTGCTGATGTTTTGCATAAGAGCTTTGAAACCTAGATTTATTGAAGCACTGCCAGGGCTCCGGGACAGTTCGAAAGAGATACCGTGGCCCTGGAACACAAAGGGTAAAGAAGGAACATGGATGGGTTTTAGTCAGTACAAGTCTGACACTCTCTTCCGCTCCGTCCTCAAAGGAGTCATCAAATGACCCCCTCATTTGATGATTTCAAACCCGAAAAAAAAAAAAAAAATTGTTGAAGCAGTAAGTGTGAGTGGTGATTTCAGGTTTTATCTCAATATTTCATACCTAAATCGCTCGAGCCTAAATAATAACAGCCGCTCGGGTCGATCTTCAAATTAAGCCGAGCTAGCCTAGGTTGGCCCGTAGATGGGTGACCACCCATTACATACCGAGTTTCCTCCATGCCTTCAAAAGTACTTTAACCCGTTTGCTCCAGCTGTCATTTTTGGATTATTGACAGTCGTTATGGGCAGTCAGAAGCTTAAAAGATTGACAACCTGTCTTACCAAGGAGAATCATGTTATCCAAGAACGAATGACAACCTGTCTTACCATGGAGGTCATGTTATCCACGAACTTGGCTGTACCTCTACAGCCAAGTTCTTAGATGTAAAATGTATTCAGCTCCTTTCGATAAGATAAGAAGCTGACTCTAACATAGTTAGGAAGGAGCTAGGCAGTTAAAGTTTAAATATGAATGCTTATAATTAATTAAACACTTATGCTAGCTCACAGTCATTTAGCTCATACATTTAGCTTTACTCCAGGCTACAAAACTTGAGTGACTTCAACGTTGAAATCAATTGAAAAAGAAAATAGGTGCTTCAATTTCTTTTTCATTCCATTAAGTTATCGTATATGACGCACGTATGTTATGTTTTCTAATGATTACTACTGGAACTAAATCAATCAGTAACGCTTTTATTTTTCCATTGATGGTGGAAATATTATTTACTGTATATGCCGCATCTCTGTTGAGCCAAATGAAGTCGTATAACTCCGTGGATTTAACTTAAATGATGGATGGCCAATGTGGCGACACTTGAGGGAGGCCTATGTCCAGCAGTGGACGTCTTTCGGCTGAAATGTTGATGATGATGATGTTGATGAGGGATGGCCTGGCCTATCTACAAATCTTGCTGTACCACCTGTATACCTATACTCTTCTGACTGAAACACAGCCCAACATTGACACCCAAAATTATTTCATATATGCTTTTCTGCCTAGCTAAAGTAGTGCTGATGTCGGACTTCTACAGACGAACATCACACGCTAACGTCCTAAGCACACTAAAATAATATTGAGGCAAAAATTTGAGGAGAAGTTTTATGATATGGACTCTTCCAAAAATCCAGAATCTAAAATGCACTCTGTTTTTACTTCTCCTGCTTTATCGTGCCGAGACATTGACGCTCACAAAGGAGATATCCACCGAGTACGAGTGGCACTAACGGCGATGCTCGGAATAAGTCTCTTAGGTCGAGTGCGTAACACCGAAATCCGCCAACGGACGAAAGTCTTCGACGTCGGGGACAAGGCGGTACGCCTCGAGTGAACCTCAGGACATCTGACTAGATGCGGAGATCGCCGATGTACCAAGGCTTTAACCGAGTGGTGGCCAAGGTCAGGCCAAAGAAACCAGGGCCGTCCTAAAGCTCGTTGGGTTGACGATATCTTCAAAGTCGCGGGAAATACCTGGATAAGGGGCGCACAGAACCGGTGCCAGGAACCAGTTTGGCAGAAAAATTGGAGGCATATACCCAGCAGCGGGTGATTCCGGGATGATATCATGATGATGATGCTTTATCTTACAAATTAACAGCCTTTACTTTATGACACCCCAGTGCAACAAGTAACCGTTTCAAAGAATCGAGTTATGAATTTATTTACAAGCGTAAAACGAGTTACCTAATCGATAATGCGACGAGTAATCGATTTTACGCTTACTGAGTGCCGTCTGACCTCCGTAAATTGCGGAACTAAATGCGCAGACTTGCCTAGATCATGTGTATTTATTGTTTAGCCTGATGCATGTTTGTTCAGCCCCAGAATCTAATATTTGTTGAGATATGCTTTGGTCTATCAATTTGGTTTTATTTTTGTTAAAGCAGCGGTGGCCCAGTGGTGGCTTACGAATGGGAAGTTATGGGTTCCAGCCCAGGCAGGCGCATTACTTTGTGTAATTTATTTCATCCCCACTGCTCTCAAAACGGTCAAGGAAAACATCGTGAGGAAACTGGCATGTCCCGGAACCAAAAATTCGAAGACATGTGACATCTACCAACCCGCACTGGGCCCGCGTGCGTCCTCTCATGGAGAGGAGATCTAAGTCCCAGCAGTGGGAACATATAGGCTGATTATGCTTATGCATTGTCATAGTCGAATCATTCTTATATCCAACTATTGTTTCACTCAAGCGTACTATGAGAAAGGGATTGGGAAACAACAGTGAACAGTGTACTGTAATTAGTACAACCGACTAAAGACGAAAGGTTTTTTTCGGCAAACAGTACATCGATGAACAAATTTTTTTTTACCGATCCAGGATGTAGGTAGGTTACAACAGTATAGCGGTCGTGCTTTCGGTTTAGGTTATTTCGGAATTCGATTCGAGGCTCTATTTGTGTTGGTACTTCTTTTATTTTAACAAAAAGGCTACGTAGTGCTCGTCAATTATAGTCACGCGTTGGCCGTTGGTAAGGTAATGTTTTCCTAACAGTCTAGGGCGTATAAGTATCTATCTTCCGGGCCTGTGGTGTGGTGGATCCTCCACAGTCGGTTCTCAGGGCAAAAAAATAATGATTTCTTCCTGATTTTACGTTTTGGTAGAAAAATGGTATAGAAATAAATTAAGAAAGATAGTAATTGTCACTGTTCTGATCGCTACAAGACTCAAATAAAATGAAATGGAGAAACGCCATATAAAAAAAATTCAGTCGAATTGATAACCTCCTCCTATTAGAACTCGGTTAAAAAAAAAATTACCTATTGCATAGGGCACCACGCTAGGCAAGGTTAATTCAACCGGACCCTAAAAAATAGACTAAATGCTAACTCCATAAGCATGTTACTATAAAAATAGCCTATAATGTTGTACCATTCAATTTGAGGTAAACATTGTGAGAATTATGTTAGTAAGATGCTCGCAGGCTATGATCGACTTGACTACAATGCGTGATTATGCAAATTGTAGTGTTTTCTGGTTTACTTACTCATAAAATAGCTTAGCACATTGTATGTTAAGGTCTAGGCTTAGTGTAGAGATGGCTGTGGGCCGATGTCTGCCAGGGCTGCGGGACTGTTCAAAGGAGATACCGTGGCCCTGGAACACAAAGGGCAAAGAAGGAACATGGATGGGTTTTAGTCAGTACAAGTCTGACACTCCCTTCCGCTCCGCCCAGAGTCGGGGGGGGGGGGGGTCATTTGATGACTTCCCATCCGAAAAAAAAAAAAGGGAGTTACGTTAAGGAACGAGTGTTGGAAATGCACTTCAGACGTCATAATGTTTTCCTCCTCAGTGTTCATGAAACTTTTTTAAGATTATTTTGATCGTGTTTGAGTCGTTACGTAGTCAGTGGCCCAAAAAGTCTGACAACCAGTCTTACCAAGTATCGTATTACCCAGTACTAACTAGGTTGTGGAGGTTAGATAGGCAGTCGCTCCATGTAAAATACTGGTATTCAGCTGCATCCGGTTAGACTGAAAGCCGACCCCAACATAGTTCGGAAAAGGCTAGGCAGATGATGATAAATTTGATTCAAATTGATTAAATCGAGTTTCCTGTTCAAAACCAGTAAATGTATCGAGTCCGTATTTGGTCACTAATAACGACCATTTTGCTTTGTTTTGCGGGCCCATATTTAGCAGTACCAGCCTATATTTCTTTACCAGTTACTCAATCCATCTGTCTCCAATCTGCCAAACCCACTACCGGATCTCGGCTTTAAATATAACGCCGAGCAATTACCCAATCAGCTGCCACTTTCCTTATTAACTGTCCAATATTGCGTGGGCAATATAGCCCAGCCATCGATATATTTCTAACAACCTCAACACATGTTAGAAAGCCATTAAGAGAACAATTAGATGATCAGTGAAATACCGAATATGTGGGAAAGGGATGGAAGATCGGTTGTTTTGTGTTAGAAAGGGACCGGTGATGTTAATCGATAGATATCGAAAGTTAAGATGTAGATGACAGGGGCCCGTTAGAAGATCTTTATATGGTACGATTTGTCGTGTCGTGTCGTGTGTCGGATTGGTGTCGTATTATTTTGTCAGTTTTATTTTGTGTTAGTCTGTTATTTCATCAACACAAAACGGTCACGCCAGTTATGTTTAAGTCCCATGTAATAGGGGGTGAGTCTATTGCCGTCAATCCGGTACAAACCCAAACTCCGTGGCTGTTACTGAGAAAATTTCTGATGGAAAAACACAATAACATTTTGTCCGACCTGGGAATCAAATCGCGCTTGCGACCACTGGACCAACGAGGCAGTCGAGTCGACTATGAGCGATCAATACAAAGTTTACTGCTTTTAAACGCAATATTAAATTTTACAACATTTCGTTCACACTGAACTGACAATAGGTACACGATCACGTCTAGATTCCATGTATCACAGGGACTTATAGCGAACCTGCTCATTATAAGCCCCTCAACCCCAATAGGGTTTGACCATGCTTGTGATGTGAGCGCGGCCCAGCATAATAAAATTATTACACGCGTTTGGGAATATCACTTCCAAAAGAGCAAACAAATTCAAAAGAGCTCTTTATTCATTCAATTTAAGCCCATTTTCACGAAGACTACACGATTGCTTAATGATAGCCTAAATAAAAGCATAGTGTTGAATTTTCAACGCTCTGGACGGCACCGAAAGTTTTTATGACAGTATTATTTAAGTTACTAGTTTCTGCCAGCGGCTTCACCCGCGTGGAAGTCGAAAAATATCCCACCCGAACAAACAAAGTTACTTACCTTCATCCGCTGAGACACGTATAAATTAATTTTCAATTGTCAGCCTAAACACAAAATTTGAATATCCTAACTTCAAAACTGACGGACTTTCATATAAACTTCCATCCCCTATTTTACCACTTTATGGGTGGAATTCCCAAAAATCCATTCTTAGTGGATACTTACTCTTCACAAAGAACACACCCTCCAAGTTTCATGTCTCTAAGACCTGCGGTTTGGGCTGTGTGTTGATATCACCCAGTCAGTCAGTCAGTTTACCATTTTATTTATATAGATGGTAATGTAATACAAAAATCAGCATCACTTAAGTGAATCCGAAGATATCTTTATAAACTTTTATTGAGATAAGAATAACAATAAGTTTAACCGATGTGCTCTTTCCTCTGCCGATTCTTAAGAACGCCTATTTCTCATTCTCTTAGCTTCTCTCGAATTTCGAGATCAAGATAATCGTTTTTTAGGTGGCATTGATGCAGGCAAATAAAAATAAATATATATTATTAGTGTATTTCATGTATAACTTTGGTGTTTCTATACCGATTTCTATGATTCTTTTTTATGGAATAGTTAATTATGTTAACTTTTTTAATTAGGGATAACTGAGAGTGTTATAAACGTAAGAGTAGACAAATATAATCAGAAAGCTTCGAACTGCTAAGCTATCGGGAGTTACACGTGATATTGTGAGTCAACCATAAAAGATAGACATATGCTGTCGTGGGATATTTTTTATATAATTTTAAGGAGAACATTTCCGTCATACATGATTTCTGTGTAGCTTTAACCATTAAGGTTGCACACGCGACGGAAGCTTAAAAAATGGAGTAACTTCTCCCGTTTTACCAACATTTCCCTTCACTGCTCTGCTCCTATTGATTGTAGCGTGATGAAAAGTATACTATAACCAACTCAGGAGTATGAAAAATAATTGTACCAAGTTTCGTTAAAATCCGTCGAGTAGTTTTTGTTTCTATAACGGTTATACAGACAGACAGACAGACAGACAGACAGGCAGACAAAAATTTTACTGATTGCATTTTTGGCATCAGTATCGATCCCTAATCACCCCCTGATAGTTATTTTGCAAATATATTTCATGTACAGAATTGACCTCTCTACAGATTTATTATAAGTATAGTTTTAGGAAATTGAAATGAAATAACTATCAGGACAACAAATGTAATTTATCAAAGCACAAAGATTAACAGTTAAAACATAAAAGTTATAATTTTAAGTAACAAATTACAAAATTGGTCGAGTTAACAAAGTCAAGGGGAATAGTTAGAGCGCGCCGCCGAATAAGGGAATGAGCCCTTAGCCACGCTACGCGTTGACTTAAATAGGCTCGGTCATATGGTCCGGGCTTCCTGGTGGGGTGTAGGTTGGAGACGCAGCTATTGGAGACGCAGCTAACACGGCCTCTCCTGACGTGCCGGCGTCCTCGCAGGCCTCAGCAACCACCGGAGCGTCGTCAGCGGGAGCTGCCGCCGACTCGGCATGTTTGGGTGTCGCCGACGAGGTACTCGGCTGTTGATCTGTCTCATTCTCCTCATCATCGGAACCTGCACATCATAAACCAAGAGTGACCATCAAAATGTTAAATGTGATAGCAGATCATTAATTCTTCTCTTCTTTTTTTTTTTGTTTTTCATTCATGTGCTGGATGAAAGAGTTTAATCGATCAAATGTTAATGAGACATGAATTGCTTCTTAATACTTATTTAGGTAAATACAAATTTCACCATGATAACATAAACCATAGCCACATGAACTCAAAACCTCATAAAGGCCTTCAATGAGCTCACGTGCCACACTACCAACCAACCTAAACCTTATGCAATTGCGCAGTTGCAATGGCCTACATGGTATATATGACAAAGCTTGTCCTCGGGCTTTACACAGTACTTTGCCATTCACGCCCCGATGTCCCTCAGACACGGGTACTTCCTGGGTCACGACTGATACCTACTGGTAGGAGCAAAGCTACAGGCATAGGTTAAAGCTCACAAAGAACTCGTTATTTAGGCGATTTAATTCACGTCCCAGAAACAATAACAAAAATCTTACACTCAAGCACTCCAGCACATTCCTTAAAACGTTATCTTGGACCAAGTACCAATAACAATAAATCGGTTCACAAACTTAACAAAAGTTTCACAAGGGTGAGGTTTGTTTAGTTCATTAATTGTGAATTTATGAACAGCATACTTTAGACTCAAGTACATTTTGACGCTTGTCGCATAGCGATAAGTGCCGTGCACTTATGCGTCGTCGTCTAACGCTATAAGCGGTGCCACTCACATAACAATTCAATCCAACACAAGTCAGATAAGCATAAATGCAACGATAATATAATCAGTGAACGTTTATGTGAACTTAAATGAATGTCAACAAAGTGGCTAAACGTCGTATTCACGACAAAAGTGGATGAAAAGATCAGCACATGAACAGTTTTATTTGAGAATATTAAAACTTACATTCGCAGAATGCAGCACAGTACTCAGGTGTCCATTCACCATGCCATGGCAGCATGTATTTTACGCTGTGTCATTTTCAAAGCGTTATATTCTGTTACAATTTTAAAGCTTTTGCCAATTAAATACTGGTGCAAGTGTTGTAAGGCCTTGACGATCGCGAGAGTCCCTAACTCGTAGTTGTGATACCTTGATTCAGCACCTACAGTTACTTTGCTGAAATACATCGTCAACGTTTACGTCTGTCGCGATGTGTTTGTAAAAGGACTGCGCCGTAACCTCGCGAACTTGTTTCGGTATGTACTTCGGTTTCTAACTCGTGATCGAATATAGCCAGTACGGGTTCGCTCGTTAAGTGTTTGATAATGTCCTGCCTTGCCATTTCCTGTTCTATACCCCAAACAAACTTAACGTCTTTACGTGTTAGGGCAGCGATAGGTGCCGTCAAAGTGACATACTGCGGGATGTACCGTCTAAAATAACCGGAAAGGCCGAGTAATTGACGCACTTGTTTAATCGTCTTTGGCGTCGGAGATTTAGTTAAGGCTTCTATTTTATGAGCGCTCGGCCTAACCTGACCATTGCTTATGGTTCTCCCAAGGTACTCTACTTCTGTTGTCAGGAAAAAGCATTTCCGCAAATTAATTGAAAAACCGGATTTCATTAACGTTTTTAATACCGAATCGAGCAAGGTTAGTGCCTCTTCAACATTATCACTTAATAATAACACGTCATCTATGTAAACAAGCACTTTTCCTGACTCGATGAATGATTTTAGAGTTTCGGAAATAATGCGTTGATACACTACGGGTGCATTCGCAAGTCCAAAAGGCATCTTAAGATATTCAAAGTGACCCTCTGGGGTAACGAAGGCTGTTTTGTCAATAGAATCGTCACTAATTTTAATTTGGTGGAAGCCTGTTAACATATCAAGAGCTGTAAAGTATTTACATTTCCCCAATCTATCTATGTGATCCTCTATAAGAGGCAACGGGTACCGTTCCTTTACTGTAACACTGTTTAAGCCACGGTAATCAACGACCATCCTATTAGTGCCGTCTTTCTTCTTAACTAGAAGAATTGGGCTTGCGTAAGAAGATTCTGAATTGCGTATTACGCCTTTGTCCTTGAGATCATTAATGATTGCGCGTACACACAACTTTTCGTTGTGAGACAACTTGTAAGGGCGATAATTAACAGGAGTCGCTGTTGTTAAGCGAATTTTCATTTCGCCGGTATTTACAGTACTTGCGGCGGTACCGCTTAGAAAAGATTCGGAATACTTTTTTAGAACAGGTCCGAGACGCTGTTTATCATCACACTGTAAGGGCGTATTAATGTTTTCAAAACTGTAAACTTCTTTGGTACTTGTCACCGTAATATTATTTACACGCGCATGGTCGGCGCAGATGCGCTGGCAATTGCCGGTACGGATGTAGGCAATACCACTGCGATCCAAAACATCGGTACCAATTATCACTGGTGTACTCAAACAACCTCGGGGTACTACATGGAAGTCTACCTCTAAAGTTATATTATCGAACTCAATTGGCAAAGTGACGTAGCTATCCGATCTTAACTCATGACCACTTATTCCGCGCAACATCTGAGCATTAGGGTTTAGGCGGCAAGAAAAATGTTTTAGAAGTTCGTTCGATATGAGGGATACAGACGAGCCGCTGTCAATTAAGACGTCCGTAGGTACACCACACAGCACTGCGGGTGTCACGTCACGGTTCACCGTATCACCCTTAATCTCAAGACAAAAATTTACGTTTGATTTATTGCGCGACTCCGATCGCTGTTTAATGAAACACTCTTCTTCCCTATGCCCCGGTTTTTTACAAAAGTTACATTTATGGTTTCTCATGTTCGCGGAAATTGAATTAGAAACAGTGTTCTGACTATCACTAACGGCTCTGCTAGAGTTTGAACTACTATAACTATTTTTAAATCGCTTGGGACAAGCGTTGCTTCTACTGGTGTGGCCAGAAGTGCCGCACGAAAAACACTTCAAACTTTTTTTATCCGACACTGTACTGTATTGTCTAGCACTACGGTTCCTATTACTACCGTTATCGCGACAGCTATAATTTCGGTTGTTGTTATAATGGGCGTCAACACTGTTTTTGTTCGTATTAGCGGTTTTACCTGGCTTAACATAAATTGACAAAAATTCCACAATGGTTTCGGTGGTACATTTTGCATTCATAGCTGCAGCACGAATCTGCGGATCCTTAATACCGCGCACAAAGATTGCACACAAAAGATCATTAGCAAACGCAATAAGGATTTGTCGAAGTCAGAGACTTAATAATGGTTTGATCTCACCGGATTTAAGCTCCTTAGCGCATCGATGAGGCGCTCTGCGACGTCCCCTGCAGCCGAAGTAGAAGGCGAGGGCGACAGCGTCGGCTCCGGTGCCAGTGGCGTCGGGACAGGTCGCGTGACAGCGGGAGGGCTGGCCGTGCTGGTGATGGTAGGGCGCGGCTGGTGCTCCACGCTCGATCGTAGTTCTGAAACTGAGCTTCTCTCCAAGGCAGAGACCCTATTGAGTATTGCGTCCAAGGTTATACTAAGATGAGTTAGGTCGGGCGGCGGTGGCGAGCACTCACGTTTACGTCTCTTTCTGGGACCAGTATTATTCGGCATTTTTTTTATTTTTTTTTATTTAAATTTAGTGGGAAAACGAGAGACGATCTCACTTCTGATTTTAGGAAATTGAAATGAAATAACTATCAGGACAACAAATGTAATTTATCAAAGCACAAAGATTAACAGTTAAAACATAAAAGTTATAATTTTAAGTAACAAATTACAAAATTGGTCGAGTTAACAAAGTCAAGGGGAATAGTTAGAGCGCGCCGCCGAATAAGGGAATGAGCCCTTAGCCACGCTACGCGTTGACTTAAATAGGCTCGGTCGTATGGTCCGGGCTTCCTGGTGGGGTGTAGGTTGGAGACGCAGCTATTGGAGACGCAGCTAACAATAGATGAAAGAGCAGTACATCAAAGCTCTCAAAAACAAGCCTAGAAAGCCATCGAATGCAGTCGTTGTGACCGCAATCGCACAGATGGCATCATGATCATGAGCATGTTCCCGAGGGATAGGACGACGCGCACCGCAGCCGTGGGTAAAACATAGTAATTCTATAATTTTCAAAACGACATCGCAACGACCTCCGATCGTACACTATAAAGATCCCGCGATCAATATGGTTAATTTTTGAAACTCATCGCCGCACCGACGACACAGTGGAGCATCGTAACTTTCGATTTCGTACACACCTCGCTTTCATAGTTTGAATGAATTCTTTGCATAGTTCACTTTCTACGTGAGGTCAAAGGTAGGGCTTTGAAGGTAAGGCTTTGAAGGGCGAGAAAAGTGATTATGATTTGAACTCTGACAGCATCTGCTGAGATTTTTAACAATAATGTTAGGGTCCACTTTCAGACTGATCGGATGCAGCATAATACTAGTATTTTTCATGATGCTGCTGCCTGTATTACCTCGACAATGACTGCCTGCTTGTTTCCTTTTCATATCTTGTGAAACGGATTTCAAAAGGCATACAGGTAGACTTTTTTTTTTTTTTTTTAACGTGGTAAAATCATCAAATGAGTCCTCCCACCCAGGGCAGAGCGGGAGGGACTGTCAGACTTGTACTGACTAAAATCCACGGTGTCCTTCAGTAGCCCTTTATGTTCCAGGGTCACGGTAATTCTATGAGTCCCGCGACCATACAGGTAGACTTTGACCTAGATTAGCTAGGTCATGCATACATAGAATACTTTTAGTCATGTCAGAGGCCCATGGGCGGCATAACGGCTCTGACACCAGGTTAGGCACTAACCACACGAAAAAAAAGATCCCAGTAGTTGGTTCCCTTGACTTTATTTCCGAATTCCATGGGAGGCAAGCTGTGGACAAAACCTAGTATTTTATAGAAATACAAATAAAAGCGAACAAGGCCGGTACATTAGTTTTAGGAATCCAGTTGTCCAGTTATACATTAATGAGTCGTCTGTAAATTCCTTAAGTAATTTATGCAAACACATACACGCATTTTTCCATCAGGGTTAGGTAGAAACAACAGGACAGTTAAATTATGTTGATTAAACATAATAACATCTCTGCTGTCTGCTGACTGCTGACTGCTGACTGCTGACTGCTGACTGCTGACTGCTGACTGCTGACTGCTGACTGCTGACTGCTGACTGCTTTGTTGAGGAAAAGTGTTTTTGGTATGGCACCGGCAATGTTTAACCACATTCCTAATTCCATAAAAGACGAACCAGTAACAAACACGTTTACGATAGTTGCATATCCTACCTATGGTTGACCATACAAGTACATAATGCACAATAACATGTTGTGAGAACACTATTAAAATATATTTCCAACAAGCAATTGTGTTTTATTCCCATAACACCCCATTGTGTTTCAAGATTGACTTTCGGTGTAATGGGTGAAAATATTTGATTGAAGATGCCTTATGAGATAATAATTACTATCAGTCAGTGTCCAGTGATTGTGTAAGAACCTCATCATCTGCCTAGCCTTTTCCCAAAAAATGTGGTCAGCTTCCAATCTAACCGGATGCAGCTGATGGAACAAAGTTGGGAAAAGTCTAGGCAGATGACTGGCCTGTGATGGGCTTAGTTAAAGTAGGCCCTTATACTCAAAATCATCGTGAGAGTCGCATAAATAAATTATAACTTTACCACTAGCAGTTCCACAAACGTAAATCCTCACAATAGTGATTGACAGAAACTGGTTTTATAAGACCACTCAAGTGTACTGAAGTAGTAAGTTGTCACTCATTTGTGGGCTACATACTCACCTAACGGATACACGAGTATTTGAATTTGGATCTCCATAAATTCTGCCTCATCGGTTTAGTGGTCGCCGACGTCACTTTTAAGGCATACTTCGACCTAACCCTTCGGAGATTACAAACTTAAAAAAAAAAAAACTTTTATCTCCCAGCACAGGTGTATCTTTTACTTAAAAGGAGGTCTCTATGTAAGATTTACTGTAAAAGTTGTACAAGTTTCTGCAATAAATCTTTATTTATTTTTACACATAAGTAAATAAATAAAAAAAATACAATAAATCTTTATTATTTATTTCCTTTATTTATATTTTTACAATTTGTTTACATTTTTAAATATTCCTTAGAAAAAACAATATAAAAAACATTTAAAATATAAAAATAGTAGCCCATCGGCATCGGGAACAGGGTCCGAGCTACCGGTGGTCAGGACTCTGAAGAGAGGAACCTCCTAACGATACGCGCCGTGTCCAGAAGTACTGCTTTCTGAATCAAGCCCTTGATCCAGCTGCCAAGCGAGAGCCTCCTCAGATGTTATTATTATTATTTGCTCAGAATGTAGGTATTTACAATAAGGTGGTTATAAAAATATTAAAGAATCCTTGTACATTCTACCATTTTGGCATGCTAACATTGACGCAGTTCATCATCAAACATACAAACATTGACACATAACTAAAATGTATCAGCTAGAAAATCCGATACGCAGTAGTAACATTTATTTAATACAAGTTCAGTTAGTTTATTTTTGATCGCGTTCAGTTTTAATAATGATCTTCGTCCTTAATAGTTTGTGTTAAGAATAGAATAATCTTTATTTGGGTGAAATATGGTACATTGAGGTGTTAAAGATTTAAAATAGGATCTATATCATTCCGCTTCAGCATGCCTATGTATTAATTATAATGCTCATTGAAAGTATAAATAAAACGAAAGCTATAGTAAATAAAACACATAGTATGTTGTTGCGTTTTTGTTTCAATTGCGTCACATTTTGTGAATGAATTTGTGCGTAAGATGTGAGTGAAAACAGTTATTTAGTGATTTCCGGATGGTGATTGAGAATATTTATTGAACAAATCTTCATTGACGAATCGTTTTCCCCGTCTTTGCGATCATTTTTTTGTTCTAGATCATACCTGGGAACGTTCTAGTTACGGAGGTATTGGGGGTCAAAGTTCTAACTTTTTCACAAGTTTTTTTTTAAATACATGTTTTTAATGCAAGATTTTTAATTTACACACCTCCACGACCCCCGTACTATTCAATCCATCCATCAGCTCTATGTTTTGAGTGCTTTCCATCGAGTCCTATCGTAAAACGTGATTTATCACCCCCGAAAAAAAGTCGTTTCCCAGCAATAATTTTTGCGTAAAGTGACTTAGTTTGATGTACAGAATGCTTGGTCGACGGCTATGTGAAGGGTCTGTTTACACCCTGTAATAATCATTATTCAAAAGCTGTTTTTTGCCACTCACGAAAACACTGAACATAATTATAGTTTATACAATAGTACCAAAATTGTGTTACTATTAAAAACACTCTCACGTGTACACATACTAAATGATAACACGATTTTATATTATGATATAACAGTACGCACTGATTTAAATATTCATAACTTATATTGTTAATAAGAAAGAGTGGCACTTTCGGTTGTACGGTTAACAAAAAAAGATAGTGAAATTATGTTAAAACAATTAACTATCGAATGAAATATTTAAACTAAATTAGATGACTAACAGAGATTTTTGAAAGGAAAAAAACATACTCTGCCTTCCATTACCATAACATACATTCGAGTAAGTGCAAAAGGACGATCTTGAGGTTTTAAAACGTTTTACGTCATTATCCTGCCGTTTATTCCAATTTCTTTCGGGCAGCATTTGTCTTTTGTGGCTATACTCCTCATTTAGTCGCCATTTCAGCAGGTTGCTTGTTGTTCCACACTCTTTCTCAAAAAACAAAGAAAATTCGTTCGTGTAGATTTTTAGTACCAATTTAGATGCCCAAGTTTTGAGTTCGGCTGCTAACCATACCCACTTAATTAGTACATTTATTAATATGCATGACTTGTGTAAACGGATGCGATGAACTAATTAATATGTAGTGTGACACTTATGTCCTTTTATGGTTGGGTAGGAACCATCTTTGTGTGCGTGAGAAGTGAAACTGTTTTGGTTTCGTTTTCAATATTCATATTCTATGTTATCGAGAGTCTACTCCGGTTTATTACATGCTAAAGCGCTTGTACAAGTGCTGACGCCTTTTAAGTGTTTTGTATTTCTGTAATGACTTTTAACAGGGTCCATAAAGCTTTACGGTAGCTCATGCTTATTTATTTTTATGACTGTGTCTTTGGTCTGTTGGTTGTAAGTGGGACTGCTGAGCACAATTCCTAGGTCGAGTAAGGTGTTATTGGGCTTTTCTCTGAGGACTTTCTCAGTAGCAGCCTGGAGTTTTTATTAGTTCCCGTTTGATGCCAATAAGCCCGCCTATTACAATATCATTAGATTAGCCTTTTCCCAACTATGTTGGGGTCGGCTTCTAGTATAACCGGATGCAGCTGAATAACAGTGTTTTACATGGAGCGACTGCCTGAATGCTCGCCTATTACATGAAACCTAATAACCCTCATTTTGGGCTTCGCCGCAGTGGGGTAAAAAGAACTGGTGAGAAATTAATGATCTATGGTTCATTACAACCTTACCCAGAGGTGTGATGTTTATAGTATTGAAGCCCAATTATGTTGGGGTCGGCTTCCAGTCTAACCAAATGCAGCTGAATAACAGTATTTCTATTTCAGTATTTCAGTATATTCTGACCTCCACAGCCCAGTTAGCAATTAGTTAGTTAGCCCGCCTATTACATGAAACTTAAAAATAACTGGTGAGATATGAATGTTCTATGGTTTATTACAAACCTTACCTATAAGGGAAATGCAGCTGTGATGTTTATAGTATCGAAGACCACTACCACACACCATCAAAGCTACATACTAATTTTTAATAATTTTAAATAATCCATACTAATATGACGGATTTATAAATATTAGTATATTTATAAATCCGAAAGTAAATTGGCGACACTTGGGAGAGGCCTATGTCCAGCAGTGGACGTCTTTCGGCTGTTTGTTGGTTACTTTTTCACGACTAAAGGCCTGATCGGATCGTAATGAAATTTGGCAAGGAGATAGATTATATTCTGGGGAAGGGTCACATCAAAATATCCACGCGAACGAAATCCAAGCACCAGCTAGTTCACAAGTAAAGATGGCATTGGCCTTGTGTTACAACGCCATCTATTAAAAAGTCACGGTGACATTTCATCAACCAGTAACGTCAAGAAAGATATTTGGAAAACCTCAATTTTTACTTTCTTTCCGAAGTCGGATTCGTGCTTACAGTAAAACTAAAATACCAGTTTTGATTCATCATGTTTGTCAAGTTCGACCTTGTGTGTATGGTATTAGTTCTGATAGATTCCGTTAGAGAGCGCTTTTCACATTAGAGTGAAAGAAAGTAGGGAGAAATTTTAAGTAAGATTATATCCTTTATATCCTGCCTCGTTGGTCCAGTGGTTGCAACTGCGACTGCTGAGCATGAGGTCCTGGGTTCGATTTCCGGGTCGGGCAAATTGTTATTAGGTTTTTCCATCAGGAATTTCTCAGTAGCAATCACAGAGTCTGGATTTGTGCCCGGTTGATGGAAATAGTCTCACCCCCTATTTCGTGAGACGTAGACATATCTGGCGAAATGTGGGGGTATTTTTTATTAGGTACATCTGGTTCTGCCTAACCCTTCGGGGATTACAGGCGTGATATTCTGCCACCAAGCTAGGTTTAAAAATCAATATCAAAAGGAATATCACCGTCTTGTTTTTGATACGATACAGAGACATGTAAAAAATTATAGTGAGTGAGGTCGATGAATTTCCAGGTCAACAAGGCTTGATGTGAAAATATTCAATGCCAGGGCAGTAAATCTCAAAATAAACATTTTAACAGTGATGTGTGAATGACTTAAATTACTGACTCAATAATGATAAACACATAGTTGGTTACTTAATGGCCCATGTTAAGCTGTGGATATGATGAAGTGGTGTATATGAACACTGTTTTAAGCTTTCACGGTTTACAACTAAACTTATACTGTCACTTACGGGATATCTTCCGTGATTGTTCATTATTTTGAGCTCCCGATATTTTGGCGCTGTTGCAAGCGCCATGTTCGCGGGTTGACTAGAGAATGCGGGTGGAAGGTTTTTTTTTTTTTTTTTTTTGTTCTGTATGAACTTAAACCTCCATCAAATATTAAAGTCGTGAGTTAAGAAGAAAGATAGCATCATAGATAATTATTATTATCTTTCCTTTATTACCTGTCGTATTCAGCAAATAGAAATTTTATTCGAAAACTTCAATCTTCATTTTCCCAAAGAAAAGACATCAACGCGCCAACAACAATACAAGAAGTCATTGCGGTCAAACCAATCGAACCGGACTGCGGACTGGCAGCAGACACATTACAGGACTTTGACAGATATTTCAGTATGTTATATCAATGTCCGTTGTCTAGAGTCCAGTCCGGTTGGTTTTACTGAAAATTTACGAAGGTACTTTTCTTAACATAAGCATTGAACCTTTTTACCCCCGAAGGGTTAGGCAAAGCCACAGCTGTAGGACACTCACATTTCGCTAGTTGTCCCAGTAACATATCTAGATTTTATTGCCAACTCAGGACCTTACGCTCAATGGCTTTAGCTGAATCAAAAATGATCACAGTTAGTGTTGAGTTTGTGACCGTTTTATGAATTGTAACGTAATTCATAATTATTATTATCCTATCATGATTCAACCAAAGTCGCCATTTTAGGTCTCCAGATCACTAGACCAACGAGGTCATTTTCGTTTCCTTACATTAGTTTAATATGCAATTAGTGACACTCGGATGTAAATCTTACGTAAAAATATCTAAAATCGTTTAACAATAGTATTGTAAGTTATGTAAAAATGAAATGATGATGTTAAGGTGTAGTGGGACTGACGCGAGATATCGTAGTGGTCGTGCAATACACGGGTAGAATGTTGGTCAAGCATATTCGGGGAGATTGTTGGTTGAGCATGTTCGATAAAATGGTTGGTCGAGCTTGTAAGGCGGACTCAATCGATAAATTTGACTTCTTTTATTCCACTACCAATATCTTATGCATCCCTAGATATAATATATATTTAAAAAAGGATTTAATTAAGTAAAAATAATGAAAATGTTAATGAGAACGAGAACTTCTTAACTTCAAGATTAAATTACCATTCAGTCACAATCTTCTCGTCTTCGCCTTGATATAATTTCTCGGTAGAAGCCTAGAGTTTAGAAGATGACTTTGACGTTGCTACCTCACTGCAAGGGTGAAGAAATCCCAGGATATAGGGGAGGATATAGGGGTGAAGACGTCTCTGAAAGCATGGTGAATGGAACAATTATTCCAATTCACTTGTGGTCAAAATACCATATTATTTTCCTACTTACTCTTTTAAAAGACGTTTCAGAATGCTTCGTTGGTCTAGTGTTCGCAATCGCAACTGCGCTGAGCATGAGGTCCTGGGTTCGATTCCCGGGTCGGGCAAATTGTCATTGGGTTTTCCATCAGGAATTTCTCAGTAACAGCCATGAGTCTGGATTTGTGGGATCCATTACAAGAGACTTAAACATTACTGGCGAAATGTGGGTGTACTATTAGGTACACATTTGTCTAACCTTTCGGTGATAACAAGCGTGATGTGCGTGTGTTAGGTTCTTTCAGAATTTAATGAATTTCGGATGAACAAATCTACCAACAAGTTCATCACGCAACGCTCGGCACAACAAACACCCGTATATTTCCACCACAAAGCTCCGCACGTGCCGAATCACGATCACTTTCACAAGACAGACGCATAACTTACATATCTTGAACATGAGTATTAACATAAAGTTATGTGGCAGACGATTATAATCAGCAAAATGCGTCAAGAGTAACTCATAAGCACCTGCTGATACAATCACCATTTTTGGGATTCCGCAGCAAAAATGAAAACCTTTCGTTAGTTTCTTTCATTAGAGATTCATTTTGTCGGTTTTTCCATTCGTATGCCATGATGATGTCTCCCGACCTTATCCCAATTTATTTGGGGCGCAGCATGTCTTCTTCTTCCATACTTCTCTATTACTTATCATCTCAGCAGTTACCTATCTAGCCATATATATACTTCATACAGTACATTCATCGTTTTTTTAGTCTTCCTCTACTCTTATATCCACATTCATACTCAAAATTATATTGCATTTTAATATGCGACACATAAGTCGTTACAGGTAGTCAGTGGCCCAAAGAGTCTGGCAACCAGTCTTACCAAGGAGTATCGTATTACCCACTACTAACTGGGTTGTGGAGGTGAGATAGGCAGGCGCCCCATGTAAAATATTGGTATTCAGCTGCATCCCGGTTAGACTGGAAGCCGACCCCAATATAGTTGGGAAAAGGCTAGGCAGATGATGACGATATGTGACAAATATGTAACATGGGACAAGGGCAAGAAGATGATGATGATCATGATATGTGACAAAGTAATTTTACTCGGAGACTATTGACTTATATTTATTTGTGTAGAACCACGGTGTAATCTATGAACAGCTAAACAAATATTATTATTATAATGGTTCGCAATTCACGCGGTGTTAGTTAGAAATAAAATTTATCCAAAACCTTCGAAGCCTGAATGTTTTTCAATATATATTTTTTGTATTGGCAGGAATAACAGGAACAAGCGGTGAAAACACTAAGGTAATAAAGGGTGTAAAAAGATCCTTAACATATCCAAAAGGCACTTATTCTCCCCGTCTTTGGGATCATTTTTTTGTTCTAGACCATACCTGGGAACCTTCTTGTTACGGAGATATTGGGGGTCAAAGTTCCAACTTTTTCACAAGTTTTTTTAAATACATGTTTTTAATGTAAGATTTTTCCTTTACATACCTCCATGACCCCCGTACTGTTCAATCCATCCATCAGCATAATGCTTTGATTGCTTTCCATCGAGTCCTACCGTAAAACGTGATTTTTCACCCCAAAAAAAAAACTCGATTTCCAGCAATAATTTTTGCGTAAAGTTACTTAGTTTCATGTACAGAATGCTTGGTTGACGACTATGTGAAGGGTCTGTTTACACCCTGTATTATCATGTAGGAATCATCCTGTCCCCTTTACTGACAGAGAAAATCGGGTTTTGGTTGAATATTATTATTTTTAAACATTGCACAAAGCAAATTCTGTCTTACTTATTCTGTGGCAACAATAATGCACATGGAGGTCAGTGAAGATGGAAACACAACGATAACATCGTTAGCATTAACATTTAGTTAATTAGAAGTTACAATTTGAAAGGGTTTTAAACTATGTTCAGGTAGTAATGGAAACTATTTTTTTACCAAAGTGGAAAGTATTGTTTTAACGATTTTTTCTGCTGTGTGGAGGCTGATACTTATCTACAATAATAATAATCCCAAGTCATGATGGACAGGGGAACTTCAAGTAGAACTTATATTGAATTGTCTCTCTCCTTCATGCAGTCCCAGCCGAGGTAACTTCGGTTTAAAGACATTAATTTATTCTCAAAAGAACAAATTACAGTTCACTTAAAGAGAACATTAGAGTTCTATCATGGTAGTAAAGTCACATCATCGGCCAAGCCTTTTCCCAAATTTATTGGGGTTGGCTTCTAGTGTAACCGGATGCAGCTGAATACTGGTTAATACGGTACCCTTGGCAAGACTGGTTATCAGACTTTCGGGCCACTGACTACATCGTCATGGTAGTAAAGTCAAGTGGTTTAATGAAGACGCAGACCAATGCTGGACATAGATCTCTCCCAAGCCACTTTACGTCACCAAATGCTCACACCCAACTGCCGCTTGACAGCTATTCTAAAGCTGGCAAGACAGTAGTTGCTCCATCTAGCGAAGACACCCTTCAGTACGTTCAGTACCACCGACTCGCTCTGGGCCTGCATGGTGGTTCTTGGTACCTTACAGAAAGGTTCCTAAATCCCAGCAGTGAAAACGTCACAGGCTGATTGTGTCAAACTCAAACTCAAAGCATTTATTTGAAATAGATCCGTGACAGGCACTTTTGCATAGTCAAAAATAAGCTACCTACAGTCCAGTCACAGGCATAATAACTGTGAATGGACTGTATAGTTGCCCTTTCCAAAATCGTAGATCTCATGAAGAAGAATCGCCAAAAAACTCCATGGACATTCTTTTCAAATCAAGTTAGGTACTACATTGCCCTGAGTATAATATTTTTGCTTCTATAATAATATACAGGGTTAGTTTCCAAAGACCAGCCAAATTCTCAGATCTGATGCAGTACATCATTCTGAGCCCCCCGACGTAGAAATTTTTTACAGGTTATTTAAAAAAAAAACAGCTGTTCCATACACTTTGCCCGTGTAGGTATTGCACTTTTGTAGGAAACAGCAGATTTTTTTTAAAATAACCGATGAAAAATTTCTACGTGGGGGGGGGCTCAGAATGATGTACTGCATCAGATCTGAGAATTTGGCTGGTCTTTGGAAACTAACCCTGTATAAGCACAAAGTAGAAATAGAAAAGAAAAAAAGACCTATTCAAAACTTTAAGATTAGGATAAGTGTATTAAAGCAGTAGTTCTTTTAGCTCTCAATGAGCGGAATAGAAGACATTTAATCACAGACTCTTTAACTATAATGGATTGATATAGTTAGTTTAACGACGATGTTAAATTGACTATGAATACATAACTACTCAGCGATTTACATGTTAATCTGAGAGTTAAGATAAATATTCGAGTTTATCAGGTGTTTGATGTTTTGAGATGTAAAACATTTTAAACGCAGTCAAGATAGCAATAATTTATGTTTTATTTCTCTTCATGTTTTCAGGGAATTTTAAAGCTACATTATGATACAGCTTTTCAAATTGTTATCAACATCACTGTGAGAATGTTGTTAAGTACCTATCTAATTTGTTTATTTGAGAATAAACATGAACATTTGAACAATAACAAATAAACAAAACAAGATGTATCCTAGTTCTAGGGCCAAATTATTAAAGCTTGCCAATTTCTTCTAAGGCCAATCAATCTAAATAACCTCTAACGATCAACCGCTTTAAATTGGTTTCTCTCTAATTTCATCACATAGATACATTCCTCAAGCTTATATTTGAAAATCGAAAACCGAATGAAACGGTACCATCGTCTAGCCATGCCTTTATTCGATTGCAATTCAAATTGATTCATTAAAGGCTATAATATCGATGTCGTCCGTCGAAAGTCGATGATGCGAATAATCGCATGATATGTATTCGAGTTACGCCTTTTAAGACGTGAGAGAAAATTTGTTACAATGATGTAATTAAACTTTTGTGCACTTCCGGTATTACGGAATTTTATGTTTCACTAGCTTTTGCCCGCGGCTTTGCCCGCGTGGATGTCGAAAACTGTCCCACCCGAACAAACATAGTTACTTACCTTCATCCCCCTTTTTAACCCTTCGGGGGTAGAATTATCAAAAACGCTGAGACACTTAGACTTTCATATAAACTTCCGTCCCCTATTTTACCCCTTTAGGGGTGGAATTCCGTAAAATCCTTTCTTAGTGGATACTTACTCTTCACAAAGAACACACCCTCCAAGTTTCATGCCTCTAGGATCAGCGGTTTGGGCTGTGCGTTGATATATCACCCAGTCAGTCAGTCAGTTTACCATTTTATATATATAGAAGATAGATAGAAGATAGATAATGTAATGTCCTGGAAAAAATGGCCTTTTTAGCAAAAACACAGGGTAATTAGGAGAGGGTCTGTAGAAACTATTTTTACTTTAAGGTAATAACACCACAATCAATGGTTAAAGGTAACGAAATTTCTCCAATTAATTGTTTTATGTCTCTTACGGTAAGGCAGCGAACACCCGTCTACCTACTCCATTTCCAAAAGAATTTGAAGAACTTCATGACACATAGCACCATTAGGTCGATAGCTAAAAAAACGCAAGAAATGTTGTTGAATTGTCATAGTATCATTGGGAATACGAGTGTGTTACACAATTATCGAGCCAATTCATTGCGGTTAGCAACATACCTAAAAAAGATATCAACGCCACTCGATATCGTCCAAAACAGTCATGTCGATGCCAATCTTACTTTCCTACGTCAAAATTACCGCTATATATTACATCACTATCTATCAACTATCGATGTCGTTGAAAGTTTTATTATGGTGCAGCGAATCTCCACTTTATCGATATTTTGCTTGACGACGCCCATTTGTAACACGCTCGTGTGTTCAGGGGTGACAAGATTAGAACTTTTTTGGATGCGGTATTTTTTTTATATTAAAGTAGAAGTTTGATTGTATTCGGATTAGTCTTGGTCTTGTCGCCATAAGTTAAGTTACATTTATTTCGTAATGAAAATTCTATAAAATCCTTATATACAAAATTTAATCTGACTGTCTGCCTGTCTATCTATGAGTGAATTATTTACGCTAACGACTGGATAATTATACCCAAACTCTACGCAGATAAAGCTTCTAAACAGTTCGTCATTTCACAATGAAGAATGTTACTAGGTATGCCTAATTGAGGTATC
The DNA here is from genome assembly GCA_963082995.1 of Noctua comes. Lineage (NCBI taxonomy): Eukaryota > Metazoa > Arthropoda > Insecta > Lepidoptera > Noctuidae > Noctua > Noctua comes. The sequence continues at coordinate 9,159,623 of OY720289.1, forward strand.
GAAGTAATTCTTTCACTAGTATTTTTTATTTTTGACAGAGAATATGGAGTGCTAATATCATCATCAGAATAATCAAAATTAGTTAACATTCTTCATTTTTTTATCGACTTCCAAAAGGAGGAGGTTATCAATTCGTCTGTTTTTTTTTTATTTTGGTTAGAGTGTATTTAAATTAATGATTAAATTCCTTTGTTGCCCTAGTTACTACCAATCTTACTACCAGTTGTAATACCGTTAATTTTGATTACCCTTCCTACTACTCCAGTATCAGGTTGTTAGATGGGAAAAAATAAATAGGCCGTGTTACTACCGTAAGTACTCAAACAAAAAAAAAACAAATTTTATTTCTAGGAAAATTTATAATTTTCGTTTTAATATGTAAAGTAAACATGAAACTTCTTTGACAAATCTTCTTTGATTCTGTATAACGTTAGCGTATCGAACAGCCTGTTATTATTACACAATGCTACCTCCTAAAACTTCTTACACTACAATATTTGCCGCATCCATTTGCTCATTACGCATTGGAACATCTCATTTGACATCAATGGAGTAACAAGTAATAACGTTATGATTTTCCTCGCAAATGTTAAGGCTTCATTCAATATTAAATGTCATTCAACTCTTCAATCTCATTCACTCACTTTTTCTTTACTATCGTGAGATGGTTCATACACTTACCAGTCGTTATCCCACAGGATTTTTTATTTACGATTCTTCTTGCTTTGTTTGATTTATAGAATAGAGGATTGTATCAAAGTAGACTAGTGAAGTTCTTAAGAGATAAGTGCACAAGTGAGTGCGCTCCCTATTTCCTTTGCTCATCTTCCGATGGGACGGCAATCCCACACGACCGGAGAGAGAGATCAGGCGCAGAACCAATTCTTTTTACGTGCTGTCCGAAGCACGCGGTTCCAGACTTCCAAATTATAAATTGGTGCTGAGAATCTAGCCATCACCTTCCTGTCTTTGTCTCTTGTCCTATTGGAGACGTATGCAACCCGTTTTATTTATTGTATTTTCTCCTGCACGCGTAGCATGATCACCGTAGAAACGGACTTCGTCGACGGAAGAATCGACAAAATGACAGATTTCTTTTGTTGATCAGTAAATTTCTGAAGTATGTCGTATGTTATGTACAGCAATTCCAATTACGCAGCTCAACTTGGGAATCAAAGTCAAGGGCCTACAGTCATTACCGCATTCAGCCATTATCAAAAAGCCACCTCTTTTTATCAACTCGAGTTTGTAAAAGATATTACCACTGAGTGGTAAAATAAACTACCTAAACTTTGATGTACACTTTAGATTCCATTGAATAGCCAGTACAAACTGACACACTGAACTTGAACCGTGTGATGCAACTAGAATACTAACGCTAGCTCAGATCTTTATTCAATAATCTTTATCTTACTTGCTAATCCTGACGCCGGCTGGCTGTTTAGTTTCCTGTACAGCATAGGTGCTTTTCCTGTGGATGTAGTCAAATACCTCATTATCATCATCTGGCTAGTCTTTTCCCAAAGTATGTTGGGGTCGGCTTCCTGTCTAACATGGTGCAGCTGAACATCAGTGTTTTAGATGGAGCGATCTTACCTTCACAAACACCAGGTGTATCGTATTAAGTCAAATTTTTACATGTGTGTGTTAATGTGTGTGTATACAACGTGTAACAGAATAAACGCAAGACCTCTCGTGTGGTGTCTCAAACCATGAAACTGAACAACCTTTGTTCCATGACTTTTGGAAATTCATAACTTTTTTTTTAGTTTTACCATACATCAGCTGATTGCGTCCGTTCCTATAGAAAGTTTTTTTTTTTTGCCAATTTCAAGAACTCGTAGAACTAAATTTGTTCAGTTTCATGGTCTGAGACACCACACGAGAGGTCTTGCGTTTATTCTGTTACATGTTGTATATGTGTGTGTATGTGTGTACTGTGTAGCCTAGTTGTAGTTGTGGTTGTTGTAGTAGTTATATACCAATGACCATCGAATGTTTGCGACTGTCGTCCGTGGAAGTAAAATCACTCGAAACTGGTGCGTAGAAGAAGAAAGAAGAAGAAGAAGAAAGAAAGAAGAAGAAGAAGAAGAAGCTTTTCATAAGAATCTAAACCAGCACCTTTATTTTATTCTTTTCACGGACTCTAGACCCATATTAGACAAGCAAAGGAACAGCTGCTCAAATGGAGATTCGATGGCTCTGCACTTTTTTTTTCTGGATGGGAAATCATCAAATGTCCCCCTCCCGCTCTGGGCGGAGCGAAAGGGAGTGTCAGACTTGTACTGATTAAAACCCATCCATGTTCCTTCTTAGCCGTTTGTGTTTCTGGGCCGCGGTATCTCTTTCGAACAGTCCCGCAGCCCCGACATCTATACTTTCCTCTGGAGTATAGATGTTGTATTGTTTCGCAAAGAATGGGACGCTTATCGTGTCCTATTGTCTGTACGTCACAAGACCTGCTGGACGCTACTGGAGGCACCAATCTGGTGACCAAATTTTAGGCCGTCTCAATTTAGGTTGCAGTCGGCACGACAAGAAGACTTAATAACCTAAAAACTGAGTACCTACCTTACTATAGACTACAGTCACTATAATGTAATAACATTGCGATTCTGCCGTATATCAAGAAACAGCTGTAAGCTGAAGTTTAACATTTGTGAAGAAAACAAAATACGTGGACCAAAGTGTTCTGAAGATGCTGTTTCGTGATTTAAAATCAGTAATATTTATCCAATATGTATTTACTTTATTATATAATAGCTGTTAAGTATCATATACATACTTGCTAAAATTTTCAAACTACAGCTACTTAACAAGGTCAGTGAACTGTCTCTACTCATACCATAATATAAAATATAGCGCTATAAAACCACTTTTACTTTTTAGTTTTTGCTTTATAATTTGCACAACTAGTTTATAATGCACATAACATAAGAAAGTTGAATAATTCCATAATAAGTTCGAATTTAAAAAAAAATATATTCTAGTTTTACGTAAAACTAAGCCTTTTTGAAATTTGTTTTCACTTTTAAGTAAATTTTTTGACGGTGGCTGAGTTCAAGGAAATTGGTTTAGTTTTTAAGCGCATAAAAAACAGTTATAATTATATTATTAATACTCGAAACGGGATATTTACCATGTTTACTGTTTTTTATGAGTTCCCGATATTTCGGAACTCAAATATCGGTTTTCTGTTTTTTTATAATTATTTTCATTCCTGATAAGTTCATAGCACGGTCATGGTATGTTACGGTGTTGTGGGCAGACTCCTTTATACTTAAAACACCATATAGTGTATTATCACGCCTGTAACCTCCGAAGGGTAACGCAGAGGTACTCACATTCATCATCATTATCGTTTCAGCCCGGAATAACCCACTGTTGGGCCTACCCTTTCTTAATCTGCTCTGTTCTGTGCGTCCCTTATCTTTTCCCCGCGATTTTGACGATATCGTCAATCTAACGCGCTTTTGGACGGCCCTGGTTTCTTAGACCCAACCTTGTCCACAATTCGATAAAATCTTACTCCATCGGCCATCTCCGCGTCTAACTAGATGTTCTGCCCGTCTACTTTAGGTTGAATGAAAAAAAAATCGTCCGATGACGGATTTCGCTTTTATAGGGTAGGGTTATGTACACTCACATTAGATATTAGAAACTTTTTGAAATATTTCCCTAGCAACATTCATGGGATATTTTTTATCGCCCCATTCATCTACCACCTCTTTACACTAATTAAATATTTAATACACACATTGTATCCACTCCGAAAGTGAAGGCAAAAGTTTTTGTATAAATACGTCATTCCATTGTAGTGAACGAATGAATGAATGAAAAACGAAGCGAAGTTTGTTCGGCAATTACATCGCACGCGCTAATAGTAAGAGTAAATTGAAGCAAAAACTTATTAATGTGTAAAAGACTATTGCTTATTGACGTTGACATGAACGTGCAAGATGTTTGTGTAGTTTTTTCGTGGGAAAATCATGATGGGTTCCCTGGTTTGGAAAAAGTGGTACCTCCCTGGAGAATCATAGTCTTGTTTTACACAAAACTTCTCTGGGGTCATTGTTCCCATAAATGTGAACATCTTTTGCTACTAGAACAAGGCTGAAATCGGGTCCTTTGGTTCACTTACATCGTCTAAATGTAGGGAACAACTTTGTTTTCTCGACTGGATTGATCTGTAGGGCGAGAAAATGCCGATCTTCGGACTGTGGATGACTGCGGTGGTGGCGGCGTCTGGTAGGCAATTAGGGACGAATTTAACAAATGAATCTGAACGCGATTAGTACACATAAATCGCATTCAAGAGCTGTAAGTGTCAATTTCTCATAACAATGATGACACTAACAGAAATTGAACGCAGTTTCACTGAGCTGAACGCGTCCAATTTCACTGGTGAAATTCGTCGTCTTTAGTCATTTGTCTTTGAATTATAATGACTTTTCTAAGACCAAACTATGAATTAATGATAAGTATTCCCAGGTCATTGGTTAGATCATTAGTAGACGTTCAGCATTAGAAACATAACAACATTACATAACATAACACACTGCTATAAGTATTTGGTTCTCCAAGCAGAATGTTCTTGAAAGCTGTTTCATGAACCGGTTTTAAAGATCTGACGAAATACTTGATTCAATCATTATCTTTCACTACGCGTAAAAAACAAACAAACAAACCATAATTACCTATATCATGTTTTTTTTATTTATTTACTTTTTGCCCTGGATTTTTCGGAGCTGAGATGGACTCCTAGTATCTCTCTCTACTTCAATTCGTATCCACCCAACGGTGATCTCGGTTTTGCCACCCGTATGCGAAATACGTGCTTTTAACCTGGAGTTATAGGCACACCACCCCATTTAACAATACAATACATTACAATCCACCCAATGCTGGGGGTAGGTTTCGTCTTTTGCACGTCACTTTACCAAGACCCGGGCCTCACGCATCGAACTCTTAACGGCTACTCTGACTTCCTGTCTTCAGATCTTCTACTTCATGACGCTCTTGACAAAGTAGTCGTGGTTGTCACGTGGCTACTTATGTAGGAGCAGATGTGATTCGCCTCAATATCGATTGCCAGTTTTGCCTGCTTCTGCTGCTAAGGGATCGCCTACAAGAGACTTAACTTGATAGGAGTGACCTACCTCTCCGCCAGGTACTCTCCACGACAAGATAATTTCATATCAATAATCAGATAAATCCCTTCTTCTTCGTGTTGCTGGCATGACAATTTAAATATTTTGTTAGCACAGAACTTCACCACTTCCACCGCGTCGCCAGTGGCAGCGCAAAAGTCACTTCAGCTGCATGTTTTTGGGCTAGGAGAACAGGATAGGAGGTGGTACATAGTTTGAGATACAGCTCCGCACCGCGCTGTTGTGTAATTGAGGTAGCCTCACTTGACGAGGTTGAAGTAATATCTTCCTACTTGAGTTATTCCTATCTTCTTCTTCTTATCGTATCGATGTTCCTTCCATATTAGACGGTAATGGCCCAGTAGGTGGCCACGTTTATTGCAGCGGTAGAGGCGCTGTTCAGGTCGTCAAGAGTGCAGGTAAACGGACACCTGGGATACTCCGGCAGGTGGGGCATAGTTTGATCCGGAGCGCCGCACTCGCACTCGGTGTTGGAGGGTCCAATAATACCCCATTTTGCCAGATTATGTTTGCAGCGGCCTAGCCAGTTATCCCTATATCCCAAGTCCCCATATCACAAGTTGAAGCCAATGTCTCTAATGATTAAAACGTTACCCCAAAACCACCGGTCTCTCGAACCAAAGACAACCAACAATATTATGAAACAACTGACCTACATTTTCCTTTCCTCCACACCTCTGAAATATTCACAGCCAACAACACTGCTACATAGCGATCTTTAATTTAAAATCGGCACGTAATTGCTATGTGTGCGGTTGTAATACCTACCTTTTTATTATCAATGGAGCTCGCGTTTCGGTTCGGAATTTTATTCGCCTACTTATTGGTGATGGGCTCCGGATGTTTATAGTCTGCCTCTTCCCTTTCAGTTGGTGTTTCGAAATGAAAATCAATTATGGGAAGAAGCAAGGCATCTGTGTTTACCAGTCTTTTACCATTTATTTTGGGCCAGTGCAGCATGTCCTCTTATTCGCTCCGTCTCTGCATATCATTTATATTCTCAAAATATCATAATCTGAAAACACCATAATCGCAAATCATCACGTCATTATCAATACATCATATTCTCAAAACATCATATTTTCAAAATATCACATTTGCAAAACACAACATTCTTAGGATACCACATTCAAAGTACAGTCCTCAACATTATAGCAAAAAACTAAAACTTAAAACTTAAAGTTTTAGTTTTACTAAAACTTTATCAGTATCAGCCGTCATTTCAGAATTGGTTCCCTTCACCAGCCAAATCACCCATTTTCCATTAGTAAGAAGAGATATAATTTTGATATAATGAAACTGAGATAAAACTGTGATCTCCAAATTTTCTGCCTAGGATGGTAAGCCTATTATTAGCGACAGGTACATGTCTCGGACGCGTCAATAGACGCCTGCGTATTTGAATTTGTTTGTGCAACGGTTCATTTAAAGAATAGATTTTTGTTTTTATGTTGCGTTGTTTACATTCCACCTGGGAGTTCGGAGAACGATTATATGATTTTGTTTAGGGTAATAGAAAATATGTGTAATAGATATAGACAAGTGATTGTTATTGGAGATTTTAATTTACATTCTTGTCCTGTAAATATTAGCAATTATTATGAATGCTTCATGTCATATTGCGAGTTCACTCAAAGTAACATGGTGCCCAATGTCTTAGGCCGACACCTGGATTTGGTTCTGAGTACGGGTTTTAGCGGAGAAGTGTCAGTGGTGTTGGCGGACGACGCGCTTGTTCCAGTCGATCCGTACCACCCGCCACTAGCGGTGTGCGTGCGCCCCGCGCCCTCAACCCCCGCGCCTTCTCCGCCTTCGCCCGCTGCCGAGTCCGAGTCCCTCTCTAACAGCGCGTGCAATAACAGACCGCAGTGGAATTTTTATAGAGCCGATTATGAATTATTGTATTCGACGTTAACTTCTGTTGACTGGAGTACAATGTATGAAATGCATGATTTGGGAGACATTTTAAATTTATTTTATTTGAAATTAGGCCGTATTTTAGACGAATGTGTACCAAGGAAAAAGTTTACCCAGGGAAACTCACGTTATGTGTATCCCGAATGGTACACCGGAGAGATTATTAAAGAGATCCAAATTAAAGCAAAACTTCACAAACTGTTTAAAAAATCGAAACGTGATTGCGATTACGAAGAATACGCTAAATGTAGGGCCCGGATAAAAAAGTCTATAGAAATTGCACACAGAAACCATAAAAATAAAATTCAAAATCAGTTCGCTAAAGATCCAAAGTCATTCTGGCAATATATTAGGTCAAAAAAAAGTAGAGTAAATAGGCAGAGTATTATAAAAGATGGGCAAAATCTCACTGATGAGCAGTGTGCTAAGGAATTCGCAGAATTTTTTGAGTCAGTATACAGTCAGGAACCACCGCAACTAGACGTTCAGGCGGCGATGGCGGAGGCCAGCAACGCTACTAGTGCACGGGTACATATAGACACCTTGAGTCTCAAAGATGTGCAGGATGCGCTGAAGAACCTCAAGCCGAAACGATCATCTGGCCCTGATGGTATACCAGCGTTTCTCTTTAGAGATTGTGCTAGAGTTTTAGCAAGCCCGCTGCATTACATATATAACATGTGTTTAAAGCAGTCGACGTTCCCGGATCAGTGGAAGACTACACGTGTCGTTCCAGTACCCAAGGGTAGGGCAGGTCCAGATGTCAGCGGTTATAGACCAGTTGCAGTGTTGTCGACGCCGGCAAAAGTTTTTGAAGCCGCTATTCAACGCTGCATACAGGAGCAAGTCCGAGCGCAACTGTCGGACGCGCAGCACGGCTTTCGGCCGGGACGCAGCACTTCCACCAACCTGCTTAACTTCATGGCACAGGTTATTCCGGCAGTTGACGCTGGAGTACAGGTAGACGCGGCGTACTTTGACTTCAAAAAAGCCTTCGACACCGTGGACAATGATGTCTTATTAAGGAAGCTGGCAGATGTAGGATGTACTCCACACTTGCTACAGTTCTTTGTCAGCTATATGAGGGACCGCCAACAGTACGTTGACTACAATGGGTACGAGTCGAAGCCGTACTTCACCAGGTCCGGAGTAAGCCAGGGTAGCAATTTGGGGCCTCTTGAATTTATCATAATGATAAACAGCTTGCCGGAGGTCGTCAGACATGGCTCATGTTTATTGTTCGCAGATGACCTCAAGTTGCTACTCGAGGTAAGGGACGAGTCTGACTGTGAGCGACTCCAGGGTGACATTGATAGGGTGGTGAAGTGGAGCCATGACAACAAGCTGTACTTCAACGTGTCCAAATGCTCGGTAATATCCTTTAGTCGTGCGCGCACTCCTGTCCGCTATGAGTACAAAGCAGAGGCGGTACCCATGCAGCGAGTAACGCAAGTGCGTGATCTAGGGGTGTATCTCACTCCAGATCTTACGTTTCGCGAGCATATAATTGAGATATGTAAGAAAGCGTACAGAAACCTTGGCTTTGTACTCAGGCAGTCGCAAGGGTTCACTAATATTACGACTATTAGGGTATTATACGACGCTCTAGTCAGGAGTCACTTGGAGTATGGTGCTGTCATATGGGCTCCACATGAAGCCAAGTACTCTGTCATGCTGGAGCGCGTACAAAACAAGTTCACGCGTCACTTGTACTGCAGACTGTACGGGGTTTATCCATTGTACCCGCTGATGTACCCCACCCTGTTTGTACTGGGCATGGTCGGGTACAATGAATTGAGGGTGCGACGACAATTCACTCTTGTCGTCTATTTAATAAAATTACTCCGGGGCAAGGAGCACAACCCAGGAGTGCTTCAGTGCTTGCGGTTCTCTGTTCCAGACCGCTACGTGTGGAGGCGGCGGCGCCCGCCACTGCTGGCTGTGCCAACTGCCAGAACCAACCTGCTGGCTAAAGCACCTCTCACGCGAGCAATTCGTACTGTTAACGGAATTCAGAATAGGTTGGACATTTTTTCGTGTTACTTTAGTGAACTTGCAAAGGTAACTTTAAATATAATATGTTACGAAAGCATTAATTAGTGTAATTTTAGGTTTATTGTTTATTTTATGTTTATTGTTTCTTTTATGGTTTTACTTTTTAATTTTTGACTGTAAAACATTTTTAAGTTAATTTTGTATAAGGTTAGGTTGTGTAATTGTTAGTTATGTAAGGTTATTTTAAATAGTTATTAAAAGTAGTCTTAGCTATCGCATTAGGTTTGTAACCTGTAATGATAGTATAAGAGTTTTAAATAAATAAATAAATAAATAAATAAATAAATTATTTAAAACAAAGAAGTTGGCAGAGCTTTACATGCTGATGCTTTCTTATTCCCCTAAGTCCTTCATTCTTGTACTGGCTTTATTTCAAAAAAAAGTAGATATCAGAATACTGAAGCAATTGTATGACGCGACGTAAGCTTAAAAGATTATGACCATTATGAATATCCAAGTCGCATTATCTATCACCGTTTACGGTACGAACAAATCTGAAAACGGTCTCAAACACAATTAGATAAACGCTCAAAATAGCACACTCAGTCAGTAGCCCACAAACAATCGTAACTAAAACAATCTCAGACAAAAAAAACTAAAAAGAGGAAATCATACCCGTACCTGTAGCGCACCGGACATTACATAAAATAATGTTCACGTGCGAACATTGTACGAATTAAAATATACGCTCGAAACACCTGCACGATTATGCAATTTTAGAAATCATAAAAAGTACGTATTTCTATAACTTCACGGCTGTATAGCCTAAGGGGGTAATCAGAGTAATTTGAGTATTAAGTAGGCATCCGCTTTCTGCGCTTAGGGTCGCTTTTTTCGTGTGTCAGATAGGCTTTCTTTTGACTCACAGGAAGGAAGAAAGAAAGTTAATAGGCTTGTTTCTTGACCAGACATAATACTTCATAGTAGTTATCTACATTAAAAGAAACTTCATCAGGAAATACTCTATCATCGTGTAACAAAGTAGTAAGTCCAAAGTCTTTTTATGAACAGGTAGTAATCACTATCTTGTGAATCATCTCAACGTAAGTTACAACAAACATTAATGAATCTAGCAAAGTGCTCATTGAAACAGAACGCATTGAATTGAACCAATCAAGGTCTTCTTCTTCTTATTGTATCGATGTTGCTGCCGTATTAGACGATATTGGCCAATCAAGGTTACTTTGAAAGACTGCAGTGTGCTTTTTTACATAATTCGTTTACTGGTATCAATTTAAATGTTCCCTTAGGTTAGTAGCACGGAAAGAATTTTGATGAAAACACCTTTAAGTACACCCCAGTTGCATTCAGGCAACAACTACAAATAGAAAGAAGAAAAAAGGAATAATAAATCTGTATGAAATAGCCTACAATCGCAATAAATCGTGAAAAGTGGAAGGAGGGAAGGGAGTCTTTTGCCCAACAGTGGGACAACATAGTCTCATAATAATAAAAAAAGACCGATAAATACAAATAAAAGAAGAGAAGAAAGATATTATATTGTGATATTATTAATGATTACATTAATAAGAATGTAACTGTGGAAGCATAGCATTGTTAGCAATATTAAAATCAAACAAGCGTACAAAACAGACGATCATTACATGTAGCTTGAAGCCCGTGAGTCTGCCAACCAGTCTTACCAATGGGTATCGTGCTACCCAGCAACTGGATAGTGGAGGAAAGATAGGCAATAGATCCATGTAAACTACTGATATTCTACTGCATCCAGTTATACTGGAAGTCTGACCCAACATAGCTCTACTATGTTGGGTCAGACTTAATCTTTCCTTTAGACTGACTTTACTCAAAAGACTAGGCGATCATAAAACAAAAAAAATATTTTAAATCTTCCACAGTTCATTGCACTATGAAAGCACAGCAGCTGTTATTTATGAAGTAATTTATAAAAACTGTATGGCATGACGCAACACATCAGTAACTCCAATCATCATTTACACTGTAATATCCAAATCGTATTGCTAAAAACCACATGTAATTTGACCAGAAACCATCACACGCATCGCAATCACTCTTTTATTTTAGAAAATTGTATACACAAACATGAATTTGGTGAAAAGTTCATTCACAAATATAGACCAATTTATTTTGACAGACGGACAAAAGAGGAACTGGGTTGCGGAGGTCAGATAGGCAGTCCCTCTATGTAAAATACTGGTATTCCCTTGCATCCGGTTAGACTGGAAGCCGGCCCTAACATATTTGGAAAAAGGCTAGGCAGATGATTTTGGACAAAAGAGGAACTAAACTTGAATTAGTATTGAATGTGACAGTTACGTGACAGATCGGTGAAGATAGTGGTGCCCTTTATGAAATGACTGGAAGCCAACCCTAACATATTTGGGAAAAGGCTAGGCAGATGATGATGGACAAAAGAGCAACTAAGCTTGAATTAATATGGAATCTGACAGTAATGTGACAGATGGGTGAAGATAGTGGTGCCCTTTATGAAATGCCAAGACACAGTGGACAGTTAGTAGTAGTAAGTATCAATGAGTAGAAATGACCAATCAAGTACCACCTAGAGCCCTCGATGCAACTTGTACACATTACAAACGTTTAGACTGGTCGCGACGATTCGCCCTACATACAGAACGGAAGTTTCCAACTAGACAATTACTTTAAATATGATAATTATCGTCCATTTTGGTTAAACGAGAAAGATGTGAGATTATTATATTGATGATGATTTGGTAATTGAGATGCTGTGATTTGATTTTTAGTTCGTTTCAAAACTACTCTTCAATTTCTTCCGTTATTTCTAGACTTAATGCCTACCTGTTTTTGGGATAATAATCTTCTATTATATTGATTAGATTTCCTACATTTATGTTAAAAGTTTACTAAATAAATCAATGTTGTAATTCTTAATATCGATACAAAAATATGTCTGGGTAGCGACGAAATGCCCATTCTTTATATTTTTACAACGATAGATCACTTGACGACAATACACGCAAAGTTTTTATGATGTAAGTAGTAATTCCAATATTTCATCGTTGTAGGTAAATCTCTGCTTGACCCTTCAAAATTACCGGCGTGACGGCTCAGTATGATAGCACACATACTCAAGACGAAAAGAGATATAATAATATTAAATTATACATATTTTAGTTTCGCATTCGAGCCAAAAGAAAGTATAATATTATAAATAATTATGCGTGTGTTAAATTCACGCCTTTATTATTTTAAGATATGGGCAGAATTTGTAGTAGAAAACATTTAGACTTTTTGATTTCTCTGCCTAGCACCACCCTAGAAGTTTTCTGACCTAGTGTGGCCCGCTTTGCTTAAAGGAACTGGCTGTGCCCTCGTTACGATGCATAGTACTTGTGGCTTCATTGATGAAACTAGAGAATCAATCGATACTTGTAAAACGGTAGTATTAAGTGAATACTAAAGTTCATTTGATAATGAGATATAAACTTAATTTAAAAATTATAATATACTAATGAAAATATGTAGCAAATATTACAAAAGGTGAAAGAATCTAAGAAGAGAATAATGGTTAAGAAGAATGACCAAAACAATCTAGTGTCTATTTTGAAGGTCTTTTTCAAATTTACAAAGCGACCCGTTTTGAAAACGATGATATAAGTGAAGAACAGAAATCAGAAGACACCAATCAATTATAATTTATCAAAAAATAGAAATTGATTGTCATTTAAAATTCTAATCAGTCCATATTACAATCTGAATTATTTTACCGTCGACTTATGCATGATATTACATCACAGTATACGAATATAATATTTCCTGTGGTACAGTAAAATACTAGAATTTCTATTTTCTACATTACGCTCTGTAAGTGTAGCATTTACCGTCACGAAAATTTCACTTAAAATTGTTATCAATTTAGTTACAATTCTTGTTATATTTCAAGTCCCAAAATTCTTCCGGAATCATTTCCTTGGTTCGTAATGCCCCAAAATTGGATGAAAATGTTTGATTTTATCACCCAGTTCATAGAACAGGACCCATAAAATTCAATCTACCCTATAGCAAAATCATCAGCATCATAAAAAAAAAGTATTCCACCTGTAGCCGCTTCTATTTCATTCGTAACACGCACCGAGCCGAGCATTTCGGCTTAAACCCCGAAGTGGGGGGACGGAGAATAAAACCGCTTTCTGACTGTCCCCTCACCACATTTCACTAACCACCGTGAAGGAGTGTAGGACCAAAAAAATGAAGATCTTCCTTGTATTCTTAGTGTGTGTGGCAGCAGTCAGCTGCAAGCCAGCCAGTTCCGATGATGACGTCATCGGTTCCGTCGTTGGGGTGGTCAAGAGTTGTGCCGAGGAGGATACCTGGATGTGCCTTAAGGTGTGTTGTGATCGTGTTTAAGTGGTGTCCCTTGGAGTTGAGCTTTTCGTCTTAAACTTCCTCAAATCCTCAGAAATCTTCTGCAACCTTTTTGGGTTTTCATTCTTTTCAATGTTTGACTTTTTTAACAAGTCTTCATAACTGGAGAAAAATTAATCACCCTTTTGGGTCAAATCTCAGCATTAAATACTTTGACATCCTTCCGTTTTGATTGTGCTACTTCCAAATCACTAACTACTTAAAACTTCTATTTCATTAGCACCCACTTTACCTTAATGTTTCCAATCAATAAAACTTTTTCTCAGTCACTAATTGCAAATAAACTAACAAGCTTTTTGGCATTAATTATAAGTCCAAATCAAATTAATTTAACAATTTTGAATACAATAAACACTTCTTCAAACAATATAGGATAATTGACAACTCAATTTTATAACAAATTATATTTGTCTTTCTCAATTTCATCAAACTTATTTTCATCTCAATGCAAACGTGCGTTAACACTGACTTGCTAATCATTTCACATAATGCTCTGACTGCATAACAAGTTCATGATTTGACAGTTTATGTTGACTAGACCAAACGGCAAATGTTTATACAGCTATTTGCCGCCAACTCACTGGTTGAGTCAGCACAAATACTTGCTTTCTTGTCTAACCAGCTTTCAAGTTCATTGCAATTAAAATATTTGCTTTGGAAACTTGAACCGTGAAGAATGAAGTTGTTGATGTTCTTTTATGATTGGCCATTTTTGGCACACGCTTCAATAAAAAAAACAACTTCAAAATTTAGAATTATAGACAAATTTTTAACACAACATTTTCTTTGCCCACAGGAAAAATCGATGAGATTCTTAGAGAACGCGGCGTCAGCTCGGGAATTGAAACTTGCTGATGGCCTCGCGATCTACAACCTCGGCACCTCTCGCTCCGCCAGGTCCTACGATGCCCTTCCTGAAGAACCTCAAGCCAGGGAGAACCAGGTTGAGGCCAGGCTAGTCGATGCTGCTGCTGACTTCATGGAGAACCATGTCATCCAGCTGCGCATGCCTAAAAGCACTGTTGAGGATATGAAGAGGTCCCTTGAGGAAGGTCAGTATCTTTTATTCGCTTCACCTTATGAGTCTGCAAAATTTCCTCAATTTCAAGTAGTAAGTACGATTGTATGATGATGAATTTAATAGCAAAGAGACAGTCTCTTTGAATGCAGAAATATTAAAATGCACTTGGTCATTTTATGACGCTTAGGTAATAATTTCTAAAAATCAATAAATCTTACGCACAAAATTTTACATAAAAGATGGCTGATCAAAACTCACGGTAATTCCGACAGAAAAGTATTCTAAGCCTCTTAACACACTTCTCATAAAAATAACTCATGCATAATTTTTTTCCCACATAACAAAAATAATTACAAGTGTCACGTCCAATAACGATGCTCGCACAAAAAAAGCAGAGATTTATCACTTCGGAACCTGTATTTAACATCTACCATATCATTAAAGCACAATTCTCGTAAGTGGTCAAATTATTTCAACGAAACAAGTGAAAGTATTATGAGAAATATAATCATGAACAGTTACGAAAAAGATGGACAATGCTACCTTGTTAAAAGGGCAAGGTATTTTCTCAAAGGTTCAATCAAAAGCTCATCAGCATCGTAAAACAAAAGTTCCTTTATTAGCTTATTAACAAAAGTATGACTAAACAATTTCACGGCTCATTTTCGCTTGTTTAAAACAGTTTGTTCTGCCAATTCGTTACAGACCATTATGAAACTGAATATTATGTAAGGCTCATTCTCGCGCTCGTAAAACTGGTTATCCGTAATTTTTTATGATATCGATAAAAAAAAGTGAAGGACTCTCGAATTGCAAGTCATTGTCTTAGAGAAAACCACCTACAAAGCTCTCAATTATATTTCATATTAAACAAGTCACGACATAGACTTGCGTGGTAACATCATAAAAGTAAAAAGTAGTTATATAAAACCTTGCAGTCATGTTCATATAATTCCCTGCATAACTCTCGCCAAATAAATTAAAACATGCCAAAACCTGTTCGGCGTGCTTGAGAATTTTAAAATAGAAAGTACGATCAAAAAATTAATCTGATGTTACACATGACTAGACGATTAAACCGAAACTAATACAGGTACATTACGAAATATAGAAAATTTGAAACGGACATCCGTAACGCAGCTTGGGAAGCTAGAAAACGTCCAAACAAGTCTCTCGAGGGTTTCTCTAACCTATTAACAAGGCTGATTATCGTGGAAAGCGGACGAACTGATTCTGGTTTTTGCTAGATGTCCATACTACTCGTTTACTATGTAGGCTCGACTTGTTCTGAAGTTCCGCTAAGACGGTTCGCGATCGAAATCTCTATTAAGAAACGAGTAAAAGTAACGCTCCAGGCATAATCTTGCTAACGAAATATGGATGTAGGCTTGAAGCTTTCGAATTGGTACCAACAGAACACTTTCTAGGTGAATGGGGTTTGCAAACTCGATGTTACATGGTGAATTTCAATTTCAGTTGGTAAGGACATTGAATCACAATGAAGTTTCCATAGCCGATTAACATTTGAACCTAAATAGTAAATTATCTAAACTGAGCACGGGGCTGTTTTAAATTCAAATAACGACGTTTGCCTACAAACACCTTTTCTTATTCGACCAAGTCCACGTACATGTAGTTTACAGTAACTTTAACTAGAAAGTGTATTAAGTTAATTGAAATTTAGAAGCTTCTGCTAGCGATGTCTACTATTGCCGATAAATGATTTTCAGATAATTTTATCTCACTTACTATTGAGCTTATTTATTCAATATGTATCTACAGTTTACCTATTTGAATGTAAACGTTTCTAAACAGCGGTTAATTGATTGAGCGGTGAATCATAGTAAACTTTAAACATTAAGTTACTTAGTTCATCACAATTCAACACTACCAAATATTTTTTGTGAACATCTGTATCGTCTCTAACAGTTTGGAACTCGTCACAAATTTTCCTCATGAATGCTTTATCATCAACAATGTTCTATAAATCATCTTTATCCTTACAGGCCGTGGCAAGAAGAAGAAGCTGAAGCAGCTCCTCCCCATCCTCGCCCTCCTCCAGCTGAAGATCCAGTCCCTCATCCCTCTGTTCCTCGGAATCATCGCCTTCGCCGCTATCAAGGGTCTGATGCTCGCCAAGGCTGCTCTCCTCGCCTCCGCTCTGGTCCTCCTCAAGAAACTCCTCTCCAAGGGTGAAAGCCATGA
This sequence comes from Noctua comes, assembly GCA_963082995.1. NCBI lineage: Eukaryota > Metazoa > Arthropoda > Insecta > Lepidoptera > Noctuidae > Noctua > Noctua comes. The sequence goes on from OY720289.1 coordinate 9,176,378, forward strand.
AAGCTACGAGGTTGTAGCTCATCCTCACCATGAAGAACACTTCAGCCACGGCGGTGGTGGTGGTGGTGGTCACGGCGGCTGGGGCAGATCCGCTGATGCCCAAAACCTGGCCTACAGTGCCTACTCCAACTAATACCTAAGATTCTAAGTCCCCTAGGGCCATGTTAATCTTCACGTAACTTAGTTTGGACCTCAAAGTAACGATTTTAATTTATTATTTAATAATTTATTTAAATTATTTTATTGTTAATGGTTGAACGAGTGAATCTTGTCTCGAATTGTTTATCAGCATCGCCGGTTTCTTTTTAAATCTTCTCAACGTCTTTCTTTACTTTATTATTACTACATTGTACCTGTTTTTTATTAGTATAATTTTCTTAAAGTACAAATGTATTTACGATATTAATAGCTTTAATTATTATTTTTTGTTCACCTCTAGCCGACTGGCAAAGCCAAGGAGGCTAATATTTTTATTTAAGTATCAATTTTTATGTGTTCATTTCTTACTAGTCGATCTTTTTTCCCTTTTCCTTATATTCTTTTATATAGCTTTTGTAAATATTTTTCGTATCAAAGTATATAAGTAAAATATTATTGTTTGCATCTTCGTTTGTTGTTATATCTATCATATATATGTTATTGTAGAGTATTTATTTCTTAGGTGATGTCTTCGCGTGTACAAATCTTTACTCTTTCTGTTAGCTGTTATAATTTATTTTGAACCACCCAAATAAACTAAATATAACAGTTGTTTTAAAATTATTTTGTGTTATTTGTTCCCCACTTTAATCATCATCTTTTTCATAAGAATCAACATCTTAAAAACACTTCAAATGCAGTTAGGATTTGAAGTTTCTTAAATTGTAAAAGTTTAAACAAATTTTATGTGTCACAACAAAACATTCAATACTTTCGGGTTACACGATAATTTTATGAAATAATTTGCTCAAGGAAAATCGATATATATTATCTTTGAAAAGCATCTAGTTCACTTTTATCGGATCTTCATGGCGATAACCAAAACTAAATCAGTGAGTTTTCTAATATCTACAATTAGGTTTTCATCCGGTTTATAACGTTAATCATTAAGTAAATTAATTCTACTTAGCTTCATTGAATGTTTTCTATTGTTTTCATTACCATTCATCCATTTTACTGCAAGACCAAAGATCAAGTTATCATTATGCATCATCTTCACGCCCTTATTACTTGGTTTCCTTGCTACAAATTTTTAAACAACTTTTTCTACTGATTAAAATTTCAATCAGACTCTAAAGTATGCCTACACAATATGCTTATCAAGCCTGCTCCTCAATGGGTCACAGACATTCTTTAGCAATGACCTAGCAAGCTTGCGACCAGTCGCTACTACTATTCTATCTAGAGACTTTGATACCATACGTAGTACTATTCTTGACGACCTAAATGGTAGGTTAACGACCGTGTGAGAGAATTGTGAGTTTGATTCCGAAAAGATAGTGAGTTTACTAGTTATTGTTATTTTTTAGATTTGATCTTCATAAGATGGTTTAGTTTGTTTTAGTGAATCTTTAGAATTGTAGCTGAATGTTTTAAATTTGAAGTTTACTTTTGAGATACTCAAGGAGCACGATTCCTACATTATGTGTATTTGGATCACTTTCTAAGGATACGTTATTCTAGGTAATAAAATTACTTTAGAGTTCCTTATAGTTGCTGGTGTTGCTGTAGCTGATGCAGCAACTAATTTAATATCTCAATTTTCTCTCTTACCTCCAGCATAAACGGGTCATAATTAACCTTTCCTTATTTCTAGTATTTTTATTTTTTAGTAGCACAGAAAGCATAATTTTGTCTAACCATATATTATTATGAGGTTTCGGAGTATTTGTTTATTTTTAATTTATGAGAGAAAGCCTCATTATATGACTTAATTAATTAGGAGAAAAGAGTTTACAATCCAATTTGGAGTTCAACTGAACTTGTAATTTAAAAAGCGTAACGTTGAGTGTAATGTTGATACAAACACAGATGCAGAGTTATTATTATTTTGAGTGTCAGAAATAATTGGATAGCTTACAAGTTTGACTTGAAGCTTAAAATACAGTTGTGTTTTAGGTGTAACCCAAGACCTCTAATATTTCGGATTCATATGCGTATTGCATAATTATAACTTGCTTCGGTGAAGGAAAACATCGTGAGGAAACCAAACCAGAATGCTTGAGAGATTTTGCTCGACGGCATGTAAAGCCAAGTCCGAGATTTGGGGGTGGCATAAAACTCGGAAACCAGGTTAGGTACCAACACACAACAAAGAAAAAAAGGTGTAAAAAGTTTTTTTGACAATAAGATAAATAAATACAATAAAAGGAAAATAATATAAGGTAGATTAGAGATATAGTATAACGATGATGAAGTTATCGAAAAGCTTCATTTTCTTATAGAAATACGATTGAATCGTTAAGGCACGTTAAACAAAACGTGTACTTGTAGTCCTTACATGAAACAGTATGACTAATATCATTTCAATATTTACTTTAAGCATATAACGTCCATCTTTCGTAACTGTTTAGCTGCAATGTTTAACCAGCTCTTCAGCTTAAAAGCGGTAGTATAACTAACAAGTTTGCGGTATCTGCATGCCTGTAGTACTGTTTGGCAAGTACAAGTAACACTAACGCCATCAATACTTTGCCAAACAGTAAAATTTACGGTTCTATTTAGTGCCTCAGAGATTGAAAAAAGTTGCCAATTTCAAAATATCATCAAATTGGTCATCGTCTGCGAATCAAGGGTGAAAAGTAGCATAGAACAGGTGGCAGGCAGGTAAATATTAAGGCTAAGTATCTGTTAAAATGCTTTATGATCGATCAACTCCTTGAGGCCTGAAAAGTTAACAGACAGATTGAAACAGTTACTTTCGTATTCATCATTTAATTGTATAGATGTATCAACATGACCTATCCGAACCAATCGTCTATTGTTTCTGAATCCAATACACTCGACGCCACACACGGCATATCATTTCACTCCGCAATACCAATTACCAATAAAATTCCCACACCATACACCATAATATCCACATAATTTAATAGCATTAAACTACAGAAGCTAAACAGAAAGTGCACAATCCAAACAATGGTTCGTAAAACAATAGCTTTCAATTTCTAAAAGCGTGCGCTCTTTGACAAGACAAGACACAAATACTTAATGTAGTCACGCCTTTGATACTACACAGGTATTCCAATTTACACATTCCGTAACATGGTGGTCTAGATTTTGAAGTTGTTGAGGAAGTAATGTCTCTTTTAGATACAACTTTTACCTTTTTTGGAGATTATCGTGTAGACGAATTTTGGCAGACGCAATAACTATTTTTGCTGGTCAAAGATGTAAATGATTAATTAAATTCTGAAGATGATAAGACACTAGATTTGGAAGTTTTGGATGGACTTTTCTCATGGATGATACAAACATATAGGTCGTATTCAACAAGACAAGACAATACAAATAAATGCTTAATGTAGCCATGCCTTTGATTCTACAAAGATATTCTAATTAACACAGTCCGTATCACGGTGGTCCAGATTGCGGAGTTGCTGAGGAAGGAAAAGAATAAAGAGAAATTACTTTATCTCTTTCCAGAGATTTCGATGAAGATATTTTGGCAAAAGAAACTCATACTTCATTAGTTTCGGATGTGAAAAATTAAGTAGATCTCAAAGATAATGTAGACGTACGAGACGCTTTCAAAGAAAATAAAAGCTTATGTAATACTTACACGTCTGTGATACTACACGAATTCCAATTTACACGTACCATATCACGGTGATCTAGATTTTTAAGTTGTACAAGAAATAAAGTTTCTTTTAGAGTTGACTTTAACTTTATTTCCGGAGATAATGATGAACATACTTTGGCAAAAGCAATACTTTTTGGGCTGGTTAAGGAAACAAATAATTAATCAGATCCTAAAGGTGATGATAAACTAGATTTGGAAGTTTTGGACGGACAAAAGGAAACAGAAGGAATTATTTTTACACATTCCGTAGAATTTGGTGGACAATTAATCCTTGATTGGTCTAAGTAAACGGTAATTAACTGCACCTTGAGTATGATGGGACATTAGACTTAGAAGACAGTTACGGACACTGTTATCGGAAATTGAAATTAATGGGCGGCTTGGTAAAGTGAATAATTTATCAGATCCTCAGGATGGTAAAAGAAAGATGTGGTCGTAGATAAGTTTTAAAGAAAATGGTACGCTAAATAGACAGCCGAATTTAAAAAGCCAAGCCACCAAATACGTATGATGCGGTCTTTACTTCCTTCTAAATTCTTTTTCTTTTCCGTCGCATTTTCTTTCATTGAGTTAATCTTTAAGTCCATTCTCTAAGAATTGCTACATTATTACCAGCTCACTTACTTAATTGACTCATTACAGTTAGTTTCAATACACTTCATGCTACACTCATGGAAGTAATCAATTACCAACAAAGTTAAACAAATTAATTTACCTCCTTATCCGTGACTCTATAATCATTCTGATTGCTACCTAGCTGGTGGTAGCAATCATGACCTGCATCCACAACTTCCTGAAGATGCGCAGAATCGCGTGCATAAATTGTATGTAAGTCATCATTCGTTGCCATTTCCTTTGCGTTTCCTCTAATGTTACGAAGAGGAAATCACGCACGTTGAGTTGTTTGGAACATGCTTGCTGGGTCATGGCTGAATCTAGGACTATGGTTGAATTCGCTTACAAGCAATTTTGGTCACGCATAAAATCAAGCTCTTTTCACAAAGGTGTAGGCTACGTACCAGCTCTGCTACTCACATCTAAAAGATAATTTTGGTTACACTCAACTAGTCTACTATTATAAAAGTGTAATAGGTATTAGGTAACCCTTTTGTGTAAGACGAAACTTATATCCATATTCTGGCGCCATTCCATCTTCCAAGCTCAGCGTGTTGTGCTGACGCTGCCGCATCGCCTGCGGAGAACCTCGAGTGGCGTAAATATAGTGCCCTTGCGGGTATTTATATTTTCGAGCCGTTATTGGCTTTGAAGCCCTCGAGGAGTGAGGTTTGTTTGACGCTTCCTGTGACCTTGGACAAAAGCTTAGCACTCTATACAGCGTGGCAATGCCGCCTGTCTCTTGGTCTCTTGGGCCAGTTGAGGAATTTTTCGAGGCTATGTTTTAGGTTTTTGCACATTTAGGTTATTTTATTATAGACTAGCTGTTGCCCGCGACTTCGTTCTCGTGGAAAAATATACATAAAATAGATAAAATAAATAATAATAATGTCTATAAAAAAAAATTACAACCAACTACAAAAAGTATAATTTTACCGGGATCGAACTTGCGAAATGATGCACGTAAAGCGGTCATGAAACCATTTCTCTATTTGCTTCACTGACATATACTTTGAAACAGACGTTGTTACGCATATCATGGCTGAAACGATAAACAATTGAACAATACTAACATAATGCAATATTGCTCATCCCCTTAAGCAAGTAGCGTAATAATATATAGCCTAACATTTGAAGAAGCCTATTGCAGATATTTGTGCAAAATTTGAACAGGATCTATGCAGTAGTTTTTGCGCCAAGTCGGAACATCGGACCGGATTTTAACGATTTTATTATATGTAGAAGAGAAGAGAAGAGAAGAAATAAACCTAATATTATCACTATCAAACTAATTCATAAAAAAATCGTTGCTGGGCAAATTACTGTGGGCTCCTATCTTCTCAGTTTTACTTAAAGATAAATTCCATCTTAATAATAATTTTTATTTGCCACTACGTACAATTAACTACAAGAGCTCGTGGCTAAATAATAACAGCCACTCGGGTTGATCTTTAGCTAAAGCCGTGCTTGCCTAGGTTGGTCTGTGGATGGGTGACCACCCATTACATACCGAGTTTTCTCCGTGCCTCGGAAAGCACATTAAGCCATTGGTCCCAGGTGATCTTTGACAGTTATTAGATAGTCAGTGGCCCAAAAAGTCTGACAACCAGTCTTACCAAGGGGTATTGTATTACCCAGTACTAACTGGGTTGAGGAAGCCCACCCCAACATAGCTGGGAAAAGGCTAGGCAGATGAGATGTAGAATCAACTTCACAGTATTTATGTCTATATAATTGTTTGCTGCATGGCTACGGTAAGTTTCTAGTTCGACGCTAAGCGCTAGCGTCTGACCTCAACAACCCTTTGGGAAATCGAGGTTTCTCAATGTTGTGATGTAATTGTTTTAGAGACGCTGCATTCATTCCTTTTATATGGCTGTATTCCATAAGCTACGCTACGAACATTCGTAGAGGACTAAAAGTAGATTTTTTTCATATAAGTTTTCAAACTGTCACGGTCATTAACATTATCATTAATCATCATCATTATCATTTTTTACTTTTTAATTTCCATTATTATAAGTTTTTTGCTTTCATTTTCATTTTCTTTTTTTTTCATGTTGCAATTTTCGGAACTATTCAGATTCGAAAATATAAAAAAAAAATGCCGGTGTACCCTAGTGTAGGTACTTGTGTGAGGCATCAATAGATTTCATACAATCCAATGTGACGTGAGGTCACACAACAAGCGGTGTATGATAAACCGTTTAAAAGTTATTTTTATTAATTTCTTCTCTAATAGAAACAGCCCAAAAGCATAAAATTAAAAATTCACCCCTTAAGAGGAGCTCTTGGCTAAATAATAACAAACAGCCGCTCGGGTCACTCTCTAGGTTAAGCCGCGCCTGCCTAGGTTGGTCCGTGGATGGGTGACCACACATTACATACCGAGTTTCTTCCGTGCCTTGGAACGAACATTAAGCTGTTGATCCCAGCAGTCATTTCTAAATCATTGACAGCCGTTACAGGTAGACAGCGGCCCCAAAATTCTACACAACCAGCCTTGCCAAGAGATATCGTTTTACCCTGTACTAATTGGGTTGTGGAGGTTAGATAGGCAGTTGCTCCATGTAAAATACTGGTATTCAGCTGCATCTGATTAGATTGGAAGCCGACCTTTGAAATAAGGTCTAAAATAAGTCACTAATTTTCGTTTTTATTACAAACTATTACTCGAAACCTAAACGAATGGCTCTTAAACTTCACCATGAATGTGAAACCATTAATTATCGAATCATCGAACACGATTTATGAGCGTCGAAGCTAACGGTTCTTTCTAATAATTAAAAATGATTCTCGTTTGTAATATCAAATTTCTTAGGGCCTGTCAAGCGATAGTTTAAGATATGGTGACCTACTAAATCCATACCTACTACCTAAATAATTCTCTTATGTGAGAGATTAAAAATACTCGTTACTAATAAAAACTTAGCAAAATAAAAAATAGTGCCATCTAGCAAAAACAAAAGATATTTAAATGAAAGACTTTCTTCGTGAATGCCTTGTAGTTTCGCAACTTCAATCGTAATTTTAACTATAAAACTAATTGAATTTTTGAAACGTTGAAATTATAGCAATTTTTTTAATCTGAAAGACAACAATTTTTGTTGCCATGAATAACAACTGAACTAAACTAAAATTGATGTTATTCTTCAGTCTACACCAAACTGTTCGGTATTTATTTTGAAAAAAATATAGTTTAAAACAGCGCCATCTCTTGTTACTCGGCAGAACTTTTTTCACGGCCACATTTGTTTACATCGTCAAGTTTGCAAAGCGAACAAAAGTTCAAGGTTCTACCGCAACGCGGGCGCAATCATGAGTCGACGAACTCTGTGAATTTATTTTATTTGTACGTTTTTCAACTAGATTGTTGCACTTATGTTAGTTTTTGTGGTAGTCTAGTAATGAATGAATTTGTGTAGCAATTTGGTGTTGGTTTTTAGTATCCAGTTTTGTTTTTTAATGGTTTTCTTAATGAATCTCTGTCTAGATCTGATGATATTGTATATTTGAGTGCTTGCATTATTATCATAATAATCTGTGCAAAGTAGATCGAAGTATAGCCATAGGTTTGGGTTATTATTCACGGTTACCAATTTAAAAGGTATATTAATTGCTTAGATACTTCGTATACCATGAATATGTGCCCAAAACTATCAAGTAACTATCACTAGGTGACAAAAATTATTCAAGTTTAAATTCATAGACAAAAAAAAATAATACCAAGATTCTACTTTTATTATTCCAACATTGCTGTATCTTGTTTTATCAATAAAACTACGTTTTCATTCATAAAACGAGCTTTACCAAGGTTACGCGCTCGCGCAACAATGAATGAAACCGTCGGTCATGATTGTCTTTTTGTTGCAACCGTCGTCGCATAGATGGCGTTGTTTTTTGTTTTTTTCTTTGCGAAACTCGGTTACTGTGGCAGTGCATTTACACTGGTTGTCGTCTTATTTTTATGTTGTGAGGTAAGCAGTTATTTGTTATTTAATAGTGTTTCGTGTTTTGTTTGCTAGAAGATTTTTTAGTTTGTGTTTGTTTTTGATGTTTTGTTTGATAGTGATAGATAGGTTATTATTTCTATGACTATTATTTATTTTTCGACGTGATTAGAGTAGAGTTAATTTTATAATTTAATAATTAATGCAGTTTGGATGTAATTAACTGTAGAGTATCTAGTAAATTGAGATGCGTCGGCTGTGGTTGTTCTTATGAAGAATAGATAGAAATTCTAACTAAACAGAGCTTTAAAGTTCCTGTATAATGATAATATACTCAATGTACCCCCGTAGTTGACATCCGACATGCCAATCTTTGCAAGGTGCCACATTTCTAAACAAAGTGATTTATAAGTAAATTTTATTTACGTCCTTTTATTTTCAAATAAAAAACTTTGAGTTCAAAACACCATCTTCTGGGTTTTCTAGATTTTCTGACACTACCAAAACGATCTAAGAAGAAAAGTAAATTACTGTCCAAATGGCTCAAAGGAAAGCTTATCCAAGACACCACAACATCTGCCCACCCCAACAAACGTAGCATGAATATAATTTCTCTGTGTGTGCCGTCCGTTTTCCTTACACGCACAGAACTTGTTCACAACCGGCTAGTTCCTGCTTTTCCAACCTACTTTACAAATATCAGGTATTTTCTCTTTTATAATGATTATATCCTACAGATTGGAAAGACTGTGTCTTGGTTATAAATATCTCCACTTGTTAAGTAAAATATTTGGAACTGGCCAATGATCATTAAAATGGCACTATAACATAATATCACGCCTGTAATCCCCGAAGGGTAAGGCAGAGGTGTACCTAATAGTACACCCAAATTTCGTCAGTTATTTTTAAGTCTCATGTAAATGGGGGCGAGCCTATTGTCATTGTCCCTATAAAAGTCTGCACAATGTCTTTGGTTAATTAATAATGTATAGTCGCAAAAACATCAAGCTACCACAAACTATCAAATTTCTCCAAATGATTTTAAACCATAAAATGTTTTAGTTAAGTTCAAAATCGAATGAAAAACTTTGACAGTTTGTAATTTGTTGTAACCTGATGCGCTGGCGACTGTACTTAGCCTAGCACATGACACTGCTGGATTGGACTTCTTAGCTGCGCCATAACCACCTGTCCTCCGACTTCAGCATCCAGTCTTACCCAGCCACCTTTTCAAGATCGTCAGTCGATCTACCTGGGGGGATGAGGGGCTGCATCTAGCTTTGATAATACTATAAGAAGTTTGTGCGACCCATTTAGCAGCGCGTACATCTTTATGGTCCTTCGAGCCGGATTTTGAATTACGTGCTGAATGGGTCGCACACAAAGTTATGGTAGGGCCAGCAAAGAAGGACTCAGCAATCTTTTTATTGGTAATGTCTGGTAATCTACCTGATGTTGGGTTACGGAAACTCATATCTTATTGTGCATTTGAAGTTTTAAATCTATCAATCACGGAATTTTACTCAAATACCTTGTAAATGGAAATCTCTTGCCTAGATTGGTCCGCGGATGGGTGGACCACCCATTCCATACAGAGTTTCCTCCATACTTCGGAAAGCATGTTAACATCACGTTGTAGATCTTCAGACAGTCGTTACAGGTAGTCAGTGGCCCGAAAGACTGAAAACCAGTCTTACCAAGGTATTACCCAGTGCTAACTGGGTTGTGTAAAATACTGGTATTCAGCTGCATCTGATTAGACTGGAAGCCGGCCCCAACAAAGTTGGGAAAAAGCTAGGCAGATGATGAGTAGTAGTAGTTAGCAGGATTTTTACCCAATGACCTTGTAAATGCCGCAGGAATCCGTTGAATGCGAAAAACACAAGACCGGTCGATGCGACGGAACTTGCTAGAGGTCTATGTCAGCGATGTCTCGGCTGAAATGATGATTAATGTTTTGTGTGTTGACATCAAAACCCCGAAGCCAAGTGCTGAAAATATGCTAATTCTGCTCTTGGACATCCAATCCCACAGAGTAATAACTAGAAACAATCCAAAATTGTTTCTTTAGTGTATTGAATCCTGCGTTCCGAAGCACAGCAAGCCTGCAAAAAAGTTAAGTGCTGTATACGTCTTAATTTCGAATTAACATTGAATTTATTATAGTAATGCACGGCTTAATAAAATTATTAAGAGAGAGTTTCAAAACATGATTATAAAGGTACTAAAAACACATGTTTTTTTGTAGAAATTAATGCATCATAATTACATTAAGAGAGTAAGTTGCGTTTCTCTAGTGAGATGCGGACTGTACGCGTACAAGTGACCTAAGGAGGAGTGCTGGCAGACCAACTACAGCAGGGTGGACAACATACAGAAGATCGCCGTTTACGCATCGTTCACACCAAAAGTATTGTCCGCTGCCGACTGTGAGTATGCTCAGTGTCACAACGCACTACGTAATAGCCTGTAGTCGGTTCGGTGCGATCGAGAAGTTAAATATATAATTATAGAAAAGCGATAAACTGCGTAACGCTCGCTCACAGTCAGCGGCCGACAATACGTTTGGTCTGAACAATGCCTTAGAGGTGATTGAACTTCACACAGACCACAGGAAATCCACACTCGGTAGTGGCTGGAAAAAGTGAAGATGATAAAATTTATAGTCAACTATGGTAAAGCCTAGTACAAAATGGAGGAGGTCAGTTTTGATATTCTGCATTTGAAGAAACATAACTAGGTGGAACAAAGCTAATTAGGTACCGACAACATTCAGATGATGACGACAAAGCAAAATATGAAGTTCAAATATTTATGTGTGTGATTCCAAAAGCTCCTTGTATGTATGGAAGCAAGCTCAAAATTAAAAGGTAAAATGGCAAAATTGTTTTTATGTAGATTTAATTCCTTGCCTATCTTCCACACATACCAACATCAGCCGCGAGCTACGATGTGGTGTCACTCGCCCACAGATCGTTGAACCATACGCATACCTACATATTTATTTTGTAAATTTTTCTTTTGTTAAAATTGTTAAAATCGATATAAGATTTTAAACTATCATGGTCTATTGTTAATACTAGAAACGGGATATTAACGGGTTTTATTCTTTTTTAAACATGGTAAATATCCCGTTTCTTGTATTAATAATATTGTTAAAATCATATTCGCATCATTCTTCCACCCCGTCTTTGTCCACGTGAAGCTCAGTACCGTCTACATATTTGTAGAGAAACTTTTACAACTATCTCTGTCATAATGAACGCGGATATCGCTTTGCATTTTGGGACCTATTTTTGATGTTTTTCACTGTGGTTTTTCTTCGTGCGCAGGAAAGTAATAAGTTTCATGGACAGAAAGAAAGAAAACATATTTATTTGGTACATGCCACAAGTGCACACAATAAACAAAAAAAAAAAAAAACTTAAAAGGTTATTATGAATCGTCAAAGTTTTAGTTTCGAGTTTCCTAAGTTCCTCGGAAAGCACGTTAAGCAGTTGGTCCTGGCTGTCATTTGTAGATCTTTAACAGTCGTTACAGGTAGTAAGTGGCCTGAAAGTCTGACAACCAGTCTTACCATGGGGGTTCGTATTACCTAGTACTAACTGGGTTGTGGAGGTCAGATAGGCAGTCGCTCCGTCTAAAATATCTCTTAGCAATGGCCATAACAACCTTAGTACCTAAGTAAAACATACTGTAAACAAGATGATACAAGTAAAATTTTACTTTTATCGCAATACGAACGTGCGCGATGAGTGATTTCACCGTAGTCTACTCAGTGTACACCTTTCTCTGTTAGGGGCAAATGTCCGACCTGGATATAAGGAAAGCTGTGTGGTGTATGTTATAAGCGAAAGCGGTGGACGGCATCAGAGGTATCGAACACTTTTAAACCAAATGTCATGACTATACATGGCATTATTATTTCCTTTATTCATCTTTTATCCAATTAATTACATTTTAAATATATAAAAAATACATGGCATAATTATTTGTTGTTTTTTTTTATTTAGGTATCTAATGCCCAGTGCGCACTGGGGACGGAACGTCAGAGCATTTTATCTTTATTTTACGTAAATTCATACGTAGCTAGTGGTAACAAGATACAGATTCCAAGGTACAATGCCGCGAAGGGAAATCCCCTTTGATGCCTTGGGGTCGATATCTAAGCATTATCTTGTTACCACGAGCTACGTATGAATTTAAGTTCGGTAAAGATAAAATCTCTCTTTCTGCTGGTCTGCACTGGCCTTAAATTATTTGTGTCCAACCTGCTGTATTGGGTTTTTTTAGCCGACTTTGTCCCTTTTCAAGACGAAGGCCTCTCTCAATTTTTCTAGGTATTTTTGTTTCTTTGGCCACTGTAAAAAAATGTGTAGAACAAGTAGGTAAATTTATTTGGTAATGATACCGTAGCCTTCTCATAATACGTTTTGTTTAATTTTCCAGTTTCATACAAGTCAGTTAGATGCAGAGATGCAATTCAGAGTTGAATGCAGAAAGCACAGGATTGAGGCATGCAATAGAGGACCACTCAGCATTTGGGCATTAAAGGTTGAAAGAAAGAGACAGAGAGATACCAGAGATACGATTCAATAATCATGTTTGCCAGTCACGTCAGTAACCAAAGTGAATTTTAAATCATTTTTTTTTTTTTGTTTTTTTTTTTTGTTGTAATTTTGTTTTCTTTTTTTAGTGAATTTTTTTTGTGAGTTTTATTTTTGTGAGTGATTTTTTAATTTTGAAGTGATTTTTTTTACCTTGTATTTTCTAAGTCAACACCGTAGTACAAATATCTATTATATCTTTACCCATAATAAAGAGGTCTTACGTACTGACCACAAATACCGCAGCAGTGTTATAAATTCATTCGCTCACCGCGGCCATTAGACTAAATCACCTCGTTCAAATGGCTAGTTATATTTATAAAGCGTGCCTGCCGGCTTGCTGTCTGTGGGCATTAAGTTTCTAGGATCATTTGTCAAGGTGTTATTGGCTTTCTTATTTCAAATAAAGGACATGCGCGTTGCGCAGTGTAGTCCATGTCTTTACACATTCTTTTGAAATGATAATTTGATACCTCGTCAAATTTCCTCACAGTATAACAATCACATATATTTTTCCTTTATTTATTTCTATACAAATAAATTACATTTTTAAATATTCCTTAAAAAAACAATAAAAAAACATTTAAAAATATAAAAAATTGTAGCCCACCGGTATCGGGAACAGGGTCCAAGCTACCGGCGGTCAGGGCTCCAGAGAGAGGAACCTCCTAACAATACGAGCCGTGTCCAGAAGTACCGCTTTCTGAATCAAGCCCTTGATCCAGCTGCCTAACGAAAGCCTCCTCAGATATTGGTCGAGGCTCTTGGCAATTAAGCCATGGGCTGATACAACTATCGGCACAATGATCGCTGAGTCCACATCCCACATGTCGACAACCTCGTGAGCCAAGTCAAGATACTTGATTTGCTTATCTTTCTCGGCTTTCACGAGGTTCTCATCATGCGGGACCGTTACATCAACAATCATTGAGCGCCGCTCTGATCGATCCACCACCACTAAATCAGGCTTATTGGCTACATAACAATAGTCCTGTCAGTGATGGTGGATCGATCCCAGTACAATAACAATAACATATATTATTATTATGACATTTGAAATGGACCATTCTCAATTCCAAGCTATTAGACATGAAGTCATGTCTTTGAATCCCTCATCTTCTTCTTCCTCGTGTCGATGATTCTCATAATTATTCCATTATGTTTCGACCAGACAACTCATTTCATTTTAAGGTTAAGCTCAATACAGTTAAAACAGTACAAAACGCTTACATTGCTACGCAAAAAAAGCGCTGATGAAGGATCAAGTTGTTTGTTATCATCAAAATTCGACTTTAATAGAAGTTCAGGAAGAAATAAGACTAGTATCTACTTCATGCATAAACATAAGTAAAAACCATAAAGAACAAATTGATTAAAATTATTTATATATTTTGTACGGTTAAGAATGAAAAGTTGCGACTTATTTCTCATCGCTTGGCCCATGGCAATTAAAGTTAACACATAATATTTGTACAAGGAGATTGTAATAGCGCGCTATCTCCGTACGTGGGAACATAAAACAAATACTTATCTTTTCAAACACTTAGTTCTATAGTATGGTAAATAATAAAATACCAAAAAAAGAAACAGAAAAAGTTTTTATTCGTCTCGCTCAGGATAAAAAAAAAATTAAAAAGCAACAATAAAAAAAATAGATGTAAAAAGTAAACGTAAGAGAAAATTATAATTAAAATAAGACACATTAAACTAAATTGGTCCAACGCATTGAAACTTGAATCGTGTTCAAGCTTTATTATGTATTTTGGAAGAATAAAATGGTAGAAAATATGAAACTTGCACTAGCAAATTAAAATATTTGTTTACCAAGTTCTGCATAATACTAATATCGATTGGCAGAAATTTGTTACTGTCAAATTTCTTATTAAGTTTCTTTCTTACAGTGAACATATTCAAAACCAGAATATGTTATCGAGTTAAGCCTCTCGTCCACAACCCTACTCAAAAGAAATCAATCACGAAATATAGTTAGGCCGTCATTCATATTGCATTGCGTCGTGTGCACCACTCCAACCATGGACCTTACACCAACAAAAGCTGCTTATTTGTTGCCAATAAACATTCAATTTCAATCAATCCGCCTAGCATTTTCCCAACTATGTTGGAGTCGGCTTCCAGTCTAACCGGATACAGCTGAACATCAATCACTATTTTACATGGAGCGACTGCCTATCTGACCTCCAAAACCCAGTAAGTCACTAATACTCCTTAGTAAGACTGGTTATCTGAGTTTAGGGCTTCTGACCACTCGTGACGTCTGTCAAAGATCTATAAATGACAGAGGGACGCTTTAACGTGCGTTCCGAAGCACGGGGGAAAATTCGGTATGTAATGACCGTCACCCATCTACGGGCCAACCTCGGCAAGCACTGCTTAACCTTGAAGAACGACTCGTGCGGCTGTTTTTATTTACCGACGAGCTCTTTATTAAACATTCGATTCTGTATATTTATAATTACTTACCAACGTGGGAAGCAAGCCGTGGTTACTATATTTAAATTCAACTATTTTAGTAGTAGAAATCCCTTTTTTTTTTTTTTTTTTTTTTTTTTATCGTGGTAAAATCATTAAATGAGTCCTCCCACCCAGGGCAGAGTGGGAGGAACTGTCAGACTTGTACTGACTAAAATCCACGGTGTCCTTCAATAGCCCTTTATGATCCAGGGTCACGGTAATTCTATAAGTCCCGCGACCCCGGCAGGCTTTCGCCCTCTAGAGGGGGGCCCCGTCATAATGCTGACACTCTTTGAGGCGCGCGTGGAACACAACGCGCCGTCGACCCGGGCATGGTCCATGGTCGGACAGCGAGTCGCCCATTACTCGCCGCCCGCAAGCCCGCGCCTACGGTGGCCGGAGATCGTCTGCCGACGTCCGGCGCCGTGGGCGTCTACCACTGCGGCTGGGGTGGAGGGAGGACGCTGTCCTCTCCCTCACGCGGCCCGCCTCCTCCTTCGCGAGCATGACTGCTTCGCAGAAGGAGGCGACCGCTTCCCACTCCGTCTCGCCCCGCAGCATGGCCTCGACCAATGCCGGGCGCGAGAGGTCTCCGCCTATCGCCGCCGTGAGGACACGGCGGTGCCCTGCCCAAGCGGGGCAGTCCTGCACCGTATGCTCCACCGTGTCCTCCGGGCGGTCCTCGCAGTGGTGACACCCAGGCGTTTCCTCCTTCCCCATCAGACACAGGTACCTCCCGAAGCTTCCGTGTCCGGTGAGGACCTGCGTCATGCGGTAGGTCAGGACGCCGTGACGCCTATCCAGCCACTCCTCAAAGAGGGGTCTTACCGCCGCGATTGCGGCGTGCCCAGAGTAGAAATCCCTTTCGCTGATCAAAATTTTGGGCTTAATTCCAAATAAATTGTGGGAAAGCCAGAAGTAAGAAATGAATGAAAGGAATAACAATATTGTGTAGTGAAATTCTAACAATGATGGAGGCTTGATAAGAGTAATTACTATGTAATTAGAATAGAATCTTCAAATTCCCATGAATTTGGTGAGAATGGTCGAAGTTTGAAAGGAATTAAAGTGAAATTTTAACGTACAAGTAGACGTGATTATAAGATTTTTCTTCAGAAATTAGTTAATAGATAGTCGTGAAGCCACAAGAGGGCTTAGGTCCTGGGTTCGATTCCCAGGTCAGGGAAAGTGTTAGTAGGTTTTTCCATCAGGAATTTCTCAGTAGCAGCCACGGAGTCTGGATTTGTGCACGGTTGATGGCAATAGGCGATCTAAAGAATTTTAATAAATCGACTAAACTGTGGTTCCTCAATCCACCCAAGAAAGAAAAATATTTTAGTGAATATTACCAAAATCAAATAAGTAAAATCTTTCTTTTTCTACATAAAGTTTTAGTAATAGACTAAAGACATTTTCAAAAAAAAAAACGTAAAAGAATATTGACGCAATTTGAAGATAGCTGTTATTAAAACTGGTCCCTCAATCCGCAGCCCCACTCACATAAGTTTAATCCAATGAATACGTTGGTTTCTCTATAGTTATCTGAAATTTCGGGGTGAGGGGGGGCGAACCACTGGGCTTTTCACTGTCCATTGCATAAATGGAATATACTAGATAAAGTTTCCTGAACCTTGAGGAAGGAGACCTAAGGTTCGCCAGAAAAGCTTCCAAAGTCAACAAGCTTTATCTGCATAAGGCTTGTCATGTTAGTTAAACCTGCTGTCTTGTATGAATCAGAATGTTGGCCCACAAAAGGGATGAATGAAAGTCATTTGCATCTGGCTAAGATGAGAATGCTAAGGGGGATGTGTGGTGTTACGTGAATGGATAAAATAAGAAATCTATACTTCTATATCTATACTTATATATATATTTATTTATTAAATATTATATACTTACCTTATTTAATTTGTAAATTGGCATTTAAGTGAACTAAATAATATTTACATTATATACAGACTACAAATAGAACTAACCTAATGAAAAAAAAGAATTAAAGTAAGAAAACATAAACAAATAAAAAACGATGACAAAAGGACACTTCAGAGTGCGTCAAAGTACTCCTCCGCATCGCTGTCAACTGGAAACGTGCCCAGAAGACTGGCAGCATTGCCACGCTGAATGGCAATGCTAATTCTTTGGCCAAAGAAAGAGCCAGCCCTCTGGTCACGCGAAGTGTCGACCAGTCGGCGAGAGATTTCCTTAAAAAGGAGACGCGCACTCGGGCCCCATGACCCGAGCGTTTCGACCCCAAACGGCTCAAAACTGTAATTACCAATAAGGTTACAGTATTTGCGCCGCTTGAGGATCTCAGCAGCCGCAGCAGCAGCGCCTGCACAGCCCGCCGTGCTTGCAAGGTGAGATGGCGCAAGGGTGTCGACACAAGTTGCGTCCCACACCAAAGGCCTACCCACCTTCCAAGGCACCAACGTCATGCCGTCTGGTCTCTTGCCATCGTCACGTACCAAGCCGTTTGGTTCTAAAACCGCTGGTACGCCGGCGCTGGCAAGGGCTCGACGAATAATGTCGTTAATGCTGGCGTGCCGTGCAATACGTCCTGCGCTCCTATAGCAGGACAGGCCATGGTGTCCGAGGCTGTCGACAACTTCACCGCAGTGACACCGATGCGGGGCAACACAAGGTGCGCCTATATAAGATATATAGGATAATAAGAGGATATATATTATATATTATACATAATATAGTATATATATATCATCATTCATCATTTCAGCCGAAAGACGTCCACTGCTGGATATAGGCCTCCCCCAAGCGTCGCCACATTGACCGGTCCCGTGCGTCTCGCATCCAGCGGATCCCTGCAACCTTTACAAGGTCATCGGTCCACCTAGTGGGAGGCCTTCCAACGCAGCGTCTTCCGGTTCGCGGTCGCCACTCCAGAACTTTTCGGCCCCATCGGCCATCCGTTCTGCGAGCAATGTGCCCTGCCCACTGCCACTTAAGTTTGGCTATTCTTCGGGCTACGTCGGTAACCTTGGTTCTCTTGCGGATCTCCTCATTTCTGATTTGATCACGCAAGGAAACACCGAGCATAGCCCTCTCCATTGCCCTTTGGGTGACTTTAAGCCTTCTGATGAGGCCCATTGTGAGCGACCACGTTTCGGTCCCGTATGTAATCACTTATATATATATATTTATATATATACATATATATATATATATTTTTATATATTATAAAGCTGAAGAGTTTGTTTGTTTGGTTGAACGCTCTTATCTCAGGAACTACTAGTTCGATTTGAAAAATTATTTTAGTGTTGGATAGCCCATTTATCGAGGAAGGTTATAGGCTATTAATTTCAAGCGGACGAAGGTCGCGGGCAACAGCTAGTGAGTTTATAAAAGGAAGTCTGAAAATAGCGCCGGTGACTGAAAAGTTACTGTTGTGTGGTAATCGGTTGTCTTGGTATGGGCATGTGATGCGGAGAAATGAGGAAAATGTCGTGAGGAAAGTTTTTAGTATGAATGTGAATGGCTATATGAATAGAGGAAGACCAAAGAAACGATGGATGGACTGTGTTAAGAATGGTAAGGCAAGAAAGGAGGTGTCTGATGAGATGACGAGTAATAGAGATGTATGGAAGAAGAAGACATGCTGCGCCGAACACAAATGAATTGGGATAAGGGCAGGAGAATGATGATGATGATGGTTTGTATCTGTAATACGTCTAAAGATTATATACCTGCTGTTGGTTTTGGAATAAGGCACCCAAGACTAAAATTACTTGCTGCGTCGTATTGCGTCGCGCAGATTAGCGCTATTGCGTTACGACCTTTATTGTTATCTATTTGATAGTAAAAAGTTATATCTATACAAATAAAAAAAATGAAGTGTCTGTTTGTAATTTCAAAATAACAATTTTTAACTGAATGAAAGAATACAACTATTAATACTAACGGGATATTTACCATGTTTACTGTTTTCTATGGGTTCCCGATATCCCGTTAGTATTAATAGTAATGTTAGTGACCATGATAGTTTAAAATCTTATAGAATACATCATCATCATCATCACCTCAGCCGAAAGACGTCCACTGCTGGACATAGGCCTCCCCCAAGTGTCGCCACATTGACCGGTCCCGTGCGTCTCGCATCCAGCGGATCCCTGCAACCTTTACGAGGTCATCGGTCCACCTAGTGGGAGGCCTTCCAACGCAGCGTCTTCCGGTTCGCGGTCGCCACTCCAGAACTTTTCGGCCCCATCGGCCATCCGTTCTGCGAGCAATGTGCCCTGCCCACTGCCACTTAAGTTTGGCTATTCTTCGGGCTACGTCGGTAACTCTGGTTCTCTTGCGGATCTCCTCATTTCTGATTTGATCACGCAAGGAAACTCCGAGCATAGCCCTCTCCATTGCCCTTTGGGTGACTTTCAGCCTTCTGATGAGGCCCATTGTGAGCGACCACGTTTCGGTCCCGTATGTAATCACTGGCAACACACACTGGTCATAGACTTTCGTCTTGAGACACTGCGGTAAGTTGGACGAGAAGATACCACGCAACTTCCCGAACGCTGCCCAGCCGAGTCGGATTCGACGATTGACCTCTTTCTCGAAGTTAGACCTACCTAACTGGACCGTTTGTCCCAGGTAGACATAATCGTCTACAACTTCGAGTGTAGAGTCTCCGATCTTGATAGGAGTGGGTGTTACATGGGCATTCAACATGACTTTGGTTTTGTCCATGTTCATTTTAAGACCCACTCTTTCGGAAGCTCTACTGAGGTCATCGAGCATTGTACTGAGGTCCTCCATGGTCTCAGCCATGACCACTATATCGTCGGCAAACCGAAGGTGAGAGATGTACTCGCCATTGACGTTGATGCCTAGCCCTCTCCAGTCCAGAACCTTGAAGACATCCTCCAGAATAATCATCAACCATCCTCATAGAATACAACTACAATATAAAAAAACATTTTTTTTTAATTTTTGTCTGTCTGTTCCGGCAAATCTACAAAACGGCTGGACCCTTTACTGGCAGATTTTGACGGGACTTTTACTGGCAGATAGCTGATGTTATAGGGAGTAACTTACTTTTATTTTAGAAAAAAGGGTTTAAGTTGCTTGAAAAAAATTAAAACCCTAAAAATTGTTAACAAAATCCGAATCAATTTAAGAAGTAATATTTTTACGCGAATGAAACGGCTATTCAATGAAGAGCTTTTCAGCATCAAACAAACCAGATTTACTTTGATAAACAGGTATTTTATTAATTAGCAAACAGAAAACAATTGAGTGCGCCTTACAACGATGGCGGCGAATCAGAGAGAGAGAGAAAGAGAAAAAAAAGAGACGGACAATTTCAATTGACATTTGTTTCAGCTGTCACTGTCATGTCGTGTGACGTTTACACTACAATAGACTATGAATACCACAGATGATATAAGGTTTATTTATTTATTTATTATTTTCAACAGTCAATATCTAAAATCGAGCTAGTAATATCCGTTTCTTTAATGCACTAGAATATTTTTACCGTTTCAGCTACAAACACCTTATGATTGCAGTTTATTGAACAATCAAAACCAGTTCCTTAAAAGTGTTTCAAAAGTTTTTATCACTACCGTAGAAGTGTCTGTTTGAAGAGTAATTAGATTTTTTGTTTATTTTCGATAATGTCTCTGAAACAGTTATTTTTTAGATAAAGATACAGATAATATATTTATTTGTAAACATGTGTAACATAATACATATAAATGCAAATGTGGATGTAAAAGTGAAAATCTGTGAGTTTCAACATGTTTTGCCAACATTGGCGTACAAAATAATTTATAGCCAATTGAATTATAAGACAATTAAGAAAGAAAAAAAAAGCATAACAAAATTAAAATATCACAAATAGATTAGAAACTATCATTTAAAAAATCTTCAACATTATAGTAACATTTTTCAGTAAGTTACTTCTTAAGTTCTCTTTTGAATAAGTTTGGCTAGTTTATATTTTTTTAATTACCTATGGAATCTTATTATATATTAATGGTGCCATACAAAACACGCTTTTATGAAGGAGTGCTGTTTTCGCAGAGTAAGGCTGTAAGAAGTTCTTATATTTAGTACGTCTATTTCTAGTGACATTGTCTGACAAAAGAGGAAACCAGTGAGGATTGCTTCTAACAAATAAAGCTATTTCCAAGATGTATAGTGACGGAAGTGTCAGTATATGGTATTTTATAAACATTTTGGTTTACCGGTGTTGTTTTCTATACATTTTTTAAGAAATCTGTATAAAATAATTAAGTAGAGTAAACTAACTAAATACATTATTAATTAAAAACTATTAAATAACCTAAAATAAATAAACTAACAACAAACTATAAAAGGGCATCAAAAAACTCCTCCTCAACGCTGTCAGCTGGTAATGTGCCCAAGTTGTGTTATTTTTCTATGCATACCACAAAAAGTAACACATCGTCCTATACTAAGTAAGGGATATTACACCGGGTACATTCGAAACAGCAAAGCTGACCCAATACCACTCAGTATAACTCGCCATTCATTCATTAGTTGGGCATCTTTCATCGCTGAATCCATTACTGAATACATTACGTGTGGAGTGCGGCCCAGCCCGCCTCTGCTACTGGTACTACCCAGAACTAACCTGCTTGCCAAGGCACCCCTTACCAAAGCTATCCGTACCATCAACGACCGTCAAACTCAGAGCGTGTTTACAAGTTGTTTGAGTGAATTACTATTTATATTATGCTACAAACAAAATAATACATTATTCTTTTCATTTTTTTAATGTTATTAAATTATGTTTGTACCGTGTTTAGGTAAGTTATTATGTTATGCTATCTTTTGTGTTTTAATGGTGGAATAATTTAATAATGTTGTTAGTTTTATTTTTTCTAATTTCTTTATTGTAAGTATACAACATTATTTTTAGTATAAATATAGTTTGTCCAGAATAGGTAACTGAATCGATTCCAATAATTTTTAAACCATGTTATATTTTGTTCTAAAAATATTTAAAAAAGGTTACGAGTTGGACACCAACCGACACTAAGTACCTATCGCTATCATTTAGGTACCTCATCATCATCATCATCATCATCATCATTTCAGCCGAAAGCAGTCCACTGCTGGACATAGGCCAGTAATAAATAGTAATAATAATTTAGGTACCTATTGCCAAATTATTATTATCAATGAGCTCAAGACGACGTTGAAGGCGCGCGCGCGGTGTGCCGCGTGGTGACCACGTTTTTATGAGGACAACCAGGTCACAGAACAAGCTTATAACTTTGTGCTTTTTCATGATACAGTTTTGAAGTTTTGTTCATAGATTCTTTACATAAAAATACTAGACACTTGTTTCAGGTTTCGCATATACTCGTACTAACTAATGTTGTATAGTTTAGGTTATTATTTTAAGTTCTTAACTGGCGCATTATAGGAAACCCTGTCATGATAGTTTAAGCTGATAAAAATAAATAAAATTATCGGGTCAGCTCGGCATAATCCGATCTTGCCCTCTTTCCCGACCGTATATATAAATAAGTCCATTTCTTCTGACCCGAACATGTGCGTAGCGACCCTAACATACCCACATACTAAATCTAGACTTGCTAGATCTCTCTTTGTAACGAGAAACTGATGTACAGACATACATACGACTTGTATGTACACATTATAAATAAGTATCATTTCTGTTTCCTTTATGACCACATTATATTTAAGTGGAGTTGCCATTAGGGGTAAAGCACCAGTTTAACGTGAGGCAGAAAAGTTTATAAATCTGCAACTTTATATCTGACAGCAAAAAGCCTTGACGGGTGAGACCAGGGGGGTTACTATGACGTCCTAAAGCAGGAGTAATGCCAGTGTGGGAAAGAGACAGAGCTAAACAGGACGTCTAGCGCCATCTCTTTCTCACACTGGAATTACTCCTGCTATAATACCTGATGGTAGGCCACCAAGTCACCTTCTCCCAGCGCTGACGATGGTAGACAAGTCACAAATGTGTGGAACTGACATAAGCTATCGAAAAGCTTAAAGTGGATGCGCCAGGGCAGCCCGCATTTTATTTTTTTTCAATTTACAGGTCAGTGTCAGTCAGTATCTTGAACAAAATATGTTATAATTCGCGACCGTAACAAATATGGCCGTATTGAATCCCACTGAATGACTATTTCATGAAAAAGTCATTCAGTGGGATAAAAGTCATGGGATTAAAAGAACTTAGAGGGTTGTATTGATGATTTTAATGATAATAACTTAGTAAAGCCATATTTGTTACGGTCGTTATCGACCTTCGGGTTAAGCCGCGCTTGCTTGGGTTGATCCGTGGATGGGTGACCACCCATTACACACCGAGTTTCCTCCGTGCCTGTGCATTAAGCTGTTGGGCCCGGCCGTCAATTGTAGATCTTTGTCAGTCATTATAGGTAGTCAATGGCCCGAAAGTCTGATACCCAGTCTTATCAAGGAGTACCCTTATTACCTAGTACCAACTTGGTTGTGGACTTGGTTGTCACTCTATGTAAAATTCTGGTATTCAGCTGCATCCGGTTAGACTGGAAGCCGACCCCAATACAACGTGTAACATAATAAACGCAAGACCTCTCGTGTGGTGTCTCAGACCATGTAACTGATAAACTACTCTTCAATGTGACGAAGTGCAGCGTAATGTCTTTCACGCGGGCCGTGGTACCCCGACGCCATGATTATTGCATGGGCGGTCTCATCATACCGCGGGTGGGGTCAGTCCGAGATCTCGGGGTTACTTTCGCTGGGGATCTTTCATTTCGTGCTCATGTAGTGCAGGTGTGCAAAAAAGCGTTTAAAAATCTTGGTTTTGTCATGCGTGAAACCCGGGACTTCACTAATATGGCAGCAGTGAAAGCACTTTATAATGCGTTGGTGCGAAGCAACTTGGAAACTAGTGCTATTATCTGGAATCCTTATGAAATGAAGTATTCCCAGATGCTGGAAAAGATGCAGAACAAATTTGCTCGATACCTGTACTGGAAGCAGTTTGGTGTCTACCCTTTCTACCCACTTATGTATCCAACTCTCTTTGTTATAGGGATGGTTGGGTACTATAAGTTGGAAGTAAGGCGCAACCTCGCTCTCGTAAAATATGTTTTTATGGTATTTCGTGGTATGCTAAATAATCCACAAATACTGGAATCGTTGGGTTTGCTCGTTCCAGACAGGAGGCTACGGTTGGGACCGAGGGAGGGCCCTTTTAAAGTTCCGGCAACCCGTACGAACTTATTAAAGTTTGCACCTGTATTTCGTGCATTAAGAATACTAAATAGTGTCTCTCGGCGATTGGACATATTTTCTTGCTCTTTGGCGGAATTTCAGAGGGTGGCACTTAGTATGTTGTCTACTGTCTAACTTATGCTTCTACCCAGACCCGTTACTTAGGACTGGATTATTTGTAATTTATGACTACTTTGTTAGCTTGGGTCTTACCTGTAAAAACAAATGTATGTGTTAAGGAATAATAAATAAATAAATAAATAAATAAACTTTTGTTCTATGACTTTTGGAAATTCTTTTTTTTTAGTTTTACCATACATGTGGATCAGCTGATTGCGTCCGTTCCTATTGAAAGTTTTTTTTTTTTGTTTGCGAATTCATGTTCTGAGACACCACACGAGAGGTCTTGCGTTTATTCTGTTACACGTTGTATAGTTGAGAAAAGACTAGGCAGATGATATGTAGCCAGACAAACTGACATTCTCGGACCAATAACAATGGTGGATCAGTAAATAATATATAATGAGGCTGGCATTAGCTACCGACAAACATTATGCTGATCTTATTGAAAAGTGCTGTAGAAATACTCAAAAATTTTAAATCAGTCGCCATTTTTTTGGGCTCCCTTGACGTGGATTTCAGTATTGTCACTCGTTGAAGCTTTTTCGTGTGTATTTCAGTAGCGGGTAAAGATAACCACTAGTGTACGCACGAGGGCCAATCACGCAATACAAATCCAGTTAATGCGGATCTCTCATTGTATAGAAAATCTATATAAAGCGAGGCCAAGTTATACTGGAAATGTACAGCTTCATGTGCCGCCGTGTGTACTATAAACTATTTCCCATTTTTCGGTTTCCAAAATTTTGATGAAAGCACGGGCCATGAATCTGCATCAAAACTTGCGTAACCTGTTGTGTTTGTATGACGAAAGTTACACTCAAATGTTATTTTTCAATGAACACGATTCGATAACAGATAACATTGATAAACCATTCAGAAGACGACGGAAGCTGTGGTTGTTAGGTTTCACCAGGAAACAAGGAAAATACTAGACTATTTACGATCTCAGGGATGCGCCTTAACAGGCGTTACCCAGAGGGGACTCCGGACAGGTCTTTAAAGAGGAAACGGTGCCTCCTCTCATGAGCGGATGGTGACCACCGGGGTGGTAGTGCGGTAAAAATCCCACACTCCTCGGTCTTATCCCCAAAGACCGGCCGCCTTTTGAAGGTTTCCCCACGAAAACAAAAAAAAAAGACTATTTACGATGAAAATAAATCTAGCAAGAAAATACTGTTGAAAGTTAATAAGGATGCAGTTGTAATTGCATCTTAAGATAGTTTATTAGTATAGAAAATTGTTGGAGATCCACATAATATCCCGCCTGTAATCCCCGAAGGGTAAGGCAGAGTGTACCCATTAGAACACCCACATTACGCCAGTTATGTTTAAGTCCCATACGCATAGAGGTCATGCCTATTGCCATCAACCGGGCACAATTCCAGGCTCCGTGGCTGCTACTGAGAAATTCCTGATTGAAAAACCCACTTTGCCTGATCTGGGAATCGAACCCACTACCTCACACTTAGCAGTCACGCTTGCGACCACTAGACCAACAAACCAGTCAGGCAGGACAATGTTGGAATGAAATAGGAAGTGGAGCACCTTTCAAGGTTCAACTCCGAGATAGATCATAATAATAAACGTGAAGGTAGTACAAAGATAATACGGACTGAATGGTGGTAAATATCTCAAGAAAGTCGTAAATAGGGACTCTCTGTTGCTTTATGAGGGATCATGGCATTTGCACGCTGCCTTAACCTCTGAATTATGAGGTCGATTTATGAAGTCTTAATAGCTGAACTTTATATAAGCAGTGCAATCTTTATAATTAATATTCATTTATATAATGTATTTTGTTCACAAAATTGTAAATTATGTCAATAAAAACGCCGAACAAAATTGCATATTTTTATTTGTAATAATTATAACAATTAAACATCTTTGTATCGTTAATTACATTATTACAACGATAATTATTTAAATTATGAGTATTTAGGAAGAATTAGCTACATAATAATACATACGACATAAATAAATCCTTTGATACCTAACATAGTCGTGGGGAAAACATACATAAATAACGAAATACATACACAGTCTTACATAATTATTACTTAAAAATATTAAAGCCAGGTACTGAGTTTTAAATAAAAATATACATTACCAACTAAAATACTATCATAAACGAAGTATATACAAATAAATAAATAGAGAAAACGTTTCGAAAAAAAAAATATCAATATGACTTGAAGTGACTAAGAAATAAAACGGCAGAAACGTCATATTATAACATTTCACGAGTCATGGCATGACGATGATAAATTAAAATGTAATTCACTCAATAAATAGCAGGCACACACACATCCGTACAAGATAAATAAAACTTAAATACATTGAAGATCGGAGAAATCAGCAGAAAAGGGGCCACGGAACCAGGTCGCTAAGGTTTCTGCGCGGAATACGCTAAGTTTTGAGCTTCGAGCGAGCGCCCCCAGCCGCCGCCGCCGCCGTGACCACCGCTGCTCCCGCTTCCACTACTACTGTACGAAGATCCTCCCGAATCACCGCCGTATCCACTCGTTCCTCCACTACTATAATCATGACTCGATGTATGATGAGGATGAGCTATCACTTCGTAAGTTACATGCTTCTGCTGAGACAGCAACTTCTTCAACCCGATTATCGCCGACAAAACTAGCGCAAGCTTTCCGATCAGCAACGCCTTGCCCGCAATCAATGCTATCGCTCCAATAGCCAACGGCATCAATGCCATCAGCTTTAAAGCCACTGCTGCCATCAAGGGTCCCAGGATTTTCTGCGCCTTCTTCTTCTTCCCACGTCCTTCACTAATTTCATTGTCTTCAGTAAACGATGACACTGTATCTTCGAACGCGCGCCCAGCACTTGACACTGCGTCAATCACATCGGAACCTTTCACTTCTACTCTCAAGGAATGCGTTTCGAAGTAGTTCTTCAACCGCGAAACAGGATCTAAAGCCCGCGGTGCTCCGGTATCTGTAGGTACGTCACCGGATTTGACAACGGTGACTCCGTCGGTTAGGGAGAAAGATTCCTTTTGTCCAATCATCTTGTCGACGAACGAGAAGAATTTGTATTTGAGGCATGTTGTCGATTCCTTTTTGAGGCAGTCTGTTAGTCCGTCTATGTCGTTGTCTGTGTGACCGGAGTCTTGAGCGGGAAGCGCGTGTGCGACCGCGATTAAGAGCAAGACTGTCGACCGTCTCATCGTGAGTTTTAGCTACGTCTGCGCGCCGGCAGTCGCGACGCTCCTATATAGCCTCCCTCAAGTGTGGCAACCACCGAATTGGACTTTCTCAGCCTGGGAGTAAAAGTAACGTCCAGGTTTCGTAACGAAAGGTTTGTGCGGTCATTGCTGGGGTCATGAACTTGAGATGGGTTTGCAAATGTTTCGGCGGCTAAAACCTCACCTACTTAGTCTTGGTGGAGTTTTCGTTTGATCTAGTTTCTAGTAGGTCAGTATAGTGCGAAAGTTCATTGCGTTTTTTAATTCTTATTGTTTGGTTGGGAATTAGTTTATGGTTAACCGTTTCTGTTTATGCTTTGAGAGTTGGTTGGGTGCTGTGAATACTTACCATATACGAAGCTTTGCGATTTTAAAATAAATTATTCGTTTAACATTTTTTACGAGATTACATTAAAACATTTTACTCTTAACGTCGTTTACAGTTAATCTTAACACCGCTTTCAATATTTTCGTATCTTTATCATAAAAGTGTGTTACACGTACATACATTAACAGCGGCTGATTTCCAATTTTATCCAAATTACGTGTTGACGCAGGATATGACGATGCTTGAGAGAGGCCCGAACAGTGGACGTCCTTTAGCTGATATTAGATTATACTTATATACTGATTTTTAACTAGCGACCTGCCCTGGCTTCGCACGATTGCAATATATACATATAAACCTTCCTCTTGAATCACTCTATCTATTAAAAACAAACCGCATCTAAATCCGTTGCGTAGTTTTAAAGATCTAAGCATACATAGGGACAGACAGCGGGAAGCAACTTCTGACTGACTTCTTTCTTCTTGAAGTTGCTTCCCGATTTTATCACTATAAAATCATGCTTTTCTTAATTGGTAATTGCCTGCAAAACGCTTATCTATAGACGGTATTTACTTAAAAAGGCGACCAAAACAAATTCACGTCATACTTTTTTTAAGTCTGCGAAATTATTCAAAGCGAAAAATACAGTAAGTACCTATTGACAAAATATTTTGAAAGTTAATGTTGAATAATGACAACTTTTGAAAATTATATAATGGACTTTTTATATTACTTTTGCTACTTATTACATAAAAAGCTTAACGATCTTTCAGTTGAAGCTAGACTAAAACTTTCTGTTGGTGTATGACTAGTATTTCAATAAATTATAATATCCTGTCTTTATGCTGTGATTCGTGATTAAATAAGCGCTCGTGGCTAAATAATCAGCCGCTCAAATCGATCTTTAGGTTAAGCCGCGCTTGCCTAGGTTGGTCTGTGAATGGGTGACCATTACATACCGCGTTTCTTCCGTGCCTCGGAAAGCACGTTAACTGTTGGTCCCGGATGTCATTTGTAGATATTTGACAGGCGTTACAGGCGACCACGGTACGGTTTTTGGCACCCAAAAAGTATGACAACCAGTTTTATCAAGGGGTATCGACGTATTACCTAGTACTAACTGGGTTGTGGAGGTCAGATAGGCAGTCGCTCCATGTAAAATACTGGTATTCAGGTGACCCTAACAAAGTTTGGTAAAGGCTAGGCATATGATGATGCTGTAATTAGCGATTCCATTCTCTTAATTGACCGGCTCATAATTTATTAGATTAACATGTTAATTAATATTTAATCCTCACACAAATGATTTCAAAATGTAATACAAAATCTGTTTTGAAAAAGACAAGTGAAAAAGATGCACGTTAAATACCTTGTATTCACTATTTTGAATTTTTGTAACGTCATCTCAAACTAGATCATCAAAAGTATTTTTTTTTACTGATGAGACTTGAATTTTGAACTTTACTGATGAGACTCATACCCTTATTTTGACCCTAACCTAACTTTGCCCTAAATGGCAATCTTGTTTAAGAGCGTTTACGACTTACGGCATTTCATACAAACTTTCAAGTCCTTTGGTTTTTAATTGACTCAACCGATTCTAATGAAACTTCACACGCTTAGCAGGATACATAAGTCTAAAAAGTTATCAGAGAACATTTTCAAAAAATACTGTTACAGCTAAATTAGACTGATTTTAGATTTTCCATAGAAACAGAAATTTCCAATTATCATTTTTTTTAAAAGACACCCTATTTATTTATTTAACATTTCAAGCACATAATTACAGAGGTGGACTTAATGCCTTAGGCATTTTCATTTTTTTTTTTTCCTGTTACATCGGACTAAAACACAACTGGCGAAATGTGTCGCCTTTTGAAGGTTTCCCCCCGTGAACAAAAAAAGGTAAACTATTAGGTAACCTCTGCCTAACCCTTCGGGGATTACAGGCGTGAAGTTATGTTTATGTTATGATAATACTTTTGAAAACAAGTTGGCAAACAACAATAAACTGCTCACCATTTTATTATCATAATGTTTAAACTATGTACATAATATATTAAGTAAGACCTGATTTTCCAGTTTCAAGGTCGAACGACACTCGGTCATTGTAAACCGAGAAACTGGCCTACTGAGCTTCTATCTACTGTCTAGGAAAGGGGCTGCCAGCTGCAATACAATCTCGATCATCTGCTGGAAAGCCACCGCTGCCTTTTATATTTTTCTGGTGGGAAATCATTAAATGACCTCCCGCTCTGGGCGGAGCGGAAGGGAGTGTCAGACTTCTACTGACTAAAACCCATCCATGTTCCTTCTTTGCCCTTTGTGTTCCAGGGCCACGGTATCTCTTTCGAACAGTCCCACAGTCGTGGCAGGCTGGCTTAAAATAGGCCACTGCAGAGTCTAGTCAAATGGGGGATGTTGGATCCCAGCACCTAGTCAGTGCGAAAACCGTGGGCCTGACCAAATCATGACCCACTAGTTGGAGTGCTAAAGGTATTCACCTGCATTTTCGAGGACCTAAAAAGTCATATATTCAAATTATAATGAGAACCGGTACTTTCTGGAAATCTAAACCTCGTCAGCAAAACGCCCGCTCTTCGCCACTTTCCCGTGTTTAAACTGGGGCGGACCTCTGGAGGAAGAAATTCCTAAGCAACGCTTGTCTCATTAATTCGAATTAAGAAGAAGATATGGAAGAGAATTTCTCAAAGGTCAATGACACGTTTAAGCTCAGATTTGTCCTGAACATTAAAATGTAAACGACTCTTAGAACATCACTAGCAGATTTATGACCCACACGTACTTGGGAGGTCATTACCAAGGAAAGTGGCTAACGTTGTATTCAAACTAAAGATTTAAATCGTTGGATGCCCTGTTACTGCTAGCTTACATCATGCCACTGGTAGACAAAGCCCTCCCCTATGGCATGGAAAACTGATAACGATAATTGGCAATGACATTTGAGAAGTAAGGTCCATGCGGTAAGTTCAAACTTGTTCTTCTCACTTTCAGTGACCTTAGGCCAAATTCAAGGCCTTGGGTGATACGTTTTGCACCATCAACACGCGCGCTTGACACCTATTTACCTAAATCGTGTGCTGGTGACTTGCAACAGGCTCTAAACAACTTATTTCTTTTGTTTTCGCCGCAGTGACGTTCGTAAGACGCATATATCTTGGTCGTGTAGCACGTGGTCAAGAGGTAAATACGGTGAGAGCACATCGCGGGATTTAAATCTTTATTTCAAACTACAATAAAGATTTTCCCATAGATACGCCAGGAATCTTATAAAACGTGTTTCTGTAAGCTATTGGACCGTCTTGAAAGTTAGAAAGCTGCGATTTAACAATATACTTAAATTACTTAAGTCATTCCGAAGGCATTTAAACAACATTTACCGATTTATAAGTTAATTTTTACCTTGATGAGGTTGGTCACCGATTAAGAAAATACAAGATTTACGGTAAAGGAAAACATCGAGAAGAAACTCGAATTTAGGAGTCGAAAATCACAAACGTGTGATGATCAATTTGAAGAGTATCCATCATTCATTAATCTATCTTACTCTGACCCTAATGTAATAATTATGGAGAGGTTTTCACCATAGTACGGTTTCATGACTAATGGTTTCAAAAAACGGTAAAAGTAACATCATGCAGAAACCACAATGTCCGAGAACCGAAAATTCGAGGATAAACATAATTATTTACATTCACCAATCCGGACTGGACCCGTTTGGTATATTATGGGCCACGCCCTCTCACGAGAAGAGGCCTGTGTTCTAGCTACCTGACCCATGAGGGTCAAGTGCTAAGTTCAAAATGAAATGGGCAATGATGAATGAAGGCATCGCTCCAGCTAACTCTGTTACTCTATAAATCTAAGGTGAGGTCCAAAGGTAAACAATTAAAAGTAAGTTTCATTTTAAAAGCCAATTATCATTATTTGAACGTCAATCTTTCAATCAAAATAAAAAACAGTCGACGTTTGCTGACCTTCTCAAGTCATTATAAACCATGTAAAACAGCATCAGTCAACATCTAAATATATTTAAGCTCACGAAGTCTTTGCCTGAGTCACACAATTATTCTACTTTCATGCTTAGGTAACTTTGGACATCAGGGTATAACTTTCTTCAAGCTTAGTCATAAAATATCTGCACGAAGCAAAACGGATGAAAATTCCGGTGCTAGCGTTAAGTGGTGCGCTAGCTAGATATCCTTCACTTTTTAGATAGTAACATAAATCACATAACTAATCTCTAATCTGAGTCATCATCTGCCTAACCTTTTCCCAACTGTGTTAGGGTTGGCTTCCAGTCTAACTGGATGCAGCTGAATACCAGTATTTTATATGGAACTACTGCATATCTGACCTCCGCAACCTATGTAGTACTGGGTAATCCGATACCCCTTGGTAAGACTGGTTGCCAGACTTTCAGGCCACCGACCTGTAACGGCTGTCAAAGAAAGATCTACAAACGACAGCCGGGACCTACGGCTTAATGTGCTTCCCGAGGCATGGAGGAAACTCGGTATGTAATGGCTGGTAAATGTTCTTCTCAATTTCTCCTTCATTTTTTTATGTCTTCAAATCCTAGTTTTAATTATCTAAAAAAATGCGTTGTAAACCAACTGAAATGAAAATAACATAATCATTGACACTGCCCACAGGACAAAATTTCCAACATTATTCAGCATCGTAATTCACTTGTTTTTTTCTCCCAAACTCATAAAGCCCGTATCATAACAAATAACAAGCCGTACATTCCACTATACCAGTCTTTCACCTACATCACATCACGCAATCGCCAACCTCCAATTAAAGTATTATTATATCCGGAACCCGAAATACAAATCTCGAAGAGCCGAGAAACCCTTTCACTTTTTTTTTTAAAGAAGTTCGTCGACTTCGCTATTTGTAAGTGTGTATGTATATTTTTGTAAAGTAAGAGTGCTTTTGAAATGAATGTGATTGTGATTATGCTTTGCGTGTGTGATGGTGCGTTTGGATACAGGATGCTTCATATTTAGTTGTTTTCTCATTATGGACAATTTTGGTCTGTAATTTTAAAATGGTAAACCCGCTATTGTGTTATTTGTATGAATAGGGAATTTTCAGTTTCATTTTAGTTATCATTTTTTAATCACGGATTGTTTTTTACACACACACGATAATAAATGGTAGCCCTGCTTATCATTTTATGAATGTAATTCCGTTATATCGTTCAGCGTGTTCAGAAGCCTGTAAATCTCACAAATATATGTGGAACTGTTATTCAAATGAAGTTGGTAGGTTGTAAAGATCAGCTGTCAGAGACATCACATTTATAATGATTTGACACTAGACAAACTTTGATATAACATTTGCGGGCTTAAAATAAAATATTGTAAAATGTCAAACTATAATAACAAAAATATTAGTTAGTAACCCGCGACCTTCGTCCGCCTGAAATTAATGTTATAAAAATATTTTTGCTAACAATGTCATGAATTTCATTTTTTTTTGCACGGATCCCAAACATTTCTAAAATAAAAGTAACGTCAGGTTAGCCTCCTTATAA
The DNA here is from genome assembly GCA_963082995.1 of Noctua comes. Classification (NCBI taxonomy): domain Eukaryota; kingdom Metazoa; phylum Arthropoda; class Insecta; order Lepidoptera; family Noctuidae; genus Noctua; species Noctua comes. The sequence continues at coordinate 9,210,253 of OY720289.1, forward strand.
CATCAGCTATCTAACAAAAAAAAACGATCAAAATCGGTTAAGCCGTTTTGGAGATTAGCTGGAACAAGCAGACAGACAAAAATATTAAAAGGACAAATTGTTATAATTGTACTTATGCATTCAGTAAAAAGCTGAAATTTTGAAATTACAAACAGATACTTCAATTTTATTTATTTGTATGGATAAAATGTTACATCAAATGTTATACAGGGTGGAAGGGACACCGACGCGAAAACGTTTACCACGTTTTCAGTACATCATTCTGAGCCTTCCCCACATATGAATTTTTCATCGGTTATTTAAAAATAAGCAGCTGTTTCCTACAAAAGTGCAACGTGGTAACCGTTTTCGTGTCGGTGTCCCCTCCACCGTGTATAGTGCATATGTTTGGCAAAGTGTTTTTTGACGATGCTGTTGGTGTGTGCTAAACGGTAAACTCACATTTTAATTACCCACGTGCTGACTCTGCATTACCATTATTGCCAATAAATATACGGAACAAGACATTTAAATTGGCAACCCCACCTACTTGATTTAAAACAGAAACAGCATACGCTTATTTTGGCTTTGTCCCAAATTGAACAGCCTGCATAGCATAATAATTTATACCTACTCACTGAGAGACATAAGCCTCCTTTTTGTGAGGCTCATAATCTACCACGTGGGTTGGTAGATGGCACATGTCATCAAATTATTGAATTTAGGACATTCCGGCTTCCTCATAATGTTTTTCGTCACCATATTAAGAGCAGGGAAGCTGAAATATTTCACCCAAAGTAGATGAACTGTAAGTCGCAACCGTTGCCACTGCCCAAACTAATTGAACAGCCTGTATAATATTTGTTATTCTAATATGTATGAGTACGTGTGCATGATGTTTGAATTGCTTGTCATAGTGATGTTAAGGGTCATACAAGAGAAATGCTTTAATAATATGCTTGACATTCTGTTACTTCTTACGTTTTTGGGTTGTGTATGAAAATTTTTCAAGTAGTTGTATGCAAATCTGTGAATTTATAACTAGGAATGTAGTTTTTAAATTATTTATATGTCAGATCCGGTCGTTAGTATGGACATAAAATGGATTGGAATGTGTGCAGTGGTGACATCACGCGACCTACTTACCAGTCACAACACAGCGTGCTTCTACAGAACCCTGAAGTCCAGCTCGAGGCAAGGGCGACAGTCAATGTCTGGTCGCGGCGGAGTTGAGACGTCTTGGAACTGTACCCGATTCATGGTGCCCCGTGTTATAGTGTTAAGTTGTAATCTCGAGTGATTCCTTAGTTTTGCTTGAAACAGTGTATCGCACCCAGTGTGTTTTCATAGCACGAAACCCATCGTCTGCCCACATGATGTACAAGCCTAACAGAGTAAATCCTGACATAACCAACATATATGATATTTTAGATTATTGTTAACAGAATCCAACCAGACTAATCGAAAAAACACCAATATTGTGAAAGAAAAGTAACATCTTTTAACTAAATTAAATTCGGTATAATTGACGTTACCTCTTAAGAGCGATAATAAAATGAAACAGTGCGTTACTCCACCATCAAGCGCCATATGAATGCTTTACTAATTAAATTGTATGGGAGAAAGTGCAGTCTTTTGTATGATAAACAACCATAGTCAAAATATTATTGCGAAAGGTGAGATGTGGTCATACTTTTAGCGGACGTTTTATTTGCAAATTCAAATTCTTTATTTCAGACATGAGTCCAAAGTGTTAGTATCAGCAAAATAACTTAATGACTAGTGTTAGTAATCTATATATATAAAATGGCAAACTGACTGACTGACTGACTGACTGACTGGGTGATATATCAACACACAGCCCAAACCGCTGGTCCTAGGGACATGAAACTTGGAGAATGTGTTTTTTGTGAAGAGTAAGTATCCACTTAGAAAGGATTTTTGGGAATTCCACCCCTAAAGGGGTAAAATATAGGATGGAAGTTTATATGAAGGTCCGTCAGTTTTGAAGTTAGGATCTTCAAATTTTGTGTTTAATCTGACGATTGAAAATTAATTTATACCTACGTGTGTAAAAAGGGGTATGAAGGTAAGTAATCGGATATTTTTCGACATCCACGCAGGCAAAGCCGCGGGCAAAAGCTAGTAAGAAGATAATACTTCAAATGTCAACTGGTATGGATCCTTACCCAGTGGCGCAGCACAGGGGAGTCTAACCGATCTGAGAACATGCTCAGGAGACTGTTGTTTTGACTGCTCAGGAAAATGTTTTTTAAGTAGCCTCTAGCAAAAAGTTCATCCGTCATAGATCTCGAGTTCGAACCAAAGACACGCACCTCTGATTTTTCAGATTCATATGCGTGTAACACTTGCTTCGGTGAAGTGAAAACATCGTGAGGAAACCAAAACCAGCATGCCTGAGAGATGTTTCTCGACGGCATGTAAAGTCAAGTTAGAGGCCCATGGGCGGCATACAAACTCTGAGGTCAGGGTAGGCACTAATCATACGAAAAAAAAAAAACAAGCTAAAAGTTTTAGTGCCCCCGACATGGCATAAAACTGTGTCGCTGCATCTGGAGCATCTGAGTAGTAGCTCTAAACGGTTCAGATAGCAGAAAAACTGGTAACAGTGCAGGTTATCAGTTTGGTTGGCGGCGGAAGAACGATTGTATTAGCAATCGTCAACGGCGGCAACCAGAGGTCGAGCTAGAAGGCTTACTGCACACCCACCAACCCGCATTAGACAAGCGTGGTGGGTTTATTGTCTATTTTCCTCCCCATGACGAATACAAATAAATTCAGGCCCCAAGTGCCCGGTAGCTCCAGTGGTGCTCCCGACGACGACGGTAGGCAGGCACGCCACGGGGCAAGGGGTGCTAAGAATCCCCGGGTGGGATCCGCTCACCGTCAAACGACCAAGGCTAAGAAAAAGGACAAAGATAACTATTTGAACATTATGACCTACAACGTACGCACTTTAAGGACTGAAGAACACCTAGTAGAATTGGAAAACGCCCTTAACAATGTCAAATGGGACATAATCGGGTTAGCAGAAGTACGTAGAGAGGGAGAAGATACAATCGAACGGGAAAATAATATTTTTTACCACTTTGGACAAACTGCAGGTTTGTACGGCGTGGGTTTCATAGTTGCCAAAAGGTGGAAAGACAATATTATAGAATTCATATCATACTCTGACCGAATAGCACTACTCAAATTTAAAATTTCCGATAGCAAAACCCTTACAATCATCCAAGTTTATGCACCAACATCAGCACACCAGGATGAAGAAGTAGAAGATTTTTACGATCTCTTGAACAAAGCCTGTGCCGACCATCGTGGTACGTGGAATATTGTTTTGGGAGATTTTAATGCTAAACTAGGCGAAAAGCAACCCCTAGATAATTTCAGAAACTTAGGGCCTCATGGCATCGGTAACCGAAACGAGCGCGGCACACGATTAATACAATTCTCTTTTGCCCAAGATCTCTACATTAGCAACTCCTTCTACCCCAAAAAATCACAACGGAGATGGACATGGGTTTCACCAAACGGAAACACTAAGAATGAAATCGATTTCATATTGACCTCACATAATCAAATTGTAAGAAATATTCAAGTTCTCAATCAATTTAAATACAACTCTGATCACAGACCCATACGTGCAACTCTATTTTTCGATTTGAAATTACATAGAAAGCGAATATTTACAGATAAAATAAGAAAATTAAACAAAGAATCACTTATAATCAATAGACAACAATTTAATTTAGAATTAAAAAACAATTTTAGTATACTAGATGTAAAAACAAACGATGTACAAGAACAATTTAATAATATTGTTAATAGTGTTAAAATAGCTAGTAGGAAAATCAAAACATTACCAAACAAAATCAAAAAACTATCACCATATACAATACTCCTTATAGATGAAAGACAGACTCTAAGCGCAAATAAGACAAACCCTCAATACAAAAATAAAAATAGAGAAGTTAAACGCAATATTAGAAAAGATATTAGGTCATATAACACCAAACTGATCCAAATAGCTCTAGAAAAGAACCGTTCACTAAAAATAGCCAAACAAGGCACCACAAATGGCAAACAGTGGATAAATTGTCTTAAGGACAACAACGGCCAAAAACATCAAAGTAGGGACAAAGTTTTACAAATCTGCACTAAATACTATAAATTGCTATATTCAAACTGCCAACCTCCAGCTCCCAGCATAAATTATTTTTGTCCAGATACCATCCCCCCCATTACTGGTTTTGAAGTACACTCCTCACTTAGTAAAATGAAATATAACAGGGTACCAGGCGAGGATGGCATAAGTACAGAGATTTTGAAAATAGGCGAACCTACTCTTCTCCCTGTAGTAACAAATCTTTTCAATTCTATTTTAAAAACAGGTATATTCCCGGATGGTTTCTGCCACTCTAATATAATACTGTTACATAAAAAAGGAGATAAGTCGGACCTTAACAACTATCGACCGATAAGTCTTATATCTCATCTGTATAAGGCCTTTATCAAAGTCATAGACCAGCGTATCTCACCTCAGTTGGACAAACATCAACCTCCTCAACAAGCTGGCTTCCGATCAGGCCTCTCCACTACTGACCATCTGCATGCAATAAACCAAATAATTGAAAAATACCAAGAGTTCAACATGCCGATATATCTTGCCTTCATAGACTATTCAAAAGCTTTTGATAGTTTGACACACAATGCAATATTTGACGCTTTGAACAACCAAGAGATCGATCCCACTTACATCAACTTGCTTCGTAACGTGTACTTAAACAGCACTGCTTCAATTAGATTACAGACCGTTGGACCATCATTCTCCATAGAAAAAGGCGTAAAGCAAGGAGACCCGCTTTCACCCAAGCTTTTTAATAGCGCGCTTGAAGAAGTGTTTAAAAAGCTTACGGTCAGCTGGGAGAGAGGCGGCATTGAAATTGGTGGGGTGCGGTTAACAAACCTTCGCTTCGCCGACGACATTGTCGTATTCTCTTCCACGGCGGCAGAACTGGAGCTTATGTTAAACCAGCTCAGTGATGCAAGCCTTGAGGTTGGTCTCGCGATGAACATGTCGAAGACCAAACTGATGTCAAATACCACCAAATACAAGGTCCGAGTGAATGGTGAAGAATTGCAATATGTCCATGACTACATCTACTTGGGCCAGTTAGTCTCTTTCCAGTCCAGACAAGACAAGGAAATCATTAGACGAACCGAAAATGCCTGGAGGAGCTACTGGTCCATGAAAGAGCTTATGAAAGGAAATCTTTCTTTGTCGCTCAAGCGAAAAATCATGGACATGTGCATTCTTCCCATTCTGACATATGGATCCCAGACTTGGTCTTTGACAAACATTCAGAAGTCCAGGCTCAAGGTTTGCCAACGTGCAATGGAGCGCAGTATCCTAGGCGTCAAACTTACCGACCATGTACGCAACACCACACTGCGCTCCAAAACACAAATTACTGACGTTGCTCAAAAAGCCGCCAAGCTAAAGTGGGACTGGGCTGGCCATGTCTGCCGCATGCCCGACGAGCTGTGGGCCAAAATAAGCACGATGTGGAGCCCTGACACAGCCAGAAGGCGACGCGGTAGACCTCGCAGGAGATGGCGGGACGAGCTAGACAAAACTAACGACCAGTGGTCCACATTGGCCCTGGATCGAAGAACTTGGAAGTCATGGAGAGAGGCCTTTGCCCAGCAGTGGGATGACGCAGGCTAACAGTATCAGTAAAAGTTTTAGTAAAAAAGTAGGAAAGAGCACACACAAGCAAAGATAAGTGACAATTACTAATTTCATCAGGATTAACATGAGATTTTCAGTAGTTTAAGTCATTTCAATACATTTTTCCTTTTCAATTTTCTATTAACGTTATTGGTGACGTAATTTCTTTGTGTCTGTAATCAGTAGGGTTACCATAACGCCTTAAAGCAGTATCGTTTTAACGTCACTATAGTGTAGGAAAGAGACGGAGCTATAGAGGACGTCTAGAGCCATCTTTTTACCACTCTAAAATAAGATTAAAACTGTCGTGTTAGGCCACCGGGTTTGGAACTACCCCGTTTTGAAACCACGAGTATAGATTTTAAATGTTCTTGGTTTCGTTTAAACCAGCCTTCACTCGTCAGATAGGCAGTCGTTCCATGTAAAATACTGGTATTCAGCTGCATCCGGTTAGACTTGAAGCCGACCCCAACATAGTTGGGAAAAGGCTAGGCAGATGATGACTCGCTGAGATTAAAACTCTGTATTATTGAAAGTATTATTATTTTTGGTATAAAAGAAAACATTCTCTTGGACTATAAGTAACTCTAAGCTAAATTATCTTTATATTTCAAATCGCTTATCGCTGGCACTGCGGCCTCACGCACAAAACCATAGATATTTATGACGTTCATCTCGTAATGATTGCGTCAATAACAATTAAATCCGACTACCTTCATTAAAGTGTTTTTACATTAATTTCTAACTGTTAAGCTCGATTTTATTAATATTTCGTGCTGGAAATACTCACTTTCATTTTTTTAGAATCCGCTTTCTCCAAAGTTGAAATCCATAGGGACGAATTCGTTCAGTTTTAAGTGCTAACCCTGAATGGATGAAGAATGAGCAATTTTTTGACGTGTCAAACAATCTATATTAATATTTTTCAAAACTTTTTTTGTTATAGCTATTGGCTCATCATTGGTCTAACGCTTCGCACTCTTAACCTTGTAGCAGAGGAGGTAGACATTTTTGCTTGTACACTGAGTGAATTCACAAGGATAACATTATATGTAATTAGTTATAGATAATAAGTATAAGCTTGTTAGTGTGTTGGCTTTAAGTTGCTTCACTATTGCATTGGGTTGTGCCTGTAAAAATAGTTGTAAGTAAGGATTAAATAAATAAATAAATAAATAAATAAATAAATAAATAACTGTTAAGCATGATGGGATTCTGACGCCGCGGTTCAAAATGTTATTGGGGTTCCATTTGAAATTCTTCAGTTCAACTCAAAATCAAATGTTAAGTATTTGTTTGTGTTATAACATTCTTAAACTGCCAAAAATTTTAATTACTAGCTGATGCCCGCGGCTTCACGCGCGTGGATTCCGATAATTGTCCCACGGGATCATACTACTGGAATAAAAAGTATTCTATGTATTAACCCAGGTATAAACTATATGTGTGCTAATTTTCATCCAAATGCGTTCAACAGTTTTTGCGTGAAAGAGTAACAAACATCCGTCCATCCTCACGAACTTTCGCATTTATTTTTTAGTAGGATAGAATTAGAGGCTTACTTTATTAGCTTGGTTGTTAAGTTTATTGTGTATGCTGTGGTCTCTTATAAGTGAAGGCGTACACCTACTGAATATCTTTTCTTGTCCATTATCTAATAACGATTTGTGTATAATAGTATATTTTGTAGGAGATCCTACCTTTGTGGATTCTACCTATCTGTTTAGGTAGTCCATCAAGAAATACAGGATTAATAATGTCACAGAATGAAAAAGCTTAGTCGATGTGATTGTGGGTGTACTTTCCACTTGTGGCTGGCATCCTTCCTTTATGTATGGATTATTGGATATTACGTATGTATTATTAACTACTGACCGAATTTGGATGAAATTTGGCACACAGATATTTTATAACCTGGATTAACACATAGGATACTTTTTATCCCAGTAGTACGTTTCTGTTGGACAATTACCGAACTCCACGCGGGCGAAGCCGGAGGCATAAGCTAGTCGGAAATAAAATTAGCACCTCATTCCAAAGTAAATTTACAAGTTAAAGCCAAGCAAGAATCTCACAAACTGATTAGCATAGACGTTGACCTTCACGGTTACGCATAACCACGTAATATTTAACGGTTTGTTTTGACAGGTTTTACTGTTTCGACAAGTACGTAATACCAGCTGGTGAAGGCGTCAGATGTACTCGGTTGTCTTTTGTTTATTTGGTTCCGAGTGAGTTATTAATAGTTGAGTGAATTGATAGGTCTGTCAGGGTGCTATACTATTTAGTTCGGGTCTGCATGATACGGTACTGTACGGTACATAACATAGCCTCAGGCTTCTAAATCCCCGAAGGGTTAGGCAGAGATGTGCCTAATAGTACACCCACATTTCGGCCATTATGTTTAAGCCCCATGTTATAAGAGGCGAGCCTATTGCCATCATCCGTACACTAATCCAGTCTCCGTAGCTGTTACCGAGAAATGCTACTGCACGGTACAGTAGGAGAATAAACCGAAATAAATGTAGATATTACAAATTCAATCAGCTCGTGTTACGGGTACACAACATAACATGAAGGAAACGCAGGGTGACCGTTTATGAAATGCTGTTTATTTAATTAGACAGGTTTTTATTGTAAGACAATAATATTGTAAGACACGAAGGAGATGGCGGGACGAACTGGATGTCTTCCTTGAGCATTGGAAAGAAGTAACACAGAATCATGACCGTTGGAGGGAATGGAGGGAAGCCTTTGCCCAGCAGTGGGACAATTTAATAATAGCTTTATTTATTCCTTACACAGGTTTTACATTTCTGTAAATTTGTAATGTAAGTATTTATGCTTACTCTAGTTTGTTAGTATTACATCTTAATTGGTTATTGTGTGTTTTGTAAGGACCGCTCTGGTGGTGAAACCCTCCATTTCTCCCCATTTCGCTCTATCTCTTGCCAGTCTGTTCCAGGTAGTTTCAGCCGTCGCAACGATGTCATCGTTCCATCTTTTGAATAACTATAATCTATACTAATATTATAAAAGTGACGAGTTTGTTTCGCTGAACGAGCTTATCTCATCAAGTACTAGTTTGAACTGAATTTTTTTTAGTGCTGAATAGCCCATCTATGGAGGAGGGCTATAGGCGTTATAACATCACACTACGACTAATAGGAGTGGAGCATCGATGAAGAATGTTGTAAAAACGGGGAATATTTTATTTTTATAATTATTTCACGACGAAAGTCGCGGGCAACAGCTAGTATCTATACATATTATAAAATTCAAAGTCCTGACTGACTGACTGACTTATATATCAACGCACAGCCCAAACCACTGGTCCTAGAGACATGAAATTTAGACAGTGTACTCTTTGTAAAGAGTAGGTATCCACTAAGAAAGGGTTTTTTGAAATTCTATCCCAAAGTTGGTGAAATGGGGTGTCGAATTTTCTATGAAACTTTTTATTCTCTGACTCGATTGACTTGAAAATTTGTCTACATATACTTTAGTTAAAATGATGAGATACGTGTATCACAGTTTTTCCAAAATCATCCCCCAATTTAAAATTCCATGTTCTGACTGGCTGACTGATATACCAACGCACAGCCCAAACCGCGGGTCCCAGAGATATGAAAATTGGAGGGTGTATTCTTTGTGAAGAGTAAGTATCAGTTTTTCGAAATTCCTACCCCCTTTTTTTTGTTTTTTTCCGACGAGAAATCATCAAATGACCCCCCCCCCGGGCCCCTCTGGGCGGTGCGGAAGGGAGTGTCAGATTTGTACTGACTAAAACCCATCCATGTTACTTCTTTGCCCTTTGTGTTCCAGGGCCACGGTATCTCTTTCGAACAGTCCCGCAGCAAATTCCTACCCCTTAGAGGGTGAAATGGGGTGTTGAATTTTCTGTGAAACTTTTTATTCTCGGGGTCGATTGTCTTGAAAACATACTCTTTGTGTACATACTCTTCAGATAAAATCCAGTGAATCCGATGTCCAATCTCAAACCAAGGTATCAATATTTTAATTGATAGAACTTTAAACGAATAATTGCAAGTTATATGCAAGTACATGTCATGTCAAATCTATGTATGTATTATAGATAGATACATAGATTACTTATTATCCCAGAAGTAAGATCCCGTAGGCAATTCCCTAACTCCACGCTGGCGAAGCCGCGGGCATAAGCTAGTAATAATAATAATATTGTAATACCTGAGGAGGCTCTCGTTAGGCAGCTGGATTAAGGGCTTGATTCAAAAAGCGGTACTCCTCTACACGGCTCGTATTGTTAGGAGGTTCCTCTCTCTGGTGCCCTGACCTAGGTAGCTTGGACCCTGTTCCCGATACCGGTGGGCTACAATTTTTTTATATTTGTAAATGTTTTTTTATATTGTTTTTTGTAAGAAATATTTAAAAATATAATAGATTTGTATATAAATAAATACAGGAAATAATATTGTAAAACCAAATAATTTTAAAAGAGTAACCATGGATTTTCTTGCCGGTTCTTCTCCATAGAAAACGATCAACTCGTACCGTGCACCTTTTCTCGACGTTTTATAAGTTCCCAGGCCTAGGCCTAGGCCTGTGTGATTTTTTTTTATATTGATGATTTCATGCAATGCTTACGCTGTGGCGCTGCACGCGCGCGCTCTTCGTAGCTATGAATCTATTAATATTATAATTTATCATTAAAAAAATGCTTACCATTCCCCATCGTCTGCTCTACTGTAGAGTTCACACGACAACAATGAAGCGCCATCATAATTACGTGCTCTATGTTAGTAGAGCGCTTACGGTAGAGCCTCTGCTTACCTACTTCTGTGTATTGAGGTATGTGATACAGCAGGGTTAGTGGCTTATGTGAAGTTGATGATGAAGCTAGTAGCATGTGTTTACACGTACGATGGCAATTTATTTATGTTTCTCAAATCATCTTGGCAAAAGTATGATGGAAAAATGTAATCAATAGTAAGAAAAATGTTGAGTCATTGAAAATAACAAAGATTGGCTTGTCACTAAGACATACAGGGTGTAAACAGACCCTTCACGAAGCCGTCAACCAAAAATACTGTACTCAAACTAAGTAACTTAACGCAAAAATAATTGCTGACAACGAGTTTTTTTTTTGGGTGAAAAATCACGTTTTACGTTTTTTTTTTTAGAGAAGTATGGAAGAAGGAGTCTTCCATACTTCTCTATTACTTGTTATAACCCCCTGTTTTTCTATGTCATCCTTCACACAGTCCATCCATTGTTTCTTTGGTCTTCCTCTTCTCTTATAGCTACCCACATTCATACACGATTACACCCACATCAGTGCGAAAAATCTTTCCCATAAACCCATTTCCTCGATCAATTACTTCTACGACTAACATCATCAAGATCACCACTAAGCAACTTCATCTAATTTCCCACGTTCATCTAACCCTCACCTCGATTCCACCCATTACTGTAAGTGGTGGTCAGCCGAGCAAAGAAGCGAGAGTGGGTGAAAGCATGCGCAGGTTAAGTAATATGAGCGTAGGGACCGTATTGTGATAACATGGCGGTTTTGTGTGTTCTGTAGCGAAATAAAATGCAGGCTCGCCACTTTCATAAAGGGTGTAAATAGACCCTTAACATAGCCGAAACGCACTTGTTCTCCCCGTCTTTGGAATCATTTTTTTGTTCTAGACCATACCTGGGAACCTTCTAGTTACGGAGATATTGGGGGTCAAAGTTCCAAATTTTCACAAGTTTTTTTTAAATACATGTTTTTAATGTAAGATTTTTACTTTACACACCTCCACGACCCCCGTACTATTGAATCCATCCATCAGCTCAATGTTTTGTGTGCTTTCCATCGAGTCCTACCGTAAAACATGATTTTTCACAACAAAAAAAAAAATCATTTCCCAGCAATATTTTTTGCGTAAAGTTACTTAGTTTGATGTACAGAATGCTTGGTTGATGGCTTCGCGAAGGGTTCGTTTACATCCTGTAAATACTCTACGTAAACCTTGTCTTGGAGCGTGTTCCGTCATCGACCTCATCTCTGTCCTCGGGACTAGATTGAAGTCATGAGTAAGCCCATTTAGCATAAAATATAAAAGTGTGAAGGGTTTGTTTACACCCTGTGTAACTATACAGGGTGGAAGGGACACCGACGCGAAAACGGTTACCACGTACTCAGTGAATCATTCTAAACCCACAGCTTCAACTGCATCTCGGTCAGGCTTGATCTCAGGGTGATATCCCATAGTGGCCTGGTGACGTCGACGTGGTCAAAAGTGACGGGAGGTAGCTTGTGCAGATCCTTCTTTCTCCTTTATTATAGCTGTTGCCCGCGACTTCGTTCGCGAGAAAATATTGATGTGAATATGAGATGAAAAAAGATGTGTGTGTACCTATGTGCTATTCCGGACTATAATCTATCTCTGTGCCGAATTTCATCTAGATCAGTTCAGCCATTCTGGCGTGATTGAGTAACAGACATCCATCCATACATCAAAACTTTCGCATTTATAATAGTAGTAAGATTCATTTAACAGTCGCATGAACTGAATGCTTGCCGAAGTTGATTCAAAGGGGTTCTTTGGTATGTTATTGATGGTCACCCATCCATACCAGGACACCCTATACCTGGACCATTTTCTAAGTTAACATTTCTGCAAACTCTTTTTTTGTTTTCTTTTTCAGATATTATGATGCCAAACCAATATGCGTATAATATAAAAAGTCAGTGGGGCTCACTAACTTTTTTGGGTTGTGTACGATAAAATTGCAATATTGCTTAATGGCGGACCACGAGGAAGTACATGATAGTTCTGCTTCTCCGGGTGGTAAGTATATTGTCACTACATAGTATAAAACAAAGTCGCTTCCTGCTGTCTGTCTATCCCTATGTATGCTTAGATCTTTAAAACTACGCAACGGATTTTGATGCGGTTTTCAGTAATAGATAGAGTGATTCAAGAGAAAGGTTTATGTATATTTATATTGCACCCGTGCGAAGCCGGGCGGGTCGCTAATTTAGAATAAAAACAATTTCATACTATAAGATAATAATGGAAATGTACTGGAAATGGCTTAAAGAATTATGATGGAGAGAACCCAGTTAGTACTAGGTAATACGATACCCCTTGGTAAGACTGGTTGTTAGACTTTTTTGGGCCACTGACTTGGCCACACTGGCACGGAGGAAACTCGGTATGTAATGGGCGGTCACCCATCCACAGACCAACCTAGGCAAGCACGGCTTAACCTAAAGATCGTTCCGAGCGGCTGTTATTATTTAGCCACGAGTTGTAGCGAACCTAATTAAAAGATAACACACTTGGGTTCTATGAAAAGTGTTGACAATGTCATTTCTAACAGCTGACGCCGAGGTGTCTCTGTGCTCTGTGAGTCTAAATCCTAGAGGATATGGGATATGGATATGTATGGGGATATGTATTACTTTACTTTATTTGTATATTATGTATTAGTATCATTATGTACCTATATAAGTTTTCGAAAGCAAGAAGTTATTTTTTTATGTATTTATTTTGTTATGCAATGTTTTCTTATTTAATCCAACGGTTGACTGGTAGAGAATGCCTTGTGGCATTAAGTCCGCCTATGTACCACTATTGTACATGAAGTTTAAATAAATAAATAAATATGGAAAATAAGTCGTGTCTTACCAAATAGTGTTGTGTTAATTAGTAATTGGGTCGCAAATGCTGGTATTTAGCTGTATCCGGTTAGAATGGAAGCTTACCCCAATATAGTTGGACAAAAGTTGATGATGGGTCGTGTATTTTTATTTTTTTATTTTAAGGTTCACATGAAATATACCACAACGGCCATCATTTCGACTGTCTGTATTACGGACACCGTGTCAATTCTGAAAAAGAAGGAATAATATGGTATTTCAAACTTGGCGGGCGAGATGCTAAAACCGAAGAAATAACGCAACCGTTTAAAATATCAGTAGTTTATAAATAATTTCTATGCTAAACATAAAAAAAATTAAGAAAATTTAAAAGGTTTTTTTTTTACCCTGTCACTAAGTCATAAGTCATTTTTTTCAGAACAATGTACATCGTATAGAAATTTAGTAAAATAAAATAAAAAAGTACCATTAACACATTAAAAATCGAAAAATATGTCAAAGTTGGAATAACAAATTCAAAAACGCAACTAATCACAATGGTGTCCCATTTAACCCAAAGTATCACGAACGGTGGACAATTGAATGGTGAAATCATCAATACGATTCTCTAAGTGTGTGATTGTCTCAAATGATATGATTTCATAAAATAACCATTCATTATGGTGGGTGTACTTCGCCGAGATACTGCGACCGAGGCACCGAGGCACGGCGAGTACAAGAGTGAACAGTGAAGCGAAGAACGAGACGAACTACAATTCTAGCGCCTCAAGAGATTTTTAAATCATTCAGCTATTCTAGATCTTTGGACCCTCTTGATCTTTCCATACAACTTCACAATAAGTGGTGACTAGAGACCAGATTAAATGAAAATGTATACGTCGTGCATTTGAAGAGCTCGTGGCTAAATAATAACAGCCGCTCGGGTCGATCTTTAGGTTAAGCCGTGCTTGCCTAGGTTGGTCTGTGGATGGGTGACCACCCATTACATACCGAGTTTCCTCCGTGCCTCGGAAAGCACGTTAAGCCGTTGGTCCCGGCTGTCATTTGTAGATCTTTGACAGTCGTTATTATAGGCAGTCAGTGGCCCAAAAAGTCTGACAACCAGTCTTACCAAGAGGTATCGTTTTACCCAGTACTAACTGGGTTGTGGAGGTCAGATAGGCAGTCGCTCCATGTAAAATACTAGTATTCGGTTAGACTGGAAGCCGACCCCAATATAGTTGGGAAAAGGCTAGGCAGATGATGATGCATACGTCGTGCATTTTTGGATATTGTTTCCATTTGTATGTCGAGGCATTTTATTCCGCTATAGTTGGTATTGTTTAAATAAAAGTAGTAAGTAACATAACATCACGCTTGTAATCTCCAAAAGGTTAGGCAGAGGTGGATCTAATTAGTACACCCATTTCATCAGTTTTGTTTAAGTCCAAAGTTGCAATCAACCGGACCCAAATCCAGACTCCGTGGCTGCTATTAAGAAACTCCTAATGGACAAACGACCCCATAACACTTTGCCCGACTTGGGCACCGAACGCAGGACCTCATGCTCAGCAGTCCACCAATAGACCAACGGAAAGAAGAGATTTCTCATATTGGCAATCATTAAGAGAGATGAAAAGGGTCGTTCCAGCTGGTTAATACCCCGTGGTTAACACTATTTACTACTGGGAATGATGCGTTCTACTGGTTAACAGTGTTGACGAACGCGACATTTTTTTCCCAATAGTTAATACCCTCGTCTCGGGATAGTTCAGGAGTCAGGTTAAAGAAATTTAAAAAGACATGTACTCTGTACTAATATTATAAAGCTAAAGAGTTAGTTTGTTTGTTTTTTTGTAATTTTTTAAATTCGAACTAGCAGTTCCTGAGATTAGGGCGTTCAACCAAACAAACTCTTCAGCTTTATAATATTAAGTATGGATATAGATTTCTTTTTACTTTTCTTTAACCTGACTCCTGAACTATTCGCGAGACGAGAGTATTAACTATTGGGAAAAAAATGTTGCGTTCGTCAACACTGTTAACCAGTAGAACGCATCATTCCCAGTAGTTAATAATGTTAACCACGGGGTATTAACCAGCGGGAACGACCCGGTGATAATTGACTAGAATCAAGTTTAATGGTGTG
The DNA here is from genome assembly GCA_963082995.1 of Noctua comes. NCBI lineage: Eukaryota > Metazoa > Arthropoda > Insecta > Lepidoptera > Noctuidae > Noctua > Noctua comes. Next base: position 9,225,748 of record OY720289.1, read on the forward strand.
CAATTAGAGAAGCTAATTTCCAGCAGACGCAGAGGCTTTACCTAATGATCCTGCTCTTGACCTCGATCTCCCTGATGGAAAGCAATGGATTAGATCTCCGATGGTACAAGTGTACCTGGAAAAAGCCTGTTCACTTTTACTTTGAAGGTCGACAGAAGGGAACATATACAAAAGCAAACAAGTAAGTAAATAGTAAGCAAAGATATTATGTTAGAAGTGTACCTATAAAACAGGGGGTAAACAGACCCTTCACATAACCGTCAACCAAGCATTCTGTACATCAAACTAAGTAACTTTACGCAAAAATTATTGCTGGGAAACGGTTTTTTTTTTTGGGGTGAAAAATCACGTTTTAAGTTAAGACTCAATGGAAAGCACTCAAAGCATTGTGCTGATGGATGGATTGAATAGTACGGGGGTCATGGAGGTGTGTAAAGTAAAAGTCTTACATTAAAACATGTATTTAAAAAAAACTTGTGAAAAACTTGGTACTTTGACCCCCAATATCTCCGTAACTAGAAGGTTCCCAGGTATGGTCTAGAACAAAAAAATAATCGCAAAGACGGGGAGAACAAGTGCCTTTCGAATGTGTTAAGCGTCTATTTACACCCTATAAAAGTATCGCAGGGCGCCTGGTAGCAACTATAGACCGACCGCTTTAATGAGTCCTCACGAAGGTATCAATTTAAAAGGAATATTTTGAAGGTTGATCACGTATTGGTTCAATTAGCATCGTAATACCGACGTGGATTATGGTGGTTACCCATCCACGGACCAACCTAGGTAAGCGCGGCTTAACCTAAAGCCACGAGCTCCTCACATTATAGGCTGGTAATGAACCACTAAACCGATGCCGGGCGGTCGAGCGAAAGGTCGTGAGGTAGAACCCATTATTTTGTTGCATGCTCATCATTTCGGTACCGAACTCTAAGTTATTACATAGACTGTCTTTTACTTGCGGTTTCGCCCGCCGAATCTCGGAAGAAAGCATACCTGTATGCTTAGTGCGAGTTTTTTTTACGTATCGAGCGCGTTAACGTTTACGCAAATTAGTATGGCGCTGGGTATCCGCCACCTAGCGGCACGAATTGTCGCTTACCCAACGCGCTCGATACGTAAAAAAAACTCGCACTAAGCATACTGTGTTACATCGCAATAAGGTAACAAGCAAACAGACAGGCGGACGGACAGAAAAGTAGATTTATTTTAGATTTTCGCTTTCGTTATTAGAAAATACCGCTTATATTCTTCTACGCGTCTTTAACTTTCTGTGAGTTTTCTTTTTATAATCCAAAAGTTTTCGCTAAGCAGGCTTACATTTTAAAATGTTCTCCATTATTTTTATGCGTGTATGATCTTGTTGTGAAATATAATGTTATCAATATTTTTTTCAAAATTTCTGCCCAATTTGGGGTCGGCGCAACACGTATTCTTCTTCCATTCTCCCCTGTCCGACGTCACGTCGTCATTTACTCCTTTCTCCTACATATCATTCTTCACACAATCCGTCCATCTTTTCTTTGGCCTTCTTCTCCTTCTCCATCCAAGAACATGCACGTCCATCACTCTTTTACTCACCTGCGTTCAACCCACCTCATTACATGCCCATATAAGACAAACGAGTTCCTTTTCCTTTCCTCATTTTTAACAGAATTCATAGAACTATGGTCAACAACCCGTAACCAAATGCCCCAGCCCTACACAAGTACACTGTGCACACTGCTCCATGGCGAACGCCCTTTTACCTCAGCTGAACTCCGCTCTCCGCTCTCACTGGCTCACGCCCCATCGATCAAGCAGATTACGTGACATTACGAACTAGAAAGTTATATTTTACAAACAAATTCACACGCAACATGTTGAAACTCATCTCTCTTTGGAACTCTTAGATGAAATTTCGTGATATTATAACGATTCGACGTGGAAGCGAATTTTTTTGGTGCGTTTATGAAATTACAAGGCATTGTACTGTTTTGTTTTTGTTTTTGAGATGTAAATGAATAGAGGAAGTTCATTGTAGTGTGTAATTTGCGCGTGATCAGGTTTCTTTTATTATGGGATCTGACATCGGCATCTGTTGAGAACAGTGTGAAGGTCTCGAAGATGGTGGAGATAAATGAGTGGACTGTATAGTTTGCTGGTACAACTGAATTTAATACAAGAAATCGTACACATGTGTACTAAGCGGTGGCCCAAGGAGAAGTCTGGTGCGCTTGAAGAGCGAGTCCCTGAGGTCCGTCGTCCGCGCCGCCCGTCGCCCGCGCACCACACCGCGGTTGCCCGGCTGCGCCGCACCCGAAGATGTCGAGGTTCGGTTCTCGACAGCATCCATTAGCACAGTGTTTTGAGTGCAATACCACCGTACCGTACCGTCCTACCGTAACGCGTGATTTTTCACCCCAAAAAAAAAGTCGGTTGTCAGTAATAATTTTTGTGTACAGTAACTTAGTTTGATGTACAGAATGCTTGGTTGCCGATGGAAGCGTATTTTTACACCCAATATTGTGAATATTCAAATTGAAGGTTTTATGAGGAGTAATTCTAGTATTTCGATAATCTTAATAAATACCTATCATATTCCTAACAGTAATTTAATTTACTGTTAAATAAATCGTTTTACGAAGTTACGATTAATAATAATGACTGAATGTCCAGTGGTCGCAAGCGCGACTGTTGCGCGGCATCCTGGGTTCGAATCCCGTGTCAGGTAAAGTGTTATTGGGTTTTTCCATCAGGAATTTCATAGTAGCAGCCACGGAGTCTGAATTTGTGTCCGGTTGATGGCAATAGGGTCGCCCCCTATTACATGGGAGTTAAAGAGTTAAACATAACTGGCGAAATGTGCGTGTACTAGAATTAGGTACACCTCAGCCTAATCCTTCGGGACTTACAGGCATAATGTTTATTTTATTTTATTTATTTGGAAAAACAAACAATTACATAATAAAGCATAGGAGAGACATACAACTTAAAATTAACAATTATGCAATCAGCAGCGTTATTCACAGAATATATAAACAAAATATTATTATTTTGTTTATGTTTGATTTATTATGATACTTAGCAAGACACCGATACCATCATTTAATACACCCACAAAAACGGATGTTAAGAAGAACATACACCGAGAAAACGACATGACAAGTAACGTACAGATGACTACAAACTTTTCATCCATACATCATTGGAACAATCTCTACAAATGAAAGTGTTACCTATTGTAATGTCATCTTCTTGCTCATTATTGTATTTCACTTCATAATTAGTAATGTATGTTTGAAAGCGATTGCTAGAAATGGAAACTGGAGAAGTACGAGTATTTATGAAAGTATTGAGTTATACAGGGTGTAAGGAACAGCCCTCCACAAACTGATGGGGTGAATTCAGTATACTACTACTACTTACTGAGATGACCGGTACAAGAAATTATTTCAGGAATGTTACGGGAATCCAATAAAGGAGATTGGCATGAACCCATGTATTTTCAGTATCACATACGGGCTTACCGTTTCATAGAATGATTATATGGATTTGAATGCTACAATAGAGTATAACAAAATATGTAATGGTAAGATATACATTAGAGTTGGGGATATTAAATTGATTTATACATAACCTCAAAATGGACCACCAAAAATAATACTTAGAAGTACATACCTACTTAATGTAAACCAAGGCAGAACCTTTTAGATCATACATTTCAATCAGATAAAGTGGATAGATTGTACTTTATTAACTATGGAAGGATTTTTGTGTTAAGCACTAGTAAGATTTTAAAGTAGGGTGTTCTAAGTTGAGATAAGAAAACGGCAATTACAGATAAGAAGATTTTGAATTATTTTAGGCCATCCAATTGCTATGACGTCACTTACAATAGTAATAACGTACCGTTTGCGGGATTCGAATCCGCATCCTAGATGGTCCATGGTCCATCCACAAGATGGTTGTCAATAGGATAAAAGATAATGAATAATTTAAAATAGAATAGGTAAAAAAATAAAACCATAGTATTTATAATAACTTTTTATTCTAATGATAACAATATTAAAAAGTTATTTTCAATCACCATGTGTCGACGTATGTTGTCAGAGACATGAAAATGCTTCTGGTACTCTTCTTAAGTTGGGCAGAGTGATTGTCTGAGCTCGAAGTTGGTTTTCGTGTCTTCACAGAAGTTCTTATTGTGGTTGTTCCCAACAAGTTACGTAAATTGGTTCATTTAATGTAACCTGTTAAAATAATTCGATACTTTATTTTGACGCATATGAACTTTTTATTGCCTTGAAATCGGATTCCACTATAACCCTGCTAATATACTTCTAATTATGGCTCGCCCCAGTAAGTATAGACTCTTTTCCGACTATCACCATTAATAACAATAATAAAAAATAGACAGGTCCATCTAGGTGAAGTTATTCAACACCAGCAATCAGCATCCTCCCTATCTTAACGTCTCTTTTTCTTTGAGTGTGTCATTCTTCCAGAAAATAATAGAGAAAAAAACATAGAATGACGTGGCTGTATCCTCTGGTCAATTATTGCAACTATCTGGGTTCCCTCCTCTGATGCATGATTGATATGACTCTCAGTCTCAATCACTGAAGTACCACAAACAATACAGGTATGTTGCAGCTGATGCATTCCTATCGCCCAGCAAGAATTGCATACATAATCAGAAGTGTTGATCTAAAAACAATGTTAGAAACTGTGTCCAATATTATAGTTGTCTTTTTTTAATGTTATAGCAACGTGGTGGTACAAAATAAAAGTTCACACTTCATTTATAGATGCAGAAAACATTACACATATCACAAAGAACGAATTATGCAGGGTTTAAACGTAAAACACAAAAAAAATCCTGACGTAAATATATTTTTTTGTATTTGACATAAGTGACAGCTGTGTTGCCAAATATTGAACAATCGATTTGATATGATAACAATCGATATGATATGATAACAATCGATATGATAACAATCGATTCGAATCGATTAAAATCATCGAACCAATACGAAATTAATTTAGTGAAAGCAATGCTATTTAAATTATAATTATGTTGTTTAAAGTGAGCATATGTTCTCGAATCAAATCAATCTACTTTATTTTTATTTAATGAACAATATTTGGACGAAAGATACTTTCCAAAACATACATAATACTTGTGGAATTGCTTTGGCCGTCTATTCGTCTATTTAAATCAATTTTTTTGAATAAATGATATTTTTCTACTTCACTAAAGTGATCATCGATTTGGGTTTATTATATGGCAACACTGACGACGTCATACATTTAATTGGTTCTATTTTATGCGTTTTGTTTTGCATTAATGCGTTTTGTTTTTGCACCCTAAAATCATGGTTTTCTAATTACTCCCAACAACTAAAAAAACATATTAGCTTGAAAAATAACTACAGCTATAAGACCTTTAATTTGCATATAACTAGATTTTGAAACGTTTGAATTTGATGAGATACCCAACTAACCAATCTCCTTTGATTTGTTTTATTTCCTCATACGCAATGTATCATTACCGTGGCAAATCGCACGTAGCGAACGGAAAGCGCGACGACGAGTTCGATGAACTCTGTAGCTAGGCAAGACGTGAACAGCTGATTTTACGCGTCGTTCGTTAGAGTATTTCAACATCCATTGTTGGATTTTTGATTTTAGCCGTATTATTTACATAAATGGAGTGCTGCGTACCGGGAATGTATTTTTTTTTTACATTGAAATATAGGAACAGTAATTGAAAAAAATATATTAATAACAAAAAATCCAGAGAAAAATTCCGGTGCAATATGATTCAAAATAAAGAGCTGAATGCACCCTGTCAGTTTGTGGAGGCCTGTCCCTTACACACCGTATTGGTATGAGGTTACAAAAAACTTGCGAAATAATAATCATAATAGTGATAGTACCCATGACAAACTCCTACTTATATTATAAATGCTAAAGTTTGTGAGGATGGATGGATGTATGGATGTTTGTTACTCTTTCACGCAAAAACTACTGACCGGATTTGGATGAAATTTGGCGAACAGATAGTTTATAACCTGGATTACCATATAGGATTTTATTAGAACTTTTTGTCCCGGTGGTAGTACGATCCCGTGGGACAATTACTGAACGCTGGCGAAGCCGTGGGCATAAGCTAGTACAAACATAAATTTCAGCTATTTCAGTATATTGTTTTTGATAGTTGCAGTAAAATAAACACGAAATACTTGAAAACCGTCGTCATCATCACCTGCCTAGCCTTTTCCCAACTATGTTGGGGTCGGCCTCCGCGCTGATGTAGCTGTAGAGCAGTATTTTATATGGAGAGACAGCCTATCTGACCTCCACAATCCATTTAGTACTGGGTAATACAATACCCCTTGGTAAGACTGGTTTTCAGCCTTTCGGGCCATTGGCTACCTGTAACGAATGTCAAAGATCTACAAATGACAGACGGGACCAACGGCGTTACGTGCTTTCCGAGGCACGGAAGAAATTTGGTATGTACAGGGTGGTCACCCATCCACAGACCAACCTAGGCAAGCTCGGCTTAACCTGAACATTGATCTGAGCGGCTATAATTATTTAGCCACTTTAGGAAAACCATAACTCTATAAAATGCGCACTTTGTAGATAACGGGTGCCAAGGCCAAGATTGACTTCTAACCGCAAACAATCTAACTGTTATATTCTTACGTCATTGGCTTAGCTTTGGCTTGCAAAGTATTTAGTATATATTCTGTCATTGCGCAACCTTTAGTTGCGTTTACAAAATCAAATTAAAATTACTATATCTTTATTCCTCAAAGCGCAACCATGTTTGAAAAAAAAAATTATGAATCCATCATACCCCTCTTTATTTTTCATCATGGTTGCGCTTTGGGGAATAATTTAGTTGCGCTTAGTTGGTTGCGCTGCACCTTTTTATCGTCTTCTTTATCGTGTGGTTATTGCCTAACCTGGTGTCAAAGTTTTTATGCCGCCCATGGGCCTCTGACTTGGCTTTACATGCCGTCGAGAATTTTTCAAGCATGCTGGTTTCCTCACGACGTTTTCCTTCACCGAAACAAGGGATAATTGTACAATACGCACATGAATCCGAAAAATCAGAGGTGCGTGTCTTGGGTTTGAACTTGAGACCTATGACTTCCTTCTGCGAAGCAGTCATGCTAGCGAAGGAGGTGGCGGGACGTGAGAGGGAAAGAACCTCACGTCCCAGCCGCCGCGGGAGACGCCCTGGGCGTCGGGGGTCACGTGGTGGCTCCCGGCCACCGTAGGCGCGGGCCTGTGGACGGCGAGCTATGGGCTAGCTCGCCGTCCGGCCGCCTTATGACGACAGGCCGTGTCGACGGCGCGTTCGTGTTCCACGCGCGCCTCAAAGAGATGTCAGCAACGATGTAGGGGTCTGCAAGGGCCGATGCCTGCCAGGGCTGCGGGACTGTTCGAAAGAGATACCGTGGCCCTGGAACACAAAGGGCAAAGAAGGAACATGGATGGGTTTTAGTCAGTACAAGTCTGACACTCCCTTCCGCTCCGCCCAGAGTGGGGGGGGGGGTCATCTGATGACTTCCAATCCGAAAAATAAAAAAAAAGACCTATGACTTGGCACTTCGACTTGCTTGCTTTTTATAATATTAGTGAAAATAGACTCGAGAGTAAAAGACTGAGTGACATACAGACTTCTGAACAGTCGGATAGTCAAACAAAAGTACAAATTATAATAAAGCTTAAAAATCTGCAGCGACATCATACAACTGCAGCGACTTTAAGGCGGCCTATTTTACCATGGAGCTTGAGAAATAATTATTAAAATAAATTGTGAATGGAAACAAGAAAAACTCCCCATAGCAACGCATGCACACAGAATTTCTCACACTTAAGTACTACTAAGCTAGACCATGTCACGGGAACCCGGCTGCCAATAATTAAGTATTCCACAATATATCGTGCCTAGGTCACCTTCGAGCTTGTCAGGTCAGATAAAAAGTAAAACAATAGACGCTGTGTTATACTTCATTTAAATGAGAACGATGGCATCGGGCTCTCTTGAACTTGTCTCATGAGTTTGTTTGTATGACAAACACGCAGACAAACATGTAATGCGTGTATTTGTCGAATTGTGTGTGAGATCCATTTGGTTTCTCATCTGTCCTTTCTAAAGTTTATTTTGAATTTATCTGTGATCTGTGTGTGTCCAATAATTTAGATTTTCTTGGTTCAGTGGTTGTCAATATAGAGTGCAAACAAATTACTTTTCGGTCATTTTTTTATGTTTTGGGTGTTAATCGTTTTCACGAAAAAAATAGCATTAAAACTTTAAGGCCCGCTTGCACCACGAATCGCCTTTATCGCTAAACATATTATTACATAAATCATTATTCTGTCTGTATCATCTTTTAACGATTGATAGAAACAGAACGTTATCTTAAATGCGTTCTACGTTAAACGCGTTTAACGATTCGTGGTGCAAGCGGGCCTAAATCTTTGTTTCAGAATTTTACACACCACTGATATATTTTAGTAGAATCATTCAATAATTATTACCTATGAAAGTTTCTTCTACTCAGTATGACAGTGCATACGGCTTTTTTCTTTACTGGGGCCAGGGGAACGCCGAACATAAATTTAAATACTTCTCATGAAGACTGTTTAACACACACATTTGCAAGCAGTGAAAGCAAAATGCTCAAAATGGGCCAGAACAAATACAACCTGCTGTAAAGTGTACATTCCTTACTTTTGCTTTGAACTTGACCTTGATTCCTCCATACGTTGTCAACGTTACCGTACCCCTTGGCCACGAACTACTCACTCAAGCGACATGCATGCTATGACAGTGACTGTGGAGAAAACTGAGTCGCCATACCGCAACTCAAGAGCAAATGGTCACGTACCTATCTTGTTAACAATTAGATTTGAATAGTCATTGTCTCGCTCACTCATACCGCACATTGTATGTATCGTTTCATGAGGGATTATGCGACTTTGCTCAGTGAAGAAACTTTTTCGCGAGACTTTACAATGAAGGCACATCTTTGATTTTCATCTATGCGATTTGCGATTCAGCAGTACTTACGCGAAAACAGAAGCTCAAATCGCATCGCAGACATCACGCGAGCAAAAACACGCACACAGGTGTCGCATGATGAAAGTCGCGTCACAATCGTTTCATCAGAGGTCGCGGACGTAGCGTGGAAGGGAATTAAAATCTATGTCAAATTACCGACTTCTGTTTGATATATATGGTCGTCACGCGTGTTTCCGAATTACAATGTGTTTACGCAGCTACATTCACTTGTTTTTGAAAGTACTTGTGTATTTTGTTTATTGCACTTTCGCTGTTCGTTTATTTTTATAAAGGTGTGAATATTTAAGTAGGTTTTCAGAGTACCTACTCATCTAAGGTCGCAAGAACGGATCTGAGGAGGTCCTGGGTTTTATATCCAGGTTAGGCCCAGCGTTATTTGATTTTTTCATCAGATTTTTTTAATAGCATTCAGAGTCTGAGTGTATTCCTTGTTTCGGTGAAGTGGGTACAGGGACCTCCGTCTTACCCCTTGAGATACATAGGCTGTTGGGTAATTCTGTTCTTTTTCGAGATTGCAACGATTTATTTTGAAGTAAAATGCAAAAGGCTACCTCAAAGAAAGATCACTTTCAACTCTCGTATAAATCACGTTCCATTCACAATTCAAAAGTTTAACCCTACAAATGCCATCATATATAAACTTGAAGCAAAATGTAAAAGACTACCTCAAAGAAAGATCAATTTCAACTCTCGTAAAATATAACGTTCCATTTACAATTCAAAAGTTTAACCCTACAAATGCTATCATACATAAACTCGTATAAATATCCGCGAGACCGCTCAGTGTCCGGTTTGTATGTTTCGAGGTAAATCGCTCTGCGACGCACTTTCCAAGTAAATTGCTTAGACATTTATATTATGACTGTGATGGGGCATCAAATGGGGTAGCGTGATGAGTGTTAGATGTCGACTTGATTTCTTTTTTTATACGAGTCATCATTAGGGTTCCGTACCCGAAGGGTAACCAACTATTACTAAGCCGCTGTCCGTCCATACGTCCATCCGTCTATCTGGCAGCGGGCTGTATCTCATGATCCGTAATAGGTGAACAGTTGAAATTAATAAATTAAAAGTGAAAGGGGTCTCTCTATGCGCGAGTCCGACTCGCACTTGACTGATTTTTTGATATGAGTCATTATTAACAATTTTAGTTCCCTGCGCTTATCCTAAGTTATTTGGGGCCAACATAGAGATAAAATAACCAAATCAGTTCAGCCATTCTTAAGTAACTATCAAATCAACAACTTTCGTTGTTATTTGTACCGTTAGAACTTAGAAATATTTGGAATTTGTTCAAATTATTACACGTAAAAGCGTAAACAATGTCTACCATTGTACTTAAGTTATGCATGGTTCGTTGGTTTGTCTGTTTTTAAGTTACGCATGGTTGTTACGCATTTGTAAGTAAATAAATATAATGAAATGTGCTTGGTTTTGTGTTTAAATACGTTAATATTCGTAAGCATTAAAACAATGCTTTAACTGTTGAATAAGCTTTATTCTTTTCTAGATTTTTGACAATTCTGCTAATGACTAAAATAAATTTGGAAACACGAAACCGAAGGGATGATATCGATAAACAGACGATTTTGAAAAAGAAAGTGAAAAGATAAAAAATCATATTTAAAAAAAAAAACTTGACACCTTAGTGAATTTCAATATGGATAAAATACGTGTATTGGGTGTAAAAAGACCCTTAACGATGCCGAAAGAAACTCGTTCTCCCCGACCATACCTGGGGAACCTTCTAAATGGGAAATATTAGAGGTCAAAATTCCAACATTTACACAAGTTATTTGTTTAATTTTCAAAACTAGTTTTCTATCATTCTCTTGACCCTATCCTAATTTATTTGGTGTCTGCACAGCATCTCTTCTTCTTCCATACCATCTCTATTGTCTCATCAGACACCACCTTTTTTTTTTTTTTTTTATTTATTTGTAAAGACACGATTTACAGAAAGCCTAACTTTTGTTTTCACGGTTTGTCTGAGGGATCGGAACAAACATGGTATAGAGAAAAAATTTACAAGTACGGACACTGAATTTTCACTTATTTTACTTTTTAACAAATGCTTATATACTAATTACTAATTTACTAATTATCTAGTTTTACTAATTTACTTATCTTTACTCTTTTACTAATATTACTAATCTCCAATATACAAATACTAATATACTTACGAAGACCAATCAATCAATCAATCATTATTCATTCATTATTAGTTGTTCAAATAATTAATCAATTGTTAATTAATTAAACAATCAACAACATTATCAATGCGAAAGAAAGTTTGTTTGCCTGTGTGTACCTTTTCACAAATAAACCACTGAACCGGTCATCCCGAAACGTTGCACATACGTCGTCAGGTGTACAGAAACGGACATAGGGTACCTTTCATCCCGGAAAAAGTGTGCTGTTCCCTCACACATTCCATCCATCGTTTTTTTGGTTTACTTACAAAAATATATTTTAGTCCATCTCTTAGACTCAAATCTCTATTCAGAGTTGTAATGTTATTCCGACCTAGGATAAGCCACTTTACATTCAATATATCGAACTAAAAGTCACCTATTTTGGATAGAAAACGTTCATAGAATAATTTATTTACGTAGGTACTCGTATTATTCTACTTTTTGGATTTTTGGAAAGTGTTAATCGAATCTAAATGTTTTTTATAGTGTGCAGTGAAAGGGTTACAGCGAGAATAACATGTATACGTTCCTTACCTGCTTGCGTCGTAAATCGATATGAACATATGAATTATCAATTGGTCCAGCAAGTGGAGTTAAAACTCAACACATATTGCTCACCAGTCAGTCATATTTCATTCCAAAGAACCAACAGCACAACTAACAGCAAGGAATATTGTTCCTTGGTCTTGTTATCTGCCATGAAAATAAAGAATTAACACGGGAAGTACATACACCTACCAAGTAATAAAACAGAAAAGCCTGCAGGCTAGGAAATCGGCATATCAGCTAAGTTTATAACTACCATGTAGTAGGTACATAATATAGCTATCACGAATTGTGTAGTATCTCAGTAGAGCTAAGTTTCTAAGACAACAAGGCCAGAGACGATTGTAGCTTAGTATAGTCGAGTGCAAAATGCAGAAAAATAGATTCAGCAAAATGTTTTTTTTTGGGTATCTGCTTTTTACAATCATCATCTGCCCAGCCTTTTTCGTGATAAGACCTGTCGTACTGTGTGGATCGGAATGCTGGGCTGTGAAGAAGATGGATGAAAAATATTTATGTAGCGGAGATGGGAATGTTGAGGCGGATGTGTGGTGTGACAAGAATGGATAAGGTAACGAACGAGTATATCAGAGGAACTTTAAAAGTTGCGACAGATTCAGAAAAATTGAAAGGGAATCGAATGTCTTGGTATGGACATGTGATGAGGAGGGACGAATCGCTATGACTAAAAGAGTGATTAATATAAATGTCGATGGATGGAGAGCGACAGGAAGACCAAGGAAACGGTGGTTGGATTGTGTGAGGAGTGTTATGAAAGATAAAGGAGTAAATGATAGCGTGACGGTTGTCAGAGGAGAATGGAACAAAAAAACGTGTTGCGCCGACTTCGAGTAACATGGGACAAGTGTAGAAAGATGATGATCTGCCTAGCCGTTCGAAGCAGTCCTGAAATAGAAAGAAGATTGAAGTCTCATGCTGTATCGAAACCTCAATGGCACTCGTACCGCCGTCGCCGTCGTCGTTTGACGGATAAACCAGAGCAAAACTTATGCAGTTGTAGTTCTTTCATAAATAAACACTCCTCTGCTACCCACTTACTACCAAGTAAACCGTCAGGATGAATGCTGGTCTTAAGCTGATGTCAAACGCGTCTGTTCGTTTTTGTTTCATTCCACGTTTACAAAACACTGAGAGAATTACATAAAAATACTCTCATAAGAGATCTTCATAAAATTTAACTATCTCAAAAAGAAACGGTGCTAATATTGCAATGAGCTTTTATCATTTTCCTAGTTTCACTACATTTTCTCGCCGCCTGTACCCACCAAGCACGATCGCCCGCAGCCGCTTGCGCCGCTTCTCACATAATGACCACTTCCTCCGTTTCCTCAGGATGTCCGCTGTCGGGAAATCTTAGCTCACCTTCTATGGGTAATAGTGCGACCTACTTTGGTGAGGAAAAGCGAGATTTGTTCCGGGAAAAACGAATTTCTAAATGAAGAAAATTTAAAAAAATCTTCTGTTTCGTATAAAAGTGCAAAAACAACACGGTCAAATTTGTATGGAACAGCTGATTTTTTTTCCCTGGGTTCGAAATGATCTACTGAATACGTGGTAGGTAACCGTTTTTACATCGATGTCCATTCCACCCTGTATAAACCAAGAAAAGTAAACTTGACTGTGGATCAATCTCCCAATTAGAAGAAATTACCATTTTTTATTTCCTGATTTTTCTTTCATTGATAGACGTGGTCGATTATGTAGCACACTTCTCAATCTTCTAGCAATTAATAACAGCAGTACAATTTTGGTACACAATTAAGTATATTTTATCTATGTATATGTTCCAAAGAATCAGCATTGCCATCCAACGTGGCAATTCTGCCAGTCTTCTGGGCACTTTTCCTATTAACTGCGATGTGGACGAATTTTTTAACTCTTCCCTCTCCTCCTAGAGAGGAGGAGAGGGAAGAGTTAAAAAATTCGAAAGAAAGAAAAGAAGAAAAAAAGAAGAAGAGGAGAGCCTCTTCTTCTTTTTTTCTTCTTTTCTTTCTTTTTTTTTTAATTCTTATCCTCTTTTGATAATTGTACTGGTTATTAGTGTCACAGATCTTAATTCAAGTTGGTGAGCTTAAACTGAACATGCCACTGGATATAATATAGGAAGAGGAAATGAGGAATAAACCAAAATATAGTAGGTTCAAAGCAGTATAGAACATCACTACATGTACAAGTGAAATTCAAATCGGTATGTTTGTAGATGATGTACATTTTTTGTTGACACTATCATCAGATCTCAGTTGTCACCTTGTGACACTGACATAGTTTTACATATTCTACCTATGTCTACTTCCTGTTTTGTCTAGTGATGTGCTAAAAGAAACTCTAGGAAATCGATACAAGTCTTTTTTTTTAAAGTATCTTTCTTTTGTCTTTTTCTTTTTCGTTTTATAAGTGCCCATCGAGGCCTATGTGAAATAAAATATTTTGGTGCCTTAACTTACTAAATGGCTGTATATTTTTAACAACACAAGTAAATATTTTTGAAAGATCTTATTTTAACTTAGTTAAATCACTGGATGTTTGTTAGGCAGACATTCACAATGGTTTTGTAGTTGATTTTTCCACTAAAACATGCTGTCATCTATGTCAGACAAAAACCGTAATGGTATGCACACCTCAAGAAAGCGCTGCATTGTCAACGATAGTTTTGGCTAAGCCGCTAGAGCTACACAAACCAAACCTGACCAGTAATCGACTTAACCACATCACTACACGCGAGTAACCTGCTTTACGCCATACTCAGTATGTGGGATGAATGTAGACTTCACTTTTGATATCGGGCGGGGCTGCGCGCGTGCTGTACGTGTTCGAATTCTTCCTCTTTGTTGTTTTAGAATATAATTGCATTTTTTTTTTGTCAAATATTTTTATCATTTTCATAAGATGAAGTTTATTTTATGGATAATTTTGTCATTCATGACTATTTACATTATATACAGACTACAAATAGAACTAAACTAATGACAAAAATAAGACTAAAAGTAAGAAAATATAAATAAAATAAAATAAATAAATAAATTAAATATTAATTAATTATTTGTTAAATTATCTTTGATCCTAGTTACAAGTCATATGTTACGTCACAATAAATTGTGTTTTAAAACTAGATGAGGAATAAAGAATTACCTAACATACAGCATGTTGTTTCCTATTGTTGGTCAGAGTTCGCCCTTTTCTCCGTCCAAACGTCTATGTCTTGTGAAATCTGTTGCTATTGTTCTTACAAGGCGAAAATGCGAGGTCATCTTTGTTTTCCCAGACACAGGCAGTCCTAGGTCAAACTTTCCTGATGTTAAACTTATCTCAAATCACCGAGATTTGATCAATGATCTATGGAGATCATTGATCAAATCCTCTCTACTCCGTGCTATAATTACTACTCCGTGCTCCGTGGAGCACGGAGTAGTAATTATAAGCCTGCGTTCAAGCATCGGGCACATTATAGGCTGATGGTACTAAGCTGATCAATGGATGATTAATGAATCAAAGTCATTCTGTTATTATGCATTATGGAGTACATCAGGTTGCTTTGAGGGTCAAGCTTGAGACAAGACGAGAAAGTATCAAATGAACAATATTGCAGAGCCATCTATGAAATTATTTCGAAAGCACGTTAAGATTATGGGAGAAAGGTGCAGTAAAACTGTTTGTAGTTCCCTCAACAACGTATAGATGGCAGTGTTTACAATAAAAGTCACGCGGAGAAAGTCAAGAGAAAGCTAACGCAGCGCCATCTATGAATTGGAAAGTGCGACTAGTTGGATACAAGAATAGTGAGAGAAAGTAGGAGTAGGGGTACAGTTGTTTAAGTACATTCTAACGCCACTAGATGGCCTTTGTTTTAGTACATTTAAACGCTACTAGATGGCGTTTTTGTTTTTATGAACTCTACTTTTTTGTATCTGGTTTTTGAGGTGCCGCTTAATTGTTTAACTTTTTGTAAGCTTTTATATACAGTTAGTTAGTTTAGTTAGTTAGTATGTATTGGTCTAATCTTGCAATGCAACTGAATTTCAAACCAGACCCCTAACCAATTGAGCTGAAGTTTTGCACACACCTTTGTTTCTGGTGATAATAATTTTTTATGAAATGACGACTTGATCGTGCAACCAGGATCGTCTCCTCACGTGAGAACTCCTCGTTGAATAGCACGGACACGAAACTTTGTACTTGTACACGTTCAATTTAAAAGATAGATAAACTTAATTTTCTTCTTTTCATTTTGAATGGTTTTTTTCAGTTTATTAGTTATTCTTTATAAGCTGGTAAATCTTTTTATGCATGTAATAATTGCGGCCCCCGAAAGGAAGATCTTAATAGCAACTGGTTAAAACTACTATACTGGTTTGTGGTTAGGCTTTTGAATTGTTACGGTAACCAAATACTTTTTTGCTGCAAAACCATGCTAAACACTTACTTCTGTGCTACGTGTTCTATCCTATGTATCCCTGCAGTTCGATTCCTGGAAGAGGAACTATTTAAACGGCAAATTGGTTCCCGGATCTACAGCTCTAAGCCCTCTTATACCTACACCTCTTTCTCTGACGGCCTACTCTATTACTCTAGTTGTGGCCGAGTACTTTAAAAGCAAATTCTGTCTGGCCAGTCATATAAGGGTTCACGCAAGCTTTAAAGGATCACCGTTACCGAAATTCTTTTTTTAATCGGTGGTAAATACCGGATCAAAATCCGTAGCGTGGCTTAACAGAACAGCTTTATCACAGAGACAGACACGAGAAGAGAACTTAGAATGTGTACACAATTCAGGAGAAAATCTAGTGAACGGAACGTTTAAAATCAGCAAGCAAGCGTAAAAAGTACATAATATCATCTTGACAATGGAATAGTATTGCATCAATTAGGCTGAGGCCAAACGAGCGTAATTTTTTGAGTTGTGAGTCGCGTAAAATGAATCGCGGAATTTACGCTGCATGCGGTTTCATACGTCTTCCGTGTGGTACAACTCATTTTGCGTCGCCGTGTGGCACAAGCAGTATGAAAGCGAATGCAGCGTAAATTCCGCGACTCATTTTACGCGACTTACAGCTCAAAACAATAACGCTGGTTTGGCCTCAGCCTTATAGACATTATCTTTTCAAAATGTCGCAACTACGTTGACATAATCCAGTTTTGTTCAATTTTCCAGTGAAAGGCTTTTAAAAATAAAATAAAATCGTTTAAAAACAAGTGAAAGTGTATCGGTTCGTTCGAGAGAAAAGTGGTTTTTAGTCTTTTTTTTATTTATCTAGTTTAAGTTCTTTTGTGTGCCTTATTATAAAATTCTTCAGAGAGAAACTAGATAGTCTTTTATTTTATTTTTGTTTCGTAACTGGTAGTTTGTAATTCTTTACGCCTTTTTGTTGTTCGTTTTTTTTACAGGTGGCCAGTGTCAGATATTTCCTTAAAAGTTGAACAAGTTTTTTTTATCAATTTCAGAATGTTTAACAACAGAGCCGCCGCTGTCAATGTCACTTAAGCGCCAAATGATCCATGTATGTACCATTCTATACTTAAACAGTACAGTACCTACGCTTTCTAAGATTTCAAAGATGAATATAGTAGGTACCTAAGTAGAAGTCTCCAGCCAACTAAATAATTATATTCTCATTTCCTTTTTTCCAAGATTTCAGTTTCCAAGAGACGAAACACAATTTTATTGTAATAAAAAATAATAACCTTACTATTCGTGGAAGGCTCAAACGACGATACTAGGACTTAGGTACACACGGCGACAAATAAAACACACACGACACATTTCCAGCAAAACATGGCCTCGCTTTGTATAGATTTCCCGTACAATGAGAGGTCCGCATAAACTGGTTTGGTAGAACTTGATTGTTCGTTGTGCGTACGCAGAAAGGTCCTTTTGCAAAAGTGACTTTAATCTTAAGACAGCATTCAAAATTAGAAGGGAGATCTCAGAAAGGAAAAAAAGGTACCTAAGTTGTCTCTTGAGTCTCGCTACACTGCGCTGATGAAGCAAAAAGTGAATGTATGATTATGTGTGATTGTAGCTGTTTGTGTTCCATGATTTCTGTCTTCCCCCATGGGATATAGAAGTGAGTGTGTTAATTTTTGTCGTTGGCCCAGTGGTCGCAAGCGCGACTGCTGACCAAGAGGTCCTGGGTTCGATTCCCGGGTCGGGCAAAGGGTTATTGGGTTTTTCCATCACGAATTCGAAACGAGTCTAGATTTGTGCTCGGTTGATGGCAATAAGCTCGCCTCTGATGGGACTTAAAACATTTCTAGAGAAATGTGGAAATGTGTCTGCCTAACCCTTCGGGCGTTACAGGCGTAGTGTTATGTTTCTGTGAAAATGATAATTATGATAAAATAAATAATAATATAATATTTATCTATCTTTTTCACTTCCCCGATCACCCAAATTCAACCCTAAGAATCAAAACATCACTCCACTTGTATAACCCCAGCGCATCCATCGCTTCACAGCAATTCACCCACAGCGGGTGTTGACGATCGTGACTACATTTCATGGTGAAGGTGGGTGCTTCGTGACTTGAATGAAGAATAGGTTTATGGTGTGACAAATTGTTGGAAATGAAGGGAATCCTTCATTCTGGATGGAAGGAAATTTCTTCTGGTATGTTAACATACTTTTGGAAAAATAAAACTCACTTATGTATGTTTGCTCAAGATTCGTGAAGAAAACTTATTATTTGGTACCTGGGTGACCAAGCTCTGCTCAGGTAAAAGTAGAGAAAACGATTTTTTTCAGATATGAGACCTAGCTAACAGCTAGATCGATTTTTCGCCCCCGTAAACCGCTATATTGCAACTTACATCGAAATCGTTAGAGCCATTTTCGAGAACGTGATTACAAATATACAAATATTTCTCATTTAATAGTATAGGATTCCTTTAAAGGTGCTCCCCCACCGGGGGCATCCGCCTGTAATGTAACAGTTCCATACAAAATCGAATCTTGGACTGTTACATTACAGGCGAATGCTCGCGGTGAGGGAGCACCATTATGCAAGGATGACCAAAAGAAATCAAAATATCTTTTAGTGTCCTTGTCATACGTCACGTCGTGTATGTTTACAGTATTGAAGTTACTATTTATATCCCCAAAGACCTTATGGTCTTCAATTATAATAGTCTACTACACTCTCCATCATTGCACGTAACGGTAAACACTGTTATAAAGACGCCAGCACATCAAGCTATTACAATCTGTCAAATTTCTTTACTAGATTTTCAACTTTACCGCTAATGTCTTTGGGTTGTGTATGTACGGAGAGAAATGAAAGACTGCGGAACTCTATAGTTACTTTGCTTATTAAATTTGTTACGAAATGTTACAAAGGAGTAGCTAATCAGGTTGGGAGCGCGTCTATAGTTTACGGTGGTTACGGGCGAACTAGTTGTGGCCGGGCGCTGCACGTTTCATGAATATAAAACGATGTGTCAGCGCGCCTACAGGTTCAAGGTTGATCGGGAATAATTGACAGTTTCGGGTAGCTTGATGTGCTCGTCTGTACACAGGGGACCTTTCTCCCTCGCATAAATAACACGAAACCAATAATAAAACACCAACCATAAAAAAAAAACAATAATTTAATAAATAAATCAATAAATTATACACACCCACAAATAAATAAATTATCTACGTTACGAACTACCCTCGTACTGCCTCCACCCCCTATAGGGAAGGGGTGTAGTAACGTCTTGAATATCCCTCCTTCTTCTGTGATGTCCGTGGTGGCCGGCGTAGATGACCTGGTGGTCTTCTCCTCCTTCGTGAGAGGTTAGCTTCTTGACTCCGACAATGGCTGCGAGCATGAGGGCGAGAGCTGATGCCGCAAGAGCCTGGGGATGGAAATAAAGGTGTTACCTTCAAAGTTACGACTGCTAGAATGTTTCTTACATTTAAGAGGGAACAGGGCCTGCGAGGAATTTGAAAAATAGGTATTCGCTGCGTCAAGCCTGCTCTCGTAGAGTGCGATAGTAGTAGAGACAACTGTAGCTCAGACCGATTATAATTCATTCAATTATTCTAGACATTAAAATTTTAAGAAAGAGTATGTCTAGGTTTCGATCAATTTTTTATAAAGGGTGTAAATAGACCCATAACATAAAAGAAAGACACTTGTTCTCCAAGTCTTTGCGATCATTTTTTTGTTGTAGACCATGCCTGGGAACCTTCTAGTTACGGAGATATTGGGGGTCAAAGTTCCAACTTTTTCACAAGTTTTTTTTTTAAATACATGCTTTTAATGTAAGATTTTTACTTTACACACCTCCAAGACCCCCGTACTATTCAATTCATCCATCAGCACAATGCTTTGAGTGCTTTCCATCAAGTCCTACCTTAAAACGTGAATTTTCACCCCAAAAAAAAAATCGATTCCCAGCAATAAATTTTGCGTAAAGTTACTTAGTTTGATGTACAGAATGCTTGGTTGACGGATATGTGAAGGGTCTGTTTACACCCTGCATGTTAAATCTTTTCAAATTTGTCTGGTAGTCCTCTAATCACGGCCGTTGAATGTTTAGTAGTCATTGAATACATGAAGTGGGCTGCCATTGTAAAACGACTAAAAAGACACGGTGTATAAAGCTACTGAAAAACAAGTATCGATCCCGTCGTCGCTCTTTTTTTAGTTATGGCTCATGCACGTAGAATGAAGAAAATAACTGTAGTCCCTCATAACTTACAACCACAAACAAGTTCGTAGACTCTTAATTACCGAGCCAAACTTAATTAAGTCATAAAGAAGCTCATATTATTATAATCATAGTAACTATTTCCCTTTTATGGCACACTTATAAACCGGTAATATTATGTGAGGAGTTTGGCCTAATTAACTTTTAGTAGTAAATTGTCGGCTTTTTGAATTTTGCAATCCTGCTTAATATTATAAATGCGAAAGTTTTTGAGGATGTATGGATGTTTGTTACTCTTGCACGCAAAAACTACTGACTGGATATGGATGAAAGACATAAATAAGGTCTATCTTTGCACACACAAATAAAATAATAAGTAAGAAATATTTTAAATATATATATTTTTTTTTTTTTTTAATATTTTTTTTTTAATTTTTTTATTTTAACTTCTATAAGTAGTAAAGAGGCCATAGCAACGAAAAAAAAATATCTGAGTGTTTTTATTTTTTTGCGAAATTATTATAATTCTAAAATTTTTTGAGACTTTTTGCATAAAACCTTTACTCCCGTATTCTAACAATGACAGTAGGTAAATACGACTAAGTAAACTAGCGTAATGGATGTTAAAAAATAAGGAGCTAGTATTTATTTTGTGGGTCAAGTAATTTTAAATTATTTATTTTTTATAAAATATACCCAGATAAAAAAAAAAAATCCCTTGAAATGGCTTCGTTGTAGCCGTTAGATGATTCCCTGAAAATATTTCGTGTATGAATAGTTAGACCTTATTATAAGTAGATAGTTTTGGATTAACACATAGGGATACTTTTTATCCCGGTAGTACGATCCCGTGGGAAAAATACCGAACTCCACGCGGGCGAGGCCGCAGGCATAAGCTAGTAAGTAATAATTTAATCTCTTCTTCGTTGCTTTAGCTTCAACAGCTATGCTGCTGCTGAGCCTACGGCTCGGCTTTGATTCCCTGATCGAGTCAAGTGTTATTTAATTTCCTCCATCAGATATTTCTCAGTACCAGCCCTGTGTTTGTCCAGTTGACGGCAAAAGGATCGCCCCCTATTACAAGAGACTTAAACATAACTGGCGAAATGTGGTGCTACTATTAGGTACACCAGTGCCTAACCCTTCGAAGATAACAGGCGTGATGTTATGTATGGAATTGTTATTAAGGAACTCAAACATGAAACGTCTGGTTGTAATACAGTTACACCTCTGCTTACCACTTCGGGGCATAAAAACCGTTCAAAATGATTTTCAAGATCATAATTTAGGTTACGTCATTTTATTTTTCGCGAAATTGAAAGAAGATGGCGGATACAGAGAGTACAAACGAGACTTTAATAACCTTTACTAAATACGTCAAGATAGTTAGTAAAAGCAATCTTCTCAAATTTGATGGAACGACGGATGATGACGTCAGATTATAATATAGCAGCCATATTGGATTTTATGAAACGCTTTCTTGATTAAGACTAATTCAATAGCACATTGTTCCTTGAAATTGGTTAAATTAATCTCACTGATACTCATGCTTAAATAAGGTCCTATTAAAATAGATGGACAAACTTTTGGAAATCATTTAGAATAAGGACAATGATAAAAAAATAAGAAAAACGACATTAAATACTTAAAAGAAAAAAAAACAGCTAACGGATATACACTAAAAATGTTGGTTATCCAACGAATTTTTTATTCCTTTTTTAATATTTTTTTTTAATTTTTATTAGGCATTAAACCAACGATTTTAGGTCAATATAAAATCACTTTTATCAGTGTTTTTTTTTGCTTGGATATCTTTGGTTGGAACGGTGTGTTAAAATTTGTCAATCTATTCTAATGGGACCTTATATACTTATCCATACTGGAAGAATAGTGCCTCAAGAAAGTGATTTTCTCAGCGATGAGAATGTTTGTTTTTTTGTTATGTCTGTTCTGTCCCACTGCTGGGCAAAGGCCTCCCTAATTCCTTTCCTACTCTCTCAGTGTTTTGCCTTATCTGACCAATCAGTCAGGAATGAGTCCAAATCGTCACGACAGCGTTTCTTAGGCCTGCCTCAGTCCAAATCGTCACGCCAGCGTTTTTTGGGCACGTTCACTTCGGTAGCGTCTAGTCCATATAACAAATTTCATCCAAATACACTCAGCCGTTAAGATGCGAACCGCCTTACATACTTTCGCGTTTTTATTGTTCAACTAGCTGTTGTCCGCGACCTCCGTCCGTGTGAAATGATTATAAAAATATTTGCTTCCCATAAAATTGGAATCGGATTTTATTAAAAACCTAGGTTTCATTTTTCTAAAATAAAAGTACTTTACTCTGTAACATCAGCTATCTGCCTGTAAATGTCCTACCAAAATCAGTCAAGCCGTTTCGGAGATAAGTCGGAACAAACAGACAGACATAAGAATTAAAAATAAAAGTGTTTTTGTTGTAACTACCGTAATAAAAGTATATTATACTTTTATTTATGCATTCAGTAGAAAACTGTTATTTTGAAATTACAAACAGACACTTCGACTTTCTTTATTTATATACGTTGAATGAATGTATTCACGTATTCATAATAGTCTAAATTCATATTTTTCATAGTTTAAAACTCATTTGAACACCAAACTCACTCAAAGGCGTTCATGGAAATGTCGTGTGTTGAGACCGAATAAAATACAATGATTGCACAGTGATTTTAATTGGGAAAAGTGTGTAATTACTACGGATAAGCGGGCCAACCCGCACGGCGTGACGAAGAAAACCGACGGCCCGTGTGCTAGATACTGTACGTGCTTGGTGTGGCAGGAGGAGGTGGCAAACAGAGACCAATGTTCGAAAATCGAAACGTTTTTGGCAGATCATGCGTTTAAAGTTTGTGTGAGTTTTGCGGACAAATGCATATACAGACTAACAACATGAAGCTGATTTTGAAACCTTTACCTCAAAAACAAGATTTTATTTTTTTTAATCCATAATATTTTTCATTTGTTTTAGAAAATATGTCGGAGAAAATTAAATTACCATCATTACTACAGGCCGAAAACGACTTAACGGTCCCAGTCCCTGATGTTTCTGAATAAAAGCATTTCTATTTTACTAGTGGACTAGTGACATCATTTCCATTGCATTTTTTATTGTTTGGTGCTTCGTCTCTGCAGGATATTTACTCTTTGGTTTGTATCTTGTGATATATTAGTAGTGTGAGCTCTTTAGTAAGTAGGAACAGTTTCTATGAAAATAATATTTTCTGGTTTTAGATGGAGGAGCTAAGTTTTTCGATCTCTGCTTTGGTACTCTTTGGTAGCAGCTAACCCTATCCTACCAGAAGTTTTTGTTCACATTTTAGCCCCTTTATAATCAATAAATAATTTAAAAAAACATAATTTTGTTACTTATCCTTGTATCTAAGGTACAAACAAAAATGGTTTCTATGTTGTCCCAAATAAAACATTTTATTTATTATTTATATTTAATTAATTTCATTCTGATCTAGTGTATACTTGTAATTCCGCAAAAGGTGTTTGTATGATCCCTTGTTGGACCATACATTACTTTTAGATAATGGGTGATTGCAATGAAAGAAGGTAAAGCACTTTAAAAAACTACTGTATTGTCCGAAAGATACTAGAGGTAAAATGAGCTTAATGGACAGATGGTGAGGAAATGAAGTGAGTGACGCGGCCCTTGTTGGCTGTAACGAGAACGCTGGCTGACTTGATAGCTCAACGCGAACTGAACTAAATATTATGAGTTAAAATTAATGTGAAGTAAACTGCTGAATTGCAGAATGTGCGGTTGCACCGTACAGTGTTGTTTAATAAAGCAGAGAATGCATGAACGAAACTTGTATAAATGTCAAACTGTCGTTTTGCCGCCTGCCTCCTGTCATTTGTTTTATTTTTATATCCTCACACTTTGCGAAACATTGCTATGTTGTTTGGAACAAATTAAAAAACACATTTGAATTGAAAAAAGTTACTTTGGTACTGTTCAGTTGCCTTAGGGACGCGATTATTTGAACCGAAATAAAATCGTACCATCGGAAACCCGCAAAATGTCGCATCGATGACCGCAGTCTAATTGCGTAACATTCGAATTTCGAATTGACAAACGCTTTTTGGCAAAAAGAAAAATAAATACTCATTGCTAAAAATGGGGTTGTCAAGTTGGTCAACCCGAATATGCATTTCGTTGAATTATAATTTTATTTTAATATTGGCGCGTTAATACACGCAGTCATATAAAAAAAAAACAGGACTTTCTGCATTCCAATTGCGTAATACACCTTTTTGCCACAATCCAAAGGTTTGTAATTCGTTGCTGCATATTTTTTTCTATTTTTTATTATTATTGTTATCAGCCATTTGTGTACCACTGCAGGGCAAAGGTCTCCACATATCCCTATCCAGTGCTGTTATACGCCAATCCTTGTGAAAGGAGTCGAATTCGTACCATAAAACAAAAAAAAATAAGTTTACAAAATTCGTTTGCTTATCACTAAGAATGTTGATGAATTGTAAAAACGAATAACAACTTCATGTAGCTACAATGCTATTCCAAGATTCATTTATTCCTTTGACAAACATGGAATTGTCATACAGGGTGGAGACGACAATGCGAGAATAAATTAAACTATATGTAACTCATGACGTTCCCAGTCTGCATACAAAAATTCAATCGAAAATTACTGGATATTTTCGATTGAATTTTGTATGCAGTTTATTCACAGGACGTTATTTTTCACTTTTAGCATTTTCTACATAGTGTAGATAATAGGCTACCACCAACAGGTTAACGAATCCCGCATCGGTATAAACGTTAAACTCATGTTGCCAACTCGCTACTTCAAAATTTGGCCAAAATTGTCGTATTGTCGTCTCCACCTTGTATACTGCCACTTCAGCGTGCTCTGCAAGCTATATCGGCAACTCTAGTTCTGTTTTTCCATGCACAAGCACAAACAACAATGTATCTCATTAGCAACTTACCTTCATAGTCAAAAGACCCAGTCCACCGATACCGATGGCTCCAAGGGCCTTGGCGAACATGAGTCCAATCAGGGCCACGCCTCCACCACCACCGCCGCCCTTGCCTCTGCCAGTTACTGGGGAAGAGAAAACAAATGAGCATCATCGGTTTCGCTCTTGCTATACATAACTTCGATTCTTCTTCTACTTTAATGGATATCTCTGATTTTGTCCGGCCAGTAAATAGCGACCTGGCCAGCTCTGTCGTTTGCTTCATTCAAGCCTTGGAGGATGCAATTAGTTATGCACGTCGGGTAGGAGAGAAGGTGTGGCGTAGGAGAGAACCTGTGTTGGGGCTCAACACCCACATTGTGCCGGACTCTGCCAGAGATGGGTCCATTATACCCCATATAGCCAAATAGCCGCGATAACATCACATTACATAACCGAGATGTGTTTTCAAAAACCTGGCACAAATCCAGACTCCGTGACTGTTACTGAGAAATTCCTGATAGAAAAACCCAATTACACTTTGTCTGGCCTGGGAATCGATCTCAGGACCTCAGGTTCGGGTAATCAGAAAGGGCTAAAACTAGTTTTTCCAAAGAATATCGAGTTACCTAGTAGCTGATATGGTCAGAAAGGATATGAAAATACTGGTATTCGGTTTTAACCTGTTACACTGAAATTCGACCCGATCATATTTAGATAAAAGTTGGGCTGATGGTGACGTTTTTAAAACCCATATTGAATGGGTTTTAAAAACGTCAGCCAACAAGAACAGAAATAGTATTAGCAAGAAAGTAGGTAAGTAAGTTAAAACCACACCCACAAAAACACACCCACATCTACACACCACCACATCCTAATAACTACATTTTAAAACATCAACTAGCTTAATTAAAATAAAAATCTGTCTGAATTTCAGCGCCAAACTAAGGCGAATTTACATACTATAAGTTTACCTAAACCGTATCTTATATCATCCTTCAAGCTTGAAGCCTCAAAGTTTATCTTGCGAAATTTCGATAGCCGAAACCTGTATTCATTAATAGTAATTTTGATCAAAATGTAACTATACAGGGAGCAAGTCAAATTTGAAGTTAGGATCTTCAAATTTTGTGTTCAGGCTGACGATTGAAAGTTTATTTATACGTGTCTCGGCGTTTTTGATAATTCTACCCCCGAAGGATTAAAAAGGGGGATGAAGGTAAGTAATCGGATATTTTTCGACATCCACGTGGGTGAAGCCGCGGGCAAAAGCTAGTTAATAATAAATTTAAATCGGACTTTCGAAGGTTATTACATAAGCCCCTTTTGCTAAAGTTCGTACTACTGGGACTCTTTATGCCTCATCTCAGTTAGAGAGAGAGGGTCACCATACACCAAAGACTAAGTCGGGGTTAGCGGATGTCATGTATCTTAGAAGTTTTGGTGCTAGATCATGTCAGTTTTCTCATGATATTTTCTTTCACCGTTTTGAGAGTAGTGGTGATGAAATCATCATCGTCCTGCCCTTGTTCCACGTCACGGCATTATTTACTTCTTTCTTTTTTCATATCATTCCTTACACAATCCATTCATCTTTTCTTTGGCTTTCCTAGTCTAGCAGATGACGATGAAATAAACTTCATAAATGAAAGTGTCTACCAGGGTTCGAACCAACGATCCTCGGGGCCCATACCACTAGGCCACCACTGCAATACCATTTTTTATTATAACAAAGACACATATTTTCGACACACAATTCCTATTTTCAGATAAAGAAGCATTGGCTTTTCGTCAGATCAGATGCACCTGGATACCCGTATCTTACTGACTCTAAGAGTAAGGTAAGACTGGTTGTCAGGCTTTCGGACTTCAGACACCCCGTAATGATTTTCAAAGACTTAAATGACACCCAGGATGAAAGATTGAATGTGCTTTCTGAATCACAGAGGGAACTGGGTATATTGTAATGGATAACCTTAGCCACAATCAGACCTCAGCAAGCGTTGGTTGAACTGATGATCAACCTTTACCCTCATCATCTTCCTGCCTTTGTCACATGTTAATTGGGATCAGCGCAACACATTTTTTCGTCCATTCTCCCTTGTGTATAGTCACGCTATAATTTACTCCTTTTTCCTTCATTTCATTCCTCACACAATCCATCCATCTTTTCTTTGGTCTTCCTCTCCCTCTCCATCCATCATCATTTATATGCATCGCTCTTTTAGTCACGTGCGGTTCGTCCCTCCTCATCACATGACTATACCAAGACAATCGATTCCCTTTCAACTTTTCTGTAACTGGCGCAACTTCCTCTAATATAATCATTCCTTACTTTAAGGAATGATTACCACATATCCTCCTCCGCTACATGCAATCTTTTTACATCCACCTTCTTCACAGCCCAGCATTCCGATCCAATGATTGGGATCATTCTCACTAGTTCCACCAGCAATTAGTTCTATTTAACTAGTGAGACTTTTTTCTCAGTAGTTCCATGTACTGACCTTTTCCCTGATGGGTATAAAATCTCAGAAGCAATATGACCCACTGACTTGAGCACTTAAAAACAGAGACTACCACGTGCTCGGCTCATAAATCGCCCAGTTTCTGTCTCTCATAAACAAATAAAAAAGAAACAATATTTCCCTACCGCAATCTATCTATTATAAAAGTACAATCACTTTAGTGTCAGCCCTGCTGAGTGAACGTTGATGGAAAGCGGAAATTGTGTTCCAGCGGAAATTGGATCAGCTATACTTTGCAGACATTTCAAGTGACAGGTTGTTGTTAAAAGTTAAATTTTTTGGGAAAATATTTGCTGAAGAGGAGGGCGGTTTTATTTTTGGTCACAGCTGTGGGACACGTGTTACAATTTTATCGTCAGATTTTGTGGATTCACATAACATAAGATCACGCTTGTATTTCTACCAAGCAGAAGTGTACCCATACATTATGTCATTTATTTTTTAAATACCATACAACTGTGGCGAGTCTATTGTCATCAGTCGGACAAGAATCGAGACTAAAAAAAAACGGACTACCACTGAGAATTTCCTGATAGAAAAACTGTATTTTACTTTGCCTGACCGGAGGATTGAACCCAGTACCTCATGCTCAGTAATAGCACTTGCGACCACTATACCAACGAGGCAGTTAACTGATTGCAATTTATTGAGTTAATAATTTGGTGGTATTAGATAGATTTTGACGTAAAAATCTTATATGGGACTAGTTATCAAAGGTCTCATGATTAATATTGGTTGCTTTTGGTGGTCAAATGTGACTCCACGTTTGTAGGCTACATAATTTTCGAGAAGAGATGATAGAACCACAGTGAGACTTATGGTCACAAGAAAATGTATTAAACAAAGAGCGCAAAAGTAAGATGGCCTGGATGGGATGTTTTTTTTTTTCTCATTGTTAAATTAGATTTTTAGGCGCATTGTATAGTGCATATCGTGCTCTTCTTTAAGTAATGGGGCACTTAGACTTAAGTTTGTAATGTTTTATTATATTATATGTAATAGTGTACTCATTGTTGAAGAGCCAAATAAAATAAATAAATAAATAAATGGCCGACACTAAGTAGTAGATCGAACAAAGCTGCCAATGATAATGATGACGTGGCACTTTTCTATTAAATTAGTCACTTCATTCCGATCACAGCATTATAACAATAATCAAATGAATGTCTGTCTTTAACACTAAAAATCACTTCGAATAAAACACAGAACTCACCAGAATTCTCCTTATAGCTTTCATCGACGACCTTCAGCGAATCAGCCAAGAACTGCGTCACACGATCCTTTTCAATCAAATTCGGTAACTTCACATGGAGCTCATGTCCTTCCAAGAACTTCGCCATCCTGTACAGAGGAGAATTCTCCCCGAAAGACCGTCCTTCATCTTCCAAAGAGTTCGTCACAGGTATTTTTGCTAACCGCACCCCATCGATCAAGTCGATATCACCGTCTAGTAATGAAGCTAAAGTAACACCACATAGGGCGACTAAAACCGTCACTTCTCTATACATTTTCTCGCTGATGGTGATTCGCGCAATAAGCAAGAAAGGGAGACTCCAGTTCTTATATAGTTGGTTAAAAAAAATAATAAGTATGAACGAACGATTTCTTTGGAGCTATCACTGTGAGTGGTAAAAAGTGTGGCGATTCTGCAATTTGTTCGTAAGAAAGTTTTAGTCTTGTTTGTTTGTTTGTGTTCGGTTTTTTTTTTGTGGTTGGTAAGGTACGTGATGGTAATTTGTAGTTACAAGTGAGAAACTATTATTATTTCTATAGAATAACGCAAGATTACACAATACTTTGAAAATATCGAATTTTCTTTTGATCTGGTTTATGTTAGAAATCAAAGCATAATTTCCGTCAAAATTCTAAGCATTTGTATTGATTTAATTTCAGTTCACATTAATAATTTTGTGACTCACAAATAACTCAAGTTTTGTCTTTCTTTGCCTGTGAATCTTTTACCACAGGAACACGAGGTGATGTAATAATTATTTAGTTATACTTTTTTGATAAAAAAAACATAAGTGAAGTCAGTGCATTTTACAAGTTTACAAAAACTTACACACTCTGTTTGTTTATAAAATTATAGTTATTACCATGCCTCTCGTAGTGTAAAATTGCGTAGCACTTGGCACTTTTCAAGTGACAAGATGATTTTATTTCAGATTAAACTTAGAACTTTTGTAGTGTCAATGTTATTATAATGTTATTACGAACAAAGTAAGTTTATATAGCGTTGTTTGAAATTATTAAGTTTTTAGTGAATTAGTTCAATTGTTTTTTTGTTTAAACAAGATCTGAATTGTTGCGATTCAGCAGACTGTGACTAACGAGTTTAAGATATTAAAATTGTTTTTAGTTGGTCTAGATTTATTTATTTAATAATCTAGTGTATTTGTATTTCTTAAAACTTAAACTAGATTAAATAGACTTATTGTTTTAATAAGTTTGCGTTTTTATTAAAGCCTGAGAATACTTTTCGAATTATTTCAGAATAACCCTATTATTAAGAACGAGACATTGAATGCTGTCGAATAAAAATAAAACAATAGTTTACACTTGATGACAGGGATGTAGTTATGCTAGATGTGATAGTTGAATAACATTGAACGTAAAGATTTCAATAATGAATATTTGTTTTGGCATTGTTTATCAGTTGTTTAGCCTGGTCTATGCGGTGACTGTAGATGTTTTTTTTATCTTTTTAAATATTCTTATACAACTCTAGGCAACAATACCCCATGCATGTCGTGTAGTTAGCTAATAGGCCACAAATATATTTTTAAACTTGAGCAGGCAAATTGCGACGCGGAAAATTAATAAAATATTCACACACCGCAACATTTATAACATTGAATACCATTTCCACCCATTAATATTTATAATGTAATTGAATATACATATAACACGCAGTTATTGTCGTGACCGCCCAAGATTGAATAGTCGTAACATTTTTCTCATACCACATTTAGTGTCCGTGCATCTGTGTTATAGATAGTGAAATAACATTAAATTTTCTTCGGTGACTTCCATTTTCTTCTATTTTTGGAGATGGTGAGAGTTCCTTTAGTTAAAGAAGGGCTACAAAGAACTGGTATGGCATGTCATGAAAGGGTAGGAACTGAACAAAAAGTTATCATCTGCCTAGCCTTTTCCCAACTATATTGGGGTCGGCTTCCAGTATCACCGGATGCAGCTGAATACCAGTATTTTACATGCAGCGACTGCCTATTTGACCTCCACAACCCACTTATTAATACGATATCCCTTGTTAAGACTGGTTGTCAGACTTTTTGTTTTTGGGCCACTGACTACCTAATGACTGTCAAAGATGTACAAATGACAGCTGGGACCAACGGCTTAACGTGTTCTCCGAGGCACGGTGGAAACTCGGTATGTAATGGGTGGTTACCCATCCACAGACCAACCTAGGCAAGCACGGTTTAACCTAAAGTTCGACCCGAGCGGCTGTTATTATTTAGCCACGAGCTCCTCTAAACAAAAAGGCTTATAAACGTTGCGAAATAGGGATTTTCTATTGCTTAGTAAAAAATTTGACTGCCTCGTAAGTTGGTCAAGTGAAGAGAAGAATTAGATACACCTTTACTTACCCCTTCGGGGACTACAGGCCTGATGTTATGTATTAAAATGTTCAATTCATTCATTTTCATTGACAGCCTTGTTCCACTCACTGCTGAGTATAGGCCAGTAATTTTTTTCGCTATGCTTCCCTGGTATGTACGAGTCTTATTTGTTATCTGTGGGAATAAAACACTCGTAGAAAAAAAAATAAGCACGAGTGTGAAATACACTGCATTCTGAACCTAATCGTAGTGCGATAAGAGCCAGTTTTAGAGGAAACTTGATGAAAAATATTATTCGTCACCTGTCACGAAATTCGCGTAGATTTCATCGTTATTTGTAGTCAAACAAGAAGGTTTGTTTATATTCGTATTTCGTGTTTGCCCAAGTACTCATGGTCTGTGTAAACATGAAATATTTGTTAGGTATTTTATTTCTGGGATTATTCAATGTGTTTCGTCTCAGGGGATAGTTTCTTTTGTTGGTTCAAACCTTCCTATTTACATATTCTAAAAAAAGGCTTGTTTATTTATTTTTGGAGCACCAACAGATAACATGATAATATTTATTACTAGCTGCCATCTAGCTGTTGTTTGCTAGCCACTCGGGTCAATATTCAGATCAAGACGCGCTTGCCTAGGTTGGTCTGTGGATGGGTGACAACCCATTACATACCGAGTTTCCTCCGTGCCTCGGAAAGCACGTTAAGCCGTTGGTCCCGGCTGTCAAATGTAGATCTTTGACAGCCGGCTTTCTTTCTTTAAGTACTCAGTGGCCCGAAAGTCTGACAACCAGTCTTACTAAGGGGTATCGTATTACCCAGTACTAACTGGGTTGTGGAGGTCAGATAGGCAGTCGCTCCATGTAAAATACTGGTAATCAGCTGTATCCGGTTAGACTGGAAGCCTAACCCAATGTAGTTGGGAAAAGGCTAGGCAAAATGATAATGACCTTCGTGCGCGTGAAATTAGCGGTGTTAAATATACTTTACGACCCATTCTCATACCTACAAAATATACATAAAAAATCATAAAAATCGGAGGAATCCGACCACAAACACCGTGACACGAGATTTTTATACATTTTTATGGATAGATGTAAACAATGTTTACATCCATCTATATGTAAACCAAAACCCGATTTTTTGTCGAAACTCAACCAAAACCGAAACCGAAACCGAACTTTCGGTTGGACACTAATAAACATACATCAGCCTCAGTTTGGATCTATGTTTTGATCTACTTTTTATGGTAATAGGCTTGCCTTACAAAAATTGACCCTTCGCTACTGATGCGTATGTTAGAACCTCACACTGAAAACCACAATGTCAGCATGAAAGGCATAGAAATTGTTAGTGCAGCATGCAATAATGCTCCTGGTTCCAATGGTGTCTGACTCAAACATATTTTTCCAAGTATAAAATATTTAATTAACATGATAATGTTAAATAATATAATGTGTTAGGAAAACACACACAACACACACACACACACAACAACACACAACACACACACAACACAACACACACAACACAACAACAACACAACACACACACACAACACAACAACACACATAACACATTATATTATTTACATTTTTAAATATTTTGATTAACCTAAATTATAAATATATAGAAACAAAACATTTAAAAATATAAAAAGTAGCCCACCGGCATCGGGAACAGTGTCAGGGCCACCGGTGTCCAGGGCTCTTGAGAGTGGAACCTCCTAACGATACGCGCCTTGTCCGGAAGTACTGCTTTCTATATCAAGCCCTTGATCCAGCTGCCTAACGAGAGCCTCCTCAGGTATTGGTCGAGGCTCTTGGCAATTAAGCCATGGGCTGATACAACTATCGGCACAATGATCGCTGAGTCCACATCCCACATTTCGACAACCTCGTGAGCCAAGTCAAGGTTAATAATTAAGTCAATTAACATAATTATTAATTTTAAACCACAAACAATTGCGCAAGTAATAACAACACAGCCTTAGTTTACGTTACCTAAATAAATAAACTCATCAATTTCTTGTAAAGTTGTACAATTTAATTACGAACTATCCTCCTGGCGGTGGTTTAGGCTCAGACCCTTAATTATTACTTTGGCTTAAACACAACAAGATTATTTATGCAGACGGCTTTTCATTTTCATCGTTTGTTAGGCTTATATTGTTGGGTATTTTGTTATACTACTGTTTTACCTGTTGCGTAAATGAAGGCTTATTTTAATGAGGATTTTGGAACAAGGCGTAACACAATGATATATAAGCTATAGATACGTTGCCCGCGCTCTGTAGTGGCAACATGAATGCAAGGTAATTACCGGACCTCCATTTAGTCGCGTACCAACCAGTGCCGCGGGTGTAAGTGACATTAAAATAACTTGTGTGAATAACTTCCTCAAATAACAAAAAAATGCCGCCCTGTGTTTTTAGAAAATGTAAAAATTATACTGCAACTGTGAAAGATAAGAAAGTATTATTTCATGGGTAAGTATCAAGAAAAATGTATTTTATTTTATTTTTTTCGAAACCTTCTAATGGTGGCTGGCGCCTGAGGTAACTCACGTGTCATACGCGCTCGGCCAATGAGCATGCACCACAGAATGACAACGTAATTAAAGAAATATATTTATCTCTCTCTAACAACAGGAACTCCGTAGATGACAATTAATGCTGGACAAACAAAAAGACGGACAAGACGAATCGTATAGATTCGCCTTCTCCCATTCGGGTTCCGTTTTTCCCATTTGGCAACGGATCGCAACAAAGGCCAAATACCTAACTATAATGTCACAATTCAAATGAAATAGTTTTTACAAGCTTGTGATTCATGCCACAATATTATTTAAAACTGCCTCAACCGACGACGTAACAGATCGATAATAACTTTCGTTTTCGATAAATAAATTAAAATAACCCAATCATTGTTACTATTGTGCTGCCAAAATAAGGAAAAAAGAAGAAAATTAAACTATTGTAGGCTTTCTACATGCGCTTGAGTTGATTACACTTTCACTGTCAAACGCGACACTGAGAAAGATATATTTATCTCTGTCTTACATGTTTGATTTTCGTACTGTCTCTTTTTCGCTCGGATAGGTTTTCTATTGTATTATGAGTGACGTTTTTCTTTTGTTGTATTCTTGTCATATATTGCTAATTATGTTGGTTCATTATAAATATCAGTAGGTTTTGGTGTTTGTAGGACAGATATTATTTTTATGATCTTTATTTTGTTTGTGCTGGAATTGAGACCGATATGAAACGGATATTTAATTGATTTATTAAAATTTTCATAATGTAGATTAATATGTACATATCTATACTAATCATGATAAAGAGTATTAACTTCAAGCAGCGTTAATGCATAACTCCTTAAGAGCTCCTTTATACAGAAAATGGGCAACGTCGCAAATAGCTGTCAAATATTTACGTGTTTTGATTAATTTGGCAATATTACTGTATGGCAATAAGAAATATGGCTAACTAGTAAACTAAAATATTCAATTCCCATTCTCCATTTGCCTCGTCCACGTTCTTGTCTTTCACTCATCCAAAATAAAAATTACCGACAAAGTAAATACAAACTGAACTTAAATTCTGTAAATTATATCATACGAAGCAGTGGCATTACCTGTCAACGAAATCTTGTACATTCATTCTTTAGTACGTCATCATACGGAGTTTCCCATACCAAATAATATTTCTTTCTTTAGAAGGTAAATTTTATTGTCCAGGAAATTAATCATCAAGCATAATATGACACTCTACACCAATTTCCAAAGTTATTAATAGCTATCTCATAAAACTGCCAATTGACGGCACGGTTGGCGCAGTGGCTGAGCGATTGGCTGCTGCGCTGCGTGTCGCGGGTTCGATTCCCGCACGGAACAAATATTTGTATGGCCTACAGGTAGTTGTTCCGGGTCTGGCTGTTTGTGTATGTGAGTTTAAATGTTTGTAAACGCACCCACTATACAGGAGAAAATCCTAGTGTGGGGCAACGTTTTTTTTAAAAAAAAATTGTCGAAACAGTGATTTGAAAGACTTATGCCCGACTCGCCACTGTTCCGGTTGGTCACCAAATTTATTCCCATTCAAGAAGTTCCGATTCGTCATCATAAGAAAACAAATGAATTTTTTATTTAATTTTGATGTTCCCGATTCGTCATCAGTATTGGTTCCATAAATTTACGTGTCAAAAAGTACAATTGGTAAGAAAAAAATATATATATGACCTAAAAATATGTATGACTTGACTTTTAAATCAATTTATTTACCTTAAACTACAAAGAAATCTTAAAAACATAATATCTTCAATATACATCAAAAGCTTTTAATTGGTCCAGTAAGTGTCAGTATAGAATACTTGTCGTGCCTATAAAGTACCAGGCCGTCATAAATAAGTACGAGCTTACCTCATCAAGGTATTTTTAGTTTGGTTTTTTCCAAACCTGCTCCGTCTTACTCCTGGGCAAAGTCCTCCCTCCACTCTTTCCATTTCTCGCGTACCCGCGCGTTCGTCTTCCAGTTTTGACGGAACCTGTCCAGTTTGTCCCGCCATCTTCTTCGTGGCCTACCACGACCCCACCACACTGTCAGGGCACCAGTTTCCTGCTATTTTGGCCCACAATTTGCTCAGTAATTTATTTCCCTGACTTAACATGTACAAACTGTAGGTACAAAGATAAATGCATCAATAAATTATGTAGATAGTTTAGAAACACAATGTAAAGAAGGAAGGAAGGAGGTACATCACGACATCGCGTTCCTGAACGATTCGATACACCTAGGTGTTTCACGCTAGGTAGTACTTTTACACTTTTATCTATGCGATGTGTCGGTGAGATTTTCATCGTAAAACATGTGAGATTGTGGGAGGTAATGAAAGGTGTTGATGCAAATAAAAGACGCATGGTGGGTGGTTGAATAAGCGACGTATGCCCGACTCGTCGCTGTTCCGATTGGTCACCAAATTTTTTTCCGCACAAGAAGTCCCGATTCATCATCATAAGGAAACAAATGAATTTTTATTTAACGGGTAGGCATGAACAAAATGAAAGTATTGTAGTCAGTTTAGGGTGAAACAAGAGCGCGGTAGCCCAGTGATGGTGGCCCCGACTTACGAGCAGTAAGTCGTGGGTTCGAACCCAGGCAGGCGCATTCCTTTGTGTAATTTATTGCATCACCACTGCTCCCAAAACGGTGAAGGAAAACATTGTGAGCCGCCATGTCCTAGAACCAAAAATTTGAAGACACATCTACCAGACTGCACTGGGCCCGCGTGGTGGATTATAGCCCATTCTCTCTCATACAGAGGAGGCCTGTATTCGAGCAGTAGGAACGTTATAGGCTGATAATTATGTAGATTAGGATTACAAATCGGTGTGGCTTCTATTTTCATTATTATGAGTACATTGTTTCCCAATTCCATCTTCGAATTCTTCTCTATCTTTTGCAATTTGAGCCCAAAATTCGAGCCGGGGGCGGAGCCTAAATCATGCCAATCACGTGAGGAATCCAAACCAGCATGCCTAAGAGATATTTCTCGACGGAATAAAGCCAAGTTAAAGGCCCATGGGCGGTATTAAAACTCTGAAACCCAGGTTATTCACTAACCACACGAAAAAGGATAGGAGGATAACCTGAAGTCATCTTCTTCAGTAGGACTTTCCACAGGTTTTCTATTATTCGGAACCCAATCTGCGTCTACCTTTGCCCGATTCTAATTCGTCATTGCTTGCCTAGTAATAAGGCGACTGTGGCCTACGCCTGCGATTTTAATCGAATTATACTAGGCATATTTGAATAATAATTGTGTAGTGCTTCAAATACACGATACAATACAAGTTTTTATCAAGCTGTGCAGGATTCAGGTAATCGATGTAATTATTTAAATATTAATCATTGTATCCACTAACATTTTTATCATCAAACACACAAATTCAAGCGCCGATAAAACTAAGAATGTAAACAGGGAATAATTTCCTGATGTTATCGGAAACGTTCGGACAGTCGGCGCAATTACAAGCCAGCTCGTGCCACATGACGACCGTTACCGACCGCGACGCAGAGTAGCTGCGATACAGAGGCGACAGATCTACATCAAGGTCTAGTACTAGGTTTGTAGAGGTCAGTAGTATTATAAAGAAGATACGCTACGTTCATACTGAGCGGCGTTCGAATATCGTTGCGTTGTTACGACTGCGATAGATAACACGGAACGTATGATACAGAAAGAGATAGCTATTGTGCTTGAAGTACTTAAATTACGACAATTGTCTGAATTTGTCTGCAATAATTTGCGTGTGCTAGTGCGATATCTACCTCGTATTATTCATAATATCATTGACAGAGGTACCATTATAAGTTGAAGAAGAAAAAAGAGACAACTGAGCTGACATTCTACGTATGGATAGGGATACGCGGCTTGGTGACTGCTAATAACTAGCTGACCCCGGACCGAAGCGATGTCGTGAGATGCTTATAAGTGTACGTTGTAGTTTGGCGTTCCATAAACAGTTCGCTTTGAACCGAAGCTGACCTAACACTGCGTTTACCTTTACTGTTTATAACAATAATTGACAGCCAATAATAATTAGAAGTAATTTTATTTAGTTAGTAATTTTATTTAGTTAGTAATTTTATTTAGTTAGTAATTTTATTTAGTTAGTAATTTTATTTAGTTAGTAATTTTATTTAGTTAGTAATTTTATTTAGTTAGTAATTTTATTTAGTTAGTAATTTTATTTAGTTAGTAATTTCAATGAATGATCCTGCTAGCTAGGTCCATTGAAAGTGCGGACCACTTTATAAGATGTATGTTATCACCTGTTTGTAAGTTCCACCCATCTGTCAAAATCACAACGCGAATGAGGTATCAGTTGCCGTACTCGTAGGCAGAATCTTAACCAGTACCGTTGTACCATTCTGTATTTTTATAATCTTTGTGAATAGGAAATTAATCATTATGCACCGACTCTGTCCATGCGTGCGTTGATGTGATTCCTATTCTTCATAAATTGAACACTTCCTAATTACGGGCGAATTCACACCTTAAATCATAATAATGCCAATAATCCGACTGAAAAAAATCTGAACGAAATATAATGATGTTGATTTTTTTTCCGAGGGTATGTCGAATTGTGTGTCGTTGTTATTTATGATTATTTATTTGTGCTTCTTTCTAGTGGAGTCGTAGTGAAGTGTTTCCTTTGACTAATTTGAGAGTCATCATATTAACATTTATCATCATCATAACATCACGCTGTAATCTCCGAAAAGTAAGGCAGAGGTGTACCCAGTAGTGCACTCATCTATATGAGTGCACTACTGGGTACACCTCTGCCTTACGTCAGTTATGTTAACATAGGTCGGCCGGCCGGTTGGCGGGCCTATTTCCATCAGCTGGGCACCATCCCGGACTCCATGGCTGCTACTGAGTCATTCCTGATGGGAAAACCTAACTCCTGGCACTAGCTATCCTTGCAAATTAGTTCTTAAATCAAAATGACTATAAATGATTGGCCAAATACTGATAGATTTATATTCTTGCACATTTTGCCATCTTCATCTGATGATTAATCATCCATTGTTATGATAGTTGGTCAGTGTTATGAGGAGCTTGAGGCTAAATAATACTAGCCGAGGGTCGAACTTCAGGTTAAGCCATGCTTGCCTGGGTTGGTCCGTGGATGGGTGACAACCCATTACAGACCCAGTTTCCTCCGTGCCTCAGAAACACAGTAATCACTATCCAAATATAAAAAGTGATAGCTTATGGTGTGACCGTCGGGCTTCAAAGTCATAGGGCTCGAGTTCGAACCCAAGACATGCACCTCTGATTTTTCGGATTCATGTGCGTATTGTATAATTACCGCTTGCTTCGGTGAAGGAAAGCATCGTGAGGAAACCAAACCAGAATGCCTGAGACATATTTCTCGACGGCATGTAAAGCGAAATCAGAGGCCCATGGGCGGCATAAAAACTCTGACACCAGATAAGGTTCCAACCACACAAAAAAAAGAAGACTTTCCATTCCTTAAACTTTCTGGCGTTTTTGTTGTTTTACTAAATACAGTTAATTGAGTTTTAATTTTACATAAATCATTTCAAATTGTCATTTCAATAAAAGTAATAATACACTTTTAGCATGATAAGTTGATGTTGATGTGTGGATTGCGTGGTAAGTGACGTGTGTAACTACTTATTAAATTAACTACTCAATTTATAATAATGGTCGCAAGCGCTGCTGCGGAGCTTTAAGTCCTTGGTTCGATTTCCAGGTCGGGCAAAAGATTTTTCGACTGTTTTACCCGGAATTTCTCAGAAACAGCCTGAGGTCTGGATTTGTGCCTGATTGGTGGCAATGTGTTCGCCCCCTTTTTTCATGGAACTTAAATATAACTGGTAAGATGCCCTTTGAGAATGTCAGGCGTGATGGTGTGGACATTGAATTAAAATAGAATGGGTAAGGAGCCTTGGTCAGACTGGATGCGAAAGCAGAGGACCGCGAGTTTCGGAGCAACTTGGGGGAAGGCCTATGTCCAGTTGTGGACTGCTATATGCCGAATGCAAATAGCTTTCAACTACTTATTAGCCAAGCTATAATGGCGATTCATGACAGTAAACCTCTGCTAACCACTTTTGAAAGACTGCTTTATTTAGTGTGCTTATTCTGTCTACTAAAAATGTTTTGTTTATTCTTCGCGTCTACCATATTGTTTACTTTATAATTTTATTACTATTTTTTATTTTTTATTCTGATTTTTATGTTCAACCAATAACTTGTATGTTTGGTGTAAACTGTAAGTATAAGTTGGTTATAAAAGTGTACAAACCTTGAATATCGTTTCAGTAAATTAATATCTGAAGAAAATAAAAGAAGAAAAGGAAGAAATTCAAAAGAAATCCAAAAGCGTTAAAATCTTAATCAAACATTTTATTCCGAAATACACTATACTAAACCATTTTGTATAAAGGTTTCCGTTATAATATTAGTAAAGAATATACCTTTAAATATTGACACCCTTTGAAAACAACCGAAGGCACGTGCCGCTGAACGCCAAAGGAAGCCGTGTCGAAGAACAAAGTAAAAAATACCGCCATTGACCGATACTAAGAAGACTGTTTTATTATTTTTGAAGAACAACGGATTCCTTAGCGGATTTATAAGTTGTGAACACCACTATTAGCTACGTATAGCATACGCATAAGCTTATTCAGCCTATAATGTTCTCACAGCTGGGACACACGGCCTCCTCTCTATGAGAGGGATAAGCTACATATAGCGGTAGCGGTGTAGGTAGCGTCACAGCTGACAGTACATTAACTTAAAATTATCATACCAAACATTACTCCAATTACGAAGTACACAAAAAATAAGGTCGAGTGACTGAATTAATTGGCATTAAAATTTATTGTGTGTGCCTGTGTGCTTGCGGGCGGGTATCTGTAATATAATAAACTAACACTGGCATTGAACTATTATATGAACTACTGAAATACAATAACAAGACTGTTCATTAATTTTGCGCAGTAATGTAAAACTAACGACAAACATTATATTGAATGTTTAAAACCAATAATAAGTTGTTTTTTTTTTAAATTCAATTATAATGTTTTGCAGAAGTGAAAAACCTAATTGCAGAAAAGTTTTTACAAAAAGAGCTGCCTCGTTGGTCGAGTAGCAAACAGGACTGCTGAGCATCAGGTCCTGGGTGTGATTGCGAGCTGGGCTAAGTGTTATTGGGGTTTTCTGTCAGGATTTTTTCAGTAGCAGCCACGGAGTCTGGATTAGTGTGGGGGGGAGTGGGTGTCCTATTAGGTACACCTCTACCTAACTGTTTGGAGATTACAGGTGTGATGTTTTAATAAATGGTCTCATCACATTCTACCATCTGGGGCGCGCAAATATTAGGTACACAAATATTTTTTTTACAAAATAAAAATATTAGGTTAGTATTGACTAAACTAATATTTTTATTTTTGTTCTGACATGCAGCACAGTGTGTTTTTGTACTGAGGCATGTCAGTTAAAATATGGTGTATTACAACGGGAAAAATGAAAACCGTCGTTTCGTTGGCCCCACTATCCTACCCCACTGGTGGGGTCAACGGGAATACACCGTTTACTTATAACTGAAAAGACATTTCCAAAAAGATTGAAGTTTGATATTCTCAAGATGTTATTTATAATATTACAAGAGGTGTCCAATCAACTAGCCAACCAGTAATTTACTGCTTCTGAAGCATTATTAATAATTGAACATTAATGGCTTTTATCAACGTTGAGCAACAAAAGAAACATGTTGTTTAATAATAAAACGTTCTGTAAATCTTGCTGTCCTTTTCATTTTATTATAATTAAAAGCAGACAGCGATAAGCTATAGCAGCTATCAGTAGTGAAGGGTTAATTTTTTTAAGAGGTAAGCCGGATTAGATGTCTTTAATGTGATTTTATTATTTGTCTATGGAATACTGATTGTGCCCGTGTTCAAAAGGAAGCCGGTAGGAATCGAGTTGTATGGAATCTTCGCCACTGGCAGCTATAGTTTGGCATACTTCTAGAAATTAAAATGAAGTGGAAATTATGTTTTTCCAACTCCCCCGCTATTATTTTCTGATAATTCCGTTGCAGGACCCAAGACAGTTAAATTGCTTCTCTGAGACTTCGTCGAGCTTCATTGTCTGGCGCTTTTCTGGTGGTCGCCACTGTTGATTCTGGCTTTCAGGAGTTGCAGTGGTTTGGGAATAGTGTGGCGGACTTGTTAAATACTTATAGAAACGTGTAACATTGTAACTTAGAAGAATTTCCTTCATGGATGAGGATGCAGATTAGATGGATTTAAGGGATAAATAGATATAAAAAGAATATTTTAGTAAGAAGTGGAGAATAAAAGCTAGTCCCTCCAAAATCGGTACACAAGACATTTGCTGTGGACTGTCCACCAGTGACACTTGACGATACCATCCTGCTGTAAAACTCAATAGTCAGATACCTAGGTATGCACCCAGATAGAAGGCTTACTTTCCTGATCTCTTTTGGCACATAAAGGTCACAAGAGCATGGTTGTTGCAGTGGCTGAGCACGGCTGCAGCACTGCGTGTCACGGGTTCGAATCCCGCAAAGAAAAAATATTTATAATTACAGGTTTTTGTTCCGGGTCTTGCTGTTTGTGTATGTGAGTTGAAATGTTTGTAAACGCACCCACGATACAGGGGAAATTCCTAGTGTGGAGGCAACGATACATTATTAAAAAAAAAAAACACTAAGTCTGGAAAATGAACTTCTCGTAAACAAAAGCATTATGAACGGTGTGGACATACGGCATACAACTTTGGTGACCGGCAAGTCAATCAAATATAGAAATACTCCAACGTATGCAAAGTATGCTGCCATAATAAAGTATTGAAGACCTACGACCAAGACCAGTAATGCGTCATGGTTCATACAGAACAGAGTAATATACGAGTACCTATTTGGAAACTCCAACCGTCAAAGAAGAAATAGAAAAGTCCTGTGGAAGTGTGTGAAAAATTATCTGGCCACAACACTGTTGAACACCAACAACTGCATGTTCTGATTGAAAAGGACAAGATTAGCCTCAATCTGATGATTATATGCAAATAAGAGACGACACGTCACTGGATGTGCGAATAGAAAAGAGATTAAACAAATCAACATTTCTGATTGATATTTCAGATTGCAGATACAAAGTTACAACGACGATAGTTAGATTTGCGTTCACTTTGCTCACAGAACGAAGATACGGATAGTCAAAGGGGCTAAAAATTTGTTCGAGTGACTATCATAATATAGGAAGGCGCAGCATTGGTAAGCCTCCTACGAGGTCAATCGATGATCTAGTGCAAGTCACGGGAATCTGTTGAATGCAAGAACGGGAGCCTTCCCCTAAGGAAAGTGTATCAACCGAGCCGTAAGCAACTTTCGGTTATGATGAAATCAGAAATTTATAGTAGTTTTTATATGAAAACAATAATTGAGTCATAAGTAACAAGGGCTGCCGAAAATAGACAGCTTTGCATGGTTCCGGACACAAAATGTGATGTATAGTTTTTTGTTAGTAGAGCAGTGATCGCGTGCGATACGCTGACGATTAAACAAAATAAGTTTCATTTGTAAGTAGCGTTGGCAAATAAAGTGTAGACTGTAGAACCAGTGATTCAGTTTATAATGTACTATAGCTTTTGCCCGCGGCTTCGCTCGCGTTAATTTAGAATTTGACAATTAAACCCTTAACACACTAATCAAGTTTCTATAATAATATAATTCAATCATGATTCGAAAGGCACGTGGCGAC
The DNA here is from genome assembly GCA_963082995.1 of Noctua comes. Taxonomy (NCBI): domain Eukaryota; kingdom Metazoa; phylum Arthropoda; class Insecta; order Lepidoptera; family Noctuidae; genus Noctua; species Noctua comes. Next base: position 9,269,627 of record OY720289.1, read on the forward strand.
ATCTATTTTTATAAGAACGATTTTGTTTTTCTGACTCGGCGCGCGCGCATTCTCCTGTTTAAAGGAAGGGTATGCATTTATGCAACCCGGTTCATCGAAAATATACAGACCCGTAATATAGATTTTTAAATTACTGTGTAATAAATTGACATTACAAGCCGCAACCATTAAAGCCTTCCATGTTCTGAGTCACATTTATTATATTGAATCCCATGGCGTACTTTGCTATTCATTATATTCTCCGCGGAAACGTTCTTCATTGGCTTCTTAATTCCTTATTCCAGCTAGTCACTAGAACCCATTTCTCGAAATGAAGTAAAACTACTTTCTTGAAAAATAATATTATCGCCTTTTCTGCAACTGTTTTACATTTTAAATTGTTCGTCGTCAGTTCAAGAAGTTTTCTCAGTTCGTGGTCAGAAAACTCATTTGCGAGGATATATTTTTATTCCGGTCACTAACATTTGGTCTGGAGAGCCATATTTTTTGTTGAAGGGTAACTTCTTTTACAGTTGTGCACGTATTCAATTGCCTTTTTCATTTTATTCATTTATTTACAAACTCTTACCTACAACTACCATTACAGATCTGCGATCCAATGCGATAGAGTGGCCTTACATTCTAAATCCTTAATCTACATCCTATAAAATTACATACTATATCCTAAATCTTAACCTACATCCAAATAACATATTATATATAATGCAGCTTTTGCGAATTCACTCAAGTTGCAACACAATACATCAACCCTCTCGTGAACCTCGTTCACCACATGCAGTTTTGCTTAGTTTTTGTAGTTTTCTTTTGTTTTTAATTTGTCATTACCATCATTCGTGGTTTGGTTCATTTGTAAGTAAACTCAGTTTTTTTTTAACAAACTGATTCCTGTTCATAAATTCAAATCACGAATGGCATTCTTTAAAAGTAGTAGGAAATGGCTATAAGACGGTAAAATTTATGTGGTGTATCGATTTGATAAATCAGCTAAGTTTCCCTAGCTGTACTCATACCAAATCTTCTTGAATAGATTTTCAGCATCTGTGTTGTTGAAATACGTGATAGTTATTGTACTGAAGTCCAAAAATCTATAAGTTTAAACTTCTGCAAACTCCTGTTGGCCCACCCGCTTGGCCACAAACCCAAGCAATACGCGGAAGTGACAGCGACTGATACCGACGAGGTCATCAGAAAACCAGGCAGATTTTGATGAAAATCATTTCCAAAAGAAGTCAATGTTTTAGAAGAAGCACAAAATCTTGAGATTACTACCACTACCAAACTAGAACCAGCCAAACATTCCGAAGTTCATTTACTCAATTATTCAGCCATCAGCCATCGCAATATCTATTTAAAACATAACTTTAACTGGTAACACTTAACAAACTACCGTCACGCCTTGGTAATGATATGCGTAATTACTGAAACTTTAGACTCTAAAGTTTAGAGTTGGAAACTCGTGGCAGATGTCGGTACACTAATCATGTTGAGATTTTGATATTTTTAAAGTGAATTTTGTGACACTAGGGACTTTTTGGTGTTAGTTTGGAAATGTGAAAATAGTGATAGGTATGTTATTTTATTGGTGAAGGAGACAAAAAAAAATATTTTTGGAGTAATTTTTGAAGGTTTAGATGTGGTGCCATTTCTTTTGGGCACTAACTAAAAGGAAACACAAAATATTGATATTTTAGATGCTATCCAACTAACCGTATACCATTTAATACATATCACTGTAAATAAAAAGTGTCTACCTTTAAAGATACTGCCCAAATTGTATGTAATAAGAATGAAGAACTACCTTGTCTTATGTGGCAATACTAATGTGCTACTATGTGCTACTACTAAAACTATAAATGAATGTACCATCGTCATCATCATTAGCAGTCTTGTGCCAACCACTGCTGAGTTTATACCTCCCCCCGTTTGTGCCATTCTTATATGGTCTCCGCGTATCTCAAATTAATCAGCCACCAAAATGGAGGAAAATTAAAATTAATTGTACCTACATTGTATTTTGTATCGGTGTTATTCCTGTAAAATTGCTCGCAAAAGCCGTAAATTTTTGTTAAAATTTATTGGATATTCTGGTTTAAAAATGCTCATAAAAGTTTGAATTTCACTTTGACGGAATCATCGCTTATTTTCTTAATAAAACATTTTATAACAGAGAACCACTTAAGCTTTCAATCAAAGCAAAGCAAAGGGGGGTTCCCTTTGCTTTGCATTTTGATGTTTCTAAATGATACCATGATGTTGCAAATGTTTTTTGGCTCATGGAAAAGAAAACAAAAAAGCTTAATGAGTTTTTCTGTGCTAATGAATTTTCATATTGTTCTGGAATATGGAAAACTGGACATTACCCAGATTTTATTCTTTGTTTAAAACACTTAAACAAACACAGTTAATGACCAAGTCAAACTCAAAAATAAAATGTATTTCCAAGTAGATATGAGGTATTTTTGAGCGGCATTATATAAAACTTAAATCCCAAATGAATTTGCCGACCATACATATGAAAGTAAAATATTGATTCACTATACCTATTAGCGACGTATACCAAAGCGAAACGAAAACATTTTTTATGTCACACATCAATAATTCGCGATAAAGCACCTTAAACGTGCGGATCACGGAAAATTCTTGAATAAAAACGTGTACGGTGGAAAGAAAAGTGGTGTAGCGTATACATGCAAGTGAAGAACTCAATGAAAAAAATAATGCACACGCCGTCCGCGGTGGCCAGTGCAGCGTGACGCCAGATAAAAATGATCAGGCAGGCATAGAGGGACTCATTAACCAAGTAGCCATCGATGTAGATGGTTCGGAAAGGCGTGACCCACAAATGGATTGGTGAAGACCTGTGACACAGTGTTTGTGAAAAAGACATAGGTGAAAATGAATCCCCTTGCCCTTTTGGTCGCTTTTATGCTGATGGGGGATGTTAGGGCGATTGTAGAACTGAACTGTAGTGATAATGCTACGTGTATCGATCATATGGCGAAGGAGATCCTGAGGAGTTTGAAGCAGCAGAAATCTGTGAAGGTGTTCAATGTGCTAACGATAGAACCGTTGAAGACGAGGCAGGCGAGGTCTAAGGACTGGTGGCTGACAAACTTCCTAGATAGCCACGCATTCAGCTTCGATTGGAATGACTACACCTTCAAGATCTCACAGGCTGACGGAAACGACGCCTTGGATTTGGAGATATATGACGGAAGAACTGCTAAAGGTAGGTTTTAGATTAAATAAAACATAGCAATTGTTTAATAACTTAAAAAAGAACATTAATGAGCATTAGTTTAGAATGTAATAAAAAGTTTGCGCAGAAAAATTTACATTAAAATGATTCAGATTTTGTTTTATAATCTCGACGAAATAAAAAAGCTTCTTAACTTAATGTTATTACGTGAACAAAAGTACTTTTAAAAACTTAATTAACCTCAACCTTATAATTACCATTTTTAGTATAAACATGATTAAAAAAGCTACATTGTCAGAATTCTTTATTAAAATTAATGTAAAGCGCTCACAGCTTTTAAATATTTATTCAGTTCTTTCGTTTCTTAAGATTTTCTTCTACAAGAACATCTAATATTCTAGATCCTATTTAATTTTTTACGGTTTGTTAGTCTTATTGCTAAAATCCATCAAATCAAATCCAAAATCTCAAAAATTTCACTCAAACTAGAATCTAATCGGTTTCTCGTATATTGCAACTGTTACCAAATCTTTACGTGCATCTATAACATCATCATCTCTTCCTGTAATTTCTTCAATGGCAACAAAATAATCATACATTATATCAAAAAGAAAGTTAGAAACAGCCAATGAATTATCAAGTGCAATCAGATTAACATTTACAGAGTGCTAATTCACATCTGTAAGCACGCTTCGATGCATCAGAGCGTTACCATTTAAGGCAATCTGCAGACGTTGGTCTAATAGAATTGTTTTAGCTACCGTTAGTTTAACTTTTAATTTATGATTAGGTTTTATGACTCCTACGCCGTGTACTGTTATTGTTAAGTAGGCAGTAGCGTTAATTACTGTAACGAGAGAAAGTAATAGAGAAGTGATTATATTAGTATTGTCAACGTTTTTTGCATCTACCTTTTCTAACTACATTTTTTACAGTTTTGCTATCTTTATTGGCATCCTTTCAGACCAATCTAGTGTGTGCATAAAGCCTTACTCCACCTCATTGTCATGATGCACAGTAATTATCTCGTTAGTACTACAAAATCGTGTTCCGGCTTTTCCTAACAAGAATTCAGTTTGAGATTTTTCTTTCACGCTACTCGTTAGATGTTCAATGCATAATTCATAACATTCATCAATGCATAATTCATTAATCCGTGTTTTTTCGGTGTTTAATTTTTAATTGACCATCTTGAGCGTTTTTTGAATATTTAGAGGTTGTTTTCTTCCGCCTTGTAATTTATTTAAGTAGAATCAAAAAAATTTTTTGGCCCTCCCGAATTTAAATAAAAATGTATTGCTTTAGTTAAAACAGTAACACAGAGTAAAGATAGATAGTTACAACATGATGTTCGAAGTAATCGCAGGAATAGAACTTTTAGGAAAGACTTTTCGAAGAGAAGATCAGAAACCATCAAGCAAAGAGTAGAACGCTCACATGGTAGGTAGGCGACAGGCGTATAACTTCACAAGTAAGCCGATGGTAGAATAGATAAAAATAGCAAATGGTCAAGCAAAAACTAAAAGAAAACTATGAAACTGTGAGACATACTAAAGTATTGTATATGGCAAGATTGCTGTCAGTAGGCAAACGAAAATTAGTAAAATGTAGCAAGTTATAATATTCTCAAAACTTTGCTGATCTGTGAGGTAAAAATGATTAACTTCTGCCAAAGATTGTCTTTGGGCTGATGTAAAGATGATGATGAGGCCGTTGTGATTAGTGTCTCATTAATTTTTAAATGAGTATTTGAATTTTGTCATAAAGTAGTATTTGTTTAACCTAATTTGATTGCCTGCAGTATTATTTTTCCTTCTTCTTCTAATACATCCAATTGTTGTCTTGAAATGATCGCTCTTAGCGATAAGACCGCCCATTGTGTCAACCTATGTAAAATGTCTTCTTTTATGTTACTTTAAAGTATAGTGATCTTAATAAAGAATATTCTACTGTCTATATCTTCTATCCAGTGGACGACAGCCGTTTTGGTGTCAAAAAATCCCGTCTTTTGGATTATGTTTTTTTTAGTTTCCAGAATTATCTATAAAACTCCCGTTTCCAATCAAAACTATCAATCAATATTTGTTCAGGCAATCGCTTGGTAATATGGACAACGAATAACTAAAACCTGGAATTTGTTGGATTTCATATATTTTAGGTATTTTTACCGGGAGACCTCTATTTATATTCATATCTTTGCTTCTGCGAAACCAAAATGTTTTGCTTGAACCTGTGTGTTCAATAGGTAAAAAATACAAACCCGAACATCGCTTTTATTTAGATTTTGCACCTGTCATAATAAAAAAGTGGTCAAAATCGGTAGAAGAGAAGAATATTTCAAAATCTTCAAATGATCTCTATGGGCAACAGAAAATAGTTAAGGATAGATAGTTCAAAGAGTGACAGCATAATGACGGGGCCCCCCTCTAGAGGGCCAAAGCCTGCCGGGGTCGCGGGACTCATAGAATTACCGTGAACCTGGAACATAAAGGGCTATTGAAGGACACCGTGGATTTTAGTTAGTACAAGTCTGACAGTCCCTCCCGCTCTGCCCTGGGTGAGAGGACTCATTTGATGATTTTACTAAGTTAAAAAAAAAAAAAAAAGGATACATAGTTATAACAGTATTTCGTTCTTAATTGGATTTATTACAGTGGAACTTAACAATGGGAATATCTGAGTGAGGTCTTAGGTCTCTTCTCATTTAGCGGAACTATATTTTTTACAGAAAGATTGTAATGTCTAAATTAATTTCAATGTACCGCCTAGACTCCCTTCCTTCGCCTTTTGTGTCCTTATACAGGGTGTAAAAGGACTCATGACAAATCCGTTACTCAATCATTCTATACATCAGTCATCTGCCTAGCCTTTTTCCAACTATGTTGGGGTCGACTTCCAGTCTAACCGGATGCAGCTGAATACTAGAATTTTATATGGAGCGACTGCCTATCTGACCTCCACAACCCAGTAAATACTAGGTAATACGATACCCCTTAGTAAGACTGGTTGTCAGACTTTTTGGGCCACTGACTACCTAACGACTGTCAAAGATTTACAAATGACACCCGGGACCAACGGCTTAACGTGCTTTCCGAGGCACGGAGAAAACTCGGTATGTAATGGGTGGTCACCCATCCACAGACCAACCTAGGCAAGCACGGCTTAACCTAAAGATCGACCCAAGCGGCTGTTATTATTTAGCCACGAGCTCCTCATTCATTCTATACATCAGTAAGAACGCGAAAAAAATATTACTGGGAAACGGGTTTTTTTTCATGGTGTGAAAAAAACATGGTTTACGGTAGCGCTTAATGTAATGTTGGAAAGGCTAGCCACTTAAGAGTATATGAAAGAGCAGCACACCAAAGTTCTCGACAACCAACCTAGAAAGGCTAGCGGAAATCGGTTAGACAGCATCATCATTATCACCATCTATACGGGATGGAAGGGACACCGATGCAAAAGTTACCACGTATTCAGTGCATCATTCTGAACCCCCCATATTAAAAAAAATCAGCTGTTCCATACATTTGGACCGACTCCGCTACTGAATGTCGAAGCTTGAAATGTCGACGTATGTTAGTAGGTATTGCACTTTTGTAGGAAACAGCAGATTTTTTTTGTTAATAACCTATTTGTGTGAGATGTACTGAAACAACACACAGGTGTGTTGTTTCAGTACATCTTTCTGAGCGGGGGCTCAGAACGATGTACTGAATACGTGGTAACCGTTTTCTTATCGGTGGTTCCTTCCACCCCGTATAACTTGCTCAGAACATAGTGCTGATGTATGCATTCAATAGTTTAGGGATCATGAAGAGGAGTTTAAAACAAAGTTATAATATTTGAAACTTGTATTAAAAACAAACGTGTGAGCAAGTTGAAACTTTGACCTTCAATATCTCCGTAACTAAGAGGTTCTCAGGTATAGTCTAGCGAAAAAAAAATATCGGAAGGACGAGAAGAACAAACGCTTCTCGGCTTCATTCAAAGTGTTTTTACACCCGTTATGAACGACTTAATATTTAACCTAGTTTTCTATTCTTGGAATCTACATAATAATATGAATCTCTGAACACTCACTTTCAATATTCCTTCTTCTACATAATAGTCTACACTATTCCTCTGTTCGTACCACGTATTGACCGTTCAGAACAAGTATTTCTATTAGCATATTCATAGTACGTTTACTTTGATTAAAATGATAATAGTGCATTTATAGAACTTTGCATGGAGTATTTATATTCTAAGGAAGTAAGAAATTTATTCTAAAAGCTTCAATGAAGTAGGAAAAATACCGCATTTCAGTGCTTCACCAGTGGTCTTTTCGTTTCGCCCAGTATAATATAATGTGGAGTCATCATCTGCCCAGCCTTTTCCTTTAAGTTTACTAATCCTGGTAAGTTCATCAACAGTAGTTTTTCAGTCGTGATGAATTATTAAAGTTATAAGTGTGTTTTTAAGGTTTCTTACTAAGCCCATCACGTTGCAGTGGCTCAACATAAGCTCAGGTCCACACGGTCACCGTAAAGGTTCTTCATTTCAATATCCTAACTACTAACTAATATTATAAATGCGAAAGTATGTTTATTACCTTTTCACGCCTAAACCGATCAACCGATCATCCTGAAATGTTGCGTATACATTGTCAGGTGTGCAGAAACGGACATAGGATACTCAATACTCAATACTCAATATCTTTATTGCGTTCCAAAATGTACATTTATAAGTTTACATTAGCTGGTGGGTTGTAATAACGACACAATTTTGGACCCTGTCGGGCACAGCATAGAATAATTATGGGAGAGAGGAGGAAGAGCACTGAGTGTTTACCTCTAATATTAAAAAAAATATATACTGCACATTACGTTAATATTTCTAATTAGATAATGCGGGGTTTAATTGTAAGAATTGTAATATAATGTCAATATTTTATTAATTAGGTCAATATTATATTATATTTTTGTTTTATATTAAAATTATTTTTTGTATTTATAATTTATCATTTAAGTATTCATTTACACTATAATAGGTTTTATTTATTAGAAATGTTTTTAATTTATTTATGAACATGGTATATTTATCTATATTTTTAATGGATTCTGGCAGCTTATTGTACAATTTAATGGACATAACGGAGGCACTGTCTGAGTGCATTTTTAGTCGTGACTTTGGTAGATTGAGCCTATTTTTGTGCCTAAGTGTTATTTTTGTTTGTTTATCTTCCCTTTTGGTGTAGAAGTCTGGGTGTTTTCGTACGAATTTGCAAATTTCGAAAATATAGAGGGAGGGTAGGGAAAGAATTTTCATTTCTTGAAAGTGGGGTTTACAACTGTCGGTTTCTTCAATATTAACTATGATTCTGAGTAGTTTTTTCTGTAAAGTGAATAGTGTGGGCGCGTCGGTACTGTTGCCCCATAAAACGACACCATATTTAAGCCATGCGTAGGCATATGCGTAGTATGTTACCAGAGCAGTTTTAAGGTCCGTAGTTTTTTTGATCTCACGGAGGGCGTACGAAAACTTTGATAGCTTAGCTTTTATTTTTTGAGTATGTGACTTCCAATTTATATTTGTGTCAATGTCTAGGCCTAATAGGGAGAATTTATTAACTACTTCTAATTTAATGTTGTTAAAACTAAAGTTGATGTTAATTGGTATTTTTTGTCGGGGGTGGAAGGTTATTAATTTAGTCTTGTTAAAATTGATTTCTAAATTGTGTTCAGACATCCAATTTATTGTGGAGTTAAGTATGGAATTTAATTTTTCATTTATATTGGTGTTATCTTCACATGAGGTTAAAATCGATATGTCGTCCGCGAATAGTACACAGGGCTCATTTATGTTATAAATCCTCATCCCGAAAAAAGTACTGATCCCGAGGAAAACAACAATAACGTTTTGATGATAATAGATGGCGCCAAGTGTCTTTCAAATCATAATTTAATTATACATATTATTATACAAGCAGAATACAACCTAATTGTTTGGCAAATTTACAATTTGCCAAACAATTAGGTTGTATTCTATAATAAAAAATAAACGCGGGCGAAGCCGTGGACAAAAGCTAGTTATACATATAATCTCAAATAAGGCAGCTCTTAATAATCCACATTGTTCAAGCAGATAAACCATTTAATCTAGAGAATCGCTTCAATCTCACGCCTATGAATACGTAATCATGTTTTGAAACTGATGTACCAACATAATTATGATGTTCAGTTAGTAAGTTGTACTTGAATGATGTGTATTCTGAAGGTTAGCACAGACTTGCGTCCAACCACAAAATTATTGGAGAAATTAATTAGTTATCAAATAAAGAATATTTTGTTTTGCGTGTGCTGCGGAGCTTAGCTTCTTCGACAATTTATCTATCTGATTTTCACTGAAGCATACCGTCTAAAGTTTTTTTTAAATACATTAAATGGGCCTACTCTTGACCTCAATCTAGTCCTAAGGTCAGAGATAAGTTAAACCCAAGAACACCGTGCTCTACACTAGTTTTCACTTGCCTAACATTAGGAAGTGTAAACTTAGTGCATTTGGTTTAGTAAGAAGTAAGACAACATTAGTTATTACTGTTGTTACTGCCTGTCCTGTTGTTGACACATCCCAGGATCTGATGGACGCTACTGAAAGTGAAAAACTCGCCGCCATGTTCTGGGCCGACTCAATTTAGATTATCATCGACACGCTAAGAAGAATTATAAATAAATAAACTCACCGCCAAGTTCTCTGCCGACTCAATTTAGATTATCATCGACACGCTAAGAAGAATTATAAATAAAAACAGACCAAACCAAATGTTTACTCTCCCTAGTCCAGACTGCACTATATCAAAACTTATACTGTCTCTTACGGGATATCTTCCGTGATTGTTCATTATTTTGAGCTCCAGATATCACGGAAAATAACAAAATAATCACAGAAGATATCCCGTAAGTGACAGTATAAGTTTAGTTGTAAACCGTGAAAGCTTCAAACAGTGTTTGCACCATATCAAATCTAACTACTCCATAGATCTGATCAAACAGCACCTCGTTAGTTTCACATTATACCGTAGAGCATCGTAAAGCACTTAGCAACGGGTGCTACATTAAATCTAATCCAAAATGGCCGACTCCCTGGTGTAATTTGAAATGTCATTAGCTGAAACTGGTCTTTGGAAACTTACCTCAGTAAACAAATTAATGAGTTGAAGATTTAATTAAGTAATTTTGAATGTAGGTATTAGCGTTTATCCAGCCAAGGTATCGACTGTCATTGTGTGCTATGTAGCCGTTACATAGAAACTGCATAAGAGTCAATTCGATCAAATTCACGGTTTATGGGACATCATTATCATCTGCGTAGCCTTTTCCCAACTATGATGAGGCCGGCTTCCTGTCCAACCGGATGCAGCTGAATACCATTATTTTACATGGAGCGTCTGTCTATCTGACCTGGAAGCAGGCGGGGCTTATTCCATTTTCATAATTTTACATTCAACTTGCCAATTTTTGTATAATTTAAAATGTGCTTGTTTTATACTTTTCAGTTTTTTCAGTTGATTTTTTTTGTTTTTTCATTAAGATGCGATTTTTATTCTGTAGTTTAGTAATTGCTTGAAGTTAGAACTGTCAAAAGTTTGAATTAGCTTTCTTTGACGTTTCTTACTTCGTTTAAATTCTTGTCTAGTACATAAAAATGTTTGCAAAAGTAGTTAACTACTTAACTGTGTGTGTGTGTGTTATACATAACTGTGTAAGCCAGCGTTTCTGAACTTATGTGAGTTACCTACTATAGAAACCTTCCCTCTCGTGCCACGAGGCCGGAAAATCGGGGATGATTCTAAACTTGTAATATCGATAGTTGCCAGTAATTGGGTAGTAGAGATCAGATGGCAGGCATTCAGTAAATTATTGGGTCGCATAATATTTGGTCGCATCTGGTTTCACCAGAAATCGACCCCTACATAGTTGGGAAAGGCTACGGGAGATGATAAAAACTAGGATAGTATAATTTTCCGTAAAACTTATAAAATGTATCTATACCCACATGAATGATGTAACCAAGGGTTTGTAAAAGTATTCTGATTTAAAAGAGTGTCCATGGAGTTTCTTGCCCGTTCTTCTCCATAGAGATCTACGTTAGGGAATGGGCAACTACAGTACTTTCACAGTTTTTATGCCTTGTGACTGGGACTGTAGCTATTTTTGTCTTTGTTTTGATAATTCAAAAGTGCCTGTAACTGGCCTACTTGAAATAAATGCTTTTATTTTCAATTTGATTTTGAATGAATAACGAAACTGACATAATGGTGTTGAACTGAGTATTTCTGTTCTGTGAACTATTTTTCCATTAGGAATTTCTCAGTAGCAGCCACGGAGTCTGAATTTGTGCCCGATTGATGGCAGTTACGTTTAAATCCCATGTAATAGGCTCGCCCTCTATTACATAGTACTTAAACATATCGGGCGAAATGTGAGTGTACTATTAGGTACACCACTGCCTTACCCTTCGGGGATTACAGGCGTGATGCTATGTTATGTTATTTTACATGAAATCTTAAAAGTATTATAAATGTGATTTTTTTTGAGCATAGATGAATGGATGTCTGTTAGTCTTTCACGCAAAAACCACTCAACGTATGCAGATGAAATTATGTACACATTTATTTTTTGACTTGGATTAACACATAAAATACGATTAATCCCGGTAGTATGATCCCGTGGTACAATTACCGAGTTTAATGCGGGAGAAGCCGCGGGCACAATCTAGGGGTCGTGGGGCTTTTGGGACCGGGACCGCGTCCCAAAAGCCCCACGACCCAATCTAGTACGATATAAACCTTATTTTGCGTTTATCATGGTTTTGTTACCGTTTCTGTAGATATATTTTGCGTTTATCACGGTTTTGTTACCATTTCTGTAGATATATTTTGCGTCTATCATGGTTTTGGTACCATTTCTGTAGATATATTTTGCGTCTATCATGGTTTTGTTACCATTTCTGTAGATATATTTTGCGTCTATCATGGTTTTGTTACCATTTCTGTAGATATATTTTGCGTCTATCATGGTTTTGTTACCATTTCTGTAGATATATTTTGCGTCTATCATGGTTTTGGTACCATTTCTGTAGATATATTTTGCGTCTATCATGGTTTTGTTACCATTTCTGTAGATATATTTTGCGTTTATCATGGTTTTCTTACCGTTTCCGGAGATATAATTATTTTCAATAGCAACACTACAGCGGGAACAATTGTTTTTTGCGTCAGTTTCGTGTTCGTTTCGTTTCATGTACTACATATTCCATTGAGTGTCTTTGCCAAAGGGCTATAAGCCCCCGATAAGTCCTTATTGAGTTACACTTCTCATACATATTTTTGTTTTTACAGACAAATTTAAAAAGAGAATTCAAGGAAAACCACTTCTTTTTCTTCTTCAACCTTTGGCCACCCAATGCTGAGTATACAGAGTAGACCCACTGAGATACTTCCGCAAGCTTGATAGTTTTGCCATAATATACCTAAAGTTAACCTTTTGAACGCCAGAGCATAAATACATGCGCGTGCCCTCCACGCCAAGCCACTATATAATTTCACCTACCATTTTGTAACATATTTGTGTCGTTTGGCTTACAGGCCACGCACTTGCTTGTCACGTATATGTGACAATGGCGTTCAAAAGGTCAATGAAATGGCATTAACAAATTTTTTTTCATTATTTTCATCATCATTTCAGCCGAAAGACGTCCACTGATGGACATAGGTCTCCCCCAAGTGTCGCCACATTGACCGGTCCCGTGCGACTCGCATCCATTGTCATTATAGCTAATATTATTTACCATTTCGTTTTTTTAATACCGATCGTTCTTTCCGCTGCATGTACCTTTTTTACCTTCTAAATGGAAGTCATTTCTTACTAATGTATAAATGGAAGTCATTTCTTACTAATGTATGTTAGCTTCCTCATTCCTATTATACTCCCACAGGTCCATTGGCAATTTAGCTAACTTATCCTATGGTCTATTTCGACTTGTCTGATTCTCCACCGGATTAAGATGATTCGGAATCAATCCCTTAGAGACACTTCAAATGTACCTATCAAGCGTAGTATGCCAAAAACCAATCGTTTCTTCTTTTTCTCGTTAAAATAACCTGAACCTTAAACCCTTGGCCATAAGTTACACACTCGAGCGACCCGCGTCATAGGAGAGCTATTGCGGGAAAAAAATAATTGAAAGAAGTTCTTTATGATAGCGTGTCACCGCAACTTACAGACTGCCTCATTGGTCTAATGGTCGCAAGCGCGAGTGCTGAGCATGAGGTCCTGGTAATTATCACTTGCTTCGGTGAAGGAAAACGTCGTGAGGAAACCAACATACTTGAGAGATATTTCTCGACCGCATGTAAAGCCAAGTCAGAAACCCATGGGCGTCATAAAAACTCTGATACCAGGTTAGCCACTAACAACACAGTAAAGACAGAAGACCGCTACTTGCGTAGCGAAGCTTTGACGAGTACCTATTACACGCGCGATCGGTCATGGCGTCATATAAAAACGCGCGCTCGTCCGCCACAAAATCGCATCGCTCGAATTTGCGAACGGAGACTAACCGTCCGTTGGCCAGCCCTCAAGAGATTTCTAGTCCACCGCACATTTTCTGAATATTTAAACATCGGTTGCTTATAGACTACAATTTAGTACTATTCCAGCCTAATGGATGGTAGACATCTTTTAGGCTCATCCTTAGGGTATAGCTGATAAATATCTTAAGTAGAGCGTAAGGCTATTAATCCAGATTTGAAGTACAATGTGTATATTTGCCTCGTGCCAAGTCGTGTTAAGTAATATTTGCGCAAGCTGATGTAAGCGGATAACATTTGAAGCTCAAGCTGAAGGTGTGACAATTTCTCACTCTTGTATTCAAGTGTGAGTTTTGAAAACGCATGTCTCAAAGTACTCTAAGCAATTCAAGTAAAACTTTACACGATACGCACAGTACATTCATCAGTTTCTCTCTCTGGAGCCTTGACCACCGGCAGCCTGGACCTTGTTCCTGATGTCGATGGGTTACAAGTTTATAACATAACCTCATGCCTGTAATCTTCGGAGAGTTAGGCAGAAGTGTACCTAATAGCACAGCCACATTTCGCCGGTTATGTTTAACTCCCACGTAATATGGGGCGAGGCTATTGCCATCAACCGGGCACAAATCCGGACTCCGTCACTGCTACTGAGGAATTTTAAAAAATGTTTAAAAATGGGTAAATAGGTAAAGAAAATAAATTTTGATTCCACCACAATAAGTACTGTCCAAATACCTAATTCAGAAAAATAATAAAAATGAACATAAAAAAAACATTGTCTTAATAATATCGCGACGGTCACTAACCCAGTAACGAAACGGTATTATGACTGAGTGCGAACGTGCGGGATTTTACCGCATTGTCGCTGAATTACGTGAGTTACATCGCAATTTCTATGAAGGATCAAATTCCGGAATTTTGACCTTGACCCTGGCGAGTTCAAGGTTAAAAGTTTGACCTTCATGTTTTTTTTTATTGGATTAGTGAAAGTACAAGTACATATTTTTGATGATTGTAAGTTTGGACGTAGGAGGTAATCTCCGAAACTCACAGATGAAAAGCTGTACTATTATCAATTGCCATAGTTTAGTTTAGTTTTTCGCGGGCTGAATCTAGTTACAGTTTTGGAGGATGAGCTCGTGGTTAAATAATAACAGCCGCTCTGGTCGATCTTCAGGTTAAGCCGCGCTTGCCTAGGTTGGTCCGTAGATGGGTGAGCACTCATTAAATACCGAATTTAGAAGGCACGTTAAGCTGTTGGTCTTGGCTATCATATGTAGGTATTTGGCAGTCGTTACAGGTAGTCAGTGGCCCGAAAGTCTGACAACCAGTCTTACCAAGGGTATCGACCTTTATTATTTCGGGTATATTCACCGTACTAACTGGGCTGTGGAGGTCCGATAGTCAGTCGCTCCATGTAAAATACTGGTATTCAGCTGCATTCGGTTAGACTGGAAGCCGACCCTAATGTAGTTATGAAAAGGCTAGGCAGATAGATGATGATAAACCCTAGCAAAATTTATGTTCTGTTCATCGGGTTTGAGGGGAATTTAATCGGATTATCTGTAATGGAACTGAGGCTCAAGCATTGTGAGACAAAGCTGCAATTCTGCAACGTCGTATGGTCACTCCCTAAGTCAGCCGATAACGAATTAGGTATACACTCGAGCTGTAACAATGGACCCTGAATATAATATGAAATGGTTTTAGATTTCCGTGGACCACACAGTCCACTCCTACCTACAATTCCCTATTGTATTGTCGATAGTAATTCCGGCTCGGTCATTGAAAATATTACTACGTGTGTTGAGAAATTGGTACTTGAGGGCAGGATATTTTTCTGTATTTGCTCTTTCTTTTAGTGACTTGTTATATCTCTACACTGGTTTATGTTCTGTTGTAATAACTTAACTAAAGATTATTTTGTTACGATTTTCCTTGCAATATCTTTTTTCTGTCTTTTTATCGAAATTTATTTTCAATCCCCAATTTTCAAACAAAATACTGAATTGCATTAACATGCAATTCAGTATTTTGTTTGCATATAACTCTTTATAGTGATTTGGAACAAAAAGGGGAAATTATTAATCGGGCGAATAAAAATTTAATTGGCGACCGATATACTGAATGGGCGACTATTGTACCAATTAAGTAACTATTTATCCGGTCATTGCGGCAAGGAGAATATAGGAAGCAAAAGCGAGCGAAGGCTGAGACAGACTTGTGGCACCCCGACTCGGACAGGTTAGGTTCGAAGGGGATGGCGGTGTCTCGAACCCGGAATCCCCTTCGTGTTAGGTTACTTTAAACCCTGCAAACTGAAATAGGAGCCCCCCGCAGCGGGGCTACGTCGACTACGCCTTATCTACAATCTAGTGGTTAATAACCTTGTCTTAAGTTGTTTTCAGGAGTCCTTGAATTATCACACTACTTCACTGTAGCTGCCAACCTATTATTTTTACTACCCATTTTAATTATTTTTAGAACCTTAAATCAGATTAGTTTGTCGCCGCGTTAAATACATGCCAACAAAAAGTAGTGTGGATAAAAATGTTTATTGATTATATTCATTACATATAAGGTGCATAGCCAATGCTTATGCTATATGGTAGCTAGTAAATAGGAAAATCTTTAAATTAGGCGAAACTCGATAAAACAAAGCAATTTAATAAAAGCTAACCTTAAGGCATCTAACGTAGAATTGCTTCTTCTTAAATTGGTTTGAGACCGTGTATCAAACTTTATAATTGTTAATTAAACTTGCTTTTGATTTGAACTAAATACTAATTATTTTGAACCAAAGGGTCAAAGGTTGTATGGCATTGTTTTCTATTTATGTTTCGAAACGATGTTTCCAAGTTTTAAGATTACTTGTGGTTATGTTTATACAAAAGTAGCTTTAAAACCCACTTTTAAAGTTCAGTTTGCAATACAACTTACAATTCTTTAAAGGTTTTTGTAAAATCTGAAATACAATTATGATAAGATTGTAAGATATGATAATTTAATGTTCATTGCATTTCTAACGGTTTTTGTTCCATTCAACAGGTTTTCTTTATTATGAAACCACTGTCATTCCCAAATTTGGATTTAGAAAAGGATTTTAGGTCCTTGGACTATTTAAGCATTTAGAATTTATAATTTGACTTTTTGATAAAAAGGTAAAGAACTCAACAACACTGAGGTCGAGTCCTAACCAAAGTGAAGTGTTCACTTTGTCTGGCAAAACCTAAAGGCGCTCCTAAATGTAACTTTTCCGATTCATTTGTTTCTGAACAAAATCGAATCAAGTATTGCTACATTAAACGCGAATGTTCACGTTCTGAAAGTACGTAGTTGCCGAGGATGCCTCCCGGTGTTTTAAACAAATGAGTGCTATATGCGATCGCTTTGGTTAAGACACGGGGTAAAGCTTATTTGTCTTTTTTATCTACTCGGGTATAATTCATTTAGCCAGTAACGCAATGTTTATTAATATAATTAAAACTGAATATTAACAAAAAATAACTAATTTATCACTACATAGTATAAAACAAAGTCGCTTCCCGCTGTCTGTCTGTTCCTATTTGTATGCTTAGATCTTTAAAACCACGCAACGGATTTTGATGCGGTTTTTTTTAATAGATAGAGTGATTCAAGAGGAAGGTATATATTGCACCCGTGCAAAGCCGGGGCGGGCCGCTAGTGTAAAATAAATACTAACTTACTGAATATAAGTGTAAACAATAGGACGCTTAGGCGGTATTATTTATTTTATTTATATTTCCGTCAATAATGCTCTTCATTTTTCCCTTTTATTATTTTCCATTAATCTTTTTCAAAGTTGGTATTTTCAAACAAGTGCTATATCTCCAATGTTTCTATATTCTATATAATATCGTAAAAGAGGGTAATGAGAATATAACTTCCAAGTTGCGGTTCAAACGTGTTCTGTACGCAATTTCCGTTCAAGAAGTTAATGACTATTTGAACATAATTTATTCATTTTCAAATTATGTTTTTGGCATGATTTATATATATATCCTCAAATATTAAAATGCCTATGTGAAAGCTGAAATCTCTGAACAGTAGGCAGAAAATGAAACAGCTGTTTAGTTAGAAAAATAAGTTTGACGTGAAAATGTTATTTCTACACATGTTCTGAAAAACATTCATTATTTTCAGTCACTTATACAATTTATTTTTGTACAAGCTTTTGTCTGCAACTTCGCCCGCGTGTAGGTTGGAAATTATCCCTCGGGAGTGTACCACCGGGATTACAATTCTTCCATATCCTAACTCACAGGTAGACCCACCTGTGTGCCATGACATGGGTTATCTAATGTCATCAAATGCAGCAACTTTTTGATTTAAAAGTGTGCCCATGTTGTTTCTTACCCGTTCTTCTTCATAGAGATCTATGCTATGGAATGGAGAACACCGTTTATGCATAGTTATTATGCCTTGCTAAAGCTAAACATTATTCTTATTTTGACAATTTAATTATACTTTTTAAGTTAGCAGAACTAGTTTGAGTTGAGTTTGAAATTGAATCCGTTCTGTTGTAAACGCGTCAAAAAGTAAAATAACAGACAACTTTCGCATTCATAATATTAGTATGGTTTTAATATTGTATGTACAAATTATTATGTGTCCTTCCAGTAGGTCACATTTATCACTATGACAGTTCACTAAGAAAACGTTCTGTGTGAGCAATTGTGATTTTTGTAGATGGAACAATTTGTCATTGTCCCCTGTAGTCTGTGAAATTCCTTAGAGAGATAAAAGTATTGCTTTATGATAAACATATTTTTTGGATTACGTTCCTTGGTTCAATTTGCTGAGAAAACTGTATTGCTTCTGCTAGTATTTTTATTTTATTTTATAAAAAGCCTATTTGTTAAGTCTGTCCAAAAAGAAATTTATAGTTAGCTACGCTGTTCTACTCGCGTTTAATATTGTTTCTAGAAATCTGAAATTCATATTGAAAATTCACATGTGAAGAAAGAAAAAGATTGATTTTATTTGGCATTATTAAAAACAAACATAAACACACTAAAACTAAACATAAACAAACAAAACTAAACTAATAATGCAAAAAAGGCCTCAGCTCAGCATAATGCCAGATTATGGCAACACAAGGTGCCACCTGACGCTGATTTTCAGCTGCAGACCACAAAAATGTATGCCTAAACAATGGTGTCATTGTTATGATAGATATATTCTTTTTATCGCAAATGGCTCATTCATTTATTTAAACATTACTAACATTTATATCCAAAATACAAGTTTAGGCAATGATATTATAAAGAACGGTACGCTACGTTCATAATGAGCGGCGTTCAAATATCGTTACTAGATAATACGGAACGTATGATACTGAAAGAGCTACTGATACTATTGCACTTGAAGTACTTAAATTACGACAATTGTCTGAATTTGTCTGCGCGCGTCTTTTTATTACAAGCTTTAATTTATAAGCTACTTGGTAATTTTGTTTTGTTCTATCTTGGGTAGGTAAACCAAATAAATTCCTTCAAATTTTTAACGATTAAGATTTATTTTAAACTGTGTCGTTTATTTTATACTGAAAATAAAAAGGAAAATTTTCTCACACTTTTCTACTCTTTTACACCTTTACTGACGTTAAGCTTAAATTGACGAATGATGATGTTTTAACTTAGATCAATGTTTTTTCCAGACGTTTCGGATCCGAATGCGAAAACATCAAGCAGCAAAAACGAAGAAGAGAAAATAGATGACAAGAAAGCACCACACAAGTTGGGTCTACGTGAGTGTTTAAAATTTTATTAATTACTTGCTTTTTCGGGTCGATCTTTAGGTGAAGCCGTGCTTGCCTAGGTTGGTATGTGGATGGGTGACCACCCATTAAATACCTAGTTTCCTCCGTGCCTCGGAAAGCACGATAAGCAGTTGGTCTTGGCTGTCATTTGTAGATCTTTGACAGTCGTTACAGGTAGTCAGTGGCCCAAATAGTTTGACAACTAGTCTTACCAAGTGGTATCGTATTTATTACCTAGTACTAACTGGGTTGTGGAGGTCATATAGGCAGTCGCTCCATGTAAAATACTGGTATTCAGCTGCATCCGGTTAGACTGGAAGCCGACCCTAGCATAGTTGGGAAAAGGCTAGGCAGATGATGCTTTTACCAGCGGTTTCGCTTGCGTTATGGTAGAAATGTTTTCTACAGATTTTAAAAATTATAACCAGTGAGACTCTGGAATGATGTAGCTTCCCAATAGTGTAAGAATTTTCGTAATCGAATCAGTGGCTCCGAAGGTTACCCCCAACGTCAAAATACGGGGTGGAAGGGACACCGATGCTGAAACGGTTACCACGCATTCAGTGAGCCCCCACATAGAAATTTTTAATCGGTCATAAATAAAAACAGCTGTTTCCTACAAAAGTGCGATACCTACACGGTCAATATGTATGGAACAGCTGTTTTTTTTTAATAACCGATGAAAAATTTCTATGTGCACTGAATATGTGGTAACCGTTTCAGCGTCGGTGTGCCTTCCACCCTGTATTATTCTGTCAATGATTTTTTTTTTATTTTATGTATGTATTTTTTTTTCCATATTTGATTTTCGTTAAACTATCTCAGCTGCACGTTAATATTTGTCTAGAAGCTACCTATGTTTTCTCATGTAATTTTTTTGATGATTCTTAGGTTGTAATTCGATGTTAATTACACCCTTATTTAGAAGAATAGAAAAGGGTTTGAACCTCGATCGATTGAATAATCAATGGAAATGTTGTAGTATCATTTTGAAATCTTTTGCTGTTAGACAATTTTCGAGTTCTTCAAATTAGCCAATTTGTCACTGAAGTCGACATGCCTTTACATAATTTGGGCTAAAAACACAAAATTTTTAAAACTAAATCGAAAAACATATTTTTCTTTTGAAAAATGAACAACAATGAAAGCTATGAATTGGAAAATTCATAAAAGCTTGTCAAAAACAGAAACCACGCTAAATTCAAACGAAACGAAAATCATTACCATCTTAACACAAAAAAATAAAAGACAAACCAAGATATTTTATGCGATAAAAGATAAAGAAATAAAAATGTCTTTTATACACTTATCACGTGTTACAGAAAAAGATTTGGAATATCTTCACGAAAATTTTATTTCGCCAAAATGTGGCAATAAATCTGGTTTTATGCTCCATTAGCTATTTTATGTGTGGATGATCAACGTTTAAGGATTATTTCATGATATTCTGTGAACAAATTTTTTAGCAACTAGCACTTCGCCCACGACTTCGTCTGCAAAAATTGTGATAGCTCGGCTAATACAGGGGCTCAACAGACCCTTCACATAGCCGTCAACCAAGCATTCTGTACATGAAACTAAGTAACTTTACGCAATAATTATTAGCTGAGAATCGACTTTATTTTTGGGATGAAAAGTCACGGTTTACGGTAGGACTCGATGGAAAGCATTCAGAGTATTGTGCTGATGGATGGATTGAATAGTATTCGTCGTCGACGTTCGTCGTTCTTCGTAGGTCGTGGAGGTGTGTAAAGTAAAAATCTTACATTAAAAACATGTATTTAAAAAACACTTGTGAAAAAAAGTTGGAACCTTGACCCCCAATATCTCCGTAACTAGAAGGTTCCCAGGTATGGTCTAGAACAAAAAAATGATCGCAAAGACGGGGAGGACAAGTGCCTTTCGTATATGTTAAGGGTCTATTTACACCCTTTGTGCGTGAAATATTTAGATATAATTTATGCCCTAAAGCACCCACGAATAATGTAGCTTTCTTTCTTTACCCCCTACAAACAAACTTACAAACAAATTCTACCTCTTTTTATTTGTACAGATATAGCATAGAAATCTATACTAATATTATAAAGAGGTAAAATTTGTTTGTATGTAGGCGGTAATCTCCGGAACTAATGATCCAATTCTAAAAATTCTTTCACTGGCAGAAAGCTACATTATTCGTGAGTGCTATAGGCTATAAATTATTTTTATATCATGCAAATTAGCCGAGCTATCACAATTTTCGCGGACGAAGTCGCGGGCGGAGTGCTAGTAGTATATATAAACAACAATGTCAAAGTGACAAACAATTGAGAATCATTTGAGTTCCATCTAATTATACCCCTGGTTTAATCTTATTTATGACATTATGTAATTTTAATAAATCATGTAACCATTCCACCTACAAAGACTCCGAAACGTAACGTAACGTCTTTGTATTATTTATGAACATTTCCTTATATTGAAAGTGTTCCAAAGGCAATAAATTGAAGTATTTCAGCCAATTAAATTATAATAATTATCCAATCAAAGTGTAATAGCACTCTAATAAATCCTATTTACACACAACGCCACTTACAACACATCAATGTCAAAATAACGGCCAATTTTAAGAAAGGAATGACACACAACTGTCATTAAACGACCAATCAGCGAATAGGAATGTTGAAAAAAAAATCGAGCAAAGGAATCTTCATATGCAGCCAAGTTTTCATTGAATTAGTTTCTAATATAGCGTGTTAGAAGAAGGCGTGCAGTTATTTTAATTAGAGCATTTTACTTTTCTCTCAAACGATTTGACGTACTTTTATGGTATGACACACGACATTTCAATATGTATCTTTGTCTGTTCGTCTCGGATGACTAGTACCGACTTTCCTCCATTTTTTTCTAATTTCCATTCAGTATTAACTAATTCTGCTGTTCCATATTCACACGTCCGTTTAAGCGATCATTCAAGCGAGAAGGTTGCATGTATACATACGTTGATTTTGTCGTAAATTTACATAAAATTAATTGCTGATCGGCGAAAGAAAGTCGGATGTTTACTTAGTCTATTTTTCTAGTCACGCAAGGAAATAGTTTGGTTAAATTCCTTACATCATTTAACCAAACAGGAAATCATCATCTGCCTGCCTTTTCCTAACTATGTTGGGGTCGGCTTCCAGTCTAACCGGATGCAACTGAATTGGTTATTTTATATGGAGCGACTGCCTATCTGACCTCCACAACACAGTTAGAACTGGGTAATACGATACCCCTTGGTAAGACTGGCTGTCAGATTTTCCGGCCACTGATTACCTGTAACGACTGTCAAAGATCTACAATTGACAGCCGGGACCAACGACTGAACGTGTTTTCCGAGGTACGGATTAAACTCTGTATATAATGGGTCCACGGACCAACCTAGGTAAGCACAGCTTAACCTAAAGATCGACCCGAGCGGCCGTTATTATTCAGCCACGAGTTCTTCGATTGAACTATGTTTGCTTAAATGATGAATGGAACAAGTTCCTATCAACGAGTTTGTTAGTTTATCATGTCGTATTATTGTCCGGCAGAACGTGTCAACGCTATTAAATACAGGAAATGTTAAGTAAATTATAATTGCAATTAAAAATCGGTTTGATTTTACAAGCACCGAGGTGTTATTAATGAGTTTTTCATCATTAAGTTTGTTTATTTTATAAAATTTAATTAAACCAACATTTTTTAAACAAACGCTTAGTTTAACAATTCAGGAAGTCTACTCTCTAAGCACGAAATCCGTAGTTTCGGCCGAAGATTCGTTCACAAACTAAAAATGAATAATAATGACTGACGAACACGATTGGACATTTGTCCTTACTCTCGATGTGTTTTCAAAACTCATGAATCCGAAAATGTTAGGGAATTTTGGAGTATTAATTTACTTTCGAACGGGTTCCATAATCTTAGTTGACGAACTTGGAGAGTAGACCGCCAAATATTTACGAGTAAATCAGTGTGGTATCTTTTTACTGCTTCTCCCAATATGTCTATGAATTTCAGAAACTGAAAGTTAGTATCCAATTCTAAATATCCCGCGTATTTAGTTGGCCACTATAGATAACATCTGACCAAATGGGGTACCATCCACCCAAACACAGTGCCAATGTGGTGCACCCTCACCAGGTATAGCTCACCATTATCATAATTTTCAGCCAACAACCTGATAATTCCAGAATTTGAAAGAGGAGACTTACAAAGGTGTCAACAACTGATTTGAATCGATACGATATGAAGAAGAACCTATTTGATTTCTCATTGATCAATCATATAGGTTGATGATTACAATACAAACGGTCGTTTCATACTCAGTTTCGTATTTTGTGGAAAAACATCGTAAAGGATTACTTAACTTAATTCAGTAGCCCTTAGGCTCATGCTTAATTCTAAATGTAATAAATATGTCGGATTTTCAGGATTTATTCCATTAGGCAGATGGGAATGTGGAAGTAGAAGATGGGTTTCGTTTAATGAAAACACACTGGGTGCAATGTACTGTTTCTATTAAACTAATAAATTACTTGAAATTACAATTTAACACAATAACACGGGGCACAATGAATCGGGCACAGTTCCAGGGCGTCTCAATTCCACTACGATCAGGCATTGAATGTGTCCCACGCCTCGAACTGTCAACATAAGGTCTCTGTAGAAGCACGCTGTGCTGTGGGTAGACTTGTAAGTAGGTCCCGTGATGTCACCACTGGCGTACTTGCGATTAATTTTAAGCCTGTACCAATGACCTGATCCAACATATAAATAAATTAAACTGTTACCTTAGGGTACAATCTGACGTAATCAGTAGAAACCCAAAACATCCCTTTAGTTGTAATGCGATGAAAAATGGCTTCAGCTAAAAAACATCGGAACTTGAACAACAGTCAAGGCAGCAAAAAGAGTTGAAAATAAAAGAAACTTTTCAACATTGTACGACGGAAGGCATAAATAACTCAGGCACAGTCTGTAGTCGTGTAAGGCTCACATTTTTCACTCGAGAATTTTCAAATTAACCAAACTTGATCATGATTTATAACTTGAGTGTTAATTTATATCTTTTCCTGTTCTTTTTTTTTTGTTTGAATTTTTTTTCAGCGTAGGTTTTTCGTGAACACAAACTTTGCGAGTTCAAAGTAACCCACATAATTAAAAATGATTGACCAAGACAAGTAGCGTTATACAAAAAATGTACAGTCACGAGCACCAATATGTATACACTTTCCTAAATTTAAAACCAATTTTCGCGAGAAATAACAACTTTGAGATAGGAGGTTTTTCATAAAAATATGAGTTCCAGAATACTATGTTCGTAACAACATGAAATTTTAATCAGAACAGTTGGAGAAAAACTCTTTTAAAAGTAGTTAAGTGATTACATATTGGTGCTCGTTACTGTACCAGAACCTAAGCAAGATTTTAATTAAATAGAAAACACGGTTTGTTTTACTATAAATTTCATTAACTATATCATAAAGTACATAGAATAGGGCTATGTATAGAATAGCACATCGGCCAAATGCCCTACGCGGCTTAGGTGGCACATACGCACTATTTTGTCGTTTTCCATAACCATTTTGCATAAATGTGGCTGGCTGAATTTCGTTGATGCAGTGTTGAATTTCCTTCAATGCACGGATGGTTGTGTTTATGTGGTGTGGCCTATTCCTTTGACTTCAAATAGTCCCATAAAAAGAACGCTTGTGGTGTTAAATCACATGATCAAGGGGGTCAATGCTGATCCCCGATACAAGAGGGTATACAACAAAAAATTGTTTCAATGCAGTTATTGAATCATTTCACGCGGTGTTTGGCGTTTGTCTCTCGTATTGTGCTCGATTTATACCGACTACAGCGAAGCCCAAAGGAGAATTATTACTAGCCCTAAACTGTCAGCTGTCTTTTTTTTTTGGTTGTTTGCACAAACGGCGGCAGATACAAATCTTGTGTAAATTACTCGATATAACTCCAACTTTACTATGATTCATCCAAATAAAAGATACCATGTCATCAGCCTATTTACTTTATTTATTTATTTAAACTTCATTTACAAGAGAGGTACATAGGCGGACATAATGCCGCAAGGCATTCTCTACCAGTCAACCTTTGGGTCAAATAGGACAGCATTGTGATAGAGTACGAAAATAAAAATACCATTTCATTTACTTTGCCAGTTAGGTTGTGTAGCTTCATATAAATTATACATACGAACTAGTCTGGGAAACTAGTTCAGTCATAAGAACAAATAAAGGACATAGTAAAAAATGGCCTATGCATCAACACATATGAAACCTTTACAATAATTACTAGTTCTTTTTATAATTTACATTACAATTATTACAATAGAACGGACACGTCATCATTTCGAAAACATTTTAAAAAGTAATTCACTTCTTTCTGTCTTATTCCCCGGTGTGGGTGCCATTATTTTTTTAATTAAATTGAATAAACGAGCAACATCGACGCTGACAGTCGATGAATTGACAGATGACACTTTGACATTTGATAGTAATGATAGAATGACAGTCTCGTCATTTTGTCACTCACAATTATTGTTATTCTATTGGCCTAATTATAACTTCAAATACTGAAAGTGTTTTGGATTTTTTTACGATTCTCAGAAGTGTCTGTGATTTAAATCTAGTTTCAATCGAATTAATGCATTATTTAGAACACAGATAGTAAATTCACGTCTCTGTTGGTTCTTAGGCGAACGATGTATGGACGCCGAACAATGTCCTTTAAAACGGACTCATCATTTTCAGCCAAAAGACGTTCACTGCTGGACATAGGCCCCCAAGTGTCGCCACATTGACCGGTCCCGTGCGACTCGCATCCAGCGGATCCCTGCAACCTTCACCAGGTCATCGGTCCACCTAGTGGGAGGCCTTCCAACGCAACGTCTTCCGGTTCGCGGTCGCCACTCCAGAACTTATCGGCCCCATCGGCCATCCGTTCTGCGAGCAATGTACCCTGCCCACTACCACTTAAGTTTGGCTATTCTTAAGACGGACTCATTTTTACCTATTATAGTTTTGTACCTATATTTTTATCCATAAGATCAAGAGAGTTATAAATAACGAAATAGCCAGTTTCTTAAAAAAAGTCCCCCACGTAATAAAACAGAGACCTTTTCATGTATTTTCGTTCGATTTTCCATTATTTTTCACGTCAAATCCAGCATGAAAATTAAACTTGTTTTTGAGACGAAAAGGTAGAATTTATAACATCGTAAATAACAATGTTATGTGGTATACCGATTCCTTTATATTCCTTGATTGTAAAACGATAAATCTTATTTACCTAAAACAGACTTTATTTATGTCTTGGTGTGTCAGAAATATTTACAACCTCTTCATTTATTGGTGTCGAATTCAGGGCGCCTGAAAACTTGGTCTGAAGGCGGCAGAGACATTTTTGACTTTGTGTTCTGCAGTGTCGAATGCTCGGATACTTTTGAACGTCGTAAATAAATATTGTATGTATAAGGAAAAATGTATTTTCATGCTGGCATTCAATCTGATTGGGGATGGTCATAAATTTTCGAACCGTGTAACGTGTGCCTATCTGAAATATTTTTACTGTCTTTTGGCAGCATCGTTTGATGTATATTTCAGATTTTGCTCGTTTCACTTTGCATTTGAAGATTTCTAATTAGAACCAAACACTTGAAGACATGTGACATGTCATACTGGGCTATACACAGAGAGAAGGATTGTCCCAACAGTGGTAAAATTATTATGTGTTATGGTCGTAAATTATCCCACGGGTTCTCACACTCGAATTCGAAGACGTTTGACATCTGCTAACTCACACTGGGCCTTGTGGTGGATTACAGCGTCTAATAGAGAGGAGCTTGGTGGCTGATTATGATGATGATGCCTCAAAAACAACGCTACCCCGACGTTTTACGGGTAATATTTATTTATTTAACACTTCAAGCACAAAAGTACAGAGGCGGACTTAATGCGATAGGCATTTCTACCAGTCAACCTTTAGGTGATGCAGAGACAAACAGTGGTAGGTGTATATCTGAAAATATTTTTTATTAATACAAGATACCCCGACGTTTTACGGGTAATAAAATATGAACAGCCCATAATAAGTCATCGTTCAGAAAATAAATCATCATCTGACTGCTTTTTCCCTACTATGTTGAGGTCAGCTTCCAGTCTAACCAGATGTAGCTGTATAACAGTATTTTAAATGGAGCGAATGCCTATCTAAACTCCACGACCCTGTTAGTACTGGGTAATTAATACGATACCCCTTGCTGGTTGTCCGACTTTTTTAGCCACTGACTGCCTATAATGACTGTCAAAGATCTACAAATGACAGCCGGGACCAACGACTTAACGTGCTTTTCGAGACACGGAGGAAAGTCTGTATGTAATGGGTGGTAACCCATTCACGAAAAAACCTAGGCAAGCACGGCTTAACCTAAAGATCGACCCGAGCGGCTCGCGGTTGTTATAATTTAGCCACGTGCTTCTCCCTTTCAGAACATAAATACTATAAAATAATGATGAAGTGAAAACACTTTTCATTCAAATAATTCAAAGCTATACAGGGTGTACCAATAAACTTGACAGCTAATAAATATTCAGTTTGGAGTAAACAAACGTCGATATTTCATTGTTTTACGATTCGTTTCGATCGCTGATCGTAAACGTATAAATATTTGTTGCCGTCGTAAATAAGGAATGGTGTTCGATTACTGAGTACTTGTCTTGTCTTTATGGTAAGTCTGAATAGGTAGCTCCCATGGATTATTACGATAGTACCAACCGTCAATTTGTTCTAAATAATAACATAACATCGCGTCTGTAATCATAGAAGGGTTAGGCACAGGTGAACCTGACAGGACACCAACATTTCGCCAGTTATGTTTAAGTCCCATGTAGTAGGGGCGAGCCTATTGCCATCAACCGGGCACAAATCCGGACTCCAAGGCTAGAGGAGAAATTCCTGATGGAAAAACCCAATAACCCTTTACACGACATGGGAATCGAACCCAGGACCTCTTGCTCAGCAGTTGCGCTTGCGACCACTAGACCAACGAGACAGTGCGCAGTTCTCAATAATCTCTAAGGAAAAATATTTTAATATTAACTTTCTAACTTCTTTTTTTTATTTTTATTTTTTATTTTATTTTTTTTATAAAATGAACAAAAATGTCTGCTCGATGGTACATACTCAAATCTAACCGTTACTAAAACCTTATCGTAAAATATAAACGTTAATTAACCTTGCTAAGAGCTTCTTTGCAATTATCTTATTTCATGTTAAACGTCTGCTCACATGCATTTCGCACATCACTTATTACTCGAGATATTAGAAAACAACTCGATTGTTCTGCGAATCGATACGGATACAACTTTCTTTATAACCGAACACGAATCGATTTGACACTGATCGCAATCCGAGCAGCACTAACTACACTACAAATCAATGTTGCTGAGAATTATTTTGTTTGGTTTTCAACTTTAAGAGCTTGTTATAAAGTGTGATTTGGTTTGTTGGGTTAGGCTGGTGTATTTTTTTTTTTTGCGAAATTTATTCGGATTGAGGTTTTTGAAGGCTGAGGAATGTGTGTTTGGGAAAATGTTTGGAAAACTTTTGTTGGTGTAATAACGTGAAATCACGTTCGTAGAAGAATAGAAATAAAGAAAGAAAATACATTTATTTGGCACATGCCACAAGTGCACACAATATAAAAAAAAAAAAACTAAACAAAAAATGTAGGTAACACTATGTGCCTCATAGCTGCGCCAAATAGGACCAGTTCATCAAAATGGCAACTAGTCCCTGACGCTGGTTTTCAACTATAACATCGTACATAGATCAGATCCGCATATTATAGTGTACTTAACGTCACATGCAGGTATAAGAGTATAGGAAGACCAAAAAAACAATGAATGGACTGTGTGAACGATGATATGTGGCTAGAAAGGAGGTGTCTGATGAGATGACGAGTAATAGAGAAGTATGGAAGAAGAAGACACGCTGCGCCGACCCAATATAATTCAGGATAAGGGCAGGACAAAGATGATAACATCACGTATGCAATCTCAAACTGTATTAAAGAGGCTTGCAACAGCATATGAGGAGAAAGAAGAGTTTCGCTATCTAATTTAATTTGACGCAGTATTGTATAAAAGAGGTTGTGGGAATGTCTGGATGTATGAACAAAACCGATCATTGTGGCGATGCTTGCAGATAGTCTATTCCTGCAGTAAACGACTTATTTGCATCAAGATAAATTTTAGCTCCTTTTCTTGTCAAAGAAAAAATATATTAACTTGCCACTCAAAACAAAAAAGTCTGTGATTTTCATTTTCTAAGTCCGGAACATAACCAAAGAAACAAATACGGATATGCAAATAATTTCACTGAACTCATTAACATAACTAAAGAACTTACTCAGAAGAATATTCAAGTTACAACTGTGTTATCTCATAGTACTACAGTTACAACGTAAGATAACTTACTTGGTGTAGGAAATTATGTAAAACACTTTCTCAAAGGTTTTATCACAAGTATTCTGTTGTGTTCCTTGTTATATTTGGAGAACAACTTTGTCTTATTTCCGTTTACATTCAGAACATAACATCACCCATGTAATCCCCGTAGGGTTAGGCAGAGTTGTACTAATAGTGCACCCACATTTCGTCAGTTATGTTTAAGTCCCATGTAATAGGGAGCGAGCCTATTGCCACCAACCGACCATAATATTTAGACTCCGAGCGGCTACTGAGAAATAACTGATGAATAAATCCAATAACACCAAAGACCTGGGAATCGAACAAAAGTATCGACCAAGCAGAGAACAGAGATTCAATGTGCAATTGACACGAAGCCTTTTATTCCATGATGCGTAGAATGGGGTTTAAAATCCTCAAACGATACCCTTTCAAAATTAAATTAAATAGATTCAGACCTCCATTTGCTGGAAATCTACTAACTCAAATATTACATTTTGCATTCGAACAATTTGGCATATTATATGAGCTGTTGGTCGTGGTAATGAAGCCCATGCCGACATAATTCTGTGAAAATTATTTGATCACAACTTGACTACTGGCAAAACGACGAAAGAAAACATAGTTTACTACAACGTTCGTTTGTAAACCGTCATGTCCTAGAACCAAAACTTTGAAGACTTTTTCATTTCTTCATCAGACATATTTAGCCCGTGTAGTAGGTTTCGGCCCACTCGTTCTCACAGATTGTAGGCCTGAGTAATAACAATGGGAACGATGAAGACTCAGCATTGTCTTGCGGACTACTGCGTTGGCGCTATCATTTTCAGCTGGCAAATTTGCGTGCCCCGTGTGGAGCCTTTCAGCCCATGCAAAGTTAGTGGGTACAGCTCTGAATGAAACGTCACTGGTTGCCTTAAAACGACCTCGGTACAGATGCTGTACCCACTGGCAGGAATAGCACCACCAAAAGTCCGCAAAACAGAGTCAAGCTCAAGAGCCAAAATTATTTCAGACACACGACACCCTTTTACATCTAAATACCCTCATGTTGCAAAGGCTGAAAAGCCAAAACAGCTTTCTGAAGTGTGTTACCCCACGGACTGGCGAGCGGTCTACGGTAAGACTAAAGCTGTGGCGAGGTAGTGCATCCTTACCTAACCCATTCCTTTCACGTGCTGAAAATCTCCCACCTGGACATGAGTTGTCATGGCTGACCAGAAAGTCTTTAAACAGACTCCGGACCCAGGTTGGTCGCAGCAAGGAAAACCTGCTCAGGTGGAGATCCATTAATGACTCTGCCCTGGAGTGTAAATGTGGTGCTGTTCTACAAACGATGGGGCACTTAATATGGTATCCTGCGTGTCCTGTTGTTTATTCACTATAGGAGATGATGGACGCTATCGAAAGCGCCAAACTAGTAGCTCAGTTTTGGGCTAACACAATTTAGATTGCCATCGACAGGCTAAGAAGAAGAAGCATACTAAAGTCTTAGTTAGTTGAGTACGGAAAACAGCTTTTTAAACCACATTTTCAATTTCTCCCTTCTCTAATTTCAGGCCGAAGACAAAAGAAGAAGGTGATGCAAGTGATAATCCCGCTGCTTTTCGGCATGAAGTCAGCAGGAATGGCAATGTTTGCAATGGCAATAGTAACTACGCTCACGTTGAAGGCATTCTTTGCGAGCAAAGTGGCACTTTTAGTGACAGTCGGCATGGCTGTCAAAAAGCTGTATGAAACTTATGGAAGTGGGTGAGTAAAGGGTGTTCTATTCTTTTTTTTTACAATCTTATTGTTTTTTTTTTGTTTTGAGATTTTGTATGCCAAGTATAAAAAATATGGATAGTGGGACAAGTGCGATTTCGACTGGCGTGGAGAGGGTTCCGTACGTTCATAGATTTCTTATAGGTTTTCCTGTAATCTACAGGCAAAGAACCATTT
The DNA here is from genome assembly GCA_963082995.1 of Noctua comes. NCBI lineage: Eukaryota > Metazoa > Arthropoda > Insecta > Lepidoptera > Noctuidae > Noctua > Noctua comes. The sequence continues at coordinate 9,301,624 of OY720289.1, forward strand.
TTTTGTATTTTTTCAAAATTTTCGGCCTCGTAGTTTCGAAGTTAAGGAAAATATATTTGAGATGCTCACAGTGAGCCCTTTCATTTGAAATGTAACACGATATAGTTTGCAAAACTCGGTACTCACTACTTCGGTAGGTACGGAATCCTAAAAGGAGCAAAAAAATGAATGAAGATCTAAGTCGCTAAAATTATTAGAAAGAAATCCCGGAGTCTGGATTTGTGATGAGTTAATGGAAATTGCCTCCCAAAAATCACATAACACACACATAACTGGCATAAGGTGTAGCTATGATACATTCACGTCTCAAAGCTACACCTTCACCCTAACCGTTTAAGGAAAGCCAGAAAAAAACTACTGGAGATGTTGCCATACTACCATTTCTCGCAATTTAAATTATTAAAAAAATTGAAGTCCGCTTCTGATGTTAACTACGTCATAAAATTTAAAAAATATCACTACTCTGAACAACTTCTAATATCAACTTTTCAATAAAACTTCTTCGTATAAAAATAACTTTTACAGTAACACTTTCATACTTCACAAGATGCAATTAAAACTACTTATCCCGTTTTAAACTTGTGGATAGAAGTAGATAGCACGTGGCATTTCCGAGTTAACGTGGTTTATTCTAGATAATTATATAATGTACGAGGGAAAAATCCACGTGCAAAGAGAATTCTAATAATATCAATAGAAAATAGGACACTAAGAAAATTGCTTGGCATATAAAATCCTTCACTGAACAACTTTGAAATCAATTCTCTTTTTTTTCTTAAACAGCGTACCTTTGGCGTTAGTCTTTTGTGATTGTTTGTCTATCTGCTTCTTGTTTTCTATACTGTTAGTCATTGTTTTTATACCCTAACTAACTTCCATTCAAAATATTCCGTTGCAGTTATCTATTTTTTGAGTGGCTCTCGTACAAAAGTCACCCTAAATTCGGGAGAAAAAGCTTTAAAATAATAGTTGTCTATTTTAGTCCATTCTCGATTACTTTAGCGTGTGGCTATAAGGTTGCTTTCAGTGGATAAATTTATTCCGGCCAAACACAAGCTTATTTAGTACTAGTACTTCGCCAGTGACTTCGTCCGTAAAAATTGTGATAGGTCGGCTAATATGGATGATATAAATATAATTTATAGCCTATAGCACCCGCGAGTAATGTAGCTTTTGCTTTTCTGCTAGTGAAAGAATTTTTGGGATTGGATTATTAGTTCCGGAAATACAAACTTTTACCTCATATAATTTTCACATAGATAAAACAAACGATGTCATCGCTTCACATCAGGCAAGTTGAGGCCAAACGCAAGTACAATTTAGTATAAACAAACAACTGAAAAATAACTGTGACTTATCTTTAGTACATGCAAAGAGATATCCCCGAAACATTTCAACTAAAAATATAGTTAATGCAAACATGACTGAACACAAGACTCATAGAAAATGGCGCAATTTCCAATTTCCTCATACACCTCAATTTGGGGACTTTGATTGGAATTAGTCCACACATCCATGGGCTTTATGGGACTCACTGTCACTGGACACCTTTTTCACGGTCCATCAAGTTATCCCAATGAGGACAAGGAAACGGAAAAACAATTAAATAAGGGTTTCTAGCTACAAATTGATTGGGCTCAATGCGATTTGGTTTGAAGTAGACTGCTGATGATGACGTCAAATGAATTTAATTTAATAAATGAATACTTAGTCTAATAGCTGTCGGAAAAACGTTGGTCGTGAAGTTATTTCCATTGAAAAACATAACATAATAACATCACGCCTGCAGAGATCATACTTCGAAAATTATGTACAAGTCCCATGCAATAGGGGTGAGCCTATTCCATTAAAAAACTGCGTACTTTAGAGGTTTCCTAGCAATCTGGGGGTAAATACATAACACACACAATTTATGGCAATTTCTTTTATTTTGATAATTGAACGATAACCATTGCGTTGACTTAAGAATTTCATTCAAAATTCTTCGGATTGTAGCTGAAAGTGTTTGGCACAAATTCAATAGCTCTCACACAACACAAGTCAACGTGAAGATCTGAACACGTCGCGTTCTATGCATTAAGTATCCTACTCATAAAATCCAAGTAAATCTCAAGAATATTTACTCGACTCATTATAGTCCATTACTGTTGATCTCTTTTATCTTCTGAGTCAACATTTTTATTCTCCTTTTTCCATCTTTTTAATATTATAAAATTATTTGCGAAGCTCTTAAAATAAAACTGCCGGCCGAGTACAATAATTGAACTTAATTGTGAATCGAAACAAGAATTGATTTCAAGGCTGTTCTCCAATATTTTTATTGAAAAGAAAATGTTTTTACGGAATATTCATTGCATTATTATTTCTCGTAGATTCAATTGTATCTGAAGCGATTTCTTTTACAGTGTTGTGTTGGTATCTTTGAAAAATATTTTCATTTCAATGTACAGTTAATCCTGAAAATGTACGCGCTTCGGCAATTTTCGGTTTTGGTCGTGCCGTACGTGTTCTCATCATCGCGCGTTCTTATAGCTGACAATTCCCGAAGCGTATACTTTCCTTGAACATCTGTACGATGTGATCGTTTCTATTTTGTTATGTATTAGTGTTAAATGATGTTAATATGATCTACGGAGCATGACTGGAATGACTGCTGACTGACTTCCACACGATGAATTGCTTGAAGAAAGTTCCGTTGTAGCTAGCATCGTTATTTGTGTTACACGAGATGAAATAGTTGTTCTTGTTGCAATGTATAATGTTACGTCTAGCGTGACGACTGAAATGTAGGTGGATGTTGGGTATTTGGGTAGAAATGAACACACACTGTTAGCTATCAAAATATATACAACGTGTAACATAATAAACGCAAGACCTCCCGTGTGGTCTCTCGCACCATGAAACTAAACATCTTTTGTTCTACGAGTTCTTGAAATTAGCAAAAAAAAACTCTATAGGAACTGACGCAATCAGCTGAGCCACATGTATGGTAAAACTAAAAAAAAAGTTATGAATTTCCAAAAGTCATAGAACAAAAGTTGTTCAGTTTCATGGTCTGAGACACCACACGAGAGGTCTTGCGTTTATTATGTTACACGTTGTATATAAATACCAGGTTACTAAATTAGTACACTCTTATTTATAAATAAAGGAGCATGAGCATTTTATTTCTGAATGGAAAGATGTTATTGTTTTAATAGAAAAGGTAGCATTTATCTGATAAAGGTTATTGCTAATTAAAATTGGTTAACCTTGTAAAATATTGCCTTATTAATCTCTAATCCGTCGATTGCTGACTCCATTGTTAACTTAACGTTTTAAACAAGATATAGGTGACTACGAGTATCTGTTGTTGAAAACGGGAAGTTATCAATGGTCGAACAAAAATAATGTAAAACTTTAAAGGGTATTTTCTCCTGAAACAATTGAAACTTTTGAATTAAGGCCTAATTCATAAAAAACATTCAGATTCAGATTCATTTTATTTGCTTCAAATATGGTATTTTACAGACTTTACAACACACACACGGGTACACAATAGTTCAGCATATTTCGCCTACTTAATTCGGCATACAAATTTTGTGACAAAATAATTAATTCCCAATGTCAAAAAAACAACAAAAAAACGTACTAACTCAAGAATTGTCTACATAAAATATCAAATTATAAATGTCAAAAAAAACACAAAAACATTAAATTACAAATTTTCTAAATATCAACTTTCAAATAACAACCAAAGAAATTAAATTACAAATGTCAATAGCTTAAAAATAAAAATGTCAAACATAATTTATGCAAGATCCTATATCAAGACAACACCCTGTACTCTATAAAATATATCAGTTATAATTAAATAAGTCCCAACATTACCTCTTTCCTTGTAAATAACAGAAATTCTATTTGTAGCCCTTAAATGTGACCCACCAACACCTTACACACGTTTCCTATTAATTTCATTACGCTCTCTTATGAAATGTTATATTATTATATTGGGTGGAAAGGCATTCATTCGTAATATTTGACGAGACTTCAATAAGCCTTTTATAACATTACTGGAATCAAATATTGGCTGGAATAAGAATAGAATACAAGCAATACATGGCCGTTCTTATTCTGTCTCTTAGAATTAGATTTGGGCAGACGAGCGAGTTCCTGTAGCTTTGGGAATAAAATAATATTGATCAATATTGTAGCCTTGTCAGCCAGTCTTACCAAGAGGTATCGTATTACCCTACCTGGGTACCACTAACTGGGTTATGGAGGTCAGAAAGCCATTCGCTCCATGTAAAATACTGGTATTCAGCTGCATCTGGTTAGACTGGAAGCCGACTCCAACACAGTTGGGAAAAAGGTAGGCAAATGATGATGTTTTAGCCTTGTCAAAAAACTAGGATGTTGCAAACATGTATCGTTGATGGTTTAAATTTGATTTATGCCGATGGAACTTATGTTTCACACACAAGTCATCTACGAATTGAACATCGCTTTTTAATTCTTTGTCAGATATTTATTTTTACTGCTGCCCGCTCAAGCAACATGAAATTGATCGTCTGTTCATTAATCTTATGAAAAGATTCAGACTAGATATCTTTTATTATCTGTCTGTTTCTTTGCGAAATTCAGTCACCATGAAATATGTAACATATTTTCATGTCTGCTATATTGGCTTGAATTGTGACGCAACTCGATTCCACCAACATGCCTCGGGTTCGCTTGGTGGATTATGGCCCACTCCATTTCACATGACGCCTGTTTCCCAGCAGTGCGGACTTTTGAAGTTGATTATTATGACGGAACTTGCTTCTTGTAAATTATTTTAATCGGTAAAAATGGTTCATTTATATTATCAAAAAAAAAAAATCTTGCAATATTTAAAGTGTTAACTGGTTATCACAACTTCTTCCTTTTTTAGAAGTCGGGTAAAATAATCCCGTTCATCAAGCCAACACGAGTTTCGTTAAAAAAAGTGTGCGCTTATGCAATGTTTTCAACAAACAATGTTTTCTTTGGAGTGCAGTAGTTACTGCAGCAGAAAACTAATATAATGTAAATGAACCATTTCTATGCAAATTGAGCACTGTTGTGAAAAATGCACAGCCACGACGAAATGACACTGAATATTATGCTTTTCCTGAAAATGTTAAAGGCCCAACCTTCAAACACACTTCAGAAAAAGAGTTTTTTGACTGCAAGACGAAAAACTTTTAATAGAAGACTGACAACAAGACATCGAGGGTTAAATAAACAAATATTAGATAGATTTGATCAGATTTACGACGTTTTAAATAGAATCGACAAAATGACTAACGTTGTGTGACTCATGATATGATAAAGTAGGGACTGGTGTACCATAATGTCAGTCTGACTTTAGACTCAAGATTAAAGACTGGAATGAAATGAAATAAACCGTTACTGGAATATGACTAATGACCTTATAGAACTTCCAATAATATTGAATTTATTGTTGACTTAAAATACAAAAGTTCCGATGACTGACATACGTTTAAATATTTCAATGTTTTTCAACAGAAAACAACTTCAATGAAAAATAATTATCTGCATCAATCTTCTTAAGATTATTCACTTGCTTTGGCTAAAAACATTAAATAAGGGGTAAGCCGCAAGAATACAAAATAAAAAACTTACATCAAAGCTTCGCTATCGACTAGACTACAGCCAAAATAAAAATGGTAATAAAATATTAGAGAAATTATTATAGAATCACTTTTTAGCAATTCAAATGTGAAACCAAAGTCTGACTTTACTTTTAATGTTTTAATATTAGAAATACAAATTATTTGACGTCAAGAAACTTAAATCTCAAGCTCTTGTTTTAGCCATAATTTGTTTTGTTTTAGACTTACAAATAGTTGAGTTTTACGTAAACGTAGCCATATTTTGATGAAACGAAAATAACTTAGCACTTTAGCTTAACTTAGTACTTTAAACAAATTATTAAATAAAGTATGATGCGTAGGTAGATTTGACCGCATGTCAGTCAAGGTAACTTAAAATATCTGACATTTTATTTGAAAGAAGTTTTTGACTCCACAAAATGATGAGACAGACTTGAGAACAAGACTTGACGAAGACAATAATGCATATGAAGAAATGAATAACGAACACAGAAATAAAAGAGTGACTCAAATTGACACAGGCAATGCTTCTGACATTGATTAGACCGAATAAGGTGATTCAAGTGAAGATAACAATATAAAATTGTTTATTCCAGCGTCGGTTTACAAAACCACCCGTATCTATACTCGCAATATCCGATCGATTTTCCGAGCGCCTCCTCGCACGCATACTCCGTTAGCGGAGTGAGCCCACAATTCGCGTCCCCGGAAATGTATAGCCCTACCGCGTTGGGAGCACACGGGCAGAACAATGAGATCATACACCAAAGCGACGCGACAGCTCAGCAGTCGCAACAGGCGCCCACGTTGCTCATAAACTCAACGAGAGCGGCGGAAAGATGGGATGGTAAGTCGAAACTACTCAAATTCCTCGAACCGATCATCGACGGCGTCAAGATGATAATAGACCCGATAGCGAACGTTTTCTATGGAGCCATGCCAGCTACCTTCCGAGGTCTAAACTCTGATGTTCCGAAAACGAACAGCGTTGAAACTGACAACGATGATCTGGATGAGTTGGAGATTGTGAAAAAACCTAGACAGATACTGGTCCCACAACCTAGGAATATAGCTCAGAGGAAAATGACTCATAGAAAGAATAGGAATAGGCCAAAGAAATACGCGGATTTAAAAGTTAGTTTAGATAGGTTGAAACAGAATAAGGATTTATACGATTATGTCAAAACTAAAAAGTATAAATATAACTATCCCAACACTTATTTTTATCCCAGGGTCAAATACTTTGTGAACCCTAATACTTTTTATAAACCTAATAATAGTAGACTTATGCCATACAGAAAGGAAGCTTCGGAAGTTGTAACCGCCACAGTTCTTAAAGATTCTGACTGGAAACCCATAGTTGTACTGAATAATACCAGTACATTTACCAATACCTTCTCTGAAAATGTAACTAAAACTCCACATAGGAGACGATTTCGCAGAAAACATACTAAGAAACGACGAGTTAGGTCAAAAAGAAGTTTAGATTTCAGTTCAGAATACCGTAACGTCAGTACAAGATCTTACCACGAAAGCGACTCAAACAGTATAGGCAGAGGATTTTTCGATTTCCTACAATTTTTTTTCGCAACTGATCCAATAGGACATTTAATTCAACAGTCAAATGAGTATGCTAAATCAGTTCTTAAACAATCATTGAAATCTAGAGAACCAGGCTACTACACAGCAGCTTATAATATGGTTATGATGACTCTAGATGTCTTTGAAGGTCTCCTTAATGTAAATGAAGCTTTAAAAGATCATATATTTGAAGATGATATTAAGATGAGAAGACGTAGAAGGAGAAAGTATAAAAAGAAAATGGATAAAGCCAATGTTGTATCAAATTGTACACCTACTGTTGAGAAAACTACTGAAAATATAACAGAAAACACAACTGAATCAACAACTTCTTTAACTACTGAAGAAGTAAAGCCTGCAATTTGAAATTATATAGAATTTTCAGTAGTAATTTTATTTGCATTTATAGGAGCATTTATTGTAATTACAATATATTTGTCGGTGATGGTTTTTATTTCAGGATATTTACACGATAGTAATGTCCCACTGATGTTTAGGATAAGAGGGTTTTTTTTTGTTTTGTAAATATCAATGAGAATTATAACTTTCGAGAATGGAATTTAACTCGATGACACCTGCATGTTTTATGAATGAAACAATATTCTGCTAAAGATTGGTATAATCAAATATCGAGTTAATTTCTTAGCAATGCTCAGTTACTGATTTTTTTACTAATAATTCTGTTTTATTTTTATTATCTTGTGAACTGTATGCCTTTTACAATATTTTCAGAAACTGAGCACTCAAAATTCAACGACACAACCAAAATTTGAATTGATATTTGCACTGTACTGTAATATATAATCATGATCATTATGTTATAGGCTACCGGAGACGTCCAATGTTTTATGGACAGTCGCGCGCTACTTCAGAATCCTATTCGGCCTTCCGGCACCGCCATTGAATCCAGCCCAGACCATGACTATGCCTATGTACGTAATGCCACAGATGTACGGTCCCCCCATCACTATGCCGCCGTCTCAGTAAACAAAATTGGACACCCATGGATCAAGTGGCGATAATTTAATGCCAAGCATAATGCAAAGCTAAATGCCAGCCTGTCACGTGGCTTGATCCGATTTTTGTGATAAACGTGGCAGCCTGGCATTTAGCTTGAATACAACAGCAGTGTCTTATTCTCTTGGACCTTGAAATTCTCTTTGAGCTTCCATTTGGTCATTATCTTGTCCAGATTTTAAGACATTGCCAGTCCCACCCTTAAGACTGAATACTTATTTTTTTGAAATGCGCGAGCCCGTCGACTTTATTTTAATTATTTTATTGTAATTTATTTTAATTTAAGTTGTTAAGACTTATTTATTCAGCACTTAGTTAAATAAAATAATGTTAACAAAGTCATTGCTTGTTTGATTTGATTTTACATTTTAGAAAAAGTCGTCGGGAGTTACACCATACAGTAAATGGACCCTTCACGAAGCCGTCAACCAAGCATTCTGTACATCTAACTAAGTAACTTTACGCAAAAATTATTGCTGGGAAACGACTTTTTTTTTTGGGTGAAAAATTATGTTTTACGGTAGGGCTCAATGTATCGCACTCAAAACATTGTGCTGATGGATCGATTGAATAGTACGGGAGTCGTAGAGATGTTTAAAGTAAAAATCTTACATTAAAATAAGTATTAAAAAAACAAAAAAGTTGAAAAAGTTGGACCTTTAACCCCCAATATCTCCGTAACTAGAAGGTTCCCAGGTATGGTCTAGAACAAAAAAATATATCGCACTGACGGAGAGAACAAGTGCCTTTCGGCTTCGTTAAGGGTCTTGTTACACCCTTTATAGCTCACCATATAGCTGAATTCAAACCCGAAGATGAAAGTAAAATTACAGTAACTGAGTTGATTGGAAGACAATTGCTTCATGTTATTCGGTTAGATTGACAGACAGATATATAGACAGGTGACTTCAATCCACTGGGTATAGAACCATATCCAAGTTCATCAAAATTCTATCGATTAAAGCAAATGAAACAGCTCTCAGAGCTAGATTCACGCAAACTAAATAATTACATTGTAAAAAGGAAATTGAAGTATCGGCACTTAATAAAGATAAGATTCATTCACTGGTAACATTAGCAAAACTATTAACGAATCTTTCCAAGTAAGTTTACCCTCACCAGCTCTGGTCAAGATGGAAAAATTCACGATAAAAGATATCTCACGGACTTACATTTAATGAAAGTGTCTTTGACGTAAGCTGAGTTTTTTCTCCAAGGAATCACAAGTTTTGAAACCTATTATCTTCGTCCGCTGAGCCAAGAAACTACTCAAAGAATACTTAGTAGTAACTGATGCTGGGATAAAAGGAAGGCCATTTGTCAGTTCTTGAGCAATCAAGATTAGATTAGAAGCTGTTGAAGAGCTTCCAAGTGGTGCTTGGAAGGATCTTACTTGAAAGATTTAATTGTAGTACTTGCTATTAGTTCCTGTGAGGGGCCATTTTATTGTGTTCTTGAAGAAAACAAAGGGCTTATTTGAAGTAAAAGTGAGACGTTACGAATACAGGGCTGCACAAAGGGCAAAGAAGGAACATGGATGGGTTTTAGTCAGTAGGAGTCTGACACTTCCTTCCGCTCCGCCCAGAGCGGCGCGGGGGTGGTCATTTGATGATTTCCCAACCCCAAAAAAAAAAGACGTTATGAATGGACGTTATCCTTTTCATAAAGAAGTAACGGTCTCATCATCTGCCTAGCCTTTTCTCAACTTTATTGGGGTCGGCTTCCAGTCTAACCGGATGCAGCTGAATACCAGTACTTTACATGGAGCGACTGCCTATCTGACTTCCACAACCCAGTTACTACTGGTTAATACGAAACCCCTTGGTAAGACTGGTTGTCAGACTTTCGAGCCACTGACTACCTGTAACGACTGTCAAAGATCTACATAAATGACAGCCGGGACCAACGGATGAACGTGCTTTCCGAGGCACGGAGGTAACTCGGTACATAATTTATGGTCACCCATCCACGGACCAACCTAGGCAAGCGCGGCTTAGCTTTAAGACCGTCCCAAGTGTAAAGATGTAACAGTCTACGGTATGTAATTGATCACAATACTTACTTACTTGCTTACTTAGTACGTGTTAGCCATATCATGCCTTGGCCCAAGCCATGGTCCGGAGCGAGAGGGAATAGGAAGTCGTCACCTCCTTCTGTGAAGCAGTCATGCTAGCGAAGGAGGTGGCGGGACCTGAGAGGGAAACAGCCTCACGTCCCAGCCGCCGCGGGAGACGCCCCAGGCGTCGGGGGTCACGCGGTGGATCCCGGCCACCGTAGGCGCGGGGCTGTGGACGGCGAGTGATGGGCTAGCTCGCTTTCCGCCCGTCTTATGACGACAGGCCATGTCGACGGCGCGTTCGTGTTCCACGCGCGTCTCAAAGAGATGTCAGCAACAATATAGGGGTCCACAAGGGCCGATGCCTGCCAGGGCTGCGGGACTGTTCGAAAGAGATACCGCCGCCCTAGAACACAAAGGGCAAAGAAGGATCCGAATATTTTTTTTTAAAAAGCCTTGTTAGTTCAAGACATAATACTTACGTGAAGTTTTGAATTAATGAAAGATGCATATGTTAAAGTAACCGTAACTCAAGATGTTCACGTTAAATGCAGGTCATTTAACGTGAACATGATTAATTATGAAAATTCGACTCCCAATGTTTCTGTGAGTACTAATTGGTTCAGTCTAATTACGTTCTGTTGTCGAGTCGTATTTATTTTAAACATGCAGTCGCTACGTCTGGTAATTAAACTGATTGCTTTCCTTGGTTGCAAGTAATTATTTTAAAATAACATAACATCACGCCTGTAATCCCCGAATGGTTAGGCAGAGGTGTATCTAATAGTACACCCAAATTTCGCCAGTTATGTTAAGTCTAATAATGTGATTAGTTAGTTCCACACGTATCCCTCGCCACACATCCCTGCTCATCTTTGGTGGAAACGCAGCCTTAGTTAGATTGGTGTTTACAGTAAGTTGTTATTAACACAAAAAAGATGCTGTACAGTCGAGCACCAGTATGTAAAACTTAACAACTTTTAAAAGTGTTTTTTTCCTACTGTTCTGATTAAAATTTCATATTGTTTCGAATATAAACATTTTTTTATGAAAAAGATCCTATCTCATAGTTACAGTCTAAATTTTTATAGCATGTGACCTGCATTCGAAATACAGTCGTCGAGATCCTACAAGATTGCGAATATTTTCACATCAAAGCACATTATGCCAAAAAAATAGTTTAATCTTTGCAATAAAAAAAATTTGGCAACATACCAAAAGAATTTAGAGAACTCCCTTTAAAATATTTTAAATCCAAATTACATAAATGGCTTATTGACAATTGTTTTTATAGTGTAAAAGAATTTCTTGACAAAAAAGTTGGTTGGTATGGTTTCTGAGTTCTTTAAGTTGTTTTTTTTTTTCTTTCATTTAATAATAAATTAATAATATTAATGTTTTACACTAATTGTTGTTGTAATAAAATTAAATTTTAAGATGTTCCAATATTTTTATGTCATTTTATGGCGAAACATGCAAGTTCACAAACCTATTTATAAGACCTTAATGTACCAAGTTTTTACACAAATAAAATTATTCTATTCTTACAATCGTGATTCGCGAAAATTGCTTTTAAGTTTAGGAAAGTGTATAATATTGGTACTCGTGACTGTACTTATCTTCTTGTAATCCTTCAGTCATCTCTTACGAGGAAGGCTGTTTATTGAAAGTCTTGTAGTGACGTTCAAAGGAACTTGCTTGTGTAATAAGAAATATCTTGGAATCCGCGCCGCATGACTGTACTCCAGAAATATCTATGGTTTCAATGGCTTGTCCTGGAAGGATATAGGAGTATGAGGAATAAAAAAAATAAAAAATAAATTAAAAAAAAAAAGTTAAGGAAACGGATAGGAATTTCTTACAGATTCATTCCTCGTGCGTGAAATTTTCATAGAATGTGTGTTTCTGTTGCCGCCATTACAAAAAAAAAAATAGAGGGGGCTCCCCTACTACGATAAACCCTTCATGCGGGAGTCCGAATCACTCTTGCCCGGTTTTTTTAGGTTTATTTGGCAGTATCTAAAGAAAACGACGTACGAAATTATTCCTGCCAGGGCTGCGGGACTGTTCGAAAGAGATACCGTGGCCCTGGAACACAAAGGGCAAAGAAGGAACATGGATGGGTTTTAGTCAGTACAAGTCTGACACTCCCTTCCGCTCCAGCCAGAGTGGGGGGGGGGTCATTTGATGATTTTCCATCCGAAAAAAAAGAAAAAAACAATTATTTGCCAATTTTTTTATATTTATTCCATATCTTTGAAGTTCTATTTATTATGAAGGATTTTTAAATGTAATGGCTTATTTTGTACTGTACGTTACATTAATAAAGTTGAAACTATATAATTATGCTTCTTATGCTCCTCGCGAGCTATCTGGCAGTCGCAGGCGCTTCACGATGTTTCTTTTCCAGTTGCTCCAGTCGTAGTATAAACTCGGATCCGTGAATACCTCGTACGTCACGTCCTTCTTCTGTAAAGAGTAGCAAAGTTACAATAACCTAAGAGCAACACTATTCAACCAAACCAACCAAATTGTCAACATCATCATCTGCCTAGCCTTTTCCCAACTATGTTAGGGTCGGCTTTCAGTTTAACCGGATCCAGCTGAATACATACAAGGAGCGACTGCCTATCTGACCTCCATAACCTAGTTAGTACTGGGTAATACGCTACCCCTTGATAAGACTGGTTGTCAGACTTTTTCGGCAACTGACTACCTAACGACCAACGGCTTAACGTGCTTTCCGAGGCACGGAGGAAACTCGGTATGAAATGGGTGGTCACCCATCCACAGACCAACCTAGGCAAGCACGGCTTAACCTAAAGATCGACCCGAGCGGCTGTTATTAGCCACTAGCTAAATTCTCAACATAGAGTATTTTGAGAACTGTAATGGTGGCGGGTGTATATTCTCGCCGAGTGTACAGTCAAGCGAGGCACACTGAGGTTGGACAAGTGCTCCTAGGTTGCTGTGCACTCTTGCCTCCTCCTTGGCAAGAGTGCACAGCAACCTCCAAAGATTTTGGTTAGATGAAGCACCATACTAAGAGATAAGAGTATTTCGTTACAGTTAATGTTAATCTGCATCATGACACTACAGGGCAAAGGATTCCTACACTCCTTTTCAGATCCAGACCTTATGTTGAGCACTGTTCGTTTATTTATCCAGCTGGTCCCACCATCTTCTAAAAGTTCGGCCACGATGGCTTCTGGCTATATTAGGGCTCCATATGCAGGCTATTCCGGTCCAACTGGCTATTTTGGTACACGTTTGTTTATGTCCTCATTGACATTTATGACCTCTTCGAATGGCGCTCCGTACCGTGTCAGTGGTAAAGTATTAAGCTAAATTAGCTTAACATAATTTTAAATATTGTCGAAGAAGATGCCAAAATAAATAATAACTACTGAATTGAAGTTAGTAGCTGAATTATAATTTGTAGGTTAACAAGACCGTTTATAGAAGAATGTTTTTCTTTTGTTCAACAGTTGCGGAGGTACAATGGCAGGCACTTCTACGTTTTCACATTCTCTTTGTATACAGGCAGCATTTTGGATATTCTTTCGTTTATTTAACTAACCTTAACTTTTCATTTAAGTTATTACTGATAAAGTACTAGTAATATGAGGTACACTATAGTCGGGTAGGCATAAGCCTCCCCAAAGCCGGGTGGCCAATAGCTATAGTTAAAAATAGTCGATAATTATAGTTTTAGCTGTCCTTACCGAGAGGAGGTGGTCTCTCGTGTAAACGGAGCCTTCACATAGCCGTCAACCAAGCATTTTGTACATCAAACTAAGTAACTTTACGCAAAAATAATTGCTGGGAATCGACTTATTTTTTGGGGTGAAAAATCACGTTTTACGGTAGGACTCGATGGAAAACACTCAAAGCATTGTGCTGATGGATGGATTGAATAGTACGGGGGTCGTGAAGGTGTGTAAAGTAAAAATCTTACATTAAAAACAAGTATTAAAAAAAAAAAATTGTGAAAAAGTTGGAACTTTGAGCCCCAATATCTCCGTAACTAGAAGGTTCCCAGGTATGGTCTACAACAAAAAAAATGTTCGCAAAGACGGGGTGAACAAGTGCTTTTCGGCTATGTTAAGGGTCTATTTACACCCTTTGTAATAGATAAAATAAACAACAGTAGCCAATCAGTAAATATGCCCAAAACTGGCAAGGCAGCTGCGGTTTTTAGCCGGTTCGAGTCCGGCACTACCTCGACTGTCTCACAAACTGTGGGGTAGTCGAGTTGTCCGTGGGGATTTCCCAATCCCGCCAAAACAAAAAAAAAAAGTCGGGTGGCCACCTAGACTTATCCAATCTTGTGTGAAGCACCAGTTAAGCTTTAAGAGTAGGCTGTAGGAGTAGCACGAAGAAAACTCATATTTTATTTAACAAACAATGCATATAAATTCCCCTAAGTCTAATCGAAAAGTCCCATTTTCGCCTGTCAATCAAATGACCCCTAATAACATCAAAACTAGTATATGTTTCATATCAAAGTCGCTTACAAGCTGAGCCTCTTCCAGCACATTGGTCTCACATTTCACCAAGAATCCAATAAATCGTTTTGACACATTGAACGGTTGCGAAACGAAATTCAATTTATTTTCAATCAAACCTTCGCGCTATTGTCTTTGTTATTGTGTATTGAAAGAAATATAGAAATGTATATGGTGTCAATGTTCTACTAGGCTATACTGTTGGCACGCGTTTACGATTTTATGAAAAGGATTATTTTTTTTATTAGAATGAGCCATGAAACTGAAGTCGTCAACCTGCCTCGAGGAAGTGTGGTGGGACTACAATGCTAAAACCTTATTTGTATGAGAAGAAGCCTTTGCTCTGCAGTTGCCATTTTGGATTTTTATTTTAACCTAAATATCGTCACCAGCGCCCCCGAAAACTTCGAATATGACACCCACGACGAAATTTTGAGAATTTTGACGTCCGCCATCTTGGATTTTCATTTCGCCCTCAATATCGTATCAACAATCATGACAACCACGAAAACGACACCCATGTCGAAATTTTGAGAACTTTCGGTCTTTGTGTCTAACATAATATTAGGTACTCCTTTCGCTTCGGCCTTGTTCATATTGGATGACTGGTAATTAGTGACCGATACTTAAAAACGTGATTGTACTCATGATAACAAACAACTTTCCCAAAGAAACATTTTTTTTATACTAGTTTACTTTTATCCCAATAACAACAGTCGTATGAAATTCACGAGCGCGCGCCTGTAACCGAGTCAACTGTTAGCTGCGTGACGCGGTTCTGTGCGTTCGCGCGCGAATTTCATACGGCTGTTGTGTTATTCGGATAAAAGTGAACGAGTATAAAAAAAATTTTTCTTTGGGAAAGTTGTTTGTTATCATGAGTACAATCACGTGTTTAAGTATCGGTCACTAATTACCAGTGACCCTATGTGTCTGGTATGGGTCATTTGAAAACAAATTGCGATACCATAATACCGAATACCAATGATAGACTAATAATATAGAAAATTGATAATTTTAGATTAGTCCTACGTGCAGGCATTATGCTTATATCGAGGGGACAGTCCTGTTTTTAATTTATATGTGCCTGTTGACTACTACATAGCAATGTTGCTTGGCGGCAGAACATGGTGGTAGATGGTATAGCGCTGAAGAAGTCTCGTAATACAGTTCAACTAAAATGGTATTTACAAGGCAGAAGATCTAGGGCCCGGGAGGGGGGGAGGGCGTTCCCCCTCCGGGAAGGACATACACTGACCTTATTGGTGACGTTCTTCAGAAAGGTCAGGTGCGTATTAATCGCAACCGGCGTGCGTGTATGGCCAGATGTATGAACGTGGATAAGGCACAAGGAGTATGTATGGATCGTAGCAAGTGGTGGTCTTTGGTTTCTGCCTACCACCGTGTGAAAAAGGCGTGAGTTTATGTATGTAAAATGTATTGTGTTGTGTGTGATGTTCATACAAAATCCTGATTAATTAATACAAAGAAGTAATTATAATGCGCTGACACGCATCATAAACGATGAATAATAATTTACAGGTAATTAATTAATTTATCACAGGCTCCAACGATTCACTTTTGTCTGAAATGCTCATTTTTATTTGAAAATTGTTTTTTGTGAAGCTAGCGCAGGCCACACCGCCAGCTAGCGGGCGGGCGGGCTAGGCGGGTGGGCGAAGCGAACGAAGGAAACTATACATACTACGCGAAATATTGGCGAGCTAAACTATGGGGTTCACACCGAAAACTACGGACAGACGAGCGGGCGAAGCGGGGGGCGCGGATGGGAGAGCGAGAGGTTAGCGTTCTATCTGTCCATTGTCATTTGCGCGCAGTCGCATTGTGCACGTCATGTCACTACACTGCTATTCGAAAGACGAGCGTCGACTAGTCTACTCGAAACGGGGAGGATGGGCGAACGAACCGGGCGAGCGGGCTGGCGGGCGAGCTAAGCTAGCGAAGCGCGGGCGCGCCAACGAGGTGAACGAGTAGCTTCGCTGGAATCGTCGGATATTTCGTTAGCTTAGCTCGTTAGGTTAGTCGGTAGCTCGCGGTGTGAACCGAAGTATGTAAAGAGGTGAAACGATGTTCGCCCGCCTAGCCCGCCCGCCCGCTAGCTGCCGGTGTGGCCTGCGCTAAAATGTGTTTTTCTGAAATAAAAATAAAATAATTATATTATCCCACTGAAGAGTTGAAGAGTGAAAGCTTCTCAGTTCTCATACAGATAACGAATGAGAGAGAATCACCATACTGGCCCACTGTGCGTAAGTCTATTCAGACCATTACAGATTTCTCATGCGATGATTTCTAACAGTGCCTCATAGAATTCTCTCCCCCCATTGCAATATGGCAACAGATTTCAGATTAATATTAAATGGACCAGCAAGGGGGTAAATCTGATGCCAAATTAGACGGCACGGTTGGCGCAGTGGCTGAGCAATTGGCTGCTGCGCTGCGTGTCGCGGGTTCGATCCCCGCACGGATCAAATATTTGTATGATCTACAGGTAGTTGTTCCGGGTCTGGCTGTTTGTGTATGTGAGTTTTAAATGTTTGTAAACGCACTCACGATACAGGAGAAATTCCTACTCAGGGGCAAAGACTAAAAAAAAAAAAAAAAAACTGACCCAGATTTTTCATGCAATGATTTCTAACAGTGCCTCATAGAATTCTCTCCGCCCATTGCAATATGGCAACATATTTCAGATTCATATTCATATTAAATGGACCAGCAAAAGAAAATATCTGATGCCAAAACATTGAAATATCTTCGAAGGTACAACAAAATTATACAAAACATGTTGCAGAAAATCTGGACGGAATATTATGGGGATTTGTTTCTAAGGGATCTGAACAAAATTCGTTTAATTTAAAAGCCTTGTTTGTACATATTAGAATCTTTTGAGCACCTATTCTCGCCGGAGTGTGTATTTTCTCTGTAACTATAACTTGAGAGGTTCTATCTAATACTATCTAGGTCACTGCCAGGTAACCGTAGGATCTATCTATTGTTCATTGTTTGATTGTTGACCGCATCTCCGCTTACCGTTAGTTGATATTACATTGATCCACTAAGACGCCTCTATAACGCTCGAAGTGAAATTGTAAACATTTTCCATGCAAACCAAGTTTGTGGACGTTTACGACACAAATGACGTATCGGATTTCAAAATTAGTCCGTGTCTGAAGATTTGTGAGATCAAGGTACAGACATCAAGTTACCCGAAACTGTAAAATTTTCCTAATGATTTAGCGATCATCTGCTATCTGCCTAGCCTTTTCCCAACTATGTTAGGGTCGGCTTCCAGTCTAACTGGATGCAGCTGAATACCAGTATTTTACATGGAGCGACTGCCTATCTGACCTCCACAACCCAGTTAGTACTAGGCAATACGATACTCCTTGGTAAGACTGGTTGTTAGACTTTTTGGGCCACTACCTGTAACGACTGTCAAGGATCTACAAATGACAGCCGGGACCAATCATGGCTTAGCGTGCTTTCCGAGGAACGGAGTAAACTCTGTATGTAATGGGTGGTCACCCATTCACAGACCAACCTAGGCAAGCACCGCGATCCGAGCGGCTGTTATTATTAAGCGATAAGGTTGAAAATCGATTAAAGAAATTTGACAGGCTGTAGTAGCCTGATCTGCTGGCGTCTGTACTTTAGTAGTTACAATTAAATTCATAGCGAATTTAATTGTTACTGCAGTCTCTAAATCCTACCAGAGCGCGGTGATTCCGTGGTCTGTATATCCTATGTACGCATTCGAAATGTGGTGCTGGAGGCGGATGCTCCGTGTTCTATGGACAGCCAAACGCACAAATGTGTCTATCCTTTCCCAACTCGATATCAAGACCCGATTTTACAGTTTGGCTACAGCGTATTTTGACATATTTCGGCCACATAATGCGAAGGGGAGATAGCAGCCTTGAAAAGCTGGTCATTGTTGGCAATACCGAAGGCAAGAGAGCACGAGGCCGGTCGCCAACACGATGGTCCGATCAAGTAAAAGAGGCTATGTCCTCAAGCAAGTTTCAGCAAGTGTTGATGGCAACTTTGGACTGGAGTCGATGGAGTCAGATTGTCCGTTTAAAGGAGTCCAGTGACCACGATCCTCAGTAACAAGAGACCGATTGAAGAAGAAGAAGAGGTATCCTATGTAAATTCTGAGTAATACTTTGCTAATATTGAAATGTAATTTCATTCTCATCTCCTTACCTTTATAAAACATTTTGCCTAAATTAAAACCCTTCAAAGTCTAGCTTAAACAGAGTCTGCTACCTAAATATCCTATTTTAATTGAGTGTTCTCCTATCTTCCAAATAAATGACCTGACATGGGACAATGGGCAACCCTTTTTGAAACAATAGGGTTCGAACCTAAGGGAATCCTGGTATGTGTTTGACTTCTATGTTGTCAACCCTTGAACTAGGTTAAGTGGGATTGTGTCGTTCAATGAAATCACTTAATGCTGTAAAATAGATGAAATAATATTTAATAGTTTTTAATTCTGACACACACTAGGAATTTCTCATGTATCGTGGTTGCGTTTACAAACATTTAAACTCATAATATACACAAACAGTCAGAACCGGATCAACTATCTGTAGGTCAAACAAATTGTGTTCCGGGGATGGAACCTGCGACAAACAGCGCACCAGCGTATCGCTCAGCCACTGCGCCAATCGTGTCGTCACGGATGACAGTCGTCTTCTTTATCGTGTGGTTAGTGTCTAACCTGGTGTCAGAGTTTTTATGCCGCCCACGGGCCTCTGACTTGGCTTTACATGCCATCATTTCAGCCAAAAGACGTCCATGTCTTTACATGCCGTCGAGAAATATCTCTACGGATGACAGTAGGACTAACTAACAAATGGCAGTAATTACCCTATTGGTATAATGTCATGGCATAATCAGAATATAACGTTCACACTACTGCGGCACCAGTGTCTCTTCTGTGGGAAGGAGTGGACCATAATACACCACGCGAGTCTGGTTCAGGTTGATGGATGTCACATCGTCGCATTTTTGGACATGCTGGTCTCCTGACGATGTTTTCCTTCGCCATTTTAAGAGCAATGGTGATGAAGTATATTACGCAAAGTAGAGTTCCTCTCTGAATTGGAAACCACAACTCGATGACGGGTGCAGCCTAATTTTATTTAACGAATTTCACTGAAGAAGACCATAGTTTTGCTGATTTTAAATTTCTAAATGCATTACCTACAGCACTGCCATGTACTTGAAAACTATTACGTGGTCTAACAAGCCAAATGATTTTCTCAATGCAACCGTTATTCTAGCAAGAAAATATAAGGTTACGTTAATAAACCATGAAGGACATAGTCCAGTGTTGTTCTTACACCCACGTCTAGCGCTAAAGTGTCCTTCAGTTTGCTAATCATATTTAGTGCAGAGAAGGACAGGTCCTTCGAGCCGGATACCTCAGAGTAGGTAGCTAGTAATTTAGCGGTTAGGGCAATCTTCTAGGCTACACGTGTTACTTGTAGCATACCTTGATGGAAGTATAACAATTAATTAAGGAAGAAGGTTTTCTGGGCCATCTGCTAAGAGCCGTCCAAGAAATTGTTGCAGAATTGTCACACAGTGACTGTGTAAGAATGGCCGTCTTGTTTAGTAGATAAACTAATTAAATTACTGATTACAAGATTCCTCCTACCTATTGACTGAGATGATTTAAACTCATACATGCAGCACCTTTTGCAATTACTAAACTGATTGGTACGCTACTACGGACAATATAGGGTTATTGCGGACGTGGCTCTGCACTCTGACACATAAATGAGTATCTGTCTGTGTCTGGTATCTGTAGTTGATCAGCAATCAATTAACTAATTCGTACCGATTTGACCAATCTTTTTCGCAGGCATTTACCTGGTTTATGACTGTAAGCACCGTAATGCAAGCAAACTCTGATGTGACGTAGTATTGAAGACTTTTGTCTCTTTTTTTACTTCATTATAGATTACCTAAAATTGAATTATATCGTGTAGAATATTCAATGAAATATATACTTTGTTGAGCAAAGTATATATTTCATTGAATATTCTACACGATTACAATATACTCCGTTTTAATACAATTTTCTTGTAAACGAATCTGTCTACGACAAGATAAGTTTCATGTAATTCGACAAAATTCAAATTGCTTAAAAAGTTTTATTTTAAAATTTTGGAGTCATTTAACTGTAGAAGCTATAGGAATTTGGTCTAGACATCGTAAAGTTCACTGCAAGGGACCTTTTACCTTGGATAAAAAGATAATTTTACATTGAACCCAAAAACTTTGGCCAACACACATTCAAATCGGTCTTTCTAAAAATTGTTGCGTTACTTTGATCCCATTTTAATATGCGAAAACTTTTAAAGTACGCTGTGTTAGTAATAGTTCTTCGAATCCTGAAAAGATTGATTCGAAAGTCATTTGGTCCTCTCCGTTATGTGACCAAATTTGGAATTCGCTTCAGAATTTTGTGCCACAGTGATACGATTGTCATAAACTCACAATTGTAACCAAACTCGCGGGACAGAATTTATTTGGATGATCACTTCAAGGAGCATTGCTTTGGGCAGGTTTGGGGAGTAGAGATTTTTGACTTTTTTCTTTTTGAGTACATGATCAAAAGAGTTAGACGCAGTAGATAACCAAGCGAATAACGTTTTTCGTCCACTTAAATGCTACTTTGGACACTTTGGAAATTAATATTATGGGCTTGTTTTGATTTGAAGAATCCTTCATTTCGCACTGTTTAAAGGCGGTCCCTCACCGGGAGCATTCGCCTGTAATGTAACAATCCAAGTTTCGATTTTGTACAGAAACAAGTGAACGTAATGCTCAAAATCGAATCTTGCATTTGTTACATTACAGGCCAATGCTCCCGGTGAGGGAGCGCCTTAAGATTAAGACTACTTAATTGCCTCAGGATCTTCAGTCTATTTCAAAATTGTATTTGCCAGAGAATTGATGATAATTGTAATGTATTAGTGATACAATCTTTAGCAACATTTGATATACCAAATCATTAGTATCGTTACACCAAAACGATGTTAATACGGTCGTATGCTATTCTTATTATTTTCAACCATGTTAAGTTCTGGAATACCAAGATGTCAGCATAGTTAGGTTATTAGGTACACATGAAAACAAAAGTGTTAGTATTCATTTCGTTTATTCCATAATAAATAAATTAGTACAATTAATGCAATTTTAATAAATTAATATTTTAATTAAGGCAAATGCTTAGTTATTTAAATGCGAAATTAGCATCATTGTACAAGTTAGTAAGTACATCTAAAGTTAACATGTTATAAATAAATAAATAGTGTTATTTACATTAATAATACGTATATTCTTAATTAATTGAAAAATAATAATTATAATAAAAGTTGACAAAAAACGAGCTGTATTTAATCTGTCAAAAAATATATGTAGACTGAAACTTTTAAGCTCATCGTGTTTGACTTATTTTGCTATTTCTTTTTTTTTACTTTTTTA
This sequence comes from Noctua comes, assembly GCA_963082995.1. Lineage (NCBI taxonomy): Eukaryota > Metazoa > Arthropoda > Insecta > Lepidoptera > Noctuidae > Noctua > Noctua comes. The sequence continues at coordinate 9,323,943 of OY720289.1, forward strand.
ATAAGTCATAATTATTTCTTTTTCAGTTTCTTTGGTACTTTTTGTCAACTTTTACACAAATAAAACCTATTACACTTTTCCTAAGCTTCACTGCGATTTTTGGTGGGTTAGTATCATTCCCATTTCGGTCATATTATGGTACTTTTTATTTTGACTCGGGTACCAAAAACCTAATAATTACATACAACAACAACTAAAAACATTGCTATTTACTGTAGATATTACACAAGAGTTCAAAAAAAGGTTTTCTTTTTATGCAGCTGCGGAACCAAAACGTGTAATGTTTTCCATTGACATTTTATTTGGTACAGTCATACGCAAAAGTCTTTAGATGTTTTTATTTTTTGTTGTACTTTCTCCCGTATTTGCAAAGTCATTATCTTATCCTAGCAAATAAATTGTGTAATAAGCCTCATTTTATGGTTGTTTGTTGAGGTAAGTATCGCCGTTAACTCCATTCAGTGTCATTGATCCAATTGACTTAGTCCTTTTTGACAATAGCCTGAAAAGTATTCGTACTTTAATTTCTTTTAATTTAAGTTGAATGTACTTTCATTGAAAGATTGGTTTACTCAGTTCCAAACGATTGTCTTGAATCGATTGACTGAAAAGAAAAGAAAGAGTACATTGATATTATTAGTCATGAAATATTTACAAAAGTTAATATTTATGGGGCTGGTTAGAAAATACTAATCACACATGTTAGAAGGAAAATAAAACATAAAAATAAATATGCAGGTTGTTTTAAAATTTGTGATCGGGTAGCAAGGTTTCAAAGAATATTATCTTTAAATTCAGTTTTATTCTATTACACAATAAGAGTACACAAATTCAGAAACACTCTGCAAAAAAAAATAAATGAATAATTGTCTCATAATATCGCACAGAAATATAATATGGTATAGTGCCAATTCACCATTCCCCAAAATAATATGGAAGCCATAAATAAAAAAATACTTTTAGAAGTACTAAACTGAAAAAGAACCACAAAAATAATATAAAATAAATTACTAATATTAGCACTAAAAAGCGAACCAACTTTAAATGTATGCATAGTAAATAAAACTAACTACGAAAATTACACTACTAAAGCAATGCAAATAAATTCCTCTTTTCTTAAAAGTGCCAGGTGTTTGATGCATGAATATTGTGTTTTAAATAAAATTCAGCACTTTGCAATAATAATATATCGAGGTTAACCAACAGTACTTCCAAATTTCACCAGTTATTTTTAAGTCCCATAAAAAAGGAGCGAGCCTATTTCAATCAACCGAGCCCAAATCCAGACTGGCTACTACTCAGAATTTCCAAGTAGAAAAACCCAATGATACTTTGCCCAAACTGGAAATCGAATCTAGGACCTCAAGCTCAGTCGCGCTTGCGACTGCTAGACCAGGAAGGCAGCCCATTCATTGTAAACATCGAAATATGTCAGTAAAATATAATGAATGATGTGTAATATCGCAATTTCATACAAGATTTTCATTAAAACCCCCTGGAAATGATCCATTTACTGTTCATAATCACGTGTAACAAGATCGATGGTTTCTTTGAACGATCATAATGAAATGCCAAGACTTATATGTTACTGAAAAACCTTGAGGAAATGCTTTATGTTTTATGATATATTATTATGTGGATTTGATACAATTTTTGATTTTTCTGTCAGACCAGTAACTTGGATGTATGAGGCATTAAATGAAATCTTGCTTCTTACATTTTTCATTAAATTTTGTGGCACTCGAAATATTTACATCATTATCGCGTCAAAAAAATTATCACTTTAAGGTTTTGAATAATTTTCATTTCGTACATTTGAATAATATTGTCTTAGCCACTTTTAGCGAGATGGCAAGAAGGACTAAATAGGTTCCGTCGGAACTGCAAATAAGACGCACGGGTTCGCAAGAAGAGGAAAGAGTGGAGGGTGGCCTTTGCCTAGGAGAGGAACAGAGTAATCTAAAAAATACGCTTTTACTGAAAATCGTATCTATGGTCCTTTGTGGAATTTAGAAGTTCACTCTTGCCTGTATTAACACTCGAGCGACCTAAGTACGTTGAGGGCACTTGTAAGGATTTAAATCTTTGGAAAATACCATTTATTTCAATCGTTCTTCCTTTGTTCTTGGAAGTACAACAAATTGCCATACTTGTGCTGAAACCGTGTGCCTTTGTGCAATTGAGACTTAAGTAGTCCTAACCTTTTTATAATGGCTACCAGCGAAGTAATAAAAATAGCCGTAGGGGTCTCGTAATTAGCTGTTAAAATCAAGAAAATTAATTGAAATGGGTTATGATCATTTAAAATTAAAATATTCAGATCAAACAAACTCTTAATTTGGGTGCTTATATGGGTTCTAAATTCCCGGGCCTCAAACAAAGTATTTAATTACATATTATTTGTAATGAAACCCTACTCATAAAATGTTGGTAAAATCATTGCCCGAGGGAAGTGAAAATTTTGTTAATTTTCCCAGAAATTGACTCCGAAAACAAAACGTAGCTCAAACAAAGTAATAAAAACGAGTAAAAGGTTTTTACCTTAAAAAATACTCATTAAAGAGCATAAATCCAGTTTTTGCATAAAATAATGTGTTACCGTTTGAGTCTATTGGGAAATAGGTACTAATTGAAAACATTGGTTTTATAAATCAATGACAGGAAAAATGGTTTGGACGTCTAAATAATAAAGAACTATAAAAAAAATAGTACGATAGAAATCGTTCTTCTTAGAAATCATTCTCAATATTATGATTAAACATTTTGTAAATCGACAGGCATCGCTGTCCTCGATTGTACAAGAAAAATTGCATTCTGATACTAAACTATCTCAGTGGTGTATTAGGTATGCCATTTATCGTGTAACTGCTTACAATACGAATTTTATCATTAAATTCAATTATTTTTTAAATTACGGTGCTCGTTTGAAAATCCTTAGAAAAGTAGGCACATCCGTCGACCATTTGAATTTATCAAAAGACCGGCTGCCCGGGAGACCTCCTTACCCTTCAGATTTATGCCTACCCTTATAACTTGTATGCTCAGGCTAAAATATTACTGATATGAATAGGGTTTTTAGCTTTAAGGCCTTTTACTTATTCTAATAAAACTTTACAAAAGGCTACCTGAATGGTGAAAAGTATTTCGGATCTTTTTCTAAAGTATTAAGTACTTTTTTGAAGTACCTTTTTGAAGTAAGTTTTATTTGGTTCATGGGTAGTTTAGGTATTTACTTAACCACTGAAGCTTCGCATGTGTGTTGAAAAGGAAAGCTTATTTAAACGATAGTCCCTTTTGTTTGAAAAAAAAGTTATCAGTCGCCTTTCGACTTACAATTTGATGGAACATTGGAACAGTGAGGAAAATGTTGAGTATGAATGTAGATGGCTATAAAAGTAGAGGAAGACCGTAGAAACGATGGATGGACTGTGTGAAGGATGATATGGCTAAAAAGGAGGTGACTGCTGACATGACGAGTAATAGAGAAGTATGGAAGAAGATGACATGCTGCGCCGACCTTAAATAAATTGGGATAAGGGCAGGAGAATGGTGATTGGTACAATGTGTCTGTTAACCACAATAATAAATCTGTTCGTTATTTAAATAATAAAAACAATTTAATTGTATTTTTATCCGAACTAAGTTTATGAGCAGCAGTTTAAGGTAAAAAAAATCAGAAAAAAATTTCATAACTCGAAAACTACGAAAAGTCGCGGAACATACATGGGGGTGATTCGGATACCCCACGATACGAGGGACCTAAATTTTATTTTTGGACGTCAATGTTCCGGCCACCCTGTATACATAATGAAAGATTGAAATTTAAAATTTTTGTAATTGTTATTTTTTATTCCAAATTAATGTACAAGCATAATACGATCATACATAGATTGAAATAAATGATTTTGAATTTGTTTTAAAAAAAATGTTTCTAAATGCTGTATTTTTTGCAATTTTAGTGCTTTATTCACTGCTCCATCCTATTAAAATATTTTATAACCTGTATCGGATACTGCATTCCTAGTTCAGAGCTGCTAAATGTTCAGTCACGTCTAGGTTTAAAAAATGAAGTTCGACGCCATTTTAAATCGTGAAGTCTGGATTCTCTGTGAATTTAATTTAAATTCTTGCTTTATTTTCACGGCTAATTTCTTAAACGAAGAATGCAGACCTTTTACTATAATGAGATAAAATCATCAATTTTGAATTATCTCAGTATTTTTTTAGTCCAACTACGTCATAGGTACGTGTGTGCATGTTTTACCAACTATGTTGGCTTCCAGTCTCACCGGATGCAGCTAAATAGGTACCAATATTTTACATGGAGCGACTGCCTATCTGACCACCACAACCCGAGGCAAGAAAGGGTCTCGATTTCCAATTTTAGGTTACACATCTACTAATTGACTTCGGCAGGCGCATTTTAACCTTTGGTCCATATTATTTTACCACGAGTCGGATTATCCATATCCATACTAACAACAATGACATTTTTGATGATAATAGATGACGCCACGTGTCTTTCGAATCATGATTGAATTATATTATCACAGGCAGAGTACAACCCGAATTGACTGTCAAATTTAAGTTAACGCGAGCGAAGCCGCGGGCAAAAGCTAGTACATTTATAAAAAAAACCCTTACATTAAAAGCTGTTGACATCCGCCCATCTTCTGTTTATCCCTTTTAAAAGTCACGCACCCTAATTTTAAGCAAAATATAAAAAGCGACGATGTTTTAATTTTTAAATTACATTTTTCTGCTTCCCGACTCCTGTTAAATTACGTTTACACAGCTTAGTATAATCCATCTAATATTTAAAAATACATCAAGCTACCCTTTTTGATGAGAAATTAAAAACGGCTACTTTTTTTTTTGCGTGGCACTGTCACGTTATATCTGTAACATATGGTAAATTATTTCGTTTTAGACGATTATAGCCAACTAAGAGCTCCATATCGTGTGGAAATTAAAATTATGCTTTATGATGTTTACGCCCGTTTCCTATGTATTCTGTGTCTATATATACTTATATTCCGCCTCTAACACTACGTGAAACCAAAATAACATATTATGTTACCTACGTAAGCTGTAAACTCACATATTTTATAAATAAATATTCCTTGCCTATTCCCTCGTGTTTTTTAACACTGTAAAAGCCAAAAAAACGAATATGGTTGGTTGTATTACTACTTAATGAATAGTATTTAATATGTATGCATTAACGTTATAATTATATTGTGGCATTTAGCGCAAAAAAAAACATTTAACCAACCCATAGAGGAGGCGAAAGTACCAACACTGATTCGCCAATCCGTAAACATTATTCAACTCTAATGGTTTGCCTAGCAACAGATATTTATCAATATTAATAACTATTATTATTAATTAGTATTTTTATTTTTATTTTCCCAATTTTATTAACAAATTATGTGTTTTGATTTTTTTTTAATTGCTACTACGACTTTGTTAATTTTTTTTTTTAAATTTTCCTACCAAATGTGTTTCGATTTTTTAATTGCTACTATGACTTTGTTAATTTAATTTTTGTACTAAATAATGTGTTTTGATTTGAATTTTTAAATGCTACTATAACTTTGTTAGCCTAGTTATACATCTTATTATGCATGCTGTGGTCTCCTGTAAGTGACGGAGTACACCTACGTGATACTTTTGTCCACGATTATTTATTTCGTGTTTGTGTATATCCTTTGTTGGAGATCCTAAACAAATAAATAAATATCAACAGACGTCATTATAGACTTAAAAAAATCGGTTGTCTGTAAAGTCGGTTTACTGACGATAGTTGAACGTGACAACGTCATAAGAAAATACTGATTAAATGGTTGCATTTTTCAAAAGAAAATTTTAATTTTATTTGTTTGTTAGATATTTTGTATGGGTATAGAGAAGGAGGTAAATGGAAATCACAATTGAATTGATCAAGTTACATTTATTTGTACGCATAAATACAATTATGTCAATTTTTTTTTTTTTACAATGTACATAATTTTTACAAGTATGAATGTGCGTTGAGCAATTGTTTTATGGAACGCCTCAGAGCAAGGTAACGCCGCATACGTCATGTTTTTTCGTGCGTGCAGCCGGCTCCATCGAATTATAAGACGTTGTCACGTCAAAATTAAATTTCGAACCTTACAAGTTGCCTACTGCAAATCTGATGGTGTTACGGGATAACATAAAAAACTACTTTCTTTTGGCATAACCTAACTATACGTTGCTTTGCTTGACGTAATTTATAACGGCCATAATTTATTTACGGTCAATAGAGTCTGTTGGTTAGTAATATCAGCATTGGCAGTAGCTAATATTTTGTTTTAAATTAAAAAAAAAAATCAAAGAAGGAAACTAAACCACTTCACTTGAAAAATCTACTTTTTTCTTTTGAGTACCTATGCCCGTTAAGAATTCTCCCCAAAATGTGAAACATAAATCAATGCATCATTTTTCAATTGCTTCTCGCCAGCAGAAGCCAATTTTGTACAGAAATATTCAGCACTTGAAAGCAACGCATGCAAAATATGATTGAATTTCTAGTCGGTACTGAGAAAGGTGCACAATACTGTATTCAAGCTGTGCCAGTAAAAGATGGAAAACCGCTGGATTTTCCCGTGAAATTCAGTGTTTGCATACTTTTGTAAAGATTTTTTTGGCTTTAAATAAAGTAAAGGGTGTTAATAGAACCTTATCATATCCGAAAGGCACTTGTTCTCCAAGTCTTTGCGATAATTTTTTTTGGTCCATACCATACCTGGGAACCTTCTAGTTACGGAGATATTGGGGGTCAAAATTCCAACTTTTTCACAAGTTTTTTTTTAAATACATGTTTTTAATGTTAAATTTTACTTTACACACCTCCACGACCCCCGCACTATTCAATCCATCCACCAGCACAATGCTTTGAGTGCTTTCCATCGAGCCCTACCGTAAAACGTGATTTTTCACCCAAAAAAAAAGTCGATTCCCAGCAATAATTTTTTGCGTAAAGTTATTTAGTTTGATGTACAGAACGCTTGGTTTACGGCCAAAATACACAGCCCCTTAACATATTAAGGGTCTGTTTACATCCTATATACTTTGGCCTTTTCATAGGGTTATAATATAACAATTTGGACCGACTTTGAAAACATGTTGTGTTTACAATTGTAAGAAAAATGGCAATTACCGCAATAAATTAAAAAGAGCCTTTTCTCAACTATGTTGGGGTTCGTTTTCGATCTGGATGCAACTGAAGACCAGTATTTAGATGTAGTAACTGCCTATTTTCATAAAAAAAACAGGGGGGGACCTAAATTAAAAAAGTCGATTTCCAAAACTTTATTGTGCTTTTTGACGAAATTCATGCAATTTCAATTACTAAAACATGCAAAAATGCACATGCAGTGAACACAAATAAATCCCCGAAAAAAACACATGAAATTCTCAATAAAAAACATCCCAGTCCCAACGGTACAGTCAAACCGGTACGGACAGATTGAGGACTAGCTACAGACACCGGGCACTAACAGATACTTCAGTAGATTATCCATTAGAGTCCAGTCTCTGGAGCTACGTTCACAATTCGTCCGGTTATTGACAGTTTAATTTTGAAAAAAGAAAACAATTGAAAGTCACCAAAACACATCCCCAGACAAAGAAATAAGGCTGCGTTTCCACCAATGATGAGCGAGGATGCGTAGCGAGGGATGTGTGTGGAACTAACCAATCACATGGCTAGAATACCTCAAGCTGAGAAAACGAAGCAATATTATTACGCATCCTCGCTCATCACTGGTGGAAACGCAGCCTAAGTCGGAAAAGTCAAGAAAAACAAAAGAGACACGTTTTCAATATTTTAATCAATTCATGCAACATGCTAAATCGGAATCAGTCGTTCACCTGAGAAGAGAAAAGCTTCTTCAGTCCAATGATGGTTGACAATAACAGGGCTATCTTGGAGATCAGGAGGGCCTTCCCGACCATGAGGGCCAGGACTTTGAACGTGAGGGCCCCGAACAGGCCGAACTTCAACGCGGCTAGGGCCAGAACGGGTCCGAATGGCTTCTGACGGCCTCTGCCGCTTTCGTATACTTTTGGTGGCTTCATTGATACACCTGGAACGTGAAAAAAGCAGTCGGATTATGCGATAAAAAATTAAAGGATTTCATAAAATATGCGTGGTATGACACTCGTTTCAGTGATAAATCATTGAAATGAACGTTAAATCCATTAAAAAGACAGTGGGTTTAAAAATGACAAAATGTCAAAACTTATACTGTCACTTACGGGATATCTTCCGTGATTGTTCATTATTTTGAGCTCCCGATATTTCGGCGCTATTGCAAGCGCAACCCGCGATCATGGCGCTTGCAACAGCACCCGTAAGTGACAGTATAAGTTTAGTTGTAAACCGTGAAAGCTTATAACAGTGTTTGACAGAATGTCAGTTCGTTTTATTAAGCATACACTATTTTAAGTGAAAACATGCCGTTGCCCTACAGTGAGACACTATAAAATCTATTCGATAATATTTAATTCTATATCGCGTTTTCTTAAGAATACTTCGAGGTACTTTGAATTCATACATTTTATAAATTTATTATAAAAAGAAAAAAAAAATGTTTATTTCATATCATTTTGGCTTACATTGCATGACGAGGAGTTTCCATTTAGGCATAGAAAATGCCTGTAGTTGAAGGCTCCGCTCTTCCCTTACGTTATAAACTATATACACACACACACCCATACACACACATACACACACACGCACATACATTTATTTATTATAAATAATAAATAAATATTGTTTATTATCATAACCAAAGAAACAAGACAAGTTGATGATTGGAGCCTCCTTTTAAGCAAAGAAAAAGCCTGTATTAGGAGACTCCGCTCTTTCATAGCTAGACAATTTTACAAAAGAACAGAAAAAGTACACATTTTTACATTATTCACGTGTAGTATAGTGTATGGGGATGGGGGTGGGGAGGTAGTGTGTGTGTAGTGCGTTTGTGTATGTGTGTGTAGCTGAGTGTGTGTGTAGAGAGGAATGGGTGAGTTAAACTATGTGTTGTAAGAGCGCCTCGGTATCATCATATGTAAATGGTTTTATCCAATTTGTTATAATTTTTATTATACTAGTGTACTCAAAATTAAAACTATCTTTGTTATGCTCAAACCAGAATAAGCTGATCCACTGATGATCTCAGGTTTCTCTCTCTAATTAATCCTTAGGGATGTGCTTCACAACTGTGTGGAGCACATCCCTAAGGATGGTAGTGCCCCTTAATCGGATAATTTGTTAACTGAATCGACTTAGATCGAATCGATTATTACGTTTCGTTGTGCTTGAAAACAGGCGAAAAGTTACAAGACGTGCTACACGTGTTCGGTCTGTCACGATTTGACAATAAAATATACACTCGATTTTGCCGTTCGGCCTTTAGTCCATCAAACCGAATTAGGCCGAACATGAGTGTGTAACACCATTCACATAGGTTTTTTAATAAACAAAAATTATTATTATGAATGCAGGTGATTTATTTTTATTTTATTTTATCAAAAGTCTTGTCATAAGTTCAGTGAGAGAATGAGTCGCAGATATATACAGCAGGTATAATATGAATCATCATCATCTGCCTAGCCTTTTCCCAACTATTTTTAGACCGGCTTTCAGGCTATGCGGATGCAGCTAAATACCAATATTTTACATGAAGTGACTGCCTATCTTACCTGAATTTATTAACATAATTCTAATGTGTCAATATTTCTTGTATTTTACAGGCATGTAATCGATAAAAATAGTTCTTTTTCAATCACACTTACCAACACCAAGGCTTCCATCCTTCTCCTGCTTGCCAGAGATGACAAGGTCTGCATCATTGAGCAGCCTGTACCTCAGGGACCTGGAGCTGACGAAATGCCATAGCTTGTCCATGATAAGCTGTTGTGCCTGGTCTTCGAGGGATGTACCGGCTCTCGCTAGGGTTTCTGATTTCACTGGGATTTCTGCTGCGGCGCCGTGGCTGGAATATATTTTTTTTGACTGTTAGAATATTTGTTTTAATATTGATCCGAGAGACTATAAATGACTGAACCGATTTTAATGAAACTTCGTACGCATAAGCAGGATACATAAGCCTAAAAACTTGACAGAGAACTTTTCGAATTGTCTCATCATCATCTCAGAAATCACTTTAAAGCTTGTAGTATGAAATGCCGTAAGACGTTAAAACTCTTACCAAATTAAAAATCCCTACCAATGCATAGCAACCAAATCATAAGAATGAAAAATAAAAATCATGAACCAATAAGTAACAAGTCTTGTGGAACAAGAAACTTCGGATCCCAATGTAAACCCTTTATTCCCGAAAAAACTTTTGAAAAGACTTCCGTGAATCCGAAACAGTTTGACGGAGTTGTAAGATAAAAAGTTTCTTATTAATGAGGGTATAATTCAGGGTTGTTTACTTTAGAATTAGAACCTTTTCAAGGAAATTCCCCAAGGGTTTAGAGGGTGGAGACGTTTTACGTAGCTACATTTTCTATTTTTCTTTGACTACCCTCTTAATTTATGTGATTTGGAAATCTTTTTCCTTGTTTATTCTTTCATCGAGTTTCTCGGTCAAGATGTTTGTTTCGAAAAAACAGTCGTTCCGTTCAGATTGCTTGTAATACGGGATTGATTTATCATCTTTTTGGTATTTTAAGTCAGATGGACTAAAGACATGAAGAAAAAGGAAACCGTGAGTATAAAGCCGGGTACTCATTAGCGAGCTGTATCCGTAACTTGCGTGATACAGGAACGAGGTTCTATAGTTTAGGCTCATGACGTCGCCCGAACGCTTTCACCGCGCGTACTCATTTTGCAAGCTGTAACTGCAACCAAACAGATACAGCAACGAGGTTCTAGTGTGTACGAGAAGGCCTCCTCACTGTTACCGTAATGTCAGATCAGTCAGTCAGATCTGTCCGCAGTTTTGGTTTGTAACTCCACGATGACGAATAAACACTCGTAAATATTTGATGGTTCGCAGCGGCTTGCAACAACCTCCCCTCTTGACGTCCACGAGCGCACTGCGAGCGCCCTTTGATTCGCGGCAAAAACCGACAATCGTCGGCTCGCTGCGAGTCGCTCATGTAGCGCTCGTTGCAAGCTCGCGAACCACGTACACATTATGTTTTTGGTAACAGTAACGGTTACAGTTACCTGCAACGTTACGGTTACAGATATGAGTACCTTGTAATAATCGGCTCGCTGCTAGCCGCACGCGTACCGCTCCCAGCAGGTTTGCGAACCACGTACACACTATGGTTTTTGGTAACAGTTCATGCAACGGTTACGGTTACAGCTCGCTAATGAGTACCCGGCTTAAGATTTTAAACTATCATGGTCACTAATATTATTATTAATACTAGAAACGGGATACGGACGGGACGGGGAACGGCTTCAGTTTATCCGTGATCATGGTGCTTGCAACAGCGTCGAAATATCGGGAACTCATAGAAAACAGTAAACATGGTTAATATCCCGTTTCTAGTATTAATAATAAAACCGTGAGTGTTGTGGTTTTATTTAAAAACGCCCATACTCATCAGTAAACCGCAAATATCCTGAGATATTTTTTTGGTCTTAGAAATTATGAAACATCATCGTCATCATTATCCTTTGCTCAAAAATACTGTAACTAATTAACTAATGCAACCAACTTCTTTTAGTGCTTTAAGGATACCTTACACTGACTGTTTGATGATAACTATGTGGTAACAAAACATACAGGGTGTAAACAGACCCTTCACATAAGCGTCAACCAAGCATTATGTACATCAAACTAAGTAACTTTACGCAAAAATTATTGCTGGGAATCGACTTTTTTTTTCGGGGTGAAAAATCACGTGATACGGTAAGACTCGATGGAAAGCACTCAAAGCATTGTGCTGATGGATGGATTGAATAGTAAGGGGGTCTCGGAGGTGTGTAAAGTAAAAATCTTACATTAAAAACATGTATTTAAAAAAAACTTGTGAAAAAGTTGGAACTTAAACCCCCAATGTCTCCGTAACTAGAAGGTTCCCAGGTATAGTCTAGAACAAAAAAGTGATCGCAAATCCGGGGAGAACAAGTGCCTTTCGGTAATGTTAATGGTCTATTTACACACTTTATTCTTTGAATTGGTTTCTAAGATTTCTACAGCTGATTGTCGCAGGTACTTTTTACTCTTTTTTTTTTTTATTTGCTTATAATACCAGCCTATTACTACCCAACAGCCGGGTAAAGGACTCTCTTCAGTGAACGCACTGATCACCACATTAGTTTCAGTTTGATTGATGATTTCAAACTTGTACTAACCCTCACCTATGGAGCGCAGACATGGTCAGTAACCAAGCGTCAAAAGTCCGCACTCGGGGTTTGTCAGCGAGCAATGGAGCGTAGTATCCTTGGAGTTAAACTTACTGATCGTATAAGGAACTCGATACTGCGTTCCAAAACTCAAATTGCCGATGTAGGTCACACGGCTGCCAAGCTTAAATGGAACTGGGCTGGCCACATCTGTCGCATGCCGGAGGAGCTATGGGCTAAAGTAATCACACAATGGGTCCCAAACAGCAGAAAACGGCAACGCGGCAGGCCCAGAAGGAGATGGCGGAACGAACTCGACTCTTTTCAAAAAGATTGGCAAACAACAGCACTGGATAGGGATAAGTGGAAAGAGGGAGGGGAGGCCGTTGCTCTGCAGTGGGACACAAATGGCTGATAATAATAATAACTAACTTTCAGTCTAGGTGGCTAGGTTCACAAAGTTTTCCTTTACCGATGTCAGTGATGACCAAGATAAAGTAAATTGCTTACCTCTCATCAACAATCATGACATCTTCGCCCAGCTGGAAAGATGCTGTCCGGAGCATCCGGTCGACGTAGCCCACCAGCTCGATGGCGATGCACGAGGATGTCTCCCGTTGCACGCATTTGTTGGTCAGCCCTCGCTTTAGGGCTTCTTCTGGGGCTTTTGTCTAGAAAGAGGAAATATTAAACCTTAGAATCAAATAACGTCAGTAATTTTTTTATATATGCTGCTGATAAAATTGGATGCTTTTCCCAAAAGGGCAATGGTGCCTCCACGTGATACTTAATAATACTATGGTGTCAATACAATTTAGTCACCAGCAAGTTCTCCCATCCCGATCACTATGTACGGCAAGCCTTGGGAGAAGCGAGCTAAATACTTAGGTGTGATCCTCGACCATCACACTTGGCCAGGCACACATAAAAAGCAGCTCGTGACCGAGCAAACGAATTTGTAATGTTATTATTATGTTATTTTTGCGACAATGAGCACAAACAAGACAAATTTCTCAATCTGCTAAATAAATAAAAATCAATTGATTCATGTATAATGTGACTGGAAAGCTCGACCAATTCGACAGAATACAGAGTGATTTTTTTAAGTGGGCGTGGATGGCCGAATCCGAAACTATGAGGAAAAGCGAAAAATACTCAAAGGAGTCTCGAGCCCGAATTTGATGAAAACTAAAACAGCATCATAGATTTTTTGAAAAATTCATATTCCTAGCCAGGAATCGAACCCGTTGATTTTGAAAAAAAAAAACACACACTGTATTATTACACCATTCGATAGCGTCGCTATTAAGGATCAAATTCTGGAAACTAATGATATACAGCAAACTAAAGGAAAGCGGTTATTTTTGCTAAAATACGTAACCTATAGTCAACAAAACGTCGAACAAAATCACTATTGGCGCCAACTCACTCATAAATTCTAAATTCAATTGTTTACATTTTTTTTCCTTTAACTGCGAAGGACTAGTCACAATTTGAAATTACAATATAATGTTGTGAAGATGACTGCGCTGCGGGTGTCAATCAAGGAAATTAATTTAAAATATACAAAAATACATATTCCGCAATTTCAATTCAACCAACATTATGAAAAACATAATAAAACCTATTAATCAAATTTCCTTCATTTATATTGCACCCGTGCAAAGCCGGGACAGGTCGCTAGTGCTAAATAAGTATGTGATAAGAAAACACGTAGACCACTAAAGTAAACCCACTACAGCTTATTGTGTTGGTGATAGTCTACGGTGATAAATTATGTGGTATCTCACATGAGAATCTTTTACAAACACATTTATCCATTGGATTTTTCTATCAATAAAATATTTTGCTCCTTTCTATCCTTATTTTGGTTTCAAAAGGAAAATAGCTAAGTGATATAAATGGAATTACATATTTCGGCTATTTTCGTCTAAGTGACTGACATTTTCGACAACATAGCTGAACTATTTTAGGAGTTCTAATAATATTACATAAGCAGTACAAAAATATAATATTCAGTTATATTTTTTTCTACTGCCTACGTAAGTTAGTAAATCATATGTATTTATTTACCTGTATATACGTAAAATGTGATTTCCGTGGTTAAAATAAGACCCTACAATTAACTTTGCTACAGTTAATGTTACTTTGCTATTTTAAGTAAAAGCAGGTTGTTGGGTTTCCTGTTGGTCCATCAACTAGCCAAATTGTTGATTTTAAGTTTTTGATTCAAACAATAACATTTTGATCACTAAAGTAAAGCAAACGATAAACTACTCCCAACGAAAGGACCACCAAAAGCTAATACAAATTTAGTCATTAACGGCTTTAGAATACGGACTAATTTGTTAAATTAGGTCGACGATGTTCTCAAAACAAACAGGTAGTTTGCTAAAATCTGAATTTAAATTCAATTATGAATTATTTGCATAGAGCAGCGGTGGCCCAGTGGTGAGGGCCCCGACTTACGAGCAGTAAGTCATGGTTTCGAACTCAGACAGGCGCATTGCTTTGTATAATTTATTTCATCACCACTGCTCTCAGAACGGTGAAGGAAAACATCGTGAGGAAACCGGCATGTCCTAGAACCAAAAAATCGAAGACATGTGACATCTACCAACCCGCACTGGACCCGCGTTTTGAATTATAGCCTATTCCCTCTCTTGGAGAGAAGGCTTGTGTCCCAGCAGTGGGAACATTATAAGCTAATTATGCTATGCTAAGTTATTTGCGACTCACACCTGCTTTCATTATCATCATCATCAGACTACATCAGTCCGCTGCTGGTCACAGGCCTATTCAGCCACTTAACTCGATTCTAGGCAACTCTCATTCAGTTACTACCAGCCAATCGGTTCATGATTGAAATTGTGCTATTGTGTTTCTTCATAGGCTGAAAACATTTGTCTGTTCAACACAGTAAATCACACAATGAATATTGTTGAACTGTCCAAATAAAACACATTGCAAGAAATGACCCCATCATTATGACTAGCCTTTTCTCAACTATGTTAGGGTCGGCTTCCAATCTAACCGGATGCAGCCGAATACCAGGATTTTAAATGGAGCGACTGCCTGTCTGGCCTCCACAGCCCAGTTAAGGTAATACGTTACCCCTTGGTAAGACTGGTTGTCAGACTTTTTGGGCCACTGACTACTTGTAACGGCTGTCAAAGTTCTACAAATGACAGCCGGGACCAACGGCTTAACGTGCTTTCCGATACACGGAGGAAACTCGGTATATAATGGGTGGTCACCCATCCACAGACTAACCTAGGGAAGCACGGCTTAACCTAAAGATAGATCCGAGCGGCTGCTATTATTTAGCCACGAGCTCCTCAAGAAATGACCCCCACATGTATATACAGGGTGTAAACAGACCCTTCATATAGCCGTCAACCAAGCATTCTGTACATCAAACTAAGTAACTTAACGCAAAAATTATTGCTGGGAGTCGACTTTTTTTTTGGGGTGAAAAATCACGTTCTAAGGTAGGACTTGATGGAAAGCACTCAAATCATTGTGCTGATGGATGAATTGAATAGTACAGGGGTCGTGGAGGTGTGTAAAGTAAAAATCTTTCATTAAAAACATGTATTTATAAAAAAACTTGTGAAAAAGTTGGAACTTTGACCCCCAATATCTCCGTAACTAGAAGGTTCCCAGGTATGGTCTAGAACGCAAAAACGGGGAGAACAAGTACCTTTCGGATGTGTTAAGGGTCTATTTACACCCTGTATAATGGTCAGTGCAAAGACAGGTTACAGAAACACGTGATAATTCTTTAATAATGTAAAACATCAATAAATTACACTTTCAAATATTTTTTCCACCATACACATTATCTACTCTTCCTTCCTCAGAATTCTATTACAATGTACTACAAAAAGCTGACACAATACGCAGTCGGATGAGCAATGTTACGTTTTTATGAGATTATCTTTACTACTGTTTGCTTGTTATACAATGACCGTGTGATTACTTTGATTTATTGACAAGAAATGAGGAGTTAAGGTGAAATTGATTATAGTTTAATTTTATTTAATACTAGCTTTTGCCCCCGGCTTCGCTCGCTTTAATTTATAATTTGACAATCAATTCGGCTTGTACTCTGTTTGTGTAATAATATAATTCAATCATGATCCCAAAGACACGTGGCGCCATCTTTTATCGTTAGAACGTTATTGTTGTTTTCCGCGGGAACAATACTTTTTTTCGAGATAAAAGGTACCCTACGTCCGTTTCTGTACACCTGACAACATATGTGCAAAATTTCAGGATGATCGGTTCAGTCGTTTAGGCGTGAAAAGGTAACAAACAAACAAGTAAACTTACTTTCACATTTTCAATATTAGTTAGGATACGGACAGGATTTAATTAATACCATAGATCCATAAAGTGTTAGTATAATCTTAACATATTGTTAGTAAATTACAAAATTACAATAAATACAAAATACATTCATTGGCTACATAAACGCCTGTGCGCCCATGTAAAAAAAAAATTTTTAAAAAGTATTACCATTATTTTACGGCCAGTATTGCAAAAGAACCGCCTAATAGCAAGGTATTTGTAAAGATTTTTTTTTAAATTTCATTGTTATTTAAAAGTAAAAACTGGCTTTTGATAAGTAGGACATAATTACAACTCTAATCGCTGAGTCAAAAGTTGAAAATACATCCGTGGCCTTTTATATGGGGTACCAGCTGTTGCCGGCGACCTTCGTCCGCGTGAAATTTTATAGCCTACGACCTTCCTCGATAAATGGGCTATCCAACACTAAAATATTTTTTCAAATCGAACCAGTAGTTCCTGAGATTAGCGCGTTCAACCAAACAAACAAACTCTGCAGCTTTATAATAATATTAAGTATAGATTTGAGATGTTTCCTAGCTAGAGTGACAAAGCTTTAAATTAGAAAAGTCTACAGTAGCTTGAAACAAGCGTGGTTTTAGTCAAATTGAGCATTGGACTACTTGGCCAAGAGAATTACGGTCGTGGGGCCAAAATTATATCCTTGGCCTGTTTTTTATGGCCCTCCTGTAATTCAAGTTATACTAATTAAACGGTATGAGTGCAACGGTTTACATAATTTATGTTTTCCTTAAGGCAGGATTTTTAAGCTAAGGTTTTGACTTAATTCAGTAAAATTAGTAATGTGAGTCACAACACACAAGTGACTGGGACTGTAGCTTCATCCTTTTATTTTTGTGTTTCAATAGTGTCTGTAACGGTCTAATTGAAAAAAATTATTAAGTCGGGTATACTCGTCGTCGTATAAATGTCCAAGGTGAAAACTTGCTTGATATTTATTTCCTGATTTAATTAAGAATAGTGATAGTAAGACAATATTATTATAATGAATCAATGATATTCATTCAATTATATATATACTTATAGGGTGTAAATAGACCCTTAACATAATTATCCGAAAGGCACTTGTTCTCCCCGTTTTTGCGATCATTTTTTTGACCATATCTAGGAACCTTCTAGTTACGGAGATATTGGGGGTCAAAGTTCCAACTTTTTCACAAGTTTTTTTTAAACACATGTTTGTAATGTAAGATTTTTACACACCTCCACGACTCCCGTACTATTCAATCCATCCATCAGCACAATGCTTTGAGCGCTTTCCACCGAGTCCTACCGTAAAACTTGATTTTTCGCCCCAAAAAAAAAGTCGATTCCCAGCAATAATTTTTGCAAAAAGTTACTTAGTTTGATGTACAGAATGCTTGGTTAACGGCTATGTGAAGGGTCTGTTTACATCCTGTATAAATAAGGCTGACAAACAGAAATACCTACCATTTATAATTTTAGCTATTTTGAAGGACCAAACCAAAAAAACTGTACAAGTAACGTGACGATAACCTAATCAAATAAAAAAAAAACTAAAACATCTAATCAATAAATCGACACGTGTACCCCTTAACACTGGCGATATAATTCACACGCTACACATCCCACTGCCCCACTTTCCAGACAATTGATACCTCATATTGAGTGACAACGTCCAAGTCACGGGAGAAAGCGAGTACTTTCATAAAGAGAGTGATTTTGTACTAATTACAGGGAAGACTGATTAATAGAGCGGCATGCAAAACATGTTGTGGTAGTTTTTACGAAGTTATTGTTTGTAATGTGGTGACTTGTGAGAGTAATTAGAAATTATAGGCTTATTTAATCGATTAACGGTTTTTTGTTCCTTGTATTCTTTAATCTCCTACGGTGTTGCCACATTTTTTGCCCCAGAACAAAGTAAAAGTAGAATTTCTCGATTTGTGCAAAACTTAAAATGTAACCAAAAAACATAATTTTTTATTCGCTTTTCCTTCTTGACAATGAAAAATCAAACCATATTTTATTAAATTAACAAAATGGATTACATTTTGTTAATTTAAAAAAAACGGTTATATTTTGACCCGGATTTTAAACGCAATGAAACAGCCGACAAAACGTCTTATTAGCTATTTGTGATTGAACAAAAATAACAACAAAATTGATTGATTTTCACATAGGCACAAATTTTACGACATTGGCTGGATTTTTAACCAACTTGTTTAGATTGCAAAAGCGGTATTTTTTGTTTAATTCTAAATCGCTCATCGCTTCTAACTTGTAACCCACTCAACAATGTTAATGAAACTTTAGTATCGACTAGAATCGTTGATAATTATAGCGACAAGTGAAAACCTAATTATAAAGTTCCGATGTTTAGCCACGAGTTACAACGAGTCAACGTGAATACTTGTGAACAGTTAGTGAGGGTTGAGCAAATGAGCTCTGTGGATGGAACTGCACGCCTTGGTTTCACTTTACGGGATTTTGAGTTAAAAATTAAAGATTTTATTTTATAGTGTAGTTTCTAGAAAGTAACAGTAATAAAAACAGCCGCTCGGGTCGATCTTCAGGTTAAGCCGTACTTGCCTAGGTTGTTCTGTGGATGGGTGACCACCCATTACATACCGAGTTTCCTCCGTGCCTCGGAAAGCACGTTAAGCCGTTGGTCTCGGCTGTCATTTGTAGATCTTTGACAGTCGTTATAGGTAGTCAGTGGCCCAAAAAGTTTGACAACCAGTCTTACCAAGGGGTATCGTATTACTTAGTACTAACTGGGTTGTGGAGGTCATACGATAGACGATAGGCAGTCGCTCCATGTAAAATACTGGTATTCAGCTGTATCCGGTTAGACTGGAAGCCGACCCCAATATAGTTGGGAAAAGGCTAGGCAGATGATGAGTTTCTAGAAAGTAGATTCTTCTACTGCCTGTGGCCAATAGCACAAAATATTACATTTTACTTTTTTATCGATACGTTTTTAATTCATAGGAGCGCTCCAAATATTATGGGAAAAGGTCTGTAAGATGATGATGATGGTTTCACTTTATGTCATCATGACATACGTGGTACTATGGGAATCATCGACTCGATAAAGAAGAAGACTGTTAAGGTGAACTAATTGCATAAAGCGGAATTGATGCTACAAGACATTAACGGTGAGGACCTACACAACATTTTAAAGAATATTCTTTTTCCTTTACATTTTCCAAAAAGATCATCAAAATCAAAATCAAAATATTTTATTTCACATAGGCCTCGATGGGCACTTATAAAATGTCAACAAAAAGGTGCACGGTTCGGGTTCGTTCTTTTCCTATGGAGAAGAACCGGCAAGAAACTCCATGGTTACTCTTTTCAAATCTTTTGGTGTTACAATATTATTATGGATACAGCATTTGTACTTAAGTATAGGGGGACAGCGTAGACCCGACAATAAGTCGTTGCTTACTACACAAAAAATGTGGAACAAAATTAAAAGTTAACAAGCAGCTGGGAATCTACAAAGCCTACAATGTTCACACATTCACAAACAATCGATAAAATAATCTAAACAAAGGTAATAAAATATTGTGAAAATACTAAATTAAACAAGTGACACAAATACTGTTATCAGTGCTGTAACTGTTTTGAGCAAAAGAAGCCAAACAGAACTTCAGCTAAATTCCTCTTTCTCACATACAAACAAGTTAGAAGTAAGCTGCAGTAGAAAATAAGGAGCTGTAAAACTAGGTTAAACTGAAACTTTCACACGAGTTCAGGCGATACTCCAGCTGCACGCTAAAGTTTCATATACCTATGTAGTATATAGCTTTTAACAGCTGTCAATTTGTTTCTGGTTCTGACTTGAAATAGAAAATGAAAAGGCTTTTTCTTTAATTGAGTTAGTATTTGCTGAGCTTGAAGTGGGATTGGGCTTGCCTGCAGAATGCATCAGGATCGATGGGCCAGAGTCGTCACGAAGTGGGTGCCAGAAGACCGGCGTCGTCGCCGAGGGAGGCCTAGAAAACGCTGGCGTGAGGACTTAGAAGCGTCTGTCACAGATTGGCCAGAAAAAACCGCACGGTGAGAAGAGTGGAAGGCTATGGGGAGGCATTTGCCCAGCAGTGGGACAGTATAGGCTAAGGGGAAAAAAAAGTTGGTAGGTACAGTGTACAACCGATTACGCGTTTCACAATCCCAACGATAGACCAGGTACTGATGGCGAAACATCGTCAAGCAGAAGATGACTTTATGTCTAGGAAATCACGACCCTCAGTAATGACGAACACGACGCGAGGAGGTGGAGGTGGATAGTGATACCTGACATACTGTCACTTACGGGATATCTCCCGTAATTGATTATTATTATTTGTTTTTCGTATTATGTACTCCACAAAACCTGGTGGTACTGTGAGTGTGTTTTGCCGTGACTTAGTGTCGAGTTCCAGTAGTGCGCGTAGCAAAAGACAAACAAAGAGGGTAGATAGATTTGTCTGCTTTTAACAATTTATTTTCCATCCACCCGCATACTCCAGTCCACCCGCGAATAGCGTCGAAATATCGGGACCTCAAAATAATGAATAATCACACAAAATATCCCGTAAGTGACAGTATAAGTTGAGTTGTAAACCGTGAAAGCTTAAAACAGTGTCTAATATAGTGAGGAATCTGATATTCAGAACAAATGTCAAAATCAGGCAATGAATACGTACTATCAAGAGCTTACACTAACTTAAACAAACTAAGTTAGGAAGTTTATCTTTCACTAAACTTAGGAGACTTAAGTTATAAACTTCAAACAAACTAAGGTACAAGCCAAGGGTGTTAGATTTCAGCCGTTCCTTGATTTGATTAGCATAACTTAGTGCTTAAGTTTACGTTGACTACAGACAGTCTGTAGTCAAGTTGACAATTTCAGCCTTTTCGAAAATGTTACTGTTAGCTTATGTCATCCCACTATTAGACAAAGACCTCTGAATGACCCCAGACCCCATGAATTCCAAATCTTTCGATCTCGGGCTAATGTGGACCACTGGCCGTTAGTTCTGTCCAGCTCGTTTCGTCATCTCCTGCGAGGTCTACCGCGTTGCCTTCTGGCTGTGTCATGGCTCCACATCTTGGTTATTTTGGCGTCGGGCATACGGCAGACATGGCCAGCCAAGCCAGTTCGATCTTCTCCACAATTTTAAATTTCAAATTTTTTTGATTTCAAATCAAAATTAAATCAAATATTTTATTTCGAACAAGAGTCCACATGGGTTAGTAGAATGTTACTACTATTTTTAGAAAAACAGTTACTTCTCTTTTATCAATCGGCCAAATAAGGAGCTTGAATTTCATAGATTTTGTTACCCATACTGCAATATTTTTGAATGACTCAACCCTGTAACATTAAATGCGTTACCGTGGTTGAAAATCTATCTGTCTGTCAATTGTAGATCTTTGACAGCCGTTACAGGCAGTTAGTGGCCCGAAAGTCTGACAACCACTCTTACCAAGGGGTATCGCATTACCCGGTACTAACTCGGTTGTGAAGGACAGATAGGCAGTAGCTCCATGCATCCGGTTAGACTGGAAGCCGACCCCAACATAGTTGGGAAAAGGCTAGGCAGATGCTGAGGTCTCGAAAATATTACTTATTTAAGAAATAAGGTCTACTAAGGCTTTCCAATGAATGTGAATTTTGTAACATATCTAGGTGCTAGCGGTCAGTGATAAATTCCAATTTATTGCCCGGAGAAGCCACGGAACCCTGTAAATATTAACAGGACTCGGTAAAACGCATTAATTCTCACTACCCAATAGTAACCTGCACTGTATCGCTACGGAGTACATTTTTTTCAGACATAACATGACGCCATGACACCTAATACTACATACATTTCGCCAGTTATATTTAAGTCCCATGTAATGGGGGCGAGCCTATTGCCATCAATGAGGCACAAACAGACTCCGTGGCTGTTACTGAGAAATTCCTGATGGAAAAACCCACTAACACTTAGCTCGACCTGGGCATCGAACCCAGGACCTCATGCTCAGCAGTCTTGCTTGCGACCACTTGACCAACGACGCGTTCGCGTTGTTGGGACAATGGCCTTCTCTGCTCTCTCAGAAATCGAAAGAGAGTGGCCCTGGAACACAAAGGACAAAGAAGGAACATGGATCGATTTCAGTCAGTAGAAGTCTGACACTCCCTTCTGCTCCGCCCAGAGCGGGGGGTCATTTGATGATTTCCAATCCGAAAAAAAAGCCCTAGTGTGAGTGTGATTATGGATATTTTATAAAATTCTGACAATTCTTCTTCTTAACGCGTCGATGACAATTCAGATTGAGTCAGCCCAAAATTTGGCGTCGAGTTTGGCACTTCCAGTAGCGTCCATCAGCTCCTGTGGTGAGCAATCAACAGGACGTGCAGGACACTATATGAAGTGTCCCATAGTTTGTGGGGCAACACCACATTTACACGCCAGGGCAGGGTTGTCTATGACTTATTCTCCACCTGAACTGGTTTTCGTTGCTTGAGCCAACCTGTGACCGAAGTCTATTAAAAGACTTCCAGCCCCCGTAGCATGACCACCGTAGACAAGGATTTCTTTGAAGGAAGAATCGACAAAATGACAGATTGTGTCGACACAATGACAGATTTCTTTGCACTATCTGTCATTTTGTCGATTCTACCGTCAAAGTAATCCTTGTCTACGGTGATCGTGCTACGGGGGCAGGTCTTCTTTCTGACAATAACTAGTAATTTTTTATTCATGAGTTACTGTTTTGAGATCTTTATAGGCGCTTTTTCAAGTGTAAAACCATAATTGAACCAATTTCCAATTCCCTTACACGTGCCATTTAAATGGCTTAAACTTTCAGTAGCTCATTACATAACCGAGCCAATCTATTAGTAGATAGTTAATTATGATATTAATAATTACCGTTAAATTAAGCTTGTTGGTACGGTTCTTCCCACACAAAGGAAGCTTATTAATAATAAATTCAAAAGCTTTTAGTTAATATTTAATATTTCCATTAAAGAATTATCTTGGTGTTTGAATTACTTTTGTATTTAAATAGGTATTAAGTACTTAGGTCCGATTGCACTACTGATCACTAAATGCGTATATCATCATCATTATCTAAGGCAGTGTTAGGTTAAGTGTGTAGGTTAAGTTTACTGACATTATCATCATCTGCCTAGCCTTTTCCCAACTATATTGAGGTCGGCTTCCAGTCTAACCTGATGCAGCTGAATACCGGTATTTTACATGGAGCGACTGCCTATCTGACCTCCACAACCCAGTTAGTACTAGGTAATACGATACCCCTTGGTAAGACTGGTTGTCAAACTTTTTGGAACACTGACTACCTGTAACGACAATCAAAGATCTACAAATGACAGCCGGGACCAACGGCTTAACGTGCTTTCCGAGGCACGGAGGAAACTCGGTATGTAATGGGTGGTCACCCATCCACAGACCAACCTAGGCAAGCACGGCTTACCCTAAAGATCGACCCGAGCGGCTGTTATTATTTAGCCACGAGCTCCTCAAGTTTACTAACATCATTGTAAGGAAATATTGTTACTAACATTTTGAGTCCTGTTACCTGTTAACATTTTGATTAAATATAAATTAAACTATCTGCCTAGCTTTTTCCTAACTTTGTTGGGGTCGGCTTCCAGTCTTACCGGATGCAGTTGAGCTGTACCAGTATGAAGCAATAATATTATAAAGGAAGATACGCTACGTTCATACTGGGCGGCGTTCAAATATAGTTGCGTTGTTACGACTGCGATAGATAATCCGGAACGTATGATACAGAAAGAGATAGCTATTGCGCTTGAAGTACTTAAATTACGACAATTGTCTGAATTTATCTGCAACAGTTATGCGCACGCTTGAGCGATATTCACCTCTTTTTATTTATACCCCTAAGACGACCCACTGACCAACAAATTGACTTGAAGCGACTGTCTATCTGACCTCCGCAACATAGCTTATAATACGATACCCCTTCGTAAGACTGGTTGTCTGACTTTTGGGCCACTGATTACCTGTAACGACTGCCAAAGATCTACAAATGACAGATTGAACCAACGGGTTAACATGCTTCCCGAGGCACGGAAGAAACTGGGTATGTAATGGATTGTTACTCATCCGCTGACCGACCTTGCCAGGCTGATCTTGAAGATTAATCCGTACGACTGTAATTATTTACCCATGAGGTTCCCACACACTATTATTTCAAACGTAGAAGTGTTTCTGAAGATCTTTTAAAGATGACAGAGACGACAACTTCAATTCGCTGTTCTTTGTCGTACACAAAGCTGACAAGCTTAAGCTTGCTTTTAAGGTATTAGGCTGTTTCTGTAAAAGTATTTTTAAAAGTTGAAAGGTTACTTATAAATAGTATTTTGTTACTGTGTTATAAATAGTATTTTATTTTTTTACTGTTTATCCTGTATTTTTACTAGCTTTTGTTCGTGGCTTTGCTCACAGTATGATTGGAAATTATCCAATAGGAACATTTTAAATATTGCCTAAGACACTCAGGCATAATGTAGCTTCTCATTGGTTAAATACTTTCCGGACTAATCGGATCAGTAGTTTCGAAGCTTACCCTCTACATCGAAACTAACAAACTTATTGATAGATAGTATACTTATACGGGGTGGAAGGGACACCGACGCGAAAACGGTTACCACGTAATCGCGTTTGTTTTGTTCGTTTTGTATTCAAACAAAATGTATGGGAAAAGTTTTTGCAATTTCTGACTTTTTTAGTACTCCACAGGTTGGAGTTGTTCCATAGAAATTTTTGATCAGTATTAGAAACAGGATCTATTGGCATAAAGAAAAGTTTTGTGTAAAATGGCCGTTTTCTTGCTAACTGTAATTTTTTGACAATCTTTGAATGGGGATCAAAATTTCACGAAAAATTATGAATAGTCCTAAGACCATTTTCGTGTAGCTGCAATAGTTAAGGTAGTTCCCCTTACAGCCCCGTTTAATGTTCCCACCCTGTATATACTTTTAATAAACAAAATACCCAGTAAAACATTACTTATACCGATCTTACGACTTACATCCACACATCCACTTAAGGCATT
Source organism: Noctua comes (assembly GCA_963082995.1). NCBI lineage: Eukaryota > Metazoa > Arthropoda > Insecta > Lepidoptera > Noctuidae > Noctua > Noctua comes. Next base: position 9,349,705 of record OY720289.1, read on the forward strand.
CATCCACGAAATCAACGAGGATTATGGGAGGGATGAGGTCTCTTATCCCTCCCTATTTCCTTTGTGCTTAATGAGTTTGCGTGGGTATGTAATTATTAAGGTATTTGAGGAGTCAGCAGATTATCATAATGTGGTACATTTCTGTGAGATAAGTCTTGTATGTTGGTGACTCAATTAAAAAGAAGATTTTGATAAAAGGGGGAAAAAGTGCGATCTCGAGGATACCTGCTTTTAACACGCACACACACTACACACACTTACACACACACACACTACACACACACGCGTACACACTTTAACGTCAGGGATTTTGCGTAGTTCATAAAGAGCGTAAATATACCCTTAACGAAGCCGAAAGGCACGAATTCTCTTCGTCATTGCGGTCATTTTTTTGTTCTGGACCATACCTGGGAACCTTCCAACCTACCAACCTAGCAACCTTCCTTCTTTTTCACAAGTTTTTTTTTTAATACAATTTTTAAAGGTTATAACTTTATTTTAAATACGTGCATGACCCGTTTACGATTCAATGCAGCCACCTGCTCAATGTGTTGAGTGCGTTACATTGGTTTTGTCACGTAATTTTACACGCCAAAAAAAAGTTGTTTCCTATGAATAATTTTTGCGTAGAGTTACTTAGTTTGATGTACAGAATGCTTGGTTGACGGCTATGTGAAGGGTCCGTTTACACTCTGTATGTGACGTTGTAGATTCGAGTACTGCCACAGTAATATGATTTGTGTCGCAAATGTTTTAAAGTGCTGCTCAGTTCTCACGTCACTTGTGAATAGTTTACTTCTATAGAAGTTACGGTCTCACACTTTTAAGACCAATAAATTCTTAAAACCGTATTAAGTAAGGCATATTTTTGTTTAAAAACTAATACAAAATGAAAGAAAATGATCATTTCGGCATCAACCTTCAAATTCAAATTCATTTATTTCGTGAACACAGGGTATATACAGAAGATGATATAAATAAATTAGAACCGAGCTGTGCCCCGCCAAAAGGCATACAAAATATTGAGTTTTTTTTTTTAACAAATGCATTTTCGGAATTCAAAACAATAATTCTAGAATTCTACAATAATTATAAATCATGTCAAAATTATATAAGATGTCAAATAAAATGTCAAATAAAATAGAGTAAAAAGAACCAAAAAATACCTTAGAGACTGTTTATTGTGAGTTATTCAACATTACTGTTTACGACAACACTCCCATAAAATAGATACCAAAAAATCCGGCCAAGTGCGACTCGGATTCACAAACAATGGGTTCCGTGGCATCATACAATATAATAATAACATTTTTAACGCTCATTCATAGGTAAATTTACACTCAACAGTAAAATTAAATTTGTTTTAATAATTAATAACATAATATTATTATATTTTTCTGAATTTTCCTCCACTTAGTTAAGAAATCAGAGGGAGAGGAACACATTAGTTACGGCTTCAGAAGCGAATATCTAATAAACCATTTACTTAAGTAAAAATGTATTTTAGAAACCTCGATATAATTTTTTTCAATCTTTAGTTAAATGTGTAGCGATTTATAGAAAACACCTGCAAATTTAAAACGTTATGGTGCAATAGTCTCGGAGTAAAATGGCTGTGACATACGAACGGACAAACACATAGATAGATGGACAGGATGGATCTCTAAGAGTTCCATTTTTGCTATTTGGCAACGGAACCCTAAAACGCTCCTATCAAATAGGCCATTAAGTAATTTCATGATAAAAATTCTTAGTGCCATAAAAGTTCATAACAAATTATAGGGTCATTAAAATAATAACACTAAGTACTTTTAGTGACAATCAAAAAGTACCGGTAATTACCAAGTCATTACATTAAGAGCAATATCTCATCAACATTAATTTGTATTACTTACTGCTGAAATTGACGTGTAATCCAATTTATGTCGTCTAATTCAGTAAGTACGGCTGAAATGTAATAATTATCTTTCCTACGCATTTTTGGGGTTGAGTACTAAAAGTTCAGACGTGACAAGCTTTCTTTACGCAAAAATTATTGCTGGGAATCGACTTTTTTTTTTGGGGTGAAAAATCACGTTTTACGGTAGGACTGGATGGAAAGCACTCAAAACATTGTGCTAATGGATGGATTGAATAGTACGGGGGTCGTGAAGGTGTGTAAAGTAAAAATCTTACATTAAAAACAGGTATTTAAAAAAAAAACTTGTGAAAAAGTTGGAACTTTGACACCCAATATCTCCGTAACTAGAAGGTTCCCAGGTATGGTCTAGAACAAAAAAATGATCTCAAAGACGGGGAGAACAAGTGCCTTTCGGTTATGTTAAGGGTCTATTTACACCCTTTATTACTACGACTGTCTGTCCGTACAATCATGATTTGCCTAACTTTTTTCGCAACAATTTTGGGGTCGCCTTGCAGTCTGTCGGATGCAGCTGAATACAATTATTTTTCACTAGCTGTTGCCCGCGACCATCGTCCGCATGAAATTATTATAAAAATATTACTTCGATATTTTAATCGGATTTTGTTAACTATTTCATGGGTTTTAATTTTTTTGGACGGAACCCTAATTCTTTTTCTAAAAAGCTAGCGTCAGTTTCTCCTTATAACATCAGCTATCGGCCAGTAAACAGTGAAAATCGGTCCTGCTGTTTCGGAGATTAGCCGGAACAAACAAACAGACAGACAAAAATTAAAGAAAAAGTTTTTTTGTTATAAGTACCGGATTAACTTTCATATGTAAAAAACTGTTATTTTGAAATTACAAACCGACGACACTTCAATTTTGTTTTTGCATAAAGGAGGTAGGGCGTGAGGAGCGTAGGCCAAAGGCCGGCGGCGGAGCGACGACGACATTTGTAACAGAAAGTGGGTGTGTAATGTAAAATGCGAGCGTAGCGAGCGCGCGTCACATAGTCGTTAATATTTATGTCAAACGGATTTAGGGTATATTGTATTTAGGGATTTCAATTTTATGGCATGTGATATTATGTGATATTAATTAATTCGGGTAAGTTATCATTCGGACAAAATGATGATTAGGACAAAAAACAAATATGGCACTCTAGATTATGGATAAAAAAGTTAGGAAACACAATACAGAACCAATTTGACGATCTGATTCTCGGAATAATTTGAATATTTACGTCTCTTTATTCAGATGTTTAGTTGTATTTTTATCATCAATGTCGTTCATCGAGATCATAGCCTGCCTAGCCTTTTCCCAATATTGCCAGGATCGGCTTCCAGTCTGACCAGTATTTACATGAAGCGACTGCCTTTCTGACCTCCCTTCTCATAGGACAAGTTGTCCGACTTTATTACCTGATTGCTGAAGACCGTCAAAGATCTACAAATCCTCCGGTGCAACCGCTTAACGTGATTCCAGGGCCACTTTGAGGTCTTGGTATGCTCGGGATGGTCACCCATCCATAAACCGACCTGGGCAAGCGTTGCTTAACCTTGAATATCGATCTGTTTTATTTAGCCACGAGCCCCTCCAATGCAATGGCTCCAGCCGTGATACATTATTAATTGGTTTTAACTGTAATATTTAATTAAGTTACGCATTGCTTGCGTTCGCTTGGATGTGTCCGTTATGATACACACGGCTGCTGTGGTTGGCTGATGGTATTTTGAAATTTAAACTGGAGCATATTCTTTGGTCCAAAAAGTTCCCTCAGTGCCTAAAAACCTACCTTTTCAACCAATGTGTCCTGTCAACAAACACCCAGCGGTGCCGAGACATGGACGCTCATAAAGGAAGCTGTCCACCGAGAACGAGAACGAGTGGCATACAAGCCCATGGAGCAAGCTAGCCCGCCGTCCGTCGTCGGACGAAAGTCTGCGATGTCGGGGACCTGACGGTATGCCTCAAGTGGATTTGAGCAGGATATCTGGCTAGACGAGCAGATGACCGGTGGAGCATAGCTTTGACCGAATTGTGGCGAACGCTAGACACAAGGGAAGGAGGGCCGCGAGGGGTTCAGAACCGTGAATTGTGACAGGAGAAAAAGGAGGCTTAATACCTAGCCTTGGGTGAATCCGGGCGGCACCATGAGGAAAAGGCAAACAAACAAAAAACACATGATAAACAAAAAAACAAAACATAGAGGTGAGTGTATGTTTTGTTTTTTTTTGTTTGTCGTGTTTCTTTTTTGTTTTATTGTTAATTTTAAACATTTTGTTTTGTCCTGTGCGAGACAAATAAATACTATTTCTTCTTCTTATGTATGTGTATTAAAAAAACGAGCTCAGTCTCGCGAACTGTTTCGGGTTTCTTACCACAAAATGTATTTGTTTACCTTATATTATATTTGCCGTAAAAGAAGCCATAATAACACGCATTAGGTAAAACGATACGGTCTTGTGAACCGATGACGGTGTAGCCTAGTAACAGGGCCTTATTTAGTCCTTGAGTTTGTTACATAAACATAAATAAAACATAGGGTCTAGACTAGACAAAGCAAAAAAATAAAAGGAACAAAGAAAGCAACATTCTATCAACGAGAATGATAAAGTCAAAAAATGTAATCGTCATCATAAGATACCAAAAGCTACGTCAATCCTGAAAAACGTTACAGAAATACGGATCGTTTTGGACGCGATTGCGACTTGTCTAGACACCCTGGTCAAGTTATATTTGTATGTAAATGAAAATAGTTTTAAATCGCTAAATCAACCTAATGGAACATTTGAAACAGAAGTTCACTTCCGCAACTTCCACCGTATCCATAACGAGTCTCCTGAATGTTCAGCCAACTTTAAACTTCTTCTCACTTGAAACTTACGCAACAGCTTTGGAGCAAACAAAACTATATTAGGTTCCTTGTTTTACTACAGAACCCAAAAACAAGTCATAACAAAATGGCCATTACCAGATTTATACAGATATGGTATTTTTTTTATTTAAGCCTGTACTGTCCCACTGCATGGCAAAGGGCAAAGGCCTCCCCCAATTCCTTCCATGTACTCTTTTCCCGCGTCTCCTCGGGCTAGCCCTCGCGGTACGCAGCCATCGTCTCGCCACCTCTTTTTGGGCCGGCCTCGGCGACGCCGTCCGTCTTCAGGCAATCATCGTGTGGAGACTTTTGCTTAGCGGTCATCGTGCATTTGGCTGACGTGACCCACCCAATCTAATTTTAGCCTAGCAGCCTTTTTACATTACATTTTACAAAGGTAAAAAAAAAAAAATGTTCCAGTGATTATAATCTACAAAGTATGGAAATAAGCACTATTCAATATGGCTCAATATTACACATCCATATATTGTCGCCGAATAATAGCAAAACGTTTTCATATACAATAGTCAAAGGAATATATTTTTCGCGACAACTCGCTTTGATAGAACGAACGTATTTGTAACAGTCTGAAAATAAAATTATTTTACTAGGAAAACTGTACAGACGAAGTCTTGATACCTTTTTGTTGGAACAAGACTCTTTTCAACATTATGAAATAGTCGTTTCAGCGAACGTTTCCATAATTTTTTCGAGTGTAATATAGAAGACAAAAAATACTCTTTTTTTTTTAGTTCCCTTTGATTTTTTTTCTTTTCTGAATAATTTGAAATTCGAAGAATTTATATTGCGGCGTAATAGACCTGTGTGTATCCATTAAACACCAATTTGGTCTGTTCACTTATTGATTGTTGTCGATGAAATGCATATTTCAAGTTTTTATTTTTAATTTTCCTATTTTGTTCAATTGTTTCTAAAATACCGAATTTTAAGATTAAGAGTTTTTCACAGATAACTAGACGAAATAATATTTAAGAAAACCACATTTTCGTGTGAATTGACATTTAGACTAAATAAATAAATTAATATCTCTGGAGTAATCGCAAAATAAAAACTTTCCCGCGGCAAAAATAATTACGGTGGGGGTCAGTGTTGCGATGGGATCATTTATGCATCCACCAGAAGTCATCCGCCTATATTATAGTTACTGCTACCTGTGCGAAGCCGGGGCAGGGGACTAATTAATTATAAAACAGTAAATTAGCACTAAGTCCGCCTCTGTACTTAGTGCTTGAAGTGTTAAATAAATAAATAAATAAAATGAGTACCTCAAGCTTGTGGCTAAATAAGAACAGCCGCTCGGACCGATCTTTAGGTTAAGCCGTGCTTGCCGAGGTTGGTCTGTGGATGGGTGACCCATTACATACCGAGTTTCCTCTGTGCCTCGGAAAGTACGGTAAGTTGGTCCCGGCTGTCATTTGTAGATCTTTGACAGCCGTTACAGGTAGTCAGTGGCCCAAAAAGTCTGACAACCAGTCTTACCAAGGGGTATCGTATTACCCAGTACTAACTGAGTTGTGGAGGTCAGATAGGCATTCGCTCCATGTCAAATACTGGTATTCAGCTGCATCCGGTTAGACTGGAAGCCGACCCCAACAAAGTTGGAAAAAGGCTAGGCAGATGATGCAAATGAGTACCTCAAAACATTGACCAATCTAACCACCCGTATGTCTCAACACGATGCACCATAACAATTCAAAGAAAATTCATTAGTTGGCGCGTTGCGTGAACGCGCTCAGGTGTAGCAGAGAGCCGCTTTCAGGCAAATACCGATAATCGTGATCTGTGGCATTCGCTAACGTGGTAATTAGACGGCTGTTAGCTTTCCACGCTTTGTCTTAATGAGACTGTTGTGTTTTAACTATGATTTATCGGTGTTGTAGATTCTTGTCTCTAAATTTTTGGTACGGTACTTATAACTTACTAGCTTTTAGCCGCGTCTTCGCTCGCTTTAATTCAGAATTTGACAATCAATCCGGTTGTACTCTGCTTGTAATAATATAATTCAATCATGATTCGAAAGACACGTGGCGCCATCTATTATCATAAGAACGTTATTGTTGTTGTCCTCGGGAACAGTACATTTTTTCGGGATAAAAGGAATCCTATGTCCGTTTTTGTACATCTGACAATGTATATGCAGAATTTCAGGATGATCGGTTCAGTGGTTTAGGCGCGAAAAGGTAACAAACAAACGAACAAACTTACTTTCGCATTTATAATATTAGTATGGATGAATGGATGGATCAGTATGGATAATTGGTGTAAAAATACCCTTTACGAAACCGAAATGTACTTTTTCGCCCCATTTTGTTCTAGACCATACCTGGGAACCATCTAGTCACGGCGATATTGGGGTTCAAAGTTTAGTTCTAAACAAGTTATTTTTTTAAATACAAGTTTATAATGTTTGCTGTGCCAGCGATACGAAGAAGATGTTATAACTTTTCAGTGTTTTGAGTGCGTTATATTGAGACCTACCGAAAACGTGATTTTTCACCCCAAAAAAAATCGTTTCCCGGCAATAAAATCTTCGCACGTTTTTAATATCAAACCGTCAAAATCTTATAAAGATAACAATCTTCCTTCGTTCACAGATAAAAAACTCTTCAATACGAAGAAAATTCATATGAAGAGGTGATTATGCCGATCCTAAACTTGAACAAAAGCACATATTCCCCGATAATCTTCCAATAATCGAATATTATCCCCGCTTAAGAAAAAAAACTCGTTTTTTCCTATACCGACGAAGGGATTATGCGTGTGAATGATGAAAAAAATGAGATAAAATATGGAGGATATATTTTTTGTGATCCGGTATTAATAAACGGATGTTTAAAAGATTGGTGCCCTCTTAATGATGTCGATTGATCGCGGTCTATCAACTTTAAAATGGATCAATTGAAAAGAAGTTCATCTGCATAGCCTTTATACCCGACTGTGGCGAAGCCCAAACGGAGGGTTGTGTTTGACTTGGGTGTATGTGTGTATGTTCGTTTCTATGTTCTCTCGTAACTCCTAAACAGATGAACGAATTTGAATAAATTATACGTCGTTAGATTCGTCTTGATGACGCCAGTATCACTCGCTGCATAAAAATACAAAAAAAAATCTTTTGACGCGTGTCCCAAAACGAAATCGATGCCGCCATTATCGTTTTCAGTACAATTGATCTAAACGATTTCACTAATGTTTACAGCTCAAAGCATAATTTTAATTGAATGTGACACCAAAATTTTCATAAAAAATTAGAAAATGATAACCGTCAACAACCGAAAAAATTTAAGAAATGTTGATTAATTAAAATAATTTCAATTTTGTTTGTAGCTGTCGGAATCAGTTTTAATTGACATTTTAATTAATTAGCTTCTTTACTTAAAACACGACTTCTACAAAATGATTCAGTAAATTTAATCAAAGAAAAACGTAGGCAGTTATTTTCACTTGAGACGTTGATATCTAATTAATTTAATTAGGTATTGATTTTAAGTTAAGTAACTCACAGTACTTTTCAAAGAATATTAATTACAATAAATAATTTTGTTCCTTTAAAAATTTATTCTAATTTAAACTTAATTTAAAATAATAATACCTTAGTAACTATGGTCTTGAAACAATTCTACTTCCCTGTAAAATTTGACGTTCAAAATTGGCATAATCGTTTGACTATAAGTTTGATCTAAACATAGTTAAACGTCTAATAATAAGTAAATATTATTTGGTCTCCGTAGTAATCATTCCCAAAATTTCTATTCCTATTTTCAAACTCATAAATATGGTTATTTTTATTTTTTAATTCTCCTTCTTTAAGGGATTTTTGTTCACAATTACAACGACGTCAATCGCATCATACTTTTACTAATATTAACTTACTTCTTAACATAAATATGTTGTAAAATACATAATAATTTATCGATAACGACAACGCATCACATACACTGAAGACAAAGAAAAGAAAAAAAAAGTTCTTACCTCCTTATCGATTTCACTCGCTTTCACGATACCAAAAATAAGGACCGCTAATAGGTACGCGCTCTTCATTTTTATCGATATTATTGTCTTTTCACTTCACTAACACAAATTCAGTCGATGATTCTATTGGCTGACGCGTGTAAACCAAATGCTTGAAAGTGCCATAGTATAGTTTTATATATGAAGACGCTTCAATGATTCCATGCAGTGGGGCTTAGGTGCAATAGGAAGAAATTATGCACTTGTGTTTGTGTGTTTGTCACTGGTTTTAAATCAGTCACAGTAACGTTATTTTTGTACTGTTCAAAACTTTATAAACTCATCGTTATAACTCATCTTAAAATACATGAAGACTATACAAACTTCGAGTCAAAATTCTGTAAAATTATGAAGGTTTCATCATTGAAGCACGAACAAGCAAGAACATTCATTATTATTTTTCAATACACTTTCTCGAAAACTGGTTCTTATCGCACTACGATTACATTCAACATGCAATGTATTTCACACCCGTGGATTTTTATTATTTTTCCGCACACGTGCGGAAATAAAAAATCCACAGAAAACTAAACTTACACTAAGTCCGAATGGGTTCATGGGTTAGTCAGCGGTGATAGCTTTTTTTTTTAATTTCGGCAGAGATATGCGTCTTTAGGGCGTAAATATTTTTTGAGTATTTAAATTGTGTTTATAAATATAATATTATAGATAAACATGATTATTTAACAAATATTTACTTTTATGTGTTCCAAATTCAAAAATTTTGTAATTTTCTATTTTTCATATTAGGCTGTTCAGCGGCATCATAGCTTTGCTTCTTCTTCAACCTGGCGAAATCAAAAAGCGCGGAAAAAAAGCAAATTAAATCATAGTTTCATAATATTTTCCCAGAATTTGATCCTTAAAAGCGACACTATCGAATAGTGTAAGAATACAGTTTGTATTTTTTTTCCGAATTCAATGGGTTCGATTCCTGGGTCTGAATAGCGATTTTTCAAAAATCTAATGATGCAGTTTTATTTTTCGTCAAAATCGGGCTCGAAACTCCTTTGAGCATTTTTCACTATTCCTCATAGTTTCGTATTTGGCCAGCCACGTCCACTGAAAAATTCACCCTGTATAAGCAGACAGAATCAATTGGAATCAAGAACATTAATAGACTTTATAATACCCACTCCTAGATCCCTTCGTATCAGCTTCTTTCATTACAGTTGACGACCTAATTCCGTTTCAGTCAAAGTTGTATTTACAGTAACTACTGCCGTATCAGCCCCACGTGCCACTGAAGCCTAAGGAAGTTCCTCCTCCATAAGGAAATAAAATTAAAACAACCCACTTCTCAATATTAATACAAATAAGAGAGAATGGAAGCACTTAGTGATCGTTCTTGGAAGCTGTCTTGCACGAACGTCTGAGGTGAAGGATTTTTTTACAAACAACCTTATTGTTATGTAAATAAAGATCACTATGATGAGGACAGTGATACAAAATCAAAAAAATACCATAACTCACGCGTATCATAATACAGGACCGGTGCAATATTGATACGCGTTGGAAATGATATTTAGCGACTGTCGTTTACAATTGCGAGTTTTTGGTACAAGTTGATATTCACTTGTTTTACCAAGTTATAGCGATTTGACTATAATCGTTGTAGAAAAAAAAATGCTTTACAATTGATTTCACCGAGTGAACAGGGTCATTCTAGTCAAGCTAGCAAAGCATTACATTAATACATTACATTACATTTTTACATTTTAATTGTTTATGATTTTGACATTTTTATTATTAATCATTTTGACATTATTACCAAAAAAAATTCCAACTAAAATTATGTTCGTACTAACACTAATGTTTAAGATGTGATGTGTAGATGTGATGTATTACTAACAAAGTGGATTTTATTATCTGTTTAATATTAATGATTTGATTAATTGACTGATTGATTAAATCATCATCTGCCTAGCCTTTTCCCAACTATGTTAGGGTCGGCTTTCAGTCTAACCGGATGCAGCTGAATACTGGTATTTTACATGGAGCGACGGCCTATCTGATCTCCACAACCCAGTTAGTACTAGGTAATACGATACTCCTTGGTAAGACTGGTTGTCAGACTTTTGGGCCAATGACTACCTATAACGACTGTCAAAGAACTACAAATGACAGCCGGGACCAACGGCTTAACGTGCTTTCCGAGGCACGGAGGAAACTCGGTATGTAATAGGTGGTCACCCATCCACAGACCAACCTAGGCAAGCACGGCTTAACCTAAAGATCGACCCGAGCGGCTGTTATTATTTAGCCACGAACGCCTCGATTGATTGATTAATTGACATTTGATTAATTGACTTAGTTGATTGATTGATTAAATCAAAGAGAGAAAAAACACAGAGGAGAAAGAGAGGAAGAGGGAGAGGTAGAATTGTTTGTTTGTTTACTTGTAAGAGGTAATCTCTGGATCGAATCCTATCGCAAAAATTCCGGCTAGACTGAATTAAAGCTCAGCGCTAAATTGATAATGAAGCAGCAACGATAGCCTAGTGGTGTGACCGTCTCGGACTGCCAAGTCATAGGTCTCAAGTTCGACCCCAAGGTACGCACTCCTGATTTTTCGGATTCATGTGCGTATTGTATAATTATTATCACTTGCTTCGGTGAAGGAAAATATCGTGAGGAAACCAGCATGCTTGCGAGATATTCCTCGACGGTATGTAAAGCCAAGTCAGAGGCCCATGGGCGGCATAAGAACTGACACAAGGTTAAGCACTTACCACACGATAAGGAAAGCGCCACTTATTACTGTGGGACATGTTTTATAGTCTATCTAGATGATATCATAATTAAGAGGTATAATAGCTAGTGGAAAAAAAACTTTTTCTGAAACTATGACCTATTTACAAGAAATGAAATAGTTCCATCACCCAATTTGACAAGTAATCTAGAAGACTGATCTATTAGAAGCCCTTCAAATTGAGACGTCCTCGGTAATTGGTTTTCGATCATAGGATGTCGGGAGCTGGCTTTGCTTGAACTACGTACTAATAATTATTATACAGTGTAGGATATTTTGGTCGTGAATATTTTACTATTTAATGGAAGGAAACTGTATATATTTGAATTTTAGAGTATATATTAATAGGAACCACCTTCTGTACTACAAAGTGTGTTAAGATTAAAAGCGAAACTCTTAATGAACACTTTTTAAACGATAATAGTTTTAGCTATGCTTAATGTATAACAAAATGATAAATGTTTTTTTTTAATTATTATTATTTTGCTTTTTATCCTATGTAGTTTCCGCGTATGGTTTAACGTTTCTCTGACATTCTTTATAATATAGATAATGTACCTTAGAAAAACCCCCCTTTCCTCCTTTATATATTATTAAAGTTTGTTTATTCATTAAGTAAAGTAAACTAACTATATAAATTATTAATTAAAAACTATTAAATAACTTATAATAAATAAACTCACAACAAACTATAAAAAAGCTTCAAAAAACTCTTCCTCAACGCTGTCAGCTGGTAATGTGCCCAAGAGACTGGCGGCGTTGCCACGTTGTATGGCAACATTTAGCCTCTGGCCGAAGTAAAAGCCAGCCCTTGGGTCACGGGAAGCGTCAAATAGGCGTTTAGAAATTTCCTTAATCTGGTTATAAGCCCTCGGACCCCACGACCCCAGAGTTTCAACTCCAAACGGCTCGAAAATATAGTTACCACAAACGTTTCTATTTATTAATCAAGCAGTACGATGTATATGAAATATTAAACTAACCAGACAAAACCGCAGGATAGACTTAACGCATGCGTAGAGGTATGTAATTATGTATTCCACGTATTGGCGTAACAGAATGTATCAGCTGTTTCTTATCCGAGACGCCATTTTGTAAAAGTCAGCTGATTTATACGGATAAAGTAATCAGTGCAAGAGGATTTGAGGTGAGTTTCATTGTCTTTTCAGCGTTCTCCTGGTCTTATACCAATTTATTTGGGGTCTGCTCAGGACGTCTTTTTATTCTTCTTTATTAGTAGTTATCTCAGTTGTAATTTTTTTTCTAGTCATAGTATATTTCACATAGTCTATTCATTGCATTTTCGTACGCTGATTCAGCGAAAAATACTTGATCAATTTAAATGAAAAAAGATTAATTTTTGATTAAATCTCAAAAAAAAAATTTGTATTATGCACCTAGGCGTTTTAATATTCAACGACCCTATTTAATGTTTCTGCCTACTGGAGACGAGAAGAAGTTTGATATAATGGAGCTAACGGAATAAAATAGAACGCTAACCAACTATTTCATATTCTTGTACGTCTAATATTGTGGACTAAAACTTCAGCGTATTAAAGAATTCAGGTTACCTGAAACCCAATACTTTCCAAACTACGACCACAAGAACAACTAAACATCATTTGCCTAACCTTTTCCGTACTTATTAGAGTTGAGCTTCCAACTACAAGAATGCAGTTTAATCTTACTGACGGCATTAGGTAAACACAAAACTAATGTGCCATGTATGAGAGATTAATTCGTCAGCAGGTTGGTAGTTTGATTAAGCACTCGGAGCGTACCGGACATTCATCTAAAATATATTTACACTCGTGTGGCCTGGCTGTTTCTAAAATGCACTGAATACAACACAATACAGTGCGAAAATAAATCTTATAAGTAAAAAAATATTGTGCATATTCCTACAAGCGTGGAATGACTGCTACCTCTAAAACCCAGTTACCCAGTGATAATACGATATCCAAGAACCAACTGGTAAAAATCAAAGCTGAATTTTCCAATGGCCCGAGAAATACCACAAAGAGCACTTGAACACCTACTCATAAAAACTATTTTCCCGAACGTGTATAGTTTTCTGAACTACACAATATATCGCTAGTATTGGAAAATGTGCCTGACAAAGTTTTGGTACGACTTTTAGTTATAACATTTTATTGGCTTTCCCGCATACCAAGTTACCGAAAACTTTGTTTTCTGGAATCCCGCCAACAATTGTCGTGATGGACGGTTTTTGGAAGAATTCTAAGCTGGATTGGAAATATTTTTGCTGCAAGTATGATAGAACATTTTGGATAAAAGTTGTTGACATGGAGACTTAAGTTTTGAAGTTATGTCAAAAGACAGTGATATTTTATTATTTTTCAGGAATTTCTTGGCAGCAGCCGGGAGATTTTTGCCCGGTCGATGGCAGTGATAAATGATACCTATTTATTTTTATTTATTTATTTAAACTTCATGTACAAGAGTGGTACATAGGCGTACTTAATGCCACAAGGCATTCTCTACCAGTCAACCTTTGGGTCAAATAAGACATCATTGTGATATAGTACAAAAAAATAAAACAAGAAAAATACCATTTTGTTAACATAAATTGATATATATAAATAGGTACATACTAATACACATATATACAGTAAGATGAAATAAACTTATATATATTATAATAATATATACAAATAGTCCAAAATACGAGATGATTCTTTTACACGTCACAATAAATTATATTTTTTAAAACGGTTACTCCGAGAAGAAGCTTATGTTGGTGGATGGAGAGGGAGATGAAGGCCAAAGAAAAGATGGATGGATTGTGTGAGGAATTATATGAAAGAGACAGGAGAATGATGCCGTAATGTCTGACAGGAACAATGGTAGAAGAAAACGTGTTGCGCCGACCCCAAGTAGAGTGGGTCAATGGCAGGAAGATGATGATGACTCCAAGAAGAAGCACAAAAATCAGAGATTATTAAAAGACTCAATAAGTTTAGGTACTATTATAATCCACTATTACAAGGGATTCAAACACAAAAAAAAAGTCTTTCCAAAATTAGGTGTACTATAGACACACGTCTGCCTAACTCTTGCGGTTTTATAGGCATGAAGTTATATTTATGTTATTTTTGAAACAGTAAATTGGGCATTTATTTAATTTAGCAAATTTTATATAACAAAAAAAAATATTGTATTCATTTTATTTTATTTTGTGTACAACTTAGTACTGTATCATGTGTATTTGTCTCTCATTATTTGATTTCCTACTAACATTATTTTTAAGTGAACTTATTTACTAAATTATGTATCATTGTGTCTGATGCAAATAAATAAAATATAATCAAATAATGGGAATATCTTAAATATGTGCGAAATACATTATTACATATCATAATTGTTTTCCAATTAATTGCCACCAACACACGTTAAAGCAATCAAGAGTTTTTTCAACGAGTATTCAAAATGAAATATTACTTAATCACTTAGCAAAAGTGAAGCTCGTTTAAAGCGTGACAATTCACAGTAAATTGCATTTTAACTGCAAAAGTCATAAGACGCCATTTTTTTTTCAACATTGCGTGACAATGTTATTAATGATTTAAATTATTTGTTTTTGTTACCGAAGGTTGGCCACCTCTGGCGTGTGGACTAAAGACAGACGTTAATGCTGTTTAATTTTTTGGCGAAATTTGTTTAGGAAGTCGGTGGAACTTGCGTCCAAATGTTAGATAATCTATTAGACTACGGTTTAAAGGCGTTTTGAAAGGACTTTACAGTCTTAAAAATAGAGTTTAGAGTCGTTTAATGAAAAATTATTTTTGGCAACACTCGTTGCCAAGAGCAAGGTTCGAGTTTCGATTTTGGAAACTATAGTTGCCAGAAGCAATTGAGTATTGTTGTGAGTTATTGTGTATTGACAATTGATGACCCATGTGGGTTATCTCATATCACATCATTATCTCATGTGAAAATCTGACTCTCCAGACTGTGAGATGTGTGACAAGATAGAGGATGCACAGCATGATTGTGTTGGTGGAATGTGTCCGATTTACTAATATGAGAAACGCTGTTATCAACGCCTTGTAATGAAATTGTCGGTAATGGATGTTAGTGTGTTCCATGCCATTAGCTAAGCCTACCTCTGAAATAGCTAAAACATTATTTACCTTTTTATCACTCCCATACTTCTCTCATCATCATCATCATCATCATTTCAGCCAAAAGACGTCCACTGCTGGACATAGGCCTCCCCCAAGTGTCGCCACATTGACCAGTCCCGTGCGACTCGCATCCAGCGGATCCCTGCAACCTTCACCAGGTCATCGGTCCACCTAGAACCCCCACCCCCACCCACACAACCCCACCCCCCCACCTATACACTTCTCTATTACTCTTCATTTCATCAGACCTCCTTTCGTGCCATATCATCCTTCACACAGTCCATCCATCGTTTCTTTGGTCTTCCTCTACTCTTATACCCACCCACAGTCATACTCAATACTCAATACTGTCCTCTCGACATTTTCCTCGTTTATGTTAAGAAAATGCTCGAATAAATTACAATTGCTCTTTGATCCAATAATACCTATTAAAGTGTAATTTCGAAGTAGAACGCAACCGCAAACGGCAGCCATCCATCGCTATGACAGAATGCAAGTTACTACAAGTATTTTACGTAGAATAACTACATATCTGACGTCCACAACCCAGTTAGTACTGGGTACCATGATGCCCTTTGGCAAAACTGGCTGTCGGTGTAAATACACACTACAAGTCTAATATTTCACACTAGATACTCACTCACAACACCACAACTTCTGCAAGATTTTTTTTTGTTGTTATTACTTCTTGTTATGTTTTTGTTATTCATATTGTTTAACTTAAGTGGCAGTGGGCAGGGCACATTGCTCGCAGAACGGATGGCCGATGGGGCCGAAAAAAGTTCTGGAGTGGCGACCGCGAACCGGAAGACGTTGCGTTGGAAGGCCTCCCACTAGGTGGACCGATGTCCTGGTGAAGGTTGCAGGGATCCGTTGGATGCGAGTCGCACGGGACCAGTCAATGTGGCGACACTTGGGGGAGGCTTATGTCCAGCAGTGGACGTCTTTTGGCTGAAATGATGATGATGATGATTGTTTAACTTCTTCTCGCCCATGGAATCAGCAGAATCAGCTAATTCTAGCCTGGAAGGGGCCTGGTGACCTGTAACACAGGTTTTTCCTAAAAACCTACATCAGGCACCAGTCTCTCACAAAGGTTGAATACAGCTGAGACTTTTTTGTGCACATTAACTTTAAGTCAGCTTTGTGAAGAGAGAATAAATAATATTACACTTTTCCTTTTTTCTTTCTTTCTATTTTCTTAAGCACCTACTTAATATTAAAAATCTAAATGCAAACACCTGTAGCGAAGCCTTCGATAGGAAAAAGATAGCAATCAATTCGAGAGCATTAAGTTTTCCTCTCTTCAATAATCACTTATTCCAAGATTCTAAAATCTTTGACCTTTTTAATAAAACATCTTATTCACAAATTAAGTTAAAATGTTCATTATCTCTGATGGATGACAAAATAATGTGTCAGTCTTCGTTCTCCCTAATAATGTTGCGTTAGACGACATTTTCGATATCATCAGTCAGCCCTTTGTGACATTGTGAGTAAGGACTCATTTAATACGAGTATCTCTACTTATGAGGATTTTACAAAAAAAGACGCGAAGTTGCAAGGTTTCCTTGTTGAATTTTCGTTCGTTGCTTGACATTGACAATGGGAAATTATTAATCGGGCAAATAAAAATTTAATTGGCGACCAATATACTGAATGGGCGACTATTGTACCAAGTAAGTAACTATTTATCCGGTCATTGCGGCAAGGAGAATATAGGAAGCAAGAGCGAGCGAAGACTGAGAGAGACTTGTGGCACTCCGACTCGGACAGGTTAGGTTCGAAGGGGATGGCGGGGTATAGTGAGCGAGCGAAGTGAGCGAACTAAGACCCCGGAATCCCCTTCGTGTTAGGTTATTTTAAATCCTGCAAACTGAAATAGGAGCCCCACGCAGCGGGGCCTAATTCTTCATCAAATTTATTTATTTTGCATCAAATATGGTACATGATGGTCTTATAAATAAAAAGGTTTCACATATTTCGCTGACTTCCTTCAGCATGCAAACTTAAAATGAAAATACCTAACACATTGTACTCGTAGTTTAGGTACCTAGGTCAAAATTTAAAAAAGCATTTAAGAACATTAAATTAATATTATCTTTGACAATAATATTATTTCAGAATTAAAAATACTCGTGTGTAGGGTAATTTAAGAAATTAGAAAAAAAAACACAGACAGAAGGCTAGATAACATCAATAATGTAGGAACATATACTAAACTCGGTATGTAATGCCTCACCTATCCACAGACCAACCCAGGCAAGCGTGGCTTAACCTGAAGTCTGACCCGAGTGGCTGTTATTATTTAACCACGAGCTCCTCAATAGTGAGAACGCTTTCTGGGCTCTGTCTACAGGGTGTAAGGGACAGCCCTCCACAAAATGATGGGGTGAATTTAGTATATCATTCTAAGATGACGGGTACAAGAAATTATTTCAGGAATGTTATGGGAATCCAATAAATTTCATTTGTTTTATTTCCTCATACGCAATGAGGAAAGGTAGCATAGCCTTTTCCCAACTATATTGGGGTCGGTTTGTAACGCAATGTATCGTTACCGTGGCAAAACGCACATAGTGAACGGCAAGCGCGACGACGAGTTCGATGACCTCTGTAGCTAGGCAGGAAATGAACAGCTGATTTCACGCGTCGTTCGTTAGAGTATTTCAACATCCATTGTTCGATTTTTTAATTTAGCCGTATTATTTACATAAATGGAGTGCTGCGTACAGGGAATGTAATTTTACATTATAATAAAGGAATAGTAACAGAAAAAAAAGAATAAAAATTCCGGTGCAATATGATTCAAAATAAGGAGCTGAATGCATGTCAGTTTGAGGAGGGCTGCCCCATACACCCTGTATATCTTAATAGTGAGAAAGTTATTGCGCAAATAGACCTCAAAATTGGAAATCCAAAGACCCCTTAACTAAAAATAGCATCTCCCAACATTTTCCATCGCTCATGTATATTCTGTATACATAATAGATAGATAATCACGATACTGGTATTCAGTTGCGTGTGCGACTGTCGTGACGTACTTTCCACGCGAGACATTTGCGAGATCATTGCAGCTCGAAAGTATTTTTTTTAGAGTTCCTTGTTGGTTTTGGTTCGATGGTTTAGTGGTTCAAGGTTAGTTGTAAAGGAAAGATAGTGGAGTTTCTTATAATCACTGACTTCGTGTGGTAAAATGTTAAGAGTGAGCGCTCATTTTGGCCGTAGCGCAATGGAACATCTTCCGTATTTTGTAAGAACCATCAATTTTCTTTTTCTTCAAGATTTTCAGCAGGATCGACAAATCTTTTCTTTATGTCAATCTCTTATATTTCAGACTATATTTCCGTCAGCGTTATTTCCGATGAATGCAATTTTGTCTAGCTCTAAAAACTCACGTTGGCACTTTCACCGATCAGGGAAATGTGGCATCCGCCTGGAAGTCCTTGAACCGTCTCCGGACTCAAGTAGGAAGATGTAACTCCAACCTCGTTAAGTAGGGTTACCTCAATGACACAGCAGCGGGGTATGGTTGTGGAACTGTGTCGCAAACTATGCTCCACCTCCTATCCTGTCCTCTCAGCTCAAAAACATGCAGCCGAAGTGACCTTTGCGCTGCCACCGACGACGCGGTGGAAGTAGCGATGTTTTGGGCTAACAAAATATAAAATTTGTTGTGCCAGCGATACGTAGAAGAAGATCTGATGCTATATTATGGGTACAATGCAGTAACATGCCCTGCATGATCATTTCTATTCCTTTGCAGAACTATATTTCTAACTTAACTTACACTGTCACTTACGAGATATCTTCCCGCGGGAGTCATCCCGCGATCATGGCGTTTGCAACAGCGTCGAAATATCGGGAGCTCAGAATAATTGCTAATCACGGAAGATATCCCGTAAGTGACAGAGTATGTTTATTTTTAATCCGTAAAAGCTTAATAAAACAGTGTTTATATTTCTAATAACATTTTCAAAGTAACACGCAAAAGTTAATTGTCTTCTACGAAAAGAAGCAACCACTTTCTCTGATTAGATACCTTGAACTTGACTTGATAATCTCAAAAAGATTCAATTAGTTCTCGAGGTCAGATTTCCTATAAAAAGACGAAAATCCATTTTAGCTAAGGATTACACTGAAACTTTAGTACGACAATACAATATCTTTGAACGTCTCCTGAAAGTTGATTCGGTGTCAGTGACCTCTGAAACTTCAGTTAAATAACTTTTAATGGAACAAAATCTCCAGCTGTTACGTTAGGTGCTTTCTTTTTAATATTCTATCTTATATCTTTGGGACGACTTTTTCAGCCTGGAATTGGATCAATATTTGAGTCGTCTTATCGTTGACCTTTTTAGGATGTCTGAAAAGAGGTTTTAAGTACCTACTACAAACGAATATTGAATTTTCGATTTTTAGAACTTTATCCACCACGGTTTTTCTCTGCGCTATCCAAGATTGACTGGTAAAAAGGTTATGGCATTAGGTCCACGACAGTACATTACATTTACGTGCTAAAAGCATTAACCCCTTTTCTTTTATTTCGGATGGGAAATCATCAAATGATCCCCCCCACTCTGGGCGGAGCGGAAGGGAGTGTCAGACTTGTACTGACTAAAACCCATCCATGTTCCTTCATGCCCTTTGTGTTCCAGGGCCACGGTATCTCTTTCGAACAGTCCCGCAGCCAGCATTAACCCCTGACATTAACATTAATACCTGATCAAATTACTTTTTAGGTATTATATACATACATACACTTTATATAATTTTTTAGGTGTCTCTCTGTGCCTGATAATAAGTAAGACTTTCAACTTAGTTGCAACAGAGGACAGCACCACTGAAAAACATCACCACATGCTGTGAACAACTGTACGTATATTCTGATCAATGAAAATCTTCCATCAGCATAATTCATATCAGATCTTCTCGGCATCTGTAGGTCTCTCTTTGCCTACAAAATAAAGCCGCGCAAAATCGCATAAAAAAGACTTCTCTTACAGGAAAAAAAAACAAAAAAGTACTTCATATTTCCAGTAAAAATAACTAAAGAGAAAAGCAACGGAACCCACTCACGATCAAATCGTTCTTGGTCAGTTTTTCACACGATTTTCCCCGATGTAATGTCGAGTTAATTATTCATGCTGTCGGTAGAGGACTCTCATTCTTTTTCAACAATCCTATGTTTATTTATGGATATCATAATTGGATTCCGATGAATTGGCCAATTGACAGACACGTTACAAAGAAAGGGGTATTAATTATAACATAATATTTATCATGGGAAGAGCTCGTGGCTAAATAATAACAGCCGCACAGTATCAATCTTCAGGTTAAGCCGCGCTTGCCTAGGTTAGTCTGTGGATGGCTGACCGCCCCTCCTACCGAGTTATCTCCTTGTCTAGGAAAGCACGTTCAGCCGTTGGTCCTGGCTGTCATTTGTAGATCTTTGACAGTCGTTACAGGCAGTCAGTGGCCTGAAAGTCAAACAACCAGTCTTACCAAGGGGTATCGTTATACCCAGTACTAACTGGGTAGTAGAGGTTAGATAGGCAGTCGCACCATGGAAATTACTGGTATTCAGCTGCATCCAGTTAGACTGGAAGCCAATCCCAAATTATTTGGGAAAAGGATAGGCAGATGATGATAATATTTATAATGACGCCTCTTTGCCTATGGCGTGTAAATGTATCTGACCTATAAAGGTAAGTAGTTAAGTAACATTTTACAAATCTTTTGCTATATAACACGTCTAATTTAAACAACATTGCTAATCTCTCTATTGAATCATGTCAAATAACCATGTTTTATAACATGTTATGTTATTAATATGGACAAACCCTAATACACCCATATTTCGCCAGATAATTTTATGCTTAATTGCTCCTATTCAAAAGAGTAATGGCTAAAATCCATATTCCGCTCTGTTACTGAGACATTTCTAATGTAGAAATCGAATAATACCAATTAGTATTGAATATGGACTGTTCATTTGACTGAGAGCGATAACTCAGTGGAAACGCTAGCGAAATACTTGTATGTTGTATGTTTGACAGTTCCCAGACAGACTTTGTTATAATTAAATTATTTCATCGCCACTGCTCTCGAAACGGTGAGGCTGCTCTCAAAATCTCGTGGCTACAAAAGTGATGAATATAAATGTTAAAATTATATTTTTAAAACGGTTACTCCGAGAAGAAGCTAATGTCGATGGATGGAGAGGGAGAGGAAGACCAAGGAAACGATGGATGGATTATGTGAGGAGGTGTAAATGATTGCGTGACGGTTCACAGGGAGCATAATCAGCCTATAATGTTCCCACTGCTGGGACACACGGCCTCCTCTCTATGAGAGGGAATGGGCTATAATCCACCACGCACGCCCAGTGCGGATTGGATGTCACATGTCTTCGAATTTTTGGTTCTAGGACATGCCGGTTTCCTCAAGATGTTTTCCTTCACCGTTTTTGAGAGCAGTGGTGATGAAATAAATTACACAAAGTAATGCGCCTGTTCGTAAGTCGGGGCCGCCACCACTGGACCACCTCTGATCTCTCTGACAAGGAGAATGGGAGAAAAAAACGTGTTACGCTGACCCCAAGTAAACATGGGTCAGGTAGAATATGATGCTCTTAAAATGATGAGCGAAAATAATAGAATAATAAAGGGTGTAAATAGATCCTTAACATAACCGAAAGGCACTTGTTTTCCCCGTCTTTGCGATCATTTTTTTGTTCTATACCATACCTGGGAACCTTCTAGTTACGGAGATATTGGAGGTCGTTTTTTTTAAATACAAATTTTTAATATAAGATTTTTACTTTACACATCTCCATGACCCCCGTACTTTTCAATCCATCCATCAGCACAATGCTTTGAGTGCTTTCCATCGAGTCCTACCGTAAAGCATGATTTTTCAACCAAAAAATAAAGGCGATTCCCAGCAACAATTTTTGCGTAAAGTTACTTAGTTTGATGTACAGAATGCTTGGTTGACAGCTATGTGAAGGGTCTGTTTACACCCTGTATATATTTTTTTAAATTGGCGAAGTGCGAGTCACGGGTAACTCTCTGTCGCATCGGTTTACATAAATACAGATTATATATAACACCGATGACATTTCGATCGACGTGATGTAAAAAGATTGGATCGTGGCCAAAACGTTTCTAAGATTGAGAAAATAATGACAGCATTCTGACAGTGAACAAATGTTTTGAACTGTGGTGACCTTTTGTAAGTGGCAATGTTTTACGACGTCCAGTGCTCCCTGGTTTGCGGTCATTCGTTTTAGAACAGTGTGTTTCTACATAATATCATACTATCAAGCATGTAATTCTCGGAGGGTTAGGCAAATGTGGTAATAGTACACCCAGATTTCGCCAGTTATGTTTAAGTCCCATGTAATAGGGGGTGAGCCTATTGCCAATAACCGGGCAAAATCCAGACGCCGTGGCTGCTACTGAGAAATTCTTTATGGAAAAACCCAATAATACTTTGCCCGATCTGGGAATCGAACCCAGGACCTGATGCTGATGATGCTGTAGAAGTCGCGTTTGCGACCACTAGACCTACGGGGCAGTCTTTTTCAAGTTACTATAACATTAAATTTTGTCGCGAAAAAACGATTGTAACTTTCAGAAAACACCTATTCCGTAACAATCACTTAGACATTTGGGATAGGCACTAACTGGGATGTGGAGGTCAGATCGGCAGTCGCTCCAATATACTGGTATTCAGCTGCAACCGGTAAGACTGGAAGCCGATCCCAACATGGTGGGGAGAAGGCTAGGCAGACGATGACATTTGAAATAGGCACTTTTATACTTTTGAATCATTTTGCATACAGACTGTCTCTTTGGTTAAGTGCCATTGAGTTTTCCAACTGGAATTTTTCAATAGTAGTTTGGAGCTTGGATTTGTGTGTTCCAATAAAAAAAAAATGTTAGTAAGTATGGAAATTTCACATTTCACGAAATCGTCCATACAAATCGGCAATTTCACAATTTAACCCCTAATTTTATTACGCTCAAAGAAAATTCACACATATTATACAATATCATCGAAGATACATCACGCCTTCCTCACCAACGCCTGCACGAAGTGGTTCATCATCGTTCATCAATAAAAATTTTCCAATAACAACTGCAGAATGCCTTTAGGACTCGACCGCGGTGTCTCTAATAGCGACGCCATTTTCTTTCCCACCCTTGCGTGGAAATGTCGTCAATATTGAAGTGTTTATGACATAATTGAATTGGAACGTGTGATTATTTTAACTGGATGTTCGCCGTTCAATATAATTGATTGAAAACGCTCGATAAGTGCTCACTTAGCAGGATTTTGCTCGAGTTTTGATAGGTGTGAATAAAAAGCCACTATATGCGTGACGGTCATTACGTGTTTGGTCTCTTTACAAAAAGTCATAAATACTGTCAGTGGTCAATTTAGAATTGTTTTTAATGGATTATTTCTAGGGTTCCGTGTTTCAGTCAGTAAAAACGCAACACTTATAGGATCATTTTGTTGTCGGTCTTTTCTCAGGAACGCGTGGAGGTTTTAAGCTGAAATTAATATCAAATACTTCTGCCACCGCTTTTTTTTTTCTTTTTTAGCGTGGTAAAATCATCAAATGAGTCCTCCCACCCAGGGCAGAGCGGGAGGGACTGTCAGACTTGTGCTGACTAAAATCCACGGTGTCCTTCAATAGCCCTTTATGTTCCAGGGTCACGGTAATTCTATAAGTCCCGCGACCCCGGCAGGCTTTGGCCCTCTAGAGACGACGATAATGACGGGGCCCCCACCCCGTCATTATGATGACACTCTTTGAGGCGCGCGTGGAACACAACGCGCCGTCGACCCGGGCATCGTCCATGGTCGGACAGCGAGTCGCCCATTACTCGCCGCCCGCATGCCCCTCGCCGCCCGCATGCCTAAGTCTGCCACCCCTTAGAGCAGTGAAGAAATCAAATCAAAAATCTTATAAGTCAACGCGATCAAAAGATATGACCGTTTATGTCGCAAATTTTGCGATTTCGCAAAGGAATCAAAACCTATTGGGCACTTCCCGTTGACCTAGAATCATGAAATTTGGCAAGAAGCAACGTCTTGCAGCACTCAAAACCGTAACTATGTAGTTTTATAACAAAACACCTAAAAGTTTGTACTGAACCCTCGGTGCGCGAGTCCAACTCGCACTTGGCCGGTTTTCTAAATACAAATACATGTTACGCTCCACTGTCATTCTGTCCCCAGTTAATTCTGGTAGGCTTATCGAAACAAAAATAAAACTTATTTTAACATTACGTTAAAGTAGATCTTTTTAGCACTGAACAATAGAACGATCATAGGATCGTTATTTTTTTCTGGCATCGGAAAGCTCATACTTCGGTCTTAGACCTTTTTATAAGCCCCAGATGCCTGACCCCCGCTAAACTATCACAAAATTAAATATCACGGTCGTAGATAGACAAAACATAGTTTAAGGAAGAACTCAAATCGGTTTTCAAGCTTGGTTTTTTGTACTTAGGATTGTATAAAACTGATTATAAGTAGTATACATAGATAGCATAACATTACGACTATAATCCCCAAAGGGTGGGTTAGACAGAGGTGTTCGACTCGCTGTCCGACCATGGACCATGCCCGGGTCGACGGTGCGTTGTGTTCCACGCGCGCCTCAAAGAGTGTCAGCATATCATGGCGGGGCCCCCCTAGAGGGCCAAAGCCTGCCGGGGTCGCGGGACTCATAGAATTACCGTGACCCTGGAACATAAAGGGCTATTGAAGGACACCGTGGATTTTAGTCAGTACAAGTCTGACAGTCCCTCCCGCTCTGCCCTGGGTGGGAGGACTCATTTGATGATATTAGCAGGATAAAAAAAAAAAAAAAAAGGTTTAGACAGAGGTGTACCTAATATTAGTAAACCTGCATTTCGCCACTTATGTTTAATTCGCATGTTATAGGGGGTGAGCCTATTGCCATCAACCGGACTCAAAATCCAGACTCCGTGGCTGCTACTGAGAAATTCCTGACGAAAACCCAATAACATTGCCTGACTTGGGAATCGAACCCAAGACCTCATGCTCAGCAGTCGCGCTTGCAACCACTACAACACACAGTTATAAGTAGTATTTTTAACATAAATGTAGATGCGTCTTCTTGTCCGCTAATGATAACAATTACTCCTATTCCGTCAAAAATCCGTTTACTAAACACCGCCAAAGAAATCGATACCCCGTATTAAGATAGACAAAAAAAATCTACTTAGGATTCGGAATCACCTCACATTGTCAAAATTGCTCACCATTTACCTACAATGAAAATAAGTAGCCTCATCAGAAATCCGAGTACACGTGTAATGGCCGTTAAAACAAAGGAACACGCAATAGTAGACTATTACTGTGGGTAGCTCAGTGACAATAGAAGCCGCACAATGTACGCATTGAAAGCTTTTACACTCTCTACCTGTGAGCTGATATACGGGTGCAATGGTTGGGAAACTTTTTTATTAAAAGGAGATTTTCACTTTTCTTAGCTAACCCTTAATTGGTCGCGTGGGGTGTTACACACCCCACCGCATCCTTAAAGGTTTAGAACTTTTTAAATTCTGAATTTTTAGCGCTGAATTTCACGTTAGTTTCATAAAAACACGTGTCCTTTATGATCAAGTATCGAGCATAATCGTTATTTCGTATTTGATTTATATGATCGGGGTCTCACGGACCCCACGTGACCGTTTACGTTACTTTTTAGGCGCGACCAATTAAGGGTAAAATTACTGTAGGAAAGAGAGAGGGGAGGGGAGGGGTTGAGTGTACATAATATTGTGATGTAGAAATTGAAAAATCACTAAAACTACATTTCGAATCGAAATCGGTCTATCATAATGATAGTCTACTGATAGCCATAGACCTTTTTTTTTCTCGCTGTGGAAATCCTCAATGGATGTCCTCCGCCCTGGGGAGAGTCTGACTCGCCGGAGGGGTCTGTCAGACTTATACTTATTAAAACCACAACCGCTTGACCTGCGGGCCTCGTCTCGGGGCGGAGTGAGGTGTACAACTCCCTCCGTTACGTCTAAGAGAGGCGCGTGTAGAACACTACGCGCCGCCTTTTCCAATCCAGTGCGGTTGGGGCTCACGGATTCCATAGCCATGGGCCTGTCCAAAGTTGCTTCTTCATCTTCCGTAGGTATACAGTCTGCCGCAGTCACCGATAGTCAGTCCATCTAGCTGGGGGACGTCCCACGCTACGCTTGCCCACACGCAGTATTTGTTTGCTCCATCGGTTATCGGTACTTTGACAAATATTGTACATCCACTCCAATTTCAGGGTGTTTCTTTTTAGCTATGTCAATAACACCAGTTCTTTTATGGAGAACTAGCGACCCGCCTCGGTTTCGCACAGGTTTTATGTGTATACATATAAACCTTCCTCTTGAATCATTCTACATATTGCTGAAAACTGCATTAAAATCCGTTGCGTAGTTTAAAAGATCTAAGCGTACAAAAAGCGGGAGCGACTTTGTTATATACTATGTAAAGATTTCATTTCTGATCTTATCCTTCAAAGAAACTCCAAATAATTAGCCGCTCCATAGTGAGCTGAGAGACCTTGAATTTGTGAACTAGGGAAACCGTCAGTCCACGTTTTGTAATTTTAAACTTACTATATTTTTTCCATCGGATATCGTCCATTGCAAATGTTGCGTCCATAGATGTTCCACAAACGAAGAGCCCGTATGTAGCAAACAATCCCCATTCAAATAAGAAACAACATTTTAAGGAATTTGCAATCACAGTTTCAAAGTTATAATATCCTCCATAGAATCTAGAATCTAAAGGCACAAACGATTCCATCTGGGGTCTAGATGGAACTCGAGCACTTTGTGTCTTTGTAATTGTAAGAACAGTGTGGTGGGTGATAGATCAGCGCCTTCACGGAATATAAACCGTACTACACACTTATGTGGGTTAGCACATTCAATTCGGCTTTACTGGTTGAACATCAAAGCAGACCCGAAGTTTACTTTGGGCTTAGACTTACTTTCAACAGTTGCAACCTGCTTGTGCCGATTGCCAAACTCCCAAAATTGAATTTAGCAAGTTGCCATTGATTTGAGCGCCCACCTCGGTTAAAGTACAATTCTAAAAGCGACTTAAACTGCATAGACACGACTGGTTTCTAAGAAAACAGTAAGAGGCGGTAATTTTGCCGATTACGGAAGCTTTTTCATAAAGTTAGGTGTTTGTAAACCCAGGTAGAAAGTATACTACCTGTCTCCTTTCAAGCGTCTTGTAGAGGAGGTTGTTTTTGACGAGCTGAAGTGAAAGTCCAACTTACAGTTATGGATCATAATTTAAAATTATATGACTGAAATAATAACGATATAATAACAAACAGATGCAAGACTCGCGACGGTCGACAAAAGGGCTCGTACACATAAACACTGATAATTCTTTAATGCTTGTTTGTCTTTGCCGCGTCGTAGCACGATGCGACGTCGCGTCGTATCGTGTTTATGTGTACGGGCCCAAAGAGGAACGCTATGTGAAGCACCCGGGACCGAAGCTTGACGTTGACCGGATGGCTTACAAAAAATATACATACGACGCCACGTAATCTAAGATGCGTTGACACTGCACATTACGTGACGCCACAGGTGCATAGAAACCATTTACGACCAGCAATCGTATTCCCGAAAACATTTACTATTTATTCGAATTTTCCGCTCGGAATTCTCAGTGAATGTCCACCTGAGCAAGTGTGTAGCGCGCCATACTAGACTTGAGGAGAGCTATGTGGGACTTTACCAATGAATGCACCAAAGGATACATTTCTACGTCGAGGATGTGAATGGGAACGGAAACTCGGTATGGGAATCTCTGTGTTACAATATTTTCACGGGTTTATGAGCACAATAAGAAACTATTGGTACCGATAGGTACTACTGCAGTCAGGTAAGCAGTCGGTCCATGTAAAATACTGGTATACAGCTGCATCCGGTTAGACTGGAAGCTGACCCCAACAAAGTTGGGAAAAGGCTAGGCAGATGATGATGGTACTACTGCAGTAGTAAACTATTTTTAAAGTACTAAATTAAGCAAAATGTTGACAATAGGTACCTATTCTTAAATTTTCTTAATTCTTTATTGCACACAAAAAATAAGAGATATACATAATTACAACATTTATAGCTTATATACAAAGGCGAGCCTAACCCAGAATTGGGTTTTCTAACAGCAAACCTTACTTGGATTGCGAGATTTTACAGAGGAGGGTATACTTATATGCATAAACAGGCGATTTTACAAACTTAATAATACATACCATAAAATATACGTAATGCATACAATATACAAAAAATTATCACGTTGACAGGAAATGTTCTCTTATCGTTTTCTTGAACACATCTAACGACCCCCGCCCCCCCTCCCCCTCTACCTATGTACTTACGTTTAGTCGAAATAAGGTTTTTTTTTTTTCTAGCCTGACCCACTCCTAGGCAAAGGCCTCCCTCCACTCTTTCAAAGTCTCTCGAACCCGCGCGTCCTCCTTCCAGCTCTGACGGAACCTGTTCATTGCTTTACTACACTAAAGGTAAAACAAAAATGCAAGCAACAATGCAATGCTGTCCTATTTGACCCAAAGCTTGACTGGTAGAGAATGCCTTGTGGCATTAAGTCCGCCTATGTACCACTCTTGTACATGAAGTTTATTAGCAGTTAGATAGTTTGAATTTAAGTAAAGTGGTAAAGCAATTGTAAAGGCGAATAAACAAAGAAACAAGAACAAGTTTGAAGTGGCACCTGCGCCTGACAAGGTTAGACATGCAAAACGTTACTGTAACACGACAAAAAGCAAAAGTGCCTGTAACTGTCCTACTTGAAAGAAACCCTTGATTTCACATTACATCCGCATTTTTCCCATGGGAGTAAGCTGAAACCATAGAATGCCACCTGCTACGATCCTTACATCATCAGCTTATACCTCGCCCACGTTCACACATCTGGTTATTTATTTATTTATTTAACATTTCAAGCACAAAAGTACATTGGCGGACTTAATGCCATAGGCAAACACGTACGTTGTTGCGAAAGATCTCATCATCTGCCTAGCCTTTTCCCAACTATGTTAGGGTCGACTTCCAGTCTAACCTGATGCAACTGAATACCAGTATTTTACATGGAGCGACTGCCTATCTGACCACAACCCAGTTAGTACTGGGTAATACGATACCTCTTGGTAAGACTGGTTGTCAGACTTTTTGGTCCACTGACTACCTGTAACGACTGTCAAAGATCTATAGGTGACAGCCGGGACCAACGCACAGTGGTTCCGCGCCTTAAGAGAGGCGGTCATAGGGTTTCGCGAAGGTAATGACTGTCGTTATCAATACTAATTATTATTATTATGCTTTTTTGTAATACTTTACGTTATAATAAAATGAAAATAAGCGAATTAATGTTAAAAAACTTTTTTATTCGAATAAATAATGCATATTAAAAAAAAATACAAGAAAAAAATTGCAACTTAATAACTAATAAACTTAAATATTTACATTTTATAGCAAAAATAAAGTAAATACCTAATTATTACCTAACTACAAACACAGAAATGACAAAAATATTTTATTTACATGTTAATAGTTACATAATAGGAGCGGTATCTAAAATAATATAAATCTCGTGTTTATTATATAACTATATACATTTTATTCTATACCGACAATAAATTCAACACCTGTAACAACGTAATATCCCGCCACCGCTCCAAACTTACTTCGTCCATGCCCGCTCGAGCGCCCCCGCACCCCGCTGCCGCGCGCCGCTCGCGTCGGCAGTCGGCCTACCAGGTTACGAGAGAGTGCCCACGCTCAACTGCGCGGCGCCGTATACCTAAACTTGTATACGCGAGCCCCATACCGCGTTGAGTATATATAAGATAGTCTGTATGTACATGTTGTGTGCCCCCTATTAAATACCATTGTTACCATCTCGTCGCTTCATTTACTGCCCGCAAACGCTACCGCCGTTAGAAATTGCGCCCAACTCGTGGCACGTGCTCCGACGACGCGAGCGCGAACTGAAACCACGCGACTGAGTTCTACCTACTGGATTGCCCTGCCGTTATTTATCGTCTTGGATCGCTGCCGAGCGTCATCGACGAGAAGATGCCGCCGAAAACACGCCGACACGCATCCAAGGATAACCACGATGTTTCCAGTAGTGACGAAGAAAACCACGCGGTAGCGAACCCCGCGAGTACGAGCACTGCGGTGACGCCTACACCGACAATGGGTGGTAACATGATCTCCATGTCCGAAGAACAACTCACGCGACTACTATCCAACGTGATGCGAAGCGTCATGACGCCGACGCCGAGCTCGTCAACCGGTGAATCAACAGGACCGACTCATCCCACTGCCACACACACTGGATCGCCGACGCTGACCCTGCATAGTAACTTCACCCGGTGCACGGCCCGCTACGACGGAGCCGCACGCGGCGCGGAAACCTTAGAAGCGTTCGTCGAGAGCGTGCTTATCTACAAAGAGTGCGCAAACGTGTCCGACGAACACGCTCTTCGAGGTTTGCCTATGTTGCTGACAGGAGAAGCCGCCGTGTGGTGGCAAGGCATCAAATCAACCGTGGAGACCTGGGACGACGCGATACGCCGACTTCGGTTCATGTACGGCGCCCCTCGCCCCGCCCACCGGATCTTTCGAGAAATCTTCGCACAAGAACAAAGTTATAGTGATAGTGTCGATTCGTATATATCGCGAGTGCGTGCTAATATGTCGCGAATACCATATAATGTACCGGAAATAATGCAACTAGATATTGTATACGGCCTTCTAAATCGTAGAATCCGCAAAAGAGTGTCACGCGATAGTGTAAGTAGTGTCGACTGTCTACTCGAGCGAGCAAGGTACGTAGAGGAGACGCTGGGCGAAGTAAGTCAATCTAAATCATTAATTCCACCCCGCGATAATAACTCGAGCCACCATCACGTAAATAACATTGAAAGTTCTACGAAATCTCGAAATGTAAACATTAACCCTCCGACTGCGAATGTTATTCAAAATAACCCTTCGCATGCCACACCCAACTCTAGTTCGAATAATTGTAGTGATGCGAATTCGAAACGTGTTAGACCACGCTGCGCTTTTTGTAAAAAGTTTGGTCATTCGGTAGATGGGTGTAGGAATAAATCGAAATCAAGTGATAACGCGCCATTGTCCTGTTACGGCTGCGGTCAACAAGGCGTAATACGCTCTAAGTGTCCGACGTGTAAAGGTACACCGTCTGCCGACAAGGTGAGTTTTCAAAGTGCCGTCACCCATGCATCCGACCTGTCGCACCCCACAGTAAAGATAGCAGTTGCGTCTTTATTAGGTGTCGCAGTGTTAGATACAGGTGCCACCGAGAGTCTTGCTAGCCCTGGATTATATAAAATCCTTCTCGACAGCGGTGCCACTTTCACGGAAACGCGCCGTAATCTCAGTCTCGCCGATGGAACGCAGCAGGTACGCGAATTGTTAGTATGTCACACAAACGTCACAATTCAGAGACGCGTAATCCCCACCAATTTCCTAGTGATACCAGAAGCTAATAATAGGACGCTTCTAGGACAGGACTTCATCGCTAGAGCAGGTATATTGTTGGACCTCCAACATAATTGTTGGTACTTTCGTGATTCCCCTGGGCAGAAGTTTACTTTTGTATTATCATACAGCCTCACATCCACCAGTGGCGAAGAGCTGACGCAAGTCGATTCCACCAGTGGCGAAGAGCTGATGCAGATCGAATCCACCAGTGGTGAAGAGCTGACTCAGATCGATTCCACCAGTGGCGAAGAGCTGATGCAAGCCGATTCCACCAGCCTGGCGCTGAGAGAGGATGAAGGAACTAAGCTGTCACCGGCCCAGAGGACACAGCTTAACCAGCTCATAGTAAGTAGAGCTGAGCGCTTCGCCACCGATGGACCCCCTACAACTTATGCCACTCATCGCATTCGGGTTGACGAGAAGCAGGAGCCGACCGCTTCACCACCCTATAGAATGTCGCAAGGTAAGAAACAGTTGTTAGACGGTGAGCTTGAGAAGCTGCTGCACGCAGATGTTATAGAGGAGTGCGAGTCGCCTTGGGCTGCCAACGTAGTCTTAGTAGCGAAGAAGGACGGCGGAGTTCGCCTATGTGTGGACTACCGGAAGTTGAACGCGGTGACAGAACCGGATCGTTACCCGCTCCCGCGCATGGAAGATGTACTTCATGCAGCGAAGACGACCAGCTACATGACCACGCTTGACCTCCACTCCGGTTACTTCCAGGTTTGTGTCGCAGAAGAAGATCGCGACAAAACTGCTTTTGTGACACCCTCCGGCACTTACAGGTTTAAGAGGATGCCGATGGGCCTACGTAACTCGGGTGCCACATTTCAACGGTTGATAGACCGATTCAAATCGAACTTGAATGTGCCCATAGGTCAGAAGGTAAATAATAGCTCCGATGTATGCTCAGGCCCTCAAGGAAGTAGGCCTGTGACCATTTTAGGCTATCTTGACGATTTGATAATCCTCTCACAGACCTACGAAGGTCACATCGAGGATCTTGTATCGGTTTTTGACCGGCTCGAACAGTTTAACCTGCGTGTCAATCGTAAGAAGAGCTGTTTCGCCCGAGACTCAGTCAAGTTCCTCGGTCACATCATCGTCCCTGGCGGCCTGCAAGTCGATCCAGGTAAGACCTCAGCCATTGCTGACATGCCCTCCCCAAAGAGCGTGAGGCAGTTAAAAGGGTTTTTAGCGACATCTAGTTGGTTTCGGCGCTTTGTGCCGAACTACGCCGCAATCGCCAAGCCTTTAACTGACCTTCTCAAGAAGAGCAGCACTTGGAGATGGCGTGATGAACAGCAGGTTGCTTTTGAGCGTATCAAAGAACTCCTGGTCACAGCGCCCATTCTACGCCAAGCCGACGAATGCAAGCCCTTCTCCCTCCGGACAGACAGCAGTGGCTACTGTCTTGGCGCAGTTTTGATGCAGGGGGAGGGCCCTGACGAAAGACCCATAGAATACGCCAGCCGTCTTTTAGAGCCGGCTGAGCGCAATTACACCACCACCGAACGGGAAGCCCTTGCCGTCGTATGGGCGGTTACAAAATTCAGGGGATACGTGGAAGGATCGAAAGTAGTTGTTAAGTCCGACCATCAGCCGCTACGTTGGCTGATGAGCCTGAAGTCTCCCACTGGTCGTCTAGCCAGATGGGCACTAACCCTCCAGGCTTATGACTTACAGATTGAGTACACTCCCGGAAAGGTGAACGTGATTGCCGATGCATTAAGCCGCCCAGCCTGTTGCGAAGAAAACCCAGGTGGTTGCGAGGTATGCTTAGTGACAGTAGATGTGCCGCACAGAAAGCCTGATGACGTGCGCACAAACCAGCTCAAAGATCCCGAGCTGAAGAACATAATAGAGGATTTGGAGGCGACCGACGATCCCTTTAGGGGGAGAGGCTGGTCAGAGAGAGGATACCTGATGTCGGATGGTGTGTTGTACAGGTGCGCGCCTGACTCTGAAGACGCTGATTCCGCCTGTCTCGTGGTACCTAAGCATGAGAGGGAGACTGTCCTGGCAGATTTCCATGACGCTCCTACAGCAGGTCACTTCGGTGCGGAACGGACCCTGCAACGCATCAGAGCCCGATACTTCTGGCCAGGTATGAGATCCTTCATCACTGACTATATCAAACGCTGCACTGCTTGCCAGCGATACAAAATCGACAACCGGAAGCCCGCAGGACTACTGCAAACCCCGGCACCGACCCGACGGTTCGAAGTCGTGTCTGTCGATTTATTCGGTCCCCTACCAAGAACTTCGAAAGGTAACCGTTGGATTTTAATTCTAGAAGATACATGCTCCCATTGGGTTGAGCTATTTGCGTTAGAGAACGCCACCAGCGTGGAGTGCGCTGAGGTTTTAATTTCCGAGGTCTTCTTGAGGTTCGGAGTCCCGCGCAGGATGATAAGCGACAACGGAGTCCAGTTCGTTGCCGAAGTGATGCAGCAGGCGTGTCATGTGATGGGTATCAAACAGTCTTTGACGCCGCTGTATCATCCCGAATCGAACCCTGTAGAGCGCAAGAACCGGGACCTGAAGCCCCAACTAGCGATACTAGTAGGAAAAGACCACACTTCTTGGGATACTCACCTCGCAGCCATAAGGTTTGCGATGAATTCCGCTGTTACAGCGAGTACTGGATTTTCACCAGCTTTCCTTACCTTTGGGAGAGAGCTGCGCGCACCTTCGGACGTCGTGGCGGACATGAAGACCATCGTGGATAGTGATAACTTCGTGCATAACATCACCCCTTATCTTCGTAAGTTGTCGACGGTGTTGCTCGACGCTAGGGATGTCCACGAACGTGCCCAGTCCGTCCAGAAGAAGTATGCGGACGAAGGTAGACGACTGCCCCCCGACTACAAGGTAGGTGACCTTGTGTTGTTGAGGACGCAAGGGCTGAACGATGTTGGCCCCGGACAGTCTGCGAAATTTATACCTCGTAGGGATGGCCCGTACCGAATACGAGAAGTCGTAAGTCCCACTACTTACCTGGTAGAAGGAACCGTCAAAGGTGAGCACATTGGACGTTACCATGTCTCTCATCTGACACCGTTCATCGGTGATGTTGAGGTTCCGATTAGGGAAAAGCGCAGACGTGGTAGACCCCGTAGATACGATTGCTAGCCCGAACGCGAGGGCGCTTTGTTCGAACTAGAGGGGGAGTGTGTAACAACGTAATATCCCGCCACCGCTCCAAACTTACTTCGTCCATGCCCGCTCGAGCGCCCCCGCACCCCGCTGCCGCGCGCCGCTCGCGTCGGCAGTCGGCCTACCAGGTTACGAGAGAGTGCCCACGCTCAACTGCGCGGCGCCGTATACCTAAACTTGTATACGCGAGCCCCATACCGCGTTGAGTATATATAAGATAGTCTGTATGTACATGTTGTGTGCCCCCTATTAAATACCATTGTTACCATCTCGTCGCTTCATTTACTGCCCGCAAACGCTACCGCCGTTAGACACCTCTTTAGATAGAATAGACTTCTTCTTCCGTGGTAACCTTCTTAAACCAAAAATATACGGGTCCGAATTAAGAAGTCTATGTATCAAGTCGGTGTTTGTGACAACCCGGGACATTTTCCTCGTGTTGTCACGCCTAAACTGTATAACTAACTTATTGCAAGATTTGGCGAAACCGAAAACGTTCTTCCGAAAGCTCACCTATTCACATTAATGCATGGTCAATTACTTCCGAACCATGAATGCGTCAGATCGACTTGAATCATCCAACAAATAATTTATCGCGGAACTGTCTACTTTACTTAACTCTGTAAGCCTGCGGCGTTGTGATCTCTTGCTACACTCCTCGAAGTCCTTCCTGTGCTGATGCTGTTGAGTGTCGTGGCTCACTGCTGCTGCACAAATTGGCAGAACGCAAACTTCAATTTCGTTCAGCCAGTCTTCGTACTGAGAGACAATGCGAGAATGCTTGCGAGAGACTTGCTTCCAGACCAGAACTTGCTACAAATCTTGTACAAAGATTAGTAACTCTTTTTTCTAATTCATCAGCAATCAAATTCTCAACATAAGGCAGCAACTGTATCAGGGCTTGAAAAATTCGACACCACCGTTCTAGTTCGGATTTGCTGTCCTTCATAGACAGCCATGTGTCTAGTACAAGCATTTTTTTGAAAGAACACTCAATACTACTACCTAAAACAAAACAAAAAACAGTTAAATGCGGATCAAAAACAATACATATTTCGTAGCAAGTGCTACGCGCCCAGGCGCTCGGCGTAGACCCTGGCTGCACCTTACAGCCGCAGCATGCCGCAAATACATTTTTTAAAGTCAAGTTGTAGAGATTTCAAGCGACATTTTTATACCTAACTCAATGGCACAAGTAGATACAAACATAAGTAAAAGCTTCAATATAAAAAAAAAATCAGAAATAAAAACGGAAGTAATGCTGCGGCGTAGCACTCTATTTAAAAAAAAATGGTGGATTGAAAATACCAAATAGTAAAGTAAATTAATAATTCATACCTGTAACTTGAATATCCATTGCAAAATAACAGGTCACACACAAGTTGGAACTTGAAAACACGCGTCGCGTCTTACGCTAATAGCGCTTGGTGATAAACACGGTTGATGACTAATTAGATGTGTAAACTTCCGATGCCGAAAAAGGAATGTTGCGAACAATAGATTGCAAAACCTTTTTTAGTCTCAGGTAATATGACAACTAGTGGGTAACTGAACCAGATATCATGGCTTAGCTCAATCATTGCCATCGAAGGCCTATGACCTTCTACGAGACCACCGTGCAACGGCTTAAAGGGCTTTCCGAGGCACGGAGGAAACTCGGTATGCAATGGGCGGTCCCCCATCCACAGACCAACCTAGGCAAGCACGGCTTAACCTAAAGATCGACCCGAGCGGCTGTTATTATTTAGCCACGAGCTCCTCCGAAAGATTTGTTGCTTTAAAACAGATTGCTATTTCAAAACTACAGGCGCAAGCATTACCAAGCAACGGTCACAATAAAGTTCACGACCATAATTTTAATGTATCTGAAACCGTAAAGCCATTTCCTTCAATATTTTATTACAACCTTAGTATGAAAGGCTCCGAAATATAAAATTGGAGTTTCCTTAAAGCACAATCACGTTGTAGATCGTATAAAAGTCACGGGTCGCTTGAGTGTAGTCGTAAAGTTACAAAAGTACTGAAAGAGTGATGTGCTGTTAAACTTTTTCCGGGTTTTAAGACTAAGTTGGACTGCAATATTATTACTTCGACGAAATAAGTCCAACACAGATATAGACCGCTGCCGCCGCAGTCATTACGGCCTCAACGTCGAGGCCCGTCGACCCTTGCTCGAGCCAGCAAAAAAAATAAGTTCTTTAATTATTGCTACTAAACTTGTAAGAAAAATAAGTTATTAGTTAATCGTGTAAATAACGTTCAGTGTTATTTTTTCCCCATGAACCCTAATGCACAAACTACTGAAAGCTAACGTGCCTCGATATTTGCAATCAGTTTTTGCATGCTATCTACAGAAACACATTATTTTGGTTTCCAACTACTTTTTTGTACCAGACAAAGTAATTAACCCATTAATTAAATAATTTAATCATAACGAACTTATGCATCCGCATGCATAATTATTATAAACCAATGATCCACAGCGCATACTACAATGTCACGGTCGGTTTGACCTCATTATAATAATTAGTGAAGGTTGCCATTTCAGTATGTTTCATTTTATACGCAAATTAATCGTCATCTTCATGAACAACCACTTGTCTTTTGTCCAACAATTCACAACATGAGATCCTCTGCATTCAAGCAAGCGTTACTGTGTTACATTGACAAATGAATTCCCGGGATCGCAGAAATCTCGCATCCCGGGAATTAGTGTTACATCACTATTAATAGACGTACTCTCGAGTGGTCACTTGAGACACATTTTGATGTTCTTATAGGGTGATAAACATCACTATATTTTTACTACCTCGAAGTTTATTTTCTTTAGCACTTCACGTCTAAAATTTTAAGTTTATATTTCAGGATGTTTAAGTCTTTCGCAGCTGTGCTGCTAAAATGAAGTTCTCTCACAAAATTAAAAAAGTTTTCAATAATATAACTTTATCGTAATATAAGGTTTCCAGTATATTTTTTCAGTAGTATTTTATTTTACGAGTAATTTGTAATGTGACACGAGATTTTTATATATATGAAAGAATATTATTAATATTGAGTAATCAAACCGATGGTCCCTATTAACAATGTCAGTTCTGCAAAAAGACAACTGTTCAGTAGGGCAGTTTAAAGTTTGTTTTGATCATAAAAAAAATATTATAAGGCTGTAGATGTTCAAATTTGCACTGATTGTTTTATGTGTTGTTAACTAAGTACTGACATAGAAAAAATATAGAATTGATTGATGGTTAAGGAAATAAGGTACTACCGACAGTTTAACATGGACTATTTCCAAGGTGAATTGTCGGTTGTGACACAAACGACAGTTTTGTTCGGATATTTAACAGTAATTTAAGTAGGTAGTGGTATATTCAACATTTTCAAATGGAGATCTAGAAATACGTTTGTCGTATGTGTCTGGTTTGCTAGCTTAAATTATAAAAAATAAACATTATTTAACCAAATTTTCCAAGCATTTACTGATCATTTAAGCACTTTACCATAAACGAAAAATAAGGAATGCATACTTTGACATCACATAATATTATAATTAAACACAAGAGTACATAATAATAATAAATAAACACAATTAATCATAATTTAGCGTTGCTTGAGAAGTCTAAACGATAATTTTATTACTTTCTCCAAATATTTTAAAAGTAGGTATTTAAGTACGTAACAAAACAAGCCTTAAGAGCGTCAATCTTAAACTAGAAATAAAATTTGCAAAAAAACTATGAACAATCTACACACAATAAAATATAGCAGTCAAAACACTTTAGGATGACAGGTAAGTATCTCAAAGTTTTATAAAATTTTAAGGTTTAAAAATTTAAAGTGCTAAAAATAATCAAAATTGTTTTTAGGAACTTTTTTGTGGCTAATTATAAAGTAAATATTACAACCAATGTACAGTCTTAGTTTTGCACTTTAAAGCTTTGCCTTATCATACTTAAACATAATTGTATAGTAAATCAGGAACTTCAAAATTACAATAGTATCAAAAAAATACTTTTCAGAAAGAAAACAAAAATCTCAACCGTTCATTCAGAGTCACTTTCTTGTTCTACTGTATTACTGGAAACGTGAGGCAAGTCTCTATAAAAACCATGATATTTTTCCGGCATGACACCAGATCTACACATATCATTAAGATCTTTATTTATTCCATAAGGGATAAGAACGGGGTCATCATAAGCTTGGGATATTTTTAAAATTATTCTGGCGTTGGGTGTTTCTTTTGGTGGATCTGAGAACCGCTTAAGTCTTCGGCTCATCATCGTTATCGTAATTGTATTAATTAATGTATTAATCGATCAAAAACGTTGCCCTTAACTTTAACATCTCTATTTGTATCCACTTATTTTTTTCATTTCTTACATCTTTCACCTAGTTTCTGTTCTCCAACAAATCTTTGAAATTGTAGAAGTCTCTTGAGGTTATTTCTCTTACATTGTACGGCACATCTTCTATTTTCGCTCAACACACCAAGCAGAACCATTTATCAGGAACGTAAATAATTCTCCGCTCACTCTCTCTCTTTTTACAAGCGCGTGAACACTGTCCCCTTCATTTTGGGTGTGTCTTTTCTCCATAAATTTATGCGTTGTATTGTATAACGGGCTGGTGTCCGCAACTGCGCGTCAAAACGAAAATCTGTGCGTTATAGTTACTCCAAACTCCTTAGCAGCAAGCAAATATAAAGCAAAGACAATGCGGGTCCGATTTTGGCCAGCGCAATTGTCCGACCAAAATCTAATTTCTTGCACCCCAATGGACGTTGATGCGCCTTTAGAGATTGCCCGCGTTTCTTCTGTCACGGAAACCACAGTCTTTTCAGGGACTCTCCTCTCAGGAATGGCCTCTTCAGGAATTCCTCCCTTCAGTTATAAAAGTATTTACAGGCTCGTTCCTGTCACTGAATACAGTATTATATTCCATCATTTTTTGTAGACATTGCATCAATTCTTCATCGGAATGCACACGTATTGGTGAAGACTCATCTGCAAAGATGGATAATTCCTAGAATAAAAGTGTTCGGTGACCACGATAGGTAGGTAGTAGGTACCTACTGATAAGTCAGATAAGTATCGAACTATTCATTTATAGAGGGTAGGTCCTACTTAATCTACCTACCAAACATCCAAGAGTTTTGTTTTAGTCAATTTAAGATTATGCAAGTCATACATCCGACAAAAAATTCTAAACATAATGCAGTTATAAATGTAGAAAGTGACATATCCAACCCACTGACTAACTTTAGGTTACATGTAATAATGTCAAAAGTGACACATCCGACAAAACGTCTGCTTTTAGGTTACATGTAACAATGTCGAAAGTGACACATCCAACAAAATGATCTACTTTAAGTACAGGTAATAATGTCGGAAGTGGTACATCCAACAAAATTGTCTACTTGAATACCATTGAAAATAGACGTATCTACCGGAACCTACTTTATTAAAGGGAATATATCTATATTATACAAAATACGAATGGTTTCATGAAAAAGTTGTAATCATGAATTATTGAAATAACTGTTTAATCTAAAATTTCACTTTATTTACCTAGTAACATAAAGGGTGCTTACCAGGTATGGGATAATCTTGACAATCACTATTGTTGTCTCTTTCATAAGGTGATAAATAGGATCTTGTTTATTAGAATTTACTAGATCTAAAATCCGTTTAGATCGTTTCGACATGATGACTTCAAATGTTTACACGCAAAAACAATAAATTATTTATTACTGCGATTTCGCCTCCGCGCGTTCTCCTCCCAGTGACAAAGTGCGTAGTGGCAGATCCGACGCAACCGCGCTCCCTCCGCGCCGCAGACAACGCCGGTTGTGTCACTACCAACACTGTTGCGCGGACAAAGTTATTACAACCGACAATATTAAACCAAGAAACTGACTAAATATCATGATTTTCAAAAAAAAAAATATTACGTACGATAGATCTTTTTATTGTGATTCTATTTATGTAAAAAAAAAATATTGGTAAAAATGTACATCCGACATTGTTAATAGGGACCATCGAAACTTCCCAAAGGAGAGTTATTTTCTCAAATTAACTTTTACAACCTGCATTTTGTTTTTCTTTAATTTCAGCAAAAGCAAAGTCGTACAAGGCCGAAGGGCCTGCTAAAGGTCGAGGAAATGAATTATTGTTCGTTTTACTGCCTCAAATTGAAACGGAAGTGACTGTTTCAAGTAAAGCCTTCGGTGTTTTATGTTGAGTCTTTAATTATAGGAGAAGAGTTGGAATTAATTTCACAGTTTGGTATTTTTCATACAAACATCACGCCTGTAATCCCAGAAGAGTTTGGCAGAAGTGTACCTAATATAACACCCACATTTCGCCAGTTATGTTAAAGTTCCGTGTAATAGGGGGGGGGAGCCTATTACCATCAACCGGGCAAAAATAGACTCTGTGGCTACTTTTGAGAAATTTCTGATAGAAAACCCAATACCACTTTGCCCGACCTGGGAATCGAACCTAGGACCTCATACTCAGCAATTGCGCTTATGACCACTAGACCAACGATGCAGTGGTGTTTTTTGGAAAAATTTTACTAGTTAAGAATGTGGCTTCTGTTACAACAAGAATCTCTTACACTCTCTCACTCAGGTTAAAATAAGTATACCTTCATTCACATTCTTTTCGTCACAAAGCTAGTTGTAACTTATAGTGTTGCCGATCTATCGATAGTTGATGTATCGATAGTTGACCTTGAGAAATAGTCACAATATCGATAGCCCTATCGATAGTATTGAAATTTTACAATACTATCGATAGTATCGATAGTATCTATCCAAGAAATTGAGCAATCCTATTGATAAAGTGAAATTCTATCGATAGTATCGATACTATTGGGTATTGATACTATCGATAGTATCGATACTATAACTATTATGGTGTATTTTTCTGCAATCACTGTCGAAACTATCGATAGTATCGATACTATCGCTAGTTTTACTACGTCGATATTTTACCAAAGTTCAATAGTATCGTGTTGGATTCAAACCGTAGTACAAAAGTATCGATAGTATCGACAGTGATTGCAGTAAAACACACCATAATAGTGATAGTATCGATACTATCGATAGTATTACACTTTATCAATAGTATTGCTCAATTTCTTGGATAGATACTATCGATAGTATCGATAGTATTGTAAAATTTAAATACTATCGATAGGGCTATCGATATTCTGACTATTTTTCGAGGTCACGATAGTATTGACAACCTATCGATAGACAAACGATAGTAAGGCAACACTAGTTGTAACGACACAAGACAGCGCGGCAGTCGAACGAAGTACACTGTGGAGAAAAAAATCCCCCCGCCGCCTCCACACTCCATCTCACCGGCAGAAAAACTACCTCCTGGTCACGAACTGCAGTGGCCGATATGGAAATCTTGCCACTAGTGTGAT
This sequence comes from Noctua comes, assembly GCA_963082995.1. Taxonomy (NCBI): domain Eukaryota; kingdom Metazoa; phylum Arthropoda; class Insecta; order Lepidoptera; family Noctuidae; genus Noctua; species Noctua comes. The sequence continues at coordinate 9,392,624 of OY720289.1, forward strand.
AACATCATGCCTGTAATCGCTGGATGGTTAGGCAGAGTACCCTTTAATACGTGTATTGTGTGACTCCCATGTAATAGGAGGCGAGCCTATTGCCATCAATCGAGCACAAATCTAGCTTCCAAGCTTGAAAAAATCATGTACATACCAGTTTCATGAACTTTTATCCTAGAATGTCGCGTCTGCATCCGGACTAAGGAACAAAATTGTTTGTTCCGTTTTGCCAAGAGCGATCAAATGTTTGTTCCGAACCTTCCTGACAGGTTCTTAGTACCTACCTATAACTCCGCAATCGAAGTAAAATGTTTGTTTATGTGCCTCTTAGTACTGTATTTTTAGATATTATTTACACGTAGGGAAAAATTCTTTATTTGCTTTTTTTGGCGTCTACGATGTAGAAACGGGTTATCTAGGATTATTAATGTATTCTACCTACTTAAATAGGTGCCACGTTGGCCTAGTTGTCAAACGCGCTACTTCTGACCTTAAATAAGGCACTATGTTCGATTCCCGGCTTGGGAAAAGTTAGCAGCAGCTCAGGGCTAAATTTGAGCTCGATTGATATTAATTGGACTTAAACATAACTGACGCAATGTGGGTGTAGCCGACCCCAACACAGTTGGGAAAAGGCCAGGCAGATGATGATCTCTTGCTTGTCAGTGTGTAGACCGTAAGTAAAGACAGAACTGTACGATGTTAACATTCCCAATGATACCTATTCAGCAGCTACCAGGTGTTCATAAAAGAGAGCAAGTGGTGCTAAAGTTAAAGACACTTCATTCCATTTAGAGGTTGTCAATAAAGAGGTTGAGAGTGTGCAGTAAATGTTTATGAGGCGGGACGGGTGTTGTGATGCATACAGTGCGTTTATGTGTTCCTGGTACTGCTCTGTTAAGTTATTGGTTGTGGTGAAGTATAATATCTTTCTTATTCTTGGAGTGATCAAAAGTTTTAAGGAAGAAATCTCTGATTATTTATTGATGGCCGCAACATTGTAATTAATAACCCCTTTTTTTTTTTTTTTTTTTGACTTTGTATTTCATAGTAGTTAACGTTTACCTTATTCTCGACATTGTATGGTTTAACATTAATTTTAATTCTTTGAAATATTTGTACGCTGGAAACAGCAGAATATAATGGACATCATATTATGTGTAACACCTATATAACAAAAATATTCTAGCTTATTTATTTATTATTATTATCTTATTATAACTAAATTATTTAGATACTAGCTTATGCCCTCGGCTTCTCGTGGAGGGTCGGGGGGATTTCGGTAAATGTCCCACGGGATAAAAAAGTATCCTAACACATAGGTCAGTATCATAATGCGTGGAGTTCGGTCATTATCCTACAGGATAGTACAACCGGGATAAAAAGTATCTTATGTGTCAATCCAGGTTATAAACTATGTGTGCCAAATTTCATCCAAATCCGTTCAGTAGTTTTTGCGTGAAAGGGTAAAAAACATTCATACATACATCCATCCTCACGAACTGACGCATTTTTTATAGTAAGTTAAGATAACATCACGCCTATTTTCAGTGTAGGGTTAGGCAGAGGTGTACCTTTATTTCACCCATATTTTGCCAGCTACGTTAAATTCCCATGTAATAGGGGGCGAGCCTGAAGAAAATGTCATCAACCGGGGACAAATCTAGACTCCGTGGTTGCTACTGAGAAATTCCTGATGGAAAAACCGAATAACACTATGCCCGACCTGGGAATCGAACCTAGGACTTCCTACTCAGCAGTCGTGCTTGCAACCACTCGACCAACGAGGCAGTAAGATTAATACTACTGAGAATTTAATATCTTGGTTTTGGTCGAACTATTATTCATCATCTGCCTAGCTTTTTCCCAACTATGTTGGGGTCGGCTTCCAGTCGAACCGGACTGCCTATCTGACCTCCACAACCCAGTTAGTACTGGGTAATACGATACCCCTTGGTAAGACTGGTTCTCATACTTTTTTGGGCCACTGACTAATTGTAACGACTGTCAAAGTTGTACAAATGACAGCCGGGACCAACGGCTTAACGTGTTTTCCGAGGCACGGAGTAAACTCGGTATGTAATGGGTGGTCACCCATCCACAGACCAACCTAGGCAAGCACGGTTTAACCTAAAGATCGACCCGAGAGGCTGGTATTATTTAACCACGAGCTCCTCGAACTCCTTGGTCGAACTATTATTACATACATATCAACAAACTTCATTTTAATCAAACAATACAAGTACAACAGATAGGAAACATATCGAATCAGTTTCGAAGATCAAAGGGTCAATTTCTACTAGCAATAAAACTTTTTACCGTCCCAGTAAACGCTTTGGGTCAAGCCCTGATGGTTTCCCGGTTTCCTATAGTTCAGTAACTGGAAAAGTTTTTGTGTTATTTGTTTGTTTTCAAAACTATAGTATCGAGAACTATGATTGTAAAGCGATTTGTATACAGGGTGGAAGGAACAGCCCTCCACGGGGTGCATTCAGCTCCTTATTTTCACACACACCACACACACACATAATAACACAACATAACACAACACAAACACATACACACACACCAACATAACACAAAACATAACACAACAACAACAACACAACAACATAATCACATTCCACCGGTATTTTGCTCCGGATTTTTTTATTTTTTTTTTTCAGTTGCTATTCTTTTATTTCAATGTAAAATTACATTCCCTGTACGCAGCACTCCATTTATGTAAATAATACGGCTAAAATAAAAAATCCAACAATGGATGTGGAATATTCGAATGAACGACGCGTGAAATCAGCAATCAATCTTTGGTCTCGTCTACTCTTAGCCCTACCCAAAAGTTCGCTCACGGCATTTTCATGATTACATGCAGACATGGAAGAAAATTTGTGTTTGTTTTCAAAATCTTTAATAATAAAAATCTTTGTACATTATTTTGTCATAAAACAATAAATATTTCATAAATTCTAACCTTAATATTAAAATAAATTATTAAATTAAACTAAAATAAACAGTCATACAATTTATAACAAATAAATGCAGTATAAGACAGTGCTTAAACATATTAAAAAGTTCACTTAAGTTACTTAAAATATTATTTAAAGTCATACAATCTTAAACCTTATCAAAACAGACAATAGACATGACATTACCTTATTCATTTCTTCACTAAACTGTGACTCTTTTGAAAAATTACAAAAAAAAAAAAAAGTTTTTTTTTGCAATAAGAACCATTATGAGGGTGCGCTCAAGCCAACCGGACCAGACTACGGACTGGCTGTGGACACCGGACTGACATATTGTGTACAAAATCATCCATGATGCATTGCAGTACATTTCTGTCTGTGTTGTCTTGAAAAGATCGCTTTAAGGTGAAATCGCCAGGCCAGCTCTTGAAATTCAGTTTTTCTCACGATTTTTGAAATTTGCAGGTCAGTATCGGGTTCTGTGTTGATTAAAATATGTTTCGATTCGCGACCGTAGCAAATGGCTTTACTTCTTCTTTAGAAAAGCAGTGATAGTCTAGTGTTGTGACCGTCGGACTGACAAGTCATAGGTCTCGAGTTCGAACCCATTACACGCACCTCTGATTTTCGGATACATGTGCTTATTGTATAATTAGCACTTGCTTCGGTGAAGGAAAACATCGTGAGGAAACCAGCATGCCTGAGAGATATTTATCGACGGCATGTAAAGCCAAATCAGAGGCCCATGGGCGGCATAAAACTCTGACACCACCTCACGATAAAGAAAGAAGATCAATGCATCCCACTAACTTCATTTAATCCCATTAAATGACTATTTCACAAAAAGGTCATTAAGTACTGATATGATTCATTAGGTATTACGGCCGTGAATCCTTTTTTGTTCTACATACAGCCCGACATGGACCGGCAAATTGCAAAAAAAAAAAAGGAAGAACATTTGAATTTCGTGGTCTACGTTTGGGCTTCCACCTTAAGCGATATGACTGTCCATTGGGTCACTATGTCAAATGTTTTTTTTTTAATGTTACTTGTATGGTTTACACATACATAATAAAGTATATTCTATTCTGTATGGTACATAATAAAGTATATTCTATTCTGTCAAAGCCCTGTGTCCAGAGCTTTGTACCTACAGCATCTATACTCATGGGTTTGAAAACCCCCATAATCGTATTTAAAATTGAACAAATAATAAACAAAAATACATTTTCTGACACGAAAAGGGTACATGATTATATCACATGCGGGGTTGACGCACACGTGTGTGCGAAGATAATGATGTAATCATTAAAACGTGCAGAATGAAATATAAATAAGTACGAGTACAGTAGGGTGTTACCACATCAATCGATCGATCGACATCGGTCGACGTTGATAGATTGGTGTGATAGCTTTGGCTGACGTCAACTAATCTACGATCGACCGATGGCATCGATCGACGAACGACGGCATCGATTGACGAACGATCGATTGGTGTGGTAACACCCTTACGGAGCAATAGCCAGCCAGCTGACGTCAATTATTGATGTCTTGGTTCTGAGGGGTCAATATCCCGAGCATCCACTCACTGCTTGATAATGCTTGGTCTGATATTCATGTTCCGTCTCTAGATACTCTTTCAAGGAAATAATGCGTTCAGGAAGGTAACCACTTTAAATTTAAGTTATTTTTTTTTTTTGTTTGTTTTGTGCACTTGCGAAATAAATGTTATGTTTTCTTTCTTTCTTTTTAAAAGCTCTTGCGATTTTTAAAGACTTCAAAAACGGGGCACATATATAAATTGTGTCAAAAGAAAGCAAGTTCATGGCTGGTAAGAAAAACTGTTTCTCTATGGTGACGGTCTATGGTAAGATTCACAGTAGGTCGCAGGTCTCTGGTAATACCTGACCAAACTGGGATAACCTGACCTCTTACTCTATTGAAACTCCGTACCACGCTAGACCAGCTTCATCATCATCATCATCATCATTTCAGCTGAAAGACGTCCACTGCTGGACATAGGCCTCCCCCAAGTGCTGCCACATTGACCGGTCCCGTGCGGCTCGCATCCAGCGGATCCCTGCAACCTTCACCAGGTCATCGGACCAGCTTAGGGCCAAAGTATTACCACCGGAATGCGATCAACTGTACATGAAGTATAAACAAATAAAACAATCATTAGAAATGGTCAAAGTAAATAAAGTTACGCAGTATTGGAAGTCTTTGCTCTGTTGAATTATTTCCTCTATTTCAATCCTAGTTAGGTCGACTTTTGGTCACGTACTGAATCAGATAATTCCTCGAATACTGCAGTGTTACATCACCAAAGTCCACGTGTGTCAAATCGGTTTAACTGAGCAAAACAAGTGAAAATCAACTTGTACCGAAAACCCGCAATTAAAAACGATAGTTATCGCTACCCATACTATCTGTCGCTAAATATCATATCGTTTACAAATTGCGAGTTTTCGGTACAAGTTCACATTCACTTGTTTTGCGAACTTATAACGATTCTACTATTGTTCGTGCGGGAATATGAAATAATTATAAAGGGTGTAAATAGACCCTTAACATAACATACCGAACCTTCTAGTTACGGAGATATTATACAATACAATACAATATCTTTATTTTCTCTCTTCACAAAGGTTCACATAGTCACAATAAATATAATTGTAAGAATAACATTTAAATAAAATGCATAATATATGTTCCTTTGTGAGAGACTGGCGTCCATACTAGGATACCCTGTGTGACGGATCCCCAGGCTCTCACCTCGAATTAAATGTAGTTTAATACAATAACAATTACAATAGCTGATGTAACTCGGGGGTAATGTAAATATTGGGGGTCAAAGTTCCAACTTTTTCCCAATTTTTTTTTTTTTAAATACTTGTTTTTAATGTAAGATTTTTACTTTACACACCTCCACGACCCCGTACTATTCAATGCATCCATCAGCACAGTGTTTTGAGTGCTTTCCATCGAGTCCTACCTTAAAACGTGATTTTTCACCCCAAAAAAAAAGTCGATTTCCAGCAATAATTTTTGCATAAAGTTACTTAGTTTGATGTACAGAATGCTTGGTTGACGGCTATGTGAAGGGTCTGTTTACACCTTGTAGTATTAGAAAATGTTTGTAGAATTTAACAGTATTATCAGAAGAGAATGGAAACAAGATTGCAGTCAGCCACAAAATGAATAGCTATTTTGTGGTAGTGGATGAACGATTGACTTTTGCACTATATATAAGTCAATCGCTCATCCGTATGACATTAACTGAACATGAACATGGTAATGAACTGATCGATCGTAGATACAGAAGATTGAAGACACATAAGTTCACTGTCGGATATAATTTGTACATTGTTAATATTTGTATATTTAAGTGTCCGAGTTTTAATGCAAAACACAATACGGGGTTTAATTACAAAATATAGCTGACAGGGATCTTTTACGGCATAGCCGAAATCGGACTTTAGTTCCAATTTTGGCCACGAGCCCATAGAATCCATGTCAGCTACTTTTTTCATAAATCATTCATTAACATTCTTAAACACAAAATAATAAATACACTCTTATCTCCTATCATTCTTTTGGCCTCTACGCCACAGCACCCGGTGCAGTAATATAACTGGGTGACGGAGTAGGCCTGTGCTTCATCAGGTTATATGCCCGGTTGGAAGCCCAGTCCTTGCCGTAGCCCCCACTGGCTGAGTAGGCGTAATTGTTGTTATAGTCCTGTGAATAGTCACTGGTGTCACTGGCGCCAAAGTACGAGTAGGACATCGGGTGATGGTGCTGCTGTAAAGATAGAAAAAAGAAGAAAATTATTTTCAGTTCAGTGCAGTTTTATTTATTTACTAGCTTATGCCTGCGGCTTCGAAGTCCGATAATTGTCCCAATGTATCATACTACTGGGATAAAAAGTATCATATGTGTTAATCCTGGTTATAAACTATCTGCGTGCAAAATTTCATCCAAATCCGTTAAGTAGTTTTTGCGTGAAAGAGTAACAAACATCCATCCTCACAAACTTTCGCATTTATAATATTAGTAGGAAGTAGGATTTTTATATTTAGTGCAGCATAAGCCATTAATATTGAAATAAGTTAATAATCATTTTACCCAATCTTCTCACAGAACCACACACAATCTAACATTATCGTCTTCCATTCTTCAGCAAACAAGCAATCCATGGATGGGTTTTAGTCAGTAGAAGTCTGACACTCCCTTCCGCTCCGCCCAGAGCTGGAGGGGTCATTTGATGATTTCCGAATACGTACAAAAATAAAAAAAAGCGTTGGTCTCCACGAGCGCGTTGAGCATCGTCAGCATTTATTAGATGACCTGCGTGCTTAAAGAACTAGTGACTGGGACCGATTTAATGCTAGCTGATATCGCAGCGTCTTTGATTATGGACCTATCAAAATTAATGTCCTTAAAAAGCAAAGGACAGAAGTGTGTGAAAAAGGAGGCTTTTGCCCAGTTGACACTACAGGATTATAAGTAGCAGCTGTTGTGACCGACATAGCTTGCAGAGTTAGCAAGCTAAAGTAGCTGTCAACAGGCCATGATTACCAAAACCAGTGGAGTAGACGAGTTTTAAGAGGCTAGACTAAGCGACATTCTATCAGCAATAATAATTATAGAGCAGTCAAAAACATGGATGACTGAAAACCACCAACATTTTAACAAGTTACTTGTATTATAAATAGTTGGTCATTTTAATTCGGTAGGTACAATCAAAATAATATCAATGCCCTTTCAAACTAATGTGTCGCACGAGAAATGTGGATTTAAAATGCCACTACCATACTCTGTTAATCCGTTTGTATGTCAAACGAGTTCAGGCGTGGGTTAAATACCATACGCCGTGACCTAATATAAGCGAACGTCACGTCGCGTGAATACGCAGGCATTTGTTTGGAAAAATAGAGTACTCTGCCCGCGTGATGACGTATTTGAGTTCGCCGAACAAAATCCAGGTGACGATCGCGTATCGTTTTTATACAATGGAGTAAAATATAGTTTTCAGAGAATTAAAGCAATTAATTTTGACACCGCGTGGGGCATGTTAATAAACTGACGACAAAAATTGAAAAAAGTATGTCACATTGAGTGACAAAGATAATGTAGGGTTAACAGTTTAATTATGCGCTTTTGTTATAGAGATTTATAATAACACTAGAGTCTGGCTTCATCGCTGAAAAAGTATCGTACGATGAAGATTTTAAAACATTGACTTGAATAACGAAGCATTTAATATGATGAATCATAATAATGACAAATCATAGTTGCACAATGCATACAAACTACTTGGAAATATGTAAAACATTAAATAAGTTGCTTATCATAACAATTGACAAGTGCCGAGCTCAATAAAATAAAGTTTTATGTATTACTATCGGTTTTATGTGACTTTGCTCCAATAGAGTGCATTTTATTTTGCTCCACTATGACACTATCAAAAACTGAATCAAATTTCACCAAAAACCATCTTTTGAAATTTTAAGAACTTTTTTCAATAGTACCGCCTGATACACCACCTGTGAAGAAGGTTGTAATAATAAACACAATATTAATTTGACGAACACTAAATCACAGACTTCTTAGAGTTGCCTCCTTGTTACTTCTTAGTTACCTTGTCCTTTATGAGACCCAACTACATCCGAAGAAAATTACCCTCTATGTCTTGTGATTCATCACCCATAATATTATTTAAAGTTTGTATTTTCTCACTGCAAGGTGAAAACTTATAGTATCATTTCATTTTTCTTCATAAATTTTCTCCAAAACTTTTCTCCTTTACTTTTCTGGAACACTTTTCTCGATCACTAGGGTCCAGAGTTTATTACAGGTGGCCAGCTCATTGGGCCATCCCCTCCTGAGATTTGGATTGCTATGTAAAGGCAATAGTTAACAATCCAATGGCTAACTAACAAACAAACATACACCTCAACATCGGCGGCACTTCATAAACAATTTCGTACCAAGGACATTGGTATCTGTAAAAGCTCTTTTCAAGTGGATACAGATAAATTTACTTATTTTGATGCGTTTGTGCCGCAAGTGGCTGATAAAGAGCTGGGATTGCGTTTAGATCCTCGATGAGTAACGGCGGATACATGGAAAATACTAAGGGTTTAGGAGATGGAGACTTTAAACATAAACAAGTAGATTATTTGAAGAAAGACAACCATGGAGAAGAAGAAGAAAGAAGAAACAGTGATAGGGCAGACCATAATTGAGCATTAATTTCGCAAAAGAACAGTAACGATACTGCAGGAGATAGGGACTATAAATAGGTAGATTATAATATAAAGATAGAAAGGAACAAAGACTGGACAGAAAGAAATTGGGCAATGATTAGGCAAAATAAAAATGATAAACAACTTTGTGCAGAAGATAACATATAATTCGTTGGACCGAAGATCAATGACTGGACAAACGATTGTTGAGCAACGGTAGTGGTTCATAAGGAACTAGGATTACGTTTAGACCCTTTTTTTTTTTTTTTTTTTTGTCCTGGTAAAATCATCAAATGAGTCCTCCCACCCAGGGCAGAGTGGGAGGAACTGTCAGACTTGTACTGACTAAAATCCACGGTGTCCTTCAATAGCCCTTTATGATCCAGGGTCACGGTAATTCTATAAGTCCCGCGACCACGTTTAGACCCTTGAAGAAGATTAACGTTAGTTACACGGAAAATAATAAGGCGGTAGGGAATAGAGACTTATCGTCAAAATCAATACCTTAAAGACAACCATTGGATAAGTTAAAGGGAGTAAGAGGTAAGAGTCATGGATTGAGCAGAATGTAAGTGAAAATTCACGCATTTGGAAGAAAAATAAATGAAGACCAAAACGCCCGACGGGTGGCTGATATTCAAAAGATCGTGGGCAGGACCTGGTTGAGAGAAAGGAAGCACGGCAAAAGAAGAGCAGACTAAGGTTTTTACTCAGAGTGGTCGGACCAGGACTGCTAATGATGATGATGATGATTATTATAAAGGCAAACACACCAAGTTTTTCGACATAAGAAGCTAATATAGATCCTAATAGAACATAATTTGTGTTCAATATTCAATGAGATCAAAGAGAGAAAACTGAAAAGCTAAACAAAGCAATCCTATCATAATAATATCTTTGATCCTCGATCTTATTTCAGCCGATACAATATTCATCAATAAGATCAAAGAGAGAAAACTGAAACAGCAAAACAAAGCAATCCTATAACAATAATAACTTTGATAAAATATTCATAATCCCTTTCATTACAAAGCTGGTTAATGTAATCAGCAATAAAATACTCACTCACTAATAATGGCTTCGGACCCGATGGTTTAAACCCCAAATTAAAAAACATTTTCGGCCGACGAACGCCAATAAACGAATCAACTTTGTAAACCAAACACATTCCGTTTATATTGATTTCTGGCTAAACGAATTTTTGGTCGACGGCCGGTATTCAAATTATAGTTTCATATTTTCTGGTGTTGTGAATATCACTGCTGGAGCTTCCAGTTTAATCAGATTTCAACGTTGGTTTTTTGCTACTGCCCCGTTGACCATGTGGACGCAAGCGTGGAAGCTGAGCGTAGGGTCTTGTGTTTGATTTCCAGACGAGAAAACCTGACAATGTATGAAATGAATCAAATGTTTTTTTGTCTTTAGGGGTCCGAGATGGAGCAGTCGGCAGGGCACATTGCTCACAGAACGGATGGCCGATGGGGCCGAAAAGTTCTGGAGTGGCGACCGCGAGCCGGAAGACGTTGCGTTGGAAGGTTTCCCACTAGGTGGGCCGATGACCTGGTGAAGGTTGCGGGGATCCGCTTGATGCGAGACGAACGGGACCGGTCAATGTGGCGACACTTGGGAGGGCCTATGTCCAGCAGTGGACGTCTTTCGGCTGAAATGATGATGATGAAGCTGGCCTAGCGTAGTAGGTTGTAATGATGATGATGATGATGAAGTTCGTGGTGAGACATCCCCGTGCCATGCGCCTGACCTCTCCCCATTTGGGTTGAACTGCCGTCCCATTGCATTATAAACGGAAACTAATAAAACTTTAAGATACTATTTTCTTTTAACTCATGGCAACAAACATCATCATTTAGCCTTTTCCCAACTGTGTCGCGTTCGGCTTCCTGTCTAACCAGATGCATATTCGTATTTTACATGGAGCTACTGTCTATCTGACCTCCACAACCCAGTTATTACCAGGGAATACAATGCCCGTTGGTAAAACACTCATGGCAACGATATTGGTAGGAAATAAACTGATTTTATTTCCCAATGTACCGCAACAAATAATTATTTTCCCCAGTATTCCATATTATATTTCCTCTGTAATAACCCATATTTTTGGAATAACCCAAAAATAATTGCCCACAATTTCGTCTAAAATGACCACAATTGCCTACGCACGTGACGTAACAACGCCATTTTGTGGTCAGAGACCATTTTGAGGTCACGGTACGTCATAAAATGTGGCGATAAGCCCCAATTTTAGTGAAAAACTGCTCCAATATACAATTACTTCCTGTGGCTCTGTTTATTTTTTGGCACCCAGATTCTAATTAGACATTAGTATTCTGTGCCAGTACGGTCAAAAAATAAATGGCAAAATACGCTTGAATTATATTTGTTTCTGTTCTATTTGGCGTACAAAATTAATGTCGCACAGTTCTTGTCAGGGAAAATTTACAAAAGTCAAATCGTTCTTTGGATAAAGATTTATTTGGCAGTGGTAAAATCAGCTTTTTGAAGTTTTAGTTAAGTTGCAGTTGCGGTTGTTGTTCAATAATGTGACAAAGCAAATAATCACCATCCTGCTCTTGTACTATGTTATTTAGGGTCGACGCAACACGTTTTTTCTTCACTTCCTTTTTCAGTTATATCATTCCTCACACAATAAAATGTGACAAAGCAAATGATACAAATGAATAAGACAGAGATTAACTAATTTTAAGTAGAACTTAAAATCTTTTCAACACTTTCGCACCCCTTTTCAAATATATCGTGATTATGAAATAAAAACAAATTAAAAACGTGACACAGAAATAACTGACCTTTACCAAGTGACAGACCAAAATGAAATGAATGCTATTTCAGTCCTTTAAAGTATTACATCAAAGTACATTTTAAATTACTAAAACTAATCCGATTTTCTTTCGTGTTGATGAAAATAAAATTTTCCTAGGAAATCACGTGTATTTTCAAGTGGCGTTTTTTTCACAGTACTTTGTAAACGGATCAGGCTTTCTTACACTTCGTAACAGATGAAGAGGATTTTAAAGGGTTATTTGATTCGAAATATCGGAAAATGGATTTATTTTCAGTTCAATTAGTAATTCCTGAGAGAATAAAAGAAAAGCTACTTTTCGATTGCTTTAATTAATTTTGAGTGAGTAATAGATCAATCTAAAAACTGTGCTGTTTTTTTTAAATACAGCTTTTACTCAAATCAAAGGAAGAAAATTAGTTTTATCCATTAAAATTTAACGTGTTTATAACGTTTTGTGTTTTTGATTTAATTTTGGTTGCAGAATCAATTCATATTGATCAAAAATGTATTGTGTTGTATGTATTGTGTGTTGTTGTGTGTATTGTGTTGTTGTGTGTATTGTATTGTTGTTGTGTTGTAGATGAAGCTAATAAAAGCGTGTTAAAAATGCATTGGCATAACATAGAAACAAGCCATGTCGCTGCGATCCATCGCACCAAATGGGTGACTCTGCCGCTGTTGTTAGCGGTTGCGGTCACCTTCAGTATTGTTACCATTACTAAATTATTCTAGAACTTCAAAGTATAATCATACCTTGCAAGCCTTCAAAGTGCTGAGCACACTTGGCAGCAACAAGGCAGCTATCAGCAGCACCTTCTTGATCAGCAGCACTGACAGTAGGATGGGAATCAGTAGCAGCTTTAACTTGAGTACTGCAAACAGGGTTAGCAGTGGCACGATCACTGCTAGCTTCTTCTTCTTGCCTCGTGCTGGAAATTAAAAGATGGCTGGTGAGTTAATTTAATAACAAATTTCCTGCAGATTGAATATGAGCAGTTTTATCATAATCATTGACAGGCTTATTTTACCCACTGCTGAGTTATAGGTAGTACGATTGCGGCAAAGCCCAAAAGGAGGGTGATGTGTTTGACCTGTGTGTATGTCTTTTTCTTTTTTTTCTCATAACTCCTAAACGGATGAAGCGATTTGGATAAATTATACGTCGTTAGATTTGTCTTGGTGGTTCAAGTGTTACTGTTTACATTAAAAAAAAAATGGCGAATTTTGGGCGCCATATTGTTTTTTTTTTCTTACAAACCCATCGAGTGGGGTATCAAAATAAAAGTTACAGTAAAAGGGTGAATACAAAAATCCGTTCAACTGATATGTTGAATAGGAAAAAAGTATTTCACAATGACAAATTGTATAATATAAATAAAGGAAAAAATCGTATAATAAAAAGTTAAATCGTCTGCTACGTCTTTCACATTATTACACTAAAAAGCACTAAAAAAGAATTCACCTACCTAGCCTTTCGCCAACTATATTGGAGTCGGCTTTCAGTCTAACCGGTTGTAGCTGAATACCAGCATTTTACATGGCGCGAATGCCTATATGACGACGTTGGAACCAGAGAGATCTAAGTGTCATTTTTACCAATACTGAAGTTATTCCACAATGGCATAAAGAAACATAATTTTTCTATGCCAAACTAATCTAAGTGCTCTTCAGTGCTTTCTGACGTTTTTTTTTTTTTTTTTTTCGGATGTGAAATCATCAAATGACCCCCCCCACTCTGGGCGGAGCGGAAGGGAGTGTCAGACTTGTACTGACTAAAACCCATCCATGTTCCTTCTTTGCCCTTTGACCGTGGCCCTGGAACACTCCAGGGCCACGGTATCTCTTTCGAACAGTCCCGCAGCCCTGGCAGGCATCGGTCCTTGCAGACCCCTACATCGTTGCTGACATCTCTTTGAGGCGCGCGTGGAACACGAACGCGCCATCGACACGGCCTGTCGTCAAAAGACGGCCGGACGGCGAGCTAGCCCATAGCTCGCCGTCCACAGGCCCGCGCCTACGGTGGCCGGGAGCCACCACGTGACCCCCGACGCCCAGGGCGTCTTCCGCGGCGGCTGGGACGTGAGGTTCTTTCCCTCTCACGTCCCGCCACCTCCTTCACTAGCATGACTGCTTCGCAGAAGGAGGTGACGGCTTCCCATTCCCTCTCGCTCCGGACCATGGCTTGAACCAGGGCCGGACGCAGTGCTTTCTGCCTTGAGGTATCACTATAGTATCACTATAGAATTGGTGCGGTCTGCAAAGTGAAGACCATGCCACACTAATTTAAGTAATGAGGTGCACTTACATACTGTTGTGCCTTAGATCACTCTGGTTCCAACGTCGTCACATGACCTCCATAACCCAGTACTGAGTAATAGTAATAACCCTTGGTCAGACTGGTTGTCAGAACCAAAAATTTTAGTTGTTGTTGTAAATTGAATCTATAATCGATTCTTAATCATCTCTGAAAATGTGGCTGCTCTTTGAAAACTAACCCTATTTATTAAAATTTATAACAGTAAGCTTACGAAGAGTTCAATTCTTACACTTTCATTACTTTATATTTTTTTCGGTGGACATTTACCATTGATCCAAAAAACTATCTAATTCATTACGCTCAGAATCACAATCGTGCGACTCAAATCAAATAATTATAAAAACCAAACATTTAACTACTAAACCATTAATCGTTTAACATCCAAATATTTAAACTTCACGCCCCAAATTCTACCGAATTCATCTAAATTCAATTACACAGTAACTTAGTTCGGGTCGAAACATCTGTCGGAAGGGGTCAAATCTCACGTTTTGACCTGAATACTTATGACCCGAGCGATCTAAGGTAATTAAGATGATATGGTCGTTATGTACGACTGTTAATTGCTGTTTTTATGGTCTAGTTTGATAGACAAGTCAATTTGGTTTTCTGGAAATGGGTTGTCATCGCTATGGGGGTGATAACTATTAGCATTATGGGGTGATAAGACGATTAATATACCCGTTGGAAAACGAACTCAGTAGTTATAATTATTATGTCTAATTTGCAGTATGGCAAAAGTGTATTTTTAAAAACCGTAATCTGTCTGTGAATAAACGCTTTTTTATTTCTGTTAACTCTCCAAACTTGCTAGGTTCAAAACTTACTATGTAAGATAGAAAGAAAGAAAGAAAATACATTTATTTGGCACATGACATAAGTGCACACAGTATAAAAAAATAACAAATAAAAAAAAACAAAAAATTTGGCCCTTGCAGACCCCTACATCGTTGCTGACATATCTTTGAGACGCGCGTGGAACACGAACGCGCCGTCGACATGGCCTGTCGTCATAAGACGGGCGGAGGGCGAGCTAGCCCATAGCTTGCCGTCCACAGGCCCGCGCCTACGGTGGCCGGGAGCCACCGCGTGACCCCCGACGCCTGGGGCGTCTCCCGCGGCGGCTGGGACGTGAGGTTCTTTCCCTCTCACGTCCCGCCACCTCCTTCGCTAGCATGACTGCTTCGCAGAAGGAGGTGACGGCTTCCCATTCCCTTTCGCTCCGTACCATGGCTTGGGCTAGGGCATGATATCGCTAACACGTACTAAGTAAGCAAGTAAGTAAGTATTGTGATCAATTAAAAAAATCATCAAATGACCCCCATTTGATGATTCCAAATCCGAAAAAAAAAAAAAAAAAAAAAAAGTCCCCACTTTACGTGTAGGTACTCCTGTACCTACACGTAAAGTGGTGAATTTATTTTGGGGACACCCTAAAAAAAATACTTTTCGAGATTTTATTTTACCACTTTCTAATCTTATATTCATGCCAAATTACAGCTTTCTAGTACAAAGAGTCTTTGAGCTAAGCTGCGTACAGACAGACGGACATGGAGAAACTATAAGGGTTTCTGTCTTTGTTGACTACGGAACCCTAATAAACGGTGTCTTTTTACCCCTAATAATACTGGGATTTATTTATACAACACGTTTACAACCTACATTTTGCAAAATTACTAAAAACAAAACTCCTTGCCAACAGTTTTGCGGTATCTACAAACATGAGAATTCTTGTATTCGTCGCAGAAATAAAGTTAAGAAATAGCTGACACTTACTTGGCTGAGGTACAAGGGAACAATGTGCCAAAAGATGATAAAAAGTCTCTATTTTAAAGTATGATCGCTGTTGTTAAAACAAACGCAAGCTTATAGAACTGAGAATGCTGTTGGGGCCGCCTCGGTTTTCCAGCGCATCGCATGTTTGAAGCAAGACTGGACGACTTTTATGCCGTCATGCGCAAGCGATGTGCATCTATGCTGCAGCGATCCAGGGGCAGCCCTAACAATATTCAAGCTATGTTGGCGGATAAAATTGATGGGCCATTTATCAGGCACTGGGCGGGTAGACATGTGCGCGCAGACGTCCATGTCGCCAATTAAATATATTGTTTATTTATTGTAATTTTATGACAATAGGTTAAGATTATACTAACACTTTAAGGATTTATGGTTTCAATTAAATCATCATCTGCCTAGCCTTTTCCCAACTATGTTGGGGTCGGCTTCCAGTCTAACCGGATGCAGCTGAATACCAGTATTTTACATGGAGCGACTGCCTATCTGACCTCCACAACCCAGTTAGTACTAGGTAATACGATACCCCTTGGTAAGACTGGCTGTCAGACTTTTTGGGCCACTGACTACCTATAACGACTGTCAAAGATCTACAAATGACAGCCGGGACCAACGGCTTAACGTGCTTTCCGAGGCATGGAGGAAACTCGGTATGTAATGGGTGGTCACCCATCCACAGACCAACCTAGGCAAGCACGGCTTAACCTAAAGATCGACCCGAGCGGCTGTTATTGTTAAGCCACGAGCTCCTCCTATGGTTTCAATTAAATAAATTAAAAAAATTATAGTGAAGCGACTTTCGAGCTTTCAACCTTCTAATAGTACCAATATACGGAGTGGAAGGAACACCGGTGTCCCTTCCACCATGTAAACAAAGGACATTGGGTACCAACGGCTTAACATGCTACTTCTTTAGCGTGTGGTTAGTGCCTAACCTGGTGTCAGAGTTTTTATGGCTTAACGTTCTTTCCGGGGCACTTTTCACCGCCAACATACACAGAACGCGATGCCTCGTCAGCGCCAAGCTATAATTGTATAACGAAGTATACAGTAAACAGTAGTGATGAGGGTATCGTCATATCTATGAATGAGATTTACTCGCTTTAAATACAGTACTTTTATGTTTGATAGGTAGTTAAAAATTAATTTTATTAAGAGTTTCTAATGAAATCGTGGCGCTGGTGGCACGGAAATCTGGAACTTCTTTTGAAGTCTGTGGCGGTGAAAAGGACTTCGCTTCCAATTTACTTTATAATTACGACAAAGGCTATAAACAATAATGTTTTATACTTTGGCCAAACAAGTTAGCAATAAAAACAGCAACAATTGGAGTTGAGACAATTTTTGTGATTAATGACTCTAAGTTTTTAGTTGGTGCATTCTTATTTATTTTCAGTTGAAATGTCGTAAGGGATCATTGAACGTGTCGTTGGGTTTTCGACTATCGCCACTAAGCTGAACGTTGGAAATCCAACAACACACGTTATTTATTTATTTTCTCCTTCAAGATTTTTAACAAACTTTTTAACGAATGGTTAGTACACACCTGATTTGGAATTGATTTCGCGTTTCTGGATACTTTTAGCCTTACGTTTATCACCTTCATTGTTTTCAATATCTGGGAATCAAAGAAAAAGTAATATTTTACAAGTTGTTTATTTTTACCCGACTAGGGCGAAGCCAAAAGGAAGGGTTGTGATTTTCGCAGTCTGTATGTATGTTCCTCCGTAGCGCCTAAACTATTCATCCGATTTTGATGAATAAGGTGTCAATCGATTCGTTATTATGGCCCAAGTAACATAGGCTACATTTTAACTGACTTCAACGAAAGGAGAAGTCAATTTTACCCTGTAAACCCTGAATTTAATAAGAGCGTGATTTTTCAGTAGTCGGGTTTTTTAGTTATTGTATACCACACAAATTCTTATTTCCTTTCATAATTTTGGCACGATGGAAAAAAACGGTGTTAGATGCTATTTATTAGACAGGTCAGGAGTTGCGGACACCAGCCCTTTATACAATACAATACAATACAATACCTCCTTCATTATTCTGGCCTCCTGGTAGTCTATGTGACTTTACTATCCTTGTTCTCATCTCCTACTTGTTCTTGAGAATTTCCTACTAAGTAAACTTCGAGAGTAAACTCGCACAGTAAGTAAACTGAGGCAATTCGTGCAAATATACTACTAGCATATCATAGAGGGGTGTAAAGATGAACAACTGTTTTTCTCTCTACTGTACTTACCTGTCAAAAAGAGTAAAGGGATCAGACCGGAATGACAAAGTGGATACAGGTTTTTTTTTTTTGTTAGTCCCTATTTTCCCACTCCTGAGCAAAGGCCTCCCCCCATTCCTTCCACTTCTCACGATGGTGTGCTTCTTCTCGCTAATTCGCGAGGAAGCCATCCAAGACGTCCCGCCATCTTCTCTTTGAATACAGGAATAAAAAAAAAAAACCAGCTGGGGTATCCGACTGGAATAAACCGTTTTTCGAAAGTAAAACGCATAATATCGAAAGCAACAAGACAAAGTCGAACATTTCTAAATCATCTACAATACCCACAGATAAACAAAACAAATTACGTGCCCGACCCACTACGTAAACAACATTATCCTCCTTAACATCCACAATCGGTTAAACACAAACAATATACCAACGCCAAATCTAAACACTGCCAAGTAGGGTGAGGTACATCATTATCGGCGTGGTTACTGTGCTCTGTTTGTCTTTGTGGGCGACCGCAAGTGGTGCTTTCACCCTATATCGTTGGAAGTGGGAAATTATGTGACCTTTATAAATATAAAGTGTTATAAATTGTAAATCAGTCTGACATTTTACCGTTCGCGTTGTTATGTTTTTAATCCTATTTACGTACATACGTACTTAAATCACATTTTTTTCCTTAGGATATTGGGTAAGCAGAAACCATAGAACTGAGGCGTTCACGATTCTCACATGCTCCTTTCGCCTCGTTCACGTTCAGAAAATATCTGGTCATACACGCACGTCGTTTGCGAAAACTACGCACCTGACCTTTCTGAAGAAGGTCACCAATAAAGTCAGTGTATGTCCTTCTAGGACACCGCTTCCCGGCGTTGCCACTTACATCTGTCTTGTAAATTCCTTTTATTAGTAGCCTTTCAGTCATCCTCTCAACATTAACAAACATTTAAGTATAACATAACATCACGCCTGTAATTCCCAAACAGTTAGGCAGAGGTGTATCTTAATGGATACACCACAGTAGTTAGTACACCCACATTTCGCCAGTTATGTTTAAGTCCCATGTAATAGGGGGAGCCTATTGCCATCAACCGCGCACAAATCCAGACTCCGTCGCTGCTACTGACAAATTCCTGATGGAAAAACTCAATAACACTTTGTCCAAGCTGGGAATGAATCACTGATGAAGTCGAAATAATAAATAAAATGGGCGGTGACATGAATCGTGATAGTTTCACAAGATTCATCGCGATATTTGAGTTGCTAATTTCTCAATTTTTTTAAATGTGTAGCTATAGATTAGGAAATTCCTTAAAATATATATCTTATTATGTTTTTAAATAAAAATAGCTATTTGATTACGCAATAAAATTGAGAACCTTAAAATAACTATCTTGATAAAACTGTGTACCCTCTGTCTTAAACATTCCATTCATCTAAATGTTTGCGCAATCACAATAAAAATAATCTTCATTGTCTAACAGAAATTACTTTTTAAATGCATGACCAACTCGCAGTTATTCTAAAATATGCCTTCGCAACGAACAACCCACTTTTACAAGAGTTTTTCTCTGGATTCAGTGATAAAATAATTTGTTTAAAGCGGGACTATTATACAAAGCGCGCAAACATGAATAAGTGAGAACTTACTCGTACTTTCTTTAAACTTATACTGTCACTTACGGGATATCTTCCGTGATTGTTCATTATTTTGAGCTCCCGATATTCCCGATATTTATTTTTGGAAGATATCCCGTAAGTGACAGTATAAGTTTAGTTGTAAACCGTGAAAGCTTGAAACAGTGTTTACTTTCTTTATCCTGTGGTTATTGCCTAACCTAGTGTCCGAGATTTTATGCCACCCATGGGCTTGTGACTTGGCTTTACATGCCGTCAAGAAATATTTCTCAGGCATGTTGGTTTCCTCACGATGTTTTTCATCACCGAAGCAAGTGATAAATATACAATACGCACATGCATTCGAAAAATCAGAGGTGCGTGTCTGTTTTTTTTTTTTTTTTTTAAACTTGGTAAAATCATCAAATGAGTCCTCCCACCCGGCCCATCGTGCTGCTCGACGAGGTGGGCAAGCTCTTTGAAAGAGTCATTGCAGGCCGCCTCGTCGGGCACCTGAATCGGGTGGGTCCGGACCTTGCGGAGAGCCAGTTTGGCTTCCGCAGGGGGCGCTCGACGGTGGACGCCATCATGCGCGTGAGAGCCCTCACGACGGGGGCTGCGGTATCCCGGGGCAGGGTCGTCTTGGCGGTGTCTTTGGACATCACCAATGCCTTTAACACCCTGCCCTGGAGTTGCATCAGGGAGGCACTCCGGTATCACCGGGTGCCGACCTGCCTCCGTCGCACAGTCGAGGACTACTTGACGGACAGAGCCGTCATCTACCCCGGTCACCAGGGAGAATGGAACCGGCGAGAGATGTCGTGCGGTGTTCCACAGGGATCGGTCTTGGGGCCGCTCCTGTGGAACATCGGTTACGACTGGGTGCTGCGCGGCGACCTCCCTGACGGCGTCGGCGTAATATGTTACGCCGACGACACGCTCGTCCTGGCGGAGGGAGAGTCGCACCAGGCGGCGGCCGACCTGGCGACGCAAGCGGTTGCGACAGTCGTTGGAAGGATCCGGCAGTTGGGACTCGAAGTGGCGCTGCACAAAACAGAGGCCATGTGTTTTCATGGCCGTCTGAACGCGCCACGGTCTGAGTCCCACATAACGGTGGGAGGGGTTCGCATCGGCGTCGGGAGAACGATGAAGTACCTGGGACTCGTCCTCGACAGCCAGTGGAACTTCAAGGAGCATTTCCTGCGTTTGGCCCCAAAGCTGAACCGGGCAGCAGCCGCCCTCAGGCGACTCCTGTCCAATCTCAGCGGGCCAAACGCCTCCTGCCGGAGGCTGTACGCCGGTGTCGTGCGGTCCATGGCCCTCTACGGGGCCCCCGTGTGGGCCCTGAGCATTCGGACGCGACCACTGAAGCTGGTCGCATGCCAGAGG
Source organism: Noctua comes (assembly GCA_963082995.1). Lineage (NCBI taxonomy): Eukaryota > Metazoa > Arthropoda > Insecta > Lepidoptera > Noctuidae > Noctua > Noctua comes. Next base: position 9,413,994 of record OY720289.1, read on the forward strand.
GTCATGGCTATCCGGATGATCCGAGGATACCGTACGATCGCCGGCGAATCGGCCAACCTCCTTGCCGGATTGCTGCCCTGGGATCTGGAGGCGACTGCAGAGGCGACTCCAGCGCGTCTATGAGTGGCGCGTGGAGGCGCAGCGCCGGGGCGAATCCCTGCTACCTCGACAAGTCGAGGCGCGGCGGGAAGAGCTCCGGCGCGATCTCAGGGCAGTATGGAGGGAACGACTGTCGCAACCGAGGTCCGGGCACGCCGCAATCGCGGCGGTAAGACCCCTCTCTGAGGAGTGGCTGGATAGGCGTCACGGCGTCCTGACCTACCGCGTGACGCAGGTCCTCACCGGACACGGAAGTTTCGGGAGGTACCTGTGTCATATGGGGAAGGAGGAAACGCCTGGGTGTCACCACTGCGAGGACCGCCCGGAGGACACGGTGGAGCATACGGTGCAGGACTGCCCCGCTTGGGCAGAGCACCGCCGTGTCCTCACGGCGGCGATAGGCGGAGACCTCTCGCGCCCGGCATTGGTCGAGGCCATGCTGCGGGGCGAGACGGAGTGGGAAGCGGTCGCCTCCTTCTGCGAAGCAGTCATGCTCGCGAAGGAGGAGGCGGGCCGCGTGAGGGAGAGGACAGCGTCCTCCCTCCACACCAGCCGCAGTGGTAGACGCCCACGGCGCCGGACGTCGGCAGACGATCTCCGGCCACCGTAGGCGCGGGCATGCGGGCGGCGAGGTGCGTGTCTTGGGTTCGAACTCGAGACCTATGACTTGGCAATCCGACCGTCCGACCGTCCGACCACTAAGCTATCACTGCTAAAATCATCGCAACACTACAGTTGCTCAGTGTATATCGTAGTATAGCGTTAATCTCTTTACCTACAGTAGTTTTAATTTTCTTATTATTTCTTGCGGTTCATGAACCCCTGGTACTCGTTACACTCAGTGAATTTTCTGCATCCTACTAACATTTGTGGTTCTAGCAGTAGGTAGCCTAATAGGCTATCACTGCTTCCTTGTTGGAAGTTGAGGTTGCTTGCTTGTAATAAATACATTTACCGTTTACGTAGAGGTTAGTGAATACATAGTAAAAACTATCCTATGTTCCAACCTGCCTTTCTGACAAATAATATCATCGAAATCAATCCACCCTCAAAAGAGTCAAAAAAACGAGTTATTTTTACATTTACTATAAATATTATTATAGACCTTTATAAGCATAAGTATGGATTCGTAATATCAAAACCAACTACTAACGTGCTCCCCGAGGCAAGGTTTTTATGTGCAAATTTATTACGTCAACACATTTACGCCTTCATTATTTAATTTTACCCACAAATCCATGTTTTTTGGGATACCAAACTTGAGATCATCATTAATGTCTTTTTTTGGTAAAGTCTTGGTATCAAGAATATTATAGTCACTGCCAATGATATTATAACGGCCCCGGTTTTTAAGTTGTTGGTCGTACGTTGTGTAATCAACCGGTGCCTCTAAATGTGGACAGTTATTAGGAATTTTGTATGTTTTTAAAGTATCCTTTACCTTTTAACTAGCATCATTTAATATGGTGTTTTCCCACCTTGAGCAAATAAGGTTGTTGATATTTGGCCCGCAACGACTGTTCTCAAAATGATGCAGGAAAGTTGTGTCCCAGCAGTGGCCAGCACATTACAGGCTGGTTCGTGATGTTGGGAAATTGCAAAGCACAATATTCAGAATAGGGATGCTGGACTTTCAATCACGCAACGCTTAACACGACGCGTGGGTTTGAAAACTTCAAAGTGCTAGTAACAAACAAACAATCCTTGTAAAGTTCTGTAAAGAACTTGCAAGTGGTAATAATGCACCTATTTCTGTCGCCTCACAGCTGTGCCCCTTTAAATTGCGTAAAGTGACATGCGCGAGCATCGTTTGTTTCCTTCACTGATGACTCCTGTGATGTTTTAGCACAATAGACATAGGGTGCGTGCGCGGGTCGAGCGCGGGACGGGTCGGGAGTGCGGGTGTAATTTCATGTGTTTATATGGCGACATCACACATGGCGCGGACGAAACGTGAGTGGTTGTAGCATTTTTGCATTGCGTCGTAATACATTGCATTCCCCGGTAGGCATTCACACTAACGTGGGCGCGGGTCAGGCGTGTCGTTTATGTTTTTGTGAATATTTGCAAAAAAAAATAGCATTTTTGTCTTCGATCTTAACGAAAAAGTATAGAATGTAACTCGTAAATTGTTTTTTTTTACGAGCCTAGTGACAAAAACTATAAAATGTTGTTTTATAGTTGCAAAATGCTGGTCCGCCACAAGTAGGCCCGCGCCCGACCCTCTGCTGATACGCGTTGAGTGTGAAGGCGATGAACAGCGCGTTTCACACTACGGACATGACCCGACCCGCGCCCGACCCACACCCGCTTTCTGTGTGATTCAGGCTTTAATCAAGTATCTTCATTTGTTTTTCCGCAGTCGCTATTGCAACACGCGTGTCGCTTGAGTGTTTAGCTCGTAGTAAAGAGATAAACTCACGTTCGCACGGGTTTGTTTTTATCTCGCATTTAATTTTCAACTCTCGGCTTAACATTGACAGTTTAAAATCTGACAGTGCCTTTTTCTAACGCTCTGGAGATTCGCTCCAAACAAAACCGAACTAAAACTGGTCTGCCTAAAACTTTTTAAAGCCACTTTAATCCTGGTCGCGGGACTCATAGAATTACCGTGACCCTGGAACATTAAGGGCTACTGAAGGACACCGTGGATTTTAGTCAGTACAAGTCTGACAGTCCCTCCCGCTCTGCCCTGGGTGGGAGGACTTATTTGATGATTTTACCAGGTTAAAAAAAAAAAAAAAAAAGCCACTTTAATCCCAAATCAATTTCTGAACACAGCTTCATAGTTTAATGGAGAAGATTGAACAACACTTGGTAAAGTTGGAAAACACTGCTTAGACAACTTGAAGTTGTCCGAATGGATAAAGTATCAAGAAATTATGTTTTAATGTTGAACTAAAGGAAAACAAAACAAGGAAAGATTATCTGTGTTGTTTGTTGTTCTTTGCAGTTCGGAGTTTGAATTTATGCTCGATTACTGCCAATTCGTCCCCTATTACGTATAATTTAACCGAACTTTTTTATGTTCTTTCAAGGAGTATAAACAAAAAAAAAATTGGTCTTTGACTAACATCCAAAATTCCAAACTCAAGGTTTGCCAACGTGCTATGGAGCGCAGTATCTTAGGTGTAAAATTAACAGATCATGTACGAAACACTAAACTGCGCTCCAAAACGCAAATCGTTGACGTGGCACAAACGGCTGCCCAACTTAAAAATGGGACTGGGCAGGACATGTCTGTCGCATGCCGAACGAACTGTGGGCCCGTAAAGCTCAGGATTGGTGCCCTGAAACAGTGACACAGGGTCGCGGCAGACCACAAAGGAGATGGTGGGACGAACTGGATGTCTTCCTTGAGAATTCTAAAGAAGTAGCACAGAAGCGTGACCTTTGGAAGGAGTGGAGGGAGCTCTTTGCCCAGCAGTGGGACAATGAAGGCTAGCTATAATAATAGGAAGTACAGTCACGAGCACCAATGTATGTTAACAAGTTTTAAAAGCTTTTCTCCTACTGTTCTGATTAAAATTTCATGTTGTTTCGAACATAGTATTCTGGAACTCATGTTTTTTTATGAAAAAACTCCAAGTTAAATCGTTATTTTCGCGAAAATTGCTTTTAAATTTAGGAAAGTGTTTACATCTTAGTACTCGTGACTGTACTAAGAAGCCTGACGCTATGTTTTCTTTGATTGATATTTTTTTAAGAATTCACATAAACTTCAGAAAACACAAACACATTTTTGAGTTGAAACCAATGAACTGCCTCTTTGGTAAAATGGTCGCAAACGCCACTGTCGAGCTTGAGGTCCTGGTTTCGATTTTCAGGTCGGACAATGAGTTATTTTAATTTTCCAACAGAAATATTAGTCTTCTAATAACAGAAGTCAGGATCTGAGCCCCACTGATATAGCTTCAGGCTCGCCCCTTATTACATTGGACTTAATATTACTCGCGAAATGTAAGTGTTCTACTAGATATACGTATATATAACCCTTCGAGACTTCCAAGCTTGATTTAAATCACCTTCCTGCCCTTGTCCCATTCTATTTGGGGTCGGTGCAACACGTTTTATTCTTCCATTCTCCCCTGTCGTCACAGCATCATTTACTCCTTTCTCTTTCATGTCAGTCAATCACACAATCCATCCATCTTTTCTTTTGCATTCCACTCCCTCTCCATATATCTACATTCATGTCCGTCACTCTTTTAGTCACATTCGTTTCATCCCTCCTCATTACATGTCCATGCCAAGACAATCGACTACCTTTCATTTTTTCTGTAACAGGCGCCACATTCAAACTTCTTAAAATACACTCATTACTTACTTTATCCATTCTTGTCACTCCACCATCCATCTCAACATTCTCATCTCCGCTACATGCAATCGTTTTTCATCCATCTTCTTCACAGCCCAGCATTCTGATCCATACACTACGACAAGTCTAATCAAGGACTTGCTTGCTAAGCAACGCTTGATTTAAATAAATCTATAAATTATTCATTTTGAAATACCTATAATAAAAAATGCTTACAGAACCACGAACTATACCTATCGTCACAAAGTAACTCACACACAACCTCACTCTCCATTATCGATAAAAACCTTTCAACCAATGCTTTATTAACAAGCAATCTCTTTGAGAAGGGAATTACGAGAAAAATTCCAAGTACTTTGTTTAAAAGGGATTTAATTTCCGATACCTTATTACTCAGGCTGCCTTTCTAAGAGAAAATATAGGAATATTGTCAGGTAAAGATATTGCAAGATGGCTTGTGGCTAATGAATAACAGCCGCACGGGTTGATCTTCAAGGTAGAGCTAGGCTTGCCAAGCATCCTTGGATGGGTAACCGTTTGTTACCCTCATTGGAGAGGATTCGTTACATGACGAACTGTGCTTCAGAAAGCAGTAGTCAGAGGTCAGATAATCACTTTTTATAAAGATACGCAGCAATATTTTCGCAGCTTTTCTCAAACTCATCTTTGAACAACGCTATATTGCCAAATTAACTTAAAATATGTGTAGATAATAATTATGGCTATTACAAAAGGATAAAGATAAGAGAATCATGATCTAGAATGGCAGTGTCATATTGGGTAAACAAGCATTTTTGTGGTGGACAACTAAAAAACCCGACTACTGAAAAATCACGCTCAAATTAAATACGGGGTTTACAAGGTAAAATCGACTCATTCTATTGCCGAAGTTGAAATTTAGTCTATCGTCGACCTAATTCTAATATGGTGTAAGTAATAATTGACCAGGATGCAGAAAAAATCTTTTGATTCCGTAAAGTTCTTAGGAAACTTGAAAAAAATGAATGTTCTAACAAGAATATTATTTAATTTGCTTTAATTTTTACCCTATTGTTATATAGATATAACAGTTTTGGATCACTCCACCTTAATTGAAAAAAAAATCGTTGGTTGGCCAAATTTAGACTTACGCCATATTAGAATTAGGTCGACGCTATGTTACCCGAGCAATAACAACAAATCTTTTGACACCTTATTCATCAAAATCGGATGAATAGTTTAGGTGCTACGGAGGGACATACAAACATTATATACATACATAAACTGCTAAAATCATAACCCTTCCTTTTGGCTTCGCCGTAGTCGGGTAAAAAGGTTAATTTAGAAGTTGACAAGAATCTAAGTAACTGACCGCGGATGGATGGTAAAGGCTGTAATAATTTTCATATATTATAGGGCGAGCCAACGAGCATATCCTCAATTTATTTCGGGTTTTCAATATTGGGGTTATCCCACAACGAATGTGGAAGAGTTCAAACACAAAAACAGTCAGAAGGCAAAATAAAACTAGTTCTTCATTAATTTGATGTTGCAGCAACTGACCAATATCAAAATCAAAATATTTTATTTCACATAGGCCTCGATGGGCACTTATAAAACGTCGACAAAAAGGTGCACGGTTCGGGTTGGTCGTTTCCTATGGAGAAGAACCGGCAAGAAACTCCATGGTTACTCTTTTCAAATGATTTGGTGTTACAATATTATTATGGATACAGCATTTGTACTTAAGTATGGGGGGACAGCGTAGGCCCGACAATAAGTCGTTGCTTACTACACAAAAAATGTAGAACAAAATAAAAAGTTAACAAGCAGCTGGGAATCTACAAAGCCTACAATGTCCACATATTCACAAACAATCGATAAAAAGAATCTATACACCATATCCAGGTAATGAATATAAGGTTATCCTATTGTCGACTGCCTCGTTGGTCAAGTGGTCGAAGGCGTGATTGCCGAGCATGAGCCCTGGGTTCGATTCCCGGGCCGGGAAATGTGTTATTAGGTTTTTCTATCAGGAATTTCTCAGTAGCAGCCACGGAGTCTAGATTAGTGCCCAGTTGATGGCAATAGTGCCGTCGAAAATATCTCTTAGGCTTCCTCTGGTTTTCCTGGTTTCCTCACGATGTTTTCCTTCACCGAAGCAAGTGATAATTTATCATACAATAAGCACATGAATCCGAAAAACCAGAGTTGGGTGTGTTGGGTTCGAACTCGAGACCTATGACTTGACAGTCCGACGATCACACCACTAAGCTATCACTGCTAAAATCATCGCAACAGTACAGTTGCTCAGTGTATACCGTAGTATTGTCTTAGTGACTTCACCTACAGCTAATTTAAATGTTCTTATTATTCCTTGCGGTTCATAAACCCCTGGTACTCTTAACACTCAGTGAATTTTCTGCATCCTACTAACGTGTGGTTCAAGTATCAAACCGCAAGCCATCGGATCACGTAGGCTAACTTTTTATTAGGGTTCCGTCGGTAAATAGCCGCGAACCCTTATAAATTGGTTCACTCCATTAGTTTGTGCATCAGTCTGTAACAACCTCAATTTTGTTCCCGAAATGTTCTCTTTGGTAAATATTTGATGTATTAACGTTAAAGTAGTTTTACTCTGGACGGTCGCTTCGATATTTTTGCGAGTTTATGAGGCTAGCCCTCGGTAAGCCGTTTCAATTTGATTGGTTGTTAAGTGATGGGTAAATTGAGCGTTGCTAACGTGCGATTTGAATATTAAATACTGCGATATAGAAATATAATTGAACATAGATAAGTATGAAATTGGAATGTCAAATCTGAAATTACGACGTTGTAGAATAAAACCCATAGCACCCGTTTAAACGGTTTCGTCACGTTTCCCTTCACCGAAGCAAGTGATAATTATACAATACACACATGAATCCGAAAAATCAGAGGTTTTGGGTTCGAACTTGAGACCTATGACTTGGCAGTCCGACGGTCACACCACTAGGCTATCACTGCTCTCATATGATTTATGCAGATCTGGTGCAGTGCTTTCAGCACATTGAGCTTTATCTTGAAATAACTTCCAGAAATGAACGAGCAGCATCGAGCAGAACGAGCAAATCTCCAAGATCAAATTTTCGTACAACCTAATACTACTTAATTCTCAATACAAATTAACTCTGGTTAAAATCAACAGAACCATAATTCAAAGAAATTACCAAACCTTGTAACAACCTACAATGTTGATATACACCGTGACTTTTTAGTCGTCTTACAACGGCACTTCAGCCGCAGCCCACTTCATGTATCCAATGACTACTACTATTTTTATGAGATTTTAATGATTTAAACATATAAATATTATTCAGTATTATGATGCATGACGTAGTTAAAACACTCTGTTGCGAGCTATGATCTACTGTACGGGTAGGTATGTTCTCCCGTTTGACACGTAAACATCACTAACAGAATGTTTCATAATTTTATTCTAATGTAATATTTATTTTTATTTCTGCCTTATGGTGAGTAAAAAAACAAATCGCGCCTTGAGCAATTTTATGTCGGGTACCTTGAGTGGACCACCTTTGTAAGACGCCTAAAAAGTCACGGTGTATAACCTACTCATTTCAATAAATAATGAGGTATAATTTTCATCGTAGTTACCCATTCCGTTAAGGTCATTAGGTATGACTTTGGACAGGACAAAGAAGGTTATTTATTAAGGCTGTCCGTCAAAATCTTGTGTGACAAATAAAATGTTTGCGATGTAAAATAGATGTAATTTTTTTATAAATATCCGAAGGTTTCTTGAATGTTACGCATAGTTTTGAATTAATATCAATGATAGTAATAAAGCTATTAATCAACGGATGAATGGACTAAGTAAAGAATGATATGGCTGGAAAGGAGGTGACTGATGACATGACGAGTAAAAAAGAAGTATGGAAAAAGAAGACAATCTCCTCGACCAGAAATAAATTGGGATAAAAGCAGAAGAATGATGACATAAACATTAAGAATAAAACGAAAAACAAAGGCAGAATTATTAACAATACTTCAACGTATCTTGAGAAAATAGATAACATCAGTCTCTCTTTACAAATTACGTTGAAAGATACAAGTTTGAAGTACACTGTCACTAATTTATTAAGAGAAGACGGAACTGTTTCTGCACCATCTTAATTCCCGAAGGTTCTTCAGTAAAAAGTTCGATGAAGACAAAGCTTTATAGAAATCAGAACCGTTATTTACCTAAAACAGCAAAATTCCCAACTTACCGTTATCATCATCTTCTTCTTCCTCAACAGTTCTTGCACCTTCGGGTAGATTCACTTTCAGTCCCTTAACTCTGAAGAACTCCTGCACCAGCTTCATGAAGTACTTGGCTAACTCCGCCCATTCCGACAAGAAACCCCTCGCTTCATTTGTTTTAACTTCATTCACTTCTTTGTTCGCCTTTATTCCTAGTCGTTCTATCGTCTCATCATCTAGAGGGACTAAGCTTACTATATTGTTAGCTTTAATTGTCTCATTTTTGTTTAAACTGTCTCCGAATATAGCTTTTTTGGCTATTTTTACAGCTTTATATTTGACACAGGATAGGGCTTCGCCTCTTAGGAAGCAGCCATCTTTAACGTAGCGGAGGTAGCCGTTTTCTAATGTGTTGATGTTTTGTAACGTGGCTAGTAGGAGGAAGGTTTGGAGAATAAGTGATGGCTTGAGTGACGTCATCGTGATATCTGAAAGGAGAAAAAACAAAAAATACTTTAAGAAATGAATGAAGAGATTTAGTTAATAGTACAACATGGATTGTCTTGGTATGGACATGTGATGAAGAGGGACAAATCGCGTGTAACTAAAAGAGTGATGAATATAAATGTCGATGGATGGACAGAGAGAGGAAGACCAAGGAAACGATGGATGGATTGTGTGAGGAATGATAATTATGAAAGAAAAAAGTATAAATGATTGCGTAACAGTTGAGAAGGTAAAAACAAAAACGTGTTGCGCCGATCCCAAGTAACAAGGAACAAGGACAGGAAGATGATGACTTTATAGTACAACATGTACCTTTAAAATGTAACACTCTTTTTCAGGCAATTGTGTGTTGTGTTGTGTTGTGTAAAAATACACTTTTGATATAACAGTGTCACAAGCATATTATATTTAATACAATGATTTTTTAACTTAACTGCTACCATGATTTTAGCACATGAATCTAGACTAGATTTATGTGCTAAAATCATTGTAACGGTTAAATAACCTAAAATAAGAAAACTAACAACAAACTATTTGTAACGGTTAACCTTTGCGTAGAAATATTTCTTCGGTTGTTAAGAAATGATCAGCTGTTTGATCTGAATGTGTTAAACATTACACCTATAAACGATCAAAATGTAGGTAATCTAAATACCGTGCATCTTGATTACCTGTTTTACATGATTTTTTCCTTAAGGGGGAAGCGCCAAATTTTTATAAGTTTTTTGCAATTCCAGGTGGCAAAGAGACACATCATTTCAGTGTGGGAAAGAGACAGAGCTATAAAGGTCGTCTAGCGCCATCTCTTTCCCACACTGGAATTACTCCTGCTTTAAGATGTCATGGTTACCCCCAGGTCAGTGTTAGACTTTATGTTGACCAATAACAACAAACTTACACTGACCTACAAATTGCAAAAAAATGAGTTCTTAAACTAAAACCTGAAAAATCACGCTCTAAAAAGTATGAAACAAGAAAATATTCTCGTCTGAAATTGTGATGTACCTACAAACCATTCAATATTTATCGTCTGTTAAACAAACAACTTACACGTATATATTTTTATGTATTTAATAAAAATATTCATAGTGATGTATAAATGTACTATGTCAGTGGCCCGAAAAGTCTGACAACCAGTCTTACCAAGGCGTATCTTATTATCTAGTACTAACTAGGTTGTGGAGGTCAGATAGGCAGTCGCTCCATGTAAAAAACTGGTATTCAGCTGCATCCGGTTAGACTGGAAGCCAACCCTAACATAGTTGGGAAAAGGCTAGGCAGATGATGATTCATAGTGATGTCCAGAGGATAATCGTGGTCGAACGTAACACAATAATAAGCCTGTTAGATTTTCTTTTCGTACTTTCGTTTTGCAGGGGCATTGTAAACCATAACAGAACAGTAATAAGATTTACATCATAACGAGTTACAAACCTTATCTGTTTATTCTCATTTACCTTAGTTTGTCATGAAATAAGATTTCCTTATTGTCGGCAAAGGCAGCAAGTTTGTGTTTCTGTTTATTTATAGACCATTAAACAGACTGAAAGTTTTAGTCATTTTAAAGTTAAACGATAAGCGAAATTTAATGTGTTCACTGTTCTTTCATACAAACTTAAGTTGTTGTTGTGTTTTCATGGAGAATATCAAAAAGTGAACAGAGAACTTAGATTATTTTATGACCTTCGTTCGCGTGAAATTATTATAAAAATACGACTTCCCTTTTTGAATCAGATTTTGTTAACATTTCAAGGGTTTTAGTTTTTTTGCACGGAACCCTCATTATTTTTCTATAATAAAGTAGCTTCAGTTAGACCTTATAACATCAGCTATCTGCCAGTAAAAGTCCCATCAAAATCGGTGCAGCCGTTTTGGAGATTAGACGGAACAAACAAAAAATTTAAAAAAATGTGTTTTTGTTATAAGTGCCCTAGGTATATTTTTATAAGCAGTCAACAAAATTCTTAACCTTAACTGGTTTCTCATTAAAGTTGTATATTATTAATAACTATTTTGATGATTTTACCGTAAACATGGAATTTATTCCACAAAAAGGTGATATTCATTTTTTAATAGGACAAAAATGGCAACATTAGAAATTATAATTTGTTGTGATAATTGAAAAGGTTTTTAAAGGAAAAGAAAATTCTTCAACGAATATTTCGCATTTTAATTATTGAAAGCAATATTTTGACGAACATATTTAATTTAAACAATTTGACCATTACTTCATAAGTTTTGACTTGAAAAACTAGTTTCAGTACTGAATTATAATTTTCTAAACAAATGAAGTGGGATTATTATTGTCTACTGAAAGTTTCGTTGCTTTGTTATTATTTTCTTAGCTTATGACGGGTTTAACAAAATGCCTTGAGCAGTTCAATCTTAATTTTGTCTTGAAATAAACTACGATTTACAGGTTTTATTTATATAAATGTTGACTGGGCTAAAGAATTTTAAATGAAATCGTTATTAATCTTAATCTATTATAAAACGTGAAAAATTTGTGAGGATAGATGGATGGATGTTACTCTTTTTTGGATGAAATGTTACACCGCTATAGCATTTATAACAGAATAACACATAGGCTATGATTTATAAAGATATTGCATAAAAAAATCATTTTCTCTTATTTCTATGGGAATCCTTACTAATATAAAATATGAGAAAGTAACTCTGTATGTCGGTCTGTTAACTTTTAACAGCTTGAAAGAGGAACGGTTAACAAACAGGGTGTAAACAGACCCTTCACACAGCGTCAACCAAGCATTCTGTACATCAAACTAAGTAACTTTACGCAAAAATTATTGCTGGGAATCGACTTTTTTTTTTGGGGTGTAAAATCACGTGATACGGAAAGACTCGATGGAAAGCAATTGTGCTGATGGATGGATTGAATAGTACGGGGGTCGTAGAGGTGTGTAAAGTAAAATCTTACAATAAAAACATGTATTTAAAAAAAAACTTGTGAAAAAGTTGGAACTTTGACCCCCAATATCTCCGTAACTAAAGGTTCCCAGGTATGGTTAAAATCATCAAATGAGTCCTCCCACCCAGGGCAGAGCGGGAGGGACTGTCAGACTTGTACTGACTAAAATCCACGGTGTCCTTCAATAGCCCTTTATGTTCCAGGGTCACGGTAATTCTATAAGTCCCGCGACCCCGGCAGGCTAGTCCCGCGACCCCGGCAGGCTAGTCCCGCGACCCCGGCAGGCTATGATTACTTTAGGTATAGAGTTATATATTTCAGCCCCCTCATATACGACAGTCTTTCTACCGTAATTTGTTATTATCCTATTATGATTCCTGAACCTTTTTTATTCTTTTTTTTTTGGTAGCCTATACTGTCCCACTGCTGGGCAAAGGCCTCCCCCAATTCCTTCCATGCGCTCTTTTCCCGTGCCTCCTTGAACCTTTACTTTTCTAAAAATAAAATCACCTCTTCTATTCGCCATTTTATCCTAACAGCACTCTTCAATCTAAACTATAGTAAACAAATTAGAAACTTATTAAAACTAGCTCCATATTGGACTAGCTACTAATTTATAGAACTCTCGTTAAGTGGGGTCAACCGGCGATCAATTAGGAACTTTCGGTTGAAACACATGTTTTATAATGACATAGATTAACTTGTGGGAAAATGGGTGTATAACTCATTTAAAATAAATGACGATGTTGGTAGACGGTGACTTTTAAAACAAATAGATATGAGAAAGTTGGGTGATAATTAATGAATTTTGTTTTCATACTTTGATATAACATGACGCCTGTAATCCCCGAAGGGTTAGATAGAGGTGTACCTAATAATATACCCTCAATTCACCTGTTATAGTTAAGTCTCATGTAATAGGGGGGAGTCTATTGCCATCAACCGGGAACAAATCTTTAGCGTCTAAACACACTATGCCGAAGTTACGCAACCGAAGTTCGGCGGCTGATTTTACGTTCCGACGTATTCGGCTGATAAGACACACCATAAGTGCCGAACTTACGCGGCAGAAATTCAGTTCCGCAACTTTGTGTGTGTATTAAGTGTCGCGAGCGCTGTCGGGCGGCTCCTCTACGCCCCCGGATCTTCGTCGGCAATCGAACCGAACTTCGGTCGCGTAGTGTGCTCACAGAATAAGTTGCCGCTGAACTTACGCCCGACCGAAGTTAGGCTGTATGCGTCCTAATTTCGGCATAGTATGTCGTCAGTAATTCAAATGGCATTGCATGCGTAATTGTGCTGAACTTCGGTCGCGTAACTTCGGCATAGTGTGTTTAGACACTTACTCCGTGGCCTCTTAATGTTAAAATAAAGGATGCATGTTTTTTATATCTATGGGCAATAAACATTTAATTTATTCTTATTCTTACGTCTACCAAAATTGTTTACGTCCTAATTTTATTATTTATTGCATTGCATTTTGATTGTATGTCGTCTCACTTAATTTTTATGTTCAACCAAAAACTTGTGCGTGTGGTGTAAGCTGTAAGTTGTTGTTAAGTTGGTTATAAGAAAATAAAAAATTGTGGTGGTCTTTCTGACATCCACAACCCAAAAGCACAATAACTCTTTCAGACCTGTGAGTCTGCTGGAACGTGGTTTCCTAAGAAGTCTTGTTCGTTATTAAAATAGCTAATGATTAAGGCACCCCATACTGCAATAGTTAGACAACTCGTCATCATCTGCCTAGCCTTTTCCCAACTATATTGGGGTCGGCTTCCAGTCTAACCGGATACACCTGAACACCAGTATTTTACATGGAGCGACTGCCTATCTGGCCTCCACAACCCAGTTAGTACTGGGTAATACGATACCCCTTGGTAAGACTGGTTGTCAGACTTTTTAGGTCACTGCCTACCTAACGACTGTCAAAGATCTACAAATGATAGCCGCGACCAACGGCTTACCGTGCTTTCCGAGGCACGGAGGAAAATCGGTATGTAATGGGCGGTCACCCATCCACAGACCAACCTAGGCAAGCACGGCTTAACCTAAAGATCGACCCAAGCGGCAACGGGTCGAGTTAGACAACTATCGGTTACCAAGTAAATAAGCACTCAGCACCCACCACAATTTTCTTGAAAGTACTCAAAGTGCTCCCATACTTTCAACCGCAGTGCAAATTATAGAAATTATTTTTTACAAACACGCAAACTACACCATGCAATTTGAAAGAAAATCTTGCTTTGAAAGAAGTGAAATTATAATTATGTTGTGCGTTTTGCAAGTGGTCTAGAAATTAGCATGACAAGAACTATATAAAAATACATTTTGTTTTCTAGCTACTTATCTACATAAACGTTCTGCATACGTGCATACATAATTACGAAAATCCAATTCCCTATTATTATAGTGTTGATGGGGTTGATCAAAATGGCCTCCACGATTGGTGTAATGGGTGTGAAAATAGCCATAACTAAAGGTACTTGTTCTCCCCGTCATTGTGTACATGTTTTTGCTTCGGACCATGCCTGGGAACCTTCTAGTTACGGAGGTAACAGGAAGAGGTCAATCATTGAAATGTTTGACCTCTTCCTGTTACGTTTATCACTCCAAAAAAAACGTTTCCCAGCAACAATTTTTCTTAGTTTTATGTACCAATGCTTGGTTAACTGCTTCATGAAGGGTTCGTTTACACCTGCTATTTTACCAGGCCATGGGTTTTTCTCATATCAAGTTGGCAAAACAGTTTTGCCATTTTATAATAACCGGGCCTTCCCATAGCATAAGCATAACCAGCCTATTATACCACTGCTGGGACACTCATTCTGTAAAACGTAAGGGGCCGCAATCCACCATGAGGGCCCTGTGCCTTTCACCAACCTAATCTTGTCCTGAGGACAGAGATGAGGTTGACGATGGAACGAGCTAACCCAAAAGAAGCCTATTAACTCGCGACTTAAATAGATTGGGTTCATATGCACTCGGGAACACCGACGCAGGCATGGATTTCCACTCCTTACCTGTGTGTGCTATGTAGCAGAGCGCTTCGTGCGAATGTGTGGAACATCGATAAGGTATGAGCGATAACCTGCAGTACGTCTGGACTCCCGATGGAAGAAGGGTGACAATTCGATCAAATAACATGACATTTACGTGTTCTTTTAAAAAAACATAATTACTATACTTGACAACTGTCATAATCTAGTTTCCCCATCAGTCTAATTATCCTAGTTTTCATAACGAAGAGATTGCGATTTCGCTGCAGCTAGCGTGAAAATGAACGGAGTTTAACTTGTCACACGGCGAAACGAGGCATTTAGTAATTATGTGGTGGGTGATGGTAATCAGCGCTTTACACCGTAGTGCCGCGTCTTTGATGATGGCCCTTGCTGGATGAACTTGAACAATATTTTTTTTTTTTTCGGATGGGATATCACCAAATGACCCACTCTGGGCGGAGCGGAAGGGAGTGTCAGACTTGTACTGACTAAAACCCATCCATGTTCCTTCTTTGCCCTTTGTGTTCCAGGACCACGGTACCTCTTTCGAACAGTCCCGCAGCCCTGGTAGGCATCGGCCCTTGCAGACCCCTACATCGTTGCTGACATCTCTTTGAGGCGCGCGTAGAACACGAAGGCGCCGTCGACACGGCCTGTCGTCATAAGACGGCCGGACGGTGAGCTAGCCCATTGCTCGCCATCCACAGGCCCGCGCCTACGGTGGCCGGGAGCCACCACGTGACCCCCGACGCCCAGGGCGTCTCCCGCGGCGGCTGGGACGTGAGGTTCTTTCCCTCTCACGTCCCGCCACCTCCTTCACTAGCATGACTGCTTCGCAGAAGGAGGTGACGGATGAACTTGGCCGTTCTATATGAGCTTGAAATGGAAATGATATAAAGTTTTTGTGGCTTACAATAACTCATCTAGTTTTTTCAAGCATGCTAGTACGTTTGTATAACTTCAAGTTCTGTAGAATTCGATTTTTAGGAAAACTCATCTTAGTTACTATGATTTTTGGCTTATCTTTTGACTACAATTTTACTACGACTAACTTCACGATTAAATTGTGTTATATTACAACCGGGGCTAATAGTAAAGTTCATCTTCCACCTAACACTGAGGAGGCATCTCGATGCCAAATTTCGCTTGTCGCAAATTTGCAAATTGATCAAAATCAAAATATTTTATTTAACAAAGGCCTAGATGGGCACTTATAAAACGTCGACAAATAGGTGCTCGGTTCGGGTTGGTCGTTTCCTATGGAGAAGAACCGGCAAAGCACTCCATGGTTACTCTTTTCAAATCATTTGGTATTACAATATTATCATGGTTACAGCATTTGTACTTAAGTATGGGGGGACAGCGTAGGCCCGACAATAAGTCGTTACTTACTGCACGAAAGATGTAAAACAAAATATAAAGTTAACAAGCAGCTGGAAATCTACAAAGCCTAGCCGATCGATCGAATGTACTGTTGTTTAAGATATCACTTCAATAAGCTAATTACTTCAGTCTAAGAATCAGACAAAATTCCCTTTTTATTAACATTTCTTTCAAAGATACAGTAACATAATGTTGACAAAAACATTGAGAACACCCTTCTTCTCTGATCTACCAAAAACAAGAGAAAAACAGTCAGCCATGTTTTGCCATATCAGAAACTCATCGGTCATGCTCCAACGCCTACCTGTTAGTAGAATCAATGGTGTGTGCAGATGTCGTAGTCATCAATCTAACTGTAGCCCGATAGAAATTTGACTGTTTACGTATTTTGGGTATAGTGTAGCCATTTTTGCAAAGTGGTTTTGTGATTATTTAGTTTAAATTTAAGGAAAACACAGATTCAAGCTTAATTCCCGATGTTTTACCGACTCAAAATCTATTAAACAGTTTTTCATTATTTGGAAGCGTTTTCAGTTTATTTGTTTCCATTCCTCTTTTCTCCTTTTTCTCAAAATAAAAAAATCTGTCTTAGAAAGACTATTTGTAATATTGTAGTAGTGTCTGCCCAGTGGCAGACACTACAATATCACGTAAGTTGGGGCCACTACCACCGGGTAATGACTCAGCCTAGAGTTTGCAGGCAGAACAACTGTTTATTTTAGATGTGTCTGAGTCTCCTATCAGAATAAATGGATCTAGATTTTTTAAATCCTAGTAGTGTTTTCGCTAGGTCGTTGTTCTACTTTGAGTCGTATGTAAGCATACACATGTAGATAAATTTGTTGTTAGACTCCAACAAAGGGATTAAATCTGCTCCCAAGACTGTGAAGAAAAACATCACGAGCAACCGAACATGTCCCAGCAACAAATATTTGAAGTCAAAGTGACATCCATCAACGCGTCCTGGGTCTGCGTGGTGGATCATGGCCTCTCACGCCTGAGCAGAAGACCTGTGTCTTAGCAGTGGGTGCATTATAGCCCTATTTTGCTATGGTTTTCATAACAGCATTGAAATTTTTGTTTAAATAACATGAACCAAACATGTAGCTGATGTTGGTTCTGTTATAAGCTGGAGCTGCTTAAGTTTGAATGTGGTGTATTTCGGAACGGGTCGCATATAAATTGTGTGATCATATTCTATGCAACGTGTTTAGGGCTGGTACCTAGTGAAAATTGTTTAAGGAACCTGTATTCCTACAAACTATTTTACTATTTCTGGTATCATCACTTGCGAAGGGATTATCAGTGCTTGCGTTTGCTCTTAGACTACTTTATCATTTTGATTGAGAATAAACGATTGTTTCTTAAATAAAAAATAATAGTAATTGTAAATTTTGTTTTTTAACTCTAACAGTTATATAAACACGGAAAAGTGATCGGATATAAAATAAAGTTTTAACAAAACACAACACTGTAACAAACATCTTCGAACACTTCAGTGTGTACCACTTCAGGTGTAGTACACAATCTTCTATTCAGTTTAAATACTCGCAAGAGCATCTGATGCTGTTGTTAACTATTTAGAATCCCATGAAAAGGACTACATTGATTGTTTTCCGGGCTTTTACTTTCATAAGAAGTCGGGAATCCTAAACAATAAAAATGGCCTGACAAAATTATACTTCTGTACTAATATTAAGAATGCGAAAGTTTAGATGGATGTTTGATACTCAATCACGCCAGAACGGCTGAACAAATCTGGATGAAAATTGACACAGATAGATTTTATAGTCTGGACTAGCATATAGGATTTATATTTCTCACATTTACACATCAAAATTACCACGCGAACGAAGTCGCGGGCTAGTGGTTTAGTAAATAAATGCTTTGATTTTAATGCCAGCCCTGATATAATAAGAACGGAGCGCCTCAGTCACACTCAGATTGAAATTCAATTTGTGCTTATACAGCAATACCGCGAGCGTTAAAATAAAACACACAGTTTGAATTACGAACGCTTTAATTATTTCAATTTGAGTAAATAAGAGGTGTTCCATATTTAATTCGGTTGTATTTGGTTAACAACAAAGCCGACCGAATTACGACACAGGGACTTGTCGTGCTGATCGGTAAACTCTGTTCGGCATCCGCCGTCGCTGAATCCTGTAGGGAGTCGGCTCGATACAATTAGAGCTACAAGCTGAGCGGTGTTTCATGTCTGATGTTTGTGAGGATGGATAGATGTTTGTTACTTTACGCGAAAACTGAACGGATTTGGATGAAATTTGAAACGATTTGGAAAAAACCGGTTGTACGAACCCGTGAGACGATTACCGGAATCCACTCGTCTGAAGCTGCCAGGATATTTTTGATTCAGCCGCCTTGCTGTGCCAAAAATTATGCCAATTCATCATGTGTGTAGCACCTCTTATATTTCACAAATTCAATGGAAGTGTGAAAAAGGATTATTTTGAAAATCTTCTTTCAAGGGATTACTGGTACTTAATGATTTCGGCGCAGAAGGAATTATTTATTTTTACATCTCAAATGTGTGTTGAAAAGCTGTTAATGTTTTCATTCGATTTGGAAAAGAAGCTTTTTTTGGTTTTAAAATGTGTTTTGGTAAACGGATCATTCGTATAATCTTTATTTAACAGGATTGTTTGTAATAATCCTGTAAATAAACAGCCTTATTATTTTTGTGACGTAAAAAAAGCGACGAATACCCAGAAAAGTTTATTCACAAAACCCTACCATTTTTTTTAACCTATTACAATATATTTCTTTTTTAACCATAAGGTTGATTGGTAGAGAATGCTTTTAGGTATTAAGTTCATCTATGTACTACGAATGTACATAAAGTTTATATAAATAATTTACAAATTCCAAAAAAAAACTTACCTTTTTTTTATTAAATCACCTAAACACCACTTACAACACAACACTTCACTTTTACAAAAAGAAATTTAAAAAATGCAAAATAAAATAAATAAATAAATATTGATGTCAAATGAGTTGCGCGTGCGACGGTAGCCACAAGATCAATGTCAGCCGAACGCTCCTGATTCGCTATTTAAGTGATCTAGAATCGAAGCTTATTATAGCTTCGATCCGGACAAATTGAAACTGACTCCCAGGGATTGAAAACCTTTGTAAAGAAAATTCTGAGCATTGCATTGAGAAAAAACATTGTAATAAGTACACGTTATGCCTTACATGAAAAAAATACAGAGTCCTCAGTACAATGTGTTATTAGATTTTGAATATGAAATAAGAGTTCCAGGAATTTAGTTTTTTATTAATTGCTGTGAATTAGTCAAGGTTTCTATATCGTCAAAATCAGCGGAATCAATGAATTCTACACCTTGTTTTGCAATTAAAAATTTATAAAGTGAGTAATAATTATTTTGTTGTTTAGCTTTCTTGTTTGGTTTCGTACTCAAAGGATGAAAACGACATCTTATTTTTTAATAAGGTCTACGCCGTCAGCTATCTATCTGTATGTATATATAAGGATAGTTTAAAATTATCGTAATTGATACCTAGTTAGCATTTTTTCAAGATCCATCTCACCATAGCCTTAATCATGGCAATGAATACAAGATAAATAAACTTTTGTTGGACTAGAGATAAAATTAACTAGTAAACAATTCTGACTCGCACTTGGCTAGCTTTCTAAAGTATTTATTTTATCATTGATTCATATTTTTTTCTTTTTTTTTAAATTTTATGACATGATAAATATCCTGTTTCTAGTGTTAAAGATAATGTTAGTGACCATGATAGTTTAAAAAATTAAAGGCATATATTTTATTTCGATAAGGCTTTTTACTTTCATTGGGCGAATTTGTGAAAAGGTTCACCATCCCTGCCGTATAACTTACAGATCTAAGGCTCGTGGTTTCCCTCACTTTTCTTTTGATTTTATTAATATTGTGTAATGTTTGAAATTGATGGTTTCCCTTTGAATTGACAGTAAAAGTGAGTTTATGGGATGTGAAATGGAGCATTTTAGGCCTAGTGAATGAAGTTTGTGGTTTACCATAATAGTTGAAGAGTATTTTTTTTTAGTTTTTATCGAAGCAAACAGTAACAATTTACTTCAATGTTAACATTGCTTAGAGATTTGATTAGTCAAGGAACTTTTTGTATTGTTTTACACATTCATATCTTCACGCCTGCCATTCTCAAAGAGTATTGTAGGGAAATCCCTACCATACTCTTTGAGAATGACAGGCGTAAATTTGGGTATAAAGTAGAAAGAACATTCTTCATACAGTTTACCCAAATTTCACCAGTAAACTTCCAGCTGTGTGTTTTTTTAGATAATGAATTATTTTTATAAATTAATTTTGTCAAATAATTAAAACTATTTCAAAACTGAATGAGAAGGATGTTACCTTTCAGAACACTTTGAACAGAAATAATAGTTAGGAGCGTTTACTTTCTAGTCATGTATTAAGAGTGGAGTTTCAATGTCAGATTAAGTTTTGCCAGTTCTATATCTGAAATATCCAACACTAATGCAAGCGTGGCGATAAAATGATAGTTTTCTTCCCTGTAGATATGAAAATAACTAGACCATAATTAGAATAGAATAGAATTTTATTTTGCAAATAAACCTATAAGTGCAAAATAAAATTCTTAAATACACAATAGTTGTTATAAAATATCGAAGCTCAGCCATATTTTACCATTCGGCATGTAAACATTTACATTATTTATGAAACATGTACTTACATTTTAAAGACCACAATACCACCAACCAACCACCAATTATAATATTATAATTATTTAATAACGAATATGCAATTTCCTCAGTGTTCCAAGTTTTCAAAAGCGTGTGATAAATTATGGCCAGCTAAAATAATAAAAAACAAGTAGACGAGAATGCCGTGGCGGTAAAGGAAAACATTGTTAGGTGACCAGCATGTCCTAGAACCAAAAAAATGAAGACATATTATGGCTGATTGTGACATCCACCAACCCCCAGTGGTTCCGAGTCCTCTCTCTCTCATAGAGAGGAGACCTGTGTCCCAGCTGTGGGAACAGTATGGGCAGGTTATGCCTGTAATTTGTATGGTGTAAATAATAAAGACTATTCTATCTTGGCAAAAATAAACCGCTGCCATCATCGTCATTCTCGTGCTCTTATCGCAATTTATTTGGGGTCAGCACAGCATGTCTTGTTCTTCCATACTTCTCTATTACTCGTCATCTCATCTCATCAGACACCTATTTTCTTTCCATTATCATCCTTCAAACAATCCATCCATCGTTTCTTTGGTCTTCGTGTCTAAGGGTATGTCCACATGTTATAAAACATGGTTATTTAACATGATTCAATACAGAGATTAGCAATGTTGTTTAAATTAGACGTGTTATAATAGCAAAAGAGTTGTAAAATGTTACTTAATGTGGACGCACCTTTATACCCATCCAGATAAAAAAAAAAAAACGTTTTTACTCGTATCATCTGTACAGGAAAAGGTCAAATCTTCTGACAGGTGCCTTTCCCATTTACTCAATAAATAGAAAACTAAATTAGGTTGACGACCTAACGGAAGCTGCGCCGACTGATTCGATTTGACAGATCGGATGGCCCAATTTTCTACAGACAAAGGAATCCATTTCCGGAATGGGGCAAATTCTGTCAGTTAGGTTATTATTTTTGCTTTAATCTAGAATTTGAGTGATTTAGCCCAAATTAAATTGCTTGTACTTTCTGAAGATAAAGATAAATAACTTTATTTTGCAAATATGGGGAACCTCAAACGATGACAAAAACATAATAATAGTACAGCCGTATTTTGTAGTAAAATATGGCTGTACTATATTCATATATTCATATTCATATTCTTTATTGCACACAAAAACAAAATATACATATAAATTGCAACAATATTATATGTTTTTGTTTGTAGGCATGCAAAAGATTTAAAATAACAACTTATAACTAAATACAACTTTAAAATTATTACACACTAAATACAATTTTAAAATTATTACACACTAAATACAGTTTTAAAATATTATTATTAGTTATACATAGTTATGCACTAGCTTAACTAGCTTAGAAGCACCAGAGAATTTGTTGGTATTATTTGCACACGTTTAAACAGGACATCAAGCCGCTGATCATTGAAAGGTTAGCTCTAGTAGGTACACTCATATTCTCGGGCCAGTTGTTTTAAGTCCCTTGTAACAGAGGGCAAGCCTATTGCCATCAACTGGGCACAAACCTCGACTTCAGGCTGCTACTGAGAAATTCGTGATGGTAAAACCTAATAACACTTTGCCTGACCTGGGACTCGAGCCCAAGACAGACAGATGGATTATACACAAGGTCTAAACGAACCCTTCACGAAACCGTGAACCAAGCATTCTGTACATCAAACTAAGTAACTCTACCCAAAAATTATTGCTGGGAAAACAACTTTTTTTTTGGGATTAAAAAACTCTTATTACGGTAGGACTCAATGAACCGCACTCAAAACATTGTGCCGATGGATGCATTGAATAATACGGGGGTCATGGAGGTATTTAAAGTAAAGTTATAACATTAAAAACTTAAAAAAAAACTTGTGAAAAAGTTGGAACTTTGACCCCCAATATCTCCGTAACTAGAAGGTTCCTAAAAAATATCGTAGTGATGGGGACAACAAGTGCCTTTCGGTTTCTTTAAGGGTTTTTTAACACCCATTAGGTCTATTCAAGCTCAACCAAGATCATTCTAAAATCCATTCTAACTGAAATCTACACTTTTACTTACTCACTGCAACTTAATCCACAGATTTTCCCCGTATCGCGTTACACTTGCATTTTCTACGTTACACGCACCGAAGGGTCAATGTACGGAGGTCATTGCCGGCCTACGTGGTTACTTAGGAGGGTATAAATAGGTAAGGTTAGTAACTGACCCTTATTGGTAGTAGTAAAAGTAGAAAAACAACTGCCAAGCGCGAGTCGGCCTTGCGCGCAAAGGGTTCTGTAGCACCATGTGTAATAAAAATATCTTTAACGCTCATTCATTTGTCAATTTTCACTCAACAGTAAAACTTAATTTGTTTTTCATTGTTACTGCTGCAATTTCACGACAAGTCCCATATCTCAAAAGCTCAATATCATATCTTCAATCCGATTTTCGTTGAAAGTTCTTTTAAAAGCAGGTAAACCTACATTTTGTCACATTTATCTTCGCCTTATTTGGGAAATTAGAGGGAGGGGGCACAATTTTATGGCTTTAGGAGCGAATATCTCATCAACCATTGACTTAAGAAAAAAATATTTCAGAAACTTAATTTTTTTTTCCGGGTTCGGTTTTGCCATTTTGCAACGGAACCCTCAAAAGGAAAGAAAAGCTGCCATGAGTTTTTGCTCAACAATCGGCATTTGTTTTTATAAACACCATTAAGCGCAGGCCGCACCACCAGCTGGCGGGCGGACGAGCGACGCGAACGACCGTCGTTTCACCTCTTTTCATACCTTGGTTCACACCGCGAACTATCGAAATATACGAACAAAGTATGAAAAGGGCGTCGTTCGCGTCGCTCGCCCGCCCGCCAGCTGGCGGTGTGGCCTGCGCTTTATAAAAGGGTTGATGCTCCAGTGTTTTATTGCAACATTGTGCTAACGGGTTACAGCGCAGCAATTTTAATTAAAGATAATCAAGTTAAAGGGCATAGTTAGTGATCACTAAAATAAATTATAATTCATTTGGTTTTTTTTAGAAGAAGAAGAGTTTTTGTTATGAAAAGATAATTATATTTTTTGTAAATGTTATAAAAAATAACTGAAGTCTGGCTAAATATTCATATTTAGAGACCGTATCATATGTAACTAAACATTTTTCGGAATATGCATTAGAAATGCTCAAAATATGCAACAAAAGTGCCAAAATATGAAACATGAAATTGAAATAAGTACTACAAAAAAATGATATTTTTTTTTTAATTAACATTGTTCACTAAAAAATTGGGGTAGGTTAATGCATTGAGTTTGCATACACGGCGCCACATGAAGCTGTAAATTTCCAGTATAACTTGGCCTCGCTTTGTATAGATTTTATATACAATGAGATATCCGCATAAACTGGTTTAGTTTAGCTTGGTTGGCCGTCGTACATACATACGTGTGTTACGCAATTTCCAATATCTAATTGATATTCGACTGCCTCTTCGGTCTCATGACCGCAAGCGCAACTGCTGAGCATGCGGTTTTGGGTTCGATTCCCAGATCGGGCAAAGTGTTATTGGGTTTTTCCATCAGGAATTTCTGAGTAGCAGCCACGGAGTCTGGATTTGTGCCCGGTTGATGGCGATACGCTCGCCCCCTATTACATAGGACTTAAATGTAACTGACGAAATGTGGGTGTACTATTAGGTACATCTCTGCCTAACTCTTCGGGGATTACAGGCGTGATATTATGTTATGTAATTGATATCACACATATAAAGTAGATTGGGTAGAATTTGTCGACGCAATCATTTTACATAGGTATTGGTCTGAGATAGAATTGGGTCTAGAATTCTAGATAGAAATGGAAATGGAATGTATGAGTTTGTTGTCGTTCCGAGAAGTCGTAAAATTTGGATTAGGGCCAAACTAGCTGATACAGAAATGAGATGAGATAAATTTTAGTGCTAGGTATATTAGGTGTATTGAGAGCAGCGGTGGCCCAGTGGTGAAGGCCCCGACTTACGAGCGGTAAGTCGTGGGTTCGAACCCAGGCAGGCGACATCTACCCGACTGGGCCCGCGTGGTGGATTATAGCCCATTCCCTCTCATAGAGTGGAGGCCTTGTGTCCCAGCAGTGGGAATATTATAGGCTGATTATGAGGTATATTGCTCAGGCAAACAAATCACTATAAACGGTGTAAACAGACCCTTCACGAAGCCGTCAACCAAGCATTATGTACATCAAACTAAGTAAACTTTACGCAAAAACTGTTTTAAGCTTTCACGGTTTACAACTAAACTTATACTGTCACTTACGGGATATCTTCCGGGCTTCTTTCCGTTTCGCGACTTCGGGAGCTCGAAATAATGAACAATCACGGAAGATATCCCGTAAGTGACAGTATAAGTTTGCGCAAAAAGTATTGCTGGGAAACGACTTTTTTTTTTGGGTGATAAATTATGTTTTACAGTAGGGCTCAATGTAACGCACTCAAAACATTGTGCTGATGGATCGATTGAATAGTACGGGTCGTGGAGGTGTTTAAAGTTAAAAATCTTACATTAAAATGATGTATTAAAAAAAAAAACTTGTGATAAAGTCGGAACTTTGACCCCCAATATCTCCGTAACTAGAAGGTTCCCAGTTATGGTCTAGAACAAAAACATAATCGCAATGACGGGGAGATCAAGTGCCCATCGGCTTCGTTAAGGGTCTTGTTACACCCTTTATTTTTAAATGAATGGTAGAAGAGCTGACTAGAAAGGATTCTTCCATTAAAACAAATATAAGGGCATCAAGATCACTACCATTTACTTGCTGAATGTTGTAGTCATCATAAAAAAGAAAAAGAAATCTTATGTTGAAAAGGACGTCACATTAGTTGAAATTGGTTCAGTAGTTTGTCTGACACAAAAAAAAAACTGGCCAAGTGCGCACAGTGCTTAACGCGTAGAGGCACGCTACCTCGATAGCCAAGCGAAGTACAGCGAGGCGCCTCGCATGTATCGAAGCAGCGTGCTTCTAGGCGCTTAACAAGCCATCGGACAGTGCGTTCATAGTCTATGTGTTTCGTATTTTCTTTCGAAGCACGGCACCCTAAAGAACACAAGTCATAATTATTTTCGTATATATTAACTTATTATAATCTCTTCCATTCCTATCTCTTCTAATTAGGAAAATATTTTCATTTATAACGTCGGCGAGATAAGATTAATTCTAATTCCGAATTCTTTGAGAATTAATTACAATATAGGAAAAGTTTCATTTCCGTACAAATCAAGGTGTACGACGACCTGTCATGAGGTAGCATAATAAGTAATAACAATATTTATGTGTTTTTCATCAAAAACATGAAATTATACCAATCTTACTAAAGCTCTGTTCACAACCTCGGGGAATACGATTTGCATCAAAGGAAACGCTCGCGCGTCACTTATTTTCTTTACGTGAGTACCGTTCGCTTCGCAAGTTACGTCACGGGGCCTCATAGCACCTTTAAATATATCTGCTTTCTTTTGTTTTCTCCGCTGTCGCTGTCAACACGCGAGTCGCTTGAGCGTTTAGGTCGTGGACAAGCGGTAAGGGATGAGGAAAATATTCTAATTACTAAAAGTAATATAATATGTATGTTTTCATTACAAATGATATTATATCCCTTGTGCAATTTGTATAATTGCACATTTTTCCGTATGATGAAAGTAATATTTTATATTAATATTGAATTGCAAAGGACCATCTTTCAAGAAATCATTATCTGCCTGTATAGTTGTCATGGTTACTACAAAAAAGATTAAAAGGACTGATACAATAAAATACACTACAATTTTTTTTTTTTTTACCTTTTTTTTTAAATTTTTGCCCCGCACTAGGAATTTCTCCTGTATCGTGGGTGCGTTTACAAACATTTAAATTCACATACACAAACAGCAAGACCCGGAACGACTACCTGTAGATCTTACAAATATTTGTTCCGTGCGGGGATCGAACCCGCGACACGCAGCGCAGCAGCCGATCGCTCAGCCACTGCGCCAACCAATTTTCAAAAGTCCAAGCTCAAGATTTGCCAGCGAGCGATGGAGCGTAGCATAATAGATGTCAAGCGATCAGATCGCGTTAGGAACACCACCAAGTAGCTGATGTTGGAGTTAAAACAGCCAAGCTAAAGTGGAAGTGAGCTAGCCATGTCGCACGGATGCACCCGGAGAAGTGGGCAAGAATCGTCACTCACTGGACGCCTGAGGGTGGTTAGCGCCGACGAGGTCGACCGCGGCGAAGGTAGTGTGACGACCTGACCACGTTCGAGGGGCAAACGTGGCTAGAAATTGCACAGAACAGAGAGGTTTGGAGGGAGAAAGGGGAGGCCTTTGCCCAGCAGTGGGACACAATGTAGGCAAACAAAAAAAAAAAAAACAATTTTCTTGGATTTTTTATAAACGTAATGTACGTCTCTGCAGATCGTCTGTTGCCGTTTTCAAAGAATTACTCGTGCATATAACATTGCACACTTAGAGTGCTCACTTGTAGGACTCAGATTTCCTCTTTTAGAGTGGGTAGTCTTTATGGTTTTAGAATATTCTCGGTTTTCTCAATGTTTTGCTGCCTCTTTGGTTTAGTGGTCGCAAGTGCGAATGCTCAGCATGAGATCCAGGGTTTGATGTCCGGATCGGGTATAGTGTTTTTGGGTTTTTACAAAAGGACATATTATTTAGTATCAGCCACGGAGTCTAGATTTATGCCCAGTTGATGGCAATAAGCTCGCCCCTTATTACCTACAAGGGACAATTAAAAACGAATGTGGGTGGATAAATTAGTCACAGTGCCTAACCGTTCGAGGATTACAGGCGTGATGTTATGTTATTTTCAATTTGATGATGAAACAGAAAAAAAAACAAAGTAATTAGAGAGCCTACCTGTTATTTTATTCTCATGGCTGTTAAACTCTAGTTCGTTTACCTACTTAGAAAATAACTAACTGAAAGCTATCCGTCCAAAAGCATCTGCATTTCGTCAAAACACGAAACAGCTATTAAATCTTCGATTCACACTTTCCTAACAAGTAATTATTTAGTAGAACAACACTACATAAATCTTTCAATCTCCCATCACTACGCCACTCACACATTTGCCCCCATTTTACACGCTTCTTTCAAATCAGTTATAATGCTAACCTTGAATTGAAAGGTAAACCAAACGCGGTAATCGGTAAACAAAATCTAAATATAATACCGGCTTCAGATGGTAGTACTAAATTATACATTCGGTAAACGTACCTGAAAAATGTGTGCTAAGGCTTATTTCAGAGTGAGACCGGCGCCGATTGCTTGTGCCGGTCGGGTGTTTCGATATCCACAGACAAGTATTATAGCATACACTGTTTAATGCGCGCCAGTCATTAAAACCGCATGTAATGAAACGCCCGACCGGTGCACGCAGCCAGCGGCGCCGGTCTCGCTCTGAAATAGACCTAAGGGCTACTTATGCTCGGTTCGGTATGATTCGGCACGGACAGGTGGCAAAATCAAAATAATGTACGCTCGGGAAACAGCTGATTGGATGAGTTGCCGCGCCGAAACAAACATGGTTCAGCAACTGTAGATGCCGAACTGAATTTGACTAGCTAGAAGTGTGGGTGTACAGTATACCTATCTCTGGCTAACTCTTCTTGAATTACAGCTGTGATGTTTATGTTATATGAATATCTTTACTATTTGGCAACTTGTCTTCATCATTCTCTTGCCCTTATCCCAATTCATTTGTGGTCGGCGCAGTATGTCTTCTTCGTCCATACTTCTCTATTACTCCTCATCTCATCAGACACCTCCTTTTTTGCCATATCATTATTTTCACAGTCAATCCATCATTTCTTTGGTCTACCTCTACTTTTATACCCATCCACATTTGTACTCAAAACTTTCCTCGCGACATTTTCCTCATTCCTATACCACGACTACCGATTACCACACAACTTTTCAGTCACCGGCGGCGCCACTTTAAGACTTCCTCTTATGTACTCTAAAGTATTTGGCAACTTGTTATTTAGTTTTATTAATTATACTCTTACGTTGAAAAACGTTTCTTATACCATCAATCAGCTAGAACAATTCATTCTTCCATTTTCAATTAGATATTCCGAAAGTGAAAATAGAGCATAAAATATATATTATTCTCAACTCGTTGTAAAAGTCAACTAGGAAATGGGAACGGAAGCAATTACAAAGACATGCTGAGACGCAGGCGATGTTCCGCTAGAAATAAGAGTTAAAGTAATATTTAACATTGCTTAAGTCTTGAATCATTACTTAGCTCTGAAGTCCTAGTACGAACGCGCGACGTAAACGTAAATATGAAAGATTTTTTAATCGAAAATACATTCATCTTTCTCCTGAGGACCTCGTGGCTAAATAATAACAGCCGCTCGTATTGATCTTTAGGTTAAGCCGAGTTTGCCTAGGTTAGTCTATGGATGGCTGACCACTCATTATATACAGAGTTTCCTCCGTGCCTCGAAAAGCACGTTAAGCTGTTGGTCCCGGCTGTCATTTGTAGATCTTTGACAGTCGTTAGTTAGTCAGTGGCCCAAAAAGTCTGAAAACCAGTCTTACCAAGGGGTATCGTATTACCCAGTACTAACTGGGTTGTGGAGGTCAGATAGGCAGTCGCTCCACGTAAAGTACTGGTATTCAGCTGCATCCGGTTAGACTGGAAGCCGATCCTAACATAGTTGGGAAAAGGCTAGGCAGATGATGATGATTCATCATCCTCTCCTTATCCCAATGTATTTGGGGTCTTCTTACTTCTCTATTAAAGTAATTTCGGTAGTCACCTCCTTTCTAGCCAAATCTTTATTCACAAAATCTATTCATATGTTTCTTTGATCTTACCGTCCCCATTAATTCTCTAAATTTTTCCCCTTGATATTTTTCTCATTCCACCGTATCATATGCACCCTTAAGCATACACATAAAAAGGGTGTAAATAGACCCTAAACGAAGCCGAACGGCATTTGTTCTCCCCGTCTATGCGATATTTTTTTTGTCCTAGACCATACATGGGAACCTTCTAGTTACGAAGATATTGGGGTCTAAAATTAAACCCTCGAAATTCTAAACAAAATCCGATTCATTCAAGAAGTAATATTTTTATAATAATTTTACGCGAACGCAGGCCGCGAGCAACAGCTACCTAGTTATTTTATAGATCTTCCCTGTAAGTGTGAGGGTATTGCTGCGACATTGATTGAATTGCCCATAAAATATGAATAAAGTCTTAAAAATAAGTGAATATTTATATTCACAGTGAGTATTTATATTAAATACTCACTGCATTTATATTCACAGTGAGTATTTATATTCACAGTGAGTATTTTTCAATTTTAAAATCGTTCGAATTATAAAACGTTCCGTTTACTCCGTGCGTTTGTAATAGGCCCATTGCTTGCTTTCAAAAAAATACTTGTTCTTGAAAATAATAAAAATCTTAGAGTCTACTTTTTAGATTTTCAGTGAGCTCTCTACAATGTTTAATGGGAATGATTCAACAGTTCAATCGTAAGAAATTGGAAACGTGCTGAACTTTTATATTAAAGACTAGCTGTTGCCCGCGATTAATTAAATTTATTAGTTAAAAAATATATTATAACTAGCTGTTGCCCGCGACTTCGTTCGCGTGGAAATTTTGATGAATATGTGTGAGAAAAAAACGATAACCTATATCATTCCTAAGGATATAATCTATCGCCTTTCATTACGATCCAATCAGCTGTTTAGTCATGAAAACGTAACAAACAAACAGAGTTACTTTAGCATTTATAATATTAAAATGGATTATTTTGTAGAGGATATTAGGAATATACTACGACTTCACTTTCCCATGTAATGTTCCCTAATAATGCCAAAAGAATACGCGCTCACGTGAGCGAAGCCGCGGGCACAGCTAGTCCCCAATAAAATGGAACTTAGCATACCTAATTATCAAAATGTGGGTGCACTGGTACACATCTGCGTACCCCCTCAAAGCATACAGGCGTGCTGTTATGTTATGATGTTGTGTAAACAATAAACATCCAAGCGATTGCAGCAATCACGACAGATTTGCTGTCTATTATTGAAGATATCGTTGCTGTCTATTATAAAAGTAACTGAAGTAACTCCTTATAACATCAGCTATCTGCCAAAAAGTCCCGTCAATATTGGTGTAGCCGTTTCGGGGATTAGCCGTAACAAACAGCCGGACAGACAGACAAAATGTTTTAAAATTATTTTTTGTAATAAGTACCGTATATATGTTCATATGTATTCAGTAAAAAGCTGTTATTAAAAAATACTGGGATGCAATATCTCCTTGTCATACAAATGCACGTTTTCAATCATTGTAAAAAAAAAAGCGTTTATTCCAATTACAAAAAAAAAATTACTTTTGCCAAATTGTAAAGCAGTTTGTTGGCAGATGTAGCTCCCATAAACATACAATATAACCTATATTTTTATGTAACTAATCAAAACAAAAAATGTAAAAAAAAACAAGCATACCTACTTAATTTTAGATAAAGTTTATCTCTGAACCAGTACGTATGTAACCTACATAATATTGTTCATCTATAAAAGTGGTACCTACACATTTGCAATATTGAAAATGTCTACTGCATTTATATTCAATTTTCCATACCACCTTCACAAAATACGAGCTTCGGATATTGCACGAATTTTCACGCATCTTTATCGGATATTTTATGGCAAAGTTTTCGGATATTAAACTGAGCATATCACTAGTAATCGCATTACCGCGTATTGCTTCACTGTTCAATTTTTTCCCAACACTTTGTTATATGTATTTTTATGTGAAAAACTAGAAAATGTTTAATAGTATCTCATAACAATAAATTGTCAAGATATGGCGTTCGGAAATGATTTATATTTTCCTTGTTTTAGCTGGTGTTGTAAGATTTTGAAAACAGTACATGTTAGGTACTGAGGTATGCTAGTTGTTAATATGTATTATAGGAATAATGTAGTTGAAAAAAGTGCAAGTCAAGGCCTGGGCAAGCCGCCGCGGGAGACGCCCTGGGCGTCGGGGGTCACGTGGTGGCTTCTGGCCACCGTTCGTGTTCCACGCGCGCCTCAACGAGATGTCAGCAACGATGTAGGGGTCTGCAAGGGCCGATGCCTGCCAAGGCTGCGGGACTGCTCGAAAGAGATACCGTGGCCCTGGATCACAAAGGGCAAAGAAGGAACATGGATGGGCTTTAGTCAGTATAAGTCTGACACTCTCTTCCGCTCCGCCCAGAGTGGGTCATGATTTTCCATCCGAAAAAAAAAAAAAGGGTTCCTCGTTTTTCCAACTGAGATACATAACCCTAAAAATTAATTTCTTATGAATAAAATGGAGATAAATCTCAAACATCACCAAGATTTAGATAATCGCATTCATTCGCATCGTTTTCTATTCTTAGAAAACGTTAAGACTGAGATTTGATTGTGTACATCTTACAATAATTAATACTTAGCAGCTTCATCAAAAGGATTACAGAGATGAAAATTATAAATGTAGATACTTATCGAGTCTTTGCATTGTACTTTAATAACGGTATTGTCTTCAGCTTATCTTTAAATGATGATTATGAACGAGAATACATACTTAGCTAACATAACATAACATCGCGCCTGTAATCCCCGAAGGGTACCACAGAGTTTTTTTTGTTATGTTTTCATTATTATTTTGACATTTATTTAATTCAATAATACTATTTTAATGGGATTATCTGCTTAATGATTGCATGATTATTATCAACTAGCTTCTGCCAGCGGCTTCGCCCGCGTGGATGTCGAAAAATATCCCACCCGAACAAACAAAGTTACTTACCTTCATCCGCTGAGACACGTATAAATTAATTTTCAATTGTCAGCCTAAACACAAAATTTGAATATCCTAACTTCAAAACTGACGGACTTTCATATAAACTTCCATCCCCTGTTTTACCCCTTTATGGGTGGAATTCCCAAAAATCCTTTCTTAGTGGATACTTACTCTTCACATAGAACACACCCTCCAAGTTTCATGTCTCTAAGACCAGCGGTTTGGGCTGTGTGTTGATATCACCCAGTAAGTCAGTCAGTTTACCATTTTATTTATATAGATGGTAATGTAATACAAAAATCAACATCACTTAAAGTGAATCCGAAGATATCTTTATAAACTTTTATTGAGATATAAGAATAACAATAAGTTTAACCGATGTGCTCTTTCCTCTGCCGATTCTTGAGAACGCCTATTTCTCATTCTCTTAGCTTCTCTCGAATTTCGAGATAAAGATAATCGTTTTTTAGGTGGCATTGATGCAGGCAAATAAAAATAAATACATATTATTAGTGTATCTCATGTACAACTTTGGTGTTTCTATACCGATTTCTATGATTCTTTTTTATGGAATAGTTAATAATGTTAACTTTTTTAATTAGGGATGACTGAGAGTGTTATAAACGTAAGAGTAGACAAATATAATCAGGAAGCTTCGAACTGCTAAGCTATCGGGAGTTACACGTGATATTGTGAGTCAACCATAAAAGATAGACATATGCTGTCGTGGGATATTTTTTATATAATTTTAAGGAGAACATTTCCGTCATACATGATTTCTGTGTAGCTTTGACCATTAAGGTTGCACACGCGA
The DNA here is from genome assembly GCA_963082995.1 of Noctua comes. NCBI lineage: Eukaryota > Metazoa > Arthropoda > Insecta > Lepidoptera > Noctuidae > Noctua > Noctua comes. Next base: position 9,447,798 of record OY720289.1, read on the forward strand.
CAGAAGCTTAAAAAATGGAGTATCTTCTCCCGTTTTCGCAACATTTCCCTTCACTGCTCTGCTCCTATTGATTGTAGCGTGATGAAAAGTATACTATAACCAACTCAGGAGTATGAAAAATAATTGTACCAAGTTTCGTTAAAATCCGTCGAGTAGTTTTTGTTTCTATAACGGTTATACAGACAGACAGACAGACAAAAATTTTACTGATTGCATTTTTGGCATCAGTATCGATCCCTAATCACCCCCTGATAGTTATATTGGAAATATATTTCATGTACAGAATTGACCTCTCTACAGATTTATTATAAGTATAGATAGATAATTAATAAAAATAAAATAATATGTGAACTTATTTTATATTTGCACGCCGAAATTAAAGGCAGAATAAGAGGACAAGTCTGTACATTTTACCAACCTTCTGTACCTTATTTACGCAAATAAATGATTTTGATTTGATTTGATTTTGATTTGAGGTATAGGTACCTAATAGTACACCCACTTTTTTATGTTTTGTTAGTCAATAAACATTGTTACCCTATTTCACAAACGCAAACATACCGCACAAACCATCGTGGGTTTAACAGTGGTATGCCAATTTATACATTCCCTAGTTATGTTAATTACATGTAATAAGGGCGAGCCTATTGCTATCAACCGGGCACAAACCAGAATGCGTGGCTGGTACTGAGGAATTCCTGCTGGAAAAACCCAATAACACTGTGACAGACCTGCGAGTCGAACCCAGGATCTCAAGCTCAGAAGTCGCGCTTGTGACCACTACACTAACGAAGCAGTCATACTTACATTCCTAGTACTTACCAGTGGCGAAGGTTCCATACAACTCGATTCCTACCGGCTACCCTTTTTTTTTTTTTTATTGTGGTAAAATCATCAAATGAGTCCTCCCACCCAGGGCAGAGCGGGAGGGACTGTCAGACTTGTACTGACTAAAATCCACGGTGTCCTTCAATAGCCCTATATGTTCCAGGGTCACGGTAGTTCTGTAAGTCCCGCGACCCCGGCAGGCTTTGGCCCTCTAGAGGCCCTGTCTTTATGCTGACACTCTTTGAGGCGCGCGTGGAACACAACGCGCCGTCGATACCGGCTACCCTTTAAAAAATGGCACAGTCAGTATTCTATAGACAAATAATATAATCACATTAAAGATTATGTACTCCGGCTTACCTCTTACAAAAATTGACCCTTCGCTTCTGGTACTTACCTAGGTAATCATATCTTTTCATAGTGGTTAAAAATAATGCTTTTCCCAACATCTGTTATACTAACATTCATCAACGTTGATGCCATTAATTAAAGCTTGATTACTTAAAGCTGATGTATGTTTTCAAAACATGACAACACTGTTTGTAAATATTACTTCTTTCACGTCAATTTCAGCCGAAGCTGTGCAGGAATCAGTTGCCATGTGAATAGACAACCCATTTTATAGGGCTCGTGGTCGATGGTTAAGCTGCGCTGGCCGAGGTCGGCCCGTGGATGGGTGATCTTTTACATATCGGCTAGAAAACCATAAAAAGTTTAAATGGACCCTTCATGAAGCCGTCAACCAAGCATTCTGTACATCAAACTAAATAACTGAACGCAAAAAAAGAACTGGGAAACGACTTTTATTTTTGGGGTGGAAAATGTGGTAGGACTGACTCAACGTAACGCACTCAAAAAATTGTGCTGATGGATGCATTGTATGTACTACCATGTACTATGTATGTAATGTATTTGTATGTAATGTAAAATACATTAAAACTTGTGAAAAACTTGAAACTTTGATCTCTAGATTCGGAGCACAAAAATGATCGTAATGACAGGAGAACAAGTGCCTTTCGGCTTCGTTAAGGGTCTTTTTACACCCATACAAGTTACAAGATATTTATTTTGTAAAACATGAGTGCAGAATGATACAGGTCTTAAAAATAATGAGAGGTAGCTACATGTTTTGCCAACCATGGCGTACAAAATTAGTCGCACTAAGACAACTATTACAAAAATTATAAAAATCGTTAAAAACAAATTAAAAACAATAACTTACAAAGGACAAAAAAAAAACATAGGATTTAATTAAAATGTCAACAATTTAAATTCAATTTAAGTAAAATACATATTAGAAAAAATAATAGCACAGGTACACATTCCAAATTCTATTGCAGAAGATTATCATTTAAAAAGTCATCTACGCTGTAATAGCACTTTTCTAGTAAAAACCCCTGAACGGACTTTTTAAATTTGGTTAATGGTAAACATTTAATAACATCGGGTATTTTATTATAGACAATGGGTGCCCTACCAAAGAAGCTCTTTTTCAGTAGGGCAGTTTTGCACTTGATTGGACACAACAAATTCTGATATTGAGAACGAATTGGGGTTCTTTTCAAGTCTGAAAATTTTTGAAAGAATTGCGGATTTGCTTTTACGAAAAGTGCAGTTTCTAAAATGTACAAAGATGGTAAACTTAGAATTTTTGATTGTCTAAAGTAATTTACGCAACTATCCGTTGTTCTCAGACCAAACATTGCTCGTATACATCTTTTTTGCATCCTGAATATAAGTTCTTTATTAGTTGACTGTCCCCAAAAAATAACACCATATCTTAAAGTAGAAGCGACCAATCCATGATAGGCTGTTAAAAGAGTGTCAGTATTTACTTTCCTTGACAATTGGAATAATAAATATGCAGCTTTACTAAGGCGCTTACAGATTTCCTCTGTGTGATGTTTCCAAGTTAGTTTACTATCAATAGTGATACCTAAGAATTTTGCATGTGTAACTTCTTCTATCACAGAGTTATTGTAGGCAATGTTAACTGGGGGATGCTTACGGCGCTGGTGAAAGTGAATAACTTTTGTTTTATTTAAATTAATTATAAGGTTATTTTTGTCAAGCCAATTTATAATGTCACTCAGAGAATTATTTATGTCATTTTGATAATTATTACGATACTATGGCATACTATTGCCATACTATGGCATCTACCAACCAGCCCGCATGATTGATGTCGGCCCACCATCCTCTCACAGCGCGGAGGCCTGTGTCCTAGCAGAACTTTATAGGCTGGTTATGACGTCAAATACTTCCCCTGGAATTCTAGGACCCGTCTTAAGTTAAATATTCTCAGCTCAGTTAGACTCGGTAGTCATGGCAACGATTGAAAACGCCCAATCATATAATTAGCCGCAATTGGCGGATCCGCAAATTTGACAGTATATGATTCTTTATGAAAACTTTCCAATCGTGGGCCTTTATGTCATTTATAAACAAACTATGGCTTTGAATGTTTCTAATGGGGTCGATTTAGGGCATGTTGAGCTTGACTCGAGCTGAGTCAGTGACTAAGAATATCAGTATTACTGTCGACAGTCTACTGTAAGAACTTTTGTTACAAAAATGGGTAAAAATATATGTCAGCTAAATTACATTTTAATTTACACAAATTAAAATTCTACTTCCCAAGTGCAAAAGGGCAAGGTAATAGTCAAGCATGGCATGCAAAACGCGATTAGAACATTAACTGTTTAGCCATTTATAACTGACAGTTAAATAAAAACTGTGCGTGAAAAGTGACCGACATTGCTTCGTGACCTTGCCATAGAAATTGCTGGGTTTAATGCCATGACGACCTAATTGGTGCGATTAACTTTAGCACGTGTTCCAGTTTTATTTGAAAATTACTCGTCATCATCATTCTCCTATGCAGTGATAGCCTAGAAGTGTGATCGTCGCGCGTCGGATTGCCAAGTCATAGGTCTCAAGTTCGAACCCCGTCACGCACCTCTGATTTTTCTGATTCATGTGCTTTTTGTATAATTATCTCTTATTGCTTCTGTGAAGGATAACATCGTGAGGATAGAAGCATGCCTGAGAGATATTGCTCGACGGCATGTTAGCTCGCCGTCCGGCCGTCTTATGACGACAGGCCGTGTCGAGGGCGCGTTCGTGTTCCACGCGCCTCAAACAGATGTCAGCAACGATGTAGGGGTCTGCAAGGGCCGATGCCTGCCAGGGCTGCGGGACTGTTCGGAAGAGATACCGGGGCCCTGGAACACAAAGGGCAAAGAAGGAATATGAATGGGTTTTAGTCAGTACAATTCTGACACTCCCTTCCGCTCCGCCCAGAGTGGTCATTTGATAATTCCATCCGAAAAAATAAAAGCCAAGTCAGAGGCCCACGGGCGGCATAAAGACTCTGACACCTGGGGTCACACTACTGCCATGATCCCAGTTTATTATGGGTCTTCTTGTCCTGACTTCTCCTTTCATACTTCTCTGTTTAAAATGTGCTGTTCCTAGCCTATTACTCTTCCCCAGTCATGTCGACCGACTGTCTAAAGAGGTGGCTAGATCAGACTGTGCAGAAAGCGGAGGACAGTGTGTTGCGGCGAACATGGAAGATGCCTACGTCCTGCTGTAGGCAGCAACAGGCTGAGTCAATTGAGCTATTCCTTACCAGAGTTTATTTAATCGATAATGGAAATACTTGACTAAAATAGATATTTATTATATCTACAATAAGTTACTTTGCCTAATAGTATAATGACATCTAAAAAAAAAAAAATCGGACCAGTATTTACTGAAACACTGTTTTAAGCTTTCACGGTTTACAACTAAACTTATACTGTCACTTACGGGATATCTTCCGTGATGAACAAAAACAAACAACGAACAATGAACAATCACGGAAGATATCCCGTAAGTGACAGTATAAGTTCAGTATTTACTGAGTTGGGAAGATATTTTTATATTTTTTAACCTTACATACAAACATTTTGAGATGAAAGTTATATATTACAGTACCTGTACTTTACAATAATTGTTGGCACAATAATTTAAAAGGCTAAGCAACCATTTTGGTAACCATAGGATCTCTCCCATGGTAATAAAAATGACGGCACGGTAGGCGCAGTGGCTGAGCGATTGGCTGCTGCGCTGCGTATCGCGGGTTCGATTCCCGCACGGAACAAATATTTGTATGGCCTACAGGTAGTTGTTCCGGGTCTGGCTGTTTGTGTATGTGAGTTTAAATGTTTGTAAACGCACCCACGATACAAGAGAAATTCCTAGTGTGGGGCAAAGTTTAAAAAAAAAAAAGAAAAAAAAATCAGTACGGTTGCAAAACCCCTTTACCCAAAAAATGAGATAAAAACAACATAAATCACACATATTTATATCCCGTTTACACTGATGTAGCACTCGCATGTTATTCCGGATACAGTAAGCACATTTATTTGAGAAATGTTCTATTTGCATGATAACTGAAATAAATCGTTGGGATTTTTCTAACAAATGAATAGGATTTGCATTTTATTGAGACGAATATGTAGCTTTGATTTGTTTTGAAAAGCAAAATTATAACACTAGCTTTCGCCAGCGGTTTCGCTCGCTGGGGATCATAATATCGAGAGATAAGAAGTAGTTTGTTTCGTAATCCAGGTCGTGGTCTACCTGTTTGCCAAATTTAATCATAATCCGATCGTTAAGACATCGAATTACTAAATGAAATTGTCGGAGATAAAACAATAATCTCAATGTGCTTGTGCATAATTATGGTTCTGGGTTGTTTTTTTTTTTTTTTTTCTTTGGTTTTGATTTTTATATAACACTAGCTTCTGCCCGCGGCTTCGCCCGCGTGGAGTTTGGGAATTGCCCACGGAATCTTACTTCTGGGATAATAAGTAATCTATGTATGTATAGTACATACATAGATTTACGTGTACTTGCTATTGCAAATATTTGTTCATAGTAATATCAATTAAATTACATATGTTAAATATGTTGGTTTGAGATTGGACACCGGGACACAAATCAAATGATTTATTAGGAATCTATTTATAGACATAATACTTTGACATATTATTTAATATCAATGTCCCGTATCGCGAGCCAACGCGAAAATCGCTGGAATAAACCATATTCACAGACACGTCTACCTCAGAAAAATCCTATCTACTTAGTAATAGGTAAATACTCCCGCGCCCCGCACGCCCCACGCAACGCTGCGCGGCATGCGCCCTTCTACGTGAGCTTCGAAGCCCTATTTAACTATATTGGGGGATGATTTTGGAAAAACTGATACACATCTATATATATATAAAATGGTAAACTGACTGACTGACTGACTGACTGGGTGATATATGAACGCACAGCCCAAACCGCTGGTCCTAGAGACATGAAACTTGGAGGGTGTGTGCTTTGTGAAGAGAAGGTTTCCACTAAGAAAGGATTTCAATCGTCAGCCTAAACACAAAATTTGAAGATTCTAACTTCAAAACTTTCATATAAACTTCCTTCCCCTATTTTACCCCTTTAGGGGTGGAACTCCCAAAAATCCTTTCTTAGTGGACGATCCTGGCTGCAGGATTAAGGAATGTTTGTCATAAAAATGTAATGTCACCAGAACCAAAGGTTTGTGCAAAATTTCAGCTCAAGCGGTTGTACAAAATTGAGTTGCATTTCACCCGAACAAACATAGTACCTTCACCCCCCTTTTTAACCCTTCGGGGGTAGAATTATCAAAAACGCCGAGACACGTATAAATTAATTTTCAATCGTCAGCCTAAACACAAAATTTGAAGATCCTAACTTCAAAACTGACAGACTTTCATACAAACTTCCATCCCCTATTTTACCCCTTTAGGGGTGAAATCCCCAAAAATCCTTTCTTAGTGGATACTTACTCTTCACAAAGAATACACCGTCCAAATTTTATGTCTCTCGGACCAGCGGTTTGGGCTGTGCGTTGATATATCAGTCAGCCAGACAGGACATTAAATTTTAAATTTGGGGATAATTTTGGAAAAACTGTGATACACGTATCTCACAATTTTAACTAAAGAGTATGTATACATATTTTCAAGTCAATTGACTCCGAGAATAAAAAGTTCCACATAAAATTCAACACCCCATTTCACCCTCTTAGGGGTAGAATTTTGAAAAACCCTTTCTTAATGGATACTTACTCGTCACAAAGAGTACACTGTCCAAATTTCATGTTTCTAGGACCAGCGGTTTGGGCTGTGCGTTGATATATAAGTCAGTCAGTCAGTCAGGACTTTGAATTTTATATGTATAGATAGTTAACACAACACTATCAAATTTTCTTTAAATCAACATAACCGAAAAAGATTAACAATTTGATTCGATAACTGCGACAGACTTTCCTCTGAAACCAAATCCGCAATCGATTCTCAAACCGCAGGGCACTTAAAAAAAAAAACATCGCCCCACTTTAGGTACCAACCTAAGATCAATATAGAAAAGTAATTCATCATAATCTATAACTTAAAAATTTCTCCCACTTTACCCCACTGCTTTCTACTTACTGTCGCTAGCAAAGAAACGAACACAGTATAGTCAATTCAGAAGGTCTAGTTTCAACAATGAGTGTAAACGGGCGCACGCACATAATAACTGCGACTGCGACTTTGTACGAATATACCGCCCTGATAGGTTAGGTACATCTGAATGACCGCCAATTAAGACCAGCTTGGCGAATACTGGTTACCCTTAAGACGACTGACCCCAAAAAAATAAGCTTTAAGTAATCAAGCTTTAATTAATGGCGTCAACGTTGATGAATGTATGTATAACAACAGATGTTGGGAAATGCATTATTTTTAACCACTATGAAAAAGGTATGATTACCTAGGTATGTACTAGGAATGTAGGACTGCTCCCTTGGTCTAGTGGTCGCAATCGCGACTGCTGAGCATGAGGTCCTGGGTCCGATTCCTATGTCGGGCAAAGTGTTATTGGGTTTTTCCATCAGGAATTTATCAGTAGCAGCCACGGAGTTTGGATTTGTGCCCGGTTGATTGCAATAGGCTCACCCCCTATTACATGAGACTCAAACGTAGCTTGCGACATGTGGGTGGACTAATTGGTACACCTCTGCCTAATCCTTTGGGGATTACAGGTGTGATGTTATGTTACAGTTAAACCAGAAAAGATATGCGTTTCGGTAATCGTCGTGTTTCTGAATTAGCACGAAAATTTTGTCCAGCTGCACTTTGTCGTAGTGCACTATCATTGCAAGTTATGTCTGAAGTTTTTTCAGTGTGACATTCCCAACTCTGGTCACATTATCGTCTGACTAATCTTTTCCTATCTATCTTGGGGTCAGCTTCCAGTCTAACCGGATGCAGCTGCATACCAGTATTTTACATGGAGCGTAAGCCTGATCCCCACAAGTCAATTATAACTCGATACCCCCTGGTTGTCAGATTGTCCGGCCGGACTACTTGTAAAGAATGTCGAAGAGCAGCTCGCGGTCACGGTCGAGTATTCGAGTATTTCTGATGGTAGATGATGTTTCCCGAAGCGTAAAATTTTCTTTGGAAAACCATAATTCTGATACGCGGCACTCTCAAACAAATGACAGTCGCGAGAGGGTTTTCACTCGCTGTAACGACTGTCAACTGTAAACCTTCTGTTGTTATATTATTCTGTGTCTCGGGTTTCATAAAATGGCTGCAGATCACGTGTCGCCTGAGATACGTAAATACGGCAATTTCGTTGATAATCGCTTATCTACGTGAGTAGTGGAGGAGTTTAGAAAACTATGGGTTTCGATTTCTTCGTACGGTTGACATTTTTGTTGGTCATGGTGGATTCGGATTTCAATCATCATTACTTTCATTACTAAAGAATCTATTACTATATTTCCATAGCATAATCAGACTATAATGTTCCCACTTGTGGGACACACGGCCTCCTCTCTATGAGAGGGAGTGGACTATAATCCACCACGCGGGCCCAGTGCGGGTTGGTCTTCCAATTTTTGGTTCTAGGACATGCCGGTTTCCTCAGGATATTCCTTCACCTTTTTGAGAGCATTGGTGATAAAATAAATTACACAAAGTAATGCGCCTGCCTGGGTTCGAAACCACGACTTACTGCTCGCAAGTCGGGGCCGCCACCACTGGGTTACCGTTGCTCTCTTACAAATATTTTAACGCGATAGTAGCTCAGTTTGTCTGTCTCCCTAGCAGTCGATCACCCTGTCTAATTGTCCGTCTGTCTTTCTGTCTATGTATTACCTTTTCAGTCTTTGATGAAAGAAAGAAGGAAAGAAAGCAAGAAAGAAAGAAAGAAAGAAAGAAAGAAAGAAAGCAAGAAAGAAAGCAGGAAAGAAAGCAGGAAAGCAAGAAAGAAAGAAAGAAAGAAAGAAAGAAAGAAAGAAAGCAAGAAAGAAAGCAGGAAAGAAAGCAGGAAAGAAAGAAAGAAAGAAAGAAAAAAGAAAGAAAGAAAGCAAGAAAGAAAGCAGGAAAGCAAGAAAGAAAAAAAGAAAGCAAGAAAGAAAGAAAGAAAGAAAGAAAGAAAGCAGGAAAGCAAGAAAGAAAGAAAGAAAGAAAGAAAGAAAGAAAGAAAGCAAGAAAGAAAGCAGGAAAGCAAGAAAGAAAAAAAGAAAGCAAGAAAGAAAGAATTAAAAGAAAGAAAGCAAGAAAGAAAGAAATAAAAGAAAGAAAGCAAGAAAGAAAAAAAGAAAGAAAGAAAGAAAACATTTATTTAGCACATTTTATGCCACAAGTGTACACTACAAACAAAAAAATTAAAAAACTTAAATTTACACAATAAAAAGGTTATAGGTTTTTTTTATACTAAATGGTTTTACTGTTGACCTCAATCTAGTCCTGAGGACAGAGATGAGGTCGACGATGGAACGAGCTAACCCAAAGGAAGTCTATTAACTCGCGACTTAAATAGATTAGGGTCATATGAACTTGGGAACACCGACGCAAGCAGGGAATTCCACTCCTTGGCTGTGCGCATAATAAATGATGTATCAAAGCGCTTTGTGCGAATGTGTGGAACATCGACAAGGTATGGGTGATAACCTGCAGTACGTCTGGACTCCCGATGGAAGAAGGGAGATGGTGGAATGAGCTCGTGGAGCTCTTAGGTTGATGGCTGAATAGGTTGCATTGAAAGACACATCGGTAGACCATAATCTGGTTTAGGACATTAAATATATTGTTATCATGGTATTATGTTCAAATTACAAATGAAGGACTTTAGCAAAACGGAATAAAAGAAAATGCTAAATGCCGTTACCGTCGGAGTTATGACGTAACTTTAGGACTATCAGCGTTGTTGCATGCGGTTGTTGTCGACCGCAGCGCCACTGGCTTCTCCACTTTAATTCTCAAAACTTTTTTCTTAAATTTTTCACATTTTATGTTAGATTTTATTATTGAAAAAACGTGAGGAACTTGAACATTTTCATAAAACTAAAATAGGCATTGCCAATAGAATTTAATATGCCTGAAGTATATTCTGGTTTGTTATTTCTCGTTTGATTATGAAATATTGTTTCGATAAACTGGCGAATTTGATTTAGAACCAGGTTTATTTTATTAAAATAGTAAAATTTATAGCTTGAGATTTAGGTTGGTGGCACACTGTTGCGCGTAGCGATCATTTGTTAGCATAAGGACAGATTCGCTTTACGCCAGATTATCTGACCTAACGCTAATCTGGCCTAACACGAATCTGGCGTAAAGCGAATCTGTCCTTGGCTGGATAGGCGTCACGGCGTCCTGACCTACCGCGTGACGCAGGTCCTCACCGGACACGGAAGTTTCGGGAGGTACCTGTGTCATATGGGGAACGAGGAAACGCCTGGGTGTCACCACTGCGAGGACCGCCCGGAGGACACGGTGGAGCATACGGTGCAGGACTGCCCCGCTTGGGCAGAGCACCGCCGTGTCCTCACGGCGGCGATAGGCGGAGACCTCTCGCGCCCGGCATTAGTCGAGGCCATGCTGCGGGGCGAGACGGAGCGGACGAAGCGGACGAAGCGGTCGCCTCCTTCTGCGAAGCAGTCATGCTCGCGAAGGAGGAGGCGGGCCGCGTGAAGGAGAGGACAGCGTTCTCCCTCCACCCCAGCCGCAGTGGTAGACGCCCACGGCGCCGGACGTCGGCAGACGATCTCCGGCCACCGGAGGCGCGGGCATGCGGGCGGCGAGTAATGGGCGACTCGCTGTCCGACCATGGACCATGCCTGGGTCGACGGCGCGTTGTGTTCCACGCGCGCCTCAAAGAGTGTCAGCATAATGACGGGGTCGCGGGACTCATAGCATTATCGTGACCCTGGAACATAAAGGGCTATTGAAGGACACCGTGGATTTTAGTCAGTGCAAGTCTGACAGTCCCTCCCGCTCTGCCCTGGGTTGGAGGACTCATTTGATGATTTTACCACGTCAAAAAAAAAAAGAATCTGTCCTCATGCTAACAAATGGTAGCGATAACTATCGCTCTTTCTCGTTTTTAATAAAAATGTACAGACATGCATCAAATATGCTAGAAAATGGGCATTTAACACATAAAAAGCCATAGTTTAATGGCTTTTCAGTTTCATCTGCACTGTGGTGCTGGAAAAGGAGCCACAACAACTAAGTTAAACGGAAAAAGAGGACCTACCTATATTAAAGACTAAAATTAATGAAGTCGCAAAAAGTCCGTCATACCTAAAAAAAAGTCTTCTATTATCATAATTAGGGACGAATCGCATGTGACTAAAAGAGTGATGAATATAAATGTTGATGGCTGGAGAAGAATAGGAAGACCAAAGAAACGATGGACGATCCAAACTATTTTAGAGTCGGCTTCCAGTCTAACCGGATGCAGCTGAATACCAGTATTTTACATGGAGCGACTGCCTACCTGACCTCCACAACCCAGTTAGGCCAGGAAGATGATGATAAAAAAAAAGATGGTCATCAAAAAATAATCTTTGTGAACACTGTAAAACTAACAAAGGCGATAAAAATCTATCGCTAACCTAACCAGTATACCACATAACTAACATTACCAGACCAATTTAAAAACAAGCATAGTAGATTTATGTTTCCCTTCTAACAGTCTATAGTACTAAAACCATACACAATGTTTGGCTGGGTGGTGGGTAATGTATTAACACATACTTTTGAAAATAACTCGAAGCAATCTTACTGTTACTGTTAGCCAATGTCATCTTATTGATGGGCAAAGGCCTCTCCCTGCTACTGCCAAATCCTTCGATTCAGGGCCAATATGGGCCACTGGTCGTTGGTTCTGTCCAGCTCGTCCCACCATCTCTTGGGAGGTCTACCGCGTCGCCTTCTGGTTGTGTCAGGGCTCCACATCGTGGTTATTTAAAGCAATTGAATATTCAAAGCAATCTTAGCCAATAAAAAAACCTAGAAATAAAAATCATCTCGTGCCATGTTTTCATTTTGAAAGAAAATCAGATGAAAAACCGGCCAAGTACGGGCTAATTTCGCATACTAAGGGTTCCGCGCCAAAAAACGTTACAAGAATGTATTACGACACGGTTGGCGCAGTGGCTGAGCGATTGACTGCTGCGCTGCGTGTCGCGGGTTTGATCCCCGCACGGAACAAATATTTGTATGATCTACAGGTAATTGTTCCGGGTCTGGCTGTTTGTGTATGTGAGTTTAAATGTTTGTAAATGCACCCACGATACAGGAGAAATTCCTAGTGTGGGGCAATTTCTTTTTCAAAATTATTTTCAAGTTTCCAACAGTTGTAAAGACACGGTCCTGAGACAGACAAACATACAGCGTAGTAGTAGTCCCTTTGACACTTTTTGTGTACGGAACCCTAGAACACAACCTTGTACATTTTTATAGATCACATTTCTTTCTACTTTCAATAGTTTTTTATTATACGAAAACAATTTCAATTTCGCGGCTCAGCATAAAACTATCAAGTTTTCATGCCAATCTTTTATGGTTTCTAATAAAAATATGAAAGTGAAAATGCAAGTGCGTCATACATATTCGGTGAAAATTTCAATTATCTATCTATAATACTTTTGAATAAATATGATATCATATGGATGGATAAGACATTTTTAAGGATTAATTATCGCTTTATTGAAGACTAAACCACAGATTTTGAGCCCAATAACATTAATAATACACTGATGACACGCTTGACGCTGCGCTGCGTGTCGCTAATTCGATTCTCGCTCGGAACAAATACATGTATGGCTTACAGTAGTTGTTCCGGATCTGGCTGTTTGTGTATGTGAGTTTAAATGCCTATAAACGCACCCACGATACAGGAGAAAATCCGAGTGTAGGACAACTTATTTATATATATATTTTAAAATTCTATAATAGTGTATTAACCCGAACGGAAACGCGGTAGACCCAGGATTAGATGGCGCGGTGAACTCGATCCGCCTACTCTTAAAGATCGACCACGAACAGAAGATAGGCATAAGTGGGAGGAGCGATGGGAGGCATTTGCCCTACAGTGGGCACGGATGCCTAATACTAAATAAACAACATTAATTCGCAATCTCTTCCATTTTAGGCAAAAAACCTAAAAAAAAGAAATTCGGTATTGATTTCTGATGCCTAAATTATGGTCTTCTTTTATTTCTTCAGGTTTTGTCTTCGGTATCTTCGTCCTATTACCTAGTATTGAGGCTAAGTACAGGAAGAAGGTCATCCACTATCCTCAAGATACACAGTTCTTTGCGACAGACTTCTTTGTCAAGGGGTGCAAGAACTTCGTAGACCGATGTCCTAGAGCTTACAAGTATGTTGGTTCAGTATTTCTCTGTCGTGTGTTGTGTGTCGTGTATTGGAAAAGTGTGGTTATATTTAAGGCGCGAATTATACGCAAACGGCTTAGGGTGACGGCGCGGCGCAGGCGCAGCGCAGGCGTGGAAAGTATAACGAAAAAATAGAACGGCATGCCTGCGCCGCGCCGCTTGAGCCTAATTCACGACACGTCGCCTACGTACATTTTGTATGAAAACGTTTTGAGATGTGGAACCGATTATCATACTGTACAACTTTCTGTATGGAACGTTGTTGGTCCCATTGAAAAAGTGATTCAGTTTGACGGTTAATAAAATTTCCCCTGAAACCGACCGATACCACAGAACGCCACCTGCTACGATCCTTTTTTTTTTCGGATGGGGAATCATCAAATGACCCCACTCTGGGCGGAGCGGAAGGGAGTGTCAGACTTGTACTGACTAAAACCCATCCATGTTCCTTCTTTGCCCTTTGTGTTCCAGGGCCACGGTGTCTCTTTCGAACAGTCCCGCAGCCCTGGCAGGCATCGGCCCTTGCAGACCCCTACATCGTTGCTGACATCTTTTTGAGGCGCGCGTGAAACACGACCGCGCCGTCGACACGGCCTGTCGTCATAAGACGGCCGGACGGCGAGCTAGCCCATCCTTACATACTTCTTTTGTCTCGTCCACGTTCATATATCTGGACATACACGCACGCCGGTTGTGAATACTGCGCACCTGACCTTTCTAAAGAACCTCGCCAATAAGGTTAGTGTATGTCCTTCTAGGGCGTCTGTATCACACCCTCAAATATGACCACAACTTTCTGATATACGCTCTTCAGCACAATCACTAGTTACACAGGATGGAAGAGACACAAACGGTTACCACGTATTCAGTAATTTAAACAAAATCAGCTGTTCCATACATTCTGACCGTGTAGGTAGGGAACTTTCTATGGAGTTAGAATGATGTACTGAATAATGGTAACTGTTTTTGAGCCGGTGTTACTTCTACCCTGTTTACATAATGTCGGATTGTCAGGATTTATTCCGTTTGGTTCATACATCATGTGGGCAGAAGATGGGTTTCGTGCAATGCAAATACACTTGGTGCGGTACACTGTTTCTATTAAACTAACAAATTACTTGAAATTACAATTTAACACGGGGCACAACGAACAGGGTACAGTTCCGGGACGTCTCCACTCCGCTGCGATCAGACACCCAATGTCGTCCTCGCCTCGAGCTGTAAACATTACGGCTCTGTAGAAGCACGCTGTGGTGTGGGTAGTAAAGTAAAGTAGGTCGCTTGATGTCACCACTGGCGTACTTGTGATTCATTTTATGTCCGTAGCAATGAACGAATCCGGCACATACATAATTACTATAATTATGATTCCACTGCTGCGAAACAGGCCTCCTCTCGAAGATAGTGTGTGTGCCGTACCACGGCTCAGCTTAATGGATATCACACG
Source organism: Noctua comes (assembly GCA_963082995.1). Taxonomy (NCBI): domain Eukaryota; kingdom Metazoa; phylum Arthropoda; class Insecta; order Lepidoptera; family Noctuidae; genus Noctua; species Noctua comes. Next base: position 9,462,824 of record OY720289.1, read on the forward strand.
TCATCGTACTTTTGTTCCAGTACATGCTGGTTACCTCACTACTCTTTCTTTCGTCTTTTTGAGAATATGATCATCATCATCCACCTGTATTTTCAGAGCGTTGGTGATGAAATTCATTCACTTATGTACGTAATTATGTACGGTTTGTTACAGAATACAACTAATCTGTGCCCGTAGCTACAGTGGGGATTTTAAAAACTTCGAAAACTATTGTGAAATGCAATATGAGAATTGTAATACATGGAAGAGTAAGTTTAAGTTTCAAAATATTTTATACCGTACCTTATTATACAATATACAGTCGCCAGTCTGTAAAGATAGACAGCGGCAGTACTGGCCGCGGTCAGTTTGTAGATGGGTCGCTGTTGAGACAACTCAGTTCCTTAGATGAGGCCATTTCTGTTGTCATATAAACATGTATGACCATTATTGTTAACAGTGCCTTTTTCAGTAATTTGTAATGCATTTTTAATCCTAAAAACACCATAAATCTTAATGACGAACTCCATTCAAGCCTCGCCGTGAACTATTTTCAGATATTATCAAAATAAAAATAATTTTTCATTTATAACAATGATAAACCCTTCAAATAAATGTGAATTTACTTGAAATTGGGGCGGGAAGGAAAGATTATGGATTTATACGGTGCGGTACGTTCACGTCACGATACCACGATGCGAGATTTAAAGTCGTTATGTGTAAATGAGCTGTTGTTTTCTTGTGAGATGCATGAAGAAAGAAGTCTATTCTGGAACCATAGGGTTCCTTACCCTTAAATTTTACTAGTCCTATTCACTAATAAAAAGATTTCAAACATATTAAACAAAAACAAAACAAGACCAGACAAAAACAAAACAAAACCAAACAAAAACAACACACACAAACATACACACATTTTGTTAACAAAATTGTTTTTTTTTAAACTCAATCACAATGCTGTCCTATTTGACCCAAAGGTTGACTGGTAGAGAATGCCTTGTGGCATTAAGTCCGCCTATATACCACTCTGAACACACATGAAGTTTAAATAAATAATATTTTCGAAATTCAAGAGTCACTTAACTGGGCCCTCAATGTCGATTATAACTCGCTTCCTCTCACAGAGAGGAAAAGGTCTCTTTCCCAGCTGTGGGAATTTTCTGGAAGATTATACTGCTGAACAAAATGGCTCGTGGCTAAATCTCAGCCGCTCGGGTCGATCATTAGGTTAAGTCGCGCTTGCCCAGGTTTGTCTGTGGATGGGTGAGTTCCCATTACATACCGAAATACCTGAGGCAGTTGGTTCCGATGTTTGACAGTAGTTATAGGTAGTCAGTGGCCCGAAAGTCTGACAACCAGTCTTACTAAGGGGTATCGTATTACTCAGTACTAACTGGGTTGTAGAGGTCAAATTGGCAGTCACTCCATACAAAATAATGGTATTCAGCTGCCGATCCCAACATAGTTGAGAAAAGACGGACAGATGATGGTACTACTGGACAAAAGCCAACCATCAGGATTGGAAACGTTCTCCAAGCGTCTGCATCTAATGCCCGTTTTCTTCGCTTTTGGCGCTAAGCCGAAACGTTAGAATTCCAACAGCATTTTTATTCAATGAACATAACATAACATCACGCTCGTAATCTACGAAGGGTTAGACAGAGGTGAAACTCAATAGTACACCTACATTTCGCCAGTTACGTTTAAGTCCCATGTTATAGGGGGCGAGCCTATTGCCATCAACCGGGCATAAATTCAGACTCGCTCCTACTGAGATATTCCTGATAGAAAAACACAATAACACTTCCGACTCTGGAATCGAACTTAGTACCTCATGCTCAGCAGTCGCTTCCGACCACAAGACCTACGAGGCAGTCAGTTCTCAGGCTTCTTAGTGAAAATGGGCATACATTTCTATTCTATCAATTAGAGCTAATCTACTAAGTACTATAGCTTATAATAACTGGCTTCTCATCTAAATTGATATGGCCGCTAAGAGATTCTTAACACCAATATTATTCTTCAATTTTCGAATATAATACTAAAATCTTAATCTTAAATCCCAGACAGATTTCAACTTCAGTTTCAGAACTTCTAAGGAACATTGATATAGATTTTATATTTTTAGGAAATCGAGAATCAATTTGTCGGCTTTCAAAAGCACAGTTTTGATTATGTTTTTTCTTTAAAACAACGTCGCCCACACTAGTAATTTCTCCTGTATTTTGGGTACGTTTACAAACATTTAAACTCACATACACAATCAGCCAGACCCGGAACAACTACCTGTAGGCCATACAAATATTTGTTCCATGTGGGAATAGACGGGTCCCTATTACATGGGACTTTAACATATCTGGCGAAATGTGGGTGTACTAGTAGATACAACTCTGCCTAATGCGTATGTTTTGTGCATCTGATGCATAAAATTAATTAGAGATAACTGTACAGATGTCATTTGTTTTGATTCATAGTATACTTTTCTTTTTTTTAAAACTTTGCCCCACACTAGGAATGTCTCCTGTATCGCGGGTGCGTTTACAAACATTTAAATTCACATACACAAACAGCCAGACCCGGAACAACTACCTGTAGGCCATACAAATATTTGTTCCGTGCGGGAATCGAACCCGCGACAAGCGCAGCAGTTAATCGCTCAGCCACTGCGCCAACCGTGCCGTCATTCTCAAAGCAATCTTCTTTAAATTGCCTCTAAAAGAACATCAGTCCACAGACGAATATGAAGAACGTGACAATTCAGTTATTTCAATGGTCATAACAATAAAAACTAATGGTCGAGTCTAGACAAAATGGAGAACAGTGTGAAATAATGGCCCAATATTGCTTATAAAACGACGATAAAAATTACTAAAGAAATGCTAGTGTTAAGTGATAACGACTAGATTGGTTCAGGGTTACTATGACGTCGTATAGCAGGAGTACTTCCAGTGTTGGAAAGAGACAAAGCTATACAGGTCGTTTATCGCCATCTCTTTCCCACACTGAAATTACTGACTTTATGACGTCATGGTAGACCACCAGATGTATGTTTATAAAGAAAGGAAGAAAAAGAAAGAAAAACATATATGAATAAATGTAAAAGTAAATTAAACTTATACTGTCACTTACGGGATATCTTCCGTGATTGTTCATTATTCAGACAGTACAGACAGACAAGACAGTATAAGACTCACACAGACACACAGTGACAGTCAGTGTTGTGACAGTGTTGTGACAGTGTTGTGACAGTGTTGAGACAGTGTTGTGACAGTGTTGTGACAGTATAAGTTTAGTTGTAAACCGTGAAAGCTTAAAACAGTGGTTAAAAGGAAACTAGTTTGACAAAAAAATAAACAATAAACATACAACGCATAACAAATATTTATAAATACAACAGCATGGAACAAAAACAGCTTGCACGTCGTGACTGCGACAAGCAGGCTACCACTCGGAATGATGCTGTGCTGTAGGGCCCACAGTATAGCGCTAGTTTCCAGTGGTCACCTGAGAAAAAACATACGGAGGCTAATATCGCACAAATATTTGGAATAATTAAAATATAAGAAAATGAAATTAACAGGACTTGTTTTACACAGGACAGGATTAATAGTTTATGAAAATATAAAAATAGCCGAAACCAACAATGCCAGGTTCTTGGGCCTACACCTAGATAGTCATCTATCATGGAAATCACACATAGAAATTATCTGTAAAAAACTTAATCAATACGCTTACGCTCTCTATAACTTAAGAAAAATAGTAACTGAATCCATCGTTCTAGTAGCTTACAATGCTTACGTAACATCCACTTTACGCTTCGGAGTACTATACTGGGGAAGTTCTACAGATAAATTTATCGCTTTCAAAGCGCAGAAAAAATGCTTAAGATCTGTTTTCAAGCTGAAATCAACTGATAGTTGCTTGCCATTATTCAAAAAGTATAAGTTACTTACCCTACCGTGTATGTATATTTATGAGACTGCAGTGTTTGTAAAATGTAACTTACATTTATTTGAAACATTGAAGTCGAAACGCCGTAATAATGAGATTTGTGCCAATGCACACAACACAGCGCTTTATGCAAAAAGTCTTCAGGGCATGGCACCCAGAATATACAACAAAATTCCGAAACTCATAAGAGAAAAAAGTGAGATAAATGATTTCAAAAAGTACCTAAACAAATATTTAACACAAAAAGCATTCTACTCTATCAAAGAATACCTAGACGATAATGCAAACTAAGTCGATTAGATCTGATAGTAATTAAGGAAATTTTATTTTATTAAGAAATAATACATTTTATTTTATTTTTTCATAACTTTCTATGTTTAAAAACAAATTTGGCTGAAAATATTTAGTTAGCATAGTTTTAAGAATAATTTATAGTATAATTTTAATATTTGTACGCCGTTGTCGGCAAAACATAGCGATCCCTTTATATTTACTAACATCTTTTACACCTATGTTTAACAAATAAAACTTTGACTTTGACTTTGACTTTGACTTTGGATTTTAATATAAAATCCCGAAGCCTGTATTTGTTCCCGTTTGATAGCAATAGGCCTGCCTCTATGTCACGGGATTTAAAAACATATCTAGCGAAATGACGTACTGAAGATACCCTTATATCTACTAACCCATCTGGGATAACAGGTGTGATGTTACGATATTTATTAAAACTCTCAACCCAACATTTTGTATCAATTAAATTACAAATACATAATAACACAGTAATGTAAATTTAATTACATTTCAGTATACTTTGAACTTGTTTTCAATGAAGGTATTGCCTCAGGCGGCCATGTTTTTCAAAAATTGGCTTTCATTGTATTTTATTACGGTTTGATTTTACAACAATGCAAAATAACATATTTATAGACTACCAATTAGTAGGCACATTGAATATTTTTATCATCATCATCATCATTTCAGCCAAAAGACGTCCACTGCTGGACATAGGCCTCCCCCAAGTGTCACCACATTGACCGGTCCCGTGCGACTCGCATCCAGCGGATCCCTGCAACCTTCACCAGGTCATCGGTCCAACTAGTGGGAGACCTTCCAACGCAACGTCTTCCACTCCAGAAGTTTTCGGCCCCATCGGCCATCCGTTCTGCGAGCAATGTGCCCTGCCCACTGCCACTTAAGTTTGGCTATTCTTCGGGCTACGTCGGTAACCTTGGTTCTCTTGCGGATGAATATTTTTATAGCGAAAAAACGAATATAATTTTCGTGTTTTTCATAGCCTTTTCTATAGATTTCACTACAGTTGCTCTAAATTATAAAATAAATAAAATGGAAATGAATACATGAGAGTAGGTCTGAAACTGTTGCTGGTGACTGAAATGTTGGGTGGTAATTGGCTGTCTCGGTAGGCATGTGATGCAAAATTTCGTGAGGAAAGTTAGAGGGGAGTTTGAATGAATGGCTAATAGTAAAGGATGACCAAAGAAACGATGGAGGAACTGTTTGAAGGACGATATATACAGGGTGTAACAAGACCCTTCAAAATCACGTTTTACGGTAGGACTAAATGTAACGCGCTCAAAACATTGTGCTGGCGCATGGATTGTGTAGTTCGGGGGTCTTGGACGTGTTTAAAGTAAAAATCTTACATTAAAAACGTCTATTTAAAAAAATACTTGTTAAAAAGTTAGAACTTTGACCCTCAATATCTCCGTAACTAGAAGGTTCCCAGATGGTCTAGAATAAAAAAAATTATTGCAGTGACGGGGAGAACAATGGCCCTTCGGCTTCGTTAAGGGTCTTGTTACAACCTATAAACAACATTAGTTTTAGTATTTGCAAAACCTGACACACGTGTCTAGTATTTTTATGTAAAGAATCTATGTACAAAATTTCAAAACTGTACCATGAAAAATCACAAAGTTATAAGCTTTGTCGGTTACCTGGTTATCCGCACAAAAACGTGGTAAGGACGCGGCGCGCGCCTCCAGCGTCGTCTAGAGCTCATTCATTGATAATAATAATTTGACAGTAGGTACCTAAATGATTGCGATAGGTACTTAGTGTCACTCGGTGTCCAACCTGTAACTTTTTAAAATATTTTTGGGACAAAATATAACATGGTTTAAAAATGGAATCGATTCAGTTACTCATTCTGAACAAACTATATTCAGGTTTCGCATATACTAAAAATAATGTTGTATATAGCTAGAAAGGAGGTGACTGCTGAGATAACGAGTAATAGAGAAGTATGGAAGAAGAAGACAGTCATGCTGCGACCCGACCCCTAATAAAATGGGATAAGTGCAGGAAAATGATGATAAAAAAAGAAATGCTGCTTCATTTCACACAATCATGCGCGTGCAAGTTTAACATTGGTGAACCCACTTTCAAATTCATTATAGGTATAATAAGGAATGGTCACAAAAATGGGACAACGTATTAATTAGAATAGGATAATTATAATGTAAAGTGCTTCCTACGTAATAATTTGGGTAACGAAAAAGGATGTATTTTAATAGACTGCGAAGATAAAAGGGTTCTTGAAGGGCTTAATAAGGACACATTAATATCTTTTTCCTCGTAAAACGACAAGCTTTTACCTCGGCTTGGTTTGGTCGTAATATTATAAACGTCCTGAATTTCTCGGAAGTAGCCACGGAGTCCGGTTTTGTGCCATTTGATGGCAATTAGACTGGCCACCAGATGGGACTTTAAACATATTATAAGGTACGGGTAGGTACCCAGAGGGGGGGGGGGTCGAGGGGTAGGTGGTATTATCGGGAATTCAAAGAAACAGTAAACATGGTAAATATCCCGTTTCTAGTGTTAACGATCATGTTAGTGACAATGATAGTTTAAAATCTCATATATTACTAGCTTTTGCCCGCGGCTTCGCCCGCGTGGATGTCGTAAATATCCGATTACTTACCTTCACCCCCCTTTTTAACCCTTCGGGGGTAGAATTATTAAAAATGCCGAGACATGTATAAATTAATTTTCAATCGTCAGCCTAAACACAAAAAGAAGAAAAACAGAAGAAGAAGAAGAAGATCCTAACTTCAAAACTGACAGACTTTCATATAAACTTCCATCACCTATTTTACCCCTTTAGGGGTGGAATTCCCAAAAATCCTTTCTTAGTGGAGACCTTTTCTTCACAAAGAATACACCCTCCAAGTCATGTCCCGAAATGACTGAACCGATTTTAATCAAACTTACATAGGTCTAAAAAGTTATCAGACAACATGTTCGAAACGTCTTTAAAAAAAAGATAATTGGAAATTTCTGTTTCTATAAAAAAATTAAAATCGGTCTAGTTTAGCTGTAATACTATTTTTAGAAATTTTCTGTAACAACATTTTAGAGCTATGTATCTTGATTATGCGTATGAAGTTTCATTAAAATCGGTTCATTCGTTTCGAAAATAGGACTTGAAATTTTGTATGAAGCGATGTAAGTCGTAAACGCTCTTAATAATAACACTTTGAAGGTTAAGTCGCGCTTGCCAAAGTCAGTCTGTAGATGGGCAACCATTATTAAATACCGAGTTTCCTCGGTGCCTTGGAAAGCACGTAAAGCCGTTTGGTCCCGGCTGCCATTTGTAGATCTCTGACAGTTCTTACTTGTAGGTAGTTGAAAGACAAAGACAAAAACTAAAAAAAGTCATAATGCTCTTTGTTCAATCTCATTTACTTTGGCATCCAGCCAGGCCGAAAAGTAGGCTGAAACTTAGCTATCCGTGACTTTGACATTATAACTGCCAGATTAGTACTTAATCCTAACATTTTCTGCCATTTTGCCAGCGAAACATTCACTTACTACATAATTCAAACACAATGCGAATTATTATAATGAATACATAAATAAATACTTTAGTTACTGACTTTGCAAATGCGGTTTAATTTAATTTTTTTTTTCAGCCACCAATCATTATTTTTACTTGAATTTATTTAGGTTAAAATCATCATCATCTGACTAGCCTTTTCCCAATATTTTGGGGTCAGCTTCCAGTCTAACCAGATGCAGCTGAATACCAGTTTTTACATGGATCGACTGCCTATCTGACCTCCACGACCAGTTAGTACTGGGTAGTACCTCCTTTTTCTTAAATAAAAGTAGCCTTCGTTACTCTTTATAACATCAGCTATCCGTTAGTGAAAGTCCCGTCAAAATGAGTCCACCCCTTTTGGAGATTTGCTGGAACAAACAGACAGAAAGAATTAAAAAAAAAAAGGAAAATGGCTGATTTCGGGTGCCATATCGTGAAGTTCGAATTTTTTTTTCTTCCATTTCCTTCGAGTGGGTTATCAAAATGAAGGGTTTTAAAAGTTGATTACAAAAATATATGCTACTTATATGTTTAAGAGTAATTCAAAGTGACAAATCATATAAAATGCAAAACCTTTCACGTTACTAAACTAAAAAGCTGGAAATAAAAAGTAGTTGATTAAACTAAAATCCCGACTGAAAAAACTGAAAAGTATAAAACAAGCAGGCGGGTCCCATTCCATATTCATAATTTTATATGCAAATGGCCCCCTCTTGCTTCCAGCTTTTGTTTAATTTAAAATGTGCTTGTTTATTTTTTTCAGTTTTTTCGGTCGGGTTTTCTATTTAGTTTGTTGTTATAAGTAATGTATATGCTTTCATATGCATTCAGTAAAACGCTGTATTTTATTTTAATTACAAACAGGCATTTCTATCCTGTTTATGTGTATAGATGTATAAATTAATCGAGTGCCTAACAGGATTTTTCAACACAAGTGACGAAATTTCCTGTTATATTGTAAGAGCACCAACAATAATATTTTCCTTTCATTCCAGACTGGCACGTGTATAAACGAGAAAGATGTTAATTAATTGATGAAATAAAATACAAGAAGAACTATAAAAACTGGCATTTTATTTTTTGTTGTGTTTCAGCTATAATTAAATGTTAATAATATATAAGGTCTAACTATTCAAACACAAAATATTTTCAGAGAATCATCTAATGGCTATAACGAAGCCATTCCAAGGGATTTTGTTTTTATCCGAGTATAATTTTATAAAAAATAAATAACGGCCAGCCTATGGGCGGCATAAAAACTCTGACACCAGGTTGGGCACTAGCCACACGATAAAAAAGAAGAAGTCTATAAGTAAATTTGCTACACCTTAGCCTCACCTTTTAGCTAACCACCAGCTACTCACGCAAGCGACGCTTGACGCAAATCGCATCACCCCATTCCTTGATTGATGCTTAATTTGCCATATCCACTACACATCTACAGGCTCTAAGCAACTTTTTGCATTTAATAGGTCCGCAAATGGCAGTAGCTGTCACAACACTCAAGTCATCTGAGCGAGCGTGAATATTATCTGTTGTGTCCTTTATAAATTTTACAAAAATATGACGTACTAGCTTATACCCGCGGCATCGCTCGCGTGATGTTTGGTAATTTTCCCACGGAATCCTAGTAATAAAAAGTATCGTATGTAGTAATCCAGGTATAAGCTACCTGTGTGCCGCATTGCATCCAAATCCGTTCAGTGATTTTTGAGTGAAGGAGTTACAAACATCCATCATCCGCACAAATTTTCGCAATTATAATAGTTACAGCTTATGCCTGCAGCTTCGCCAGCGTAGGAATCGGTAAGCGTCCCACGGGATCGTACAACCGGGATAAAAGGTATGTGTTAATCGAATCGAATCGAATCGAATCGAAGTTATAAACTATCTGTATGGCAATTTTCATCAAAATCCGTTTTCTAGCTTTTGATTGAAAGAGTAACAAACATCCTCAGTTCCTCACAAACGAAGACACGACAAAAATAAGTAAGTTTTTTTCAAGCACAATGGATTTGTGATTTTCTATTGCATTTATAAAAAAGTTTCGCGGCAAAGCCATTTTTATGAATCAGAAAATCATATTTTAAACTCATTTAAAAACCATTCATCTCTGCTGTAAAAATGAACCTTATTCTACCTCAAATAAAGAAATTCTCGCTAGAACACGTGTTGCTAATAAATTCGGAGCATGTGCAGTTTTTGAATGTGAACGCTTGCACACTCGTCACGTAGGTAGTGGGCTACACGTCCCGTATTGATGTCATTTTGTGGTTGTAAGCTGCGTTTACACTCGCCAGTCCGGTTATTTCGCTGGTTTTCAAAACCGGTTTGTAGCAGAGAAAACCTGGAATTATCGGAACTTCAGGGAAATCCATCCAGCCATCCATCAGGAATTTCTGAGTAGCAGCCCACAGTCTGGACTTTGGTGGCAATAGGCTCACTCTCTAAAAAGATCAAAAGATATTTGGCGAGGTCGCGGGACTTATAGAATTACCGTGACCCTGGAACATAAAGGGCTATTGAAGGACACCGTGGATTTTAGTCAGTACAAGTCTGACAGTGCCTCCCGCTCTGCCCTGGGTGGAAGGACTCATTTGATGATTTTACCACGATAAAAAAATATATATATATATTTGGCGAAATGCAGGTATACATACTATATAATAAAAGAAACACCTTCGCCAACCCCTTTAAAAACAGGCGTGATATTATGATAAATATAATGTATTTCTGGTACCGGTTTGGCAAAGAAACATCTGAAAATCAAGTACGTACAACCCTTGTACTTAAAATTTGATGTAATATTTTTTTGAACAAAGAATTAGCATTGCCATTCAACTTGGCAATGCTGTCAGTCTTTTGGGCACATTCCCGGATGACAGCGATGCGGAGGAGTACTGACGCTTGAGTGTCCTATTGTCGTCGTTGTATATGTGTAGACCAGGCACTTACTTTTAGTCTTAATTTTTTATTATTATTTTAGATCTTTTGTAGTTTGTATATAAAGTTCAGAATTCATTAATAATGTTATTAACCTTTTGTCGGTCAGAGCATAAATACACGCGCGTGCCCTCCACGCCAAGCCACAATTTCACCCACCATTTTGTCACATAATTTGTGTCTTTTGGCATATAGGGCACGCGATTGATTGTCACGTATATGTGACATTGGCGGTCAAAAGCTGAAATATAAATAAAATAAAGAAGACAAATTTACCTTTTACGAATCTTTGCATAACTCTAGTGAAGTTGTAGGAACTGATAGATTCTACTGAAGGCGCCGAAGTTCTGATCCGACACAATTAAGTTTACCATCGACAAGCCCAGAAGTAGAAGTCTTAATTAGATGGTTAAGTTTAAGGAGAAATTCTAAACTGTTCAAAAACTCCTGTTTTACTTGAAATTACTAAAATCTGTTTTGTTGAATATTGTTCCAAGTTCCCTAGTAAATTGTGCTTGTTGTACAAAGTTCGGAAATAAGCAATTAGAGATTACCGTTATCTATTAACAGAGACAAAGCCGTGAAACTGTAATTCCATAGAAATTAGTGTTAATTGCTAAACGGCCCCATTTTTAATTCGTTCAATACTTTTATTAAAAACGCCTAGTGGTCGAACTTCGACAGTAATTCATCATATATTTTTTTAGATTGATAACGTTAAATCTCGTCAATAGCTACTTATCAATAAAAAATCGATAAGTACGATTCTAAAAAGGCAAATTAAGTCACAGTTTATTAATGATTAATGACAAAAATACTTTTCGTTCTGTTATTTTATTTCTTCGTAAGTATATTATGGAAAACGTCGTTTGATCACGTGGGCATTTGTCACTGCATTTCTCGGCTCGGCTGTAATGACCACAGAACAGAAAAAAACAGTAGAAATCGCATAGAGCTTTATTAGTTTCGGAACCAGCGTACCCCAAACTAACAGATAAACAGGTTAATTGTATTTCGTAACACTAAGAAAAGCGTGGTGTGATTGGTAATTTAATAATTAATGAAAGAAAGTAATATATTAGTCTTCGTTTTTTTTAATATAAACCATAATTACATGCCAATAGAGTGGTTTATTATCTACTCTGTTTACGTATTAGCTCATACGGAATAGTTTTACGAGCAAGTTCTGCTACTCGTCGCTAGATGTCACTGCACTAAATGCATTTAATAAGCCTTTATTTGTTTTGGAATAAGATTAATATTTCCCGTAACGCGCTCATTACTATTTGTGTGCTATTCGTCCTTTTCTAGGGTTGTACCACTGTCATTGCCCTTTTATCGACATTGCGTTTTATTTTCAAACAAAATTCAAGAGTCGATAAATATTTTTAAATTTAAAAATGAATAAAGTACTTATGTTTGAAATCAAGTGTTATAAATTTATAATAATGCTTATGATTTATATAACGAATAGTTAAGAATTTATTGTTATGTTAATATTGTCATGTTAAACTACTGATTGATTTCGAAAATTATACTATTTGATAGAAAGGTAACAGAATAAACTACACGATTTGTTACTACGGGTACCTAGTACCTACTTTCTATTGACATGGGAACCCTTCGATTTCGCCGGCAGCTACACTCGTTTTAAGTATGTTTTACTTTTAGCTCGACCAACTCCTTAGCGAACTTTGATGTTTCAGAGTAACACATAGGCCACTTATTATATTCTATTATATTCTTTTCTATCTGGATCCTTAGGAAATCTGAAGCCATAAAATAATACGAAACCCATTTTTTTATAGGTTCGAGACTTTATGAATGACATAGGGTGAGATAAATCTTTTCTCAATTTGAATATTACGAATAGATTCCCCATATCCATGTTTTAAACTTATTTCAATCCTGGATAAGGAAAATTAAAAAAAAGGGTAGAAGAGTTCATCATAAACAAAACGCACAAGGTTAATTTTTCGCCCATACATCATAGAACATTGAAGTTTAAAATATCGATAACTCATTATCGATAACGTCAATCTCTAATTGAGTAGCGGACTGTGACATGTGCGTAGTTGGAATCTTCGAGAATAATATGTTTGAGTTAAAAGAAAGTAGACCATATTTAATAAACAATAAAGTCTATTTGTACTTGTCTTGTATAATAAAATAATGTTTTTCAAATTTAATCGAAATAAAGTAAATTAAGACTTCCCGATGGTATGATATACCACCATTTGATACATTTTTGGTTCTGCTATCGTTTTTACATTCTAGAACAGCACAATAAGGCATTTTAGTATTTTTTTAACATTAAAACAGGTTTTATAAGAGTTATTGTCACTGTGACGCTTCTATCTAGACTGATGTGCGTGGCGTGGGCGTGGGGGAAACAGTTTGCGGAACAGCGCAAACCTCGGGGTACGCGCGGCCCGCCCTCATGCGACTTCTACTGTTTTTTTCTGTTCTGTGGTAATGACGAAGTTTCCCCACTTGGGTTCAAAATGTACTATTGTCTTTGCCTATGCTTATAATAATAATTAATCGCTTTACTATCAAATAACATTATAAACTCCAGCTTAAACCAAACCGACAATATTATAAGTACCACTACTCAATCAAATTGTTTTGTAAAAATGTTTACTTATGGCTTTCTTTCACTGTAATTGGTATTAATATTTCTAACCGCACCAAAACATCATACTTATAATTAATTTTTATTTTATTTATTAATCACTTTATTTTCCGGCAACGAAGGCCCATAAATACAGTACACAAAACGATCTTATAAGTACAATAATAACTTAATACATACATATTACTTGAACGACTCGAAAAACCGAATGGATAATGAGCACGGTTCTTAAGTTTTTCAAGCGAATTAAAGTATGAAACAAAAATTTACGTACACCGTTTAATGTTACAAATGAACAAAAAAGATAGATATTGCGCTATTTTTGTTAATATGATATGATATTCATGAAAGGTTAAAACGGGAGGATTATACCTTTGTCAGTGCGAATTACAGAAATAGTTGTAACGTTGTAACAGTTTGAAATTGGCATCGGAACAGTGAAAGTGGTAGATCTTCATCTTCATGTCGATGATTCCTGTAGATCATCATCATCATCGTCATTTCAATCGCCACTGCTGGACATAGGCCTCCCCCAAGTGTCGCCACATTGACCGGTCCCGTGCGACTCACATCCAGCGGATCCCTGCTACCTTCACCAGGTCATCGGTCCACCTAGTGGGAGACCTTCCAACGCAACGTCTTCCGGTTCGCGGTCGCCACTCCAGAACTTTTCGGCCCCATCGTCCATCCGTTCTGCGAGCAATGTGCCACTGCCACTTAAGCCTCCCATAGATATTAAATTAGGTTTGTTCCAACCAGAACTCAACCGTTTTCCAATCGACGTCGTTGGTAGTGGTTGAAGTCTCATCCCAAACCATGGCCCACCTCCTAACCTGCTTTTTTTTTTTCTTTATTGTGTGGTTAGTGCCTAACCTGGTGATAGAGTATTTACGCCGCATATGGGCCTCTGACTTAGTTTTATATGCCGTCGAGAAATATGTGTCTGTCATACTGGTTTCCTCACGATGTTTTCCTGCCCCGAAGCATGTGATAATTATACAATACTCACATGAATCTGAAATATCAGAGGTCCGTGTCTTCGGTTCGAACTCAAGACCTATGACTTGACAGTCCAACAGTCACACCACGAGGCTATCACTATCGTTGATGTGCGGATGATTTAAGCACTTATGTAGTAATAACTTATGTAGTTAAAAAAACTGTACGCACGACGGCCAATCAAGCTTTACATAACCCGTTTATGTGGATCATTGTATAGTAAATCTACAAAAAGCGAGGCCAAGTTATACTGGAAATGTACAGCTTAATGTGCCGCCGTGTGTATTAACCGCCAAGGGTCTCTCGTAGGGCTCAAACACATAAACACGTTCGACGACGCAACGTGCCACGGCATGGCAACGTGACGTGGACTTTCACGTAGAGCAACGTAAATAATCACGTCACGACAACGCAACGTGCCGCGTTGAACGACGTCGTATTGACGGTGGCGCATTTGTAGAATTTCCGCAGTTATAAATTTCGAGAAATGGACCACACTAGACGTGTTCTCCTCCTGCTAATATTAAGAAGACGGATAAAGAAGAAACAGATACAAAGAAAACACTGGATCCATCCATATCTTTCAGCCATACTTTACGACACGACGACGTGCCGTGCAATGTTTGTGGCACCGCGACGTGGACTTCCACGTCACGTTGCCGTGCCGTGGCACGTTGCGTCGTCGTGACGTGTTTATGTGTTTGAACCCGTACGCGCTCGTTTTGTATTTTATCTCCCAGAATTTAACGGCAAAAACTATGACAAATTCCTTACCAACATAAATGCCATTTTTGCCTAAATATTCAGATGATAACACACATTCTTACGCAGATTTTTTCTTCAATAATATCTGAGTCTACCTATTTCAGGCTGACTAGGCGAATATGCCAGACCTATCATTTTATAAAGTGCTTTTGGCAAGAACGACTTAGGTAAATTGATTTATGATGTACCTACCTGCCATTTGAGCTGTGTCCCGATGTTTTTTTAAAGACTTTTGCTTGCGTAGAAAGATCTCTATAAGTCTCTTAATGGGTATGCACGACGACCAGTCAAGCTATACGAACTAGTTTATGCGGATCTCTCATTGAACGGGAAATTTTATAATTTATACAAAGCGAGGCCATGGTGTACTGGAAATGTATTGCTTGATGTGTCGCTGTGTGTACTTCTTCAAACTACAAAGAACAAACAATTATTCATTTTCTTTTACCATCTAAAACGGAGTTTTTGTTTCTTCATGAATATTTCGAGAATCTGTTATTTTGTATTTTGTTTCTTTCACTCCTACGGTGGTTTTGCAGGCTGGAAGAGACATCGAATACCAGACACAAATACCACGTATTTTGTACATGATTCTCACCACATAAAACTATTTCATCGGTAATTACAAAATAAAAGATATTTATATTATTCATCGTCATCATCATCATCATTTCAGCTGAAAGACATCCACTGCTGGACATAGCGCTTCCCCAAGTGTCGCCACATTGACTGGTCCAGTGCGACCCGCATCCAGCGGATCCCCGCAACCTTCACCAGGTCATCGGTCCACCTAGTGGGAGGCCTTCCAATGCAACGTCTTCCGGTTCGCGGAAGACGATGCGTGTTATTATTACCAATGAAAAATGTTCATGGTGGGGGGGGATCGGATTGATATTGAATACGTGGTAATCGTTTGTGCGTTTGCGTGCGGCAAGAGGAAAATTCTGAAAAAATGTAAGTTTGTAGGTATTCATTTTGCTGTAAAAATATTTTTATGATATTGTTTGGAGGAACCCTTTGTGTGCGCGTTAGACTCGCACTTGACCGTTTTTCATAACCTCATGAGTTACTGCTTTTTATCATCTGTCAAAACAAGACTCTGTAAAGTGCCCTGGTACTAAATCATTCCATTAAAAGGCTAGTCTAGACCATAACTTTACATCGTTTGCTCATTTTTTATCGGGCCATAAATTATGTCTGGAACCCAGGACTTTAAAAGAAAACTTGACCTTAGAGGTCAAATTTCCTTTTGACACACGATTTTCTTTAGACTAACATAACTAATGGCAATGTATGGTTTTAATGAAACCTCACAAATACTTTGTACATTCATCCTGATAAATTAATGAAATTGAAGTCATCATCATCGTCATCATTTCAGCCAAATGACGTCCACTGCTGGACATAGGCCTCCCCCAAGTGTCGCCACATTGACCGGTCCCGTGCGACTCGCATCCAGCGGATCCCTACAACCTTCACCTGGTCATCGGTCCACCTAGTGGGAGGCCTTCCAACGCAACGTCTTCCGGTTCGCGGTCGCCACTCCAGAACTTTTCGGCCCCATCGGCCATCCGTTCTTCGAGCAATGTGCCCTGCCCACTGCCACTTAAGTTTGGCTATTCTTCGGGCTACGTCGGTAACCTTGGTTCTCTTGCGGATTTCCACATTTCTGATTTGATCACGCAAGGAAACTCCGAGCATAGCCCTCTCCATGGGGGCATTTGATGATTTCCCATGGAAAAAAAATTAAAATGCAAGCGTCATTTTGTCGTGGATCCACGTTCTGGCAAATCAATCAAATCAAAAATATTTATTTGCAAGAAAATACAAACAAATTACAACGAAAGATCTTATGTCCTAAAAGTCACTGTATTCTGCCTGCAAGTCATTTATTTTAGTCCTAGACTTGTTACGCACTATTAACCTACCGTAAACGTACATTATCATAAAAAAAAAACTCCTAGACCAATCCATTTGCTTATGCACAACTCGCTGAAAACATTTTTATTGAATTTTGGTACGAACATAAAAGTTTTATATATGTTCTTGTCCGCTGGTTCACGCCTTTTCATATAAGAGGGCCGATAGACATAAAATTTCTGCTCGTGGTAATTGATTAAATGTGTAAAAGCATTAAGTTACTGCGTAAAAACATTAAGTGAAAATTGATGTTGTATGACTTGGACACTGTTTTGGCATTCTAATGTTAGGTCAATGTCTTTTTCGTAGACGGCAAAATATCCTCTATTTATAAAGACAATAAAATCTATTTTTTTTAATATGACTAAGCAACGCCGCGCGCCAGGGGGACACTTAGTTGGCAAAAGGCTGGGATGATGACTTTATAACGTTGTTGGTTGCGCATTTGTGTCATCATGTGCCTAGCCTTTTCCCAACTATGTTAGGGTCGGCTTCCAGTCTAACCGGATGCAGCTGAATACCAGTATTTTACATGGAGCGATTGCCTATCTGACCTCCACAACCCAGTTAGTACTAGGTAATACGATACCCCTTGGTTGTCAGACTTTTTGGGCCACTGACTACCTGTAACGAGTTTCAAAGATCTACAAATGACAGCCGGGACCAACGGCTTAACGTGCTTTCCAAGGCACGGAGGAAACTCGGTATGCAATGGGTGGTCACCCATCCACAGACCAACCTAGGCAAGCACGGCTTAACATAAAGATCGACCCGAGCGGCTGTTATTATTTAGCCACGAGCTCCTGTTGGTTGCACATTTGTATAACTCCATATATTCAATTTTTTTGTTATATAATAATGTGCAATAGTTGGTTCTTCCCAATAAATAAAATAAAAAAATAACTCATCATCATGCCCTGGCCTTAGCTTAATTGCTGTTGATGTAGCATGTCGTCTTTTACACCTTTTATCCATCAAGATCTGTGTTTGTTCAATTTCACTGTAATTTTGAAGTTATTGTTCGATGTTTTTATTCAAGGCTCTTCAAGAAACTTACTGTGAATTATAAAACCGTCCAGGTCCACTTCTAGCAAACAAATTACAACTCTTAGAACGCTAAAAACAAAAATTTCAAGTATTTTGTAAGTGGCAAACTTACGAAGGCACTTTATAGAGCGGCCGCTTAAATAAGTCCTCGCGAAAGTATTAATTTAAATGAAATATTCTGAAGGTAGATCACGTGTTGGTTCAATTAGTAAAGTAATACCTACGTGGATTATGGTTATTTTAAAGCAAAATAACCTGTGGGATATGGTTAGGACTTTGTGGACACTTAATATGCCTTTGATGGAACAAGGCGGAGAACTCGTTAAAGCGGTCGGTCTATAGCTTAAATTCTCACTTAAATAACACTTCGTAGTACTACGCCTACGCTTTCATGAAAAACAAAATTATAGGAAAGTTTGCAGACAAACCCGCAGGGGAAAAGAGTAAAGAATAAATCAAAAGCCTAAAATAGGGGACGGCAGCGGCGGTCCTGTTGTAAAAAAAAACAGCTTTTAATTAAACCTTTGTAGGGTGCCAGGCTGTAATGAAGAAAACAAAAGGTCAGTGTAAAAAGTCCAAAGTTTTTAGTTCAAAAAGGTTACATGAGTTAATCATCTACGTCCAAAAAGAGACTATTATGGTTGCTATTTTTATTTTAGTTTTGTACAGCTATATCATCATGTACAGTCGCCAGCGCATCAAGTTACCACAAACTGACAAATTTTCTCACCATCTTTTCATAACATCTCATCTACATTTTATGGTGTAAAATCATTTAGAGAAAGACAGTTTGTGGTAAGTTGATGTGCTGGCTGACTGTACCTCTATATCATCTCTGCTGTGCATGAACTATGCTTTTGTCAACATCTTTTTTCGTATCCATGGTACGACATAATACATTTCTTGAGTCCAGTGTGTGGCCACGTTAATCGCGGCGTCTGTTGTGTTCCTTAAATCCTGTTAAGGGACATTTTGGACACTCCAGCAAGTAAGCCATGGTCTGGTTGGTAGCACCAAATTCAACCATTATTAAATTAAAGCGTTACAAACCTTCGCCAGCCCTTTCGTCCAAAGAGACATCAAAACCTCTTATTATGTTTATTACATCGAAATCAATGATTTTTAAAACTAGCAATTACTTGCATATGTGGGCATCCACAAACAGACTACAGTCTGAGCCGACTTTTGAAATAACTTCAGCAAATTAATTCTTCAATGGTATAATAGATTCAGCGCTTTTCGTTTTTTCATTATCGTAGCGTGATTCACATAACAGTCCATTTTGCCATCATCGTAGGCCTAGCTTTTGATCAAGAATCGTCACATCAGCTTCTGGATGCAGCTGAATACCCGTATTTAACATGGGACGACTGCCTATTTGACCTCCACAACCCAGAGACTGGTTACATCACCATCGTCCTACGCATTTCTGAGCACTGATGGAACTATACCTTCTGTGTACATTTACACTGCAGTTCAATAAAATAGGCCTAAGTCAGTGCGTCGTAAAATCATTTAATCACAGCTTCCGTTATCACTTTCGTGGTAAATTACTGAATTTTACTTACTATGTTCGTGTAACGGATGCTTTGGTCCAGCTTAGAAACGGGTTTTGTCGACGGAAGAATCGACAAAATGACAGATTTCTTTTGTAAATCTGTCATTTTGTCGATTCTTCCGTCGACAAAACTCCTTTCTGCGGTGGTGATGCTGCGCGTGCTGTTGGTTGATACTGGTACTTTTATGTGGACAAACTACATTGTCGTTTTCGTGCGTGTAGAACAATACCTACACATTCATAAGTCATAAGTCATTTATTTCAGAACAACATACATCGTTCAAGTCCACTAGCACCTAAATTTAAAAGAAATACGGTTAGCGCTAATTAAATTTAAAATATCGTTTTGTGTTTTTCAAAAGTATGAAGATAAAAGAGACAAAATGATGTGAATAATGAGACCGGTGAGCAAGTGAGCAAGAGTCTCCACACAATGGGCCGGGAGATGGAAGGCGCCATCGAGGCTGGCCTCCAAAGTGGTGGCACGAGGAGTCAGACGCTAACTGTGAGGACTGGATCGAGACGGCGGCTTAAGAACAGCATACTTAGAAGGACAATGGGAAGGCTTTGTTCAGCAGTGGGACAGATCAATAAAACCATTTTTATTCTCTTTCTTGTAACGTAAGCACTGCACCTTCGTAATTGCCACCTTCAAATTTTTATCTTTTTCTTCAAATAATATTGGGTAGGGGGGCTTTTGGGACCGGGACTGCGGTCCCGGATTCCCCTTTAAATACAATAATTATTTTTGAGTAGTCTCTCGGGACCACAAGAAATAAAAAGTTAAAGCACAGTAAACAAAAAAGCTGATATAATACATATTTTGATCAACAATAACATGAATTATCAGTACCGGTACAAAATAATGGATAATATTATTTAGTAGCACTTATAAAAGGAAAAAAAAAAAAAAAAAAAAAAAAAAAGGTTGTAGCTATAAAATAAAATAACAATATCATGTACCTATATGAGAAGAGAGAGAGAGAGAAGTATGAACAATATGATTTGATTATGACCCATAATATTAAAAATAAATTGTAAGCTGAAAACAAGATCTTGGAAAACAGCTTCTTTTCCAAATAAAACTACTCCATTAAATCTAACAATTGCAATGTCCTTAGGAGGAATTCAGTGTTATTTTCTTATAATTTCGAATAAGAATACCAGGTACCTAGTCCTCTAGAATAAGATTTATAGTTGTCTTTGCTATTCACTGAACGAACTAGTATTCTGAGAACAATGAAGAACATGAACATTTCAGTTTCAGTAAATAATGGAAAGGAAATGTTTCTTATTATTTCCAAGATAGCTACTGCATTTAAAGGAAATGGCTGGAAGTCGGCAACAGATGTTGCCAACGCGAAGGAGAATGCCCTAAAGCTGGTTGTAAATGCATCGTTTCTATTTTTATACTTAAATCTCTTTGCGTAAGCAAAAAGATTATACACCTACTTTTACGTGGTGATCGTAGCGCGACAGCACAAAAATTGTCTAAATTAAAAGTCATTTTATATTTTGCCGATGATTCTGTCGAAACTCAAGAACAACCGAATTCCCATTCAAAATTGGGCATTGTCCTTTCCATTATTAATTAGTCCTAGGATGTTGTTACAACTTTATTAGAAATTTTCTTGTCTATTCTCTTTGAACACAATTTGTTGATTTATTTTTTGTAATTTAAATTATTCTTGATAATAATAAGTTTTCAAAATGACTTTACATTTAATGGTTCCATACTTTAATTTTTACTTAATTGTTTGTTTCGAAGGTCTCGTGGTCGCAAGCGTGACTGCTAAGCATGAGATCCTGGGTTCGATGCCAAGGTTGGGCAAAGTGTTATTAGAATTTTCCAGCAGAGATTTCCCAGTATCAGCCTTGTAGTTTGGATTTATGCCCGTTTGATGGCAATGGGCTGCATCTACTATTAGGCCAATTAGGGCATCTCTGCTTAAACTTTCAGATACTACAAAATAATGTTACGGTATGTTAATAGTAACATCAAGAACTGTCACTGATGCATTGAAGATTACTCTGTAAACTGATCTTAATGCATTCCTAAATTACCTAAACAACACAAAACGCTGACGCAATCTGAGATAACCATTTAGCCGAGATTACAATAATAAACACAACTGATTGAACGTCAGCTTCCAACATGTTTATTTGTTACTATTGTTTTTATTACACCGTTTAAGCTCATAGCACACTTATAACGACTCGGTCCCATCCGCCCCTAGGTACCCTGACGCTTTGATGGGGCAGATGGGAAAATTAGTTGCATCGTCCCCCTTTCCGCTGGTATTTCGTGTAAAAGGGAGGATGGCACTGATTAAGTGTAATTTGCCCCGTCATAATAAGTAAGCATTTACACTGAATTAGTTATACCTCATTTTAACTAGCTGATTCCGATCTGAAGCGATACTTTTAAGTGTGTGTCGCAGTATGGAGTTGCTTTTGATCCCTAGCAGTGCTTCCAACCAACCAATCCAATTCAAATTCCAATCGGCTACCGGATGATATTTCAAGTGTGATGTCTGACATTGCTTCAAAGCCTAACTAAAAGGCTAGCTAACCGAACAGGCAGTATATGACCTAAAATAATGGTTTAAGTATATGGTATGGTGGTGTGTATGTATTTATTTGTTTTTTGTTGTCAAACGATTAGTCTATTATTTTTCAATTAATTCTCAATGTAGGAGAATTTGTGTTATGCTCCTTTTAGTTTTTGATGATTTGTGTTTTTATTTTTTCTAAACCTGACATGTAATATTAAAAGATATAAATCTATACTAATATTAGATAGAGGTAAAATTTCTTTGTAAGTTTGTATGTAGGAGGTAGGTAATGCAAGCTAATTAGCCAAGCTATCACAATTTTTGCGGATGAAGTCGCGGGCGAAGTGCTAGTTATTAATAAAAAAACTAACTGTGCGTTGACCTTAAACGTAAGCTTCAAACATGTTTACACGTTACATTGTTTTTATTGCATTGCTCTGTGATGCTCAAACCGTTTTATTGCAGTCTATTATGAACACTAAGGTTAACCACCACTGTCGCTGTGAATGTGATATGGTAGCATCTATGGCCATTTGAAGAGTACAACTGCACTTACAAAAGTGTTCTGAGAAAAAGACTGCAACACTTAAAGATTTAAATTCTTAGATTTGCCCTTACCTTCCTCTGGTGTACAACTTTTTATGCTTATACTGAGAACAGTGAGCTCACACATAAAAGAGAAATTAGTAAGTCTCCTAGTAAAATGGCTGTGTGACGTCTGTACGTACAGACAGGACGGACAGGAAAATCGAAATCATTAAGGTTTCGTGTTTGCAATTCGTTTACGGGACCTTAAATATGTACACCACAGATACACATAAATGGAGTGTTGAACAAATACGTTTCCAATAGAATAAAATAACAATAAGGAAGGTCTCATTTTCTAGCTGACGATGATACGTTTTCCCTATACGATCTGTTTCACACCAGATACATCAGTATTAACTTTAATAACTTCGAATGGTGACGAAAATCACAGGGTACCAAAGATTTAAACCATATGATGACCTCTCACCGTAGTAACAGGTCTCGCGATAGTGTTTACAATAAGAAGAGTGATGAACACACTTTCCGAATGGAGTGATATAGATACGTACGATTTATGTGTAAGTGATACAATATTAGATTTTAAACTATCATGGTCACTAACATTACTATTAATACTAACGGGATATTTACCAAAAAAAAATATCGGGAACTCATAAAAAACAGTAAACATGGTAAATATCCCGTTAGTATTAATAGTAATGATACAATATTATTAAACAAATAACATCACAAGTAATCCCGCGAGCCTATTGCCGTCAACTGGGCAACAAATCCAGATTCCATAGCCGCTATACTATGCAAACGTCAACGAATCAGAAACTTCATATTTTTTGACGCAGTATGGAAGACCAAGGAAACGATGGACGGACTGTGTGAGGAATGACATGAAAGAAAAAAGAGTAAAATGATAGCTTGACGGTTGACAGAGAAGAATAGAAGAATACAACGTGTTTCGTTGACCCCAAGTAACAAGGGCAGGAAAATAATGAGTATGGCAATCGAACGATTAAAATCTTTGTAGGATACAAGATTGTAAAAACTGATGACAATGTAACACTTACGAGGACATAGGTATGCACGTTTTAGCTTTAAATTGTAATAAAATGTAATACGAACACGTCTTAGAGTTATTTTCCACTCAGATTTGGGAATTAGGATTTCTGACAATGCTGAAATGAGAAAATCTGTGTAGAGTCTACAATCTGTTTCAATCTGTGTGTGTTGTAATCTGTAATTGCTTATTACTTTGCGGAAACTGTGTAAGCAAATTTTTTATTAATGAATTCTGTAGTTTTGCCTACCCATATGAAAGGCGTGAGTTTGTGTACCTTGGGTTTGTAAATTATATTTCGGATTGTCAGGATTTATTCCGTTAGGCTCGTACATCATGTGGGCAGAAGCATGACTTTCGTGCAATGATAACACACTGGATGTGATGCACTATTTTTATCAAACTAATAAATTACTTGAAATTACAATTAAACACAATAACAGTGGACACAATGAATCGGAAACAGTTTCTGGACGTTTCCGCTAGAATCAGACACTGACTGTTGTCCTCGCTGCGAGCACAAAACATACATACACATACATAAACATATGTAATGAGATATTTCAATATCAATATTTTAGAAGAAAATTCTAATAGCAGTCGGTTATTAAATCTTTTTAAGTCATTTGACTTGACCAACATTTTTATAGAACCTACGAGAGTCACTCCATCTTCTGCTACTTGTATAGATAATGTTTTCTGCAATTGTGATTACTTAGATAAAGCCATAGTAAATTGTTTGCCGTCTGACCATTGCGGACAAACTGTAACTTTTAGGTGTAACATTCCACTGCAAAAAGTTCAGATTCAGTTTAGACCAATAACTACTAATAAATTAAATAGGTTTAATATTTCCCTTCAGAATAAGTTAAGCGTTATGAGCCATCATATGGACGATATTAATATAAATCAATTGTATGATAATTTCTTTTCAATAGTTCACACTGAGTTCAACAAAACTTTTGAAAAGAAGACAAAATGTATTTGCCCTAAATTTATATTTAGTGATTGGGCAACTAGAGGTATCAGAAAAAGTAGGGAAAGACTATTTGAGCTTTATGGCCTTAAGCCTTATATAAACACTGACATTTTTAACAAGTATGTTGCTAAGTATTCAAATATTTTTAAAAATACATGCAAGGCTGCCAAAGCCCTGCACATTAGCAACAAGATCAAAACTGCAGAAAAAAAAATTAAGACAGTTTGGAAAGTCATAAATAACGAGACTAACAGGAAGAAAATACGTAACACTAACTACACATTAGATACAGCGTATGGTCCTAAAAGCTCTAATCAGGAAGTAGCTCATGAATTTGTAAATTTCTTTACCGATATACCGTTAAAAACTACGGAGGCTCTTAATTCCTCTCCTGAAGTCTCAATGGGTTTATTAAAGGCGAATGTGTCTGGCTGCCTGGCTGAATTTAAATTTAAACACATAAACCCTGTGATAGTTATTAACCCCTAAACTGACCAAGTGCCAAAATTGGGACCGGAACGAAAACGGTCAACTGCCCAACGCCCAATTTTGGCACACTATTATTATTACTTTTTATTTTTGTTGACAGCGCACTCTGTTTTATTTTTTAGAATTTTTCTAACGAAGCGACATCCTTCGTTCTTGTACTGATAGAAAGCCATTGAAATACCTCATTTTTAAGACAGATGGCATTGTTTCCAATCGGCTTACGCAAAATTTTATACGCTGTGGAAAAAGTAGAATTTTGAGTGAATTATTTGGTATTTATTTTTTCTGTGGTTGTGTTTTGAAGTGATAGTTGTTGGAGTTTGTTATTTGTTTGGTAAGTAATATTATATACCTTTTTGTTCCTGTTTTAACGGCCTTTCTAATGATACATGTAAATTCTGAATCGATCGTAAATTGGATGATGAAATCAATAGTTAGGTTATAATTTAGTCAGAAAAATTTAAAAATTTATAAAAACGTGACAAAACTATTAAATTGCTAGTTTGTACTTAAGTCATTGTGATTTAACCATAAAGCGTGATTAATTACGAACAATTCGGTACCAATAACATACCATTCAGATAAGGTTTCGAAGTTGTGAAATAATTTGTTTACGTTGCGCCAGAGCGTTGTAGGTAAAAAATTTACTAGAAATTTGGTACACGCGATGTTATTATTATTTGTATTTCAAAACTTTGTTTGAAGAGTGGTAACTATTATGATGTCATTTGATGCATATTGAGTTAGCCTATAATTTAGGTTAATAAAAACATAGGGTCATCGCTTTAGATTTTGAAATAATACAAGTTTTATTTGATGTTGGAATAATATATAATGTTGTCTGAAAAATCTTTAAATTACTAAAAACGTGATATAACTATTAAATTGCTAGTTTGTACTTAGTCATTGTGAATTAACCATAAAGCGTGATTAATTACGAACGATTTGGTACCAATTCCATACCATTTAGTTAAGAATTCGAAGGTGTGTAATGATTTACTTACGTAGTGTAGGTATTTGTTTTGACTAGAAATTTAGTCCAGGCGATGTTATTAATATTCGTATTTCAAAACTTTGTTTGAAGAGTGGTAACTATTTTGATGTCATTTGATGCCTACTGAGTACGGCTATAATTAAAGTTAAAAAAAACATAGGGTCACCGCTTTAAATTTTGAAATAATACAAGTTTTATTTTGTTTTGGCTTATCAAAACAATGACATTCATTCAAAGTTACGAAACAACTTGCGTTGTGAAGCTTGGTACATACACTTGAGTAAACAGTCATTAGTTTACTATCAGTTCATAGAAACTTTTTGTTTATACGCCGTGTCGGTCACCCGACACCCGCCGCTCCTCGTAAAAAAAGGGTCGGGTTGTAGGTAAGTACAGACAACCGCGCTGCGCGCGGGGCAAGTCCACTCCAGCCGTTAAAGCTTTCCGGCAAATAAAAGTCAAACTGACCGAAGATCTTTGGGGAATGTCTATCAGAGTTTGTACATCCATAGTTGAGACTATTGCACCATACTTAGCTTTAATTTTTAATTTGTGTGTAGACCAAGGAGTTTTCCTTAATCTAATGAAATACAGTAAAGTCATACCTCTGTTCAAATCCGGAGATAGTAAAGATACTAATAATTATAGACCTGTATCCGTGTTGCCAGTTTTTAGCAAGGTTTTTGAAAAGGTAATGCTGAATCAAATGCTCAATCATTTTAACACCAACAGAATCTTACACGATCAACAGTATGGTTTCACCAAGGGACGTTGTACAACTGACGCCGGTGTAACCTTATTAAAGCACATTTTTACTGCGTGGGAAGAGTCCCAAGACGCCATAGGAATATTTTGTGACCTCTCCAAAGCATTTGATTGCGTAAATCACGACACATTACTTTTGAAACTTGAGCATTACGGACTAGGTAAACTTGCACTTAGTTTGATGAAATCTTATTTGAAGGATAGACAACAACAAGTTCAAATAAATGGTGTTAATTCACAGGGTTTAAAAGTAAAAATGGGGGTTCCGCAAGGTTCAATATTGGGTCCTTTCCTCTTTTTAGTGTATATAAATGATCTACCCTATTTATTGAAAAACCAACCTCATAATATGGTGTTATTCGCTGATGACACTTCCCTTATTTTTAAGATAAATAGACGGGCCCAAAATCTAGATGACGTGAATAATGCCCTACTTCAGGTCCATAACTGGTTCACAGCAAACAATTTAGTGTTAAATGGAAAAAAAACGAAATGCATAAGATTTGCTTTACCAAATGTTAAAAGTAGCGATTGTGATATAGTATTGAATAAAGAGAAGCTTGAATTTGTAGATAAAACAGTTTTCCTGGGGATTACGCTTGATTCAAGGCTACAATGGGGTTCTCATTTAACATCTCTTGCGGGGCGGCTAAGTTCAGCAGCATATGCTATTAGAAAAATCCGTCAATATACTGATGTAGATACCGCTAGACTGGTCTATTTTAGTTACTTTCATAGTATACTGTCTTATGGCATTTTACTATGGGGACGGGCTGCAGACATTGAGTCTATATTTATTCTGCAAAAAAGAGCCATCAGAGCCATATATAATCTTCGTAGGCGTGATTCTCTAAGGGAACTGTTTAAGGAAATTAACATCATGACGGTACATTCTCAATACATCTATGAAAACATAATGTATGTAAGAAAAAATCTTCATCTTTTTAATAAAAGAGGTGACAGACACAATTACAGTACTAGAAATAGAGACCAATTAGTTCAGCCAGGCTTCAGACTCGCTAAAGTAGACTCATCTTTCATGGGGTACTGTTTGAGATGCTATAACAAAATTCCACAAAGTATTCTTGAACTGAATGAAACGAAATTTAAAACATGCATTAAACGCACACTGTGTAGGCAAGCATATTACAAGTTGGACGATTATATCGTTGATAAAAATGCTTGGCTCAATGCCGGTCCTGCTCCACAAGGACAGGGACGCATAAATGAATAGCATTACATATCCCAATCACCTGCGCTCTTGATGATTTATTTACTGCATCAGTGAGCGGGGTACACGTGGCTGAGTTTTTGGGCTAAGCATATTTAAACTTTTTGCCATCGAAACGCTAAGAAGAAGAAGCATTAAATAGTATGTTGGAGCTGCTGAAGATTGTACAACTATCTTTGCTTTGTATAAATTCAATCTCTTTAGTATTATATAGCCGCATAGCCCATATTGTGTGAGTACTATGTAATAGAAAGCTGTCATTCGCGGGAAACCTACGTCTTTTCTTGACTTGAATGTGCCCTGGCGGTTAGGAGTGTGTCATGCTCACTCAAATGTCTCGCTGATGGTGGCGCGTGTGTCGGATCATTTAGTTCCCTTCAAAATGGTTGAGTTGAATGGTGCTGATACATGCGTCATGTTCGTGAACGGGCGCTGTCAGTTGTGACTGGTCATCTCTTGGTTGCCACGGCTTATTTGAATTGTTTTTTTTTTCTTTTTTGAATTGTTTACTATGGGCGCTTTTAACGTACACATCTTGCTACATCGTTCTCACATAATGTACCATCTCAACATGAATGATGTAACCAAGAGTTTGTAAAAGTATACTGATTTAAAAGAGTGTCCATGGAGTTTCTTGCCCGTTCTTCTCCATAGAGATCTACGTTAGGGAATGGGCAACTACAGTACTTTCACAGTTTTTATGCCTTGTGACTGGGACTGTAGCTATTATTGTCTTTGTTTCGACAATTCAAAAGTGCCTGTAACTGGCCTATTTGAAATAAATGCTTTGATTTTGATTTTGATTTTGATTTTGATTCTGTAGAAGCACGCTGTAGGTATGGGTAGATTCGTAAGTAGGTCGTGCGGCGGGCTTCCCATTCATTTTATGTTCCTACCAATGACCGGATCCGACATTGGTATATATTTTATTTTAAATCAGATTATTCTTTCTCACTGCTGGGCTCAGCCCTGCATGGATTTCCAATTTTGTTAAACACGTCCACTCACCAGTCCATACACAATCACAGAAGCTTCTGCAATGGTTATCATCTGCCTAGACCTTTACCAATTATGTTGGAGTCAGCTTCCAGTCTAACCGGTATTTTACATGGGGAGACTGCCTGTCTGACCTCCACACAGTTACTGAGTAATACGATACCCCTTTGTAAGTCTGCTTTTCAGATTAGCGAGCTTGACTACCGTAGGTATTATCAAAGATCTAGAAATGACAGCAGGAACCAAAGGCATAACTTAATTTCCTAAGCACGGCGGGAACTCAATAATAATAATTGATGATTGACCATCCACGGACTGACCTTGGCAAGCACTAATTAATCTTGAAGATTGACCCCATGTGGCTATTATTATTTAGCCAACAGGGAGTCCTAAGCTTCTGCAAGTGTAGTAAACAAGAAGATTGCCAATAAGCTTTGCCAAATCCTAGCACGTGTAGAAACCACACGTTTACAATATTACCTTCTATGCATACTTGTGACACCATTACGTGTATTTTTCCAAACAAATCCGTTCATCTTTTTCGTCTTATGACGACGGGCCGTGTCGATGGCGCGTTCGTGTTCCACGCGTGCCTCAATGAGATGTCAGCCAACAGGAAGGGGTCCGCAAGGGCCGATGCCTGCCAGGGCTGCGGGACTGTTCGAAAGAGATACCGCGGCCCTTGAACACAAAGGGCAAAGAAGGAACATGGATGGGTTTTAGTCAATACAAGTCTGATATTCCCTTCCGCTCCACCCAGAATGGGAGGGAGGGGTCATTTAATGACTTCAGAACCGAAAAAAAAATTGGTGTCTACTAAATTTTTCCATGTTACTTACTGTTCTGTGTGAATAATCAAAGGCTAGCAACCATTATTTTTTAAATTGGGATTAATTCAAACACTGTTTGAAGCTTTCACGGTTTAAAACTAAACGTTACTATAACTTACGGGATATCTACCGTGATTCTTAATTCACCCTGCGATCATGGCGCTTGTAACAGCGTCGAAATATCGGGAGCTCAAAATAATGACCAGTCACGGAAGATATCCCGTAAGTGATAGTAACGTTTAGTTCTGGGAATACCGACTATAATTATACTAATTAATTAAGTAATTATATGAAACAAGTCTTTGTTCCATATAATTACTTAATTTAAAAAAAAATATTCATTATTATGTGCTTTATGTGTTAAACCAAAATGCTTTTGGATATTTGCATTTTTTTTGTATCGAGGAAATTTTATTTTATCTTGTTATTATTTTATTTTTCCTCTGTGCAAGATCCTAGACCATATTTAAAAATATGTTCTGAATGGTTAAATTCCTATTCTACACGCATAAAAAATCAAAACTAATCCGAAAACCCACATTTTTCATCACTTTGTTTCTAAAACAATGATTGGAAACATTTGATTTCGTTTCTTCGAAAAAATGGTACTACAGTAGGCCGCTTTTATTTAGAAAATATTTTCGGCTTATCAGCGTTAAATCGGGATCGAAAGATTAAATATGAACTATGGGCGAAAATAACGTGGAAAGCTGTGGGTAAGGTATAAATAAAAGGTCACAAGGAAAGGTGTTCTATGTAAGTACAAAAGAAGGTAATCCTTAAAGAATTACCCAAGCTTTCAGCAAGGCAGACCCTTGTCACCAAACAAAATGAATTACTTATGAGGGCCATAATAAAGAAATTCTTTACAATTTATTTGTTTCTGTGCTCTTACACATTATTCTTACTGATGATATTTCGGGTCGTTCCCGCTGGTTAATACCCCGTGGTTAACACTATTAACTACTGGGAATGATGCGTTCTACTGGTTAACAGCGTTGACGTTTTTTTACCAGTAGTTAATACCCTCGTCTCGCAAATAGATTGAGATTAGAGGGTTCAACCAAACAAACAAATAAACAAACTCTTCAGCTTTATAATATTAGTATAGATATAGATTTCTTTTTACTTTTCTTTAACCTGACTCCTGAACTATTCGCGCGACGAGGGTATTAACTGTTGGGAAAAAAATGTCGCGTTCGTCAACACTGTTAACCAGTAGAACGCATCATTCCCAGTAGTTAATAGTGTTAACCACGGGGTATTAACCAGCGGGAACGATCCGATATTTCTCCTCAATGTTAACTTAATTTGCAGTGATTTGATGATGATTTGGCGAGAAAGGAGGTGTCTGATGAGATGATGAGTAATAGAGAAGTATGGAAGAAGACAATCATGCTGCGCCGACCACAGATTAATTTGGGATATGGGCAAGAGAATGATGATGTAGGTGATGTTATTTTTTTGAGAAATAAATTATTATTTCCTTTATTTATTTTCTATACATATTCATTATATTTTTAAATATTTCTATACAAATATAAAAAAAAAAAAAAACATTTAAAAATATAAAAATAGTAGCCCACCGGCATCAGGAACAGGGTCCGATCTACCAGTGGTCAGGGCTCTTGAGAGAGGAACCTCCTAACGATACGCGCCGTGTCCAGAAGTACTGCTTTCTGAATCAAGCCCTTGATCCAGCTGCCAAGCGAGAGCCTCCTCAGATGTTGCTCGAGGCTATTGGCTATTAAGCCATTGGCCGACACGACTATCGGCACAATGACTGCTGTACTTACGTCCCACATGTCGACAACCTCGCGAGCCAGATCAAGATATTTGAATTGTTTATCTTTCTCTGCTTTCACGAGATTGAGAAATAAATTTATTATTATATTATTATTATATTCTAATTCAAGCTGGATGGATCGACGACCGTATTAAAGGGAGCTATGACAGACTGGTTGCGGAGGGTGGAGCACAGGTTATTGTGGTTATTGGGATAGCTAGGGTTACATCCAGCAGTGGACTGCTAAAGAAGAAAGTAAGAAATAAAAACATAAAGGGTGTAAATAGACCCTTAACATAAACGAAAGGTACTTGTTTTCCCCGTCTTTGCGATCATTTTTTTGTTCTAGACCATACCTGGGAACCTTTTAGTTACGGAGATATTGGGGGTCAAAGTTCCAACTTTTACACAAGTTTTTTTTTTAAATACATGTTTCGAATGTAAGATTTTTACTGTACACACCTCCACGACCCCCGTACTATTCAATCCATCCATTCCTACCTTAAAAAGTGTTTTTAAAAAAAAAAAAAGTCGATTCCCAGCAATAATTTTTGCATAAAGTTACCTAGTGTGATATACAGAATGCTTGGTTGACGGGTATGTGAAGGGTCTGTTTACACCCTGTATTTATTTGTCGTAGGGACATGACGTGCATAATTAATAACAAAAAAAATAACATTCAAAGCATAACAAATATTTTACATATACAACAGGATAAAACAAAAACGTTGAGAGTACTCACGTCGTCGTCGTGACTGCGACAAGCATGATGCTGTGCTAAGGGAGGCTCTCAGTACAGTGCTTGGTTTACGAGGTCACCCGAAAAAAAAGACAAGACAGCATAGAAAGACTTTTGCTATATAAGTTGACTCAGAATACGAAATTTTTTTGTTTTGATATCAGTAGAGAATGACTCAATCGTTTTTTGATAGAACGACACGTCATTAACCAAGAACAACAATAAAAATT
Organism: Noctua comes; assembly: GCA_963082995.1. Classification (NCBI taxonomy): domain Eukaryota; kingdom Metazoa; phylum Arthropoda; class Insecta; order Lepidoptera; family Noctuidae; genus Noctua; species Noctua comes. Next base: position 9,495,662 of record OY720289.1, read on the forward strand.
CCAATTCACACCACATTCTCTCAACTACGACCATTTATTACATACTCACTAATTAGATGTTATAACCAACAAGAATCATCGAGACGTGCCAAGTCTATGCTAGTCTGGACGACCTTTCTACTACATCAGCCATTTACATAATATCCAGCAGTTTAGCACCTAGTATATATCGTTAATTTAGATTATGTGTGGACTAGACTTTGTCTACAATAAAGCGCAACACACACAGGGAACGGGTCGAGTCGGGTCGGGAGTACGGCGGGTGTAATTGCGTGTATTTATCCCGACCCGCGCCCCACCCGCGCCCCACTTGCGCCCCACCCGCGCCCCACCCGCGCCGCACCCGCGCCCTACCCGTGCCAAACGAAACGAAACCTAAGAAAATTTGAATATTGCGGGCTACCCTGGCGCTTCCACCTTAGCCTATTGAAAGTCTTTGGACAATAATAAAAAAAAAAAAGAAGCATCCAATATCGAGCGAAGAGAGCACGAACTTTTTATCACACTCCTTAGATAAGTTAGTAAGTTTTCTATTGACAGCCCATGATGGTACCATGGGCTTGTCAATAGAAAACTTACTAACTTTACAAAAATTTGGGTCCTCAAGGATCGTGGGGTCCTGGGCACATGCCCAGAGTAGCCAATGGAAATGTGTAGCTAGCCCGCACCTACTCCCTGTGTGCGTTGTGCTTTTAGATTTAAGCCTATAGATTCTCGAATAAAATGGTCACGTTTCTCAAGTTGAGTTCTCAAAGGCATGGTCAATCAAAAAACAGTTTATGCTTTGCTGTTTTTGCTATCGTATCGTTTTCGGTAACGTAATTTTTTTTTAACAACGGTTTAATTATTGCGTCTCTGGGAGGTCTAGAATAATGAATTTTTAATGAACCAAACAAGTCCCTTGCACAATTAATTATAAAATAATTTGTCTCTGAAATGAATAGTCAATCAATCTGAATGGTAGTTAACTCATAATAATATAAATCTATTTACAAACAAGCATTTCAATGATATTAAACTTAGCTTTTGAAAGCAGACTTCATAGACATCAACAGAAAACCAATAACAGTGTATACCCACGCGAAATTTGCATGGACGAACAACAAACAAAATAATTACACTACAAACTGAATTATATAGACTAACATCATAGTCATTATACATTATAATTGTTGAAGTGTCTTTAAATTTGAGAACGAACTAAAGAGCGTTTGATGCATCCTTTGAAACAATATATTACTGAAGTCTCTGACTTGCAAAGTACAGATAGCGTGCGAGAATTCTCGATTGACTTGTACACACGGCGGCACATCAGGCTTTACATAACCAGTATAACAGTATAACCCGACTTCGCTTTATATGAGCTTCCCGTACGATGAGAGATCAGCTTAATTTGGTTTTGCATAGCTCGATTGACCGCCGTGCGTACTAACATCGAAAATAAATAAATAAAATAAATAAAAATTCTTTATTGTCGCCAGTTAATACATTCATCTTAGGGTAATCTAACATATGCATCGTATTAATGTATTGCACAGAAAGTACTGCTACTGATTCCCAAACTAAGCTTAAGCTTGTATTTTGGGAAACAGTGTTCAGCCGCAGGAAATATCACATTATAAAATACGATTACATTGGTTTGAATGTCGCTGCAGTTGACTTACAATATTCTTAGGATAACTTTCTAAAGGTAATTCTTATTCTTATTAATGTCTAATTTTTAATTAATTTAATTAAGTTTAACAGATGTGTGTGTTCTCTCTGTGTGTGTGTGTGTGTGTGGGTGTATGTGTGTGTGTGTGTGTGTGTGTGTGTGTGTGTGTGTGTGTATAGTGTGAAAGTGTGTATGAGAGAGTTTGTTTAAATGATATATATATGTTACGCAACAAATAGACGTAGTAGAGCTTAAAAATATAAATGCACGTACAGGTTAATTACATAACAATCCATTATGCCTGTAATTCTGTGAGGCAGAGGTGTACACCCACATTTCGCCAGTTATGTTTAAGTTTCATGTAATTGGGGGCTAGCCTATTGCTTTCAACCGGGCACAAATCCCAATAACACTTCGCCCGACCCAAAAATTGCACCCAGGACCTAATGCTCAACAGTTGCGCTTGCGACCACTCGACCAACGAGGCTATAATTTTTTTTTTTTTTATTTCTTGTCTCAATTATTATAAACAGAGGTAAGCCGTGTTCTTTTAACATTTTCGTTTTGATAAGGACTCTTGATGGAAGCATGTCTTAAATTTTTTAGCAAAAGCGAAAACGTCCTACGCTGTTCCATACATTTGGGTCGAGTAGGTATTGAAATTTTGTACGGGACAGCTGATAATTTTTTCGCATTTACGACATTGGACCCATGGAGGAAGTTGTTCAGTTTGATGGTCTGCAGCATATCCTTTCATATGACTACACCCTTTCTGTTACACCCTGTATATTATGATGATACCTACTTACTCAATTTACACAAAATATGCTACCAAATCTGTTTATTCATTAAATTTTAATTAACGAGTTTACCGTTAAAGGCCGACATCAAACAAGTTCACTTACAAATCAGCTAATCAGCGCTCATGCTCCACAATCCGCCATGTTGTTACAGCTGTGAGGATTATCGTAAATATACGACATGGAGTCAAGAGTATAAGGAAATGAGAGGAGGGATTTGCAAGAATTAGCTTTGATGGTACTGAGATTTTAATCATCATCATCATTTCCACTGCTGGACAGAGGCCTCCCACAAGTGTCGTCACATTGACCAGTCCCGTGCGACTCGCATCCAGCGGATCCCCGCAACCTTTACCAGGTCGTCCCAGGGTGTAAACAGACCCTTCACATAGCCGTCAACCAAGCATTCTGTACATCAAACTAAGTAACTTAACGCAAAAATTATTGCTGGGAATCGACTTTTTTTTGGGGTGAAAAATCAAGTTTTAAGGTAGGACTCGATGGAAAGCACTCAAAGCATTGCGCTGATGGATGGTTTGAATAGTACGGGGGTCGTGGAGGTGTGTAAAGTAAAAATCTTACATTAAAAATACGTATTAAAAAAAAAAACTTGTGAAAAAGTTGGAACTTTGACCCCCAATATCTCCGTAACTAGAAGGTTCTCAGGTATGGTCTAGAATAAAAAAATATCGCAAAGACGGGGAGAACAAGTGCCTTTCGGCTATGTTAAGGGTCTATTTACATCCTTTATTAGTGGGCGAGACTATTTCCATCAACCGGGCATAAATCCAGACTCCATAGCTGCTACTGAGAAATTCTGGAAAAACTCAATAACACTGCCCGACCTGCGAATCGAACCCAGGACCTTACACTCAGCAGTCGATCTTGCTACCACTCGACGAACAAGGCAGACCAGTAGCAATAATCAGCCTATAATGTTACACGGAACATTATACAACAACAACATAACAACAACATACAACAATAACACACACACAACAACAAAAACAACACACAACATATTGCAGCAGTCATTCATATCCATAATTTCGTACATCTACAACATCAAACGCTGTATTATGTTTATATACGGATATGACTCGGATCTGTTTAGTATTCTTCACAATTTGAACTCAAGATCGTTGAAAACACATTGATCCTGAGTTTTGAAGTAAAATATAGAATTAAAGTGTTATGAGTACGTTTCAAGGTTTCTATTTGAAGAATTATGAATTTGTTTTCTTGTTAATTGACCTTGAACATTTTGTTTATAGCATTTTTCACGAGAGGAACAGGTACTATGTGGCGTACTGTCTACCCCCATAGGAAAGAGTCTGTTTATTGCAGTTGTCGATGAAATGATTATTTAATTTTCAAGTGTTTTTTTATATTTTCTGAAATATGCATTTCAACGACAGGAATGAACTAATAAACATACCGAGATGGCGTTTAGTAGGTGCACACAGGTCACACTAAGGATTAGGCCACAATATAAATTCGTCGAAAAAAAAATGATCAAAAGGAAATTGGAGAAAAATTCAAAATTTATTTATTTAATATATATATATGTAATGAAATGACATTTCATTAATTCGAATTTGCCGCGCCTCGCGCCTTTATAAGTTGTCTGTGGAATTGAATGGCGGATGATGGTCAAAATATTCGGTGCGATTTATTGTTTTAAGAAAACGTGTGGAGAGACAAAATAAAAGGATATAATTGAGGAGGCGATATTAGTGAACTTTAAATGTCGTTTCTTTGTATTTTCAGGTTAGATTATTGAGTAATTATCATAGATAAACGATTACGTTTGTAATATTGTAAGAATGTGTTAAATAAAACAAAACTTTGTATTTTCAGAGAAACAATTTGTGGTTTATTTTGAAAATCCTCAATAATATTCTTATAAAACGACATTTTCGTTAACTAAAAGAAGATGAAGTAGAAGAAAACGAATATGAAGATAACTAATAGGTATAGCGTATAGATATATTATTTAGAATTTTCCCTCTTAGGGGGGGGAGATGTAATGAAATGACATTTCATTAATTCGAATTTGCCGCGCCTCGCGCCTTTATAAGTTGTCTGTGGAATTGAATGGCGGATGATGGTCAAAATATTCGGTGCGATTTATTGTTTTAAGAAAACGTGTGGAGAGACAAAATAAAAGGATATAATTGAGGAGGCGATATTAGTGAACTTTAAATGTCGTTTCTTTGTATTTTCAGGTTAGATTATTGAGTAATTATCATAGATAAACGATTACTGTTGTAATATTGTAAGAATGTGTTAAATAAAACAAAACTTTGTATTTTCAGAGAAACAATTTGTGGTTTATTTTGAAAATCCTCAATAATATTCTTATATATATTTATTATTGTGTGTATGTGTGTTGTATGTATGTCTTAATGTAATGTCTTGTTAAGTATTTTGTGTGTGCATAAAAAAATAACAATAAAAAAAAAAAATATATATATTAAACTTTCTTCTCCATACCTCCAGAAACTCAATAAAAAAATTGATGTGAGGATGAAAATCCGACCACTACAAACGTTCCACCACATGAGTATTTTTTTGTCCAATTGCATTCGGTTACTCAGCTAAATTTAATGTTCCAAAAATTGTTATCGCCGATAGAATGTCACATATTATTCGTCACACTAGGCTCAAGTTTCACCAGTTCTGATTACAGTTCCATGTAATTGACCGTTAACCTATTGCGATTAAGCGTTACCTACAAATCGGGGCTGCTTCCCAGAATTCACTAATTGAAATCCCGTTATCACTATTGATCCTATAATCTATTAATGTTATGAACATACCATAATCTATATATATAAAATAGTAAACTGAATGACTGACTGACTGACTGACTGACTGACTGACTGGGTGATATATCAACGCACAGCCCAAACCGCTGGTCCTAGAGACATGAAACTTGGAGGGTGTGTTCTTTGTGAAGAGAAGGTTTCCACTAAGAAAGGATTTTTGGGAATTCCACCCCTAAAGGGGTAAAATAGGGGATGGAAGTTTGTATGAAAGTCTGTCAGTTTTGAAGGTAGGATCTTCAAATTTTGTTTAGGCTGAAGATTGAAAATTAATTTATACGTGTCTCGGCGTTTTTGATATTTCTACCCCCGAAGGGTTAAAAAGGGGTGTCAAGGTACTATGTTTGTACGGGTGGATTGCAACTCAATTTTGTACAACCGATTGAGCTGAAATTTTGCACACACCTTTGGTTTTGGTGACAACACATTTTTATGACAGACATTCCTTAATCCTGCATCCAGGATCGTCTCCTCAAGAAAGAACTCTTCAACGGTTAGTAGCACGGTCACGAAACTTTGTTTACGCGTTCTATTTTGATAGATAAAGATGATTTTTGACAGACTTCTAAAAGGAGGAGGATTTTTTTATTTTTTTTTATTTCTGTGGATGTTCCGCGATTTCTTCGCCAATTGTGAACCGATTTTGATGATTCTTTTTTTGTTTGGAAGAATATTATTCTGCGGTGGTCCCATTTTTTATTTGGTCAAGATCTGATGGTGATCTCCGGAGATATCAATGGAAATCTTCAATAATAGACAGCACATCCGTCGTGTTTGCTGCAATCGCTTGGATGTTTATTGTTTGCACAACACCATAACATAACATCACACCTGTATGCTCTGAGGGGGTACGCAGATGTGTACAGTACACCCCCATTTCAACAAGTAGGTATGTTAAGGTCCATTTATTGGAGATAAGCCTATTACCATGACATGTATTGTAAACGGTTCACAAAACTCCTTTGACAATTTTTAACCGACTTAAAAAAAAGGAGGAGTTTCTATGTTCGACTGTATGTATTTTTTTATGTACCTATGTTCATCGATTTCTCCGCCAATTGTAGACCGATTTTCATAATTATTTTTTTTTTTTTTGTTTTTTTTTTTTTTTTTTTTTTTTATTTTTTTTTTTTACTCCTGAGGTAGTCCCATTGTCACCAAATCAGAATCTGATGATGGAATCCCAGGGAAATCGAGGGCAACCCTCAAATTTTATAGGCACGTAGAACGTTTTTCATATAATCTCCAACACAATTCAGATATTTGTGCCTGGTAATCATCATCTCATGTTGCTGAGCTGATGATGGAAGGTATAAGTCAGGATCAGATGATGGGATCCTGGAGAAATCGAGGGGACTCTCTACATTTTATATTATCGATATCTTCGACAATTGTGAACCGATTTCGATGATTTCTTTTAATTTGGATGAATATTATTCCGCGGTGGTCCCGTTTAAATTTGGTGAATCTGATGTTCGGAGTTATACAATGGAACTCTTCAATAGTAGACAGCAAATCTGTCGTGATTGCTGTAATCGCTTGGATGAGTATTGTTTACACAATATCATAACATAAAAATAACTTTAGCTTCAGAAGTCGACAAAAGAGAGAAGGTGACAAAAAAACTGAATCAAACAAACAAAAGTCACCGAGTTCAGAAGCTAAACTTATTTTTCACTTTTCTGTGTTTTTGAAGTCGGTTTTATTTTTTGCAAAAAAGATTTTTTATAATATTATAAATGCGAAAGTAACTCTGTTTCTTTGTTACGTTTTCTTGACTAAACAGCTGATTGGATCGTAATGAAAGGCAAAGAGATAGATTATATCCTGAGGAATGATATATGTTATCGTTTTTTTCTCACACATCATCATCTGCCTAGCCTTTTCCCAACTATATTGGGGTCGGCTTCCAGTCTAACCGGATGCAGCTGGATACCAGTTTTTTTCTCACACATACACATCAAAATTTCCACGCGAACGAAGTCGCGGGCAACAGCTAGTACCATATAATATTAATTCAAAGTACACCTTAAAATAATGACTAAATTATTAATCTTTGTATTTATTTTAAATATTAGTACATTATTATATACATGTATTTTATAAATTAAAATAACCTAAAGTAAATAACTAAAAAATAACGTCAAAAACTCTTCAACGCTGTCAACTGGTAATGACCCTAAGTGACCGGGTGGCCAAGATAAAAGCCGGGCCTTGGATAACGGGAAATGTCAACTAAGCGTTTTGAAATTTCCTTGAAAAGGCTGCGAGCACTCGGACCCCACGGTCCTAGAGTTTCAACCTCAAACGGCTCGAAAATATAGCTACCATTATCTTTTGAACATCAATATAGCTTTCAAAATTATATTTGCTAGAAATCAAACTATTTCTTGAAAATATAATTCATAGAAAAAAATGTCGTAAGTATTTTTTTTTCATTACTGCGACGTATTAAATTTCGATCAACGTAACTTGAAACTGCGTCGCAAGTTTTGCAAAAAACGTAAAATATTTTATCGCTTAGGCCAGCTGCTTCGCCCGCGTGGTGTTCGGCAGCTGTTCCACGGCATCGTACTACCGGAATAAAAAGTCCTATGTGTTCATCCAGGTTGTAAACTACATATATAAGGTCTATTTTTCATACACGAAATATTTTAAGGGTAACTTCTATAAGTCGTAAAGTCGCCATAGCAACGAAAAAAAAAAATATCTGAGTGTTTTTTTTACGAAATTATTATAATTCTAAAACTTTTTGAGACTTTTTGCATAAAACCTTTCCTCCCATATTCTAACAATGACAGTAGGTAAATACGACGTAGTAAACTAGCGTAATGGATGTTAAAAAATAAAGAGCTAGTATTTATTTTGTGGGTCAAGTAATTTTAAATTAATTATTTTTTATAAAAATATACTCAGATAAAAAAAAATCCCTTGAAATGGCTTCGTTATAGCCGTTAAATGATTCCCTGAAAATATTTCGTGTATGATAGACCTTATATGTGTGCCAAAATTTTATCCAAATCTTTTCGGTAGTTTGTGCGTGAATGAGGAGCAAACATCCATCCATCCTCAAAAAAAATCGCTTATTTTTAGTAGTAGTAAGATAAAATTTATGTTGATTACAATGAAAACATCACCTCTACCTATTGCCCTTCACAAGGTCATCATCTGCCTAGCCTTTTCCCAACTATGTTAGGGTCGGCTTGCAGTCTAACCGGATGCAGCTAAATACCAGTATTTTACATGGATCGACTGCCTGTCGGACCTCCACAACCCAGTTAGTACTAGGTAATACGATACCCCTTGGTAAGACAGGTTGTCAGACTTTTTGGGCCACTGACTACCTAACGACTGTCAAAGATCTACAAATGACAGCCGGGACCAACGGCTTAGCGTGCTTTCCGAGGCACGGAGGAAACTCGGTATGTAATGGGTGGTCACCCATCCACAGACCAACCTAGGCAAGCACGGCTTAACCTAAAGATCGACCCAAGCGGCTGTTATTATTTAGCCACGAGCTCCTCACACGGTCATAGGAGGGATATTTTGAAAGGACAAACACGCTTACACTGTAGGTGGTGTTATTTTAAATCTAGAATCTGGAAAAGATTATTTTCGAGTTCATCGTTCAACTCACAAACAGAAAATAATCACAGTGTAGTAAAATCTGAAAATAGTTTGCAGATCTTTTCGATAGCAATTAAATGTTCTAAGTCTAGAAATGAAGAAAAACATGCGAAAAGAGTAATCACTGTTTCACCTTGGTAATCTTTTATTAAAGAGTCATTAGGATATATAGGTCAGGAGAGTCATGTTCTGTAATCAAATGCATGAAACATTTACCAGAAAAGCATTGACGTTTTTCAGGGACAGTTGGGTCAAAAAGACACTATTAATGTAGGAGCTTTAGCTACAATTCTGGCCTCGAGGCTAAATCATAACAACCGTACTGGTCGATCTTTTTATTTAACAGCGTTAACGTCTTACGGCATTTCATACAAACTTTCAAGTGATTTTTATTCGAAATGACTGAACCGATTTTAAAGAAGCTTCGTACGCATAAGCAGGATATATAAGTCTAAAAACTTGACAGAGAACTTTTAACGCTAATGCTGGGCAACAGTTCCTAGGTTCGATTAGCAAGTCGGACAAAATGTTACTGAGTGGTTTCAACAGGTATATCTCAGAAGGATCAACGGAGTCTAGATTTGTGTCCAGTTAATGAGAATAGACTCCCCCCCTATTAAATGGGACTTAAACATAACTGGCGAAATATGGGTGTATTATTTAGGTACACGTCTGCTTAACTCTTCAGGGATTACAAACGTGATGATCTGTTATATTTACGTGATAATGGCATCATGGAAGATTCTTGGTAAAAAAATCTGGTGCCGATAACCGACACGATCAAATTCGTATTCCCACCTTGAGTTTAACGTTTCCATATAACTAAACAAATTCCTCGTTATTAGTTTAAGTTCAATTGCTTTTAAAATAGCAAACGCGCTTGTTTTTTCCGCTATTCCCCCTGTTTCCGAGAACGCTATTAAACATACAAACATACGTTTCCGTTTTTTCAGTATGCGTGTTTTGTTGGTCATGGTTTGAGAGAAAGGTGAATAATTGAATGTAATATTGAAAGATAATTTTTGTTATAAAGTTTTATTAATTGAGGTACCCGCGCTGTCATTAGGGGCCAACGCACACGTATAGGCACTGTTAGGAATCGAAATCACCTCACCTCATTGCCATAGTACTCACAGCATGTAGCTACGAGGCATCGCAGCACCAGGGCTGCGGGACTCTTCGAAAGAGATACTGCGGCCCTGGAACATAAAGGGCAAAGAAGGAACAAGGATGGGTTTTAGTCAGTACAAGTCTGACACTCCCTTCCACTCTGCCCAGAGCGGGGGGGGTCAATTGATGATTTCCGATCAGCAAAAAAAGGCATCGCAGCAGCTTTGCTCTTACTTTTGCGCGGCGTGAAGGTGGAGACAAACCTACACCATCATTCGCCTGCCCTTATACCAACTTATTTGGGGTCGGCGCAGCATGTTTTCTTCTTCCGTACCTCTCTATTACTCGTCATCTCAGCAGTCACCTCCTTTCTAGCCATATCATGCTTCACACAGTCCGTCCATCGTTTCTTTGGACTTCCTCAACTCTTATAGCCATCCACATTCATTCTCAAAACTTTCCTCATGACATTTTCCTCATTCACGATACGATACTACGATAAACGTGGCGAAGAACCTACGTCAATCGAAAATCGTCGTAATCGAAGTGATACGATTTGACATAAGGGTGGGCAGCACACCATAAGCCGAGTGATGACTCGCCGTATGCGGGGTGACTGCTGTTACCTAACTACGAGGCGATGACGATACGTTCGTTCTTAAAAGAGAGGTGAAATAAGCTTAGCGTGTATATCTATGTCTATCTGTGGCGTGGTAGCTCCCAAACGAATAAACCGATTTTGATGCGGTCTGATTGAAAGCTGACATGATCGAGATGGTTCTTAGGGTCAATTCACACCAAAGTGGCAGCGGTCGGCAGCGCAGTTTCACTGTCAAGCCATTTTATTATGCTTTATCTCCATTAGGAAATGCATAGCATCGTTTGAAAGACTGACGTCTCGCGTCGCTCAGTGAAACTGCGCTGCGGACCGCTGCTACTTCGGTGTGAATTGACCCATAGCTATAATAAATAAAGATCTGTCCAGGCGTTAGTAGATTATCAGCTCATTTTCTACTTGGTATATGGGTATACCAACTTTTTTCATAGACTTTTGTCTCAAAAGGAACGAGTTGAGGCGATGCTGATATCCGTGCAAACCTTTCACTTGTACACACGGCGATACATAAAGCTATATATTTCCAGTATAACATGGCCTTACTTTAAATAAAGGGTGTAAATAGACCCCGAAAGGAACTTGTTCTCCCCGTATTTGCGATAATTTTTTTGTTCTAGACCATACCAGGCAGGGAACCTTCTAGTTACGGAGATATTGGGGGTCAAAGTTCCAACTTTTTCACAAGTTTTTTTTTAAATACATGTTTTTAATGTAAGATTTTTACTTTACACACACCACGACCCCCGTACTATTCAATCCATCCATCAGCACAATGCTTTGAGTGCTTTCCATCGAGTCCTACCGTAAAACGTGATTTTTCAACCCAAAAAAAACAGTCGATTCCCAGCAATAATTTTTGCGTAAAGTTACTTAGTTTGATGTACAGAATGCTTGGCTGACGGCTATGTGAAGGGTCTGTTTACACCCTGTAGATTTACTGTACAATGAGAGATCCGCCTTAACTGGTTTTAATAGCTTGATTGGTCGTCATGCGTACGTTGACCTTACTCTACCGTAGTATTCCCGGTTTTCGCAACCCTTGCTTAAAGTTTTAATAGGACGCTAGAAACTAATTTAGACGAGTCCGGTTATAAAACAGATTTTAAGGTACCCGGATATTACCTGATGTTCTGGACAGTCCGGGTTTCATTAACATAAACTAGCCTTCCTGGAGCACATTATAACCGGCTCTTTTGGCTTAGTTTTCGGTAAGAGAATTTTATTAAAATGAGCTAGTTGCATCTGTTTACACTATAATGGAAGCAGTCTTTTTTATTAACTTTGTGCAATGTAAATCTCCCAAAGGGCAATGGAGAGGGCTATGCTCGGAGTTTCCTTGCGTGATCAAATCAGAAATGACAGATGGCAGATTCGTCTCAGAACTGAAGTTGTTGTAGTTTTTCTTGTTTATCTCTCTTAACTTTATATAGTTTATTATATGTATGTATATAAGTATTTATTCTTATATGTTTTAGTTATAAATATTTTCTAGTCTTTTTTTCTGTTATTGCACCTACTGTATATTATCTCTGCATCACCCTAATGTAGACTGGTAGAAAATGCCTATGGCATTAAGTCCGCCATTGTGCAGTTCTTGTGCATAAAGTTTTAATAAATAAATAATAAATGAGGCAATCCGCAAGAGAACCAAGGTAACCGACGTAGCCCGAAGAATAGCCAAACTTAAGTGGCAGTGGGCAGGGCACATTCCTCGCAGAACGGATGGCCGATGGGGCCGAAAAGTTCTGGAGTAGCGACCGCGAACCGTAAGACGTTGCGTTGGAAGGATTCCCACTAGGTGGACCGATGACCTGGTGAAGGTAGCAGGGATCCGCTGGATACGAGTCGCACAGGACCGGTCAATGTGGCGACACTTGGGGGAGGCCTATGTCCAGCAGTGGACGTCTTTCGGCTGAAATGATAATGATGATGATGAATATAAATCTACATGGCTCAGATATTTCACCACCAGAAAACCGTAACAGTCGCACGGGTCGATCTTCAAGGTTAAGCAACGCTTCCCAAGGTCGTTCTTTGGATGGGTGACCATAACATAAGGAGTTTCCCCCGTGCCTTTGAAAGCACGTGAAGCCGTTGGTCCCGACTGTCATTTGGAGACCTTTGACAGTCGTTACAGGAGGCGGGAAAGTCTGAAAACCTATATTATCAAAGGGTAACGTTTCACTCAGTACTGACTGGGTTGTGGCGATCAGATAGGCACCACGGAGTCAGCCACGGAGTCTGGATTTGTGCCCGATTGATGGCGATAGGTTCGCCCCTGTTACTTGGGACTCCTTTGGGAATTACAGGCGGGATGTTTTGTCATGTAAAAAAGATTGATTGACCTTTTTTTGGATCGCTCGCAACACGGTGTTTTAACTACGTCATGCGTCATAATTTTGATTATTTTTTTTATTTTTAATCTCATGTACCTATTTTTTTATGAATGTTTAGTAATCATTGGATTCATGAAGTGGGCTGCCGATGTAAGACCACTAAAAAGTCACGGTGTAGAAAAAGTTTCACAAAAAACTAATATTAACGTAACCTGAAAACTAATTTAATAATGTATAGACGGGAAAATTCTTCACGAAAATATTAAAGTGAACGATTTAAATATTCCAAGCGTTCGCCCCAATTTATAGTCAACGACCGAAACATTTTAATTGCATTTATTTGCTTTAAACCTTGTTGAAATATTATATTAAGTGGAAAATATTTCAATCATGGCCGCCGCGGCCGGTGCAAGTTTTCGGCTTTGTGACTTACGTGCCAGATTTCATTTTGGTTGTTAGAATTATATTTTAGGTATTTAATCTTATTTTATGTCTGTATTTGTTTATTGTTACCAGCGTCACTTTAACACATTAAGATACTTTTTAAGCTTTCACGGTTTACAACTAAACTTATACTGTCACTTACGGGATATCTTCCGTGATTGTTCATTATTTTGAGCTCCCGATATTCAACCCGTAATCGTGGCGCTTGCAACAGCGCCGAAATATCGGGAGCTCAAAATAATGAACAATCACGGAAGATATCCCGTAAGTGACAGTATAAGTTTAATAAAATACTTATTACTTATATTTTTTTATACGAGTAAAATACTCAAGGATGACATCCACTTCGTCCTGCCATCTCCTCCGCGTTCTGCCGTGACCCAGTGTCACTGCTTCGGGGCACCACTCCTCAGATTTAGAGAGAAAAAATACTATTCTTTTTTTTTTTTTTAAATGGGCCTTCTCTTGACCTCGATCTCGCCTGATGGAAAGCGATAGATGAGGTATATGATGGGACGAGCGTGCCCAGAAGATGCCTGTTCACTCTTGCTTTGAAGGCTGACGGGTTAAATGTGGGAGGGAACACAGATGCAGGCAGAGAGTTCCACACTTTGGCTGTGCGCATTATAAACGTGGATGAGAAGCACTGAGTACGACTCGTCGGGATATCAACCAAGTGTGGATGGTACGCCGCAGTGCGTCTGCTAGTCCGGTGGTAAAAAGGTGACCATGGTGGTGGTGGCTATTCATTTTAATTGAATCTCAATAAAACATGATGTCATTTTTCCTGGTAAACATTTTATCAAGATCACGTAGCTATCCTTAATGTCAGAAGATTTTATCTTTAGCTACAGTTAGCGACCCATATTCCGCGCTGTGAGTGTCCGATCCCGAACACTGTCATGTCAATATATTAACGTCAATGACACGCCATTGTCAGTGTAATGGCCACCTTAATTTGACACCTCCGCTGAGCATTGTGTTTCTACTTATCTTCACGCTCTATTTCCTTTATGGGATGAACAGGGGCTAATGTGATGTTTTGGTAAAAACCGGAGGATTGTATAAAGTAAAATTAATATAACTATTAGATTTAAAAACAGTGGAACATGAAGCAGATACTATCTTCATATTTTAGTTCATTAATAAACAAATCTTGCTACTAGACGGTGTTTTCCACACAATCATCAAACTGTGTTGACTGCCTCGTTGGTCCAGTGGTCGCAGGCGCGACTGCTGAGCATGAGGTTCCGGGTTCGATTCCTAGGTCGGTCAAAGTGTTATTGAGATTTTCCATCAGGAATTTCTCAGTAACAGCCACGAAGTCTGCGGTTGGTGGCAATAGGCTCGCTCCTATTACATGCGACTTAAACATAACTGGGTGTACTAATGGGTACACTTCTGCCCAACCCTTCGGGGATTACAGGCGTTATGTTATGACATCAGTCTCATCATCATCATCAGCCTATAGCAGTCCATTGCTGGACATAGGCCTTCTCAATCGCACGCCATTTAACTAGATTTTCAGCAACTCTCATCCAGCACACACATCAGTCTAATTTTGCTTATTCTTAATTGCACACAAAAATAAGACAAAAACATAATTTGCTCTTCTTCTTCTTAAGTCATCCATCAGTTCCTGTAACATGCAGAAAACAGTACATTAAACTAAATTTCCGACATTACTTTTTCATTATTTTATTCATTTTTTTTTCCGACTAGATCGAGGTCAAGAGTAAGCCCATTTAGAATTTAAAAAAAAAACCTACCGTCTTTGCAACACAAAGCATAAACATAAAATCTTTTTGGTGACGTAGACGTGCTACTGCGCTTAAAGCAAGTTGTTTGACATTAGTAAATCAAAATAATTTTTAACTCTCCATTAACCTGCCATCAAAATGCTAAATACTGATTTCCGTTGCCGCAAGGTCGTATTTTCCTAGACAAAAAAATTAGACAGTTATTAAATATTCATCTCTATAATAATAAAGTAATTTGCTACATTTTTTTATATTTTTAAAGGTTTTTTATTTTGTTTTTATTTTAAGAAATATTTAAAAATGTTTAAGATTTGTATGAAAATAAATAAAGAACATAAGTAATCTGCGTAACTGACAGCTAGTTTGAGTCCAATCTTTAAATAGATTTTCTACTACAAATAATTTTCTCCCAATCACTGTCTTCTAACTATTATTTATTTAATCAAAGACAAGACAAATCCTTTGGTCTTCACTCCTTCCAAGTCTCGCAAAAGGCAATTTTCCACTCAAATAATATTACAATATTATTTCACAATAAATCTGACAGTTAAACTGTTGTCGCCGTTTGGTATTTCCAACCTTAAATATTTAGGAATAACGTTGAGTTTAATAACAAATGATCATATTGTAGGAGGTAATGCAGAAAGTCAACTCGATAGAAACCCTTAGAAAATTCCGTCACGTAAAAACAACTAGACAAAACTGAACATTATGACAATACCCTTAAATCTGACTTTATTATTGTCATTATTACACTTCAACCAACTTATCTGTGCAGGCGGGAAAACACAGAACTAAAATCAATGTACCGAGTTTGATATATCGAGGCATCTTTTCTTGACAAGCAGCGCCACCTTAATTTTTTATGAACCGCTACGATATGGGTATCAAGAATATAAAAAATAGTAGCTTTTAAGAATAATAAAATATTATATATATTTATTTTTAATATTTTTAAATGTTTTTTTTTATATTACTTTGTATAGAAATATTTAAAAATATAGAGAATATGTATAGAAAAAAAATAAAGGAAATAATAAAATATAATTATCTACAAGCTTGTTTTTAAAAATGTTTTTTTTACTATAAGTTTTTTTTTTTAACTTGAGTACTTTCTCGACCCATTATCACTAGATTCCGTGGTAAAATTTAAATTCTGAATCACTTAAGAAAATAGCCAATCAACTGGCTGGCTATTAAATGTCATATGTGTACGTCTACCCCATAATTATGAGGAAGAAGTGTTGTGACACTAGCTTCTGCTAAGATCTGCTAGAAAATACTAAACTTGAAATTGGACTTCTGCATTTAACTTCACTGTTACAATAACCCGAGTCTTCACAGCTTTTGACCTCGTAAATCAACATTTTAGGTATTATTTAACAACATTTTGTTTTGGCAGGATTCCCAAGAAGGTTTCCAATTATAACCATTTTGAGAAAATTCCGGAAATTATTCCCGTTATCATTCCTCAAATTTCTGTGATCTAGAAACAATTATGGCATACGTCTATCATAATTATTACTACCTTTGAATTTCCAGTTACGTGGCCTTTATTTTCATCGACGTAAGGTTTATTTTAGAGTAAAATAACTGACAGAACTGTTGAATGAAAGGTTTTGTAATATAAGTGTTTAATAAAAAAAATGTAATTTCAATTATTTTATTTTTATTTCCGGCAAAAACTCCAAAACATATGTATGTGTGTGACGGTACTATAATTATAATGCAGCATGTAACCCAAATGTAAATCAATTTCAACGGTGCATCCTCAGATGGTGAAAAATCAATTACAACATAATCTAAAGCATGTAATCATCGAAGTGTTGGGCAAAAATATCCATAATAGTAGAGCCACAATTCGCCAGTTATGTTTAAGTCCCATGTAGTAAGGGGCGAGCCTATTGGCATCAAACTGGCACAAATTCAGACTCCGTGGCTGCTGTTGAAAAAGACCTCATGGAAAACCCAACAGTTAGCCTGATCCAGGACCTCAAACTCATTGGTTGCTCCAACGGTCATCGTAGCCATCGACCCACTGCCACTTCAGCTAGCTCGCTCTGCAATCTGTGTATGTAGCTGTAGTTATTTTAAGTTTTTCTTCATAAAAATCAAAAAACGAAAGCAAAAGTATATTTTAAAACATTTAAAAATATTTTTCTATTTATTTTCAACACATTTACTATCCTTTTTAAATTCATCCCAAAACTATGAAAGAGCTCATGAACTACAATTTTTATTTTTTTCATTCATTCAGGCCGTGATTACCCGCCAGACAGTTTCTATACAAGTTGGGCTACAAACATTCATTTTACGAGTATATATTAAAAGAGCTTGAAATATTCTGAATTCAGAACATTCCATTTTAGATTTGGGTTATGTGGAATGGAATAATGTTGTTTTTTGTCCTTTTGATAAAGGTGGGGAATGCTTTAAGAGTAGAAAATGTTTGGGCTGAAAAGTCAAAGCTGTGTGTATTTATTTTAATAGTGCTATTATCATGAATGTTACTGTTTTTTACATTTAAAAAGTCTCTTTACAAGCTGAGTATAATTAAAGAACATTTCGATCTCCATAACATTTTCACAGCGTGATAATAATGATTCCAAATTTCTTTACGACCAGATTTTGCCCGCGGCTTCGCTCGCGATTTGGTCAAAACTTCAAATGTCAGAACTATATGTGTGCTAAATTGCATCCAAATCCTTTCAGTAAGTTTTGCGTGAAAGAGTAACAAAAATCCATCCATCCATCCATAAAAACTTTCGCATTTATAATTAGTAGGAAGTGGGATAACACTAAACAAAGGGGACGCTTTTAGCTCGACTTTAAAAGCAGTGTCCCCAACATAACAAGAATATAATACTCCTTTTTTCCTCAATTAAGACCAGCTGATGCACTTTTCCGCCATTTTTAATTTTTCTTGTAATTATGTTGGGAGTAAGCTCACATTTTATTAATGTTTATAACAATAAATATTAATAAAATGTGAGACCACTTAGTCCGTTTTTATTTGAGTTTGCAGTTTCCGACTTAGTGTCGAGTAAATTTACGTGAAGTTATTTGTAAAGCTTAAGAGGTTTTGTCGTAAATAAGGTTCATAATTTTATTCACTTTTCAAGAAATCTGTTTACTTAATAGTTTCTGATGTATGATTCTTTTTTTGTGACCTTTTATTTATACCTTACCTACCCTACCTTGGCTAACCAAATTACAGCAGCGTACAGCTATAGCCGCCATCAGTGGACATGGCTCTTTTAACAAACACCTCTTTGCCATAGGATTCACTGACAGCCCCCTGTGCCGAGCTTGCATGGAGGCAGACGAGACAGCAGCCCACGTGCTACTGCACTGCCCCGAGGTTGCACCATACAGGGCAAAGTACTTCGGTAACCCAGGTACTCTCCGCGAGATTGTCAGCAACATCAAGGCGCTGCTGTTTCTCGGGGAACTGGGTTAGGATTGAATAAATTTTCCCACCATAAATTCAAAATTTTCACGCAAAATACCTACGCACTTTGGACGTGGAGTTGCGGACACCAGCCCGTTATACAATACAATACAATACCCTACCTTATTTATATCTTACCTACCTACAGCTTTCCACGTTATTTTCGGCCATTGTTCATATTTTATCTTTCGATCCCAATATAACGCTGATAAGCCAAAAATAATACCATCTAAAAACCGGCCAAGTGCGAGTTATGCTCAGGCAAGTCCGTGGGTATCATTGGTCGTCGGGATTTAATTTAGTAAATAAGTGATAGTGCATTGTGATGCAATAAAACCGGCCAAGTGCGAGTCGTACTCACACGCACACAGGGTTCCGTAGTACTAAAACAACAAGCACAAGATACAACTCGCCTGATGCGAAGCGATGATGCGATCTAGGATGGAGCACGCTTGCCTGGAGGAAACCGATTCAGTTGAACTTTGAAGATATACATATTATAATGATTGTTAAACAGTAAAGCCGGTAGTGAATTCTAGTCTTGTGTAGTTCACGAACGAACTAGTTCAAAAGAGCGGTTCCCATAGATGAACTAAGCGAACTAGATCCCCAATTTCCCGCTCCGTAGTTCAATCGTTCTTGACAGAATGAGTAAAGGTGACATCAACCGATATCGAACTAATGTCGTCTCGCTCATAATCGCGAAGAACGCTATCTCTCATTGAACTGCATTCCGTGGTTGTTGATTATCTACGTTTGTCTTTTTTTCATATGTTTATCGGGGAAAAGAATATGTATAATATACATAATATCTAAGTTTTAGTAGATTGAGGAATTTATGTCCATTTGAGAAAAAAAGTCGTAACAGCAGGAGCAGTATCAAGACCAGCGAACGAACTGCCAATATAAGGCAGATCGTTCGCTCGTTTTAAAATTGCTCCTGCTGAAGTGCGAAGAGTTGGGAACGAAACACGAACTAACGAACTAAAAGAGCGAACTAGTTCGTTTCGGAGCGGCGACCTAAACCGTTCGATGTCAGTTGGGAACTATTACGCCCAAGACTAGTGAATTCCACAGATTTTAAAGATGATTTAATAATTCGTATTTTTTCTATTTTAAAATTTGAAAGAACGGTACAATGAGAAAGTCAACATGAAAATAAAACATAGAACCTAACCTAACCCTGAACGCAATAGAGCTGAAAAAGCTGAGCTGAGCTGAATACTCAATGCTTATTTATTTACATACATACATAAAACATCACGCCTGTAATCCCCGAAGGGTTAGGCAGAGGAGTACCTAATAGTACACCCACATTTCGCCAGGTATATTTAAATCGCAAGTAATAGGGGGCGAGCCTATTGCCATCAACAGGTTAAAAATCCATACTCTGCAGCTGCTACTGAGAATTTCCTAATGAAAAAACACAATAACACTTTGCATAGCTACTTAGTTTTTTTTTTTTTTTTTATCGTGGTAAAATCATCAAATGAGTCCTTTCACCCAGGGCAGAGCGGGAGGGACTGTCAGACTTATACTGACTAAAATCCACGGTGTCCTTCATAGCCCTTTATGATCCAGGGTCACGGTGATTCTATAAGTCCCGCGACCCCGGCAGGCTTTGGCCCTCTTTAGTTGGTAGGTTTTGAGGTTAGAATCATCATTCTCCCCAAAACAACATCATCATCATCATCATTTCAGCCGAAAGACGTCCACCGCTGGACATAGGCCTCCCCCAAGTGTCGCCACATTGACCGGTCCCGTGCGACTCGCATCCAGCCGATCCCTGCAACCTTCACCAGCTCATCGGTCCACCTAGTGGGAGGTCTTCCAACGCGGCGTCTTCCGGTTCGCGGTCACCACTCCAGAACTTTTCGGCCCCATCGGCCATCCGGTCTGCGAGCAATGGCCCTGCCCACTGCCACTTAAGTTTAGCTATTCCCAAAACATCTTAAAGAAATAAAAAGCCTATGTCTTAACCTAGGCCATTCTCCCATATGCGAAATTTCATCAAAATCCGTTCAGCCGACTATACAATAAACCTAATTTCACAATTTTTTATTTAATATTTTCATCTGAAAGACTCGGAAAACAGGCTGAAATCTAGGCTGAAGGCATTGACCTAGGTAACGATCTAGTTTGTCTCGTACCTACTTACTTTAGTGGAGATCGTAAAACTGATAGTGTAATATCGACATCCGAGAGATAAAACCGAATCTTTGTGTGAAAAGTAGGACTAACTTCAAGGAATATTTTTGATCATAGAACAGCCAGTGATAAAAATGTATAAGGTAATGGCCTATTTTTTTCTTAGTAGCAATGCCATGTATCTTTTAATAAATAATAACCGGGGCATAATAACGAATCGATTGACACCTAATTCATCAAAATCGGATGAGTAGTTTAGGCGCTACGGAGGAACATACGTAAATACAAACATACATACATTTATATTTTTTTAAATAGCCTTGTATGTCCCACTGTTGGGCAAAGGCATCCCCCATATCCTTCCAGGGACTCTTCTCCTGCGCCACCTCGAACCAGCCTTCGTGATGCGCGTTTAAATCATCTCGCCACCGTTTTCTGGGCCTGCCTCGACGCCGTCCATCCTCAGGCACCCATCGTGTTGGTATCTTATACATAGACTGCTGAAATCATAACCCTAATTATGATCCCTTTTTTTTTAGGATGGGAAATCATCAAATGACCCCCCCCCCCACTCTGGGCGGAGCGGAAGGGAGTGTCAGACTTGTACTGACTAAAACCCATCCATGTTCCTTCTCTGCCCTTCTTTGCAACTTTATTTTTCATATCTCCATGACCCGTTCACTATTTAATGCATCCATCAGCACAATTTTTAGAGTGCGTTACATTGAGTTTTTCCGTAATACGTGATTTTTCACCCCAAAAAAAAAATAGTTTCCCAGCAATATATTTTTTGCGTACGCTTATTTGGTTTGATGTACAGAATGCTTGGTTAACGGCTTCGTTAAGTGTCCGTTTTCACCCTGTATGTACCCTATGTATGTGGAGAATTGTGCCTATCCCTATAAAATAATTCCTAATATTCTCATTAAACATATCCATAGAAAGTAACGCTGACATACCAGAAACTCACACGGCCATCTTTAATGACGTCATAAAACTAGTAGCACAAGCAATAAAATCAATGATGTGGCCAATCATGAAAATTTTGTGGAAATAAAAAATAAATCGGGCAAAGTGTTATTGGGTTTTTCGCCAGGAATTTACCAGTAAAAACTCGGAGACTGGATATGTGTGTGTGACGGCATTAGGGTCTCCCCCTATTACAAGGAAATTCAACATAACTGTCGAAATGTCGCTGCGTTATACAGCTCAATGCTTGGTTGACGGCTATGTTAAGGGTCAATTTACACCCCTTAGATAAACTCAGGCTATACATTTCCAGTATAACATGGCCCCGCTTCGTATAAATTTCCCGTACAATGAAAGATCAACATAAACTGGTTTTGTATAGCTTTATTGGTCGCCGTGTGTACACCTCTTCTGTCCCTTTCGGAGATTAAAGGCATGATGTTATGTGTATGTTAACACAAAAGAGTATTCTGCCTACCCCATTCACACCATTAACATGCTCATAGAAAGTAACGCTTTACAATGACATACCAAAACTTTACTTCACCATCTTTAATGACGTCATAAAAGTACTAACGCAAGCAATAACGCTCAGGTATAATGGCTCAGGACACAGTAGCTTGTGAACACGGCGGCACACGAAGCTACATTTCCAGTATAACTTGGCCTCGCTTTGTATAGATTTCCTATACAATCAGAGATCCGCATAAACTGGTTTCGTATAGCTTGATTGACCGTCGTGCGTACGGTGTTCATTGCTTAATTTGAGTGCGCGTACCGGGACCAAGTAGGATGTAATGCGGTAATGGATGGTGTATTGTGACCATGATGGGCCATTGTGGATGAGATTGGTGAGTTTTGCGTGGTCAATGTTACATTCCATCATGAAAATTCTTCCGCCAGCGGCTTCACTCGCGTTTTGATCGCAAATTATGACACGGCGGGGATAATGTAGCTAATCCCATTAGTGAAAGAATTTTCGAAATCAGATTTTACAGTTTCATAGATTACCCCCTTTTTTTTCATATGGGAAATCATCCAATGACCCCCCCCCCCCCCCCACTCTGGGCGGAGCGGAAGGGAGTGTCAGACTTCTACTAACTAAAACCCATCCATGTTCCTTCTTTGCCCTTTGTGTTCCAGGGCCACGGTATCTCTTTCGAACAGTCCCGCAGCCCTGGCAGACAGATTACCCCCTACATAATAAGTTACATATAAATTAAACTCTTTATAATATTAGAGTAATTATGTATATAACACAAATTAGTACACCCACAGCCAGTTATGTTTTAAGTCCCATGCAATAGGGGCGGGCCTATTGCCATCAATCGGGCGCCAATCCAGACTCCATGGCTGCATATTATTGGGACACAGAGAGACTGGGAATCGAACCCAGGACCTCATGCTCAGCAATCGAGTTTGCGGCCACTCGACCGACGAGGCAGTCCAATCATTAAAATGAAAGAAAATACAGACAATACAGAAAATGAACAAATAGTTAAAATAAACCGAGGTCAAAAGATTAGACAAGACAGTCCTTTCGATCAAAATCTTTTTAGATAAGCTAAGATCTTAAATCTAATAAACACAACGAACAAAATAATCTAACTCCAAAAGCATGATGAATGAACAACAGAAAAAAAAACAAATGTTGAGACAATAGCAGTCAATCCCACTGAAACAAAAAAAACATGGATCACAATAAATAAAAAAAAGAATATACCAAAACGACAAGCAAGATTAATTACACAAATTTTTCAAAGCAACAACCAACAATATGAAAGAAAAAACGTTTTATCTTAGTAACAATCAATGAGGTATTTTACTGTATCGATCACTACAGTCTGTGAAAAAAAAGTGTATTATGTTTCATCCATCAAAAAATAATAATAAATAAATGAACGAGCATTCAGAACCGTTGAATTATTTCTAAAGCGCTGTGAACGTATTTTACCCTGTCGCTGATAATTTTCAGGTCGGCTCCGCCGCTTCAGTTTGGTTTCAGCAGCCGTAGCGACCTCACGTCTTTTCAGCGCTCCGGAGCCTTACGAAACTTTCATTTAAATACTACCTACGTCTTTTCAGAGTGTCTAACTAAGAAATAAAATTCACGCAACTTTTAAAATTCAAAAATATTCGAACGAATAACAAATTGTTTTTTTTTTACATTTTTGAATTTTTATTAAAAAAAAATTTAGTTGATGTTTTAATAGTTTTTTATTTAAGTGTTGCCAAGTTGAGTGCAGTGTTTTTTTTTTCGATGGTGGTGGTGACATGTTAATCCGTCAAAATAGGTGACAAAAATGTTTTTGGGCCTGAGCAGCCTCTGTGTGGTGGATCGGAAGTGAACTGGACGTTATGTTATTATCACATCAAGCGCATACTAACTATCCTGATGCCTTTTTATGATGACATAGTAAGTATTTTTTGTGTTTCACTTTTACTGATTCTGTCAAATTTTTGAAATACTTTGAGGGATTCTAATAATAGGTATTATCCCTCAATGTATTTAATATGTATTTTATCGTTTTGAATTAAATTAAATGTGTTTCATGTTTGGAAATTTTAGTTAAGTTCTGAGGCGTTTTAAAAACTTTGGATTTGATATCAATTGATTTTATTAGGGCGTATCTTGATTGATAATTTAATGCGATAAATATTTGAAACAGGGATTTTTTTTAAATGACCGTTAATTTCCTTTCGTCATTATTATTAAATAATGTAACTTAAAACTCGATTGCTGCTCCAAAAGTTATGGATTAAAATGCTGATGATATTTTTAATTATTATATTTATTTAAATATTTTTAGCATCAATATAAGATGTAGATTTCTCTTAACGTCCTGTAAAT
The DNA here is from genome assembly GCA_963082995.1 of Noctua comes. Classification (NCBI taxonomy): domain Eukaryota; kingdom Metazoa; phylum Arthropoda; class Insecta; order Lepidoptera; family Noctuidae; genus Noctua; species Noctua comes. The sequence continues at coordinate 9,520,256 of OY720289.1, forward strand.
CTATAAACGTAGGGTACGATATTGAATCGTATTATTTGTCGATGTTTTTTTATATAACCCAAAGATTGACTAGTAGAGAATGCCTCGTGGCATGAAATCCACCTATGTGCCACTATTTTATATGAAGTGTAAATAACTAAATTAATTAGGATTACTCGATATGAGCGTTTTTATAGAAATATTAGCCAAACTGGGTAAGGACACGAGCGGCGCAGGACCAATCATTACAGCGATTTTGTTTGTCCCATCATAGTTATTACGTCCAACATAAGTATTATTACTGAAAGACAATTTTGAAGGCTTTCTTCACTAAAAAAAAATCGGTTGTCTGTAAAGTCGGATTACTGACGATAGTTGAACGTGACAACGTCATAAGAAAATACTGATGGAATGGTTGCATCTTTCAAAAAACGAATGTGCGTTGAGCAATTGTTTTATGGAACGCCTCAGAGCGAGGTAACGCCTCATTTTTTCATGCGTGCAGCCGGCTCCATCGAATTATAAGACGTTGTCACGTCAAAACTTTCTGAATTAATGTTTTACAGCTTAAAAGCCTGACTGCTTACATAATTGTAGTAATGATCTTAAAAATTTTATTCGGAGGATTTATTCTGAATCAGCACAACACGTCTTCTTCTTCCATATTTATGTATTAGTGACCGTCTAAAGGGTGAAATAAGACCCTTAACGAAGCCGAAAGGCACTTGTTCTCCCCGTCATTGCGATATTTTTTTGTTCTAGACCATACCTGGGAACCTTCTAGTTACGGAGATATTGGAGGTCAAAGTTCCAACTTTATCACAATGAAGTTTTTCACTTTAAACACCTCCACGACCCCCGTACTTTTCAATCCATCCATCAGCACAATGTTTTGAGTGCGTTACATTTAGTCCTGCCGTAAAACATGATTTAACACCCCAAAAAAAAATCGTTTCCCAGCAATATTTTTTGCTTAAAGTTACTTAGTTTGATATTATGCTTGGTTGACGGCTTCGTGAAGGGTCTGTTTACACCCTGTATAATTATGTCGAGCTGATGAAGAACTTTAAGTTTAACTAAAATAGCTTTCGTGACAAAGGCGCTATAGTAGAGGTCGACCAATAGTTTTAAGTTGGGTCCGGATTCCGTTGAATTATTTTCTCGAGGTCCTAAAAATTACTCAAAATTCCTCTTTGTTACTGTATACTTCTTATTCTCCGTGGCTTACACAAACGTATGTAGTTGTATAAAAATATGATTTAATTTCAGTAGCTAGATAGCTAGCTACTGAATTTAAATAATATTTTACCGATCGGCAAATACGGTTAAAACTAGAAACGGGATATTTACCATGTTTACTGTTTTATACGAGTTCCCGATATTTCGGCACTGTATACAACAACAGTATGTAACATGGTAAATATCCTAATGTTAGTAACCATGATAGTATAAAATCTTATATTACGGTTAAATATACAGGGTGTAAACAGACCCTTCACATAGCCGTCAACCAAGCATTCTGTACATCAAACTAAGTAACTAAACGCAAAAATTATTGCTGGGAATCGACTTCTTTTTTTGGGGTGAAAAATCACGTTTTACGGTAGGACTCGATGGAAAGCACTCAAAGCATTGTGCTGATGGATGGATTGAATAGTGCGGGGATCGTGGAGGTGTGTTAAGTAAAAATCTTACATTGAAAACATGTACTTAAAAAAAAACTTGTGAAAAAGTTGGAACTTTGACCCCCAGTATCTCCGTAACTAGAAGGTTCCCAAGTATGGTCTAGAACAAAAAAAATATCGCAAAGACGGGGAAAACAAGTGTCTTTCGGATATGTTAAGGGTCTATTTACACCCTTTAGATTTAACCATATTTGTTGGTCCAAAGTTCGATTGCTTTCTTGATTCGGTTGCTGACCGCTGCTCTATAGGCTCGTCCTATGGACCTATTAGGAAATACCACCCACACGCAATATTAACAGCTCACGCACGTAGCCAAGGTTTAGCATACAAATGGACCAACGACATATGAATGACAAAATAAAATATGATAGTAAATTGAATATTATGCCTCATGAAAGTTATTGAATTGCATAAATAAAACATCCATGATTATAACATACTTTTGATATTTTTTTATTACTTTATGAATAAGGAAAAACAACGGGAGAAAACCTGAAATGAAAAACTTTTTTCAACAACATAACCCTCCTTTTGGGCTTCGCCGCAGTCGGGTAATAACAACATGAACTTATTTCTTCACAATTTACTTATTGAAACAAAAGTTTTGTAAAATATTGTTTTTTTATTAGTTGGAAGTTCATACTTGAGATTCCGACAGATTTTTTTTATTTTTATTTTTTTATTTTTTATTCATAATACCTTTGTTAGAGGGCAAATTTGTAAACAGGTTTGGAAAGCCATGGGGAGGCCTTTGCCCAGCTGTGGGACTAAAAAGGGTGAAATAAAAAAAAACCTTTGTATTCGTGATTCTTTATAGAGTGAAGGCATAAATTATATTGAACATTAAAATAAAAACTTTGTTCAATAGTTTATTTATTTAAATCTGCTTTGTCTTCGCTCTTGCCTCGCCTTCTTTGCAGTAAGCATTACCAAAATATTATACAATATTATTTATAATAACTAAGATATTCTGAACGCGTAGTTCATTAATATTTTTTTTTATATTCAGTTATGACAATGGGCCATGGTGGCCATGTAGATGGCCCACCAAACTATAAGAGACAGAATTGAGTCCAATACCTTCAAATATTATTGATTATTTCGATAACATCGTAAACGCCCTTGTTGTCTAAATTACTTCCCTATTTAAGCCCATTTTCATGTATGCCTACACTTTGACAGACAGTGTACATACAACTTTTTCCTAAGTTCCTGCTAATATTGAAATTATTTCGATATTACTTCCCAACCAGGAAATTCAACTAAATTAAGATTAAATCAGTTCAAAATTCAGATTTTCTGAAAAAAATGTTGTATGTGTTACGGCTAACAGCCGAAGTGCGGCTACACCTAGTTTTAGCCGGGTACAACTAGGTGCAGCCGGTTAAACTTAGATGTATCCTACTTAATATCTTCGGTTAGAACATGCAACCAATTTGGATGTAGCGCTCGCTCGGCTCGCGCGCGTTTGGTCACATTTCTAACCTAACCTAACCTAATGCATTTGGTCGGTGTGTCCTAGCAGTAAAAAGGCCGCAACTAGGTATAGCCGGCTAGAACTAGGTGTAACCTTACTTCGTTTTTAGCCATAACATAAAAATACGTTACAGGTGAGAGATATTTCAGCTCTTAACGAGTAAGGAAAGTCCGGTGAAAATTGTGTACATGATTCGAATGTTATACATAATATACACATGTGTCTAAGAGAGTGATGATTATAATAATATGTTGATGGATGAGGAAGATGGAAACAAAAGAGAAGATGAATGGATTGTGTTACGGATAATTATAAATGAAATGGGAGTGAATGATGACGTGCAGCTTACAAGGGAAAGTGGAAAATATTTTTTTAACTTCAAGAGTTTTTCATTGTTGCGTGTTTTTTATATTACTATACTGCCTCCTTCGTCGCAAGCGTGATTGCTGAGCATGAGGTCAAATCGGCCAAAGTGTTGTCGGGTTTTTCCATCAGGAATCTTACAGTAGTTGCTACGGAATCTAGATTTTCAACCGGTTGATGGCAATAGGCTCGCCCCCACTTGGGACTTAAACATAACTGGCGAAATGTGGGTGTCCCATAAGGCATGCCTCTCTGCTCTCTGCCTAACCCTTCGGGCATTACAGGCATGATGTATTACTATACTGGCTTTTTCCTCTTCGTCGGTTTTTTCGACAACAGCTCAGACATGTACGCTTTGATGTTAAGAGCGTTTACGACTTACGGCATTTCATACTAACTTTCAAGTCCTTTTTTTTTCAAAATGACTGAACCGATTTGAATGAAACTTCATACGCATAAGCAGGATAAAAAAATTCTAAAAAGGTCTAAAAAGTTATCACAAAAAAAAATCCGAAAAATAGTGTTATAACAAAATTAGACCGATTTTAGATTTTCCATAGAAACAAAAATTTCCAATCATCTTTTTTTAAAAAAGACATTTCGAAAATGTTCAATTCACCATTATTTAGGTATTGTATCTCAGTAGGTTTAAGTATCTCGAGGAAACCAAGGGGGTTCGCTAGTATACATAAAATACACTACTAGCAACCCGCCCTTGCTTTCCTCGGTTGTTAGATCTGATAAAATCCTCGAAATTTGTGTGCTTTACTTGAATCGGAATTGAGTTAGTAGACTATTTTATGTATAGTAGTCTAGTACTAAATTCCGTAATGGTCAAACGAGCGTGAAATCCGTTTGACTGACCGTATTGTCTGTTTGCCTGTATATATGCCTTCGGTTAGGGTAGTTAGGGACAGCGTCAAAGCAAACAGCAATTTTGACGCTGCTCAACTATTCTGTGGCTTTGGATTGAGGTTGGAATGGGATGTCGCAGTGAGTGGAGTTCTACAGGGTTTTACAAGAGTGTCCATGGAGTTTCTTGCCCATTCTTCTCTGTAGAGGTTCATATTTTATTTTTGACTAGCTTTTGCTCGCGGCTTCACTCGCGTTAATTTAGAATTTGACAATCAATTCAGGTCGGAGCGAAGACACGTGGCACCATCTATTATCATAAGAAAGTTATTGTTGTTTTACTTGGGAACAGCACTTTTTTCGTTATCAAAGGTACCACCCTTTGTCCGTTTCTGTACACTTGACAACGTATACGCAAAATTTCAGGATGATCGGTTCAGTAGTTTAGACGTGAAAAGGTAACAAATAAACTTACTTTCGCATTTATAATATTAGTTAGGAAGTTAGGATCGTTCACAAGTGCGTGTAACTGGTCTGTTTGAAATAAATGCTTTGATTTATTTTGATTTAGTCCTATAACATTATACTATAACATCCAGAGCGCGTGTTTAAAAGGCATGTCTAGAGGATTTAGGTATAATCTTAATTCACTCGTTGGCCCCAATTTAATGCTTGCCTTATTTGATGTACATATTATATGCTTAGTAGGGTGGGATGGGTGCCTAGATACTGGGTAGTGGAGGTCAGATGGATAGAAGCTCCATGTTAAATATTGGCATTCAACTGCATTCAAGTTAGACCGGGGTTCGTGCGTCGGTGTCCGTTCCACTCCGTATAGTTGAGGAAAAGATTAGGCCGATGATGACTCCTAGCGATGCAGATCGTTTGAATTCAAAATATGACAAAATCTTTTTTTTTTTTCTTTTAAAAAACGTTGCCCCACACTAGGAATTTCTCCTGTATCGTGGGTGCGTTTACAAACATTTAAACTCACAAACACAAACAGCCAGACTCGGAACAACTACTTGTAGATCATACAAAATATTTGTTCCGTGCGGGGATCGAACCCGCGACACGCAGCGCAGCAGTCAATCGCTCAGCCATTGCGCCAACTGTGCCGTCAAAATAATTCAATTATCCTTTTCAAAACATATGTTTAAACCTAGCGATATGTTTAAGTTTAGATATTCTACGAGGTATACCTAAGTGTGGCACACTCTTAATCCGGTTTTTTTTTTGTTTTCGGAATTAAAATTAATAAAAAAAAAAAAAAATGCACGTGTAAACATAAATGACGTCAATTAATTAAATATTTTTGTGGTAATCAGAATTCATTCAGTGATTGCAATCAGCACTGATTAATTAATCTGTTTATACAACGTGTAACATAATAAACGCCAGACCTCTCGTGTGGTGTCTCAGACCATGAAACTGAACAACTTTTGTTCTATGACTTTTGGAAATTCATAACTTGTTTTTTAGTTTTACCATACATGTGGATCAGCTGATTGCATCCGTTCCTATAGAAAGTTTTTTTTTTTGCGAATTTCAAGAACTCGTAGAACAAAAGATGTTTAGTTTCATGGTGCGAGAGCCCACACGGGAGGTCTTGCGTTTATTATGTTACACGTTTTATAGTCTATTATAATATTATAATACATATTATCAACATTGTTTAATTTTGCACGTCAGGGAGAAGATTATCGGGGCTGCGGGACTGTTCGAAATAGATACCGTGGCCCTGGAACACGAAGGGCTAAGAAGGAACATGGGTGGGTTTTAGTCAGTACAAGTCTGAAACTCCCTTCCGCTCCGCCCAGAGCTGGAGGAGTCATTTAATGATTTTCCATCCGGAAAAATAATGAGAGAAGATCGTTACAGTCGCAGCCCGATTCTTGACCTACCCATCAGTAGCGAAGGGTCAATTTTTTTAAGAGGTAACCCGGAGTACATATCTTTATTGTTTAGAATATTATCGGCTATAGAATACTGACTGTGCCATTTTTCAAAGGGAAGCCGGTAGGAATCGGGTTGTATGGAACCTTCGTCACTGCTACCCATGTATGCGTTTCGAGTGCTGGAACACAAACCACATCAGTGAGAGGGATAGGGCTATAACCTACTTAGCAAGTCCAGTGCTGGTTGGTGGATGTCATTTAGTTCTAGGATAAGTCCTGCGTAGATAAGCAGTTATAGCCTTAATGGTATGACCGGCAGACTGCCATTATAGGTCCCAAGTTCGAGCCCAAGACACGCACCTTTGATTTTTTGGATTCATTTGCGTATTGTATAACTATCACTTGGTACCGTGAAGGAAAACATCCTGAGGAAACCAAATCAGTATGCCTGAGAGATATTTTTCGACGGCCCAGAGGCCCATGCCTCTGACTTGGCTTTACATGTGGCATAAAAACTCTGACACCAGGTTTGGCACTAACCACAGGAAAAAGAAGTAGAAGGACAAGCCGATTTTTGACTTGCGCTGGAATACTAGTAAAAATAAATAAGTCAGTGTCAGACTTAAACTATTGACCACCACCGACGTCTATGGACGTCAAATCAAAAAATGCTCACGACGCCTCGGACGGCATGGCAGGTCGAAAATAACACTTTTCTAAAAGCGCGTGGCGTAGAGAACACAGATTTTCTTTATTGACGTGGCGGTCAAAAGGTTAATTCACTATATATACAACATTATTTTTAGTATATACGAAACCTGAATACAGTTTGTTCAGAATACGTAACTGAATCGATTCCAATAATTTTTAATTGTTATATTTTGTCCCAAAAATATTTAAAAAAGTTACAAGTTGGACACCGAGCGACACTAAGTACCTATCGCAATCATTTAGGTACCTACTGCCAAATTATTATTATTAATGAGCTCAAGACGACGCTGGAGGTGCGCACGCGTACGCGCCGCGTGGTAACCACTTTTTTGTGCGGACAACCAGGTAACAGAACAAGCTTATAACTGTGATTTTTCATGATACAGTTTTGAAATTTTGTACAAAGATTCATTACATAAAAATACTAGACACGTATTTCAGGTTTCGCATATACTAAAACTAATGTTGTAAATACTTTACTCCTCTGGCTAACTGCAATGCGACAATTTTTGGTCTTTTTGTGGTTTTGTGTGTTTGTTTTTTGCCTCATAGTGTAACAAATATTACAACGGTAGTAATTATACCTCTTAGCAAAGAATTTCAAGTGAATTCACAGTATTCATACTATTCAAGTGTTGGTAGTAGGTAAATATTTTGCACTTCATCTATTTGCGATACCGGTCAAGATTAATGTTACAAGTGGCACTTATCTAAGTTCTCAGGGCATTTGATATTGTACTCACGTTTTGATCCGAACATATGGCACGTTCTGAACACGATACATAAAAGGGTGAAAATAGACCCTTAACATAGCCGAAAAGCACTTGTTTTCCCCGCCTTTGCGATAATTTTTTTGTTCTAGACCATACCTGGGAACCTATTAGTTACGGAGATATTGAGGGTCAAAGTTCCAACTTTTTCACAAGTTTTTTTTTAAAAGACATGTTTTTATGTAAGATTTTTACTTTACACATCTCCACGACCCCCGCACTATTCAATCCATCCATAAGCACAATGCTTGCAGTGCTTTCCATCGAGTCCTACCGTAAAACATGAATTTTCACCCCAAAAAAAAAAGTCGATTCCCAGCAATAATTTTTGCGTAAAGTTACTTAGTTTGATGTACAGAATGCTTGATTTGATGGCTATGTGAAGGGTCTGTTTACACCCTGTATAGTAATTTATACATTTTCTCAGAACGAACGTTCATTATAAATTATATCAGGCAGGAGCTGCTAAATAGTGGCTAAATAATAACAGCCGCTAGGGTCGATCGTTAGGTAAAGCCGGCTTGCCTAAGTTGGTTCGTGGATGGGTGGACACACATTACACAGTTTCCTCCGTACCTTGGAAAGCACGTTAAACCGTTGGTCTCGGCTGTCATTTGTGGATCTTTGACAATCGTTACTGGTAGTCAGTGGCCCGAAAGTCTGACAACCAGTCTTACCAAGAGGTATCATATTACCCAGTACTATCTGGGAGGTCAGATAGGCAGTCGCTCCATGTAAAATACAGGTATTCAGCTTCATCCGGTTAGACTGGAAGCCGACCCGAACATGGTTGGGGAAAGGCAGACAGATGATGGACAAAGCTGTTCAGGATGGATTGAAAAATAATAATCAATTAGAGAGTCCACTGGCTCTTGTTACACAGATAGGCCAGGAGCCGGAGGTCGCACTGCACACAATTTTGTAACCACTTTCTTGTGTAATAAAGTTTATGGAAATTGAAATTAATCTTAACTAACCTTATCGCACCTGCCTCGTTGGTCTAATGGTCGGTGGTTAGTCAAACGCCACTGCTGAGCATGAGGTCCTGGGTTTGATTCCCGGGTGGGGCAAAGTGTTATTGGGTGTTTCCATCAGAAATTTCTCAGTAGCAGCCACGGAGTCTGAATTTGTGCCCGGTTGATGGCAATAGGCTCGCCCCCTATTACATGGGAATTAAAGTAACTGGTGAAATGTGAGTGTGGAGAGAAATGTAGGCACACCTCTGGCTAACTCTTCGGGGATTACAGGCATGATTTTAATTTAAATAATAATGATTAAGAATTTAGATAGCACCAAGGATATACTGTTTACATTAAATGTGACCACAAATAATCGTAACCTCGAGAATTATATTAAGTATTCATAAAATGACGTAATATAATTCAGGATATTCAAGGTACCAACCGCATCATTTTCAAAAACCAAGAATTGCTCTCAAATAAATTAAATCTAACGAACTATTCAAGACTATTTATATACAAAACACTTGCCCTACTTCTTGTATTTATGAGATAACAAGTCATAATATTATGATTGGTTCGTTTCAAATCTTGTTATGTACAATTTATTGGTTGAATTATTTACCAGTATTAGCTCGTAATGTTGAGGAGGTCGTGGCTAAATAATAACAGCCGCTCGGGTCGGTCTTTTGGTTAAGCCGTTTAACCTAGGCAACTAGGTTGGTCTGTGGATGGGTGAACACCCATTACATACCTAGTTTCCTCCGTGCCTCGGAGAGCACGTTAAGCCGTCGGTCCCGGGTGTCATTTGGAGATCTTTGACAGCCGTTAGGTAGTCAGTGGCCCAAAAAATTTGACAACCAGTCTTACCAAGGGATTTCGTATTAGCCAGTACTAATTGGGATGTAGAGGTCAGATAAGCAGTCGCTCCATGTAAAATACTGGTATTCAGCAGCATCCGGTAAGACTGGGAGCCGACCCCAACATCAACTATGTTGGGGTCAAAAAGGCTAGGCAGATGATGATTATCTCGAAATGTTGTTGGTATTATTTGTATCATAATTATGTGTAGAGAAATATTTATATAATTATGTCATAGACAGCATTTTAATTTGCATTGCTTATTTACGACCCAAGTTATATTATATTATAGCTAGCCCACATTGTCCCACTGCTGGGCAAAGGCCTCCCTCCATTCCTTCCAAAGGTCACGCTTCTGTGCTACTTCTTTCCAATCCTCAAGGAAGACATCCAGTTCGTCCCGCCATCTCCTTCGTGGTCTGCCGCGACCTCGTGTCACTGTTTCAGGGCACCAATCCTGAGATTTACGAGCCCACAGTTCATTCGGCATGCGACAGACATGTGCAAAAAAAAAATTCAAATACATGTGGAAACCATTTCTAAGAGGCCGTCTCCAAGAGTGAGAAAATCGCTGCGATATTATCGTCGTGGCACATATTTCTATACGATAATATCGCCGCGATTCTCGCGCTCGTAGAGACGGCCCTAAGAGGGTGTATATATACTCGTAACTAGTGAAACAGGAGTTACATTTTGTACACAAACAAATTTTACCCAAGTCATGCAACAGCGAACCTTTCCAAAATTAACATACATGTCTACATAGCTCTTGCCCGGTCCCTGGTGACCTCTGTCATACCTTACTTTTAATAACATTTCTGTTAGTGTCCTGATCTGGGTCTGACAGTCAGAACTTTCAGAAGGTAGAAGAATGGTACTTTAGAATTGTATTTGTAAATTGTTAGAAAACAGTGTCGCAACAACCAATTAAATTTTAAAGAAAGATATGCTACGTTCATACGGAGCGGCGTTCAAATATCGTTGCGTTGTTACGACTGCGATAGATAATATGGAACGTATGACAAATAAAAAGATAGCTATTGCGCTTGAAGTACTTAAATTACGACAATTGTCTGAATTTGTCTGCAATAATTGGCGCGCTAGTGCGATATCTACCTCTTTTTATTTATAATATCATTGGTAACAACAGTGTTCTGTAAAATGATCGAAAAATCTGAAGGAAGAATTTAAAGCAGAAGGTTCGTAAGAAGACTATCAGATTCTTGGAAGATTATCAGCGTTAGGTATACACAGATAAACTCCTCCTCGTTCATTTTTAGGGTACCCAAAGGGTAACCAACGGGACCCTATTACTAAGCCTCCGCTGTCTGTCCATCCATCCATCCATCCATCCATCCATCCATCCATCCATCCATTCATCCATCCATCCATCCATTCATTCATCCATCCATCCATTCATCCATCCATCTATCTATCTATCTATCCATCCATCCTTCCATCCTTCCATCCATCCATCCATCCATCCATCCATCCATCCATCCTTCCAACCATCCTTCCATCCATCCATCCATCCGTCTGTCTGTCAGCGGACTGTTTCTCATGATCCGTAATATAATTCATTTTTATTTATTCAAGTTACGAGGACTCATGTAAAAGGTAGAGGGTTGAAATTTTCACAGAATTTGTATTTCTGTTGCCGCTTTAACAACAAATAATAAACATTAATTAAAAATTAAAGGAGGCTCACCTACTACGATGGTACGGAACCACCGGTTTTTTATTTACCATGGACACGACGTAGACAGAGATTACAATAGGGCATCTGTTACCCTCACATACTCCTTCTGCTTCGTCCATGTTGGTACTACCGAGAGCACTGAGGGTCAGAACTTTTCAACCTTATTATTGAGGACATAAGGGCGAAACGTGACAGACATCTGGTCATACAATCACGTCGGTTGAAACGAATAAGCATCTGACCTTTTTGAAGAACATCAACAATGAAGTCTGAAGGACATACACAGGCTTCATTATCAGCGTTCCACCGACCTTGGGTGATTATTTTTAGTCCGTTTAATCATGAACGATATGAATATTGCTGACTAGCACTTCGCCCGCGACTTCGTCCGCGAAAATTTTGATAGCTCGGCTAATTTGCGTGATATCTTTATAATTTATAGCCTATAGCACTCACGAATTATGTAGCTTTCTACCAGTGAAACAATTTTTAAAATTGGTTCATTACTTCCGGAGATTACCCCCTACATACAAACAAATTTTACCTCTTTATAATATTAGTATAGATAAACTAGACGTTGACCTTAAGGTCGGAGACGACATATCTGACATCAGTTCAATTCGGTCAATTTATTGTCAATTATTCGATCACGCTGACGTCAATTGGACCAAGGTTATGAATTGAAATGATGCTAGATTGACTGTCAAACAACCATCACCTAGGAGCATATTATAGTGATACAAGGACATTTTGGCGCTTGAATAATATTGGCTGTGGGGCTTTGACGATGAACACTTTCGAAATTGGTGAGAGAAATGTATTGAAAGAAAAAAAATTGCGTTAGTTAAAATTAATTATGGACATGTTCCAAAAGATCCGTATCCGTGTCACATGTATTTATTTATTTGTATAACAGTTGGTTCTTACTGCACTTACAGTTTGCACCAAAACGTGCAGCAAGCCAACAACATACCTTTAACTAATAAAAGAACTTCATACAATAATTGCACATAAGCTTAACTGCTACTCAGGAACATATTATTATCTAGATTCGGTTCCTGAGCAATCAGGGCGTCTGGCAGTTTGCGTGCACTCAGAGGGAGTCGCGAAGGTATCTGCAATTCATTGGTCATGCAGCAGCCAGCACTGTGCTAGAACCCCCTCGAATGAAGCCTTCTAAAACTCTTCCCCTGTTTGCGATATTTTTCTCTCTTTTGTTGTACCTATGAACGCAACTCGGTACAGACGCCAGCACAAGGTACTACAATCTGTCAAGTTTCCTTATTAGATTTTCAATTTTATCGCTAAAGCAAAGCTAGCTCGGTTCACAGTTGATTGGGAAAATTTACAGTTTCGGGTAGCTTGATGTGCTGGCGTCTGTACATGCAGAAAAGTAGAATGCTGTCGGCCTCATTCACATGAATTATTATCAGTCATTGCCTCAAAAGTGGTAATAACCTATTTACCTAAGCCATAGTCCGCGCCATATTTACAACAACATTGACGCAGCATTTTATAATAGAAATAAAATATATATCTTTATTGTAACTGTATCTATTTACTGCTTTGATAACTAGATAGATGGCCACATGCTGATTATGCAATAGATATTCTAACGGTTTACTGTCAACGAAAGAAGGAAAATCTTTTATTTTTAAACATAACATCACGCCTGTAATCTCTGAAGTATTGAGCAGAGGTGTGCCTAATAGCACAACCACATTTCGCCAGAAATGTTTTTAGACTCGTCCCCTAATATATGGGACTAGGGGGCAAGTCTATTGCCATCAACCGAGCACAAATCCGGACAGACAGAAATACCGTACGGAAAATCCCAATAGTACTTTGCCTCTTCTAGCATGCGTCATCACGGGTGGACACCGTATATTTTTATTTAGGGAATCTACTGCAGTTTTCTAGTCACATTGCAAAAGGGCAAGTCAATGTTTGTGTGATAGTTAGTAAACTCTGACCATACCATCAAATAGAGCTGATTGGACCCAATGGAAATCTTCCTCCTCCTGAAAAGCTTCCTTCTCATGTAATCCTCGTTTGTTCCTTCTTGATCATGTAATGAAAGAACTTTTTTTGATTTTTTAACCTGGTAAAATCATCAAATGAGTCCTCCCACCCAGGGCAGAGCGGGAGGGACTGTCAGACTTGTACTGACTAAAATCCACGGTGTCCTTCAATAGCCCTTTATTTTCCAGGGTCACGGTAATTCTATGAGTCGCGCGACCCCGACTGGCTTTGGCCCTCTAGAGGGGGGCCCCGTCATGATGCTGATACTCTTTGAGGCGCGCGTGGAACACAACGCGCCGTCGAATGAAAGAACCATAAGGACGTTAACTGTTCTAATTCAATAACTCAATCGACTCGGCCTGACTAAGCCACTGCTGGACAAAGGCCTATCCCAAGATATGCCACAAAACCTTCATGCCATTTTTTAAAGAACAAAAAAAAAAAAATCTGTCTTGTTTATCTGTGACCGTTCTGATTGGTTGACACAAATACCAAATAGCCAATCAAAGCACTTGACAACGCATTAAAGTAAATAGTCCTTCAGAAGCCGCTGACAAAGTAGAAATAAAAGGAAATAGCTCACACGGGGCTCGTTACATTGTGATTAGATGGCCCATTCCGACTGAAAACCCAATTTTATTGTTGGTACTTGTAGGATGATGAGCTCAACGTTTTGATTCATAATGTATTCCGTAGCCGAAGCCTAAATAATCATCACCATCATCTGCCTAGCCTTAAATACTGTTAACTTTAAGTAACTATACTTACATGGCATAGATTCAAGTTATCATTAATTAAGTCATCATCTTCAACATCTGCTTAGTCTTTTCCCAACAATGTTAGGGTCGGCTTCCAGTCTAACCGGATGCAGCTGAATACCAGTATTTTATTTGGAGCGACTGCCTGTCTGACCTCCACAGCCCAGTCTACATAACAACTTCACAAATTTGACTTGGCTTGACAAGCGCAACTTCTGAGCATGAGGTCCTAAATTCGATTCTCAGATCGGGCAAAGTGTTATTGGGTTTTTCTATCAGGAATTTCTCAGTGGGAGCCATGGAGTCTACATTAGCCCGCGTAAAGTTCGTTTAATGTCCTACGGGGTCGTAATACCGGGATAAAAAGTATTCTTTATGTTAATCCAGGTTATAAACTATCTACGTGTCAAATTTCATCTAAATCCGTCCAGTAGTTTTCGCGTGAACGAGTACCACATATCCATCCATCCATCCACCCACCCATCCTCACATTTATCGCATTTATAAAATTAAGTAAGATAATCATTTTCACACAAAACATTATTTCAGTCCAGTGAAAATTTAAATTGAAAAGTGATAGAAAAATGGGATATTTTCAAGTCAATGAAGTACTACAAAATATGCTGACTGAAGATTTCTCGATAACAAGATAAAAATGTCAGAGAAGGCAGTCGATATAGATAAGATTTCGATGGGAACCAAATCGTCTGATTTCAACTTTGTAACGGGGTACTAAAGTCTATTCTTGTATGCATTGTACTGATATGAAAATAATGTTGTTGAGTTATGTTTTTATTTAATTTATTGGTATCTTGTAAGTCATATTGCATCTGAAAGAATAAGCAATATCAAAACAGACTATAACCCGAAAAATATTTTTATAATGAAATGTTTTCATTACTTTAACAATATAATATGCCGAACAATATTAATAATCTGGGACTTTCCTGATTGCGAAGTCGATAAGATATAAGAAAAAATAAACAGAATAAGAATTCCTGACAAATAATAATATATTAATAAGGCTTTGAGATAGATATTGTTAAGACTTGACCTTTTCCCGAAGTTGTGAATAAGAAACACTGACTAATAACTTACTAGCAACCCGCCCCGGCTTCGCACGCGTGCAATATATATATAAACCTTGCTCTTGAATCACTCTATCTATCACTGAAAACCGCATCTAAATCCGTTGCGTAGTTTTAAAGATCTAAGCATATATAGGGACAGACAGAGGGAAGCGACTTTGTTTTATACTATGTAGTGATATTCATGCTAATCGTAACCTCAATAATAACCAGCCTATCTGCTGGACACAGAACTCTGTTAAGTTGTTCCACAGCACCCGATTCTCCACGTTCTACATTCAATATATATATATATATCTGAGCCGTCTTTTACGGTTTCAAATCTGCCTAGCTGAGGGGGTCTTGCCTGCCTAGGGGGATTTGATAGTTTGCTGAAAACGGTGTACCGCACCCAGTGTTTTTTCATTGCACGAAACCCATAGATTCTGCCAACATGATGTACGAGCCTAACGGAATAAATCCTGACATCCGACATTTTTATAAATACTATTATATCGTAATACTAGCTGTACCCGGCATGCGTTGCAATGCGCCTTTTCCTACTACCTACCTACTGCCTACCTACTGCCTACGTACTGCCTACCTACTGCCTACCCACTGCCTACCTACTGCCTACCTACTGCCTACCTACTGCCTACCTACTGCCTACCTACTGCCTACCTACTGCCTACCTACTGCCTACCTACTGCCTACCTACTGCCTACCTACTGCCTACCTACTGCCTACCTACTGCCTACCTACTGCCTACCTACTGCCTACCTACTGCCTACCTAATGCCTACCTACTACCTACCTACTACCTACCTACTACCTACCTACTACCTACCTACTACCTACCTACTACCTACCTACTACCTACCTACTGAACACTGTCGAACGGAATAAATAGTATCCTATGTCCGTCTCCTGGCTCTAAGCTACCTCATCACCAATTTTCAGCCATATCGGTAAAGCCGTTCTTGAGTTATAAATAGTGTAACTAACACGACTTTCTTTTATATAATATATATAGATAATGTCAAACTGAAACACAGCAATGCTGTTTGACACCTAAAATTAAGATTTTCGCAAATAAAAGCACTTTCAGAAAATATCCACGGAAGTGTCATAACGATTTTTTTATGGATGCGTAAAGAAAGATGAATGATAAGGGTGGGCTTTCATCTCTATCCAAATGGCTTCAGAATCTGTCATGGCGGATTACTGAAAGAAAACAAAGGAAAATTTCACGTTGGTTTTTCCTTATGAAGTGAAATATTGAAGTGGGAAGATTACGATAGCCTGCTTCTAACTTTTGAATGGAAAAGGCAGTCTATGAATGAAAGTGGATTTAGGAAAGATTATTTTTATCTCAATTTGGGTCTTTGACGATAACGACGACTTCTAACACTGTTGACAGGCACTGAATTGGCTTAGTAACCCGAAACATGTACCAAAAATGTAGATACTTAAGAGTTGCTCACTGAGAAATGAATGGTGAAACGGGAGTAGGTAGGAAATTTTGTACGTATAACTCAAACTCAAAGCATTTATTTCAAATAGACCATCACAGGCACTTTTGAATGTCAAAAACAAAAAAAAATAGCATTACTATACTTGACTTTTATTCAAACGGGACACTTTTATTAAATAATAAAAAAAAAAGATGCATATTCTCCTTTTTATTTTTATTTTTTTAATTTTTTTTTTCTATATGGCCTGACTCTTGCCCTCAATCTAGTCCCGAGGACAGAGATGAGTTCGACGATGTCTTTTCTATCATCAGTGTTCTGGAAAAGCCAATAAATGAAGTTGAACATGGTCATCAAACATTTACCGTTGTTGATGGAAAAGTGGAATTTAATTTTGTTTGGGAAATCCATGTCATTAAAATGTTAAGTTCAGCTACATTTGGTTACATTGGAGGCCATTCCTATCATAATTTTGTACCTAAGTATTGTCACCACAATTTATTTTGTTGTGAATTTTGGTCCCATTAATCATAACAGAGTGCAGCGGTGACCTAGTGGTGGCGGCCCCAACTTATCAGCAGTAAGTCGTGAGTTCGAACCCAGGCAGGCGCATTCATTTGTGTAATTTAGTTCATCACCACTACTATCAAAACGGTGAAGGAAAACATCGGGAGGAAACCGGCATGTCCTAGAACCAAAAATTCGAAGACACGTGATATCTACCAACCCGCACTGGGCCCGCGTGGTGGATTATAGCCCATTCCCTTTCATAGAGAGGAGGCCTATGTCCCAGGCAAAGGGAACATTGCTGATTATGCAATCACAACAGAGCATTAAAGTACTTGGACACGAGTGCAGCCATCCAAAGACACACAAAACCACTAACTACCAGAGCGATTAATTATAACATCACAATTGGCATGGAACTGTGCCAACACTCCGAGTTGAAAGTTGATTCATTAAAACTGCTGGATCAACGTTTCAACTGACATGCTGACAGGGATGAACAACGCTAGGGTTGATTCTGAAATGGATGGATTTTTGTTTATTTTTAAAAGGATTTTTCCGAGTTTCATTTTTGTTCTTGATTAGTATTATTTATATTTATTATTATTTATTATTTTCAGTCACTCCATGTAAAATACTGGTATTCAGCTGCATCCGGTTAGACTGGAAGCCGACCCCAATATAGTTGGGAAAAGGCTAGGCAGATGATGATGATTTTTGTTCTTGATTTTCGGTGTTTTTAGAACTGATTTGGGAGGATCGGTTCTTATTGTGACGATGATTGTCATCTGTTTTTCATCGTTTTCTTTTTGCTGTTTTTCTTCCTTTTCAAGTCATTAGAATTCGTACTCAATGACATAAATTTCCTGTAATGATCTTTTTTTTCTTGGTTCGGTATAATTATTGTCCTTAATCAATATGAATGGCTAAAATATTTTTAAAAACACTTGCATCTTCACCTAATTCAGAATATTAATGAAAACTTATAAAAACAAATTAATGAAGAATAAGAAAGTTATTAATGAGAGATGAAAGATCCAAAACAAAGTTTCGCAATTCTGTTAATCAGAACTTCAAAGTAAATTATGGTAAAATTATGGTTGAGCAACCCGTGTATTAAAAAACAAGAGTATTATTTCGTAGCGGCCATATTTGCCGGTAGAAAATAATACTTTAACTAATACTTACTACTAATACTTGCACGTACTTACTACTATTACTTACTTTTTTTTACTACTATTCTTTTAATACGTGTGGGTGTAAAAGACCCATAACGAAGCCGAAAAATACTAGTTCTCCATTTTAGTTCGCGATTTTTTTTTTGATCTCGATCATACCTGGGAACTTTCTAGTTACGGAGATATTAAAGGTCATGTTACTAGTTTTTCACAATTTTTTTTTAATAGAATTTTTTAATGTTGTAACTTTACTTTAAATACTTCCATGGAGGCCAGACTATACTGTTTTTATTACCACTGACCTGTGGCCTATTACTACTAGTATACTGTGATAAGCTGAATTTAATAATTAAATTAAAGAATTAAAGTATTCTTAAGTACCTACCTATTGTTGACCTTGAATAATTTACCTAAATGGTTGAAAAACCACGCTTTGACCTTGAAGAAAAATTTGCCTAAATCCAATCTCAAGTTAGTTAGCCACCTTTTATACGATAGTTAGCTACCAATTACTAACACGCAATGCTAGAATTACGAGTTAACATTAAACTAAGGGTGCTATTTTGAAATATCGTGCGTTTTAGTAGAAATTTGTGGTCATAAAGATAATTTCGGTAGTAACATGGTAATGAAATACTCCAACGCACAGTATAATTATATTTTTATTATAGGGACTTAGTTTTGAGCTTTGAGATTATAATGATAGGTGAAACTATTTGCGTAATAATAGATGGAAAACACGATAGAGGGTTTCATGAATTTAAATGATTAGGTGCGCAGTGTCAAGGTCAAACTGTTATCACTGTCGGTTGGCCTACTGTACTTTTACTGTTTTCTTTGGAAGTGGAGCAAAAACATTTTTTTTTTTAATATTTCGGCCCACACTAGGAATTTCTCCTGTATCGTGGGTGCGTTAACAAACATTTAAACTCACACACACAAACAACCAGACTCGGAACAACTACCTGTAGTTCATACAAAAATATTTGTTCCGTGCGGGAATCGAACCCGCGACACGAAGCGCAGCAGTCAATTGCTCAACCACTGCGCCAACCGTGCCGTCAAGACATTGTATTTCGTAAATGTACTTAACTAAATGACAAGTTTCCTCCATGCCTCGGAAAGCACGTTAAGCCGTTGGTCCCGGCTGTCATTTGTAGATCTTTGTCAGCCGTTACAGCTAGTCACTGGCCCGACAGTTTGACACCAGTCTTACCAAGGGGTATCGTATTACCCAGTACTAACTGGGTTGTGGAGGTCAGATAGGCAGTCGGTCCATGTAAAATACTGGTATTCAGCTACATCCGGTTAGACTGGAAGCCGACTCCAACAAAGTTGGGGAAAGGCTAGGCAGATGATGATGATGATGACTTAATTAAATGTTAACTTGAACGTAAGCCATGTAAGTATAGTTACTTAACGTTAACATTAATTGACGTGTGTAATTGCCATACTTAATCTTAAACGATTGTTGTAATACTAAAAAGAAAAAAAACCGGCCCAGTGCGTGTCGGGCCACGCACAGCGGCGTAACTAATCTGTATATTCATGCCAAATTATAGGTTTCTAGTTCAAGAGTCTTTGAGCTAAGCTGCGGAGGCGAAACTATAAGGGTTCCTTTCCTTGTTGACTACGGAACCCTAATAATCTATTTTTGGCACCATATCCATTAAACCTTGATTTACCTACTTTTAGTTCTTTAAGTAAAATCTGCCAAAATCCAACATCTACTAATATTTCTTTCGACATCAAAAACCATGATAGTAAACAATTTTAAACCAGACACGCGCTAAAAATATCGCTTCGAAATCAGAATTAAATTCCTCCACAAATTATGTCAAAATGTTTACATTAACGTTTCAAACACGAGAACGTAAACGTTATTGTAAACGTTAATAATTTAATATTATAGATAATAACGTTAGCTAAGCTAGCTTATTATGACGTCATCATGCTGGTTAATATCCATTGCCAATCTTTTTAAAAGATGGTAAAGATGAAACATAAATAACAAACACTAATTTTATTAAAAGAAATAAGCCTTTTAATTTAACTCCTTGACTCCCTCCGCCAACAGATATGATGAACAGCAATTCTAATGACTTGAAAAGGAAGAAAAACTCACTTGAAACGGACAATAATTATACCGAACCAAGAAAAAAAAGATCATTAAAGGAAATTTATGTCATTGAGTACGAGTTATTATTGTGATTAAGTTGCCAATTAAACTTATACTGTCACTTACGGGATATCTTCCGTGTTTGTTCATTATTTTGAGCTCCCATAAAAAAAGCGAAAAATAATGAACAATCACGGAAGATATCCCGTAAGTGACAGTATAAGTTTAGTTGTAAACCGTGAAAGCTTAAAACAGTAGTTGACAATTGTTCAAAAAGCAAAACTCAAAGCATTTATTTCAATTAGACCATTACAGGTACTTTTGAATGTCAAAAAACAAGAAAAAGCGAAGCTACAGTCACAGTCAAAAGGCATAATAACTTGAGAAAGTACTGTAGTTGCACATTCTAAAGCGTAGATCTCTATGGACAAGAATGGGCAGGAAACTCCACAGACACTCTCTTAAATCAAAATATTGTTACATAATCTTGTTTACATCATTCATGTTGAGATTATAAATTTATGTGAGAACGATGTAGAAAGACGTGTACATTAAGAGCGTCCAGAGTAAAAAATTAAATCAACAATTTAAAAAAATGTTGAAATCCCCGAAGGTTTAGGCAGGTACTATTAGGTACACCACCTAATAGTACACCCACATTTCTTAAAGTTAAGATTTTTTTATTCTTTATGATAAGATTTATTTACATTATGTACAGACTACAAATAGAACTAAACTAATGATAAAAATAAGACTAAAAGTAAGAAAATATAAAAATCTAAAAAACGACGACAATAGGACACTTAGGCGTCAAAGTACTTACTCCTCCGCATCGCTGTCATCTGGAAACGTGCCCAGAAAACTGGCAGCATTGCATTAAAGTTATGTTTAATTCCCATGTATTAGGGAGTGAGCATATAGCCATTAAACGGGCACATGTCTGAACTCCGAGGCTGCTACTGAGAAATTCCTGATGGAAAACCCCAATAACTCTTTGTCTGACCTGGGAATCGAACCTAAGTCCTCATGCTCAGCATTCCACCAATAGACCAACGCAACGGCAAGAAGAGATTTCTCATAAGTATGGCAATCATTATGAGGTATGTGAGTTGCCTAGATTCAACTTTAATGGTGTGCAATTAGAGATCAAAGATCAAAAACAGTAAATTGATAATTTTCTACGCATAATAAATTATATAAACAGCTTCACCGGCTGCATGGTTCGATCTAAGGGTAAGCTACCCTTGCCGAGGTCGGTCTGTAGATCAGTGATTTCATTGCATAGTAATATATTATATCGAGGCTCCTCCAAGCCTCGGGAAGCACGTTACGCTGTTCCGGCAGTCACTCTATGTAATATACTGGTGCTCAGCTTCATCCGGTTAGACTGGAAGCTAACATAGGTAAAGGCTAGGCAGATGATGATGAAACTAAATGAAGAACACAATTAATCTCTTTATCTTTACTTACGTAACTTATAAATTTGTCTCGTAACAACAATTTCAAGTTTTGTCTGTGCCTGACAGATGCCCGACGTAAAATAGTGTGTTGTTGTTATGTAACAATGGTGTGTCTTCCCTGAAGTTATTATATACATAGTTTGCAAGGAAACAAGTTATTAGGCATCTATGCTAAACAGGTTTTTGAAAGATTAGTGTATTTATTAAGTAAAACCTTTTTGTAAAAAATAAAATTGTCGATTAAAAATTTATGAAAAAAAAAAAAAAAAAAAAATAAATATGTTGATTTATGATTTATTTATAAAATGATTTCGTGAACGACGACTTCTAATTTCTAACATATTAATCTTTCTTCCTCTGCTTCTGCTGCCTGCACGTGCTTGAAATTCATTCATAACGAAAAACAACAGAAGGCGCTGCAGAGCAATTTTCAGGGTATTACTTAGAAACGAATGGAGGTACTATAATACTACTACTACTAGATAAGCAAAACATAAAAGGATATTGCTGTTCGTTCAATAAGGTATTAGGTAAATATAAATATAATAGGTAATTCTATGCGAGAAATAATAGAGACGGCAAACTTAAGTGAAATGTAAAATTTTAATATCCGTGTCGTGACGGCCCAGAGGAATCTCGGCCAATCCTGACGTTTTATACTATCTAATAACTAACTTTGGGTTTGATAATTCCACAACTCACATTCCGTCAACTTATTTGAACGAAACACGTGATCCTCTATTTAAGAGGACCTCTCTACGCTCGAATAAATATCATTTTCATTGTCCTCTGTACGTCACAAGTTAAATGAAAAACTTTTAAAAGCCTTTGTGTAGCACAAAACGGTTTCATATACGAGAACTACGCTTTTATGAAAAATAAAAAATGTATTAGATAGTAAGTTTCTGAGTTAGTAAATTGTTGAAAAATTCAAAATGGTTGGGCGAGATGTAGCATAATTTTTCTCTAGATAAACTAGTTGAAATAGAATTCGAATGTTTTGTCATCACCATACTTAGTTACGCACGGGACCGGTCAACGTGGCGACACTTGGGGGAGGCCTATGTCCAGCAGTGGACGTCTTTCGGCTGAAATGATGATGATAATGCTACTTAGGTAAAATAATAATGTTGCCGACAATCCATACATGGTGGAAGGGGCACCGGCGCTGGCTGACCCTGGAACACAAAGGGCAAAGAAGGAACATGGACGTGTTCCACGCGCGCCTCAAAGAGATGTCAGCAACGATGTAGGGGTCTGCAAGGGCCGATGCCTGCCAGGGCTGCGGGACTGTTCGAAAGAGATACCGCGGCCCTGGAACACAAAGGGCTAAGAAGGAACATGGATGGATTTTAGTCAGTACAAGTCTAACACTCCCTTCCGCTTGCCCAGAGCGGGGGGGGTCAGATTTAGATTCAGATTCAGATTCACTTATTTGCTTGAAATATGGTATTTTACAGATTTTACAACACACACACGGGTACACAATAGTTCAGCATTTATTCCGCCTAATTAATTCGGCATGCAAATGTGACAAAATAATTAATTCCTAATTTCAAAAAAACAACAAAAAAAGTACTAAATCAAGAATTGTCTACATAAAATATCAAATAATAAATGCAAAAAAAAAAATATAAAATTACAAATTTTCTAAATACCAACTTTCAAATAACAACCAAAGAAATTAAATTCATTGTCATTTGAAGATTTCAATTCAAATATTTTATTTCAGATCAAAAATCCATATTATGTTAGTATGACTTATCCTAATGTAAGTATTACATTAACAATAATAAATAAATAAATTTCATCTATTTCAGGTCCGAGAGCCATATAAGAACCAAAAATAGACGAAAATACAAAAATAAAAACAAAAATTATAGCCAAAACCTAAATATCAGAATAACATTACATTAAATTAAAAACAGAAATAAAAATCAAAAAGAAGATTTTAACTTGGTTAAAAGTTTTGCTAATTGATTACAAAAGCCGTTTATCGTATTTCTTACATAAATCTTTACAAGATAAAATAAATTGTAAAGAAAAGTTTTGCGAAAAACAAACGTCCTTTGAAAAATTATTGGAAAGGAGATTATTTTATGAAAAATCGTCGTTTCCTTTCCATAATTACTTGGAAAGTTAAATAAGGCTATGGACAGATAAGATGGCGAAGATAATATTATTAATTTATCTTTTGACATTCCTGACCCAAAATAACAACATCTAAATAGATGTTCTATTTTTGTCAAAATATGATGGATTACATAACACAGAAAATCACTTCTGTAATCCCCGAAGGGTTAGGCAGAGGTGTACCTATTAGTACACCTACATTTCGCCAGTTATGTTTAAGTCTTATGTAACAAGGGGTGAGCCTATTGCCATCATCCGGGAGCAAATCCAGACTCCGTGGCTGCTACTGAGAAAATCCTGATAGGAAAACCCAATAACACTTTGCCCGACCCGGGAATCGAACCCAGGACCTCTTACTCAGCAGCCTGTGTTTGCGACCACTAAACCAACGAGGCAGTCAGGAGAAGGAGGGAGGCAGGATGGATTATTGTAACAATATCTGACTATAGACCGACCGCTTTAATGAGTCCTCCGCCTTGCCCCATCAAAGGCACATTAAGCGTCCACAAAGTCCTAACGATATCCCACAGGTTATTTGCTTTAAAATAACCGTTATCCACGTAGGTATTACGATACTAATTGAACCAATACGTGATCAACCTTCAGAATATTTCATTAAAAATAATTTTAATTGGTATATAACTGAAAAACACTAAAGTGAATATTCAACGAAGACTTTAAAGTCATTGTCATCAGGCTTATCAACTTTCTTATAAATTACTAGACAGATCCGTTGCTGGGGAGTTTGTTCCCCCACTTCTTCTTCACAGCCAAAAACAATATGAAGGGGTGAAGTTCAGGCATTTCTGGGACTCTCTTGTTATTTTGACGTTCAAACAGTAGATACTGATTGTCAGTCAAATTATTTTTTAAAACGTTGCCCCTCACTAAGAATTTTTCCTGTATCGTGGGTGCGTTAACAAACATTTAAACTAACAAACACAAACAGCCAGACCCGGAACAACTACAAGCATTCCATTCAAATATTTGTTCCGTGCTGCGCTGCGTGTCGTAAACTCACGACACGCAACGCAGCAGCCAATCGCTCAGCCACTGCGCCAACCGAAACGGCACGTCAAATCAAACCAAATCAAATCATTTATTTTTGCTTGAATATGGGTACACATAAGGATGAAACACAACAAATAAAGCTCAGGACCACATTATCCTACCCTAACAGGTGTGCAAAACTAGTACATAAATTATAATAAAAATAAAAATTTAATAAATTTGGAATGTCAGTAATTAAAATAGATGACACCTTACATACATTACATTATGACGTCAAAAATTAAATTAACTACATTTATCATTTCAGTCAGGAATACAGAGATGTCATATTGCGTATTACGTCTTGATTTCGTGATAGCAAGTCAAATAATTGGCCAACCCTAGCAGAGTAATCTAGACTCGTCCCAAAGCAATAGCTCTAGGTATCGGATGTTACTTAGACAAAGTAAATACTACTACAGAAGTAATGAAGACATAAAGTTCAAGTGTCTAGATTTAGCTCAATATCCTAGAGCAGGCTGAATTAAGGAGACAATAAAACATTGACATAGAAACTTTGATTAGATTTTGTGTATTTTGTTACGAACATAACATCACGACTGTAATTCCCGAGGGGTTAAGCAGAGGTGAACCACCCTTAGGGGACGAACCTATAGCCAACAACTGGGCACCAATCCAAACTCTGTGGAAGCTACTGACAAATTCCAGAAAGAAACGCCTAACAACACTTTGAAATCAAACCCTGGGCATGCAAGCTTGTTTAACGAAGTTTAAACTTCTTAACCTACGAGATAAATTCCTGTGGAAATCAAATGAAAGAAACTGCTTAGAGCATCATGCCACGACAAGTAACCACGAAGCGATTTGCGACGCGAACGAACTAAGCGACACAACGCACTATAAGCTGGCAAAACAATTGAATGTGAACTTGTACCAAAAACTCGCTATTGAAAACGATATTTGTCGTTACTCGTACTAACTGTCGCTAAATATCAGTATCTTACGCGTATCGTAATATAGGGTGTATTATGATATTTCGCGGTATGGATAGCGATGCATTAAAAAAATACTATTCTGAAGTTTGTGAGAATGTATCGATGTTTGTTCCTCTTTCACGCAAAAACGGTTGAACAGATTTGGGTGAAATTTGGCACACAGATACTTTATAACCTGGATTAACATATAGGATACTTCTTATCTCGGTAGTCATCATCATCTGCCATTTTTCCAACTATGTTAGGGTCGGTTTCCAGTCTAACCGGATGCAGCTGAATACCAGTATTTTACACGGAGCGACTGCATATCTAACCTCCACAACCCAGTTAGTACTGGATAATACGATACTTCTAAGTAAGAGACTGGTTGTCAGACTTTTTGAGCCACTGACTACCTGTAACGACTGTCAAAGATCTACAAATGACGGGACCGACGGCTTAACGTGCTTTCTGAGGCACGGAGGAAACTCGGTATGCGATGAGTGGTCACCCATCCACAGACCAACCTAGGCAAGCACGGCTTAACCTAAAGGTCGATCAGAGCGGGAGTTATTATTTAGCTACGAGCTTCACGGTAGTACGATCTCGTGGGATAATTACCGAACACGGCGCTGGCGAAGCCGCGGGCATGAGTTAGTCGTTTATAATTGCGCGTTTTTGGTACATACAACGTGATATTCATTTGTTTTTTAAAATAATTTCACTATAAGGTCGTGAATAGAATGTAACTCTGTCACAAGAATTTATTACTATGTACTTGTAGATTCAGCAAACTATGGTGTCTGCATTAGCGAATAACTTTGGTTGAATAATTTACCATTTATGATTTTCGTTAAAAACACACAAATTAAGATAACGTCACTGTTTTGAGTTGACATAAGCAAACATTAATATCCGACCTCCGACAGCAGATAAAATGACTGATATTTTTATCAAAATATATTTTTTATATCATGCTCATTATAATGGTCACGGGATTATGCTTAAAACCTCTGAAGGGGTCAGTGAATGTCATCGTGCAAGTATTCTCACAAAGGGGTAAGGGCTCAAACACATAAACACGTTACGACGACGCAAAGTGCCACGGTACGGCAACGTGACGTGGAATTCCACGTCACGGTGCACCGTCACCGTCGAGCAACGTAAATAATCACGTTACGACATGCGACAACGCAACGTGCCACGTTGCACGGCACGTCGTCGTGACGTAAAATATAGCTGAAAGATATGGATGGATCCAGTATTTTCTTTGTATCTGTTTCTTCTTTATCCGTCTTCTTAATATTAGCAGGAGGAGAACACGTCTATAATGGTCCATTTCTCGAAATTATAACTGCGGCAATTCTACAAATGCGCCACCGTCAATGTAAGCCCTAAGTAGTAGTGTATTGGTAAATTGTCCCACATCACCAAACCTCACCGGTACCTCATGGCAGGTATTTCTGCCTGAGCTTTGAGAAAATGCGTGAGGTAATAATTCCTGAATGACTCGACTGATAGCCTGCCTCGTTGGTCTCATTGTCGCCAGCTCGTCTGCTGAGTATGAGGGCTTGAGTTCGATTCCCGAGTCGGGCAAAGTGTTATTGGATTTTTCCAACAGGAATTTCTCAGTAGCGGCCACGGACGCTGGATTCGTGCCCGGCAATAGGCTCAATTAAATGCTTTGACCCCCAATATCTCCGTAACTAGAAGGTTCCCACGTATGGTCTAGAACAATAAAATGATCGCAATGACGGGGGAATTAAGTGCCTTTCGGCTTAGTTTTGGGTCTTGTTATACCCTTTAGATACGGGTAAGTCTTGGAAAATGAAAATGAAACTCAAACTCAAAGCATTTATTTAAATTAGACCATCACAGGCACTTTTGAATGTCAAAAAAACACACAAAAAAAAGCGAAGCTACAGTCACAGTCACAAGGCATAATAACTTGAGAAAGTCCTGTAGTTGCACATTCCAAAGCGTAGATCTCTATGGAGAAGAATAGGCAAGAAACTCCATGGACACTCTTTTAAATCAAAATATCAATAATTAATCCTGCAATCTGGCTGACAGCATTCCCGGGAATCTTCTACATGAGTGGGTAACAAATATTAGCAAGGTAGTAAGATTGCTTACAAAGCTGACTGTGCAAAGGGTGTGTTAAGTATCACCACTCGTGCAGGCTCGTTAAATGTACCCCCTTATAAATATCAGGATTATTATCATTTATGAAGCTGTAATTATATTTTTATCTTTCTTACTTATGACTTCGAGAGATGACTGCCTCGTTGGGTCGCAAGCTCGTCTGTTGAGCATGAGGGCTTGAGTTCGATGTCCAGGGCGGGCGGAGTGTTATTGGGTTTTACCATTGGTTGATGGCAATAGGCTCGCCCTCTATTACATGGGCTTTAAACATAATTGGCGAAATGTTGGTGGCCACCTACTATTAGGTAGGTACACCTCTGTGTAACCCTTCGGGGAATACAGGCATGATGTAATGTTATGACTAAGAGTGGATTACACGAATGGTACTGAACGTAATCAGTCCATCAGAACCAAGTTCAAGGGCGAGAGTCCTTGTGACATCCTTGTGGTGGAACAATGACATTGACAGGTCTTTAACATTTTTGTTTTTTATTCTTTGGTGAAATTTGCCCTTGGTGAATGAATGTTGTAGAAACGTAGAAGGTTGCAGACAGAATATTCAACATGAATTTATAAATAATTTATTATTCTTGTTCGACAATTTACAATTACACATAATTATTAGGCATCAGTACTTACGTTATTTTATTCAAATTAAGATCCAAATAAAATAAAAATGGGCAGTACCCAGCGTTATTAATTATTTTAAATCAAGGTTCGAAGTGACAATCATTATTGATAATATCAAAAATCACTAACACTTCACGTTTATCCGAACGCGATTCGCCGCTTCCGCGCGTCTCTAAGCGCTAAAAGTCTAATTAAAAAAAAAAACACAAAAATGCCGAAAAATAGACTGTGTTTGGACTGAATTCGGGCACTTACGTTAAAACAAAAAAGCAATTCGAGTAAAAATTAAAGATATCAAGTAATGAATCAGCATGGATAATAATCCGATAATTATTAAAAAAAATTACGAACCCATATTTTATTTAATGTAGCATAGATAAATATCAAAGAAAATAATTATCCTGATACATTGGAACCCAATCATATTAATGTATGTTAGGGCACAGTATTGTGACTCGGCCCTGTCCTTGAAATAATTACCTACAGCCGGGCGGTACGTTCGCAAGCGACAGGGCTGCCGCGCTTACAGTATTTTAATTTCATCCACTTAGTTGAGTTACTTTTTAGTTTTGTGATTGTAAATATTATATTTTTTATTTCAAAAATTAAGTTAGTTGTGAATGAATAAGAAGTGTTGTTCAATAAAAAATACAAGTTGTGTCTTTGATTAGTAGATTTAAAAAAAAATATAAATTCGAGACTTTTTAACGCAAGCGTAGGTACCTAAATCACTTGTGTGTCCACTTCTTATTTCAATCAAACATTCACAAATCGCACGTTTACTGCTTACAAAACCGTCGCAACGTTCGTTCGTCAGTGCGGCGCATTCGTGACTTTTTGGGTACCAAGTGGGTACTGACTCGACGTGTGTAGGTATGACTCGCGTTCCGACCGTTTGTATGATTATACAGTACTGTAGAGATTAATACCGTGGTTAGGGAGATGTTATTATGTATTAATGAGAAAATGTCTCGTTACTAATTACTGCTTTTAGTATTGCTCGGCCACTCCTATATTAAATAATATACGCCGACATTAATAAGTACTAGTATTTCTTTCATGTTCAGAGAAAAATCCTTGACATTCATGTAACATCTTCGTAATTAGTACAGCTAGGATGTTAGTTATAAATATTATTCAGCTAAATACAAAGTTAGCAAAGGAAAAAGATAAAAGAAAGAAGAGAAGATGAAAAGGGCCAAATACGTAATTTAGACGAAAATCATTTTGCACCTTATGATTTCAATGGAGTCAAAATTGGTTAAAATTAGTAATTTGAAAATATTAAAATTTTTGAATTATTTTTTTTAATTTATTGTATATTATCATTTCGTTTATTGATTTACTTCCTTACTTTTTACGTTTTTTTTAAATATATTTATATATAATCAATATTTTAAAACATTAAAAAAGAGTGTCCATACTGACGGGCCCGAGGTCAGTAGGAATGCTTTGCATTATGTCAAAGCCCAAAAATGAAACAAAAGTATTGCTCTCTTAATGTAAATGGTACCAATTACCTTTCACTTATCACAATCAAATTAAATATCATAATAATTCACTTCCCTGTGAACGTACAAAAGTATCCAAAAGGGAATGTCTTTTTTACAGACACGCGATAAACTCATTACTGAATTACTTTGTTTTATAGTTCGGATTATACCGTACTTTCAGTAAATCTTACCTTTAAAAGCGAGCAAATGGCGACCTTATAACAATGAGAATAAATATCACTATTAACTGAAGTCAAATATAAAATAACTGTAAAAGGACTCATGAAAATAATCGTATAGAATCCGTCTGAAAGAAAATGTTTGAAAGAAACAATTGTTTTAACTTATTAGTAGCTATTAGGCACCTATAAAGATTTTGACCTTGACCTTACCGATAATAATGTTTCTTTAAAATACTCGAAAAAGAAAGTGTCGTCTGTCGTTACAAACTAATATAGTGATGTAAGTATGTACAATCGACCGTAACTCAATGGAAACACTTTGACCTTGAACATTATCTTTGGACGAGTTTTACAGCGATTTTAGCAGAATATAAAAGATTAAAATGTGAACTTATAATGTCACTTACGGGATATCTTCCGTGAATGAACAATCACGGAAGATATCCCGTAAGTGACAGTACAAGTTTAGTTGTAAACCATGAAAGCTTAATACAGTGTTTGATAAAAATCTGATTCCTTGAAAACTTTTTGGTTCATAGATTTATTTTTATTGGGTGCTATCGATGGATAAAACCTACAATTTATTTAAAAAATGAGAACAGGAATTGTAGAAATACAGGGTGTAAACAGACCCTTCACATAGCCGTCAACCAAGCATTCTGTACATCAAACTAAGTAACTTTACGCAAAAATGATTGCTGGGAATCGACTTTTTTTTTTGGGGTGAAAAATCACGTTTTACGTCTAATCACGGTAGGACTCGGTGGAAATCACTCAAAGCATTGTGCTGATGGATGGATTGAATAGTACGGGGGTCGTGGAGGTGTGTAAAGTAAAAATCTAACATTAAAACATGTATTTAAAAAAAAATACTTGTGAAAAAGTTGGAACTTTGACCCCCAATATCTCCGTAACTAGAAGGTTCCCAGGTATGGTCTAGAACAAAAAAATGATCGCAAAGACGGGGAGAACAAGTGCCTTTCGGATATGTTAAGGGTCTATTTACACCCTTTATTTTTCAGTGTAGGAATGTGTATTATCACAATACCGACGATATTTAAAATATTGTTTGTTTTTTCTTTAAAAATCAGACTCCCATTATCATTCAGTTTGATAAAATTATTTTTTTTCTTTTATTTCAGCCCCAGAACAAGATGGATAATAATTCCTTCGAGGCATGGGTCAGTACTCTTTTTTTTTATTTTAAATAAACACGCTATAATAAACTAACTTGCACATAGCATTAAATTATTCATCATCTGCCTAGCCTTTTCCCAACTATGTTGGGGTCGGCTTCCAGTCTAACCGGATGCAGCTGAATACCCGTATTTTACATGGAGCGACTGCCTATCTGACTTCCACAACCCAGTTAGTACTAGGTAATACGATACCCCTTTGGTAAGACTGGTTGTCAGACTTTTTGAGCCACTGACTACCTGTAACGACTGTCAAAGATCTACAAATGACAGCCGGGACCAACGGCTTAATGTGCTTTCCGAGGCACGGAGGAAACTCGGTATGTAATGATCACCCATCCACAGACCAACCAAGGCAAGCATGGCTTAACCTAAAGATCGATCCGAGCGGCTGTTATTATTTAGCCACGAGCTCCCCATAGCATTAAATTATTACACGTGTAAATAATACGCACTCTAACATATTTTCATATTTATTTAAACGTCAATCAATGAATAAAACTGAACTTAATTTCCAATTAAGTTAAGTTGTTATCGTGTCCGCTGTACTATTGACTTAAGCCCTTTCCTAAGCCAAGCTTTCTTAATCATTTAACCTATACAGGGTGATCGATAAAACGTGGGCAATACTGAGGCCCTAGCACGAGTCCGCGGTGTATACTTAACGTAAATACATCGATTTTTGGATCGAAAATACAATTATCCTAAAGCTAAACTTAGCTCTAGTTAAAATGTTTGAAACAAGCATAATCTGTATCATCGATAGACATAAATAAATTCTTAAAAATTATTTTAAATTTTAAAATCGACGTATTACGTTGACACCAAGCGCTCGAGTGAGGGCCGCAGTTTGCATATACTTCAACTTACAGCGTATTCTTGAGCTGCAGTTCTGGCAGTCGAATTTCGTCGTTCAACTGCACTTGACAGCTGAAATTTTCATCGACACCAAGATTTCCATATAGAAAAATATGGCATACGACATTGGACTACGATGGGACCACAAAGCTCGCCAGCCATTTTGCTTATTTCGCACATAATCTCTGAGTTCCGGCGTTTCCACTTCAGATATACAAGATAGGTCCTTTTCAAATTATCTTCACTCATCTTTCCACGTGACTGACTCTCTAAGGCTTAGTAGAGGACACTCATATCTTTTCATCCCTCGTCAGTATATAATAGATTTATATCGTAATGCTATGATCCTTTTTGTGGCTGTCTATTGTTTATTTTTTTGCGATGTGAGTATCATAAAATTGCTGCGGGACTGTTCGAAAGAGATACCGTGGCCCTGGAACACAAAGGGCAAAGAAGCAACATGGATGGGTTTTAGCCAGTACAAGTCTGACACTCCCTTCCGCTCCGCCCAGAGTGGGTCATATGATGAATTCGCAACCAAAAAAAAAAAAAAAATTTAAAATTGGAACAGACTTCATAGCCGAGTGCAATTAAAGAAAAAATACTCACAAGGTGCAACGAAGTTTATAGTGGTCGGATTTTCATGGGACCTTTTTATTGAGTTCGTACAGGAGTGGAGAAGAAAGTTAAAAATATTTTAAGACTAAGTAGAACTAGACTAACTAGAAGAAGATTTCTTTTGAAAATGGTAAATCAGTTACCATTTTCTTCCACTTGCTTTTTCACAGATAACTGGAAGTAAAAATATTCACCGAAATATTCGTCGAATTTGAAGTTATTCATTTCCGAAAAAAAATATTACAAAGGAAAGTCAAAAAAAAATTCGCGAGTGGCGAAATTTTTTTTTAACTTCCTTTTCCACTCCTCTAGAAACTCAATAAAAAAAGTCCCATGAAAATTCGACCACTATAAACTTCTTTCCACCCTATTGCCTAATTGCACTCGACTATCATTCGAATGTTCAGAAAGAGGATGAAGCGTTGATAATGATCAAATTTTTCACATCTATTATATTCGCATATAATATTAAGAGACAACCGACTAGGAAATAACAATAATTATCATCATCGATCATCATCATATCAGCCCGGAATCACCCACTGCTGGGTATAGACCTCCCCCTTTTTCTCCCACACTTCCCGGTTCTATGCGACCCTTATTAAGGTGTTTCCCGCGATTTTGACGATATCGTCGACCCAACGACCTCTAGGACGGCCCTGGTTTCTTTGGCCTAACCTTGGCCACCACTCGGTCAAAGCCTTGCTCTATCGGCCATCTCCGCGTCTAGCCAGATATCCTGTCCAGGTCTTGAGGCGCACCGCCCGATCCCCGACGTCGTAGACTTTAGACCGGCGGCGGATTTCGGTGTTACGCACTCGATCTAAGAGGGTTGTGACGAGAGGAAACTAAAACTTTACTACAAAAACTTTCGAACAGGAAAGAATTCCATTCGGCAGGCATTTTTCAGTTTTCAAAAAACACCCAAAACTAACAACTGGTTGATCAGCAACATTGATTTTGATCTCATCGTACGGAGCCTGAACCAAGACGATTTAAACAGGCAAAACTAGAAGATATTCTAGCAAACACTGTTTTAAGCTTTCACGGTTTATAACTAAAATTATACTGTCACTTACGGGATATCGTCCGTGATTGTTCATTTTTTTGAGCTCCCGATATCACAAAACGAAAAAAAATCCCCCCCGATATTTGCGAAATATCGGGAGCTCAAAATAATGAACAATCACGAAAGATATCCCGTAAGTGACAGTATAGTATATAATGTAATCAAGTTTTTATGCTTCATATACCTACTGAAAAAATCAATCCCCTGCCAATATAATTAGGTTAGTGGTTTCGCCGGAAAAGGAACCCAAGAGATATGCTTGAAAGAGTTCTTTAAAGTAGTAATATTAGGGCCCTTTAAGTAGAAATCCCTAATATGTTAAACATGGATTATTAATCCAGCCGACCTTTAGAGGGTTATCTATTATTAATGCCATACCCTCTTAAATAAGTTCGGGTCTTATCAGTAGTCTACGTATACCTAACAAGATTTTGGATTACAATAACGTGAACAACAAGAAATCGATCGTTAGTACGAACCACGCACGAAGCAATAAACATGCATAAATTAGGTTTCAGCTCTTAATGTTTCCTCAGCTCGAACTGAAGCCTACTCTTTTTATGTATATAGGTATGGGCCGTTATCCCAAGAACCCTGTGAAGCAAAAATCGGTTGTTAGTAAAGGTGCGTCCAGATTAAGTAACATTTTACAAATCTTTTGCTATACAGGGTGTAAATAGACCCTTAACATATCCGAAAGGCACTTGTTCTCTCCGTCTTTGCGATCATTTTTTTGTTCTAGACCATACCTGGGAACCTTCTAGTTACGGAGATATGGGGGGTCAAAGTTCCAACTTTAACACGAGTTTTTTTTAAAATACATGTTATAATGTAAGATTTTTACTTTACACACCTCCACGACCCCCGTACTATTCAATCCATCCATCAGCACAATGCTTTAAGTGTTTTCCATCGAGTCCTACCGTGTCACGTGATTTTTCACTACAAAAAAAAAGTTGATTTCCAGCAATAATTTTTGCCTAAAGTTACTTAGTTTGATGTACAGAATGCTTGGTCAATAACACGTCTAATTTAAACAACATTGCTAATCTCTCTATTGAATCATGTTAAATAACCATGTTTTATAACATGTTATGTTATTAATGTGGACACACCCTAATATAACATAATATTACAAATGTAATCCCTGAAGGGTTAGGCAGAGGTGTACCTAACAGTACATTTACATTTCGCCAGTTATGTGTAAGTCCCATTTAATAGTGCGCGAGCCTATTGCCATCAACCGGGCTCTAATCCAGACTCCATGGCTGCTACTGAGAAATTCCTGATGGAAAAACCCAATAACAATATGCCCGACCCGGGAATCGAACCCAGAACCTAATGCTCAGCAGTCGCGATTGCGACCACTAGACCAAACGTAAAGAAGAATACACTGTTGGATTTTTAACTTTATAACGCTTATTAAATGACTCCCCCCCCTCCGCTCTGGGCGGAGCGGAAGGGAGTGTCAGACTTCTACTGACTAAAACCCATCCATGTTCCTTCTTTGCCCTTTGTGTTCCAGGGCCACGGTATCTATTTCAAACAGTCCCGCAGCCCTGGCAGAAGCCGAGTACTGTAAATTGGTAAAATAACAAAAGAATGACGTAGTCCTTCGGTGCTGCAAGTTTTAATCGCTTCTGCCAATCGTTTTAATGGAAAAAAAGGTCAATGAGTTTACGTGTGATAATCTGAACACTTAAATCCAATTCGCCCACATAATATCAAAGCGTAGGAAGTGACGCCCCCGTCACAGCTTGCTCAGCTAGTGATGTACCGATGCTGCTTCTAGGGTTCGGATTGGATATGGGATGTTCGGAATTCCGGTTATCACATAATCGTAAACATTAAATCTCGCCTGTTATTACCGAAAGGTAAAGCACAGGTCTTTCTAATAGCACACCTATATTACACCAGTTCCGTCAAGTCTCATGTAATAGGGGCGAGCCTATTGCTATCAACCGAGCACTAACCTAAATCAGAATCCATGGCTGCTACTCAGAAATCCCTGTTGCCAAAAACCTAACATCACTTTGCCCGACCTAGCAATCGAACTCAAAACCTTAAGCTCAGCATAATGCCTGAGACCACTACACCAACGAGGTATTTGGTTATCAGTAAGTAAAATACGTATCTATACTTTTTTACCGACGCTACTTTACGGTCATTTAGTCGGCCATCTTTAAATATTACGACGTCTATAATACTATACGTTCATAATGTCTTAACATTGGAGTTCCTCAACAACCTATTCACTATTATGGCCTCTACAGGAAGCACATTATGAGATCGGTAAACAAACAAAGATATACTTTATGGACTATAAAATACGGCAGTAATTCAATAACGGCACACTTTAGGTGATAACTGAATGATAATGGAGATACTAGTACGGTATTTGGTGTGGGGTGTAAATATTATAACTGTTATAGGAAGTATAAATATGAATTATAACTTTTTACAGTTTTTCTGACTGAGGCTTAAACCTAATGGGTGTAAAAAGACCTACTTTCTTCTTTATTTATTTAACAATTTATGTACACACTAAAATACAGAAAAGAAGAAAGGAACAGAAAATAGTACAAAGGTGATGCTTATTTCTAAAGAAATCTCTTCCAGCATACCTGCGAAAGGAGATACTAAAAAAAAGATGTAGACAGTGTGTAAAAGAAGAAGAGAAAATGGAATACATAAAACGTAAAGCAGAACTATTTCAACTTAAGAATATACTAACATACTTATAAATACAAACACAAAACATAACAATACTGTAAATAAAATAAAAAGCTAAATATAATAAATACTTATGCAACTATGACGAAATGACGACTTTATCGTGTGATTAGTGCCTAACCTGGTATCAGAGTTTCTATGCCGCCCATGGGCCCCCGACATGGCTTTATATGCCGTCAGAAAACAAAACGCAGCCGAATCCCCCATCATTGTGATTTTTTTTTGTTCTGCACCATACTTTTCTGGCTACAGAGCTACTTCCTAGCAATTGAGTGAGAGGCGCTATTGGAACAACTGTTTTGTGAAATGTATTAAAACAAAATGTCGGTATTTGTCATGTGTCATAAGATCTGGGTACAACAAGAATTTGTGTGGTATAACTACAACTAAAAAACCGGACTACAAAAAAATCACGCTCTAATTAATTTCGCGGTTTACAAGGTAAAATCGACTCCTCCTATTGTTAAAAATGTAACCTATTTTACCCGGGCCATAATAACGAATCGATTGACACCTTATTCATCAAAATCGGATGAATAGTTGAGGCGCTACGGAGGAACATACGTAAATACAAACAAACATACATACAGACCGCTAAAATCATAATCCTTCCTTTTAGCTTCGCTGCAGTCGGGTATAACAAGGGTATTATGAAGTAGACCAAAAACAAAACACAAACATAGACGTTATTTTACTTGTCCTGTTTGTTTACGTAATAATATATCGAATGTTGTTGTCTATTTTAACCTGCGTATAATCTTGTTATGTTAGAACCAGTTCTGGGACAAAATCTTTCCTGATGATCCAAAAAATTTTCCTTATATTGTTACCTAAGAGCAATATAAATAATAAACATTACCGAGAATTACTAACGATGTTGTAATAACTACTTATGTTTAGTAAAAAGATCTTAATGCTATTTTGATCAAACGTAAGAACGCTATATAAGGTCTATCTTTTCTAAAACTAAAACTTGACAGAGAATTTTTCGAAATGTCTTTTTAAAAAAAAAGATAAAAGGAAATTTCTGTTTCAATGGAATATTTAAAATCGGTCTAATTTAGCTGTAACACTATTTTTCGAAATGGTTCCCTGTCAAGTTTTTAGACTTATGTATCCTGCTTATGCGTACGAAGTTTCATTAAAATCGGAACAGCAATTTAAAAAAAAATCACTTGAAAGTTTGTATGAAATGACGTAAGACGTTAACGCTCTTAAAGAAGAACTAATAAATAACACTCTCTAATTTAGTGTTCATACTACAACTCACTAAATGTTTAATGCTGTGTATTTTTCTAGAATTAATGAGTGGTCATAAAATCCATCGCACGTAAGTCTTTTTCGTTACTTATACTGGTTAATGTCCAGTATAATATAATTTTTTAAACGACGGGAACTGTTGTAGAAGTAGTAAAGACGAATAATAAAATTAAAGTAAGTTTTCCGATTTGTTTTTTGTACTTCTAACGCTGACGTTGTTTTCTAAAGGTAAGCTAAAAGATTAAAAAATAACGACATTTCCTTTTTTTTTTCGATTCGATACTAGCCTGATTTCTAAATTGAAAACTTAGTCAAAACCTTTGCAAAAAAAAAATCGAATTTCTATAGCTATATGGAGTGGAAGGGACACCGACGCGAAAACGGTTATTGAGTACATCAATCTGAGCTAGATAGAATTTATCATCCGTTATTTAAAAAAACAGCTGTTTCCTACAAAACTGTAATACTTACACGGTTAAAATGTATGGAACAGCTGATTTTTTTAATAACAGAACACGGGGTAATCGTTTTCGCGTCGGTGTCCCTTCCACCCTGTAATCATAATCAAATGTAAAGAATTTTTTTTTCGGTAATGGGATATACCTAGTGCTGTTTTGTTTTTGTAGATTTTTTGTTGAAAATTATAGCCGAGGCTGGAATTATTTTAAATAGTTTATTTTATTGGTATAGTCACAAGAAATCGGGGTAATCAGCGCACGAGTGCAAAAGCGAATATAATTATTTTTGACAATTTGATTTTATTTGGCATCCAGTAATTTGGTCTGACACATAAAAAAGCATGAAATCGTTTAAAAATAAAATAAACAAGAGTGATAATTTCGCTTCACGGAGTCTGGAGAGTGCCCGATTGATGGCAATAAACTCGCTAATAATGTAATAGGCACAGGGCTTAAGCATAACTGGCTTCAAAACATGTGTATTTAAAAAAAAAGTGTGAAAAAGCTGGAACTTTGACCTCCAATATCTCCGTAACTAGAAGGTTCCCAGGTATGGTCTAGAACAAAAAAAAATATCGCAAAGACTGGGAGAATAAGTGCCTTTCATCTTCGTTAAGGGTCTTGTAACAACCTTTATTTAGACTTCGTTTTATCTACAAGTCAGTAAGTCTAACATTCAACTAGAAAATCTACCAAGATGCTTTGTTATAAACTCACTCAAAAACCAATCTAATCTTCTTTTCACTCGACTAACATTACTATCAAAGAAATAATTTTCTTGAAGAAACAGTAATTCCCGTTGAATTAACTCTAGGCGACACCTAAATCAGGCTTTAGGATTTTCGACTCTCCGCGTCGAGTCGAGCTTGGAAATTCCAATAACGCGTTTTTGTTTAAGCATTACAATTTTAGTTGTCACTTAGCTTGTTTAAAACATCAAAAGACGTAATTTTCCTACTTTGTTTATTTACAAGTAGGTAATTTAATTTATTTTCTGTTGTCTAAGCCTCCGTGAGATCTACTTTGGAAAGTAAATTACAATGGGCGCCAAAATAATGAGATAGGAATGAGTGTTTACGTAATAATGACGAAATTGTATAAAGACAGTTAAAACGCTGTTTTAAGCTTTCACGGTTTACAACTAAACTTATACTGTCACTTACAAAAAAAAAGGAA
Source organism: Noctua comes (assembly GCA_963082995.1). Classification (NCBI taxonomy): domain Eukaryota; kingdom Metazoa; phylum Arthropoda; class Insecta; order Lepidoptera; family Noctuidae; genus Noctua; species Noctua comes. Next base: position 9,560,028 of record OY720289.1, read on the forward strand.
AAACAAAAAAAAAAAAATAACAATCACGGAAGATATCCCGTAAGTGATAGTATAAGTTAAGACAGTTAAATATATTAGTGTTTGATAAATTCGTGTTTACATAACATAACATAACATTACGCCTGTAATCCTCGAAGGGTCAGGCAGAGGTGTATTTAATAGTACACCCACATTTGCCAGCTATGTTTCTTAAGTCCCTTGTAATAATAGAAAGCGAGCCTATTGCCATCAACTGGGCGTATATCCAGACTTCGCGCCTGCTACTGTAAAATTCCTGATGGAAAAACCCAGATAAATTAGAAATGAGATATTTAGCTGGTTTCGACGATTGTAACTCGATTCTCGTATTCTTGAAATGCTTTTATTACTCTCCATCCTGAAGACTATAGCAGGGAGGTTCGACTCCCCGATTAATGGGGCTATTGTTCGTAGGTGCCTCTCGAACAACAAGCTCGTATCGAAATAAGGTGTAATTAACATAGTTTATAAGTTTTATTTTACTGACCCTCTATGGATGCTGCTTGTCCGAAATAAAAGTTTTTTTATTTTTTTTTATTACCTACTTAAGGGGTTTCAGTCAGTATACATAAAACAACATCATCTGCCTAGCCTTTTCCCAACTATATTGGGGTCGGCTTCCAGTCTAACCGGATGCAGCTGAATACCCGTATTTTATATGAAGCGACTGCCTATCTGACCTCCATAACCCAGATAGTACTGGGTAATACCATACCCCTTGGTAAAACTAGTTGTCAGAATTTTTGGGCCGCTGACTACCTAACGAATGTCAGAGATCTATAGGTGACAGCCAGGACCAACGGCTGAAAGTGCTTTCCGAGGCACGGAGGAAACTCGGTATGTAATGGGCGGTCACCCATCCACAGACAAACCTAGGCAAGCACGGCTTAACCTAAAGATTGACCCCGAGCGGCTGTTATTATTTAGCCACGAGCTCCTAAAACAATAATAACACTTTATTTCAACATTCTTTTCCGATACTCTAAGCACAAATATATTCTCCACTCGAATCGAGACCCCATTCCTCCGTTTTCATCAAATATTTAAAACGTATTCACTAGAGGTTAAGTAAACTACCGAGCGATACTAAAAAGAGATAGAGTAGTTAACTTTAATGCTAGACATAACCTGACGGGTTAAACCGCCGTTAAAGTTGAACTGAACTCGAGTTAACGTACATATGGGTACTAAATGTGAATGTGCTGTTTATTTTTCTTATTACGATGTGGGTGACTAAATTATGCATTTTTAAGGTTCCGTAGCTGAGTCGACAAATACGGAACCCTTATAGAATCACTTTGTTGTCCGTCTGTCTGTCCGTCTGTCAAGGGACCTAAGGAACGCGTGGAGGTATCAAGCTGAAATTAATATAAAATACTCGGGTTTGCTTGAAGCAGTGAAAAAATCAAAACTTGTACCTAAGTCAACGCGATCAAAAGATAAGACCGTTTATGTCGCATACTTTCGTATATTTTGCGATTTGATAAGGGAATCAAAACCTATAAGGGTACTCGGGACCACCTAGAATCATGAGGCAAGAAGCAATGTCTTACAGAGTCTGAATTTGTGCCTGGTTGATGGCCATAGGCTCGCCCCCTATTACATGGGACTACATAACTGGCGAAATGTGGGTATACTATTAGGTACACCAGGTATGATACTTTACAAACTTTAGAAGCTAACAGTCAAAACAACGCAAAACTTCTCCCAGAAAACCCCAAAAAACAGATCCTTTCTCATAATTCACAGAACTACCTTCTTTATTGGAACATTTACTCGCGCCATTAACCAAATAGACGTTTACTATACCTAACCTACCCACAGACGCGGAATACAATTTATAAGTTACCGAAAAAAGATTGCCCATCTTACCCAGTTACCTTCTATATTTGCTGACAAGCTTAACGGAGCGATTTTCACGCAAAATATTTTATAAGACATGTGGCATAGAGCACGGAGACACCGCAGTAGATGCAACTAGAGGTGGCAATGTCAACACTTTCAATAAACCAAGCGTGCCATCATTTACTCGCACAAGGTAACGAATGACGTACAGAAATTGATCTTATTATTATTCTTTATTGCATACAAAAAACAAATATACATACAAATTGCAACAACATAGCTTATGTACAATGTCGAGCTTAACCCAGAATTGGGTTTTTTTACAGCAAACCAAATTTTGACTGCGAGATTTGCAGAAAAGGATATACTTAAGTGCATTAACATTACATTGTGTTACTTAAATTAATTAATGTCATGTAATTTATTAATGTTTTTGATCTTCTTCTTAGCATGTCGATAGCAAATTATTAGATAATGTTTGGCCCAAAATTCAGCTACGCAAATTCCGCTCGCTGATGCAGTCATAAGATCGTCAAGTGTGCAGGTGTTAGGGCATGCAGCGCAAGATGGAAGATTGTCTGTGAAGACATGCTGCATACACATTTGAGATCTGAGCCGTCCATGAACCCATCCCAAGAGACCCATCTGAAGAGAATATCTTTGCAGAAATTGATGATTTTGGATGTCAGTCGTGACTCGTGACTGAAGTTGTGCAATCAACGCACTGTCGGTGCCAGGAATTTTGTTTGTATTGTCATCTATTTCTCTTGACAGCTGGTGACCATTGTACCCACCATTACCTCTTGGTAACGGCCCCGACTTACTTCTCTTAGGTTCGACTTTAGGCAGGCACTTCAATTATGAACTTACCTTATTATCACTTCACTAAAAACGGTGAAGGAAATCATCGTTAGGAAACTGGTATGTCCTAGAACCAAAAATTCGATGACTTAGTGACATCCACCAGCCTGCACTGGTGGGCCACGACGTAAATTATGACCCACTTCTCACAGAGACGAGACGTGTGTCCCAGCACTGGGGATATTATAAGCTGATTATACCTTCTCTAGACGCTGCTGGTGATTTCTAGCTCTATGGCAATCATGTACGAACGCTTACATTTGAGCCAAGGAGTCGTAATTTGAAAACGTGATAATGTATTCAAGCGTTTGCAAATTTATAAATAAAAATGGTTTTTCGAGATAAATCGTTCCGATCTTACGTTTGTTTAGCTTTGTAAAGCGCCACTGCACCACTTGGTTAGACTGGTTGTCGGACTTTTTGGGGCACTGACTACCTAACGACTGTCAAAGATCTACAAATGACACCCGGGACCAACGGTTTAACGTGCTTTCCGAGGGACGGAGGAAACTCGGTATGTAGTGGGTGGTCACCCATCCATAGATCAAACTAAGCAAGCACTGCTCAACCTAAAGATCGACCCGAGCGGCTGTTATTATTTAGCCACGAGCTCCTCAAGGATAATGACACCAAAATATGAACAAATTTGCAATATGAATGTAACAGTAATACGGATAATGTGAAACGAGTTTCAGCAACGTGCAAGTACGAACGTAATGTATTTTTTATTCAGGATTTGTACTGAAACGTACGCCATCTTTTAACTTATGTTTTCATTTCATTTGAATAAAGAAACACGTGAAAGTGAATACGTTTTTGAATTTTTTTTTTTGAAAATGACGTTATCATAGTCTGGATTCCTCGACGGGGACGGTTGAGAGATAGATCAAGTTATGTGTTAGTCCCATGTACAGAATCCAGAGTGGTTCGTGGCTAAGCAATAACAGCCACTGGGTCTATCTTCAAGCTTAAACAGCGCTTGCCGAAGTTTGTCAGTGTAAGAGTGACCATCCATGGCCGGCTGTCTTATGACGACAGGCCATGACGACGGCGCATTCGTATTCCACGCGCACCTCAAAGAGATGTCAGCAACCAGGAAGGAGTCCGCAAGGGCCGATGCCTGCCAGGGCTGCGGGACAGTTCGAAAGAGATACCGCGGCCCTGGAACACAAAGGGCAAAGAAGGAACATGCCTGGGTTTTAGTCAGTAAAAGTCTGACACTCCCTTCCGCTCCGCCCAGAGTCATTTGATGATTACCCATCCTAAAAAAAGGGTATTTTAAGCTTTTACGGTTTACAACTAAACTTATAGTGTCACTTACGGGATATCTTCCGTGATTGTTTATTATTTTGAGCTCCCGTAAGTGATAGTATAAGTTAAAAAAAGGGTGACCATTCATTAGGTCACGTAGCTCAGAATAAACGTCAAACCTTTGGCCCCGGCCGTCATTTGTATATCTTTACAGTCGTTAGGCTGTTGATGGATAGAGCGACAGTATCGAATGGTGTATAATACAATGTGTTTTTTTTTTCCAAAATCAATGGGTTCTGTTCCTGGCTAGGAAAATTGGTTTTTCAAAAATCTAATGATGCAGTTTTAGTTTATATCAAAATCGGGCTCGAGACTCCTTTGAGCATTTTCCTCTATTCCTCATAATTTCGGATTTGGCCATCCACGCCCACTTGTAAAATTCACCAAGTATATCAGCATGAGACAAAAAAAAAACAAAAAAAAAATACGTTTCCGTGTCGAATCCAGAATCCTAAGTCGCTTTGGTGACCACAAGTCGAGCCACACAACCACAAAACAAAAATGTATCTGAAGTAAGTTTCTAAACGATTGCATAATAAGGGGGTCACTGTATTTAACCGCTATTCTTAAACGGCTTTAAACTTCCTAACTAGTTATAACAAAGCTGTCTGAACTTCATCCCCTAGATCACTTATAAATCATGCCTTTTAATTACTACCGCGATCGATTTCAAACTTGAGACGGGCATTAAAAGGCGCCTCGAAAGAGTGCTTTTATACACTAGAGTAGTAATAAATGTTATTATGGATGGATTAAATATGTATGCTCGATAAAGCGATATAATAATAAGGACAGAATAATGGATCTAAAAACCATTATTCTGTCCTTATTATTATATCGCATATTAATGACTAAATTATTTGAACCTCCTGCTCAGCAGTCGAGCTCACAACCACTAAACCAACGAGACAGGCATTGAACTTAAATAGCTACGCTAATACCTACCATACAAGAACACACTACCATTTCTCACGGCAAATAAAACTGACATTTACCTATCATATCGCAGCCGTGAGGCACACACCAAATGTACCTATTTTCTAAAAATTTTTTTTTTTTAAATTTTTAATTTTGTATCTTTTTCATTATAATTATGTGCTTGATGAACTGACGTCAAATAAACTTTATTCTTTCTTTCTTTCATCTGCCTCGCTTTTTCCCGACTATGACGAGATAGACTCCCAGTCTAACCAATATCAGTATTTTATCCGACCTCCGCCTACCAGCCCAACTGTAGTACTGGGTAATACGATACCCTTTGGTAAGACTGGTTGTCAGACTTTCGGGCCACTGACTAACTGTAACGACTGCCAGAGATCTTCAAATGGTAGCCAGGACCAACGGCTTAACGTGCTTTTCGAGGCACGGAGGAAACTCGGTAAGTTTGACATTTAACTGTCAATTGACACTATAATCCAGAACGACCGTTAGCCACACGGTATAAAAATAAACTGTATCAAACGAACAAGAAAATGTGGGTGTATGAAATAAGTCTGCCTACTTCGTAGGAGATACAGGCATGTTTCTAGGTTTGTCATACGGATGAAGACCAATAAATTTTGGTTGAATGATACCCACATGAAACACTGACGGGGTGAGACAAGATAGAAACAGCCCAATATAGGTGCACTGCATGATTACCTCAAACGATGATAGATACAAGATCAGAAAAATAAAACTATCGAAAAAGAAATAATAAATAACACCGTTGATGAGCTTGTGAAGAAAAACAACGTTTATTTTCGTATTTAAATCTGTACGTTTTCTATATCTATACTAATATACTGATCTATACTAATATTATGAAGAGGAAAGATTTGTATGTTTGAAACGAAACTCAAAAACTACTGGACCGATTTAAAATAAAAAAAATAGTACATTATCCCTGAGTAACATAGGCACCCGTGCGAAGCTGGAACGGACCGCTAGTAATAATATTATTAAGAGGAAATATTTTTTTGTACCGAATACGCTCCGACCGATTTTAATAATTTTTTCACAAATAGAAAGCTAAATTACCTATGTTACTAGGTCATAATTTGTTTTAAAAAAATTACAGATCTTTAAGAAAATTAAACTTATGCTGACACTTGAGCTCCCGATATTTCGGCGCTGTTACAAGCGCCATGATCACGGGTTGACTGCTGGTGGATGGAAAATAAATTGTTAAGAGCAGACAAATCTATCTACCCTCTTTCTTTGTCTTTTGCTACGCGCACTACTGGAACTCGACACTAAAAAACACATAAACAAAAAAAAACAAACAAATAATGAACAATCTCGGAAGATATCCCGTAAGTGACAGTATAAGTTTAGTTGTAAACCGTGAAAGCTTAAAACTGTTTAAGAAAATTGCAATAATGTAACCCAAAGTCCATAACTCTTTTAGTCACATGCGTTTCATTCCTCCTCACTACATGTCCATACCAAGACAAACGACTTCCTTACATTTTTTCTTTAACAGCCGCCACTTTCAAACTTCCTCTAATATGCTCCTATTCCTCTAATATATAGCATCTAATCATAGCACTGAATTATTAATGAATGATGAATTTAAAACGTTTAAAATGATATCATGTTTTGAACACACAAACGTTTTAAACGTACTTAAAATTTTATTTCGCCGAAAAACCCTTTGATAAACCAGTTCAGCAATAAAAAATAAAAACACACAATTGAAAAAGGTCTAAAACACGTTTTAAATAAAACGTACCTAGGTTATAATAAAAACAGGTTCAGTCCACTATAAAGTTTATTCCGTAACAGCCACTCAATCACGCCTAACAACTGAAAATCACGGAAAACCTAACTTCCTCAATCACACCGACATAGTACAGTCGTTTGAATTAAAACGTAGTCGTAAACTAAAATGGATGCAGACAATAAATTTGAAAACATACAATAGAAAAAAAAACCGCACCTTTTGTGAGTAGGCTGAAATTACAGAATTTTTTGCAGATGCGCAAGAAGTTCAAAATAATATCAGGTTGTGGATACCTGCCTAAAAGAACAGAGGAAGACCAAAAGTGATGGATGTACAATCCATTCGTCGTTTGAGGAAGTCTGAAAGTGGCACCGGTGACTAAAAAGTTGTTTGGTAATCGGCTTTCGTGGTATGGACACGTGATGCGGAGTAATGAGGAAAATATCGTGAGAAAAGTTTTTAGTATGAATGTTGGTGGGTACAAGAGTAAAGGAAGACCAAAGAAACGATGGATGGACTGTGTGAAGGAAGATATGGCACGAAAGGAAGTGTCTGATGAGATGACGAGTGATAGAGAAGTATGGAAGACGAAGACATGCTGCGCCGACTCCAAATAAAGTGGGATACGGGCAGGAGAATGATGATGAACCGGTAAACCAGAATTAAAGATAAAAGGAATGGAACACGTCAGAAAGTAAGAAGATCATTGAATGTTATTTAATGTGTTCCTTAGTGAAGACAAGAACGACTTATTTTGCAAATTCCATTCATAGTTCAATTTTTATTGCATTTCAGTAACAAGTTTCGAAATTATAGCCTTCATACCCATAAGCTCGACCCCTATTCCAAAGAACGATATCCAACAGCGGGTGCAATTTACACGCCTTCCCAAATCCGTAGAGAATCACAGGCCTCACTGCTATAAAATAGGTACAGAACCATTTTACGAGCAATACGTCTATAACTAATAAATTCAAAGTTCCGAATGTTCTTTTAACGTTACGTTACGGTGTGATAGGCGGATTTATGTGGCGGTACAGTCGTGTATACTCGGTTTTTATGTGCGTTGTATTTTTATATTTTTTTGGCGTGGGATCGGTAGCTGTGTACAAAATATTCTTGTATTTTTCCGGTGTATATAACCGCAGGATAGCGTGGTTGTAGCCGTTAGAGATAATCGACTTACGTGAAATTATTCTGTATCCCCATGTACTTTCCCCGACAATTTTTTCATGAAGTTTGTACAGGCAAGTACGAAAAGATTGTTCGGTCATCTACAATTCTACATATATAAGGTCTATCTTTTCATACACGAAATATTTTAAGGGTAACTTCTATAATTCGTAAAGTCGCCATAGCAACGAAAAAAAAATTATCTTAGTGTTTTTTTTACGAAATTATTATAATTCAAAAAAATTTTGAGACTTTTTGCATAAAACCTTTACTCCCATATTCTAACAATGACAGTAGGTAAATACGACGTAGTAAACTAGCGTAAGAGATGTTCAAAAATAAGGAGCTAGTATTTATTTTGTGGGTCAAATAATTTTAAATTATTTATTTTTTATAAAAATATAATCAGATAAAAAAAAACAATCCCTTTAAATGGCTTCGTTATAGCCGTTAGATGATTCCCTGAAAATATTTCGTGTATGAATAGTTAGACCTTATAATTAGAGATAACTACATTCAGGTTACCTCAGATCCAAAATAAAAACGTTAGTGTGTCAGTACTAATAAGTATGTCAATATTTACAAAATACTTATAAACAAACTAAAACTAACTTTAAAAATATAATATAATCATAATCTACAGTTTCCGCCTAGCAAATATTACCTCATAATTTTTAAAAGCTTCAGAATTTAGTTATCTGTTGGAATTACACGAGACTTCCATAAAAAAAATCTAATCATAATATTTTGACACATACCAGATGCTCAATGTTTTAGTAAAACATGTCTTAATTTATTATTAATTGCTGTTAATATTAAAACACTTGATTAAGTAGTCTTGTCTGAGATTACTTGTTGAATAAGCCAAGTGTTGAGAGCTGACATAATATTTTATAAGATAATGTATTTGTTTTGATTCGAATTTTGACGGGAATGGCTTTAAAATTAGAAAAAATCACGATGGTTTTTAGTTTGATTATATTAAGAGGAAGCTGAATATTCGATCACGATTATTTTTATTTAATGGAGACTTAAGCGCTGTGGCACCATATTCGATAGATCGTTGTCAGTCGTTACAGGTACACAGTGGCCCGAAAGTCTGACAACCAGTCTTGTCTAGGGGCATCGTATTACCCAGTAGTAACTGGGTTGTGGAGGTCAGATTGGCAGTCGCTCCATGTAACATACTGGTAGTCAGCTGCATCCGGTTAGACTGGAAGCCAACCCCAACATAGTTGGGAAAAGCCTAGGCAGATGATTTTAGACAGGTAACTTATTATTTTCGATTCTGTCCCGTACTTAAAACGAGATGTTTCTTACTCTTTCACTCACGAACTACTGAACGGATTTTGATGAAATCTGGCACACAGGTAGTTTATAACCTGGATTAACACAAAATACTTTTTAAACTATCATGGTCACTAACTTTATTATTAAAATTAATATTATTAAAATATTTATTTTTCCTTTATTTATTTACATACAAATTAATTACATTTTTAAACATTCTTTAGAAAAAAAAAAATACAAAAAACATTTAAAAATATAATAATGTAAATATTTATTATTATTAAAATACTTTTTATCCCGATAGTACGATCCCATGAGACAATTAACGAACTCCATGCGGGCGAGGCCGCGGGCATCAGCTAGTACTATTAATATGAACTAGTTAACTTCTACATGAGCAAAGAAACTATGACATAATATCTAAACAACATCCTATAAAACTATTTCCCTCCATAGTAGCACAAAATCCCGAAAAAAACCGTTGATCCCGGGTTTCTCGGACGGGTCACGATTAAAACCGTTATCCCTCTCGCATCGGTTAAGGGTCGAATAGTCGGGATTACCGGAACGCGCTGAAACTGTGTTTGGACAAATAACATCACACTTGCGATCTCAAGTAAAGCCTTTATCGCATTACATGTCTAGCGGTATAATTATTTGGCAGTGTGTTTGTTTTGGATGAGGAAATGTTGGTAAATGAAAAATTGGTGATCATGTGAGGGGTTTTTACTAAATAATAACAGCCGCTCGGGTCGATATTTATGTTAAGCCGTGCTTGCCTAGGTTGGTCTGTGGATGGGTGACCACCCACATACAGAGTTTCCTCCGTGCCTCGGAAAGCACGTTAAGCCGTTGGTCCCGGCTGTCATTTGTAGATCTTTGACAGTCGTTATAGGTAGTCAGTGGCCCAAAAAGTCTGACAACCAGTCTTACCAAGGGGATCGTATTACCTAGTACTAACTGGGTTGTGGAGGTCAGATGATAGGCAGTCGTTCCATGTAAAATACTGGCATTCAGTTGCATCCGGTTAGACTGGAAGCCGACCCTAACATAAACACTGTTTTAAGCTTTCACAGTTTACAACTAAACTTATGCTGTCACTTACGGGATATCTTCCGTGATTGTTCATTATTTTGAGCTCCCGATAGTCCCGATAGCTCCAGTAGTGCGCGTAGCAAAAGACAAAGCAAGAGGGTAGATAGATTTGTCTGCTCTTAAGAATTTATTTTCCATCCACCCGCATTCTCCAGTCATCCCGCGATCATGGCGCTTGCAACAGCGCCGAAATATCGGGAGCTCAAAATAATGAACAATCACGGAAGATATCCCGTAAGTGACAGTATAAGTTTTGACGCTAACATAGTTGGGAAAAGGCTAGGCAGATGATGATGTGAAGGGTTTTTTAATGCTCAGAAGATATTGCGTCAAATGAAAGATGTGAATTGTGGAGCAACAGACATCCCACACCTCCTAACTTCATCAATCCAGCAGCATCTTCCACCTGGAGAGGAACTGCAGTATTAGGCCGCTGTAAAAATAATCTGGAGAAATAGGGTGTTATGCCGGGTACACATTGGTGTAACGTAACGTGAAATGTAACATGAATGAGCCGTCCAGACTATGCAATGCAACATGAAATGTAACCCAATTACAGGCGAATTTGTTTCAGCGTGTGTTACATTACATGTTACGTTTCACCAATGTGTACCCGGCATTATCGATCCGTTCCAAATACATTGCCAGTGTGAACCACTGTGCAGGATATGCCCCACCTCCTTTTTCGCTCGTCCTGCACAGCCGTCTGCGCCTTCCAGGATTTAAACGAAGCCAACGAAAGAGCTGCGCAGGTATACAAGGTATACAAGGTGTAACATAATAAACACAAGACCTCTCGTGTGGTGTCTCAGACCATGAAACTGAACAACTTTTGTTCTATGAATTTTGGAAATTCATAACTTTTTTTTTTAGTTTTACCGTACATGTGGATCAGCTGATTGCGTCAGTTCCAATAGAAAGTATTTTTTTTTTTGCGAATTTCCGGAAATCGTAGAACAAAAGATGTTTAGTTTCATGGTGCGAGAGACGACACGAGAGGTCTTGCGTTTATTTTGTTACACCTTGTATACTGGTCAAGTATTATTTGAGTACATCGACACGCAAAAAAGGAGATTATTCAGTCAACTGTGTGTGTGGAACACTTGTATTATTCCAGATGCCTGGCAATGCATGTTCAAAAATCCACCCTAGGCTAGGAAGAACAACGATTTAGAATTGATTTACTTTAATTAGATTTTTTATAAGACTCTCATGCAGAAAATACGCGTCGATGAGTTCGGTTTGCTATCATCCATGTCCTAATAGAACTGCACCATAATTTCGCAACATATTTCTATAAAAAGCCCAAGAATTTTGAAGAAAACTTTTTGCGGGAAAAAAAATAAGGTATGTGATAATTGCCGAGATTGGGTGAGATTCAGCTCGACCCCCTCCCCCCTTAAACGCCTCACGTAAGTAATGGATGCCCTTAATTAACCCTTGAAAATGTTGTCTGCTCGACAGTGTAAGTACCTACCTGAATAACACAAAGTAGTTGAAATGTCTATATGAATAGCAACGAGTATTTACTGAAATTACCCCACTGATTGCCACACTGGAACTGCCATCTGAATTCAGAAGCAAAAATGCAGTCTGTTTATATCGTTCTAATTCATCATCTGCCCCGGATTTTCTCAACTATGTTAGGGTCGGCTTCCAGTCTTACCGGATGCAGCGGAATATCAGTATTTTACACGGTACGACTGCCTATGTGACCTCCAAAACACATTTAGTACTGGGTAAAACGATACTTCTTAGTAAGGCTGGTTGCCACACTTTCGGGCTACTGACTGTGACCTGTAACGCCAGTCAAAGATCTACTGTCGTTTCCGAGGCACGGAGGAAACTCGGTATGTAATGGGTGGTCACCCATCCACAGACCAATCTAGACAAGCGCGGGTTAACCTGAAGATTGATCCGAGCGGCTGTTATTAATTAGCCACGAGCTCCTCAATTCAGCTCTATCGTTCTATTTATCAATCAATAACTCGGAAATCGGACATAACTTGTCTATCCCCCGTAGCATGACCACCGTAGACAAGGATTTTTTTGACGTAAGAATCGACAAAATTACAGATTGTGTCGACACAATGACAGATTTCTTTGTACTATCTGTCATTTTATCGATTTTTCCGTCAAAGAAATCTTTGTCTGCGGTGGTCATGCTACGGAGGCTACTTCATCAATCTGTCATCCGCATAGGATCATCATAAAGTATGCAAAGAAGGTTTCTCTAAAAAAGTCTCGAGTGTGTTCGAATCGAAAAGTATTTACTTCGTGCCTACATTTTACCGTTTTTTTACTGAAGAAAACATTATACTTATGTTGAAATTGAATTTACTTGAAAAAAGGGTTAAAGGGACATCGTAGTCTGGAATATAAATGGATTTAAGAACTAGGCTTTCTAAACATTTATTTAGGATACTACAGTCAATACATTGACAAATTGCTTTGACGAAAATGTAAAAATATGTACATTTTAGCGGCAAATCCTTGTCACGTAAAGTATTGAAACGTAAATGGATTTTCAATTTCTAGATATTCGTTTTGTGAATCGAAAATTGTGGATGCCATGATGCAGTATTTTATTAAATTTTTGTTTCCATGGTAGCTGATTAAATAAAAAGTTAGGCAGGTACCTTCATATAAAAAAACTGAAGGGTCCCGTACCACCATTTTTTTTAATTTTGTTTTTTATTTATTAGGGACATAAAACAGTTACATGCTGCGGAAAATACAAAAAATCTTTAAAAGCTAAAGATCACAAACACGTAACCCACACCAATATCCACGTCTTAACAAAAGAGTAACAGACTGAGGTAGATTTTACAGAATACAGAGTGTTTTGTGACAGCTGTATTCAATTTAAAAAAATAAAAAATAATAATAATAAAATAAAAATAAAATATAATAAATAATAATAAAAAAATAATAATAATTATAATATATAATTAATTAAATTAATCTAGTCCAACATAATTCAGTTAAACTTATTTTAATTTCGTTTGATTAAATGCAAATTATAAATTACAAATGATTACAATTCCAATTCTATTAAATTTTAGTACGAGAACTCACTTTAATTGTATTTTATTATTAATTCTTGTTATAGCGGCATCAGAAATACAAATTCTGTGAAAATTTCAACTGTCTACCTATTATGGATCATAAGATACAGCCCGCTGACAGACAGGCAGACGGACCGTTGGCTATCACTAAGAACTCTTCGGGTTCGGAACCCTGAAAAAATTATAAGGAGTTTCAATGGGGTTTGAATATTTTGACCTGCCTAGTTTCCTCCATTTTATTGTGTTTTTGCAACATAGCAGCTACGCATGAAACCAGCTTACCTGAGATATTGTACCATAATGAGCAGAGCGTAAAAATAAAAAATGCTTTACCCCATCTCTTTCATGTTTTTTTAAATAACTTTTGCTTGATCAAGAGCACAATTCTTGTATTTTTTTTTTAATAGTAGCCAGTTCAGTGATGTTCTAGGTTGTGAAGAAAGACAATTTGTGTTGATCATGATCATGATTTTATTGGTGTTTCAGAATCTTAGATTTTAACAAGAATAATAATAACAGTTGCAGTGAAAATAATGATTGCAGGAATCGTTTCTGTATTTAGAAGGGCCAGAGGTATTAGGTGCACCATTTAGCATCTCATAATGAGTACCACGTGTATTTCAGTATCAGTGGTGGCCCAATGCTCACGACCTCGGTGGCCACGGCAATTAAAACCTACGTAAAATACACACTAGGTTCAAAACCGCAAACTTATTTAGCATTACATTATAAAAATTTCTCCGCTCCCTTGTAATGAGGAAAGACATTTCCCCCAACAAACCATTTAGATCGTCGATACCAACATTTATTTACGGTAATAGAAAATGTAAGGTCTTTTAGTGACAGGATGCATGTGTGACGCAAAACGGAAACTTATGTGGGTCACGGTAATGATCAATTTCCTCTGAATGACAGGTCAGGGTAACTTTTGAATGTGAGGTTGTAGTTGCTTTAGAAAGGGTAGCTTTTCACCCTTTTCTTTGGTTTGTGTTTGTCGTCACCTTGAATCAATTTGGGTGACCTGCAGGGTAAATATTTGTGACCGGAAAGCTAGGGACTCACTGAGTTTATGGTATTGTATCCTCCGGGTTTAAAATAGGGTAACTACTACCTACCTGCTACCTACCTGCTACCTACCTGCTACCTACCTGCTACCTACCTGCTACCTACCTGCTACCTACCTGCTACCTACCTGCTACCTACCTGCCACCTACCTGCTACCTACCTGCTACCTACCTGCTACCTACCTGCTACCTACCTGCTACCTACCTGCTACCTACCTGCTACCTACCTGCTACCTACCTGCTACCTACCTGCTACCTACCTGCTACCTACCTGCTACCTACTTGCTACCTACCTACTACATACCTACAGAAAGAATTAGCGAAATCGATCCAGCCGTTCATGCGTGATGCCGTGACCAAGGTAAATAGAGATTCATTTTTATAGATATAGATTTCTCAGTAGCAGCCACAGACTCTGGATTTGTGTCCCGTTGATGGTGATAGGCTCGCTCCCTATTACATGGGACTTAAACATAGCTGGCGAATGTGGGCGTACTATTAGGTACATCTCTGAACCCTTAGGGGCTAACAGGATGTTCCAAATAATCGTTTTTCAGTTAATCTGAAAATGGTGTGCACTCAAAAGTCTCGTCACAAATAATGGTCGTCAAATATTTTTCTGCTTTGATAAATAAAAAATAATAATATGAAATATCATTCTGTTGCACTAAAACATTGAATAGTAAAAACTAACATCGGTTCAATGAATATTTAGTTTTAGGTGTTAAAAGCATAAAATATTTCCAGTATTTTAACTTAACATTACGCCTGTGTACCCTGAAGGGTTAGGCAAGGGTGCGTGTATTTTTAACACCTAAAACTAGCAAACCATGTTTTGCTAATAATATTGTTTTATATTCTCTAACACCAATATTTTATCTACAATACGTAATATGTTTCGACTTGTAAATTATTCAGTATCGATATTGCGATGCCTGATAAGATAAGATGTGAACGACACTTCCATTGAAGAATTGATAACGATCTTGGCCATTAGTACCAATACTGGCCATGAATGGCAAGGACTAAACAAACAATTTAGAAACATCATTTTGCACATAATCACAGTCATCATGCGCGTATTTATCAAAAAGGCGAGCAGAAGTGGATTAAATAATCGACTTGATCAATCGCAGACCTCAGTCCACTGCTATGCGTATGCGTCTCCCAAGCTGCGCTACATCCACTCTCACCCAGACACCCTTTTAAGAGGGAATAGGGGCTGCGATTCTCCATACAAATGAATATCCCATTTTTTTTCCTGAATTATGCCTCTAAAGTAATCATTTAAGGTTGTCAGTCTATCCAGATGTATATGACCTCATATACTCATTTCTTTACTTGAAGGTTAAGTACCATGCAATTGCCTGATGATACGAACTGGGATGATAATATCAAGACTCGGGGTGTTATTAATAAATTCATAAAGGGACTCCCTAATAATACTATGTCCGGTCTGGTGTTCAAATCGAAGCAATGTGGTGACCAGATCGATGAGGCTCAGAAATACAGAGAAATGTCGGATTATCGGATTTAAAGAAAAACTAATTCTCAGAAAACGAAGAAAAGAACATTATTTATCTGATGTTTTTTGCTCACATTGTCAGTCATGAATTCTGAGATTTCCGGTATCTTGACATTGGGTTACCACAGATTATATGCACTAAATGTTCAAATATTTATGCTTATGGTAAATAAAAATGATTGTTTAATTTAATGTAGACAGAAATAATTACGATATTGGTGAATTCAATATTAGTCCTGTTGTAAAACATGTACATAATTTTTTTTGGCGGTGAAAAACTACGTTTTACGGTAGGACTCACTAAAGCATTGTGCAGATCGATGCATTGAATGTACGGGGGTCGTGGAGATTTATGTAAAGTTAATTTATAACAGTAAAAACTTGTACTTAAAAAAACTTGTTAAATAGTTGGAACGTATCTTCGTAACTAGGAGGTTCCCAGGTATAACATTTTAAATTATCATGGTCACTAACATTATTATACGAAGAACGAAGAACGAACAAGAAAGACGGTAGACCGATTTGTCTGCTCATAAACACCCACCCGCAATAACTTCAGTTCAGCGCCGAAATATTGGGAACTCATAGAAAACAGTAAACATGGTAAATATCCCGTTTCTAGTATTAATAACCACCTATGGTCTAGAACAAAAAAAAACGCAAGGACGAGGAGAACAAGTGCCTTTCGGCTTCGTTAAGGGAAAATTTACACCCACTATAGAGACTAGGGTCGCTGGATAATTATGCTGTGCTAGCCCGAAATAAACCGGGTCGAAAGCAGAAAGATGAAGCCGATCAGCTGTGAATTCTTTGATCCCTTCTTGAATGAAAAAGTAATATTACAAAAATACAGACCGAGAAAAACATAAACTTATACTGTCACTTACGGGATATCTTCCGTGATTGTTCATTATTTTGAGCTCCCGATATCCACAAAACCACAAAACCTGGTGATATTGTGAGTGTGTTTTGCCGTGACTTAGTGTCGAGTTCCAATAGTGCGCGTAGCAAAAGACAAAGAAAGAGGGTAGATAGATTTGTCTGCTCTTAACAATTTATTTTTCCATCCACCCGCATTCTCCAGTCAACCCGCGATCATGGCGCTTGCAACAGCGCCGAAATATCGGGAGCTCAAAATAATGAACAATCACGGAAGATTTCCCGTAAGTGACAGTATAAGTTTAGTTGTAAACCGTGATAGCTTGAAACAGTGTTCGAGAAAAACATCTCTCAAACACTTGATTTTACAGCCACCTAATATTTCCCCTTCACACTTGAAAAAATATTCAGTACACACCAAATTTTTTGAATGAAGTGGTCTGAATAGGACTCGTAACGGGTAGGCTCTCATTTCGAGGGTCCACTGACCCAGTTCAGAAGTACTGGCTGTAAGTAACGGTAGTATTATGTTGTGTTGTATAAGTTACGCTTTTACAACATCGGGGGAAAAGTATTTGGTTACGGATTGGTGGGCGATTTTCAATAAAAGAAAGATGGCTGTCAATGTTTGACATGTTTAAATAAATGCTTTGATATTTAAGTAAAGGAAATAGGAGCTCGTGGCTAAATAATAACAGACGCTCGGGTCGATCTTTAGGTTAAGCCGTGCTTGCCTAGGTTGGTCTGTGGATGGGAGACCGCCCATTACATACCGAGTTTCCTCCGTGCCTCGGAAAGCACGTTAAGCCGTTGGTCCCGGCTGTCATTTGTAGATCTTTGACAGTCGTTAGGTAGTCAGTGGCCCAAAGTCTGACAACCAGTCTTACCAAGAGGTATCGTATTACTCAGTACTAACTGGATTGTGGAGGTCAGATAGGCAGTCGCTCCATGTAAAATATTGGTATTCAGCTGCATCCGGTTAGACTGGAAGCCGACCCCAATATTGTTGGGAAAAGGCTAGGCAGATGATGATGATTTAAGTAAAAGAAATGAGAATGAGAACTGCTGCTAATCGTTAGATGAAGACATTGATACAGATCTATGGGTGTTCCAATTTGCAATTATTTTATACCCGGAATGCGAATTTAAGTCTTGGTCGCACGTTCGGGAACGGGTTCGTTTTTAGGGGTCCGTAGCCGAATATAGTCAATCGTTTGAAAGATAGACACCTCCAAAGTGGTAAAATGTGTCCCCCCCCTCTAATTTCCAAAGTAAGAGGAGGAAAAAAATATAAATTATAAAATGTACGATTGTACGTAAAAAACGTAAAAAAACTTTTAACGAAAATTGATTTGAATAAGTTTTGATGTTAAGATTTTGAGATAATATGGGACTTTTTCAGCATACTATGAAAAACAAATTTAGTTTTGCTGTTGAATGTAATACAATACAACGTACTATAAGCCTTCAAAATATTTTTATATCATTGTTTGGTGCAACCCTGTATGCGTGTGAGTACGACTTGGACTTGGCCGGTTTTTTTTGTTTTTCTAGTGTCTTTATGTTTATCTCGTCGTTCTGTTATCTCTAACACTGGCAGGATAAATATAAGTATTTTTTTTTAACTTTACCCCCGCAGAAAAATTTCTCCTGTACCGTGGGTTAATTATCTGTAGGCCATACAAATATTTATTCGTGCTGGAATCGAACCAGCGACATGCTACGCAGCAGTCAATCGCTCAGCCACTGCGCCATCAAACGTCAACGACTTTCCTCAGAATTGACATATTTATACAGTATGACCACTTTAAGTATGCAGTTCGAAATAGCGCTGCTTGTCAAGAAAATATGCAGCGATATGTCAAACTTGCAACAATTATTTTAGTTCTTTTATTTCCCGCCTGCACAAATAAGTTGGTGGAAGTGTAACTTATTGGTAGCTTTTGTTAATCCAATACAACTTTGGCGGTTCAATCAACGTTAACACTGATCGATTTCACTTTGTCCAGATCTTCCAAACCTTTCTTCCCTGTACCAATATTGAACCTTCCTCAAACACCATTAAACATCACAATATTAACAAAAGAAGGTCTTATTTCGTTCCTTTTTTCAATCAGAAGTGTTGACCGCTAACTCTTCAAACGAGGGCCGATTGACCTATTTTATAAGCGTCTGCCTTAAGACCGATATTGGCGAGATGTGGATGCCTGTTTAAGCGGATAAATTAAAAAGTAAAGGGCTCGTGTGGTAGGGAGTTGGATACTTTGAAATGTGTTTTGGTAAGCTTGCTTTTGAGTAAAAATCCTTGAACATAAACCGCTCGTAATTGCCATTTTTTGTTCTACATAAGACTGGAAGTTAATGGCTAAAGGAGAAATTAAATGTTTACTTTTATTTATTTGTGAGCACCATAATCGCAACCGCAAGCGCGAATACTGAGCGTGGGATCCTGGGTTCGATTCCTGGGTCGGGCAAAAAGTGCTATTGGGTTTTTCCATTACAACTACCTCAGTAGCTTCCTGGCGTTTGGAAGTTGGCGGTTATGATGTATGATGGCCGTGCCTCGGAAAGCATGTAAAACCGTTGGTCCTGCGCCTGATGCCTCTCCGGTCATATGGAGTTGCCGTCCCATCGGACTATGAGAGTAAAAAGAACATAGAGTGCACCTGTGTTGCATGTTGTGTCACCAAGTGGGTGCCTGCGCACTCCGCGTTTCCACCGACCGCTTTAATGAGTCCTCGCGAAGGTATCAATTTAAATGGAATATTCTGAAGGTTGATCACGTATTGGTTCAATTAGTATCGTAATTCCTACGTGGATTATGGTTATTTTAAAGCAAATAACCTGTGGGATATTGTTAAGACCTTGTGGACGATTAATGTGCCTTTAATGGGGCAAGGCGGGAGACTCATTAAAACGTCGGTCGGTCTATAGGTACCTACTTTGTAAATTAATTTCATAACTTCAAATGAAAAATACGGAGGTAGGAAAAAGTGAGCAAAATGAGTTGACAACCCTCAAAACTTTGCGGCAATGGCACAAACAAGCAACATTGTGAAACATATTTCGAGTAAAACTTTTTGGTCGAACTTTTTAAATGAGCATTAAGGAGTGGTTGGTAACTTCGTCAGGAGCTCGCCGAATTTTTTGAAACCCCACGGGATGTTTTCCCTACCTTGTTAGAGGTTGCTTATATTGAGTTTTATTTATGATATTACTTTGGAAGTTAACTGAAAGAGATTGATTTTTTTGAAGGTACTTTAGTTGATAAGGAATATTCAGAAAATTTACGGCATTTGGTGGTATAGTCGCAATTATAATCGCTTTACAAATGACACTAACTCCCAGCATAGTAAGTGAATTAAAGCTTTAGTACCCATGGAAAAAGTAATCGATCTGTAGGTACAAATTCAACGTTTTGTAAAAAAAATCTGATCTGAAAGAGTGTCCATGGAGTTTCTTGTCCATTCTTCTCCATATAGATAATATAAGCTTTGGAATGGGGAACTACAATCCTTGCATTATTATGCCTTTTGGCTTTGATTGATTTATCTACTTTAACAATTCAAAATGTGCCTGTAACTGCTCTATTTAAAAAAATATAAGTAATTGTTTTTAATTTGGAAATAACAGCTTTCACTTAATGCATATTAAAGTTTATACGGTACTATAATAAAAAAATAATTGTTAATTGTAGTCTGTACGTCTGTCTGTCTGTTTGTTCTAGCTAATCTTTGAAACGGCTGGACTGATTTTGACGGGATTTTTCGATCAGCAGACAGCTGAAGTTCGAAAAAAAAAACGATTAATTAAACAAATGTTATTTATTAAATTCCACGAGGACAAAGTCACGGGTAACAGCTAGTTTTAAATTAATTCAACAGTAGGGTGGTAAAGTAATTACCAGGTCGACTATACCTACAGTCAGAATTTCCTTGTCATGAAAAAAATACTGTAAGGCCAACAAAATGTAACCTCGCTCGCGAGTCAGAACTTATCAATAATGCACAGTGAAGCCGTGTTAAAATGAAACATACGCTTACTGTTTAGTGGTCTGTGCTCTCGCTGTCTACTTCCAAAAGTTTCGAAGTCTCACCTAAGTCATCGCGTTTTCACCCATGTTACTTTGGGAATGAGCTTTTACGCTTGGTAGGGTTTCCATTATAAATTATGTTTTGAACAAGGACATAGGGTATGCAGAACAGAGTGTAAAATTCTTCATCATCCATAGAAAAGGGAAGATCCTCCAATCAGCAAGGGCGGATCCAGCTTTCATGTCAAGGGGGGGACACATAGTTGTAATCTAGTCATGACAGACACAATCTTATGTCTTCTCCCAAAACGAGTTATGACATTGTCTACTTGAATGTGTATGCTTTTGTGAACGTGGAAAAGAGCCAGTTCAGTTAGTTGGTCTTCTGTCATTGAAGCTCTAAGCCAAGTTTTGAGCTTTCTGAGAGTGGAAAAGCCCGTCTCCCGTCGCTACACTAAAAGGTAGTGTAGCAAGAAGGGGGGGGGCATGACACCCATGACCCCCCCCCTGGATCCACCCTAGCCAACCAGAGGCGTGTTTTGTCTGGTGGGCTACTGCCCGACATACCACTTTAAGTGTGCCATTCAATGTCGATGCCATACTTAAAGTGGTCATACAGTATGACCACTTTAAGTATGCAGTCCGAAATCGCGCTGCTTGTCAATGAAATTTGCGTCGATATGTCAAACTTGGTACATTTATTTTAGTTCTGTGTTTTCTCGCCTACACAGATAAGTAATTTGAAGTGTAAAACGGACCTGGGGGTTACTATGACGTCTTAAAGCAGGAGTGATTCCAGTGTGTGAAAGAGACAGAGCTATACTGGTCGTCTAGCGCCATCTCTTTCCCACACTGGAATTACTCCTGCTTTGCGACGTCATGGTAGGCCGCCTGAAAGATTGTTCAGACGTGTCATACAAACCATCACAAAATCGACAGATTTGTCAACAAAAGACGATCACAGATTCCTATTTCAAATGTTAGGAATTTTTCGCTTACCGCCAAACGATTGTCGGAAAAAATGCCAAAGATTTTTCTGAGGCCTTTTTTCTGTGGGTTGCGTGGGCTAACAAATGAAATGCCATAACATTGTCTGGGTTTCACCTGAAATCAATTTGCTAGATTTATTGTTTTGTCTGCATTACGCTAGAGAAGACAACATCATACATCTATTTTGGTGTCTAAACATTGTTTCATAAAAAAGTGAAAGCAATGTGTAATGTTTTTGCTAGATAAATCAGATTAGACGATGAAAAATAGTCTGCTTTCTATATTCACTAAAAGCTAACGAGAACTATTTGCGCTAAGTTGGGAGAAAAATTATGGAACAATATTATTATTATGTAAGAGAAAAACAAAATTAATCTTTTCCCTTTCGTGTCGGAGTGAGTTTTGTGACAAAAATACAAGTCGCGGTAAGAATACAGGGTGGAACGGACACCGACACCGACGCGAAAACGGTCTGAGGAAATTGTTGGCCATCTGTGAGAGGTACGCGGGGGCTCATGGCTTGAGGTATAATGCCTCCAAGAGCAAGGTAATTGTTTTTAGAGTGCGCAACAATACACCTGTTAATATTCCATCTATTAACTTACGAGGAACTCCGTTGGAGTTCGTTACGCAGTTTAAATACCTAGGTCATGTTGTCACGGACTTTCTCATGGATGACCAAGATTTAGATAGGGAGCGCAGAGCGTTGGCAGCCAGATGCAGTATGCTGGCTCGCAGGTTTGCACGTTGTACTAAGGAGGTGAAACTGACTCTTTTTCGAGCGTTTTGTCAATCGTTTTACACGTGCAGCCTGTGGGTAAGGTATACGCAGAAGGCTTACAACGCTCTGCGCGTTCAGTATAACAATGCGTTGAGGATGTTGTTGGGGCTACCTCGGTTTTGTAGCGCGTCTGGCATGTTCGCTGAAGCGAGAGTAGATGATTTTTATGCCGTTATGCGCAAGCGATGTGCGAGTATGCTGAAGCGATTCAGGGGTGGCCCCAACAACATACTGGCTACACTGGCGGACAAAATTGATGGGCCTTTCATTAGGCACTGGGCAGCGAGGCATGTGCGTACTGGCGTACATGTCGCCAATTAATTTAAGCTTTTTTAGGTACTAACAATAGGTTAAGATTTTACTAACACTATATGGATCAATGGTCTGAATTAAATAAATTATTATTATTATTATTATTATTCTTCCGTACATGAAAATTACGGTGGAATATGATTCAATATAAGGAGCTGAATGCACTCCATCAGTTTGTGGAGGGCTGTCCCTTACACCCTGTATCTAAGCAAATATACATAGACATATTTTTTTTGTTTAACCCTTAACACAATAACACGAGGCATAATGAATCAGGTACAGTTCAGGACGTCTCAACTCCGCCGCGATCAGACATTGAATGTCGTCCTCGCCTCGAGCTGTAAAAATTAGGCTTCTGTAGAAGCACGTTGTGGTGTGGGTAGACTGGTAAACAGGTCGCGTGATGTCACCCCTGGCGCACTTGCGATTAATTTTATGTCCGTACTAATGACCGGATCCGACATATTTTTTTGTTAACCGTCTTCAAACCAATTCTTCGACAAATAAACAAAATTACAATGTAACCTACAATTCAGTACGATGTTCCTCCTAATCCCACACAATGCAGGGATAACAAACCTTTTTGCCTTCATTACCATCTTACGCGTCACCAAGCACATTCAACACAACACACACTTATATGTATACGAAGCCCTGTAATTTCTCATGCCCTTTGTAGTCAGACCTTGGTCCTATTACGGCCTTTTGAAGAACGCGGAACTAAATTATTACAAACATGTTTATAGGCCATGCGAGTTATGCCACAAATGTTGGGGACCCCATTGATGACATTCTTGGCGTATTATGTGTGGTACTTATATGATATCACGTCGTGTCTGAAGGAGTAGACAAAGGGTCGCAGATGTAAATAATACACTTATATTTCACTCGGTATGTAATGATGGTCACCCATCCACAGACCGACCTTGGCAAGCGCGGCTTAACCTTGAAGATCGATCCTTGTCTGCCTAGCCTTTTCCCGACTATGTTAGGTTCGGCTTCCAGTCTAACCGGATGCAGCTGAATACCAGTATTTTACATGAGCGACTGCCTATCTGACCTCCACAACCCATTTAGTACTAGGTAATACGATATTTATCTATTTAGGTGGCTTAGTATTTACACAATTCTTGTGCACCTTTTTGTCGACGTTTTCTAAGAGCCCTTAAAGGCCTATGTGAAATAAAATATTTTGATTTTGATTTTTGAATTTGAGTGATGTCGGACAGAGGTAGTGGTTTTGATCAAATTTTGAAAGTGGTCAAGGTATGGGCACGCCTTACTGACACAGGCAATTCGTTCCCTAACCGTACCTGCTTTGACTATAAAATATTCAAATTGGTGTTAGTAGCATCAATTTTACTGTTGCTTGGCAACGATGATATTGGTATGTAAGTAATTACAACCCTTCAGCTCTGAAAGGTCCATTTGGAAAATGGCCACTTACTAAAATATCAATTTCCTTAAAAGGTTCTTTTTCTGGAAAGTCCATTCCCAAAGAGATCTCTCCCTTAAGGGGCACTCAATAAAATGGATTGATTACAATATTAGAACATTTAACCTCAGCTGCTTTTGGAGAGAATGATTTATGAGGAATTTTCTGAAGTAATTTGAAGAAATAATATTCATTTGCTTACGTCCTCTTCTTCGTTATATGAAATTCTTGCGCAACATAGCTAGATTTAATAAAGAATTTATAAAAGAAAGAAAGAAAAAATATTTATTTGTCGCAGGGACATGACATGCATCATACAAAATCCATCATGACATCATCTTCTATTTCTTCAACCTTTGGTCACCCAATTTTGAGAGTAGGTCTCTTCCAAATCTCTCCATTTTTTAGTCCTGTTTCTTCTGGCCGCTTTGATGAGATCGTCTGTCCACCTAGTCGGTTGTCTTCCAACATTCCTTCGTCCCGTCTGAGGTCTCCACTCCAGCACTTTGTTCCTCCATCTCCCATCCAGTCTACGGCATAATGGCCCGCCCACTTCACTCCACTTCACACTAAGAGATCATAAAGGGTGTAAATAGAACCTTAACATATCCGAAAGACGGTTCTCTATTGTGTCACCTAACTTTTTTATCCATAATTTAAAGTGCCATAACTTTTTTTGTCCTAATCATCATTTGTCCGAATGATAACTTACCCGAACTTAATATCACATAATGTCACATGCCATAAAATTGAAATCCCTAAATATAATATGTTCTAAATCCCTTTGTCATAAATATTACAATCAATAATATATACAAAAGACATAAAACCGTTTTCAATAAAAGTTAAAAGTCCTAAATTCAAATTACAGAAGTAATGTTTATTTATAATAATAATATTCTTCGGGATAAATATATTATACATGGACTCAATAAAGCAGTTGATTGTAAACATGTGGTTTTTGTAAGCAAGCAAGCATGCAGCATGCAAGCAAGCACGCAGCATTCAGCATGCAAGCAAGCACGCAGCATGCAAGCAAGCATGCAACATGCAGCAGGCATGGTTTCTGTCAAGGCTCCGGCGCTGCGGGGCTCCGGCGGTCCCACGAGAGTTTATCGTCGCAGATGGGTTTAACGCTCACCACCGCAGCTTCGGCTTGCTGACCGGCTTTGCCGGCCAGCCTCAGCCGCGGCGGCGAGTGTTACAACCACCTGCTCCTCAACTCGCGGGCCGCCTCGCCCCTCCACGCCTACGCGATTTTAAATTACACTCTAGAGGTAGAGCAGACAAGACTGCGTGGAGTCGGATTTACAGCGATTCGTTTCGGTCACTAAGGCTGTACGCAGACTTGAGTCACGACAGTTTTAAGTGTTTCAAGTTTGCGCGGCTTCATACTTTATGTGAAGCAATAGTCTGTCTTAAGACTATCTTGACTCAAGTCTGCGCTCAGCCTAAAACCTAATTTTTAGCAAATGTTTTAAGACTAAAAAAATAAATGAACTTTCGTAATAATACTCATTATTTAACACAATACTTAGGACATATGACTTTAGGTCATTTAAAATTAGGAGATTCAATTATTATAGTACTCGATATTATGACAGAATACTATTAGAACTAAAGATAATTATGTTAAACAAAATTTCGGGGTTTTGAACATTATGGTTACTGAAGTTTATAGCAAACGTGTTATGAATAATGATTTTCGGACAAACAATTTTAGGAGAAAAAAGGGAGTACCCCGAAAGACACTTGTTCTCTCCGTCGTTGCGATATTTTTTTTGTTCTAGACCATACCTGGGAACCTTCTAGTTACGGAGATATTGGGGGTCGAAGTTCCAACTTTTTCGCAAGTTGTTTTTAAATACATGTTTATAATGTAAGATTTTTACTTTACATACCTCCAAGACCCCCGAACTATTCAATTCATCTATCAGCACAATGCTTTGAGTGCTTTCCATCGAGTCCTACCGTAAAATGTGATTTTTCACCCCAAAAAAAAAGTCGATTCCCAGCAATAATTTTTGCATAAAGTTACTTAGTTTGATGTACAGAATGCTTGGCAGACGGCTATGTGAAGGGTCTTTTTACACCCTGTATAAAAGGTAATTTATCATTCACTTTATTAACATCCAAAAAGGAGCCTTCTTGTGATAGCAACAATGAATGGCAAAAGTTTTGGCATTATCACTAAGCTTGACAGTAAACTTGATTGATAGACGCACTTTACTGCTATACCCAAATAGAAATTATCACAACTGTCTACGGTCTTGACGTGATCTCTTAGTCACATTTAACCCCAAATAGCCTTTGATTATTAACAATAGCAATTGTCGTGACGTTGATGATGCTCAACAAAGGTTTCTTACGATAGTAATCCCTGGAGGGTTAGGTAGAGGTGTGTAATAGAACACCCACATTTTGCCAGTTATGTTTTACGAAATCATCAGTCACCATCATAGCATACTTCTAACTCTCATCGACATTCCAAATAATAATTCAGGACTGTAACTGGCTTTTAGACGCCATCTTCCTTACAACAGTAATAAATTCAGACAATAAGTTCATTTTGAGGTCTCTCAAAGGTCCCGTCTGGCTTTGTTAATTGATTCATGAATTATATTTAAGAGCAGAAAATGGTGGCAGTTTATGAGGTCTTGAGTTCGATTCCCAGATCAAAAAAAAATGTTATTCGGTTATTCGATTGTAAATTTTATAATAATAGCCTAAGTCTGAAAGTGGCGCCGGTGACTGAAAAGTTGTGTAGTAATCGATTGTCGTGGTATGGACATATGATGCGAAAGAATGAGGAAAATGTCGTGAGGAAAGTTTTGAGTATGAATGTGGATAGGTATAAGAGTTAAGTAGAGGTAGACCAAAAAAACGATGGATTGACTGTGTGAAGTATGATATGGCACGGAAGGAGGTGTCTGATAAGATGACGAGTAATAGAGAAATACGGAAGAAGAAGACATGGTGCACCGACCCCAAACAAATTGGGAACTCAAAGAAATCAGTATACATGGTAAGTATCCCGTTTCTAGTGTTAATGATAATGTAACTGACCATGATAGTTTAAAATCTTAAATTATGATAAGGCCTGGAGATAGCCTTCGTTCTGAATTTATATCAGATCGATTGATTGATTTGATGCTCTATTAACGGGTCTTTATCATAACTGGTGAAATTTTGGTCTACTCTATGAACATCTCTGCTTAAGCCCTCGGCAATCGCAAGCGTGATGCTAAGTTATGTTTTATTACACGTCACTAGCTTTTGCCCGCGGCTTCGCTCGCGTTAATTTTGAATTTGACAATCAATTCGTAATTCAATCATGATTCGAAAGACACGCGGCGCCATCTATTATCATAGGAACGTTATTGTTGTTTTCTTCGGGAATAGTAATTTTTTTTGGAATTAAAGGCACCCCATGTCCGTTTCTGTACACTTGAAAACGTGTATGCAAAATTTCAGTATGATCGGTTCAGTGGTTTAGGCGTGAAAAGGTAACAAACAAACAAACAAACTTACTTTCGCATTTATAATATTAGTACGGAGTATGGAAGTATGGGTATTAAACGTTCAGAATATAAATATGACAATCAACTGCCTAACCCAGCAGGACTATTTAGTTGAATTGTAAAAGTATCAATTTTAGCGCTAAAGTCTGCATAGGTCGTAGTCCTGGACGTGACTTGGGGTGAATCCGGAGCACTTAGTGCTGATGCCACTTAGACCACTTTCAAGCTTTGTAGGGAGAAGTGTCAAGTACTGGGTACTCAGGATAATGGGCGATTTTGGTGTCCTTTTCAAAAGGTGGCTGGGCACTTTGAGACAGCAAAATTTCGAGTCGGGTATATCTGTTTTTCTTGCAAATATAGTTAAGTTATAAATATACATTATTAATTTAAAACTATTAAATTAACAACAAACCATAAAATGGCATTGAAAAACACCTTCTCAACGCTGTCAGCTGGTAATGTGCCCAAGAGACTGGCGGCGTTGCCACGTTGTATGGCAACACTTAGCCTCTGCCCAAGGTAAAAGCCTGCCCTTGGGTCACGGGAAGCGTCAACTAGGCGTTTCGAAATTTCCTTGAACAGGCTATGAGCACTCGGATCCCCACGGCCCCAGAGTTTCAACCCCAAACGGCTCGAAAATATAGTTTCCACAAAGGTAAACAAGTTTAAACCAATAATAATAAGTTTGGAATGTTCGATGATTTCATTCATATTTACAAATCTGTAGGAAACTGTAATAACTACAATCTTTAATAAGTACCTCTAATCTGACCACGAGTGTATCGTTATCGTCTGCCTAGCCTTTTTCAACTACGTTGGGGTCGGCTTCCAGTCTAACCAGATGCAGCTGAATACCAGTATTTTACATGGAGCGACTGCCTATGACCTCCACAACCCAGTTAATACTGAGTAATACGATACCCCTTGGTAAGACTGGTTGTCAGACTTTTTGGACCACTGACTACCTAACGACTGTCAAAGCTCTACAAATGACACCCGGGACCAACAGCTTACCGTGTATTCCGAGGCACGAAGGAAACTCGGTATGTAATGGGCGATGACCCATCCACAGACCAACCTAGGCAAGCACGGCTTAACCTAAAGATCGACCCGAGCGGCTGTTATTATTTAGCTCCTCCGAGTGTATCGTTAATCATGTCCATTTTCATTCACTCTAACCAACACCTAAATTAAAGCCTAAATATTATAAGCACTGCCTCGTTTGTCTAGTGGTCGCAATCGTGACGTTGAGATTGAAGTCCTGGGTTCGATTCCCGGCTCGAACAAATTTTTATTGGGCTTTACTATTAGGAAATTCTCAGTAGCAGTTACAGTCTGGATTTTTGCTCGGTTGGTGGCAATAGGCACGCCCTCTATGACCTATGATTTAAACAAAACTTGGTAAAAACAATAAATTTATTTATTTATTTAACACTTCAAGCACATAAGTACAGAGGCGGACTTAATACCATAGGCATCTTCTACTAGTCAACCTTTGGGTGATGCAGAGACAAACAGTGGTAGGTGTATATCTGAAAATAATTTTAATTAATACTAAGATTAGCTACAAGGATATATAAAATACTATAAATATATCACATAATAATAAAAAATTTAAAAAAAACATTTTCATTTTCACTGACGAAATGTGGTGTACTATTAGGTATATCTCTGCCTAACCCTTCGGGGACTAAAGGCGTGATCTTATATTATGTTATAAGGACTGCTAGCATCAAAATCTTACAGTGCGCTTTTATTTAGGCATAAATTTAAGTATCACCTAACGCTAGTAAAAAAGAAGCATGACTTAGGCCCCGTTTAGAAAAAAAAAAGCACTAAAAGAAATTAAAAAATACTTTCACACCATAACTGTTGGTTACGTCATAATGACAACGTAACCGACCACCAAAGACTCCGCCATTTTATCACACCACAAAAGAATTTTTAATTGACACTACAGAGACTCTAGTGGGTCACATTGAAGAACTAAAGGTAATCGGATCCCACATTAAAAGGCAGGTAACACTAACTTTAGCGGTGACCTAATTACGGGCAAACACTTGGAACTCGATATTTTTTTACTTATTATTTAAGTATTTTATCGCACTAGGTCTAATTGAACGTAAAAATATTTTAGTTTACAAAAAAAAAATGTATTGTCACCAGAACCAAAGGTGTGTGCAAAATTTCAGCTCAATCGGTTGGGGGGAATTGGTTTAGAATTCAGTTGCAAGATTTGACCCATACATACTAACAAACTAAGTAACAAGGCAAATTAAATAAAAGCTTATAAAAATAAAAGGTAGTTAGTAGTCTATTGGCAAAATGTGAGTGTACAATATGCCTGTATCTTCAAAATGCTCTGAACAACATTTTGAAGACACAGGCGTTGTTATAGATTATGTAAAAGTTTTCTTAATAATTATACAGCCGTTTTCAGCTAGACCTAATAATGAATGCAGCACGCATATTTCGCCAGTTATGTTTTTTATGTCCCATGTTAACAGTATGGGAGCCTATTTCCATCAACCGAACACAAATCCGGGCTCGTTGGCTGCCACTAAGAAATTCCTGATGAAAAAGCCCAACAACACTTTGCCCGACCCGTGAACCGAGCCCAGGACCTCGTACTTGGCAGTAGTGCTAGCGACCACTAGACCAACGAAGACATAGCTTTAGTAAAATTTAAATCCGGTAACTAGCTAGTATTAATTCATTATTTGAACACCGTATCAAAAACAAACAGGCTTCGAACAATTTTGTATGAAGACGCCATTTTAGTTTTTTTCCAAAGTTGCGGCCAAACATAACACCTATATTAATCGGTAGCTAGTATCAATACAAACAAGTTTTGAATGAAGCAAAATGTTCTAAAGTGTCACGTTTACACACACAAATATGAGCTATCAAAGTTAAAGTCCGTTCAGTGATTAATTGATTGATTCTTCAGAACAACATTGATAGCTTAAATATAATTATTTGTTTTTGTGTGTTTATTGTGTCATTTGTGCTAAATTGAATTTCGTGTGTATTAATGAGTCATTGTTACTTGAATAAATAAAATGAATAATAATATCTCGGAAACGTGACACCTTAGAACATTTTGTCTCATACAAAACTTGTTTGTATTTTATCGTTGAAAAAAAAAATGGCGGAAGTTAGGCCGGCCATTAAATTCAAACCCCTTTAACCTTGAAAAGTAAACCCATTTTATACAACCCAGGAAACTAATAAAGTTTCTCCAATAAGTCTTTAAAATACAGGGATTGAGCTCGGCGTCGGTTAATAAACCATTTTGTAAGCAAAAACCTTCGACGATTTCAATAGCTGTGTTTACATAAACTTGCGCGGATTTTTCATTATTCCCTTTCGTTTGTTTTTCGTATTTTTCCTTCCCAGTTTACGGTTTTGTTTTCATAGTGAGTGACCTTAATTTGCACTGTAAGTTGCCCTGTTTGTTTTATTTGGATGTAGTGCCTTTTTCGTTGGCCTACTTAAGTCTGGTTTGGTTTATTACACCTATTCTTATTAATAAGCAGTCATAGTCTAGTGGTGTGGCCATCGGACTGTAAAGTCATAGGACTCGAGTTCAAACCCAACACACCTCTGATTTTTCAGATGTGCATATTGAATAATAATATTTATCACTTGCTTCGGTGAAGGACACATCGTGAGGAAACCAGTATGCCTAAGAGATAATTCTCGACGGCATGTAAAGCCAAGTCAGAGGCCCACGGGCGGCATTAAAACTCTGACACTAGGTTAGGCACTAACCACACGATAAAGAAGAATTCTTATTACTGTCAGTAACCAACCCGTTGGTCGCAAAATTAACACTATTTAGCGTGGCTTCGACTCCCAGATGAACGAATTGTTATTAAATGTTTTCCATTGGTAGTTATGTGTTTGAGCCGTTTGGAGTTGAAACCCTAGGGCCTAGGACCCTAGGGCCTAAGGTCTGAGTGCCCACCTAGCATTTTGAGAAATCG
This sequence comes from Noctua comes, assembly GCA_963082995.1. NCBI lineage: Eukaryota > Metazoa > Arthropoda > Insecta > Lepidoptera > Noctuidae > Noctua > Noctua comes. The sequence continues at coordinate 9,591,922 of OY720289.1, forward strand.
CCAAGCGGTTGATCGACTCTTCACGTTCCAGAGGAATGGCCTTTTTTTTGCCAAAGAATCAGCGTTACCATCTGTACGAGCTACGCTGTACATTGACCTTTGTGTAGTTTGTACGTCACACTCATCAATGCATATCGATATAGTTTAGGTGTGCATTTCTTTAACTTAGCATGTAATCGTGTAATTATAATTCAGTAGCAATAAATCCATCAAGGGAATCACTTGTCTACTCATTTACACAACATAATATATCTTACAAGTCTACACAACAAAATACATAACATTTTCACTGTTGGGCATCATATATTAGATTGGATGGTGTTGGGGAACACCATCCAACGTGACAATGGCTCTAGGCACTTTTACAATTGAAAACGATGTGGACGAAATTTTTGACGCCCTGTATTTCTTTTCCTATTTTGATACTCATACATATTTTATTATTATTTTAGATCTTTGGTTTGATTTCCAGGTCAAGCAAAGTATTATTGGATTTTCCCATGAGGAATTTCTCAGTAGACAGCCACGGAGTCTATATTTGTGTCCGGTTGATGGCAATAGGGTCGTCCCCTATTACATGGGACTTACACATAATCGATGAAATGTGGGTGTACTAATAGGTACACCTCTGCCTAACCTTTCGGGAATTATAGGCGTGATATTATGTTTCTCTCTGTAATTTTGGCAGTCTCCATGTATTACGTTCGTATATTTTCGTACCAAAGTAAAACTACTACTCTCGTTTTCCACTTTTATCTTTTCTGTTATTGCTTACAAAAAATACCACGAACGTGTATTTTCAAAGCTGAATATCGTATATGTGTGTAATGAAATAAAAACAGATACCTGTTTCAAATCATATGTCGGAGCTCCATATAAAGTAGTTGTGGATGAAAGGAAAACAATTTTCTCGTTGGGTTAAGCTTACCATGCACACGTATGTTCGGGTCGGTGCATTCAAGTCAGTACCAGTGGACCAACCAGAACCGTGCACCTATCTTTTGACGTTTTTTAGGTGCCCATGTAGACCTTTGTTAAATAAAATTATGTTGATTTGATTGGTTTTCAAAATGGTGAAGGAAAATAACGTGAGGAATCTGGCAAGTCCTGGTTATTCTTTTACCATCATCAGCATCATCATTTCAGCCGAAAGACGTCCACAGTAGGACAAAGGCCTCCCCCAAGTGTCGCCACATTGCAACTGCAACCTTCACCAGGTCATCGGTCCACCTAGTGGGAGGCCTTCCAACGCAACGTGTTCCGGTTCGCGGTCGCCACTCCAGAACTTTTTGGCCCCATCTGCGGTCGGCGGGGGTTCTGCGAGCAATGTGCCCTGCCCACTGCCACTTAAATTTGGCTATTCTTTTACTTTGCTTTTACGAGTACTTCGGTTTTCTAGGGCCAAGGATTTCAACTGGGCGTTGCGTTGATGAGTCAGTCAGTCAGGACTTTTCTTTTTATTTATATAGGGTGTAAACAGACCCTTCACATAGCCGTCAACCAAGCACTCTGTACATCAAACTAAGTAAAAAAAAAAGCAAAGCAAAATTATTGCTGGGAATCGACTTTTTTTTTTTTGGGTGAAAAATCACGTTTTACGGTAGGACTCGGTGAAAAGCTCTCAAAGCATTGCGCTGTTCAATGGATTGAATAGTACGGGGGTCGTGGATGTGTATAAAGTAAAAATCTTACATTAAAAACATGTATTAAAAAAAAAACTTGTGAAAAAGTTGGAACTTTGACCGCCAATATCTCCGTAACTAGAAGGTTCCCAGGTATGGTCTAGAATAAAAAAATGTTCGCAAAGATGGGGAGAACAAGTGCTTTTCGGTTATGTTAAGGGTCTTCTCACACCCTTTATATTCCAACTAAAACATCAGTTGGACAGCAGACAATCAGATTCCATTGAAAAAGTCTTGGTAAAAATATTCGGTTCCGTTTTTAACAGGAAGTTGGTAACAAACAACTGATTTATATTCGTATTCTTTTTATAAGAGTTTTCTTCTAAGATATTTTTTCCCCAAATAAGGAAACAGACAAGAACTTGTTTACAAAAGTTTGTAAACTTTGAAACCTTTGTAAAGTCATCCGTTTACAAATTCTGAAAGTTTCACGGATTCTTTTGAATCTTTCTTTATGTTTCTTTTTTGGATTGTTCTTTTCTTGACAAGTCTTTTGTGTTTTTAGATGATTAGTTACTTTTGAATTTATTAGACATAAAAGATAAAAAAGGTAAGAAGACTGTCTTGTATTCCAATCAAACTTTTTTTAAAGCATGATCAAAGAAATTGGTAAACATCGTTTCAAAAACTTTTAATACAAAGTGACTTTCATGCAAAATTACAAGTGAGTTCTAAAAGAAAGTTTTATAACAATCAGACTTACCTGTATTTAATGAGTCAAAACTTATACTGACACTTACGAGATATTACGACGCTGTTGCATCCCACGATCATGGCGATTGCAACAACGTCGAATTATCGGGAGCTCAAAACAATGAACAATTACGGAAGATATCCCGTAAGTGACAGTATAAGTTTAGTTGTAAACCGTGAAAGTTTCAAACAGTGGAAATTAATTATTGTTTCAGATTTTTTTAAATGGCCAACAATTTGGTAATTGTCATTTCCGAGATTACTATTAGATGGTGAGATATTTTTGGATGACTAAAATAAAAATAATAGTAGGGCCTAATACACATTATTTTCAAGTGTACCCTTCGCGTGACCTTTGATACCATCTGGAATACCAATATAAATATTTTAATATCGAATATACAAACATTGCGAAAAGGGATAGAAGCAATAAAAAGTTTATTTACACACCCCATTTTTTTACAATATAAAAAATACGAAGGCTGGCTAATACCGATAAAAAAATGTACTGCGATAAAAACGTATATGTAAGGGCAAACACGTACCGATTTAAATATAACCGACAAAACAGAATGGGAAACGACAGTGTTAAAATAAAATCGTTTTTAATATCAGACGAACAAGGCATCATATGCCTTGATATATATTATTTTATGGTGTTTAGATTCTGGAGAAAAGACTCGTCTTTTTTGATAGAAAAACTCTTTGTGAAGGAGCTCACCTTTTAATTTTTTAAAAGAGAAAACGAAGTAAACTATAAAAAAGGCTAAGGTCGAATTGGACTCACGCTTCAAGGGTTCAGTAAACAATTAATTAATAAACTTGCAGGTATTTTGTTATTAAACTACATATTAACGGTTTTCAGATTTTTCCTTTACATGTGCTCTAAGACATTGCTTCTTGCCAAATTTCATGGTTGTAGGTCAACGGGAAGTACCCTATAGGTTTTGAGTCCATTGTGAAATCGCAAAATATGCGACATATCTTTTGATCGCGCTGCCTTACAAGTTTGATTCACTACTCTTAGAGGTAGCAGACTTGAGTATTTGATAATAATTTCAGCTTGATACCCCCACGTGTTCCTGAGAAAAAGGGTCTTGACAGACGGATAGACAGTCAACAGATCCTGTAAGGGTTCCGTTTTTGCCGGCTGACGTACGGAACCCTAAAAACATAGACTGTTAACCCTTTCAACGCAATCTAGAAAAGAGTTCAGAGTATCCATACAATAGAAATAAGCTATTTGAATTTGTACTGCGGTCTTAGAATTTGTTCTTGTTTATGTAGCGAAGAATACAAGGCACCTCATTATTTTGTAGCTGGAAACCTTTTAGTTATTGAATTTATTTTCATGTCTGATAGAAATACAACTTTAGTTTTAGTATTTATGCGAAACCTGAAACACGTGTCTAGTATTTTTACGTAAAGAATTTATGTACAGAATTTCAAAACTGTATCAAGAAAAATCACAAAGTTATAAATATAGGCTTGCTCTGTTACCTGATTGTCCGTACAAAAACGTGGTCACCACGCGGTGCCGCCGCGCGCGCACCTGCAGCGTCGTTTTGAGCTCATTGATAATAACAATTTGGCAGTATGTACCTAAATGTTTGAGATAGGTACTTAGTAGTACTTGACAAAATATAACATGGTTTAAAAAATATTGAAATCGATTCAGTTACCTATTCAGAACAAACTATATTCAGGTTTCGCATATACTAAAAATAATGTTGTATACTGATTTGTTATTTTCTGTAGAAGGTTTTGAAGTTAGAATAACCCGGGGTTTATTTTACGAACATTAGCATATCAACCACTGTTGGTACATTTTTGTTGAACTCTTACAGCAACAGTAAGAAAAATTGTCATCACTGGTATTATTTCTTCTTGAGCAGCTCGTGGCGAAATAATACCAGAAGCGGCAATAATATTTATCGAAACCTCATGTAGGATTGCTGCTATACATCTTTTCGCAAAAGTTCTAAGCTACCAATTCAGTTCGTCCCCCCTTACGTAAAACGTTTCAAAGCTCTACTACAAAGTTAACACGGTAACAAACATTATACATTTAACTTTCAGCAGTTCACAGTTGCCTAACTTCCTGGACTCGCTCGCTGCCACTTAAAACTCTGACAATTATGGCGTTTCCACTTGAATTTAAAGTTTATTTTTAGTTCTCTGGTTTTTTTTAAGAGCTTTAACGTCTTACGGCATTTCATATAAACTTTCAAGTGATTTGAAAAGAGTAACCATGGAGTTTCTTGCCGGTTCTTCTCCACAGGAAACGACCAACCCGAACCGTGCACCTTTTTGTCGACGTTTTATAAGTGCCCATCGAGGCCTATGTGAAATAAAATATTTTGATTTTGATTTTGATTTTAAAGGACACATAAGTCTAAAAACTTGACAGAGAACATTTTCGAAAAATAGTGTTACAGCTAAATTAGACCAATTTTAGTTTTTCCAAAGAAAGAGAAATTACCAATTATCTTTTTTTTTAAAAGACATTTCGAAAAGTTCTCAGTCATGTTTTTAGACTAATGTGTCCCGCTTCTGCGTATGAAGTTTCATTAAAATCGGTTCAGTAATTTCGAAAAAAAATCACTTGATAGTGTGTATGAAATACCGTAAGACGTTAACGCTGTTGAGGAACTGACCTTTAATCGGTTAAAACCATGATTAATAATGTATTATGTAAGGGTCGCTTCATTAAACCGCTCATGGTGAGCTTGTGGTTTAATAATAACAGCCGCACGGGTCGGTCTTAGAAGATCGGTGCGTGGATGGGTAGCCGTCCATTACATACTGAGTTTCCTCTGTACCTCGGAAAGCACGTTAAGCCGTTGGTCCCGGCTGTCATTTGTAGATCTTTGACAGTCGTTACAGATGGTCAGTGGCCCGAAAGTCTGACAACCAGTCTCACTAAGGGGTATGTATCTGGGTTTTGGCGGTCAGATAGGCAATCGCTCCATGTAAAATACTGGTATCAGCTGCATCCAGATAGCCTGGAAGCCAACCCTGCCATAGTTGGGAAAAGCCTAGGCAGATGATGATGTTTTTTTTTTTCAATAATAATATTTTTTATTTTATTTTTTTCTGTTCCGGACCAACATTTAATGGTTTCTTTACAAGTCAAGGCTGTCCTTCGTCAGTTATTCAATCAGCCTGCCATTCACGGAAATTTTTCATAGACATAAATCATAGAACAGCTAACCTTTATCACACAACTCTTCATTCAGGAAGTCACTATAAAAGTCTTTTGTTACATTACTTTTATGAACACATGCTACATTTTTATGAACTTACTAGCTTTTGCCCGCGGCTTCGCCTGAGTGAATGTCGAAAAATATCCGATTACTTACCTTCATACCCCTTTTTAACCCTTCGGGGGTAGAATTATTAAAAACGCTGTAACACGTATAAATTAATTTTCAATCGTCAGCCTAAACACAAAATTTGAAGATCCTAACTTCAAAACTGACGGACTTTCATATAAACTTCCATCCCCTATTTTGCCCCTTTAGGGGTGGAATTCTCAAAAATCCTTTCTTAATGGAAACCTCTTTACAAAGAATACACCCTCCAAGTTTCATGTCTCTAGGACCAGCGATTTGGGCTGTGTATATTTCACCCAGTCAGACAGTCAGTCAGTCAGTCAGTCAGTCAGTTTACCATTTTATATAAAATATATATAGATAGATTATAAAAGGCTACCAACACATGCTTCAGCATGCCTTCCAATATAAGATATTACGGTCTACTAAGAGACTTCCGCAAATCTTCCGACACATACACGTGCCTCCCCATTCGTTAGTAAGCCGTCACGTATCTGTCCGTATGAGCACGTGCGAATTCGAACAGCTCTCAAAGAGGACAGTTCTTAGTAATAAGATAGTCTCTATTTTCTATCTGTGAGGTGTGAAATCTAGGTTATGTTTTATTAAAACGTTTGGTCGTGAATTTCGATTTCAAATATCGAATTATTTTTGAGGAGTTTTAAGACGATAGTGGTGCGGCGATTGGTGTGGCGATCTACTATTATAGGTACCGAAATTATTTACCATAGAAATATAATTATGTACATTTACCGCCTATTTCAAAAGAAGACCTTGAGATCAAGATTTAAGTTATTCTTACTTTGTTTTGAAGATTAAGTCAAAATCTAAAAGACACTTTTTTATTTATTTATTATACAATTTAGCTTGATTGTGGATAGATCGTCTGTGGTATGAAGCTTTGAATCCCTGACAGCCTGGATAAAAAAAAAATCGGTTGTCTGTAAAGTCGGATTACTGACGATAGTTGAACGTGACAACGTCTTAAGAAAATACTGATGGAATGGTTGCATTTTTCAAAAGAAAATTTTAATTATATTTGTTTGACAGATATTTTGTATGGATATACAGAAGGAGGTTAATGGAAATCACAATTGAATTGATCAAGTTACATTTATTTGTACGCATAAATAAAATTATGCTAATTTTTTTTTTTTTACAATGTACATTGTTTTTACAAGTATGAATGTGCGTTGAGCAATTGTTTTATGGAACGCCTCAGAGCGAGGTAACGCCCGTTTTTTTGTGCGTGCAGCCGGCTCCATCGAATTAAAAGACGTTGTCACGTCAATAACTTAAGAGCGTTCATCCAAAAAGTTGGCAACGTCACAAATAGCTGTCAAATATTTTCCTGTTTTAAATAATTTGGTAATATTTTTGTATGGCAATAACTGTTTTTTTTTTTAATAACCTATGAAAAATTTCTTTGTCCCGGCTCAGAAAGATGTACTAAATACGTGGTAATCATTTTCGCGTCGGTGTCCCTTCCACCGCGTAAATTAAGTAACATTCTGTCAGCAACAACGACATATTAGCCGAGTGTAACTAGATAAAATCAAAATCAAAATCAATCAATCAAAGCATTTATTTCAAATAGGCCAGTTACAGGCACTTTTGAACTGTCGAAACAAAGACAAAAATAGCTACAGTCCCAGTCACAAGGCATAAAAACTGTGAAAGTACTGTAGTTGCCCATTCCCTAACGTAGATCTCTATGGAGAAGAACGGGCAAGAAACTCCATAAACAAGTGGAACGAAGATTATTATCACGAGACCTATTTATTGAGCTCCTACAGGTGTGCAAAAGGGAGTTAATATGTAAATCCAACCATTAAAAAACTTCGTTACACTTTTTGAGTATTTTTCTGAACCACATTACAGAAAAAATTATCTTTAAAAAAATTGACATCTGAATTCATCTTTTCAAGATTTTACTACTGAGGGGTTCTCACTCTTTCCATTTACAAATAACGCAGAAGTATCCCACTCAAGTCATTCCACCTCTCATTAGCTCTGCAACATCAACAACTTATGAAGATATTTAATAAATAAATTGCAGCAGCGACGTCCATAATCCCGACTTGATGAATATGCATGATGTATAATAACTGGGGGATATTGGCAAAGTTTTATATGCTGAGCTCTGTCGCCATATTGACTTGTGGCCGCCATTTTGTTTTAAAGTTACGTTTTGTTGAGCGTGTTAAAAGAAGGTATTTTAGGGGTTCATTACAAAATAAAAAAAGTGATAAAATAATAATTCTAGTTTTAATAAAAGCTGGATTTGAATCAGTTTTATGAAATTGTCGTTGTAGTATGAAATAATGTCACCAATACTAAAGCTAGATTTTATAATATAAGTCAAAACTACTGTATTGTCCATCCGTTTTAACGATACACTTATAACCACTGCACTGGACCAGCATTTTCTCAAATACAATAGTTCACCATTATTTCCACGAAATTATAACTGCACTAAATAAGCACCGTAATGCCATCGTTTTGGATCGAAATCAGCTTGAAAAATAAGGTGGGGTTATGCTGATTCGGTAGATCATCTTGCACATGCCTTTTACAATGACACAGGAGTTTAGAAATACATGTTTCATTACCACCCACGGTTCAACTTAGTCTTTATAAAATCTTCCATAGCTGTGACACATCCACAATATTACACAATTTTAAAATGCAGCATAATGTCATTTTTATCGTTTACTGCCACCGCTTCTACATCGTGTAGTCTTGTCCTTAGGGACCTATAATAATGTCACATATTGCCACAAGCACGCTTGCTACGTGGTATAGAATTGTATACATACAATGTATACAAGATATTTATACCGATTTTTATTGCTATACTGCAAGGGAAGGTACTCTTAAAAAAAAAAAAGCAAAGAGCATTGATCACTGTGCTAGCTGTCTAGTTAGTTAAAGTTTTTGTTGACCAAACCCTGCGTCGTAACTTAAGCGATCTCTGCGTTCATTTGTCACGGTGTCGACGACCACGCGATTGGTGTTACCAAACCAAATGAACGCAACAATCGCTTTGATTAGGGCGCGGGATCACAGTCAGCGGCTATACGGTTAGGTAGGAACTCGGCCTATGAGGCCGTCTCCACGAGCGAGAGAATCGCGGCGATATTATCGTCGTGCCAAGTATTTCTATACATTCTCTTAAGGGCCGTCTCCATGAGCGAGACAATCGCGGCGATATTCTCGTATAGAAATACGTGGCATGACGATAATATCGCCGCGATTCTCTCGCTCGTGGAGACGGCCCCTAAAGAAAACTGAATCTAACCTAACTTTTTCTCCCGCTACAGCTGCCGGATCGTCAGTGGCGTAATAGTTGGGTCAGTATGAAACCTTTCACACTAACCTTTAAACACTATTGTTGCCTAGCTTTCTTATAGCTGCATGGGTTGAACTATCTAGCTTGAAGACCTCAGTCTGTAGATGGAGCATTCATTTCCTACTGAGATGCATGAAGGGGCGTGCCTCCCTAAGCATATTAAGCCATCGATCTCGGCTGTCATTTGCAGATCTTTGACATTTTTAAAAAATCATTACGGTAATTGAGAAGCGAAAAATCAGATCAAGGATAGAAAGCCGGTTGCTCCATGTAATGTACTGGTATTCAACTGCATGCGGTAAGACCAGATGCTGACCCCAACTTTGGTGGTAAAAGCCATATACAATGAGTAACAGGTATTTTAAAGTCGGGAATCTAGAAAGGGTTTTAGTTAGTGGAGCCTAGGATCAGATAAAAAATAAGACAAAATAACTGTAAAATAGTCCATAGTTTGAATTTGAGTCCTGTTGATGGCAATAGGCTCGCCCCCTATTACATGGGACTTAAACATAACTTACGGAATGTGAGTATTTGGTACACTTCTGCCTAACCCTTCGGGGATTACAGGCGTGGTGTGATGTTATGTTACAAGAAGAATCTTTTGGTGGTTAAATTACATTCAGGTTTTTGGTGGTTAAATTACATTGCTGGTAAAAATTTTGTAAAACTGTGTTGAAAAAACAAGATGGCTGCGTCAATTCCAATTTCAAACACGCGCAAGTAGATCCTTCTTGAACAACATCTCGTTGTTTATGTTCTAACACCTAAAGTCTATTTTGGTCGGTTTGACATTTTGATGACATTTGCTAGAGAATCGGAAGCCGCGTTTTTTTTTTGCTAATCAGAAATAAGCAACGTCTCTAATTTGAAGTGAACTCAAATAAAAAATGTTTTTGTATTGTTACGTAGGTATAATTGTGCAGTTTTTCACTCTCCTGTAAAATTGCTATTTTTGACTTACGTGGTGTTAGAACTTCGACGATTTGACATGTTGACATATGAATCGCTTGTAAACAACCATAAATTCTTTTTTCAAACTTTTATTTCACAAAGTATCACAATTTAAACTCTTTGAAGCACTTAAGGCGAGACCGTTTGACCTACTTATCGTGTCGGATCAGAAACTGATGGCGCAGCAGAGTGTTGAGTCTCGAGGGTTTGCCTACGTTTTTGTCGAGTGTACTAGATAATATAACTTACAGTTTTTGTCCAACGGGTTAAGCAGAGCACTCACATTTGTTAGTTATTTTTGAGGCCTATGTAATGGGACAGAAAGTTAGATTTTAATCTAGCAACAGATTGGTACTGAGACCTTTTTGAAATACTTGAATTCCCAGACTACCTCGTTGTTCTAGTGGTCACAAGCGAGCATGAGGTACTGGCTTCGATTCCCAGGTCGGGCAAAGTGTTATTGGGTTTTACTTCAGGATTTAGGTAGCTGGCACGGAGTCTAGATTTGTGCTCGGTTGACGGCAATAGGCTCGCCCTATTACAATGGGACTCAAACATAACAGGCACAATGAGGTTGTACTATTAGGTGCACCTCTGCCCAACCCTTCGGAGATTACAGGCTGTTATGCTGATGTAAACTCCTGAAGGAAAAATCCAATATCACCTGAGAATCAAACTCAGGTTCTCATACTAATAAGTAGCGCTTGTGTCATAACAACATACGTTTGGTCATTCATTTTCTGTACAGAAAACGAACCGCGAAACCTCTGCCTTACCCTTCGCATATTACAGGCGTCGTGTTATAAAATTTAACCGGAGATTATCATAATTTATTTATTTAGGTTAACCAACAATTGCTTACACTATATACATTTCTGATTTAATGACTAGAGTAACATTTACAAGTGCAACAATTAATTACAGATTAACACCACATGCACAGGAAACGGCTTTACATAACATATTATAAGATTTTAAACTATCATGGTCACTAACTTTATTATTAATACTCGAAACGGGATATACACACATAACATGTTGTCGTTGACACGCGCGGGTTCGATTCCCGCACGGAACAAATATTTGTATGGGCTACAGTTAGTTGTTCCGGGTCTGGCTGTTTGTGTATGTGAGTTTAAATGTTTGTAAACGCACCCACGATACAGGAGAAATTCCTAGTGTGGGGCAACGTTTCTATTCAAAAAAAAAAAAAAAAAACTTACACACAACACACACAACATACAACAACAAACACAACATACACAATACAACATACACACACACAACACACACCACACCACAACACAACACAACACAACACAACACAACACAACATACACAACAACAAACAACAACAACATATTTATAAATTATCAATAATAAAGAAAAATTGTCATTACATTCAAAGCTGTTTACAACAGATCAAAATAAAATTTAAAAAATCATTGGCATGATTGTGATTACTGATTAAATTATAATTGATTACATTATGATTAATTATTAATTGAATTATGATATATGATGATATTGACCATAAATTGATAAGAAAATAAAATTAAAAGAATAAAATAAAAAGAATACATTGAAAAAATTGAAAAGAAGTATAAAAAAATATTTAAAAAATTAAAAATTAAAATAATCGACTTACTGACCTTGAAGAGCCGTTTGGAAAAAAGCAATGATTATTTTTCAGCTATATCCATTACTTACTCTTAGTTTTTTTTCTCTAACAAAGCCAATTATCAAGGTATAAAGTAATCATTGATTCGTTGCATTCGAGCAGTCATACCAAGAGCTATCGTTTCACCCAGTACTAAGTGGGTTGTGGAGGTCAGATGGGCAGTCGCTCCATGTAAAATACTGGTATTCAGCTTCATCGGGTTCGACTTGAATCCGAACCCAACATAGCTGACAAAAGTCGAGGCAGATGATGAAGTTTATGGCTCTTAATTTTTTATAACATCCCTCTTAGTAAATTAAAACCTCTGAGAGGCTCTTAAACACAACAAGTATCCCTCCACAATTTTATTATTCTGGACCTCGTTTCTCGGCAAAATAATTGTGTTCTCATTGTAATTACTTAGGGTAAAGTTGTTAGAAAACATTGTTAATCTCCATTAAGATCCGTGGTCCTTAATAAGCCCCATTTCACAGTACTTGTCACTATATTTTTGTGGCTCGTGGCAGGGTTACCTACTTTTCCATTGCTTCTGTATAATTTGGTTAAATATTAGCTACTTAGCCCATCGACCGAAAAGTATGGGGTAGTGTTATGGGGCCGAAAAGTTCTGGAGTGGCGACCGCAAACCGGAAGACGTTGCGTTGGAAGGCCTCCCACTAGGTGGACCGATGACCTGGTAACGGTTGCAGGGATCCGCTGGATGCGAGTCGCACGGGACCGGTCGATGTGGCGACACTTCGGGGAGCTATGTCCAGCAGTGGACGTCTTTTAGCTGAAATGATGATGATGATGATGATGATGAGCCCCTCGACTGTCGTCGATCTGAATTTATTGGGTTCCAGATTCGATGGTTGCTAACTGAGCTTTGCCGTTTGTTATCACGGCCTCCATCGATCCGGCTCTTTGCACGTCTTTTTGACCATCTGCATCTGTGTTTACCTGTCTATCAATCAATCGGTCTTCCATGTTGTGTCCATCTGTCTGTCACAAGGCAGCCAGTCATCACAAAAATCAAAAATATTTTTCAAAAGTCTTTAAATTTTTCTCTTTATGTTGAATGGCAACAACTAAACAAACAACTCGAAGTCATGGCCTTTGCCCAGCAGTGGGATGACCCAGGTTATGAATATTCCAGTATAAATTTAGGTGTCACGGTCGCTCTCTGTTAGTGAAAATGAGCAGTCGAGTACGTTTCAGAAGGGCGTGAACTAAAAGGGTAGCATTTGTAAAAGTCAGAGATTATCGCTTAAAATAAATCTAATAATCAGTTTAGTCAGCTAAAAATTAAATTCATTTAACGCCCCAATAAATCCTTGATTGCTCCATCAATAATAATTGAACTGTCAAAAATGTAATCTTCGAAAATTGCCAAAGCACAAGCTTTTAATATGAAATTCTTGACATTTTCCTCTTCGTTAACATTCCTCTTTTCAAATACAATGAAGACTGATTTGGGCTTCGCAAAATTTTCAATAACATGATTTTGGGGGCTTTTTTTGAAGTGTTACTTATAAAATATTGCCAATTGGGGAAGTAAAGCAAAATATTATGTTAATTCTACAGGATGTGAGTAATATTATTTTGCTTATGCATTTTTATATTTTCATATGCATTTGCATATTTGTTTATGTAAATATTTTTAGGGATAATACCTATTTCAGCTAAAATATCGCGCATGGGTATGTTTCCTTTAATTTTAATAATAACTGAAAAAATGCAAAAATGTGCCAGCGGGAAGAAAACACCTACTTTCAAGTAAATCCCGGAGACTTTAGTGGATGTAGAAAGGTTATTACAATTATCATTCATTTTCATTTAATTTAATAGAAGGTTCAATCGCACTACTAATAATTTCTAAAATAATAATTGTCTCTCGTCGAAAATTTAAATTAAAAAAACAACAAACAATTTAATTTTTTGTTGCATATTTTGCCACTTTTATTGCATATTTCGACGATTTAATGTTGCATATAACCCGGTCCCTAGTAATCATTATCTGCCTAGATTTTTTCTAACTATCAGTTTATCTGGATGCAGCTAAAACGAGTAGATATTTTATATTGAGCCGCTGCTTATCTAACATCTGGAAGCCAGTTACTAGGGTTTACAATTTCAATTACTATCTTGTAGCTGGACAAAAGCCTACCTACCATCCAACAACCTTTTCCCAGCTCTCTCTGTCCGGATCTGGCAAGGACCAATCTTTGGAGTCAATACCACTTGGTCAAGTTACAGGTGTTTGTGTAGTGACTGAGGACCTAGGCCTATTTCACTGATAAGATTAAAGTTATATCTACAAATACATGTCGGGTATGTCAGGATTTATTCCGTTAGGCTCTTACATCATGTGGACGATGGGTTTCGTGCTATGAAAACACAATACACTATTTCTAGCAAAACTAACGAATCACTGGAGATTACAACTTAACACAATAACACGGGGCACAATGAATCGGGTACAGTTCCAAGACGTCTCAACTTCGCCGCGATCAGACATTGACTGTCGCCCTCGCCTCGAGCTGAATATCAGGGCTCTGTAGAAACACGCTGTGGTGTGGGTACACTGGTAAGTAGATCGCATCATTTCACCAGTGCCCACTGGTGCGTTTGCCGATTCATTTTATGTCCGTACTAACGACCAGATCCGACATACATATTTATAAAGAATTTACCTGTTTTTTCGCAAAAGCCATAAGCTTCTTTGAACAGGCCTTAGAGCCCCTTAGAGCTTCTTTTAAAGGGAAAAGTATGGTTTTGAATAAATAAGCAACGCGAGAGACCATATACTGCGCAAAATCGTAAGAAATGATAATACACTGGGGACCTAACCTTAGAGAAGTTGTGCTTTAGAAAATATTATTTTACTACATACTTAGTTGAAAAAACATAGCAAAATAATCATGAGTATTAACTGACTTGCAGTACCAGCTTTCAAGAAATTTTTAATTAGCAGCGACATCGTCATAAAAAATTAATGAAGTACTTAGCTTTTTTTGAAAATCCACGTAGTTATCGGGGAAAAATAATATAAAGATTATTTTTTTTTTTTTCGGATTGGAAATCATCAAATGACCCCCCCCCCCCACTCTGGGCGGAGCGGAAGGGAGTATCAGACTTGTACTGACTAAAACCCATCCATGTTCCTTCTTTGCCCTTTGTGTTCTAGGGCCACGGTATCTCTTTCGAACAGTCCCACAGCCCTGGCAGATATAAAGGATAATAGTATACTCGGACCTTTTTTTTTAGTATCCTTGCATGTCCCACTGTTGGGCAAAGGCCTCCCTCATATCATTCTAGGTACTGCATCTACATAAATTTATTTCTAACGTTCAAAAACTCGCTTACACAGGGTGTAAACGAACCCTTCACGAAGCCGTCAACCAAGCATTCTGTACATCAAACTAAGTAACTTTACGCAAAATTGAGTGCTGGGAAAACACTTTTTACGATAGGACTCAAAACATTGTGCTGATGAACATTGCATTGAATAGTACGGGGGTGTCGAGGTATTTAAAGTAAAGTTATAACATTAAAAACCGGTATTTAAAAAAAAAACCCAATATCTCCGTAACTAGAAGGTTCCCAGGTATGTTACAGAACAAAAAAAATAGGGTATCATTTAAGCTATCGCCAATTTAATTAGTTTTGTGTTTCTTAAATAAGAGGGTTTGCCCGCAAAATAGCAGATTTGTCACCAAAATTTAGTCCCCAAACAATATAAAATCAATTCCACAATAAATCACCTAAAATCATGGAGATATAGGATCCAGTACCAAATAAATGTTTTTGTATGTATTATAATAGGTTTGTCCTAATAGATATTTAAGCAAACCAATAAATTTTCTGGGAAATTTATAAACTTTCGTAGGATTCTAAACAAGAGATAAACTGTATTATTTTACGGCCACATTTTCGCACGGGGCTCCTATTTCTGTTTGCAGGGTTTAAAGTAACCTAACCTAACCTAAAGTCGGGGTGCCCCAAGTCCCGAGATTTGCGATAATCGATTTATTTGGTGACAGATCTACCATTCTGAGCACAAAGCTATTATTTAAGTAATGAAACTACTATTATAACAACGAAGTTTATATTCATCTAATGCACTACAATTTTATTGGTAATCCATCTCTTATTGTACACATATATTAACATTAATTTGATAATTCATACCTGGGAACACTTTTTGTTTATTTGAGAACGAAAATATTTCGTGGCGATAGATCTATTTATTAGATGATACAACTTGATGACAAATATAAATTTTGGTGACAAGAAATATAGTCCCCAAAAAAATATCGCATTGACGGTGATAATAAGTGCCTTTCGGTTTCGTTAAGGGTCTTGTTACACCCCTTATTAAGTCTTTCAATACACAGGCTTCTTGAAGCACTCGTATATAAAAAATAGATCTGATTTAAAAAATCAAAGACGTCGCTTTGCCGGCACAATTTTACTTTTACTACATTAAATGTTAACAGCAAAACTTGTACCTATGATGTAAACAAAAACAGGAACCTAGTAAAAACTAAATAAAACAGAAACAGTAAATTTTAGTCGAGACTTTATTTTCTAGAATAATACAGGTATTCCGAATGGTACAATTCCGTCCAATCCTAAATAACATAAAATAGCTATAAACAATAAAAATAAAACATTTAACGAGAGTACCAATACGGGAGTAACATTTTTATAGTATACTAGAATACTTCCTAGTCTAACTTAGTGTCCTATGTATTTATATGTCGGATCCGGTCAATAGTACGGACATAAAATGTTTTGGAAAACGCGCCAGTGTACAGTAGTGACATCAACCGACTTACTTATAAGTCTACAGAAAAAACTGCGTGCTTGTACAGAGCCCTGATGTCCAACTCGAGGAGAGGACGACATTGAGTTTCGGATCGCGGCGGAGTTGAGACGTCTTGGAACTGTACCCGATTCATTGTACCCCGTGTTATTGTGTTAAGTTGTAATTTCAAGTAATTCGTTAGTTTTGCTAGAAACAGTATATCGCACTGTGTGTGTTTTCATAGTACGAAACCCATGGTCTGCCCACATGATGTAAGAACCTAACGGAGTAAATCCTGACATACCCGACATATATATTTTCTGGAAATTGTTTTGAATAGATGACCTTGTTCTTCTTCAAGAAGCTCGTGGCTAAATAATAACACAGCCGCTCGGGTCGATCTTTAGATTAAGTCGCGCTTGCCTAGCTTGATCCGTGGATGGGTGACCACCTATTATATACCGAGTTTCCTCCGTACCTCGGCAAGCACGTTGGGCCGATCTTTGTCATTTAGATCTTTGTCAGTCTAACTGGGTTGTGGAGGCATGGAGGTCAGATAGACAGTTGCTCCATGTATAATACTGGTATTCAGCTGCATCTGGTTAGACTGGAATCCGACTCTAACGTAGTTGGGAAAAGGCTAAGCAGATGATGATGACCTCGTTCTTCTTCTTCTTCGTCTTCAACCATTAACCACCCAATGCAGTGTGGCTAATGCAGTGTAGGTCTTTTCCAAATGTCTCCACTTTTGGCGGTTTTGTGTCATGTCTATTCAGTTTGACCTCGTTATTGTTTTGTCAGTTTTGAGACCAATTTATTAAATTGAAAGTCAAGTCGAGTCAGTTCATGAGTAAGTTTGAAACTATCGAATTTCACATGGATGAATAGACCTTGTCGTTGTATGAATTGTAAGTGACATTCATTCAACTTTACACTGATGAATCAATTACGATGGCAACTGTAGTTAGATAAAATAAAATAAACTCTAAAATACACCAAACAAACTACATGTATCATAAAATGTGGAAATTTTGATAGGCTTGTCGCCAAAAGCGATCTTCTCAAGACAACCTTTCTATGATTTCAGGGACCCCTGAAGGACACAAGGGATGTTTCCTGAAAAAATATAATTAGTCCGTCAGATTTCCAAAAAATATTGGACACGTATTTTTTCTTTTTTCACGAAAACTAAAAAAGAAGACGACACGGTGCGTCGAAAACTCGTGTGACGTCATACTTGTAAGTAAAGTGACTTTTTATCGAAAAGTGACGTCACAGGCCCCCAAACAAGATCTTTGATGCGTTTCATCTTCGTCAATTTTTGTTGATTTGAAAAAACAAAGAATACGAATCCAATATTTTTTGATAATCTAACAGACGGCCTAAATAGAATCACATTTTTTTTACGCGGGATACATCCCTATACTACTGTACTACTTTTTTTTCTAACCATTTCACTTAACATTTTTCTTAATGTCTTCTACATTCCTATCAACCATATTTCCATACAAGCTTAATAGTCTAAATGCAAAACTAATCCTAATGATGTCTGTCAGTTGCATGTTAACACGACAGCCCGGAAAAAAGCACGTTCCCCGGGGATAATTTCCGACTGCACGCGAACATAGTACCAACATAATATTTCATCTTTTCCGTGCATGAATACAAAAGCATTAGGCTGCGTTTCCACCAGAGACGAGAAAGGAGGCGTAGCGAGGGATGTGTGTGGAACTAACCAATCACATAGCTATAATACTTCAAGCTGCGAAAACGAGGCGATGCACTTTATCATGATAACTTCAGTTTATCCGTGATCATGGTGCTTGCAACAGCGCCGAAATATCGGGAACTCATAAGAAACAGTAAACATGGTAAATATCCCGTTTCGAGTATTAATAATAAAGTTTCACACATATTCCTCGCTACGCATCCTCGCTCATCTCTGGTGAAAACGCAGCCTTAAAGGGTTAAATAAAAAATCACAACACGTATCGGGTGACTTCCTTATGAAGGATCTCTTTAGGGAAAGTAAAATACCCGAAACTTCTACACTCATGGGACTTCCTGTGACAGCTGCGAGCGAGGACGTGACCGATGCAAAGAGTTTGTTATGGAAGACTGAGTTTTAGAGGCAAGCCGCGGGTTATGTCGAAAATTATGCGATTGTGATGTACTAACTGGTTAAAAAGCTAGTTCACCCGGTGTCAAATATCCAAATCTGTTTAGTCGTTTGAGGGTGAAGAGATAATCATACAGGCAGACAGATCGACGAATAGATTGAGTTACTTTCGCACGGAAACAGCAACAACATTCATTAAAACGAGTGACGATTTCACACAACACTCTTGGTTTATCACGTCATCAGTCATCCGTTCCTATTTCCGATACTTATTTAAATATAAAGGGTAACATAAAAGAAAGGCACTTGTTCTCCAAGTCTTTGCGATCATTTTTTTGTTCTAGACCATAACTGGGAACCTTCTAGTTACGGAGATATTGGGGGTCAAAGTTCCAATTTTTTCACAAGTTTTTTTTTAAATACATGTTTTTAATGTAAGATTTTTACTTTACACACCTCCACGACCTCCGTACTATTCAATCCATCCATCAGCACAATGCTTTGATTGCTTTCTATCGAGTCCTACCTTAAAACGTGATTTTTCACCCCAAAAAATCAAAAAAATCAAAAGTCGATTCCCAGCAATTATTTTTGCGTAAAGTTACTTAGTTTGATGTACAGAATGCTTGATTGACGGATATGTGAAGGGTCTGTTTACACCCTGTAGATTCTTACATATTGCCATGGATCATAATGAACCCAGCAGGGTAAGAAGAGATTAAAAAAATATTGTTTTTTATACTAAATGGGCTTACTCTTGACCTCAATCTAGTCCTGAGGACAGAGATGAGGTCGACGATAGAACGAGCTAACCCAAAAGAAGCCTATTAACTCGCGACTTAAATAGATAGGGGTCATATGAACTTGGAAACACCGACGCTAGCAGGGAATTCCACTCCTTGGCTGTGCGCATAATAAATGATGTAGCAAATAAATTTTAGGAATTGAATTATTTAAAAAATAACAGGGTATTTACGCATGTGTTTTGAATTACGAAAATTACATTGTCTGTTTTAAAAGGGCATTATCAAAAAGGTTTATGAATGTCCATCATAATGATCGAATTGAAATTTGCAATACCATTCGTGGGTAAAATCCTTTGTTAAATGGCTTTTTATTCATCCTTTCTCATAACAAAATCATACCTTTTTCAACCCTTGTCGCTATGATTTTCTCCTTGTTATGTGTTTTATTTAAATTACCTTACAATGTCATCTTTCCACGGATACGTGTGAGTAGAAAATCCATTTTCCGGTTTTGTTAAAACCTGACGATGAAAAAGATTCGTTGTGGAAAATAACGCTTTTGTGTACGCATTAGCATGAGTGAGTGACTTTTGGTTTTACCTTGAATGTAAAATATTTTTCTTGTTAAACGTCTACCATTTTTTTGCATGAGCACCTTTGCATATTGGTCTAAAAGCTGGTCAAAAATTATCATCGTCATCGTCACGATCAGCCCAACATAAATTTCCCACCAGCACGCAAAATACGCGCTTTGACGTGGAGTTGCGGACACCAGCCCGTTATACAATACAATCAGCCCAACAATAAGCATTGACTACACAATATCAACCAATAACTATCCGTACTATAAAACGACAATGTTCTAATACACCAAGTACGCGTAAAGTGGCGCTTTATCATCAAAGTTATGGCGGCGAACAACACGTCAACTATTGTGCAATAAACTATATGCGGCGGCCGTTTTAATGTATTAATGTGAGTCTGGTTGTTAGCGTTAATGTAACGGCTGAATGGCTGAACGCTGTGTGGCTAAATGGCTTTACGTCTTGCGTCATAATACTGAATAATATTTTTATTTTTTAAATTATTAAAATCTCAAAAATACCTTTTTTTTTAAGTATGTTTTGTAGTAATTGGATACATGAAGTGGGCTGCTGTTGTAAGACGACTAAAAAGTCACGGTGTATACTCAGAAATAAATAAATCTAAATCTAAGAACCATTGTTCAGAAACAAACAAACATAAATAGAAGATTTTAAACTATCATGGTCACTAACAAATCACATCATGGTCATGGTCAAGAATGAGGGTAGACCGATTTGTCTGCTCATAAACACCCACCCGCAATAACTTCAGTTTAGCCGTGATCATGGTGCTTGCAACAGCGCCGAAATATCGGGAACTCATAAAAAACAGTAAACATGGTAAATATCCCGTTAGTATTAATAGTAAACATAAATAGGCTTATTTAAATTCCATTTTTATCCAGCCACGATCAACTTATCATCCAAAATCTTCTGTCCAGTTCCCCGACCTGAACCAATGGAAAATAAAAAGAAATCTCGTCCAATAAAAGTAATTCCATTCAACAGAGAACGTTAAGACAGTTTGCATATAAATGTAAACATTTAGCTAGAGAACCGCATAATGAAGATAAAAGATACGATGATAAAAAGAAAAAGAAAGTGTTTTCTTTCTTTTCTGGTCTTTTAGGGAATTAGTGGTCTTGTTAAGTTTTGTCTGTATTTGTGAATGAGATTCTTTAGGAGTTGAATTTCGTATAACTTTCAAGATCATCACCTGCCTAGCCTTTTCCCAACCATGTTGGGGTCGGCTTCCAGTCTTATCGGATGCAGCTGAATACCAGTATTTTACATGGAGCGACTGCCTATCTGACCTCCACAACCCAGTTAAATTAGTACCGGGTAATACGATACCCCTTGGTAAGACTGGTTGTCTGATTTTATGGTCACTAACTGCCTGTAAGGACTGTCAAAGATCCACAAATGGCAGCCGGGACCTCCCTCTTAACGTGCTTTCCGAGTCACGGAGGAAAGTCCACGGACCAACCTAGGCAAGCGCGGCTTAGCCTGAAGATCGACCCGAGCTCACTCACGAGTGTAACTTTCAAGATATGAGCATTAAAAAGATGTCTTTCTTGTGTTGTCTGGCTTCAGCAATTCAATCGATTCTTCTTTTTGTCGCTGGCACAATAGTGTTTTATATTTCGTTGTCCCAAAACTTCAACACTACTACGGCGTCGTCTGTAGCAGCGTAGAAGTCATTGTGACTACATGTTTTGGGACTAAAATAGCAGGAAATAAGGTGCAAAATAATTTGCTCCGCAACCACGCAATCGATAAAAACGGATATCTAATTGACGTCTGAAATCTTGACTTAATCTTGAAGGTTTGACTGTCCTTTCCATTTTTTCAATAGATATGTCACTGTACCAATGCCGGAGAAAGGATTGTAATAGTTTTCTATTATTTTGGGAATTAATTGATTTTATTGTATTTTAATTGTAAGTATAACATTTTAATTGAATTTTAGTTGAGTTTTTATTGAATGTTAGTTGAATTATAATTGAATTTTAGTTAAATTTTAGTTGAATTTTAATTGAATTTTAGTTGATTTTTTATTGAATGTTAGTTGAATTTTAATTTTATTTGAATTTTAGTTGAATTTTAGTTGAATTTTAGTTGAATTTTAGTTGAATTTTAGTTGAATTTTAGTTGAATTTTAATTGAATTTTAGTTAAATTTTAGTTGAATTTTAATTTTATTTCATTGTATGTTGTTGAGTCACCTCTATTCGTTTTTTTTTTATTTTTATCTAAATTGTAATGTTTTGTTTATGCTAATATAGTGATAAATGGCATTAGGTGTAACTTACCTGAATAAATGAATTTATATTAAATCAGCAAAAAATGCATCCATCGCGCAACGCACTAATGAATTTTCAACACTCCCCTCACCGTCAAGAGTTGAAATTTCAATACTGCAATAGTATCACAACATTCATTAATAAATCACTTGGTGTTCGTGGAACCGGGCATTAAAATCCTATCTTACAACAGTGCTTTTTCCTAGGAAGAAGTAAATAAAATACTGGAACTAAGTAAAAGAACAGACTTGAAGCAGATAACAAAGACTTAAATCTTTTAAGTCGACAGAACCAAAGAGTTACTTACCTACTTATTCTTTCTAGTAAGTAGTAGTACTTACAAACTGACAACTGGTCATGAAAAAGGATTTTAAAGCTCCACTCATGGCCTCGGGCGATGCTACTGGCGGCGAGCGAAACACGCTCGTCACTTGTTTCTTTCGCGTGAGTACCGTCACTCGCGATGCGACTACTTTCAATTGTTTTTTTCCTTGATACTTGTCGTAAGCCACGAGTTACTTAAGGGCGTCAGGGCTCGTACACATAAACACGATACGACGTCGCATCGTGCTACGACGCGGATAATTCTTTAATCTTTGTTTGTCTTTGCCGCGTCGTAGTACTATGCGACGTCGTATCGTGTTTATGTGTACGAGCCCTAACTCGTGACCAAGAAGTATCAGATTAGCTTGGCACGTGCCAGTAGTTAAACCAAGGATTTGCAAAGTTTTCCTTGGATTAAAGTTTCAGTTGGTGTTTACTTACTTGGAACAAATTTTGCCCGGAACTTCAACAGCTGCGGTTCGAAAGAACTAAGGCCTAGTTTATCCTTAGGGGCCGTCTCCACGAGCAAGAGAATCGCGGCGATATTATCGTCGTGCCACGTATTTCTATACACTCTCTTAAGGGCCGTCTCCATGATCGAGGGAATCGCGGCGATATTCTCGTATAGAAATACGTGGCACGACGATAATATCGCCGCGATTCTCTCGCTCGTGGAGACAGCCCCTTAGCCATAGAAACCCGTAGTTTAAAACTTCGAAGACACGTGGCTTCTACCAATCCACAATAGACAATTTCGAATTTATGATATTCTATTTATATTTTGATTAAAACATAAATATAGTATCACGTCTGTAATCCCCGAAGAGTTAGGCAGAGGTATACCCATAAGTACACCTACATTTCCCCAGTTATGCCCATGTAGGTAATAGGGGGCAAGCCTATTGCAATCAACCAGGCACAAATGCAGGCTCCTTGGCTGCTACTGAGAAATGTATGATGGAAAAACCCAATAACACTTTACCCGAGCTGGGAATCGAATCCAGGACCTTATGCTCAGTAGCCGCGCTTGCGACCAATACACCAACGAAGTAGGCAATTTATTGATTACTAGCTTTTGCCCGCGACTTCGCTCGCGTTAATTTAGAATTTGACAATCAATTTTGGTTGTACTCTGATTGAAATAATATAATTCAATCATCCCCACCACCTCCACAACCAAGTTAGTACTGGATAATACGATACCTCTTGGTAAGACTGGTTGTCAGACTATTTGGGCCACTGACTACCTGTAACGGCTGTCAAAGATCTATAGATGACAGCCACGACCAACGGCTTAACGTGCTTTCTGAGGCACGGAGGAAACTCGGAATGTAATGGGCGGTCACCTATCCACAGACCAACCTAGGCAAGCACGGCTTAACCTAAAGATCGACCCGAGCGGCTGTTATTATTTAGCCACGAGTTCCTCAGTTCAACTGTTCATCAAACCAAATACTGTTCATGTAATATGCTATAGTAAATCCACTTTTTTATGCTAGATACGTTTTATTTATTAGCTTAATGTCACTTTGAGTAAAATATTATGAATGATATGATATTTAACAGATTTACGTTCAGAACGTGCTTGAAATCTTTTAAAAGAATCTATCTTTTTCAGGTCTCACAGGTTACACCTGCGTTCAATAAATAAATATAAAAGAGAGTTATCTTTTCACGATTTATAGACTTATATTTTGTGGCCAATAGACACTTATTGTAGCCTGGAGCCTTATCTGAATTTACATCGCATTGGTTTTTATTTGGCTTGAATTTCTGATTATCTGGTACTTTGATATATTCTTTATTTAGTCGCAATTTTTCACATTATTGGAGTCAAATTTAACCATATTTTTTTTTCCTATGTTTACTGAAACAAATATTCTGTGATAAAAAATAATAAATCAAAGTTGCAAATCGCGGTATCTGTTTTTTACAATAATTTAGAAATTTGTGTTTTGTGTATTGTGTATTAAACTTGCTAATATATATAATATATAACTTTGATGTGTCAAGTCTCAAAAATCGTGCGAAACAGGAGCGAATCGCTAGCCCATACTAATATTAAAAGAGGTATTTGTTTGTAAGTTTGTACTTAATCTCCGTAACTACTGATCCAATTCCGAAAAATGAAATTCTTTCTTTATTGGAAAGCTACATTATCCCCGATCGTCATGGGCATGTTTAAAGCGTGCCGGTGCGATAATTTCCGACCATAACTTAAGCGAAGTCGCGGGCAAAAGCTGGTATCGTATAAAACTGATTTTGGAAAGAGCCCCATAACTCTCTCCGATCCCGATTTAGCTTCCATTACAGTAAAATCTTTAAAGGTAGTCCAAAGGTAAGATGGATAGGACTATTTTCGGGTTAGGGGGCAACTGGCCTCTGGTCCGCGGCCCACATTACACGGAGTAGGAACAGTAGGGGAAAAGTTGGCCGAATGCGTGGGTCAGAATACCATGGGAAAAAAGTATCGTAGTTAAATGGACCCATTGGGATTTAATTTCATTAAAATGAAAAAAAGGTGCGAAATAAAACGTAAGTTTTAAAATGTGTATTCTTTATTATATATATCTATGTTCGTACTATATGATTACTTTACTGTTTTAGGGAAAATCATTTATCAATTAAAAATAAAACACACACAAATTAGGTAACATACAAACATAGAAAAACAAGATACATGAGCTAAGTTAAAATAGTACAAAAGTAAATAGAAGTAGCCGTGGGGCCCAAACTAGGCACAGCCTGTATCTTGGTGGCCTAATATCAGCAGTAAAGGCAGATTGCATTTGAATGTTCAGTGTGACACAGCACAGCAAGACCGAAGTTTTAATTCACTAGCAGACCCGCGCAACTTCGCCTGCGTCTCATAAGAGAGAGAGGGTTAGAGAGAGTGGGTCGTAGGCACCTATAGTACAATTCCAACACATCACACCCATCATTCCGCATAATGAAAATGCGCGCGCGGTACCTGATCATTATTTTACTGCGGAGTTATTTTAAAACTGTGATATCTCCTAAGATATTTATTGAAATCAAATATTTCATTATGTGAATAGTGATTTTAAAATTATTCAGAATAAATAAAGGATAATAATAAAAGCCTATCTCTGTCTATCGATAATAATACAGCCAGTCTAGCCTCTCATCAACGAGATAAATCTTCAAACCTGTTTTTCACCAATAACTCAATTAACTTTTTGACCGCCATAGTCACATATACGTGACAAGCAAGCGAGTACCCAGTACGCCAAAGGACACAAATATGCGACTAAATGGTAGGTGAAATTGTGGCTTGGCGTGGAGGGCACGCGCGTGCGTTTATGCTCTGGCGTTCAAGAGATTAAACTATGTAGATACATTCTTAAACCAAATGATTGAAAACAGATTCTCATTCCCAGTCTGTTTTCATTTACTTTCGAGAACCTAACTCAATTACTTACAAATTCTGCCAGTCAATTCATCCAAATTGATTGATTTACGAAGCCTCTTCACTTGACTTTGTATTTAGGAGATTTTCTTGATAAATAGATAGCTATTTCGATACGGTTCGTGGAAGAAGATGAAAGTTTGTGAAACTGTATTTTTGGCTACTTCGCGTAATTTAAATTCGATGAAATCGGGACTAATCGATAAACCGAGTGTTTTGTTTTTAAGTTTAAGCTAAGTATTTAGTCTCAGTAGCATCTCGGAGATGTGCCCGGTCGATGGCAATAGGCTCGCCCCCTATTACATGGGACTTAAGAGCGGCCAACCCGTCATACTTTTCATACAAACGCTGTTACGTGATTATGCCGTGGTAACACATCTCTCTTTGATTTTTTTTTACTGTTAGGTATCTTGTGCACTATATCTAGGTTTCTATCAAAGCAAAAAGTAAAAATTTGAAGGAACAAATTCAGTATAAGCCTCTAAAAATCTGCTATTTTGCACATATTTACCTAAACTTTGGCCGTTCATATTGTACTCATAAATTGTAAAAGTAAAGAAAACATTGTGATAGAAACCTTGCAAATGTAATGGAGATTTTTAAATGACAAATATGAATTTCACAAACTTGTAAGCCTTATTCAAAAACACGTATCTCTTGGAACAAGTTTATGAAATTTTCGAACACTATTTTTCGTTCAATGTTGTCGCATTAGGCGGTATGAGGTGTGCGAGAGACGATTCGTGCGGGGTCGGGGCCTTCTGAGACGGGGGAGTTGATAAAACATCGACGTTGTGGCTCTGGATGAAACAACAAGCTTTTTGACCATGCTCGCGATGACGATAGACGGACTGGGAAGGGCCCTCTTAAACATTATTGGCGAAATATGCTATAGGCTATACAAGGTGTAAATAGACCCTTCATGAAGCCGTCAACCAAGCATTCTGTACATCAAGCTAAGTAACTCTACGCATATATTTTTGCGAGGAAGAACTTTATTTGGGGTGAAAAATCACGGTTGACGGTAATAACGGTGACACTCAAAAAAAATGTATTGATTGATCTCGGTCAAATCGGTTTACGGTAGGACTGCTCTCAAAATATTTGTGTTGATTGGTCTCGGTCAATCAAAGAACAGCCTCAAACGTTTCACATTATATTAAAAGGTCCTTAATAGAAGATAACACGCCTTTCCTTGTACCAGACAACCTTAAACAAAAATACTAAAATAAAGCCTTAAGAGGAAATGCGGTTGGTCTTTTCTCCATACAAACGCTCTCGCCTGTTTTTTTTTCTGGTTTATGACTATAAAGCAATGATTTTTTGCAGTAAAATAAATATCAACTTCTTCCATGTCCCTATGTTTTCTTTTTTGATGATACTTAATCTTTATAAGCACTAGAACCCTTACAAAATGCTCAAAATTGCCTATTTAGACCGCTGTCAACAGAGGCCTTGTGTACAAATTTAACAACTATTAATGAAAAAAAAAAAACATAGAGACACAGGATATACCCTTCTTATTCAGTTTATGAAATATCTTTTAAATTGGTCGAATATTGGAGGAGGAAACAGTCGAGAGCCAAACCTCGAATTACGACTTTTTACTCAGGCTATTCAGTCGGATCTGCAGTTGTCCTTATCGCACCAATGTCGAAATCGCGCTCGCAGTGCGACAGCGATAGTATCTTTTAATACCTATTTTCAAAAGTTTCTCCGACCGCATTTCCTCTTAACAACGCCATATTTTACTTGCGAAGTCAAATTTGCAGCAACTTAAACTTATAGTCTGTTCTTCTTTCTTTTAAATTACCACAGTTCTGTTCGTAGGAACTTTTTAATTCGTTTTAGTTTTTCTCATATCCAAGGCCGGTTCCCTGTCTTAGATGCGTAGGACCTGCCTCAAACGACAAGCGCGTTTGTCACTTGCTTATGAGTCACACCAATGTTTTTTGTTATCAGCAAGTTAAAATAATAAGTGCAAACCAGTTTAAAAATCAAATTTGATGAACGTAACACCCGCAATCGGACATGACACTCGCAGCGTGACGTCATCGCAGTAGCGCGCGCGAAGGAACGCAAATTAAAAAAAGCGGTAACACTTTACAACACTGTAACTTTGGAAATCCTGGGCCGATTTCGATAAAACAAAAACTATTGTTATTTGCACAAGTACTAATACTATATTAAACTAATACTTATAATATTTTGATGTGTTGGTGAGACTCATTGGCGTCGCGGTGACTTATGACATGTAAATCTTCTTGCATTTTGTTAACCGAATTCCAAAAGGAGGATTAATTCGTCTGATTTTTTCTTCACAGTCGCTTTCTCAACAGGCCTGTAGTTTGCGCGTGCTCCGTTCGTGATCGAGCGGTAAGGCCCGCTTGCCTCATTTATCAATATAATATGCGTTCTAAGCTAAACGTTTCAAAAACATCAGTAAGTTTCTGTTAATGTTTTAGCGATGTTAATGTATCAATATGAAAGAAACTCTGTCTGTTGTTATTATAATTATGTTTCTTTATTAATAAAAGTTTGGTAATCTTTGACTTAAAACTACATATTATATGTTTGTATGTCCGTAACCTTTCACGCCTTATCGGCTGAACGGATTCGGGTGAATTTGGCATACGCATAGATTATGATACGCAGTATTGCGTTTCTGTGAAATAATTTCCGACTCCTTTGCAGGTGAAGCCGCTAGCATGAGCTAGTATGATATAAACAGCTTAGAGAATGCACTGTTAATTTCAAGCTGTATTATCTGAAGCTTGAAGGGGGTATTTAATACACCTCACGTTGAGGTAATGTTTACCTGATGGCATGGCCTTAATACGTTTAGTTGTGATATCGATAGTAATTAATATGCTTCCCGTATTAACTCTGCATCGGAACACTGTACCAGAAATATACATAATATACATATGCGTATATGTTACGGCTAATAGCTGAAGTGTGGGTACAACTAGGTGTAGCCGGTTAAACTTAGATGTATCCTACTTATCATCGGTTTGAAAATGCAACCAATTTGGATGTAGCGCTCGCCTGCCGCCTGCCGCGGCACCGCTCGCTGCACTCGCTCGGCTCGCGCGCCTTTTGCCTCTGTTCTAACCTAACCTAACCCATTTGGTCGGTGTTTCCTAGCATTAAAAGGATACTCAACTGTTACCGGCCGCAGCTAGGTATAGCCGGCTAGAACTAGGTGTAACCTTACTTCGGCTTTTAGCCATAACGAATACACTTGTGTACAGATAACCCACATATCAGTGTGAACTGAGCTGCCGCTGTTTTATGAGCTATCGCTGTTTTTCGCAGCTTTGATGCGGAGTCTGTAGCGGCATAGTACCAAAATTAGCTGCACGTAAACTACGTAATTTAACATTAATCGTAATTTAACAACTGCATCCGATTAGACTGGAAGTCTGACAACCAGTCTTACCAAGGTATTTTCCAGTACGAACTGGGTTGTGAAGGTCAGACAAGCAGTAGCTCCATTTAAAATACAGGTATTCAGCTGCATCCGATTAGACTGGAAGCCGACCCCAAAATAGTTGGAAAAAGGCTAGGCAGATGATGAAAATGGAAGCCGACACCACCATAACAGAGTTGGTGAAAGGCTAGGCAGTTGAAGCCGAGTATAACCAGCTATATTTAAGTCCTCTATCCCCATATACAGGGTGTAAATGGACCATTCACGAAGCAGTCCACCAAGCACTATGTACATCAAACAACTTAGTAAAGTTAAGTAGCAAAAATAATTTCTGGAAAACGACTTTTTTTTTTGGGGTGAAAAATCACGTTTTACGGTAGGACTCAATGTAACGCACTCAAAACATTGTGCTGATGGATGTTAGTACGGGAGTCGCGGTGTTTAAAGTAAAAATCCCTTTAAAAACAGATATTAAAAAAAAACTTGTGAAAAAGTTGGAACTTTGACCCTTAATATCTCCGTAACTAGAAGTTTTCCAGGTATAGTCTAGAACAAAAAAAATATCGCAAAGACGAGGAAAATAAGTGCCTTTCGGCTTCGTTAAGGGTCTTTTTACACCCTGTAGGAACAGCTAAACAAAACCACACAATGTAAAAAACATACCAAATTCCGTGCAAATCCAATTCTGTACTTTCCCACAAAATCCCTGATAATAATTTGCCTAAATGCCCCCATTTATATGATCCAACAAATCTCAATTACCTGATGTTTTCCACCTGACGTTCTAATAATTATGAGACCAGCCACACCGGGCCATTTTTCATCGGAATCGTTTTACTGAGATACCGTAACTCAAAGGAACTTTGGTAGTCAAGGGACGTATTAAGTGTAATAGGCGCCATCTTTTTTTTCTGGAGTCGACGTGATTATGGTTTTTTGTTTTTTTTTTTTTGTTTGCGTTTAGAATGAATAATTGTGATCGTTAGCCAGTAAGGAGTTCTTGTTTTCATGGTATTGTAAAGAGGTTTTGCTTTTGAAAGATTTGTATGATTACTGTTTGTTTTTCATTCGTTTATTTTTTTTGTTGCGACGACTCCAAGGAATAGACACGGCCAGGAATAAGATGTTGATGGTATTTTTTGTCACTATCATTGAGTTCAGTACAAGTTTTGATAGACAAAGAGCTCGCCTAGCTTTTGAAGAATAAAACATCCTTTAAATAAGAATTTGTGTATTACAACTACAACTAAAAAACACGACCACTGAATAAAACGAATCGATTGACACCTTATTCATCAAAATCGGACGAATAGTTTAGACGCTACGGAGGAACATACGTAAATACAAACATATATGCATACACACTGCTAAAATCGTAACCCTTTCTTTTGACTTCGCCGTAGACGAGCAAAAAAAACTTAATCGAGGACAAGGTCTAAATCTTCTAGGTATCAGATATTTTTAAAATCCTAACAATATAACAGAAAAAAGTAAAAATGGACCTAAAAACGGTAGCTACTTTTATGGAAATCGAATACTATTGAAACCAAACATCAAAGCTTTAATCCCAGCAGCGGAATGTGACAGGCCAACAATACAGAACAAACAGAACGCAAATTGAATTTTATTCTCTTTCCATTTTATAGGAAACTTTCCTACTATCCAATATACAAAGAAATGTCAGTTTCAGTCGTCAGTATTACGATATTTAAGGTTAACGCACACTTGTAAGTAGGGATCCGTGGCTAGATAATAACAGGCACTCGGGTCGATAGGTAAGCCGCGCTTGCCAAGGTTATTCCGTGAATGAAGAACCGTCCATTGCATATCGAGTTCTATCTGTTCAAAAAAGCACGTCAACCAGTTGATCTGAACGGTCATTTGTAGATCTTTGACAGTCGTTACGAGTATTTCGAAGCTCAACAATCGGACAACCAGTCTTGCCTTGGGGTATCTATCGTGGTATCATATAACTAGAATGACTGACTAGAATGAGCGGCCCAATAACAAGTACCTTCAAAACATTATATTTGACTCACGTACTTACGGATAGATGTTTACGGCCAAAATAGTTATGTGCACAATATTTTTCATGTACCTACATTTTTACTAATATTTGTTTAGTAGTAATTAAGCAGTGTTGTTTTAGCGAATGTGAGTACCAATACAAACCATTTCTGGTTTAATGGTACAAAACAAACGAACCTGTAATAAGACTATATTATTATGTAAGTATAAATAAAAAAAATAAAAAATAAAACTAGGTTGTGAAGGTCAGATAGGCAGCCGCTCCATGTTAGATACTGGTATTCAGACGCATGTAGTCAGACGGGAAGCCGATCCTAAAATTGTTGGGTCAGCATCACCTCTGTCCCTCCGTACAGTAAGTGCTACGACTGCTGTTTACTAGCTGATTCTGAGTTGGGGCGATGTTGTTAGGGTTATTTTTGTGCATTGCAGTATATTGCTTCACACAGTGACGAATATGAATGTTGATGGATGGAGAGAGAGAGAGAGAGAGAGGAAGCCCAAACAAAAGTTGAATGGATCGTATCGAAAGAAAAAGGAGTAAATGATACCGTGACGGCTAACAGAGGAGAATGGGATAAAAGCGTGTTGCGCCGAACACAAGTAATATAGGACAAGGACAAGGAGATGATGAAGAGTACGGAGTTTCATGGAAATAATTCCGAACTTCTCGAGATGAGACGATGCTGCACAGCTATTCACAAACGCTTAGATTCAGAAAGTCGTATGTCTATCTCGCTTTGGTAATGCCAAAAAAAGATAGACATACGACTTACACTTACACTTACGACTTTATAACTGTGCGCAGACCTTTATACTGCAAGTTGAGCCTTAGAAAGAAGTTAAATATAAACTGAAGACGTATTATTACTGATCGTACTTTAGGCCCTTCGCCCACAGGGACTTTATGCAGCGATGCCATCGCGCTATTTGCATTTGCAACGCAAGTCAGCATCTCGACACAACGATTTAAAAACGCGGCTGGTTCTGACGGCATCAAGGGAACGTACGGGCATTTTTGTATTGAGTGGTTTCAAAGCGTATTGTTTTGCGCGTTTAAACTCGTATTGGCTTACGGGCTGAGGGGACGCGCTGGGAGGCGTCTCTCGAGGGTCGCGCTTATAAACGCGTCAACGCTCGTGCGCGTTTTCATAAACGAACCTATACCCGCCGAAATCACGCTAATCTGAACCGCCTTTAATGTTGAAGATACAGAATTTTGGTTAAGAGGGTGATGCAAACTTATTGCATCGCTGCAAAACGTCACAGTGGGGATGGGCCCTAAGAAATGAAATACTAACCGATGACGTATCGCAGCGCTCATTTTATTAATATTGACATCTGTACTTTTGTTTACCTATGTTCTACAAATAAACTATTTGAATTTGAATTTGTATTTGTACTGATCGGGTTCGACGCATTTGGTGCACATTCCGTACTTAACTGACTCTAAGATCTTGGCAAGTAATAAACATCTCTTGAAAATTTGAGAGGAATACTCGATTATAGTGTGGGAGCAATGAAGTGCTTTTTCTCAATTAAACACGGTTATGTCAAGGGCTTTCTTCAGTGAAGTTTTTTTTATTACGTAAGAGAATCCATGCATCAACCAAGTATCATCATTCATCCATTCGTCTATAAATGCATACACTTGTTGATGATGATTTGGACTTACTATGTAGTAAGTCGTACAAGTCAATATGAGCGCCAAATACCCAAAAGTTCCCTAAAGCCTTTAAATACTCGGGCACGCCGCAATCGCGGCGGTAAGACCCCTCTTTGAGGAGTGGCTGGATAGGCGTCACGGCGTCCTGACCTACCGCATGACGCAGGTCCTCACCGGACACGGAAGCTTCGGGAGGTACCTGTGTCTGATGGGGAAGGAGAAAACGCCTGGGTGTCACCACTGCGAGGACCGCCCGGAGGACACGGTGGAGCATACGGTGCAGGACTGCCCCGCTTGGGCAGGGCACCGCCGTGTCCTCACGGCGGCGATAGGCGGAGACCTCTCGCGCCCGGCATTGGTCGAGGCCATGCTGCGGGGCGAGACGGAGTGGGAAGCGGGACTTATAGAATTACCGTGACCCTGGATCATAAAGGGCTATTGAAGGACACCGTGGATTTTAGTCAGTACAAGTCTGACAGTTCCTCCCACTCTGCCCTGGGTGGGAGGACTAATTTGACATTACTTCTTTTTTCTATTATCCTAGTTAGTTTTAAAGGGGCTATCTTTAAAAGTAACGACTAAAATTCCTAATGAAATTCTACCGGGGACTGCTGAATTTGCATCTCCTAGAAACTTCGACTGTGTCATATCCATTTATTTGGATTAGGGATACAGTTGTTTCCTTATAAAAACTTGCCTTCAGGCAATATTCAAAACAGCTTTGGGATAGAAAATGACTCTAAATATTCCGTTGTTTGGAGTAATTCTGTATCCCATATAACGGTATCATAATATTGTTATTATAGGACGTGTCTTCGGTCTGCTTGTGTGAATCTATTTAAGTGGTTCTCATCCTTTGTTTGTAAATATTATGGGAAACAAATTGCGAATCAATTCTGTACTAAGCCGTTACCCAGTACCGAAATACTGTACAATACATAACTATGTTATCTATTTTAATGGTGTTGTTGTTCAGAAAGGGAAGTTTATGTAATTTACTGTACTGGCTGTAATGATTAAAATTATAATCGTAACCCTTTTTTATCGGATGGGAAATCATCAAATGACCCCTCCCGCTCTGGGCGGAGCGGAAGGGAGTGTCAGACTTGTACTGACTAAAATCCATCCATGTTCCTTCTTAGCCCTTTGTGTTCCAGGGCCGCGGCATCTCTTTTAAAATGCCTCAAAAGGACAATCTTCTGTAATACAATACTTATAAATATTGCGTACGGAAGATCGTCTTTTATTTTTATTGATTTGCATGTTTTTCCTGATTCGACTGAATTTCATAGTGGCTTCTCATTTCATGTTATTTTACTCAGGTTGACACAAACTTTTTATCTGTACGTGCAATTATTGTGCTGTACAGCATGAGATGAAATCAAAACACATCACTAAGTTTGGTAACAGGAACTCGCACTAGGGTAATCAAAAAAATTTTCTTAACACACGTTTTTTTATTGTTACAGGGGCTGGAGCCCAACCAGAACCTTTCACTAAACGCATCGGCGCGATGGCTGATAGAAGCTTCCAGAGGCATACAGGACCCGAACATTCTTCTACAAAAGTTTGCACAGAACAAGAAAGTGGATGATCCGACAAGGGCGTTACTCCTAACGTTCTATGGCATCCTAGTAGTCATCGGTGGTGTTGGCAATGCACTTGTTGTTATTTCTGTAAGTATTTTCGTGAGAAATTTCTTTTCTACGTTGATCTAGTGCTCGTAAGCGTTATGACTGAGCATGTCTCTTGGGTTCGATTCCCAGATTGGGCAGTGTTATCGGGTGATTACTTCTGAAATTTCTCTGTAAAACCCACCCGGTAAAAAGATCGCCGCTATTACATGAGAATGAAACGTAACTGGCAAACGTGGGCACTAAAAGATATACCTGCGTCTGCCCGTGCGAGTATTTGTGTTATTTATGAATTTCATGGAATCTTTTAATTATATTGTTATACTGTAAATATTATCATACTATCTGTAGGAGTAATGGCTACAAATTTGATTGATATTAATAATTTTATGATTAATGCAGGTTGTGTACTATCTAAAGAGTTCTTGCCAAACAACATAATTTTGGCAAAAGGCCAAGAATAATCTAAATTGTAAGCTATTTCGCCAATAGTTATGACATCTATCATAACTTTATCATTTTCGACCATTACTCCATATTTTTCTCCATTACCTTAACGATGGATCGACAGACATAGTTCTTCCATTATTTCTATTACTGTGTTCTCACCAAAAACAAAACGACTGTTTTGCTGACCCCGGAACTAAAGTAACACAAACATTGCAAATGCCGTTTGGGTTTTCCCAATCCCGGATTTATTCTTATTTTTGTTAGCATTCTGATCCCGAGAGGAAGGGGAACATAAATATCGCAATATTGGGTTCTGCTTATT
This sequence comes from Noctua comes, assembly GCA_963082995.1. Taxonomy (NCBI): domain Eukaryota; kingdom Metazoa; phylum Arthropoda; class Insecta; order Lepidoptera; family Noctuidae; genus Noctua; species Noctua comes. The sequence continues at coordinate 9,627,443 of OY720289.1, forward strand.
GAGATGAAACCATTTCGTACTGAGGGGTAGGGCGTAATACTATTACAGTATTATATTTTAGTAAAACGATGTTTTGTAGGTGGAGATTTTGTTTGGATTATTAAAGACCGACCGCTTTAATGAGTCCTCGCGAAGGTATCAATTTAAGTGGAATATTCTGATGGTTGATCACGTATTGGTTCAATTAGTACCGTAATACCTACGTGGATGATGGTTATTTTAAATCAAATAACCTGTGGGATATTGTTAGGAATTTGTGGATGCTTAATGTGCCTTTAATGGGTCAAGGCGGAGAACTCATTAAAGCGGTCAGTCTAGTGAGTTAGTGAGTGAATGTTAGTGTGTTGGCTAGTCACTGACTACCTGACGACTGTCAAAGATCTACAGATGACACTCGGGACCAAAAGTTTAACGTGTTTTCCGAGGCACGGAGGAAGCTCGGTATGTAATTGGCGGTCACTCATCCACTGATCAACCTAGGCAAGCACGGCTTAACCTAAAGATCGACCCGAGCGGCTGTTATTATTTAGCCACGAGCTCCTCAGTTCAACTGTTCATGTAATATGCTGTAGTAAATCTACTTTTTATGCTAGATAAGTTTTATTTATTAGCTTAATGTTACTTTTAGTAAAATATTAAGAATGATAATAAGATTTTACAGATTTACGTTCAAACGTGCTTGAAATCTGATCTTAATCTTATATTCTTAGGTTTCCACAGGCATTCAGTAAAAAAAAACGCAAGTTATAAGACTAAAAACAATTTTGTAATTTCCTGAACAAATGGAACATGAAACGATGCCGAAAAACGCAATTAAATTCATAATGAGGAGGAAATTATTCGATATTAATCGTTCCAGCCTGCGATTATTTTCAAGTAACTCGAGATTCAGAGCGCTGGAGCTTCCTCGAAAATGCATGAGATTTAAATATTGCAGAGCAGAATTGCAATGCAAATACTGTTTTTTTATTTTTTTAAAAACATAATCTGTAATCTCCGAAGAGTTAGGCAAAGATGTACGAGTACGTAGTACAGTCACGAGCACCAATATGTATACACTTTCCTGACAATACACTTTCCATACAATTTGAAAGCAATTTTCACGAGATATAACGATTGTAACTTGGAGGTAGGATCTTTTTCATAAAATTATGAGTTTCAAAATACTATGTTCGTAACAACATGAAATTTTAATCAGAACAGAAGGAAAACAAAATGTTTTAAAGTTGTTAAGTGTTTACATATTGGTACTCGTTACTGTACACTCACATTTCACTAGTTATGTTTAAGTCTCATGTAATAGAAGCGAGCCAAATGCCATCAATCGGGAACAAATTTAGAGTCAGTGGCTGCTACTGAGAAACTGGAAAATGTCATTAACACTGTACAATCTGGGTATCGAATCCTGGACCTCATTCCCAGCAATAGTGCTTGCAACCACTACACCAACGAGGCAGAAAGCAGAACAATTTTGCTAATATTAGCATAGGATCCTAATATATAATCGGCAAGAATTCCAAGTACTTTACTTTGAAATTGTAATTCAATTCAACCTGCCAGAATACGTAAGCAACCTGTCTTGTTACGAAAAATTCTAGACACAATAAAATTCTCTTACAAATGTTTGATAACCTAACATGTATTTTAGCTACCCCAATATTTCACGATGTTTTCACTGAGATAGATAACGAGCCGAATACAAATATAAATGCCATTACCATATCAGTAGACGAAAAAATATATAATGGAGTTTCTAAAGCGGCTGATAGAATAAAACATATCTTTACAAAGCTTGATTGACAAAAACAGATTGGTAACAACATTAATAGGGATTATGATACATCACTAGTTGTAAGTGACACTGATAAAATGGCTGTCTGTTTTATTATCAACAGTTTTCTATTGCCAGAACACGAATACAATACAGATAGCATTGAAATGTTTTACGATAGCCGCGTATTGATTTTGGTGTAGTCCAGATAATTTCCACAAAAATGCCAGACCACAGATGATTTAATCAACGCGGATGAAATTCAAGATAGTTATTTCGACTTTAGTCACAAAAAATTCAGATAAAAATAATGAAACCGTTTGAAATTTTCAACGAATTTGATATAATATGAAATATTAGAACAGTATTAAATAATAGTATTGTATTCTTCCAGTGATTATCACCTGATCCTCGTATTGTTTTACAAAATGTGTCAGTAAACATGGGCGTAAGCGCAACAGAATTGTAATATATCTCAAATTAAATGACACAATGAGTTTTCCAATTCATACTATTGCCAAGTAATAAAGTCACCGGATACCAAGAGCTATGGCCTATTGAAAATGTTGCAATTTCCTGTATTTTGTCGAAGATTTAGACTTAGGAATATGTTGTCTAAAAATAAAGCGAAGTCCTAATTTTAAGCTACTATTTGAGATAATATTTCAATTATGTTGGTTTTGCGCCTAGAGCTCATAGAAAAATGCCCGTGAAAAGACTACGGGTATTTCCTCTTCTAAGAATTTCAATTTAAATAACTCAAAAAGTTAAAACATGCGGACTGGATGAACACAACGTAAAATCAGGCCTGTAATTCTCAAGGAGTTAGGCAGAGGTGTACCAATAGTACATCCACATTTCGCCTGTCATGTTTAAGTCCCGTGTAATAGGGGGCGAGCCTATCGCCATCAACCGGGAACAAATCCTGCTACTTTACCGGACCCGGGAATCTAACTCAGGACCTCATGCTCAGCAGTCGCTTGCGACCATTAGCCTAACAAGGCAACAAGCAATGAATCAATGAATATATCATCTATATAAACCTTAACTTCAACACACTGTTCTAAGACCTAAAAAATCACTTCTAAGCCATTTCTTGCTTTTTAAGTACATCTACTAACTAAAACTAAATTTATTTTCCAGGTAGTTAGAAAACCAGTGATGAGGACCGCCAGAAACATGTTCATCGTGAATTTGGCGGTATCCGATGCCTTAGTCTGCTGCGTGGGAACACCGTTGACCTTGATGGAACTTTTGACCAAACATTGGCCACTACCAGATTGGCCAAGTTTGTGCAAAGCATGTGGAGCGATACAGGCAATATCTATATTTGTGTCAACTATATCCATTACGGCGATTGCATTGGACAGATATCAGGTTGGTACTGATTTGATTGTGCGAGTATATGTGTGTGTTTTGTTATTTTAGGTTAGTATGTGTTTGAATGTTGTAGAAATATGTCTGACACCGTTTTTAGGACACCAACAATGAACACACGTTACAATACTTACTTAAGGGAAGGTTACAAGTACAAGATCTGTATAATATACAGGGTAGAAGGGACACCGACGCGAAAACTGAATTCGTGGTAACCGTTTTCACCCCGTATTTAGTGCAACCATAGAATCTAAAAAACTTCTTGCTTATATCTATGCGTACAACACTATGGTATTATTCACAAGGCATGAATCCCATTTATTTTTCTTAATTTTGAATGGGTTTCCTCTGAGTGTGCAGTAAAGAATATTTTTCTATAGTAGGTATCTTACTTTTTACTTTAAACTTATTTTTTGGTTTTCTTACATATTTTATAAAGAAATTGCATGGTATTAGTACATTATTTTATCATATCAAGTAGATAATAATTAGGTACTGATATAAGTTTAATGTAGACAAATCTACCTGATGCATCTAAAGCAATTTCCAGCTTTAGAATTCTCGGCAATTTTTCTTCTCAACAACAATTTTATATTCCAAGAGAGAAAATTGAATCAATTCATGAAATCATACCTGCATTGTATAGAGCATCAGGTTTGTTAAGGCTATTCAAGCGCTTTGAATTTATTTATCTTTATTTCCAGGTTTTAAATTAACTTTTGCGTCATTGCTCTACTTAGGTTTAAAAGATAGTCGTAGAAATCTTATTCAGGGTACTATCACAGAAAATGAGATATTAGGTAATACTGCCTCGTTGGCCTAGTGGTCGCAAGCGCGACTGCTGAGCATGAGGTCCTGGGTTCGATTCCCGGGTCGGGCAAAGTGTTATTGGGTTTTTCCGTCAGGAATTTCTCAGTAGCAGCCACGGAATCTGGATTTGTGCCCGGTTGCGAATGTGGGTGTATTATTAGGTACACCCCTGCCTAACCCTTCGGGGGATAACAAATTGGTTTCAATCATCATTTTTTTAAATGATCAAATTGAGCTGAAAGTAGGAATGCAGCAGTCACTAATTTAGAAATGTTGAAATTGAGTACCTACCTGTGAATTAATACTACGAATGCGAGTAGGAACGGAACGGCTGCAGCTGAGTACCAGTATGGAGCGACTGTCAATCTCACCTTCACAACCCTATTAGTACTGAGTAATACGATAACCCTTGGTAAGACTGGTTTCAGAATTTCAGAGCACTGACTACCAGTAACAACTGTCAAAGATCTATAAATGAAAGCCGAGACCAACGGCTTAACGTGCTTTTCGAGGCACTCGGTATATAATGATGGTCACCCATCCACAGATTGGCCTTGGCGAGCGCGGTTTAACCTTGAAGATCGACGCGTACAGCTGTTATTATTAACCATACAATTAACAAAACACATCTATAAGTAAGATGACCAAATACTACAGAAACACCCATTTATTACAGCAAGTAGCTGAGTAGGTAGGTTGATAAGTAAACTGCACATAAAGCACTATTGAATTATCTACCTCATGTAGACGATTTACTGACTGAACTCACGACCCAGCGGGTCACACATTCGTCAAACAAGGTTTGTTTGAAGAATATTGGTCCACAGACATTGCATGACATTTGACGAATATTGGTGTGCAGAGTGAGGGGTACCTTATCATTTCCAGCAATGTCGATGTGCGAAACAAAAATGACATCTGTTATAAAAAGTTTACGCTTGACTTCAACGTTGGTCAATTACACTTAAAACTGAAAGTAAAACGATTTTAGTTACAAATATTTTTTTTACACAAATTATAATTTATTCTAACAGAGGAACAAAAAGGCAATTCTCTAAATATTGACTAAAATCGTCTTTTTGAAGACCTAAGAGACGACGTACTAGGCTAGCATAAATTTCAAGGTGTTGTTTATTCAAAAGGCTTATAAATAAAATAGTTGAAAAAGAGTTTATGATTTTGAAGTACTGTAATTAAGAAAATTGCAACGTTTGTTTCTTTTTATCAGTACACGGATGCGGTTACTCTATGATCTCGATTGTTGAGGTATTTAAGGCGAATATTCCAATAGTATTTCGTTCTTTATAATCTAAATCGTGTGTAAGCAAACGATATCCTGAATTTAAACTGCACAACGCCATCTATCGAGTTATAGGGACAACTATTGTAATTCTTGACATTATTTTAGGACGACAATAAAATATGTAGTTTCAGACACTAAAGGTTCGATTCATCGTTTTTCCATAATAAATTAAGCTGTGTGAAGTTCAGTTTTATTAAACAAAACACGTTTAAAAAAATATATATTCCTATTATTGTTTACTGGCAGGTAGATTAACTCCTAATAATCATGTGGTTAGTGCCTATTCTGGTGTCAGGATTTGTATGCCGCCCATGGGCCTCTGACTTGGTTTTACTTTTTTTTTTTTACTTGGCCTCTATTGTCCCATTGCTGGGCAAAGGCCTTGGTTTTTCTTGCCGTCCAGAAATATGTCTCAAGTATGCTGGTTTCCTCACGATGTTGTCCTTCACCGAAGCAAGTGATAATTATACAATACGCACATGAATTCCAAAAATCAAAGGTGCGCGTCTTGGGTTCGAACTCGAGACCTGTGACTTGGCAGTCCAACGGTCACACCACTGGGCTATCACTGCTTACAATCCCCTAAAATGTTGCTGTCTCTGTTCATCAAACTCCATTGATTCATCAAACGTATCTCCCACTTCTTTGATCCTCCACAAACCTATAGGTACTTCACTTCTATCATCGCTAGTGACGTCATGACGAGCTATAACGCTATTTCCATCGAGTCCGATTTACGTAAACCGCTTATTTATCATTATTTCAACTGATTTTAGATCCGGGTGTTCAAAATTATAGTCAATTGAGGTAGAACAAAAATATGTTAGTGTTTGATGCTATGTTTGGGATTGACAAGCTGTATGAAATCAATTCATATGATTAAAAAATGAGATTATTTTCAGTGTTTGGTATTAGTTTAACGAACAATATTGGGAAAATTATCTATAGTTTTATCTCACACAAAGGAAGACTTACTCTTACCATTGGAATTGGCTGACAATGCTATATTTATTGGTTCCAGAATAAATTGTAAGGATAGGGTGAGAGGAAATGCTGCCTATAGGTAAAATGGTGTTATGGGTGAAGTCTTTGGAAAATGTCCCGATGCGTAGCTGCAACCGTAACGCTTGTACATGTACGTACACCTCTTGCTTCATTCTAAAGGTCATTAGAATGGAGCAAGAGGTGTACGTACATTTTACAAAAAAAAGTAGCAAGCAGTGACACGGGTTCGCGGCAGACCACGAAGGAGATGGCGGGACGAACTGGATGTCTTCCTTGAGAATTGGAAAGAAGTAGCACAGAAGCATGACCTTTGGAAGGAGTGGAGGGAGGCTTTTGCCCAGCAGTGGGACAATGTGGGCTAGCTGTAATAATAATAAAAAGGTAGCAAGCAGCATACAGGACCAATTTAGACTAAATGTTAAATGTCTTATTTTATTTTTTTCTTTAATAGTTACTTTTTATATAATTTTGTTTTGTTGTTTATTTAATCATTTTGTTTTGTCCTGTGCGAGACAAATAAATACATTTTCTTTCTTTCATTTTTTCTTTAAAGTGACATTGAGTAGCTTCTGGTTTGCTAAAATAAAAAGGCGTCACTTCATGTGGTCACGTTTTTCTCTTTATTAAACCCATTGCCGATAAATAGTATTAAACCAGAAATAGCTCATTTATTTGAACTATTTTTGCTTCCAAGTTTTCTAAAAATATTCCATAAACGAGCATTTTGCCTCTAAATCTTCTGGTTCTTATTCTTATGCTATTGTACGTCAGACACAATACAAAGTCTATTGTTGCTTGCTGCACTGTGATAGTGCATAAATCGCTCGATGTAAACTACCCATTTCAAATTCTATTCTTGAGCAGAAATTACGTAAGTCAAAAATATCAAGTTTACAAGAGAGTGAACAAACTGCATAATTATACCTAGGTAATGGTACAATACCATTTTATAATTTGTGTTCACTTAAATTTAGATAAGGACGTTGCATGTTTCTGATTGGCTGAAACAACGCGCCTTCCGATTCTTTAGCAAACGGCATCAAAAACCAAAATATCAAAACCGCCAAAAAATTACATACCTGGTGTTCTAATTTCAAAGACGACAGTTCAAAAATTCAAAAACTGTCTAGTTAACTTTGTACCTTTATACCAAAATATTTTTTTTTTTAATGTTAAAAACTTACATACATATACATACATGTATGTATGTTTTTAACATTTAATTACTCAGAATTTTTAATCCTTTTCATTTCCTTTGGAACTTCAATATCTACGGTTGCAAATGGCTAGAAACTATTTAAGAGAGTGGATTCTGGAAAGACATCAAAGTCTCACATAGCGGTCTTGCTTGGTCTGTGTTTCACTGTATAAGAACAAATAATCCTTGTCGTTTTATGACGTGTAAGCATGGATTTTTGAAGTACTTTAGCCAGTGACATCCAACCGTAACATGATAAAGCAGTTACGAGGTTGACTACAACATGTAATAAATGTCTAAATACTATATTATGTAAACTAGTATGTCAAATAAAAATCGTAGGGCAAAGAAACGATGAATAGGTATTGTGTAAAAATTGTTAGGGGGTATTTCTCAAAGCGCAACTGTTTTAAAGCGCAAATAAATTATCCCTCGAAGCACAACCATTAGTTGCACTCACAAATTTAAATTAAAAATATTATATGTTTATTTTTCATAGCGCAACCATGTATAAAAAAATAAAAAATGAATACATCATACCCCTCTCTATTTTCCATCATCGTTGCGCCCCTGAAAAGGGCTGAAGGGGTGGTGGTAGGTATGGAGAAAAAAGATAAATAAATTGAAACGATGATAACTAAATAAAACATTAGAGGATTGGTTTCATAACATATTATGTAATAGTTCGTTACATAACAAAACAACACGCCAAAGGTACGTATACCTCCGAAGTGTTAGGTTACACCAGATATATTTTAATTTAGTCCCAAGTAACAGAGGTCGAAGTCTTAAAGCCTTGCAAAGTTCTCCTTTGTAAAACGCTAATCGAATTTTGTATTGGATAGGAAAATCCATTGAAATCCTTGATAATCTGCTATCAGCTATTAAATGATCAAAATCTATACCTGAAAGTAAGAGAAGCAAAATCTGCTTATATTGATCTAACTGCTGGGACAAATTCACGGCCTCCTCTCTATGAGAGGGAATGGGGGATATAATCCACCACGCGGGCCCAGTGCGGTTTGGTAGATGTCACATGTCTTCGAATTTTTGGTTCTAGGATATGCCGGTTTCCTCACGATGTTTTCCTTCACCGTTTTTGAAAGCAGTGGTGATGAAAATAAATTACACAAAGTAATGCGCCTGCCTGGGTTCGAACCCATGGCTTACTGTTCGTATATCGGGGACGCCACCACTGGGCCACCGCTGCTCTCCCACCACTGGGCCGCCGCTGCTCTCAAAAGTATGCAAAATCTGCCGATATTGTTCCCACTGCTGGGACACAGGCCTCCTCTTGGAGAAATATGCACAACTGTGCTCAGTACGGATTGGTTGATGTCGCACTCATGTTTTCGAAGCTTTGGTTCCAGGACATGCCAATTTCGTCACGATGCTTTTCCTTCACCATTTTGAGAGCAGTGGAAGTGATGAATTAACCTTTCCTTTACCGGAACGTGGATCCACGCAATCCCGTTATTCTATCGGAACGCGGATATAAAATAAAAGGACCTCACGGCATTTTTAGGGTTCCCTTACCCGAAGGATCACCAAAGGGATAACCAAACCCTATTACTAAGTCTCCGCTGTCCGTCCATCCATCCGTCCGTCTGAGTGTCAAAGACAAAGTACGTCTTGACTTCGAACCCATGACCTACAATTCGTAAGTCGAGGCCGACACTACTGGACCACCACCGCTCCTCTAATTTTGTATTAATAGATTATTAATTAGCAGAATCTATTGAAAACGTTTGCAATCTGAAATCTATTTACTGTTCAAAATCAGTACGGGAAAGTAAACGAACATGTAATTGAATCCAAGCCACACTTCAAAGGGCCGTTTGTATTACATATTCCAATCTGAAATCTATTACAAATATTATCTGTTCCTGATTTCGTGAAACTTAACTAACATAAATATTTTTAGGATCAAACAGTTTCACAAATTCTGAACTTAAGCCACTTTCATCAAAATTCTCAGAACATTCCTTCTGGTGTATATCATTTGAATTCTCTATAAAGTGATTGTGCTACTAAAATAACTAAGACCTAAATATTAAGAAAATTCTCAAAATTGTATTTTATTTCAGTAAAATTCATCTAATTACTTATAGTTTAATACATAAAGACCACAGCAAAATTGCCAAAAAAGTTAAAACATTATTTTTTGTAACTTATTAAACGTAATTTGTTACTTTTAAAAGTTTTGTTATTAAAAAAAAACTATTAAATTTAACAAAATTTAAAAGTTTTGTTATTAAAAAAAAACTTTTAAATTTAACAAAATTTAAAAGTTTTTTTTTATGTTTATTACTTTTAAGTTTATTAACGAACATTAATTTTATTACTTTAAAGAGTTTTATTTATATTTGTGTACCAAATAATCGCGTCGTAAGAGACAAGTTGTAAAACAAAAGTCTCACAGAGTGACCTGTCTGTTTCAAATGAGTAGACATAAAATAAATAGATAGCTTAGAGCTTTAAGTTCAAAAAGTAAGCCAAGAATAATATGAAAAAAATATTAATTAATTCATAAAGCAACACTAATGCAACTACAGTAACATGATTGTAACGCCCGATCCAAAAACCGTTGCCCTGGGAAAAAAATCAATAATAATTGCTAGTTACGACAATTATAGCGGGGGTTAACGGGATGGTCCATTCATCCTCACAAACTTTCGCGTTTATACAGGGTGTAAACAGACCCTTGACATAGCCGTGAACCAAGCATTCCGTACATCAAACTAAGTAACTTTACGGCAAAATTATTGCTGGGAATCGGCTTTTACTTACTACTTTTACGGTGAAAAATCACGTTTTACGGTAAGACTCGATGGAAAGCACTTAAAGCATTGTGCTAATGGATGGATTGAATAGTACGGAGGTCGTGTAGGTGTCTAAAGTAAAAATCTTACATTAAAAACATGTATTTAAAAAAAAAACTCGTGGGAATGTTAGAACTTTGACCCCCAATATCTCCGTAACTAGAAGGTTCCTAGGCATGGTCTAGAACAAAAAAATGATCGCAAAGACGGGGAGGACAAGTGCCTTTCGGATATGTTAAGGGTCTATTTACACCCTTTATTAGTTGTAAAAACATAAGATAAGATACAAGCGAATTTAGCTCTGTCCGTCTTTTTGTTTGTTTCCTTTTCACGCCTTAACGGCTGATGAGATTTTGAACAGCACACAGGTTGACCATGACCTGGGGAGGAGACGGATTATTTTCATCCCCGTAGTGCGGTCTCTAAGGATGATTTTCGATCTGCACACGGTCAAAGGCTAGCTCTTTATTAAGTTTACCTTTCTATAATTTTATTTCGTGCCTTGGAAAGCACGTTAAGCTATTTTAGACCATACCTGGGAACCTCCTAGTTATGGAGATATTGGGGATTGGTAATTTACCTTTTTGTTAAATACAGGATTTTAATGTTGTAACTTTACTTTAAATAACTCCCCCGAACTATTCAATGCATCCATCAGCACAATGTTTTGAGTGCGTTACATTGAGCCTAACAGTAAAACGTGATTTTTCACCCCAAAAAAAAGTCGTTTCCCACGCAATATTTTTTTAGTAGAGTTACTTAGTTTGATGTACAGAATGCTTGGTTGACGGCTTCGTGAAGCGTCTGTTTACACCTTGTATGGTACTTATAAACTCAGTCTGTCTGTTGGTATGTGTCTTTTTGTTCCGGCTAATTTCCGAAACGACTGGAGCGATATTGACCAGACTTTTACCGGTAGATAGCTGATGTTATACGGAGAAAGTTTAGGGTTCCGTACAAAAAAATTAAAACCTTTGAAATTGTTAACAAAATCCGATTCAAATGGGGAAGTTGTATTTTTAATAACAATTTCACTCTGAGGAAAGTCGCGGGCAACAGCTAGTCCTATCCTTAATAGGGTGACTGTTAATTAGTGACCGATACTCATACACGTGATTCTACACATACAAAGAACTTTTCTAAAGAAACATTTTTTTTATAATAATAATATATTTAATTCAGACTTTGTCCATAAATTTGTTTGTTGTTTGTTTGTTATTTGTTGTTATTTGTGTTGTTTGTTTCTTTGTTTGTTTCGTTGTTTGTTGTTTGTTTTTTACTACTACTACATTTTTATCACAAAAATACAACAGCCGAATGAAACTCGCGCGCGCGCGCACCTTTGACCTATCAGCTGCTAGCCGTGTGTCACCGTTCTGTCTCATAACTATCATACCGTGCAATAGTGGGTAGGCAAAGCACCCGCGCGGCTCGAAACCCGCTCCGTAAGCGGCACCCACGTCACAGGCCGGCCGCCACAAAAGTATACACGACGTATCATCATCATCATCATCATTTCAGCCGAAATACGTCCACTGCTGGACATAGGCCTCCCCCAAGTGTCGCCACATTGTCGTCATTTTTTATACACGACGTATGTGTATAAAAAATGTTTCTTTGGGAAAGTTGTTTGTTATCATGAGTACAATCACGTGTTTAAGTATCGGTCACTAATTACCAGTCACCCTATATATCATATTTCTTGTTTCTGTCTGAGTATCCTACCTAACACAACTGTAGAATAAATTGGTTTCTCATGTACCAGTACCAGTATATCAATAACTGTATCTGTAGAGCGTAGTAATGAACCCTAACCACTCCATAGATAAGCCCTATCAAAACGTCTATAAAAAGCGCAATATGACTGACATGTTAAAATAATGTTATGTCATGTCGCCGATATGTAACAATTTAATCCTGCTATCAATCTTTTAATCTATTGGCGATACCGTGAGATGTATCGCCTGTAAATCTGACAATTTTTGAACTCAATCGGTTGTGTTTTTGGGTGTGTCAAAATCTTCATAACAAAAAATGTTATCTTCACGTGTAGATATTGATCAATCTTCAAAATGTCGACCATATACCGTCAGAGAGATTTATAAATAATAAATCATATCTTTTTTATTTTATTTATTTATATACAAATCAATTAAATTTTTTTAATATTCCTTACAAAAACAATATAAAAACATTTAAAAATTAAAAAAAATTGTAGCCCACCGGTATCGGAAACAGAGTCCAAGCTACCAGCGGGCAGGATTTTTTTTTTTTTATTGGTTAGAAAATTATTCTTCTTGGTATGTCGATGGCATAATGGAGTAACAGAGAAGTATGGAGGAAAAAGACATACTGCAGCGAACCCAAATGAATTGGGATAAGGGCAATAGAATGAGAATGTTGAGTGTGACGATGGCAATCTAAATCGAGTCGGCCTAGAACTGGGCTACAAAGGATTATGCAAATTTTGGTCCCACCCTTCAATAGCTATGTGTAATATATTGTTGGATAGGTATTTTTAAGCTGCACAAAAGTTACTCTGGCGCAATCTTAGTCCGTTCAGAGTTATGCAGTATTAAACAAGTCAGTTTAACAATAGTCAAAAATAATGTTTTACCCTAATATAGCGCCTTTAGTAGCGTCCATCAGTTATAGGCATATGATGCGGAGGAATAAGGAAAATGTCGTGAGGAAAGATTTGAGTATGAATGTGGATGGCTATTAGAGTAAAGGAAGACCAAAGAAACGGTGGATAGACTGTGTGAAGGATGATATGGCTAGAAAGGAGGTGACTGATGACGAGTAATAGAGAAGTATGGAAGAAGAAGACAGGCTGCGCCGACCCCAAATAAATTGGGTAAGGGCAGGAATCCAGAAGAGGTGGCGAGACGATTTGGACGCGGACCGTGAGGGCTGGCCCGAGGAGGCGCGGGAAAAGAGTACATGGAAGGAATTGGGGGAGGCCTTTGCCCAGCAGTGGGACAGTATAAGCTATTATAAAAAATATATAAAAAAGGGCAGGAGATTGATAATGATGTTGATGATACGCACGACACGATATTTATTGCGCCATCGTTTGTGGATGAACACCACATTTACACTATAGGCAAATTGACTTCCTACGTTATTATGTCGTGTTAAATCCATTTCATGCAACTGTCAAAGAATTACAGGTTGTGATTAGAATACACGGATTCTTGATAGGCAACTTCCTTAAAAAAATATTTAGCACATCCTAGTTTGTAAGCCCTGGCTGGCCTTAAATTATAAAATAGGATTGCAACCTTTTCGAATTGAACTGCGAGTGGTCATATAAAAAAACAAATATTTTTCTTCATATTCTTTCTTTCAACATTTTACATTTTTGCTCAAAATTATTTCCTTTGTGTTCCATCAATGACTTACATTCTCTATTTTGTCCTCAGCTGATCGTGTATCCAACCCGACCTGGTCTCCAAACGATGGGTGCTATCATCACGATGTTCTGCATCTGGGTAGTTGCCTTCACCCTCGCATCACCGCTCTTTGTCTTCAGAAACCTCAAGACTCACTACCTCGGTCTCATCGGGATGGATTCCCTCAGTTTCTGCATAGAAGACTGGCCTATCCGAGATGGACGAGCAATCTACTCCGTATTTAGTTTAATCTTCCAATACTTACTGCCCGTTCTAGTCGTAGTACTAGCGCATGTTCAAATACATAGGAGGCTAAGAGGGAGAAGACGGACGACAAGAAAAACCCCGGCAATTCTCATAGCCATAGCAGTTACGTACGTCATAAGTTGGCTACCGCTGAACGTGTTCAACTTGGTAGCAGACTTCAGTGAACAGCCTTTTATGGAAGAGAAGACGATGACAATAACTTACGCGATCTGCCACATGTTTGGGATGTCAAGCGCAGTTTCAAATCCGCTACTCTACGGGTGGTTGAACGACAATTTCCGAAAAGAATTTGAGGAGATACTGTGCTGCTGTAAAAAGAGACAGATGAATAAGAATACGAGGATAAAGAGTAGGAAAATGGACACAGAGTTGACGGCACTGGCGCAGTTGGAACACACTGTCACCGCCAACACGAAAACCTCACAGTGCTCCCAAATTTTCTGACTAAAGGCTTGCTGTAAATAGCATGAACCACTCAGTGTTGAGATGCAAAGCATTTGAACTTTAATAGTGTCAATTTTCTAACTAATCGTAACGGTGTATAAAGTTCCTTTATGTTCGAGTTGTTAGACGATAATTACTCCTGTAAATATCTGTAGATATATTGTATAATTGTACTTAATTATGGTAATATTGTACTATACGTTTTCTTGAGCCCAAAACGTACAGTGCTAATATTTGATACGAAGCCTTATTTCGATTATATAGTTGTAAGAGTCTTTTTTTATTAAATAAAAGTGTTGAAGATAAAGTATTTGTTCGGTTTTATTTACTTCTTAAGTACCTTTATGTTTAGGTTGGCATCGGAAATAGAACGTCTGCTGTAATGATCAGAAATTCAACGTGTCAAGGAACTTACAGACAGGAGCCCACCAACAAAATGTTTCTTTTTTTTTAAACCTTGCCCCACACTAGGAATTTCGCATACACAAACAGCCAGACCCAAAACAACTACCTGTAGGCCATACAAATATTTGTTCCGTGAGGGACTCGAACCCGCGACACGCAGCGCAGCAGTCAATTGCTCAGCCACTGCGCCAACCGTGCCGTAAATTTTGAACAAAAAATCTGCATTTTCTTTTGATTTTAAGATTTTGCACTGTATTTTCATTCTAATGATTTACAAAGATTTAAAAAATTATAAAAAAAAATTAAATTCTAAATCTTTAATTCGAGCGTCGGCTCATATTATAGGGTTTGTAATAAAATCTTTAAAAACTAAGTATTAGTAAACAACACAATACGGTGACACATATAACTGACAGCAGTGAACCATATAAGGACAGTCCACTCTGCCAGAAATCATTTCCAGAATCCTGTTAGGTCTGGCCAAGACGCGAGCCACCATCGATGCCGCGCACTTTCGCATTATTGTGTAAAAACAATCTACACGCGCCGCCGCAAAACTCAAGATGACCATCCGGGTACATCCCGTTTGGAAACTTTCCCGTTTCGACAACTAAACAAAAGACGTGCAAAACAAGTGAAAAAAAGTCCCCTTTCGTAACTATTTTAATCTTCATACATTAATTCCCGTTTCGTCAACCACAAATTTCAACTGTTTTTTCTACGGTACAGTCAGCTCCCAAATTTGCAGGGAAATCCCTTGTTGATGTTGCTATTTTTTGTCTCGCTCTGTCGCACGAAGGTATTTACGAAAAAACTCAATTTAGAATTTGAACAGAAAGTACTAGGAGAGCAGGAATCAAGAAGGAGATGTTAAGATGTGATTACGTTCTTGTTGAAAATGTCATAAACAATGATTAATGACGGTTGTCGAGATGGGAATGTTTCGTGGGCATGATAAATAAATTCATGGGTGCCGAGATGGGAAGGTGCCGAGATGGGACTAAGCCATGTTTCTCTCACTCATACTGAAACATTGACACTTGACTGCCTCTTTGGTCAGCAGTCGCGTTTGCGACCACTACAGCATGAGGTCCTGGGTTCGATTCCCAGGGTCGGGCAAAGTGTTATAGGGTTTTTTCATCAGGAATTTCTCAGTAGCAGCCACGGAGTCTGGATTTGTGCCCGGTTGATGGCAATAGGCTCGCCCCCTATTACACGGGATTTAAACAGAACTGGCGAAATGAGGGTGTGAACCATTCGGGGATAGGTGTCTTATGTCATCATCATCATCATCATTTCAGCCGAAAGACGTCCACTGCTGGACACGGGCCGGGACTGGTCAATATGGCGACACTTGGGGGAGGCCTATGTCCAGCAGTGGACGTCTTTCGGCTGAAATGATGATGATGATGATGAATTGGGTACCATTTTTTTTTTTTTTTGTTAGATTTGACTATCTGACTAATGTAAAATAATTTATGTATACAGGGTGTAAACAGACCCTTCACTTATCCATCAACCGAGCATTCTGTACATCAAACTAAGTAACTTTACGCAAAAATTATTGCTGGGAATTGACTTTTTTTTTATGGGGTGAAAAATCACGTTTTAAGGTAGGACTCGATGGAAAGCACTCAAAGCATTGTGCTGATGGATGAATTGAATAGTACGGGGGTCGTGGAGGTGTGTCAAGTAAAAATCTTACATTAAAATCATGTATTTAAAAAAAAACTTGTGAAAAAGTTGGAACTTTGACCCCCAATATCTCCGTAACTAGAAGGTTCCCAGGTATAGTCTAGAACAAAAAAAATATTGCAAAAACGGGGAGAACAAGTGCCTTTCTTTTATGTTAAAGGTCCATTTACACCCTTTATTGTGTTGAGAAAATAAAGTTGATTGATTAATTGAATGTAGGTCATTAAAGTCACCACTCGACGACTCATTAATTTTCTCATAATTGCACTTACATAAAGATTAGTAATAATTCCAGTTAATCATGGAGTTTTTATTCACTACTAGTGATGGTAATGGTAGGTATGTTTAATTTTCGAATATTTTTTGGACACAACATGAATATTTTAGCAAAAATCATATTGTTCATAGGTAAGTGCAGGTCAAACATAATAATTATCATATATATATTTATTATTTATATAACATATAAAATGGGTTGTTCGTTGGTCTAGTGGTCAGAAGCTCTACTGCTAAGCGTGTGTCCTGGGTTCAATTCCCGGGTCGAGCAAAGTGTTATTTTCTTCAATCTTATATTGTTCCACAGTTAATGAAAGGTCTCCCTATATTTTTCTAGTCTTCTTTATGTTTCGTATATTTTGGAAAATCCGGTAAGCCTAACCGGACGCAGCTGAATATCAGTATTTTACTTGGAGGGACTGCCTATCTAACCTCGAAAACCTCGTTACTGGGAATAGCCACATCTCGTGGTAAAACTGTTTGTTAGATTTTCACACTCCTGATTTATGATTTTACAAATGACAGTCATGATCAACGGTTTACCGAGTTTCGTCAAGGCACGGAAGAGTTTCTTTGTGTCTTACGGAATTAAACGGTTTAAATAGGTAATAAAAATGCACCCACTAAATAAAATATAACTGGAATATCATAATATTACAAATTATAAATAGATAGAATAAAGAAACGAATGATATACAGTGCATACACAGTGCTGTCTACATTTCTTTTTTTCACTTCTCCTTTTGCGGGTCTGCTGGCAGAAATTTCTTAGGAAATAAGCAGTACCTATGTACTCATGTATTATATTGTTATTTCCTGTGTTGTATATATTGTGTACATAAATAGTAAAATAAATAAATAAAAGATTTAATCAAATGTAATAATTAATTTCTTTATAAATTAATGATATAATTAAAATAATAAGAAAAAAAAAAAAAACTAGTCTACCTAATTTAATTGTTTTAGTGTTACGGAAAGTTGATAAAAGCGCTCTTCCTCTCTCCTACCTATTTATCTAATTTTGCTGTGCCCGACAGGGTCCATAATTGTTTCTTCTGAATTGTTTTTTACCACCTGTATAACGTACATTATGGATTTCAATAAATAATTTGAATTGAATTGAATTGAATTGTGAAATGGTGACCCATCCACGGACCGACCTTAGCATGCGTTGCTTAACCTCGAAGATCCACCCGTGCAGCTTTATTTAATTAACCACGAACTCCTCCTGCGACGACGACGACCGATTACCTACTTTATATAGCACGTAGTATTGATGAGGCTTGACGTTCGATTAATGATTAATTTGTCGCAGCATCCTCACAAATATCAGTTCAAATCGACGATACACTTATACCGTATGAGATATTACCGTATCCTTTGAAACCGTATGAGAAGCGGCAGGTGCCTGCTGATCTTGCGGCAAAGATGTACAACAAGACGGATGATGAACTAGCATACGAAGACTGCATGGAGTCATACAGCTTGTGTACGACTTCTCAGAAAGCTCGGTAATTATTTTTACTTTTAAACAGGTGGGCTACAAACGTCTTATTAAGGTTCGCGCACATTATGTCGGGCCGCAGCGGGGCGGAGCGGGCCGCAGCGCAGCGCAGCGCAAAATGCGTACTTAGCACAACACGGCGGAATATGCGGCCCGCTGTGCTAGGGTGCGATAGTTCATATAAAATACATACGAGCGATTTGAGCGGATTTTTGCGCTGCGAATCGACCCTCTGCGGCCCGACATAATGTGCGCGAACCTTAATAAGACGTTTGTAGCCCACCTGTTTTTGTTCTAGACCATACCTGGGAACCTTCTAGTTACGGAGATATTGGGGGTCAAAGTTCCAACATTTTCACAAGTTTTTTTAAATATTTTTTTTTAATATTAGATTTTTACTTTAAACACCTCCACGACCCCCATACTATCCAATCCATCCCTCAGCACAAAGTTCTCAGTGCGTTACATTGAGTCCTACCTTAAAAAGTGATTTTTCACACCGAAAAAAAAGTCGTTTCCCAGAAATAATTTTTGCGTAAAGTTGCTTACTCGTAGTTTGATGAACATAATCCGGTATGGTCATCAAACACGGTTCGTTTACACCCTGCATAATTTTGTTTTTTTTTTCTTAAGTTTTTTGCAATTTGCTGGTTGTAGGTTGATTAAATATGATTCGTTCAACTTAAGGCCTGACACTGACCTGCTAATTGCAAAAAAAACGTAAGAAAATTTGGCCAGCAGTTTATCTGTGGTACCTAAGTATTTGGATAAAGGATGATTTCCACCAAACGGCTCGCATCGCATCGGATCGGAACGGATTTTATTACAAGATTACAATCTTTTACCGATATTAAATCGTGTCTACAGTATATAAAGTCTATATTACCACACCACGCACAGCAGCTTGACCGCGGTCGTCTTCCGCGACACGTGATCTTAGCCGAAAGTATGCTGCGACGCGCGATCGGCTCCGTTCACCTGTCGCCGTATCCGATCGGGTCCTTTTAAAAATTAGAACACGTTTGGAATGAAAGTATTTGATTAGGCGCAGAAACGGATACGTTCGCAAGCGACGGTATGGAGCCGATCGTGTGCGTCGACGTCCTACCGGACGCGATCGGCTTCCGCCACATCCGTTCGTTTCCTTTCCGATCCGATGCGATGCGAGAACGTGCCGTTTGGTGGAAATCATCCTTAAGACTTAGGAAGTAAAACATTTTATTTCAGATCTGGTTACGATCTTCGAATATGTGCAATGAATAATAGAAATGCAAGTAAAGAATCGTTCGCAACAATTTGTGATATGATTTATAAAAACTGCAAAAGTGATAACGGTAAATTACTGATTTATTGGAATAATGTTTGCAGGCGCTTCTGCTGAGCGTGAGGCGCTGGTTTTAATACCTAATCGGGCCAAGTGTTGCTCGATGCTTCCATCAGGATCTTCTCAGTAGCAGCCACGGAGCTTGTAATTGTGCCCGGTTGATGGCATGATACTTCAAAATATCCATAAACTCATGGGGGTTTTCAGAAATCACAGAGCGCCACTTGATACGATACCTTTTTTTTTTTTTTTTCGGATCGGATATCATCAAATGACCCCCCCCCCCACTCTGGGCAGAGTGGAAGGGAGTGTCAGACTTGTACTGACTAAAACCCATCCATGTCCCTTCTTTGCCCTTTGTGTTCCAGGGCCACGGTATCTCTTTCGAACAGTCCCGCAGCTTGATACGATACTTACATACTCTTTTTGCCTCGTCCACGTTCATACATGTTATCTGGTCATGCGCGCACGCCAGTTGCAAGTTTTTTTCTATTTTTTTTATTACAAAATGGGCCTGCTCTTGACCTCGATCACGCCTAATGGAAAAGTACTACGCATCTGACTTTTCTGAAGAACCTCACCAATAAGGTCAGTGTAGGTCCTTCTAGGGCGTCCCCGCCCGGCGTTGCCACTCACATCAGCTTATAAATACCTTTGTTAGTCGCCTTTCACTCATCCTCTTCTAAAAATGGAGTATACTACCACTGTTACTTACCTCTACTCGCCAGGGAATCATCTTATGCTGGGTACACATTGGTGAAACGTAACATGAAATGTAACACACGCTGTAACAACTTCGCCGTGTTGTTGGGTTACATTTCAGGTTGCATTGCATAAGTCTGGACGGCTCATTCGTGTTACATTACACGTTGCGTTACACCAATTTTACCCTGCATCAGGTATTTACGCTTTTAAGTATATTCAACTGCACATCAGAAGCCATACGGGATATCTTCCGTGATTGTTCATCACCACCCGCATTCTCCAGTCAACCCGCGATCATGGCGCTTGCAACAGCGCCGAAATATAGGAAGCTCAAAATAATGAACAATCACGGAAGATATGCCGTAAGTGACAGTATAAGTTTAGTTGTAAACCGTGAAAGCCTAATGCCGGGTACACATTGGTGTAACGCAACGTGTAATGTAACATGAATGAGCCGTCCAAACTTATGCAATGCAATCTGAAATTTAACCCAACAACAAGGCGAAGTTGTTACAGCGTGTGTTACATTTCATGTTACGTTTCACCAATGTGTACCCAGCATAAAACAGAGCCATACTTGAACTACAAAAATCGTCACCTACTGTTATAGCCATCCACATTCGTACTCAAAACTTTCCCCGCGACTTTTTCCTCATTCCTCCGCATCACATGCCCACACCATGACAATCGATTACCACACAGAAAGAAAGACAATACGTATATTTGGCACATGCTACAAGTGCACACAAAATAAAATAAAACAAAAATAACTTAGGGTCCCCCGCACACGGGTCACCGGCCACAACCATAAAACGACGCCACCGGCATATTTCCTGCAGTTTTCATACATTTTATATGGATTCACCGCACACGGTTGACGCCGGTGGCCGCCACACGCTACAAATCCCGCACCCCCGCAAAGGCCCGCACCGGCCACTGAACGCTGCCACACGCCATTCGCGCGATTTCCCACGCCTCTCTCCCTTACCTCAGTCAAGCTTCTTCGTCCGAGTCCATTATCTGCATGCACGGGTTAAAAAAAGTAGCAGCCACCGACCGCAAGTGTCGACCGCCGGCCACAAGTGGCTGTCGCGCGCTTCAGCTACCTTTGTAGCCACTTCTAGCTTCTCCTGGCGGCGTTTGTGGCTGTGGCCGGTGGCCCGTGTGCGAGGACCCTTAAATATTAAGAAAAAATCTAACTCGGTCAGCCTCACGGATGTGCCAAATAGGCGCAGTTCAACAAAATCCCGGGTTACTAGTACAGTGCCCGACGCTGGTTTTCAACTGGACCTGGTAATTGAGGATCCCACTGTAGGTCCCTTATTAGCTCATACCGACTTGCGAGTAAAACCACGTGCACAACTAGTACATTAAGTAAATGGCCTAAATTCCCCGAGGAGCTATCTACTTATGTAGTAAATAGCTGAACTCCCATTAAAGCTTATAATTGGCAATTAAGATTATATGAATATTAAGATCAGGCTTCTTGTTTCAAGGAAGATTAGAACCACATATAAACAGGACTAAGGTGGCTTATGTCGGTTTTCACCAAAACTTAGGGACGCCTAAGCCAAAAGACCTAGGTCGAACAAAGTATTTATTTATTATTCACAAAATCCACAGCTCTTTGAAATGTTATCTTAAAATATATAAACTAATCTTACGGCCAATTACGAATTTACAATTTAATGGCTATACATACATTGCTAAGAGTACTGTGCAGTGTGGATGAGTGTGTATGAGTGTGCCTGAGAGTTGCAAATGGGCGTATGTGTGTGTATATGTTATAGTGGAGTGTGTGGTGATTGTCTGTATACCTTCTATTCAGTTCTATTTATTTAGTTTAGATGTATTTGTCAGTTCGTCACATACTGACGTTATTAATTGCTTCCTGAACATACCTTTTTTAGTCTATTTTTAATATTATAAAGAGGTAAATTTGTTTGTATGTAGGGGGTAATCTCCGGAAGTAATGAACCAATTTTAAAAATTGTTTCACTGGTAGAAAGCTACATTATTCGTGAGTGCTATATAGGCTATAAATTATATTTATATCATGCATATTAGTCGAGCTATCACAATTTTTGCGGACGAAGTCGCAAGCGAAGTGCTAGTATTAAATATATCAAGATAAGAGAACCTTTTGTTAAAATTACTTAGCATCCTACCAATTACTGAATGTGATATAAGATTGTTCCCACTAGGTAATTCTCTGTAACAGCATGAATTTCTTATTTGTGCCCGATTGACAACGATAGGCTCGCCCCCAATTAAATGGGACTCTAACATAATTCACCAACTGACTGGGTGACTAACTTAAGCCTTATGAGCTCGGTTATTGCCCAACGGCATCGCAACACCGGGATATTTTTTTTAAAACTAGCTGTTGACTGCGACTTCGTTCGCGTGGAAATTTTGAAGTGTTTTTCTAAGATTAATCTCTGTGTTAATCAAACTCAAACTCAAACTCTAAGCATTTATTTCAATTAGACCATTACAGGTCCCTTTGAATGTCAACAAAACAAAAAAAAGAGAAGCTACATTCACAATCACAAGGTATAATAACCGAAATAATAATAGACAGTAACACACATAAAATAATAATCACACACAATAATCTAGGTTATATTATAACCTATCTGTGTGTAAAATTTTATCCAAATCCGTCTAGCTGTTTTGCCGTTATTGAGTAATACCTATCCAATCTTTCGCATTATCAACATTAGTTTTAGTAAATGCGAAACCTGAAACACGTGTCTAGTATTTTAATGTAAAGAATCTATGTACAAAATTTCAAAACTGTATCATGAAAAATCACAAAGTTGTTTGTTACCACGTTGTCCGCATAAATACGTGGTCAAAACGCGCGCACGCCTCCAGCGTCGTGTTGAGCTCATTGATAATAGTAATTTGGCAGTAGGTACCTAAATGATTGCTTTTTCAAATATTTTTGGGACAAAATATAACATGGTTTAAAAATTAATGGAATCGATTCAGTTACTTACTCTGAACAAACTATATTCAGGTTTCGCATATACTAAAAATATTGTTGTATAATTTTAGTAAGATGTGTATTTCTGCCTAGCCCTTCAGGGAATCAGGCATGGTGTTATGTAATATTATTGTATTGTTTCTAGGTGACTGGGGATATTTTCACGATGGTCCATGTGATGTAGAATTTGTCCAAGACCTCGCAGTACGAACATATTCACCACCACAACCAGCAAAAGTACTCAATAATAATAAAAATATACGCATTACATACATTTCTTCAAATTAAAGGATAACTTAATAGTTAGTTACTAGAACTATGACTTTTTATTTTTCCCATTTTTAGGGTTCCGTACCCGAAGGGTAACCTATCTGTCAGCGGACGTTATCACACAATGTGTGCCATTGCCGCTATAACAACAAATTATAAAAAAAAATAAAAAAAATCTAGGGGGCTTCTCTACTACGATGGTACGGTACCCTTTATGCGCGAGTCCGACTCGCACTTGGCCGGTTTTAGGGTTCTATAGCCGAATGGCAAAAACGAAACACTAGATTCGTCATGTCTGTCTGTCCGTATGTCACAGCTACTTTATTCCGAAACTATTAGGACTACAGAGTTGAAACTTGGTAGGTAGATGTATTCTGTGAACCGCTTTACGATTTTTAAACAAAAATAAAAATAATAAAAGATTAAGATTACTCCCCATATACATATTATGAAATTGAAACTTAAATTTATTTTTTCATCAAACCTATTCGTGCGGGGTGTCTATGGACAGGTCTTTAAAAAGGACATTGAGGTTTTTAAAACCATTTTTTCTCAAAGTCAATCATTTGAAAGATAGACGCTTCCAAAGTGGTATAATGTGTGCCCCCCCTACACTAATTTCTAAAAAAAAAATGTAGGATAAAGGACATAAAAAAACTTTCAACGAATATTAGTTTGAACTAGCTGTTGCCCGCGACTTCGTTCGCGTGGAAATTTTGGTGTGCATGTGTGAGACTGCCACGTTGGTCTAGTGGTCGCAAGCGCGACTACTAAGCGCGGGGACCGATTCCCAGGTCGGGCAGTGTTAAATTTTATTTTTATTTCAATTACATATAGTTATCACACAAATGATTTGGAAGATCACCTTTTAAGCAAGGAGATGCTTGTTTTAGGGGGCATCCATTAATTACGTGAGGCGATTTTTCGACCCCCCTCCTTCCCTCGTGGGATGTCGTGAGATTTGGCTTGACCCCCTCATCTCCCTCCTAATCTCACGTGAGATTTATCAACATGAGAATGGGTGATATTTGGCGCGAATCTGGATTTGTGCCCGGTTGATGGCAATAGGCTCACCCCCTACTACATGGGACTTCAATATAACTGGCGAAATGTGTGTGTACGATTAGGTACAGGTCTGCCCAAACCTTCGGGGCTTTAAGGCGTGACGTTATGTTATGTGTGAGAACTGACTGCCAGATCAAAAGGTGATAATGTTCTGATGACTACAAAAGGCGTCCTTTTGTGTGCTGTAATTCTGGGCGGCAGAGGTCCTAAACAAAATTAAATGGCGTTGAGGCGACGACATGGCTTCAAAAATCGGTGTATTTTGGCACTATACCAACAACTTTTTTTCAAAGTGAACCTTGTTTAGCGCTTTTTATTCTAATACCGTTCTGTATACAACATTAAATGACTTTTTGCGAGAGCCCTTAGACCTCTTTAATTCGGCCCTGTCGCAAAATCCGTTCTTAGCAAACATCTACTAACTATAAACTATCTCACTGCCAAATATCAAGTTTGGAGCACAAAAAGTTAAGGACTTTCATCCAAACTTGCGAGAGCCCTTAGTCCTCCTTAACCCGGCGCTGTCGCAAAATCCGTTGTAAGCGAACGTCTACTAACTATAAATTACTTCCCTGCCAAATTTGAAGTTTGTAGCACAAAAAATGACGGACTTTCATACAAACTTGCGAGAGCCCTTAGATCTAATTAATCCGGCCCTGTTGCAAAATCCGTTCTTACCGAACGTCTACTAACTATTAACTACCTCCCTGCCAAATTTCAAGTTTATAGAACACAAAATAAAGGACTTTCATACAAACTTGCGAGAGCCCTTAGACCTCCTTAATCCAGCCCTGTCGTAAAATGCATTCTTAGCGGACGTCTACTAACTATAAACTACCTGCCTGCCAAATTTCATCTTTATACGTCAAGCGGTTTTCGACCTTTCGCTTTCATATATTTAGATAGATTTCTCATAATTAAACCTCTCTTTCAGTACCAAATTTTTAGTGCAAAGAGTAAAGACAAAAGGAAACAAATACTAAATCAAACAAACAAAGTCACCGACTTCTGAAGCTAAAGTTATTTTTCACTTTTTTGTGTTTTTGAAGGCAGTTTTATTTTTTGCAAAAAAGTTTTTTATTTTTCCATTTTTAGTTGTAATATCCTATACAATTAATATTTGCTATGCATTTATTTTATATTGTCAACAAAAATAAACAAATCTGGTTATACTGCACACATCTGTGTACACCCTCGGAGCATACAGGCGGTATGTTAGGATATTGTGTAAACAATAAACATCTAAGGGATTGCAGCAATCACGGCAGATTTGCTGCTTAATTTTGTTGAGTTCCATTGTACCTATATCTCCGAATATCAGCATCAGATCTTCACCAAATTTAAACGGGGCCAGCGCCGCCGAATAATATTCTTCCAAATAAAAAAGAAATCATTGAAATAGGTTCTCTATTGGCAAAGGTATCGCTGAACTTACACACAATGATGATTACCAGGCATTATGCCTGGTAATCAGTGCCTGCGAGTATGTGTGCCTATACAATTTAGAAAATTCCCTTGATTTATCCAGGATCCCAACATCAGATTCTGACTTGATGACAATGGGACCAGTCAGGAGTATAGACTTTCGAATAAAAAAATAATTTTCAAAATCGGTCGACGATTGGCGGAGAAATCGGTGTACATTAAAAATACATACAGTCGAACGTAGAACCTCCTTCTTTTTTGAAGTCGGTTAAAAATTGTCAAAGGAGTTTTGGTGAAACATTAGATAACCGTTAACAATACATGTCATGGTAATAGGCTTATCCCCAACAAAATGGAACTGAGCATACCTAATTATCAAAATGTGGGTGCACTGTACACATCTGCGTAGCCCCTCAGAGCATACAGGCGTGATATTATGTTACGGTGTTGTGTAAACAATAAACATCCAAGCGATTGCAGCAATCACGACAGATTTGCTGTCTGTTATTGAAGAGTTCCATTGATATCTCCGAAGATCACCATCGGATCTTCACCAAATAAAAAATGGGATCATCGCGGAATAATATTCTTCCAAACAAAAAAAGAATCATCAAAATCGGTTCACAATTGGCGAAACTAAAACCTATTTAAGTAAATTATTTTTATCATAGAAATCGCGCATGAGGTTACTAACTAAATTTTAAATATTAATATCTTTTGCGTCTGTTGGTCGATTTTGATGAAATAAACGCTAAATAATACCCAGCACAATGCTTCTTATTTTGTAATATTTCGATTTTGAATACAATGAGGGGTTTTTACGTGATGCGCGCACAAACGAACAGACAAACCGACAAACCGACAAACCGACAAACCGACAAACCGACAAACCGACAAACAGACAAACAGACAAAAATTAAAAAAAATATTTTTTTACTTTCTACTACTTATTTCTAGCACCTTCCAGTGATTTTTTTGTAAAAATATGTAATGTACAGACACAGAAAGTCTACAATTTTATTATATGTATAGAAGATAAGATTTGATGTTTAGTTTTTGAGATATGGATCTTTTTCATCAAACTGCAGCAGTAACTTTGTTTTTCATTATCACACTATGGAAAACAAATTTAGTTTTGCTGCTGAATATAATACAACATAATGAGCCTTCAAAATATTTTTATTAATATATTATATTGTTTGGTACTACGGAACAAAGTGTGTGTGTGTGATAACGACTCGCACTTGGCCAGTTTTTCAAATACAGTAGTAACAACCTGGCACGGTCATGGAGTCTAGTTTTGAGACCGGTTGATGGCAATATGCTCTCCCCCTATTTATTACGTGTGATTTAAACAAAACCTTTACGTATAACATAAAGGAAAGGCACTTGTTTTCCCCGTCTTTGCGATCATTTTTTTGTTCTAGACCATACCTGGGAACCTTCTCGTTACGGAGATATTCAAAGTTTTGGAACTTTGAATATCTCCGTAATTAATTTAAAAAAAAACTTGTGAAAAGGTTGGCCTTTTCACAAGTTTTTTTTTAAATACATGTTTTTAATGTAAGATTTTTACTTTACACACCTCCACGACCCCCGTACTACTCAATCCATCCATCAGCACAATGCTTTGAGTGCTTTCCATCGAGTCCTACCTTAAAACGTGATTTTTCACCCCAAAAAAAAAAGTCGATTCCCAGCAATAATTTTTGCGTAAAGTTACTTAGTTTGATGTACAGAATGCTTGGTTGACGGATATGTGAAGGGTCTGTTTACACCCTGTATAAACAGGACTAAGGTGGCTTATGCCGGTTGCCACCAACGCTTAGGTACACCTAAGCCGTAAGGTCGAAGAAAGTATTAGAAGATTGTTCCCACTAAGTAATTCTCTGTAACAGCATGAATTTCTTTTTTGTGCCCGATTGATAACGATAGGCTCGCCCCCAATTAAATGGGACTCTAACATAGTTTATGACGGCACGGTTGGCGCGGTGGCTGAATGATTGACTGCTGCGCTGCGTGTCGCGGGTTCGATTCCCGCACGGAGCAAATATTTGTATGGCCTACAAGTAGTTGTTCCGGGTCTGGCTGTTTGTGTATGTGAGTTTAAATGTTTGTAAACGCACCCACGATACAGGAGAAATTCCTAGTGTGGGGCAACGTTTTTTAAAAAAAAAAAAAAAAAAAAATTCACCAACTGACTGGGTGACTAACTTAAGCCTTATGAACTCAGTTATTGCCCAACGGCATCGTAACACCGGGATATTTTTTTTAAACTAGCTGTTGACTGCGACTTCGTTCGCGTGGAAATTTTGATGTGTTTTTCGAAGATTAATCACCTCTGTGTTAATCTAGGTTTTAACCTATCTGTGTGTCAAATTTTATTTAAATCCGTCTACCTGTTTTGCCGTAATTGAGTAACACACATCCATCCAATCTTTCGCTTATATTATTTTAGTAAGATGTTTATTTATTATTTATTTATTTATTTATGTACACACAAAATACCCTGTCTAGCCCTTCAGGGAATCAGGCATGGTGTTATGTAATATTATTGTATTGTTTCTAGGTGACTGGGGATATTTTCACGATGGTCCATGTGAAGGAGAATTTGTCGAAGACCCCGAAAAACAAACAAAACCACCACCACAACCAAGGACCGACGCCAAAAAAATAAAAATATACAGATACATACATTTATGTTAAAATTAAACGATAACTTGGTAGTTAGTTATTAGAACTATGACTTTTTATTGTTCCCATTTTTAGGGTTCCGTCCCCGAAGGGTAACCAACCCCCGCTGTCGTCCGTCTGTCCAACCGTCTATCTGTCAGCGGACTGTATCACACAATGTGTTAGTCTATTGCCGCTATAACAACAAATTATAAAAATAAATAAAAAATTATAGGCAGCTCCCCTACTACGATGGTACGGTACCTTTTATGCGCGAGTCCGACTCGCACTTGGCCGGTTTTAGGGTTCCGTAGCCGAATGGCAAAAACGAAACACTTATAGATTCGGCATATCTGTCTGTCCGTATGTCACAGCCACTTTATTCCGAAACTATTAGGACTACAGAGTTGAAACTTGGTAAGTAAGCGCTTTACGATTTTTAAACAAAAATAAAAATAATAAAAGATTAAGATTACTCCCCCATATTATATGAATCTAAAATTTATTTTTTCATCAAACCTGTACGTGCGGGGTGTCTATGGATAGGTCTTTAAAAAGGACATAGAGGTTTTGAAAACCATTTTTTCTCAAAGTAAATAGTTTGAAAGATAGACGCTTCCAAAGTAGTAAAATGTGTCCCTCTAATTTCTAAAGTAAGAGAAGGAAAATTCTGAAAAAAATTAGGATTATAGAACGTTAAAAAGAACTTTCAACGAAAATTGGTTTGAATAAAATTTGATGTTTAGTTCTTGAGGTACGTAATTTTTTCATCAAACTGCAGCAGTAACTTTGTTTTTCATTAACACACTATGAAAAACAAATTTCGTTTTGCTGCTGAAGGTAACACAAAAATTAAAAAAAAAAAATATTATATTGTTTGGTACTACGGAACAAAGTGTGTACGACTGTGCGTGTGATAACGACTCGCACTTGGCCAGTTTTTCAAATACAGTAACAGCCTGGCACGGCCATGGAGTCGAGTTTTGAGACCGGTTGATGACAATATGCTCTCCCCCTATTTATTACGTGGGATCTAAACACAACCGTTACGTATTGTAATATCAAACATTTGTTACTAGAGTGAAAATTCCACGTAGGTTTCCCTCTTCTGATCCCGACCCTCTATGTTTATTGGCTAAACGGCTGAAAGGCTTTTTGATGTTAACAAGAACAAAGAGAAAATTCCACATTAACCCTTTAAAGGTTTAAGACTTAAGATTCAAACTATTTCTTGCGTTTAAATTACTTTTGAAATTGATAGTTTAAGTTAAAGATGAGCAATCAGTCTCATCATCACCGGCCTAGCCTTTTCCCAATAATGTTTGGGTCAGCTTCCAGTCAACCAGATACAGCTGAATGCCAGTATTTTACATGGAGCGACTGCTTCATGCTTATCTGACCATCACAAGGTTGTGGTGGTCAGATAAGCAGTCGCTCCATTAAAGGGTTAATGTTTGGGTCAGCTTTCAGTCAACCAGATGCAGCTGAATGCCAGTATTTTACATGCAGCGACTGCTTATCTGACCACCACAAGGTTGTAGTGGATCTGACCAGTGCAGCAGCAGTCGCTCCAGGCAGGAGTTACCAGTAACACGACAGAAAACATCAAGTATATTATAATAAACTGATTTAATTTTAGGCGCCTTATAATAAATTTATAGCAATATTTTTTTCTGTCAACATCTTATTTGCTTGAACAAGGTCCATTCTGAAAAAAAAAAAAATTGTTTTCTGAAGAGAAAACCGCACTAAGAGAAGAGTGAAAGACTATGGGGAGGACTTATCCCAGCTGTGGGACAATTTAGAAAAAAAAAGTTTACTAAGGTACTCTTGTATACTCTGGATTTATAAGCCCCGTTCGTAACGGAGACCCCGTTTTTTTTTTTTTCGTGTGTGAAATCATTAAATGCCCCCCCCCCCCCACTCTGGGCGGAGCGGAAGGGAGTGTCAGACTTGTACTGACTAAAACCCATCCATGTTCCTTCTTTGCCCTTTGTGTTCCAGGGCCACGGTATATCTCTTTCGAACAGTCCCGCAGCCCTGGCAGGCATCGGCCCTTGCAGACCCCTACATCGTTGCTGACTTGGTCGCGACTGTTAAGCGTAGGGTCCAGGGTTCGATTGCAGTGTTATCACGTTTTTCCATTAAGAATTTCTAAGTAGTAGCCACGGAGTCTGTATTTGTGTCCAGTTGATGGCAATTATTTTTTTTATTTCATATATTCTTTATTTATATAATATTTTAATACAATCTGCTTACAAATGATCTTATTCTATTTGTTAGCAATTCAGGATTTATTATGTTACATAGGCTAAATATATCGCCTTTATAAACATCAAAACATGTTATTATTACCTTATTAGGTGTTGACTTAACATATTGATTAACATCGATTAACTATGTATGTGCAAGTCTTAGTTAGGACCCACATAATATTTACAATAACTTACATACAAAATGTACATTTTATTATAATGTTATGGATGGCAATTGGCTCGCTCCCAAGGACATGGGACTTTAACATAACTAGAATAAGATTAATTTATTTAAAAAGTATTACAAAAGCGTACATTTCGGCGCAGTAGGGTTATTTCTCAAACAATGGTATAATAAGTGATTATAAGTAAACTATTACTAAACTATATTTGTTGTGTTATGTTACGTTATGTGTTGTGTTGTTTGTTGTTTTGTGTGTTGTGTTGTTTGTTGTTTCGCGTGTTGTGTTGTGTGTACATATGACGGCACGGTTGGCACAGTGGCTAAGCGATTGGCCGCTGCGCTGCGTGTCGCGGGTTCGATCCCCGCACGGAACAAATATTTGTATGATCTACAGGTAGTTGTTCCGGGTCTGGCTGTTTGTGTATGTGGGTTTAAATGTTTGTAAAAGCACCCACGATGCAGGAGAAATTCATAGAGTGGGGCAAAATTAAAAAAAAAAATGTGGTAAAATAAATAACACAAGAATACTTACGACGCCAAGTATTGCAGTTTTCATATTCCATTTTGCAGTAGTTATCAAACGTTTTAAAATGTCCATCATAGTGACGAGCACAAACCACATTGCGTCTGAAACAAATCAATTAGCAAAAGAAAAATACTGAATACGTGGTAACCGTTTTAGCGTCGATGTCCCCTCCGCCTTCAAAACTAGGTAACATAATCTACAGGAGCTTGCTCATAGCCTGTTTAACCTTTATATGCTATAAATGTTTTTGCCGATTTTAAGACAAATAAGGGCCCTGTTTTTTACTTTTCCACACAAAAGTAGCCCTACTTTTGTGTGGAAAAGTAAAAAACAGGGTATTAGGCCGTGTTATATTTAATAATAAAATTAAACGAAGCTTTTAAATACAGTACTTTTATGTTTTTTATAGGTAGTTAAAAATTAAGAGCTTCTAATGAAGTCGTGGCGCTGGTGGCACGAAATCTGGAACTTCTATTGAAGTCCATGGCGGTGAAAAGGTTAAGGAAATTTCGAAACGCCTAGTTGACGCTTCCCGTGACCCAAGGGCTGGTTTTTACTTTGGCCAGAGGCTAAATGTTGCCATACAACATGGCAACGCCGCCGGTCTCTTGGGCACATTACCAGCTGACAGCGTTGAGGAAGAGTTTTATGATGCCCTTTTATAGTTTTTTTACTCATTTTAGGTTATTTAATAGTTTTTAATTAATAATGTATTTAGTTAATTTAATGCCTAACCCAGCAACTTACTTGTAAATTCGGGGACATCTGTTCAAGAATGTGACACATCCAAAGTCAATAAAATCAGCTTTGTGGAATAATGTGTTCTTGGGATAATATAAGACTTTCCAAGGCCTGTGGTGACTGCTGTTGACGTAGCTTCGTAAGCAGTAGCCATTTATTACCATCAGTACTGGAATAAAAGCCGGGCTGGAATTAAAAGAGGAGCTCGTGGCTAAATAATAACAGCCGCTCGGGTCGATCTTTAGGTTCATCCGTGCTTGCCTAGGTTGGTCTGTGGATGGGTGACCACCCATTACATACCGAAGTTAAGCCGTTGGTCCCGACTGTCATTTGTAGATCATTGACAGTCGTTATAGGTAGTCAGTGGCCCAAAAAGTCTGACAACCAGTCTTACCAAGGGGTATCGTATTACCTTGTACTAGCTGGGTTGTGGAGGTCAGATAGGCAGTCGCTCCATGTAAAATACTGGTATTCAGCAGCATCCGGTTAGACTGGAAGCTGACCCTAACATAGTTGGGAAAAGGCTAGGCAGATGATGAGTACTGGAATTAAAATCAGAAACATCATCTAGTGAACTTTTACCCAACCATTTTGGAGTCGATTTTCAGAGTAAGCGATTCTGATGAATACCTATTGTACATGGGGCCCAACTGGTCTCCACGACCTAGTTACTGGACAACAAGATGGTACGACTGGCCCAAACGTTAGAGCTGTCGTAACAATAAAAATAAAACAAAAACGGCAATCGTCATCACAAAACGAAAAAAAAGGAAAAAAATAAAATTAAAAAATGAATGAATAAATAAATAAACATGTGGTTTTTTTCTGAGCATTATAACATAACATCACGCCTGTAATCCCCGACGGCTAGGTGAAGTGTACCCATTAGTTCACCCACATTTCGCCAGTTATGCTTAAGTCCTATGTAACAGAGGGCGAGCCCATTGCCATCAACCGGGCACAAATTCAGACTCCGTGGCTGCTACTGAGAAACTCCAGACGGAAAAACCCAATAACATTTTGACCGACCTGGGAATCGAACCTAGGACCTCATTCTCAGTAGTCGCGCCTGCGAGCACTAGAATAACGAGGCGAGACTTTAGAATAGTATTTTATTTAAAATGTTTAATTTTAAACGAAAATCATAGCGAGATCTTTTAATAAAGCATCAGTTAAAAATGTTGCTACACTGTAAGCTGGATTCTGAATTCACAACACTTGTATCGATACGACACGTCATTAAAAAAAAAAAAAAAAATAAGAGAAAAAAAAAAAATTGATGTAGACAAAAGCGAGCTTTCCAAATCAAGTTAGGCATCGATCGCTAGACAGTTACTGTGCGCTACTAATAGCCGTTAGGCACGTCCAATGGCCTAATAACCAAGAGCCTCGATCAACATCTGAGGACAGCTGGATTAGTTAGTTCGACCTATCTGTATTTAGTGGTAACGGCAAATCGATACTAGAACGATATCGCACGCATTTCATGGAGGGGTATTTCTCAAAGCGCAACCAACTAAGTGCAACTAAATTATTCCTCAAAACTCAACCATGACAAAAATAGAAAGGGATATGATGGTTTTTTTTTTCAATCATGGTTGCGCTTTGAGGAATAAATATAATATTTTTAATTTGATTTTTTTGTGAGCGCAACTAATGGTTGCGCTTCCAGGAATAATTTCGGATTCGTTAAGGGACTTTTTACACCCTTTATGATTAGGATTTAGTTGCCAAATACATTTTATTATGTTTGCTGCGCTAAGCCAACCTGAATATAATCCAGCGATGACAGATGACCGAACAGAGTTTCTGATCGGCAAGAGCCAAGTCATCATCATTCTCTTGCCCTTATCCCAATTCATTTGGGGTCGGCGCAGCATGTCTTCTTCCTCCATACTTCTCTATTACCTGTCATCTCATCAGACACCTCCTTTCTTGCCATGTCATCCTTTACACAGTCCATCCATCGTTTCTTTGGTCTTCCTGGTCTTCCTCTACTGTTATACCCACCCACATGCATACTCAGAACTTTCTTCACGACATTTTCCTCATTCCTTCGCCATACCACGACAACCGATTACCACACAACTTTTCAGTCACCGGCGCCACTTTCAGACTTTCTCTTATGTACTCATTTCTTATTTTATCCATTCGCGAAATACCACGGCATGAGCCAAGTGAAAGTCAAATATCGAATATGTAGTAATTTTTTGGATTTTGCTTTTTGCACAGCAATTACACAGCCAATAACAAAAATATACGCAGTTACTCACACAGTAAAAAAAATACTGAAGTGTATTGTACCATTTTACACGAGTCTTGTTCGGGCAAAATTTTATAATGCACTATTATTTCCTGTCAAGAAATTGAAATAATAAAAGTTATGGAAGTACAATTTCTAATCTTTGTAATGTTACGTTATAATAATTAGTTTTTTTTTTTATGATTACCATGTTGTAATTATTTTTTGAGATTGTTGAAATGGCATTTTGATTTCTTAGTTAGTGTGAGACCTGCGCACGTTAAGCCGTTGGTCCCGGTCATTTGTAGATCTTTGACAGTCGTTACAGGTAGTCAGTGACTCAAAAAGTCTGACAACCAGTCTTACCAAGGGGTATCGTATTACCTATTAGTAACTAGGCTGTGGAGGTCAGATAGGCAGTCACTCCATGTAAAATATTATATTGTATTATATTAGTATTCAGCTGTATCAGGTTAGACTGGAAGCTGACCCTAACATAGTTGGGAAAAGGTTAGGCAGCTGATGAGTTAGTGTGAGGCCTATTTTAGTCCGTATTCCTTAAATAGGTTATAATAATTTTACTGTAATACCAGACTATAGGCGTTCCAATGTGGCTCGCAGGCCTCTTCTCATACAAGAAGGCATTACTACACTTGCTAAAGGTGAATTGTCGATTTCCGACTTCATATTTATTTAAGGGTAAGTTCAGATTTCCTCACGATGTTTGGACCGGTAGGGTAAAATAATTATTTGAAGCTATGAGTAAAAAAATAATATATTTCCAGTAGACGGTTTAACATGTTTGATTATCTTAACAAATAAAAGGATGGTTAAATTTAACTTTGAAGCATTTATACACTGATATACTATTTACACTGACATAAGATATACACGATTACTTTTACATCGTTCTGGAGCCGAAACACAGTAACTCCACTCGAGTAATAGTTACTATTGGCAATGTTATTTTTTTTTTAAGACATCTATTAAAGAAGTTAGAAAATTATCACTTTTTTTCTGTCATTCGAGTTAAATCTTAGTAGGGACTTCCACTATTTCATTCATAAACGCAATATCGTACGCGATCCGCTGGATAATGACGTAGCGCGGCACAGCTGTGAGTGAGGTCAATGGACGTCGGACGAATTTGATATCCGACTGCAAGTAGGTAGGTTTCAGGTACGATTTAGGTTGGTGTAAGTTCATTTACCTACATCATCTCTCGTTCGTATCAGAAGCACGTGTTTACCACTATCACATCTCTTTGTTAACGAGAGAAATTAATTGGCATTTAATTCACCACTCTCGCATCACGAAATCACTAGTTGGTACTCGTACCTAATCAACTAGACACCGACACGACGACAGTACGCTTGGGAGTTAGGCCTTGAATCGAGAGTCGACCTGTCGACCAATGAACCTACCTACCATAATATTGTGATTCATAAAATAATAGTGCTTTTAACATTTCTTTTGCGGCAATGCTGGCGGCGCGACAAAGGCAGGCAGTTTGCACAGAAAAACGAATCGTTTTGTCTGTCGAATAGAGTTCATTATTAGTTGCAGGTATCAGGAGGTATTGGAAGTATTAGGTTGGAATTAAGACCTTATTTTCATAACGTTAACCGTGTAATTCGGTTGTGCATCTTTGTAACAGTCAGGTCGGACACGAGGCAATCGGTTTCTCAGAATATTTTTTAGTAAATTTAGTAAACATTAATTTTAGGTACCTAGTTTGGTAAAATTTCTAATTTTCACCGTTTGCTGTTAAGAAATAAAGTCTGAATTCGCTTTTCGTATTTTTATTTGCGAACCAACTTATCTATCGCGTATGTATTTTATTTTATTTGTTTATGTACCTATCTAACGCGGCGGATCTTATGTTTTCGAGAAGGCACACTAGCGGATGAACTAATTAGATAGATACTTACATACCTACCTACACGACGTCAGTAACAACCACGTTGTTGCTACTGCAGATACCTGGGTAGTAGGTACCTACCCGTGACAATAATAAATCGTTTGATTCTGCATTCATGACCATTGTTCGATCTAAATTGCATTTATGTTTACGTACATAACGGTTAAATAACTCTAATTTTTCCTTCATACTTTCTACGGGCTTAGGACCGTCGCGTCAGTAATACATTTTACGTCTAATTATGTACCTACTTACTTTGTAAGTATTCTTTTATTCTCAAGAAAAAGTATTGCAGGCGCAGGCGTATTTAAAAAATTGGAGCTATCTACAAACATAATCAACATAAAACTAACTAAGGCTAAGAACATAAATTAGATAATTACACTTCCCTGTATCGAAGCAACTGCTCAAAATGGAGTCCACTTTGCTCGATACATAGACGGGCACGTTTCATTAAATTGTCTTTTAATTTTCCTAATGTGTGTCTGTCACTTTTCACAATATTAAATGCGTCCACTATCGCACTTCGTAACTCATCTCGAGTAGTACGCTCCTCGAAATAAACTAGTCTTTTAATTTCGGACCACAAATAAAAATCTAAGGGTGTTAAGTCAGGGCTCCTTGCGGGCCAAGCCACAGGGCCACCACGACCTATCCATTGCTCACCAAACTCACTGTTTAGGTACGCACGCACTGAAGTAGCGAAATGGGCAGGGCATCCATCATGCTGGTAGAACATACCGCGTAAATATGCCAGAGGCACATCCTCTAACAACAGCGGTATCATAGTTTGCAGCATCTCTAAATAAGACCCACCAGTCAGGTGACCTTCAATAAAAATAGGTCCTATTATTTGGTCGTTAATAATGCCTGCCCAAACATTCACGCTGAATCTAACCTGATGGTTATCTTCGCGAATGAGGTGCGGGTTTAAAAACGACCAATAATGTTCGTTGTGAACGTTGTACAGACCCACGCGTGTAAATAGCGATTCATCCGTCCACAGTATGTTGGCAGTGGCATTTTCCAGCAACCATTGGCATAATGCGATCCTCCTTGGCCCGTCGCCTTCGTAGATAGCATGCGCTCGACGAAAATGGTATGGATGTAATCCATTTGAATTTAATAATCTCCAGACGTAATACTGGCTAACATTGAACCGCCTGGCCGCCATTGTGGTACTGCGACGTGGGTCGCGTTCGAAGTACTCCAGTATTTCTTCTTCCAATTCCGCCGAGTATGGTAGTCGACCGCGGCCCTGCGCGTGTGTGGGTGCTCGAAACTGTCCGTGATCGAGGAGGCGCTGGCTTACAGCCAGGATGGTGGAGGTGAAGGGAACTTGAGGGTCGGTGATTCCACGTGCGCGCAGTGAGTTCAGGTGTTCCGGCTGAGCATATAAACGTCTAGCCTCTTCCAGGTTATGGTGCGCCATCCCATAAAAATCCACCATTGCCCAATACTCCACGTTGGAGAACACGTATTGCCGACTCATTATTAGCTCGAGATTAGGTTGCGCGGGAATGACCTAATACAGCGAAACGCGTGACAATACTAGGAAGGAAGGAAGGGCGGGCGCCCGGTCGGCTAGAGTCTAGAGCGTGGGGTGGGGGCGTGGCTTACGGATCATACTGTCTGATCGATGAATGGATTTTTCAATGGGTACCGTTCGTATGTGTTGCCGATCGTGTTTACGTTTTACACACACATATGCATTTACCGCAAAGAAGCATTACTTCGAGTTCTCATTATTTCACAAAAAAAACATTAAATTTTATTTTTCGCGATTTTTTTTATTCTTACTTTTTTAAAAAAATAGTCCCAATCGTTTCGAGTTCGATGATCGAGTTTATGGCTTTCGGTTCCAGAACGACCTAAAAGTAACCGTGTATTATCTGATACAATAAACATTACAACAAACCAGAACATATTTATAAAATATCGGTCCAAAAACTCTCACAGAATTAAATTCATAGATACTGTACGAATAAGTCAAATTAGTCAAATAATATTTTTTTTTAAATGTCGTTGAAATTGAAGACATACAAAATGTATGAAAACTTAAACTCGATTTTTGAAACGATTAATAATCATTAAATTAGCAAAATTTGTGTTGATCATTATTGTTCCGGAAACTGGGCGTTAATGATATTAATAATATGTAGCTACATCTATCTTTTTTTCTAATCTTCATTGCTGGAACTATCAACCAATCCCTTGGCTTTGGTAAGCACGTCCACAGCTGGGCCAGCACTGATGACGGCATCACGGACTCTTTGTCCAACTCCCTCCTGAAAAAATACAAAAATACTGTTAACGCCATCAACATCACACCCTTCATTTCCTGAAGGCTTTTTTACTAGAAATTTTCCACTGCGGGGCAAAAGAAGAGTACCTGGTAGGAAATAGGGGAGGCCCCTGTATCCTTCCAAGTACTCTTCTTCTGCGCCACCTCGAACCAGGCTTCATGATCTGATCATGATGTGATCTCGCCACCTCCTCTAATTAGGCCAGCCTCCTCTGCCATCCATTGCGTTGAGCCGTTTTCCTAGCGGCCACATATCTCTAAAGGATAAGACCACAAATTCGGAAACGCATTGCTTGTAGCGTGTAGCGAGGCATATGGGCAGTTCCATTAAACGCTCCGCTAAACGCTGCAAGAGAATCTCCACCGAATTTGCGGCTTATGGACAGGGGTGTAGTAGAGTCTCATTAATATTACTACTATTACTATTGCGAAAGTTTTTGTGGATTGATGAATGGATGCTTGTTACTCTTTCAGGCAAAAACTACCGAACGAATTTGGATGAAATTTGGTATGCTGATAGTTTATAACATGTATTAACATATTTTATCCGGATTTTACGATCCTGTGGGATAGTTACCGAAATCTACGCGGGCAAAGTGACGGCACGGTTGGCGCAGTGGTTGAGCGATTGACTGCTGCGCTTCGTGTAGCGGGTTCGATTCCCGCACGGAACAAATATTTGTATGGCCTAGCTACAAGTAGTTGTTCTGGGTCTGGCTGTTTGTGTATGTTAGTTTAAATTTTTGTAAACGCACCCACGATACAGGATAAATTCCAAGTGTGGGGCAACGTTATTTAAAAAAAAAAAAAAAAGTAGTAATTAATTACGTGAAACCAGTAATTAGAAACAATTCGCCAGGTTTGTGCAGTTCTACGTACTGAGAAGCAATTTGATTGTTATAACAGGGCACAAAGCCCGACTACAAGCTGCTACTAAGTTATTATTGGAAGAAAAACAAAACACTTTGCTTGACCTGAGAATTGAACCGAGGAACCCGTGCTTATCTTGTTACTTCCAGGGACCAACGGCTGTGGAATGCTGCATTTCAAATGAACTGGTTCTAGCCAGTTAAATAAAAACGGCAGTATCAAATCGTCGCTTCAATTGAAGAACCTCTTCAAATTGTCATAAAAATGCTATAAACCTATCTTTAGCGAGTCCAAAAAAAGATCTTAAAATAATAATAAAACTTACAATTTCCTTGAAGAGATCCCAAGCGGATGCCGTAGACATGATGACGAAGCAAACGCACAAAAAAATTACGATTTTGGTGTTCATTTTGATTTTATTTTTAATTAAATTAGAGCTTGGCTTGGAACACTACTGTGCACCTTTTATAGTGACTTGGTTAAAGAGTGTAAGTCGAATGAAATCCAGAAACTAAAGTTCTTCTTATATACTTACTCCATTAAGTCCAGGCGCTTAATCATCAATACTAAGAATGAAAAACACTAGCCATTCGAAATTAGTTCTTACATTCAAACATTAAGAGAGATTTTCCTGTTTCTGGCTTTCTTTACCCATGGCAATGGAAAATGATCTTTGGCCTTAGTGCAATACGTATTAATTTCCAACGTTCCATTTAAATGCAACAAGATAATAAGTTCATAAGGTGAGTAACCAATACAGACCTTAGAAATGGGGAAACCCCTGCATTGTAAAGTACCTTTGCAACGATATTCAGCGATAAGTTATCAAAATATTTGATGAGGACATGGGGATTAACATCGAACATGTAAATTGAATAATTCAATAAACTAATATAAAACAGAACTAAAACTGACTTCAACTATTTGTCAAAATTTCTGTCAACTGCAAAAACTATGCACTAAACCAGTACAGGGGTAATGTACAAGCACTAATAAGTAACGGCAAATCGTCGACATATGATATAGAATCTTAGTAGGTAATCGATTGACTAATTGACGTTGTATGGTGCTTTTTAGAATATACGCCGCCATCTTGTTTTTCTTTACCATTTTTTTCCACAGACAATTTCACAAATGTTTAGTATGACTAAAGTTCCGTACATCTCGATGATGATGAACAAGTACTACGTCATAGCGAACTTTCGGAATCGGAGGAGCTCATGGCTAAATAATAACAGCCGCTCGGGTCGATCTTTAGGATAAGCCGTGCTTGCCTAGGTTGGTCTGTGGATGGGTGACCGCCCATTACATACCGATTTTCCTCCGTGCCTCGGAAAGCACGTTAAGCCGTTGGTCCCGGCTGTCATTTGTAGATCTTTGACAGTCGTTAGGTAGTCAGTGGCGCAAAAAGTCCGACAAGCAGTCTTACCAAGAGGTAAGATACAGGTGAGGTTATATTCATAACTTTTTTTTTAGTTTTACCATACATGTGGATCAGCTGATTGCGTCCGTTCCTATAAAAGTTTTTTTTTTTTTGTGAATTTCAAGAACTCGTGGAACAAAAGTTGTTCAGTTTCATGGTCTGAGATACCACACGAGAGGTCTTGCGTTTATTCTGTTACACGTTGTATAATACATCGGTATGATTGACTTAGAAGTTCAGTAATGCAGTCTGTTTTAAGTGTCCAGTTTAAAGTGACACTGCTTGTCAGGAAATTGCATCGATATGTCAAATTTGATACATAAATTTTAGTTCTGTTTTCCCGCCCGTACAGATAAGTTGGCTGAAGTGTACCTTTAGTGCCAGCCTGGGTGGTTAGCATGACGTCTTAAAGCTGTATTGTTGTAAACTTATTCCAGTGTGGGAAAGAGACGGAGTTATAAAGGACGTCTAGCGCCATCTCTTTCCCACCCTGGAATAAGATTAAAACAATACTGCTATACGATGTCATGGTAGGCCCCCTGTTCATAACATTCAAGCGCCAAGAGAACCATACAACACTATACTATAATAAATACTGCTTAGCATAATAATATTTTCTTGATGTTATTGCTAATGCATTGTAGAGGAAAATTACATACATCAAACTGTTTGCGCATAATATTTACTGATAAAAATAACATAATAATAAATGAACGACAAAAAGGCTTTGGATAGAAGGATTCCCCTTCAATATAGAAGGAACTAAAGTCCCGAACAAACAAATAAGGAAATTGATGATTTTCCGGTCATTGTTTTTTATGGTGACTTGGTTAAAGTTGGTTTTAAATATGGGCAGGACCCTTTATAATGGTCGGACGACGTTGAAATTGTGATAAGTAAATACTTGTTTTTATTACAAGTTTGCAAAGGAGTTGTTGTTTTTTTATGTGTAAAATGAAATTTTCACGAAGTAGACACAATCATGACATCACGCCTGTAATCCCCGAAGGATTAGCAGAGGTGTACTTAAGAGTATGTTTTATGTTTTTTTTTAATTCTATAGCCATCAATCGGGCACAAATCCAGACTCCATGGCTGGTACTGAGAAATTCCTGATGAAAAAATCCAGGAGTAAACTTTGCCCGACCCCGGAATCGAACCCGGCACCTCATGTTGAGCAGTTGCGTGGAGCAATTTAGTTTAATGTATGCTGTTGCCTTTTATTTAATTCTGTTTTCCTTTATTCTTCTTTATACAAATTCGTTACATTTTTAAAGTATTAAAAAAAAATACATAAAAACATTTAAAAATATATAAAAAAATTGTAACCCACCGGTATCGAGAACAACCCGAGTCCAAGCTACCGGCGGTCAGGGCTCCAGAGGGAGGAACCTCCTAACAATACGAGCCGTGTCCAGGAGTACCTAGATATATGTAGTAATTATGTTTATGGTTTTGTCCTATGCGAATTTAATAAACACTTTTTCTCTTTCTTTTTTCCTTTTCAAATTGTGAATTTTCGTATTTTTTCGTTTTTTGAACATCAATAATTACACAAGAAAGTCCCCTTAAACTCAAATTCAAATAATTTATTAATAATCAGGTACATTATACATAGTTTGAACGATGATTCCCAAACTAGACGTTAGTCTGTATCTTGGGGATCAGAGTTGTACATTTTCGTTTTACGAGTATAATTCAAAAAGGTCGTATACGGTGATTATTAACAGAAGCCTTTTTTTTTTTTTACTAAAACTTTACCCCACACTAGGAATTCCTCCTGTATCGTGGGTGCGTTTACAAACATTTAAACTCACATACACAAACAGCCAGACCCGGAACAACTACCTGTAGGCCATACAAATATTTGTTCCGTGCGGGAATCGAACCCGCGACACGCAGCGTAGTAGCCAATCGCTCAGCCACTGCGCCAACCGTGCCGTCAATATTATTATATTATTATTAACGTAAGCCTTTCACTATTTCCTAGTGTTCTAGCTGGAGAGACGAAGTGACGGAATAATCTCCTCAGATACCCATCTGTCATTATTCCTGCCTAAGTGCTCCTTGCCAATACATGCATCCCAATTTACATCTACTTATTAAGGCTGCCACAAATAGAATGTTTATCAGTGACCTATCCCGATAGCCTGTGCCTGATAATTAAATAATACATACATGTTTTCCACGGCAGTTAATTTATGACTTCACTGATAAGGGATTGATAAGGGAACGCCCAATAAATAATTCTAGCCTGCAATTTTACTACAGGTATAAGCAAAAACCTATAGTAAAATTTCGAGGGCATTAGTATTTTTGGAGCGCCCTTACACCCTGAGCAGATGTGGCCTCGGGAACCAAGGCGAGCGTGTTGTTTCGTGTTATTTATTTCATCACCACTACACCCAAAACGGTGAAGAAAACATGGTGAGGAAACGGAACAAGTGAAATGCTTCGGTAAGCACGTTAACCCGTTGGTCCCGGCTGTCATTTGTAGACTTTTGACAGTCGTTACAGGTGGTCAGTGGCAGGTAACACTGCGCAAAAATCATCATCATCATCATTTCAGCCGAAAGACGTCCACTGCTGGACATAGGCCTCCCCCAAGTGTCGCCACATTAACCGGTCCCATGCGACTCACATCCAGCGGATACCGCGCTTCATCAGGTCATCGGTCCACCTAGTGGGAGGCCTTCCAAAAATGATTGCTGGGAAATGACTTGTTTTTGGTGTGCAAAATTACAGTTTACGGTACCACTCAATCTAACGGAAACAAACATTGAGTTGGCCTATAGGCATTAAATAGAAGTATTTAAAACTGAAAAAAAATGTGTGAAAATTTTGGAACTTTGACTTACGATATCTCCGTAATTAGAAGGATCCTCGGTATGGCCCACAACCAAAAAAAACGGAATGATGGGAGAAGATCAGGTGCCTCTCGTAGTTAGTTAGTAGTGTTGGTATGTCGTGCAGTCAGACAACCAGTCTTACCAAGGGTATCGTATTATCCAGTACAAACTGGGTTGGGGAGGTCAGATAGGCAGTCGCAGGCAGTCGCGCAGGCAGTCGCTCCATGTGAAATACTGGTATTCAGCTGCATCCGGTTAGACTGGAAGACGACTATTTATTTAACTTTTTTTCTTTTTTTTTTATATAATTTACGATGTGGGTGAGAATGTTTTAATTTACGGTACAGGTGCACTGGACGACTGTAATCAGCCGCAGTTTGGCAACGTTTTTCAGTTTTTTGTATTATAACGGCTAGACTGGAAGCCGACCCCAACATAGTTGGGAAAGTCTAGGCAGATGAGTTTTGATAGGTTATGCCAAATCCTACACATTTTATAAATTTTCATCATCGTTACAGCTGACTGATTTCACTATGTCTAGGCCCCAAGGATCATTAATCATTTATTTAGCCAATCAATTACTTTCTTATGAAACTTTAAAACAAAAGAAAAAGAAGTCTCTGAAGAAAAATTAATTACTCACAAACTTTTAAAAGTTCAATGTTTCTTCTTTTACAAAGGATCGGCTGAAATTGTTGTGAATTGGATTATGTCGCTTGACAGCAACATTAATGATGGAACCAAGGTTTTGTAAAAGTATTCTGATTTTAAAGAGTGTCCATGGAGTTTCTTGCCCGTTCTTCTCCATAGAGATCTACGTTAGGGAATGGGCAACTACAGTAGTTT
This sequence comes from Noctua comes, assembly GCA_963082995.1. Classification (NCBI taxonomy): domain Eukaryota; kingdom Metazoa; phylum Arthropoda; class Insecta; order Lepidoptera; family Noctuidae; genus Noctua; species Noctua comes. The sequence goes on from OY720289.1 coordinate 9,672,331, forward strand.
CACAGTTTTTGTGCCTTGTGACTGGGACTGTAGCTATATGTCATCGTTGTCTTTGTTTCGACAATTCAAAAGTGCCTGTAACTGGCCTACTTGAAATAAATGCTTTGATTTTGATTTTAATTTTTGACAGGTTTTATCATTTTGCTTCTTACTTTTTGTTTCTTTCTAACATTTTATATTAATTTTCAAAGTCAGTTTGAACATTTTCATTCATTTTCATCACACGATAGAGATTCACTCCTTGACGGCGGCGGCTACTAGACGCAGCATTTTCAAATTTATTTTCAAACACACAGAGCGTGTCAGCGTGTATTCGCTCCGACACAAATGATTATTTGAGGTGGCGATCGTCACTTATTAATAATATTATAAACATTAACATTTATTTTAGACCATGCCCATATTTTGTTACTAACAAAGAACGGCACTGCTTGCAAAATACTGGTATTCAGCAGCTGCATCCGATTAGATTGGATGGCGACCCGAACATAGTTGGGAAAAGGCCAGGCAGATGATGACTACCATTAGACACTGCCAGCGTGGCTATTCCATGCTCCGTGCATTCGTCTATTGAATCAGTTCAACAAAGAAATATGACAGTGTGATCTAGACTTGCCAAGGGGTGGTAGCCATAGGTATCGTTTCACCCAGAATCTGGGTTGTGAACATCAGATACATAGTCGCTCCATGTAAAATACTGATATTCAGCTGCATCCAGCTAGACTGGAACCGTACATCAACTTATGTGGGAAAAGGCTAAGCTACCGATGATGTATCAGACTGTGAAAGATTTGTCATATCAAACAAACTTTCTCGAAATATATAAAATCTAAAAAAACACAATTTTCACGAATTAAGGAAATCTAGTTGGGACCGTGAAATTCAACGTTTTATTCATATTTATTCCTGGTAAAAGGTAAACCTTTAAATGAACTAGTAAAAAATAAAGCCGTCCGAAAAAAAATCCCACAAACATTACAGATTTTATTTTTCAGTGCGCTTTTCTGACAGGTCTTGTAATACCTGAAACTTTGAAGAAAGTTCAAAGGCAAAAGTCGTCCAATTTTCAGAAATGGCCTTTGTTTCGTTGGTGCCTTTTACAACTTTTTTGTAGCTAAATATTTTGTTTGACACCGAAAATGTGTGTTTTAGTTTCGACGAAAATGTTTCAACTAAATTTTGTTAATATTTCATCTTGTTTGTTTTCCACATCGACTTCTTAACTGGTAATATTTAAGTTAACAACAGCCTGATAACAACTCCCTGTGCCTGAATTAAGATTTAACTTATGAAGTATCTAACTATCACATTCCACTTAAGGATGATTTCCACCAAACGGCTCGCATCGCACCGGATCGGAACGGATTTTACAATCTTTAAACTATATTAAATCGTGTACACAGTAATTAAAGTCTATATTACTAAGCCACGCACAGCAGCTTGCCCGCTGGCGTCTTCCGCGATACGCGATGGTAACCGAAAGTATACTGCGACGCGCGATCAGCTCTGTTCGCCTGTCGTCGTATCCGACACGGTAGGAATGAAACTATTTGACTAGGCGCAGAAACGGATATTTTCAAAGTTTCAAGCGACGGCACTGAGCCGATCGTGTGCATCGACATCATGCCGGTCGCGATTTACTGTTGCCGCTTCCGTTCGTATCCTTTCCATTCCGATGCGATGCCAGCCGTTTGGTGGAAATCATCCACCAGTTTTATGACGCGTTAGTTACTTTTAAGGGATAAGGGATCTGGCGCATTACGCGGCAACCACCACAACTTGTCGTATGACTGGCCGCAACCACGAACAAAAGTGGTCCAGTCTTGCGACCAAATTTTCTTCCTTGTCAAACCTTCTGCAGCCAAAAGTCGTGGCCATAGACGCGTAGTGCGTAAGATATCCCTAAGGTGGTAAAGCAATTAATCATCTGCCTAACCTTTTCCCAAATATGTTGAGGTCGGCTTCCAGTCTAACTGGATGCTGCTGAATAGCTGCTGCTGCTGTATTTAACATGGAGCGACTGCCTCTGACCTCCACAACCCAGTTAGTACTGGGTAATACGATACCCCTTGGTAAGACTGAATGTCGTTGTTTCGGGCCACTGACTACCCGAACGACTGTCAAAGGTCTACAATTGACAGCCCAGATCAACAGCTTAACGTGCGGTCTGAGGCACGGAGGGAACTCGGTATGTAATGTGTGGTCACCCATCCACGGACCAACCTAGACAATGATCGACCCGAGCAGCTGTTATTAGTAAGCCACAAGCCCGTGGTAAAGCAGTTACAAAGTCGAATTAAACGTGGCAATGTTTATGAAAAGTCAATCATAAAGAAGTGACAGATGTTACCTTCTGAATGGATTCTAACCCTGGTATCTAAAGTCAAGTTAAGCAATTGTAATTACTTATGGAACCATTTTTTACCAATAGACAACAATTTGAATGAAGTAAGAACTGTCAAAGAAAGCAAAGCTAAGAATTCTAACTTTTGACAGTTCTAACTTCAAGCAATTACTAAACTACAGAAAAAAATCGTATCTAAGTTATAACTTTTACTCAAGCAAGTACTTTTACTTGACCACAGATGCGGGTATCAGTACAGGAACATAATAAGTAAGTAATAACTCAATTTTATTTTAATGCATTTATTGATGAATGAGAATACAAAATTATGGCACTGACTATCAATTAATAAAGATCTTGAAGGCAGAAGAAATAAGATTTATTTTCCTTTGGACAGGAGTGTTGCCTTCCCAACCACGTCAACGGCGGGCCCTGCGCTTATGACTGCATCGCGAACTCTCTGGCCCATCTTTTCCTGAAAAAATACAACAAAATTCAATGTTAATAAACACTGTTCGTTGATTCTTGCTAGATGACTCGTTCCGTAATGGTTTGGGGGGAGGGGGGGTACTTAAGTGACATTGGCTTTGAAAGCATTGTTTCTATAACAACTATTAATATTGATATACGCTTTTTGATAGCTTTTATCAATCCAATATACAGGGTCTTAAGGCAGGCTTGTTTTATATAGTAGATATATATTAAAGTTATAGGTTGTAGGCACAGTGCCTGAGCGATTGGCTGCTGCGCTGCGTGTCGTGGGTTCGATTCCCGCTCGGAACAAATATTTGTATGACCTACAGGTTGTTGTTATGGGTCTGGCTATTTGTGTATGGAAGATTAAATGACGATACAGGGGAAACTCCAAGTGAGGGGTAAAGTTTAAAAAAAACACTCGCTCCAAATGGGAACACCTTTGCATTGTTTTTAGCGCATGCTTCAGGTATTATTCAAAATCACACTTAAATCACAGAGACAATAAAGTTCACAATTAACTCACCAAATCCTTGAAGAAGTTGCCAGGCGCTGCTGACACGGTAGCCAGAGCCATAAAACAGGCACACACAAAGAACAGCACCTTAGCGAAATTCATGATTACTGAGAATCGAGTATTTTCTTCTGAAGAAATCAAAGTATGGACAGTTCTACGACTTCTTTACGAATGCTTTGTTAAGTTTCCCGCGCAATATTTATATGTAAACGATTCAGTTTAGGGTTGACACTTTCTTATAATTTCTTTCTGAAGAGTCCAACCGGTACGTACAAAGTACTACCTAATAAAAAGATAACATAACATAACATCACGCCTGTAATCCCCGAAGGGTTGGCTAGAGGTGTACATAATAATACACCCACATTTTACCAGTTCTGTTTTCAGGCCATGTTATAGATGGCCAGCCTATTGCAATCAACTGGGCACAAATACAGACTCCGTGGCCGCTAATGAGAAATTTCTGATAGAAAAACTCAATAACAATTTGCTCGACCCGGGAATCGAACCCAGTACCTCATGCTTAGCAGTCGCGATTGCGATAACTAAACCAACGAGGCAATCAATAAGAAGATACTATACTAAAACATCCGTCCGGTTCCGCAGCTGCGTCCGTAATCTGTCCGGACCAGTTTGAAGATAGGGCTTCCGTTTAATTTGGGTATTCAATCAAAGACCATGAATTGCAAACGCTTTGCAAACAGATTGGTAATTAATCGTCATTAAAATTTGTGTTTTCATTAAGATTTGTGATAAAATATTTGCATCATCATTCATCTGTACTAATTACAGTTTATTTCGGGGCAGCGCAGTCTGATTTCTTCTATATGTACTTCTTTATTCATTTTCATATGAGTAGTACTAAAATAATGGGTGTAAGAATACTCTTAACGAAGCCGGAAGGTACTTGTTCTCGCCGCGATTGCAATCATTTTTAACCGACTTCCAAAAAGAGGAGGTTATCAATCCGACTGAATTTTTTTTTGGTTCTAGATCATACCTGGGAACCTTCTAGTTACGGAGATATTGGGGGTCAAAGTTCCAACTTTTCTCAAGTTTTTTTTTTAAATATTATGTTCTTAATGTAAGATTTTTACTTTACACACCACCACGACCCCCGTACTATTCAATCCATCCATCTGCACAACGCTTGGAGTGCTTTCCATCGAGGCCTACAGTAAAACGTGATTTATCACCTCAAAAAAAAAGTCGTTCCCAGCAATAATTATTGCGTAAAGTTACTTAGTTTGATGTACAGAATGCTTGGTTGACGGCTATGTGAAGGGTCTGTTTACACCTGTCCTGACTGACTGACTCATCAACGCCCAGCCCAAACCCTTGGACCTAGAATACCGAAATTTTGCACAGACGTTTCAATTAAAATGTAGACAAGGAAAAAGGAAGGATTTTTCTAAATTCATCCCCTAAGAGGGTGAAATGGGGTATTGAATTACCTGTGAAACTTAATATTTTCTGGGTCGAATGAATCGAAAATTGGTGTACACACTCTTCAATTAAAATTATGAGACATGTGTACCAGTTAAATGTTTAGTACATACATAGATTACTTATTATCCCAGAAGTAAGATCCCTTGGACGATTTCCCGAACTCCAAGCGGGCGAAGCCGCGGGCATAAGCTAGTTTTTTTAATAAAAACCATTCATTTTGAACACTTCATGGAAATAAAAGCACTCTAACTTTAAGCACATATAAACTTTTGGATACGTTTCAAAATAACTGACCTATCATTAATTCAATATTCCCCATTACAAACTTGGTGAGAATTCGGTTACCATAAATATCTGCACGAACAACGGCTAAAACAAAATGGATGGCTCCCGATTACTAAATACGGCCGAAACGGCCGAAGTATTAATTGCTGGAATGTCCAACATTGAACATTAATCTTGATGGTAGAAATATATTGGAGGTGTGACCTGGGTTTCTTGAAGTATTTTGGGAGTGGGTATTCGGGTACTAGGCAGTCTCACTTTGGAATTGAATTTGTGAGGTTAAGAGGGAACAGGAGCTGCGATTCTCGAGTGATTACAGGAGTACCAGACAAATTCGTAAAATTTTAAACATAAAAGAAATTGATAGAAACCTAGACATAGATACTCTTTCTTAAAATTTTAATGTCAAAAATAATTGAATCGGCTCAGTTTTCGAGGAGCAAAAAGGAAAATACGAAACTTCAAAATTTTTGAGATATCTGAGTTGCAGCTGTCCCTTTTGCACTTAACGGGGTCAGGCTTGAAGCAGCGCGACGGCAAGAGTTTCGTCAAATACTTTTTATTAAAATTCCTCGCAGGTCCTTTTCCCTCTTAAAATCAAGTTGAAATTGTTCCCGTCTAATCTGGTTTGTGATTTATACCTACGGTAACAAATCGAGCTCATTTTCCTAAGATACAAATAGAAACAGTCCGATTTTCGCATTTATCTAATGGATTGATTCTGCCATTGAATTTGAAGGATAAGATTAATTTATTAACTGGTGGATCATTTGTTTTTCTTCACTGGTTTATTTTTTTCAAAATATATGGTTGCAATTACCCAATTTTTTATTAAAAGAACATACTTTGAAATTTAATCATGAAATGCTTTACTTTGCTTTATCTGAAGAGGCAGTGGGCTGGTCATATTTCTGAAAGGACGACAGCCGATGGAACAAGTTCTGGAGACCAGACACCGTGTCGGAAACGTAACGTAGTACGGCCGTTGGACTGACGGTCTTAAAATGGTGGCTACGTCAGATCCTGCTGCCCCACAACGCACATGTGCGGCAACACTGGTGTGGTTTTATTCAGTAAGAGTCTGGCAGACCCCTCCACTCTCCCCAGGGTGAAAGACATCCATTGAGGATTTCCACACCACAATGAGAAAAAAAAAGATTGGATTGGAAAGCGGCTTGCAGAGTGCTCTGGTACAGCTTGGGAGAGGTCTATGACTCGCAGTGAACCTTAGCTTATGTACGATACGCCAAAAACTGTACCTATATGTTAATGTATATATGTCACCGGAAAATAACAAGAACCGCCAATATATAAATTTTCTAATTTTCTATTTTCTAATTTCATTTTTTTTTTAATTGTTTTATTTTACGGCCACATTTTCGCACGGGGCTCCGCACTGGGCTCCTATTGCTGTTTGCAGGGTTTAAAGTAACCTAACCTAACCTAAAGTCGGGGTGCCCCAAGTCCCGAGATTTGATAGATATAGTTAGGTTTGATATATTTGATTTATATATATATATTGTTTTTTCTTTCTTTCTTTGTATCGATGGTAAGGCTCAAAGAAAAAGGTAAGTATAAATTAATCTCTACTTCAGCCGGTTAGTGACAACCCTTACAATTTATTATGTCATGTGAAAAGGGACTTTCCTTTGCCGCAATGAATTGAACCGAAGTACCTATATTCTGTGATTAATACACTAACTTCTAGGTATATCCCCGTTTTGACTAAGCTTAGGATCACGAATTCAAGACTATCAGGGAAACGGGTATTAAATCTTAGAATAGCTTGTGTGATTAGAAAAGAAGTGATAAAAGCCAATATTATAAATCCATTAAAATTATCTCAGTATCTCTGTCTGTCTGTCTATTACCTTGTCACACCTTAACGGCTGAATGGATGACCAAGGCCAGGACATAGGATATTATCTACCCTGGTAGTACGTTTCCGTGGTATAATTTCGGATCGCCAGTCAGCAAAAGGATGAAAAAATTTACAGACACACACATTTAACTTTTATACTTAACTAGCGAACCGCCCCGGCTTCGCACGGGTGCAATATTCATATAAACCTTCGTCTTGAACCTCCTTGTTCCTCTATCTATTGCTGCAAACTACATTAAAATTCGTTGCGTAGTAGTTTAAAAGATCTAAGCGTACAAACAGCGGGGGCGACTCTGTTTTATAATATGTAATGATATATAGTGTGGATTAGTTTTAAAGTTAATTCTAGTTAATACTAGATTTACGCTTCAACAATCCATTAATGTATAGAAATACTATCACAGTCTAGTGCTTACTTAAGTCACAGATAATACTATATATAACAGATAATAAGGTAATACTGCGTACTTAAGCATTAATTTCGATATGAGTGCCTACGTCTTAACAATATCATTGACGTCTAAACACAATATTGCTAAGAGCTGAAGCGTAGGTGTCGTACATAATATGGTATCATTTCTTGAAGTGAGCGCTGTTTTAGTGGTATCTAATAGTCTCGTATATTATGCAGGCTTGTATATTGTGGTTTACAGAGCTTAACGACTTTTGAAAGTCGCAGTGTCAATTTTGTTGAGTAAATAAGCCATCATCGTCAGCGTTTGCCCAACTATGTTGGGGTCGGCTTCCAGTATTGCTTATTCAGCTGAATATCAGTGTTTTTTCATGACGCGACTGCCTATCTCACCTCCAGACCCATTTACCAGGAAGTACTGGTTGGCAGACTTTCGGGATTTTAAACTTTTAGTAAAAAGTCCGTAGTCTAGTCATCCGTAACAACAATTAAAAGATCTACTACCATAATTTTTTTTTTTTTCAAAATGGGCCTGCTCTTGACCTCGATCTCGCCTGATGGAAAGCGATAGATGAGTTCTATGATGGGACGAACGTTCCCAGAAGATGCCTGTTCACTCTTGCTTTGCTATCATCAGGGAACAACGACTTAACGTGCTCACCGAGGCACAACGGTGCCTCAGATCTTGGTATATCATGTAATGGATGGTCACTTCTCCGTGGACCGACCGGCAAGCGACCTACGATTGAATCGAGTTACTGTTATTACTTATTTAGCTGCAAATCGATTAAGTAAGTGCATAATAAGGGTGTCACAGGACCCTTCACGAAGCCGTTCACCAAAAAAATTGCATAATCAGCCTATAATGTTCCCACTGCTGGGACACACGGCCTCCTCTTTGAGCGAGGGAATGGGCTATAATCCACCACGCGGGCCCAGTGCGGGTTGGTAGATGTCACATGTCTTCGAATTTTTGGTTCTAGGACATGCTGGTTTCCTCAAAATGTTTTCCTTCACCGTTTTTGAGAGCAGTGGTGATGAAATAAATTACACAAAGTAATGCGCCTGACTGGATTCGAGCCCACGATTTACTGTTCGTAAGTCGGAGCCGCTGCTCTCACCAAAAAAATTTAATTAAACTATTTTATTTATTAACCGATTTCCGAAACTTAATCAAGTACTACCTCTTATATTTTTTTACCGTGTAGTGTTTTTTTTAGTAAGGTTTTTTTTCGCATAACAATGTTTTTCTCCGAATATTAATCGCCAGCGTTTACTTTATAACTTGCATATATTGAATTTCCTTCTTAATGTCGAAAAGATTCCATCATTATTTATTTCATTAATCTGACGGCTCGTAATCTGTTTATAATGTAATATTTTGATAAAAGGGAATGAGTAATTAAACGAAACGAAGCGAAAGTTGGCGCCATATTGCGATTTAAATTAAAAGGAAAGCAAGATGGCGTTCATCTTTATGTCTATGGTAGATAGTCATAATTATGTGAAGATGATATTATTAAATGACCAATAATTGCAATGTTGTGCCCGGTTGATGGCATTAGGCGCGCCCCTATTACATGGGATGGCGAAATGTGGGTATACCTGTTAGGTACACCTCTGCCTAACCCTTCGGGGATTACATGCGTGATGTCATGTTATTATAAACACATACATAAAATTTGTTGGGGTTGATGCCCAACAGTGAAAATGTTATGTACTTGTTATATTTGTTATGTAGCTGTTAGGTATGTTAATTTATGTAAGTGAGTAGACGACTGATTCTCTTGATAGATTTATTGCTACTGAATTATAATTACACGATTACTTGCTAAGTTAATGAAATGCAAAGCCGTAAAAGTTTTCTTGGATGCGTGGGCCCAACTAGTTCAACCAATTTCAATGCCTCCACAGCAAGGTGCAATCTCTGGCGGGAGCAGTTTTAACCCACTGACAACTTCAAGGATCCATCAGAAAACATTCCACATGGGCGCGAGTTGCTGCGGCCGAAAATGAAATCCTTAAACAGACTTCGAACCCAAGTCGGCCGGACCAAAGACAATCTCTGCAGATGGGGCCATGGACGGCTCAAACCTCAAGTGTGTATGCGGCTTCCCACAGACAATGGCCACTTTCCATCTTGCTCCGCATGCCCTATCACCTGCAGTCTTGATGATCTGCTTACTGCATCAGTGAGTGGGGTTCGCATGGCTGAGTTTTGGGCTAAACATAACATTTGAAGTTTTTACCATCGACACGCTAAGAAGTAGAATGAAATGCACACCTACACAACATCGATATGCATTGAGGAGTATGACGTACAAACTATACAAAGGTCAGTGTACAGCGTAGTTTACGGGAGCGAAAAATCGATCTAGCAAAATTTCATATCTGGGAAAAATTGACACTCCCTTCCACTTCGCCCAAAGCGGGAGAGGTCATTTGATGATTTCCCATCCGAAAAAAAAGAGGGAAGTATTACTAACATGTTATGCTTACTTTCTTGAAGTTCAGGCAATAAATCCTTACCTATTCCAATCTCTGCTTATGTCATACGCGCATAAAGTCATCATCAGCTGCCTAGCCTTTTTCCAACTATGTTGAGGTCGGCTTCCAGTCTAACCGGATGCAGCTGAATACCAGTATTTTACATTAAGCGACTGCCTATCTCACCTTCACAACCCAATTAGTATTGGGCAATACGATACCCCTTGGTAGGACAGGTTGTCAGACTTTCGGGCCACTGACTACCTGTAACGACTGTCAAAGATCTACAAATGACAACCGGGACCAACAGCTTAACGTGGTGTTCGAGGCACGGAGGAAACTCGGCATGTAATGGGTGGTGACTTATCTACGGATCAACCTATGCAAGCACGGCTTAACGTAAAGATCTGCCGGAGCGGCTGTTATTGTTAGCCACGCGCTCCTCCACGCGCATAAAATAACATCAATATACTTACTCGAAAATTAACTCTTTATCTCAAGTCATAAGGTCACTTTTTAATATCTACCACTGTGAATACGTCATACATTGAGTATTTAAATAAACTTAATTATCATTCTGATACGAGTACTTTCCCGTATCCCACGCGCTTCGTAAGATTTGACCTCTCAACTTCCATTAAGATAATTGCTATTAACATTATCAAAACATATCAAATGATTTGTTTAATATTAGCTATTGCACGCGGATTTTCTTGTGTGGAGTTCGGAATTTTTGCCTCGGGATCGTACTTACTATGAGGATAAAAAGTTTCCTATGGTCCCTAGGTCTATATCTATATATATACTTATAATAAATCTGTAGAGAGGTCAATTCTGTACATGAAATATATTTCCAAAATAACTATCAGGGGGTGATTAGGGATCGATACTGATGCCAAAAATGCAATCAGTAAAATTTTTGTCTGACTGTCTGTCTGTCTGTCTGTATAACAGTTATAGAAACAAAAACTACTCGACGGATTTTAACGAAATTTGGTACAATTATTTTTCATACTCCTGAGTTGGTTATAGTATACTTTTCATCACGCTACAATCAATAGGAGCAGAGCAGTGAAGGGAAATGTTGGGAAAACGGGAGAAGTTACTCCATTTTTTAAGCTTCCGTCGCGTCTTGAACCTTAATGGTTAAAGCTACACAGAAATCATGTATGACGGAAATGTTCTCCTTAAAATTATATAAAAAATATCCCACGACAGCATATGTCTATCTTTTATGGTTGACTCACAATATCACGTGTAACTCCCGATAGTTTAGCAGTTCGAAGCTTTCTGATTATATTTGTCTAGGGGTAAAATAGGGGATGGAAGTTTATATGAAAGTCCGTCAGTTTTGAAGTTAGGATATTCAAATTTTGTGTTTAGGTTGACAATTATAAATTAATTTATACGTGTCTCAGCGGATGAAGGTAAGTAACTATGTTTGTTCGGGTGGGATATTTTTCGACATCCACGCGGGCGAAGCCGCTGGCAGAAGCTAGTTCTACATAAAACTGCTTTTTTAAGCATAGCCCCCTGTTACATGGGAGTCCCATGTGCCATACCCTTCGGGGATTACAGGCGTTGTGTTATGTTATGTTAGGTAATGAATAAAATCACAAGTAATTTTACATAGGTACGCCATTTTTTTTTTTTTTAACCTTTGCCCCACACTAGGAATTTCTCCTGTATCGTAGGTGCATTTACAAACATTTAAACTCACATACACAAACAGCCAGACCCGGAACAAGTACCTGTAAGCCATACAAATATTTGTTCCGTGCGGGAATCGAACCCGCGACAAGCAGCGCAGCAGTCAATCGCTCAGCCACTGCGCCAACCGTGTCGTCAAAAAACTTGGGGAGGCCTATGTCCAGCAGTGGACGTCTTTTGGCTGAAATGATGATGATGATGATGATGAAGCATAGTCATCCTATGATTCCCCCACAGCTGGGACACAGGGCTCCTCTTTAAGAAACGGAAAGGACTAGCCCATTACAGTTTGGTAGATGCCACATGCTGGCTTCCTCACGTTGTTTCCTTCACCGTTTTAAGAGCAGTGGTAATGAAATAAATTACACAAAATAATGCGCCTGCCTAGGTTCGAACTCACGACTTACCAATCGAAAGCCGCGGCTGTTACCACTGGGCCGCCACTGCCTACATCTGTATACATCTGCCTTGATCCTTAGATACTCCTTCTACTTCATCCACGTTCATACATCAACAGGCGTAGCATGACCATCGTAGAAACGACAAAAGAGTCGACAAAATGACAGATCAACAGAAGATATCTGTCATTTTGTCGATTCTTCGGAAGACAAAACCCGTTTCTCGTTCGTTACATGCATATCGACCGAGCGTCGATATTCGTCGATATCTGTTCAGCTGATAGGTCGGACAGACCTACCGATAGCAGTTACTGTCGCATTTATAATATTAGCATGGATCATTCTCCGTGCGTAGTTGATTCATATTTCACAGATTGTAATGTTTATGTACTTAATAACAAAGTTATTAAATCATCCCATCGTGCATCGGGGAAGAACATTATTTTGTTATCGGACAATTTATATTTATGGGTAGGAAGGAAAACAAGGCTGTGGAATACTAGCTGGCTTATGGTTATTATAATTAATAGATGGTTTATTTATTTAACGAAGCGATGGAACTTATTGAAACAAATTAAACAAAAATAATGTGATGAACAAAATTGTCTAGTGTTTCTTACGTTACCACTAACAGACGACTGCGGGGTGCGGGTGACCGGAAGTGCCCGCCCCGGCGCACTGTGGGCTGAAATCAGCGTTTCATAGACATTCAAATAATTTTTTTGAAAGTGTCATTTTTTTCACATGGAATGCTAGAGAAGACTAATTACATGCCTAAAAATATATTTTTTATGAAATGGTTATGTAAACGGAAGTCTGAGAATATTTTCTTTAAAAATTTGTATGGAGACAACATTAAAAAATACAATAACTCTGCTATCGCACAATTGGCCCTAATTCCCTTCTAGGAGATTAATTCTTGAATGATTTTGGATTTTTTGACATACTCGGTACCACGGCATCAGGTGCGCTTTTTTTTTAAAAAATGTATTTATATATTTTTTTAAATTTTGGATTATGTGGCAATTTCGTTGGACCAATTTGGCTTAACATATATAAATATGATCCGAACAATTAACTACAACAGTTTTATTTAAAAAAAACCAGTCATATTAATAAAATAATTTAAAATTTTAGATGTGTGTTTGTAATGTGTGTTGGTGGACCAGTTTGGATTTAAATCTAGAATCCATATAATTGTTTAATAAACACAAAAAAGTGGTATTTAAAAATAAGTATTTATTAATTTATAGAAAAATACAGAAGCTTCAAATTAAATAAACAAAAAGGAAATGAAAATTAGAAATATTGGAATATCCGCCTTTGTGCAGTTTTGTTACTTGTGCATAAAGTTTTAATAAATAAATATACAAAATACAGCAAGAGTTACAATAAAAGTAATTGGTTCATCAGTCATCATTATCATTATCCGAGTCTAGCTCAGAGTCAGATTCTATCTGGGAAACATTTACAAACTCTAAGTCAGAAGAATCAGATTCAGGTAGCTCCAGCAGAGTTAGTGTTTCTTCGAAAAAAAAATCCTTTTTTTTTGCATCCATCGTAGGTCTTACTGATGAAATAAATGGATCAGATGAAAGAAGAAGAAAATTGAAAATGTCCTCGTTGGAATTCACTCTGCTTTTCTTTCGAGAGTGGTGCTCTCGGAACCTCCTGAAATCTTTGTTACGAGCTTCCGATGCCTCTTCAGAAAGCTTTCCGATTGGTACAATTTTATTCTGGCTGATAATGTCAGATCCATGAAGCAGTACTTTGTGTACTGTTGACGACATATAGTACCAATTATATAATGCCACATATCTTTCAGCAGTCTTGTACGTATATTCTTTGAATTTCTCAACCCTAATATGTTCACCAGATGTAATAGCCTGTAAAATTATTGCAAATCTGCGGATCAGTTCTTCGTCTAGTCCAGTGATGGCAGCAGTTTTTACTGGAAATTCAAAGAATCTTCTTACAGTGTTGCAGTCATTGGTAGTTCCGTGACCTTGCTTAACCATATCGATGAGCAGATTCATTTCTTCTTTAAATTGATTTTGGATAATCTTCTTCCTTGCATCTCTTGAATCCTGTTGAGCTTTGGTTTTACAAGACCAAACTTTAACATCCAGTCTGTAGGCAATATGCAGGAGACATTCCATCATGTTGATGCGTGCATGTAGAGAAGAAATTCCAAGATCCATCATGGAATCTGATGTGACTCGTTTTTCAATTGCCTTCAAATTGTTCAATTCAGACGGCTTCGCTAAACAAACGTAGCATGACGCATTTGATTTTGGATCTGAAATATATGTGCAAACCTTAGCATCAATCATGGTCAGCATAAGTTTGTGTCGAACAGTATTGCTGCCACATTCAGTAGGTCGAAGTGCTGATATTTCAGCGTCCATTTTTCTTTTTTCTTCTGTCACTACTGCTTCGCTCTCCTTAACAAACAAGAATTGCACTGGCCGACATAATGAAACTGAGCAAGGCTTTGGGTTCTCCCATACTGTCTCTTCTTCACATGTCATTTTCAGTGGTACCAATGAGGTCATGAAGATACTCGAGTCATCATCGTCAGTGTTTTGCGTTGATTCCATCTTCTGCTTGTATCTACTCTGGCTGGATGCTCCATCAAAACCCCACTTAGATATTAATATTAGTTCTTTTTCATGAAGATCTTGCGGTAAACATTTCGTGATTCTTTTCACTGTTAAATCCAACAAAGCCTGCAGCGTAATTTTTGCTGAGGAGTCTGATACTGTAATGGAGTCACGTTGAGCTGGGTAGCACTCTTTCTTTTCTTGCTGCACTCTATAGTAAGAAGGGTATAAATTATTTAGACCCTCTCGAATAGCTGACTCTCTCAATGTAATGTATTGCCATTTTGACAGTTTGAGGGATAACAATAAACCAAGAGCCTTTTGAGCAGTAAAAATCTCTCTTTGAGGTCGTTTCTTTGTTTACAGAGGATGTAGGTATATGACGTGTTTTTTTTTAAATTATTTATTGTATTAATATTTGGATTACATTATACAATGTTAAGTCAAACTGGTCCACCAAAATTGACACACTAATAAAAAAATAAAATTTATTATTTTCATTATTTTATTAATATGACTGGTTTTTTTAAATAAAACTGTTGTAGTTAATTGTTCGGATCATATTTATATATGTTAAGCCAAATTGGTCCAACGAAATTGCCACATAATCCAAAATTTAAAAAAAAAAATATATACATTTTTAAAAAAAAAAGCGCACCTGAGGCCGCGATACCAAGTATGTCAAAAAATCCAAAATAATTCAAGGATTAATCTCCTAGAAGGGAATCAGGGCCAATTGTGCGATAGCAGAGTTATCGTATTTTTTTATGTTGTCTCCATACAAATTTAAAAAAAAAAAATCCCCGACTTCCGTTTACATACCCATTTCATAAAGAATATATTTTTGGGCATGTAATTAGTTTCCTCTAGCATTCCATGTGAAAAAAATGTCACTTTAAAAAAAATTATTTGAATGTCTATGAAACGCTGATTTCAGCCCACTGTGCGGCGCCCCGTAACAGAAATTCACATTTTTACTATCAAACATACACACACACATTACACACACACACACATACAAAATGAATGATTTTTTGTGAATGTGTGGACATTGTAGGCTTTGTAGATTCCCAGCTGCTTGTTAACTTTTGTTAACTTTTTATTTTGTTCTACATTTTTTGTGTAGTAAGCAACGACTTATTGTCGGGCCTACGCTGACCCCCCATACTTAAGTAGAAATGCTGTATCCATAATAATAATGTAACACCAAATGATTTGAAAAGAGTAACCATGGAGTTTCTTGCCGGTTCTTCTCCATAGGAAACGACCAACCCTAACGGTGCACCTTTATGTCGACGTTTTATAAGTGCCCATCGAGGCCTATGTGAAATAAAATATTTTGATTTTGATTTTGATTTTGATTGAATATCGACATACAATATTCTGTGCAATGCTATACCGAAAACTTACTAAAGACGTGTAAATTTCAATGAACCCGTATCCCGAGGCTTCAGGTTTAAACTTAGTAAAGTTACCACTGAATGACTTCGCTATGTTCAGTCCTGTACGATGTAATCGTTGTTTGTGAAGTTACAGGCACAACTTTGGGATAATTCGTCATCTGCCTACTGAGATGCTTTCAACTAAACCATACGCGTCGAATACAATCCAGTGAAACTATACAATACAATACGTGATTTATTTCTCTCAAAACGTACAATTTTGGTAATGGTATTTAGGTTACAGGCAGATTCAAACCTTTGTGAGAGCTGGAGTCTATACTGGGGTTCAAGACCTATATGACAGATCTCCAGGCTCACACCCTTAAAATTACAATATTAAATTGCACTTACGTACTACAACATAGCAAAGCTTCAAGTAATGAGAGGAGAATAAAATACAAAAACATAAAGTCATGTGTCTTTTGGAGAGTGTGTGGTGCAACATAAGTCCTCACGCCACGCGCCAACGTAGGGCACTGGGCGTAAGCACCTACTTGCTCGAGAGTGTATGTGTGTGTGTCTGTGTGTGGTTAACAAGGAGAAACGCGATCCAAGATTGACTTGATGAGGTGAATATTTCCGATAGGTAAAATTATTTTTGAATATTTAGTAAATTTTCAGTCTCTCCATAATCCAATTCAAGTAGCCATCTCGTAACAGTTCTTTTGCATTTTGATCTGCACATTGGGTTTAATATAAAATTTTATTGACTTTATTATAGACGTAGCTGCCAGTAGCGAAGGGTCAATTTTTGTAAGAGGTAAGCCGGAGTACATATCTTTCATGTGATTATATTATTTGTCTATAGAATACTGACTGTGCCAATTTTCAAAGGGAATCCGGTAGGAATCGAGTTGTATGGAACCTTCGCCACTGGTAGCTGCTGTGGAAAGAAAAACCGCGTTGGGCCGAACGGCACTTTGTGCTGATGGAGGTATAGACAGTGTGTTTACGTCGTTTGGAGCCAAATTTGCACGGAGTGTGGAGTTTGAGAGTCTGTGGTTCAAACAACATTAAGTATGAATAATTTGCGAACAGAGAGAATGGGACATGTCTTATAAAGATCGATGGTAGGAAAGCGGTAAAAACTTAAACTTATACTGTCTCTTACAATACTCACAGTAAATTCATATTCTTTCTTACAATAAATTCATACTCCGTTTCAGCTACTGGGAAACTCGTGATGGAAAAGCCCAATAATACTTTGGCTGACCTGGGAATCGAACCCAGGACCTCATTGTCAGGTAAAGAAATTATTAAAAAAAATAAGTCATCAAAATAATTTAATTTTCAAACATTTAAAAATAAATACTTTACAAATACGGCCTCAATCAATTTCAGTCTTAATTCAGTGAATACTATCCGTTATTTATGGTGCCGTAAGGTTTACTTTCCCGCGATGGACGCTGCTTGGCCCACCACGGCGACTGCAGGTCCAGCTTTGATGATACCATCACGAATGTGTTGACCAACCCTTTCCTAGTGAAGAAATAAAAAATAACTTTAATAACATAACATCACACCTTTCATACCCGAAGGGTGAAGCAGAGGTGTACCTAATATTACACCCACATTTCGCCAGTTATGTGAGGAGCTCGTGGCTAAATAATAACAGCCGCTCGGGTCGATCTTTAGGTTAAGCCGTGCTTGCCTAGGTTGATCTGTGGATGGGTGACCGCCCATTACATACCGAGTTTCCTCCGTGCCTCGGAAAGCACGTTAAGCCGTTGGTCCCGGCTGTCATTTGTAGATCTTTGACAGTCATTACTATTAATACTAACGGGATATTTACCATGTTTACTGTTTGTTATGAGTTCCCGATATTTCGGCGCTGTTGCAAGCACCATGATCACGGATAAACTGAAGTTATTGCGAAGTTATTGCTGAACTCATAACAAACAGTAAACATGGTAAATATCCCGTTAGTATTAATAGTAATGTTAGTGACCATAATAGTTTAAAATATTATATCTTTGACAGTCGTCAGGTAGTCAGTAGCCCAAAAAGTCTGACAACCAGTCTTACCAAGGGGTATCGTATTACCCAATACTAACTGGGTTGTGGAGGTCAGATAGGCAGTCGCTCCATGTAAAATACTGGTATTCAGCTGCATCCGGTTAGACTGGAAGCCGACCCCAATATAGTTGGGAAAAGGCTAGGCAGATGATGATTTCGCCAGTCCCATGTTATAGGTGGCGAGCCTATTGCCATCAACCGGGCACAAATCCAGACTCTCTGGCTGCTACTGAGCAATTCCTGATGGAAAAACCCCATAATACTTACCCGACCCGGGAATCGAACCCAGTATCTCATGCTCAGCGGTTGCGCTTGCGAGCACTCGAACAACGAGGTAGTCAATAGTGAGCAGTAGTAGTTTTATCACCATTGCTCTCGAATTGATGAATGAAAACATACAGCAAACAGACAACAAACAGAACGTTAGAGGACAGGCGACATCTACTAAAAACTTGAAATTAAACCATGGAGACTTATAACATCACGTATATTTTCAATTGAACCAACACGTCACACTCCCGCGCACTTCCGAATATTCCCCCTATCGAACGCGGCCGTGCCGATCGATAGTGCTGCCCGCCCTGATATGCATAGGGTTGGGACAACCATGGGATTGTCGCTATCACTACCAACACCCAATGGAACCGCATGCTGGAATAGGGTTGAGGCCTGTGTCTCAACAGTGAGAACCCATTGAATCACTCACTCAGTGAAAAGTCATTCTCGTTGTTATAGGGGTTGTTCTGTTAGATGTAAAATAACTGAAAGGACTCATCATCTGCCTAGCCTTTTCCCAACTATGTTCCCTAACATTCGGTTTCCAGTCTAACCGGATTCAGCTGAATACCAAAATTACATGGAGCGACTGCCTATCTGACCTCCGCAACCTCGTTAGACTGGCAAATACGATACTCCTTTGAGAAGACTGATTTTCAGAATTTTAGGCCACTGGTTACCAGTAACGACTTTCAAAAATCTACAAATGACAGCCGGGACGGCCTACTAACCAACGAGCTTAACGTGTTGTCCGAGGCACGAATGGAATTCGGTATGTATGGTATGAGGCACAGAGGAAACTCGGTATTTATATGGATGATCACCATCTTGAAGATCGACCCGTGTGGCTGTTATTATTTAGAATATTATTGAAAGGTTCTAGTAATTCATAGTTATACCTTTCATTCTAAGTAATTAGTCATAATCATTTATTCATTTGGTACAAAGAAAAGGTCTTAAACAAATAAGTGTCCATTAGCCATTATTCTACCATGAGGCATGCAAATTTACAAACAAAAATCCCTTGAAATGGCTTCGTTACAGCCGTTAGATGATTCTCTGAAAATATTTCGTGTATGAATACTTAGACCTTATATACATATTTGTTTTAATTTCCTACATTTTGATACCCTGCTCGATAGGCATGATTAAAAAAAAATATTAACGTCTTATAATTTCGCGCCAAAAATCCACCATTTTTTTTTTTTCAATGTCTAAGGACATTTGGGTTTTTAAGACGAATATAGCGATACCCCCATCCAACCGTTTGGAAGATGAATTGGTTGATTGGATAGGATTGGTTGGTTGGTTGATTTGGTTTGCCGTTTGATGATGTCGTTGTTATGAAGAAATTTACAAACACAAGATGTGCGAAAAACATTTACCCTTCTTGGCAGTCGGGTAAAAAGGGAAACCATACCCACGTTCGATATCTAATAGGTTCAGGTCAAAATTTTCCTAGAAAAAGGGTTTCCCCTGTGATCAGATTAAATAGGGTAATATACCCCATTTTCATCATTTAAGTATTTCCAGATAATAATAAAATATTTGCTCTATTTCTCGAAGCCTGAACTGAACTGAGTCTGGATTAGTGCTCAGTTGAAGCCAATAGGACCGCCCCGTTATTAGGTACAATTACTGATGAAGTAAGGCCATAGATACGGGACCGGTCAATGTGGCGACACTTTGGGGGGGCCTATGTCCAGCAGTGGACGTCTTTCGGCTGAAATGATGATGATGATGAAGGCCATACTATAGGTACATCTCTCTCTTGACTTTCCAAGGATTGTAGACGTTATCTTATGTGGCCAAGTGACTAAAATGGATGAAAATTACTCGCTTAAATCTGTCGCATAATAATAAAAGTACCAAATAGCTTGGACCCTGCTCCTGATACCAGCGGACCACTATTTCTTATAATTTTAAATTTTTTAAATGACTTTGTTTAGAAATATTGGAAAATGTAAATCAGGTGTAAAGAAAATAATTAAACGATATAAAAAGTACCTACCTAATAATTACAAGGTACACCTTTATTGAAGTATTTTTTTTTTCAATACAATATTTCAATTCCATATTTAGTCACGGACGATAATTAGTTTCTTTACCTTATAGGCACCAATCGGGAATAGGTTCAATTTCTAAAGACGTAACAGATACATTTCAAACATGAAGCCAAAGGGTTGTATTGGATACGATAATGAAGAATTATTTTGACCACATTGAAATTACACAATAAAAATGCGGGCAAACCGGACTGGCTACGGACACCGGAATTTGTCGGTCCAGTCTTTTATACTAAAAAAAAAGGAATGAACCGAGGACTCCACGCTTGGCAACCAGACTCAAACTATTTCAATAACCAACCGTAAGTAGAACTTATAAAGAACTTACAACTTTCTTGAAGAACTTCCACCTGGGTTCAGGCGCCGCCGAAATAGTTGACAGGGCAACCAAACAAGCGAAGACAAACAAAAAAATCTTTGCGAAATTCATTTTTTAATATAGTTTTCTTTTTTCAAAATTATTTTATTGAATTTCGTATTTCGAATTCAGTTGATACGACTCGAATGATGCTCCACCTGGTTATTCTGCGTTTAAATACTTTCTTTCTTTCTAAAGTGGTTTAGCTATCTCCTTGACATTTTCAAACTGTTTTGGACTTTATTTCTAAGTGGTTGGGAGTCATTATTGGAATGTCGACCGTTTGTAACAGTAAGTTCGTTCACGATGCATACCTTGGCATGGGGACTCCCTCAGTCCCGTCTAACTCGCGATACCATGAACTGAGTTCAATTATTTTTATTTTTTGGAATTGTGGTTTTGCACTTATGGTTGATTTTATTAGCAAGCTTTTCCTGTTAAGAAACAATTAAAGGTTAGTCATTATTAGCATAACAATATTGATGATAATGTGTGACTTATAGTTTATCCTGAGCAATGAGCTACGTCGTAAAAACTGGTTTGAGAACCCGTTACATAAAGTGATTTCAATACTAGTAATTGATTATGTAAAAAAATTCTGCCTGACTCGCGTGTAATTTACTTTTAAAGTTACGCTTTGGTTTTGGATACATTTTTTGTATGATAATGATCTTCATTTTTTTTCTACAGCGATAGGTATAACAGCAAAAGTAACGTGACGGCATTACAATGAAAATTGTTTATGTCTATTTAGTTTTAAAACAGTGTAAAGTACAGAACATAAAATCACAAAATCAGTCTGAAACTTTTCATTAAAATTGTAATTAAATTATTTTAAATTATTCTTGTTAAAACAGTCAATAAATAATAAAAAATGCATTTTATTAATAGCTAAACCGCGATTAAAACGTTTATCGATGATTCACGTAGCGTTCTGAACGGACAGAAAACAATGATGGAGTTTGCCAATTACTTAGAAAATTTAAGCGAAGCGAATAGTATTTGATAGCTAGATAGAGGTACACCCATTGGTACATGTACAATGTGCATTTCGCCATTTATGCGTATCTAATAGGGGGCAAGCCTACAATCAGTCGGGCAAAAATACAAATTTCAGAATTACACTAAGAGATAAACTCAACTTATACTGTCACTTACGGGATATCTTCCGTGATTGTTCATTATTTTGAGCTTCCGATTTCCGTGAAAGCTTAAAACAGTGTTTACACTAAGAGATTGCGAAAAAACCTAATGATGCTTTTCTCCACGCAGGAATCTAACGCAGGACCTCATAAGTGTGTTGGAAAACTGTCACTGTCTGTCTGTCAAAAGTACATTATTTGTGTATTATTATAATGTATTTTTATATAATTGTGATCGAAGCCTAAGTTAGACCTGTTAGCTATGAGTTATAATCCTGAATCAGTAACATTTAATCTTTCAGCGAAATTCAATAATTAACAATGTTACGTTTATAGTTCAATTTAGTTTAATAAGATTGGAAGGAAATCGTGCAAATTCAGAATGATCGTGTGAAGTGATGAAGTGCGTAGTACTCAAAACCGGCAAAACATGCGAATATGAACAAACTAGGTAATTGTCCCATGGGATCGTACTACTGGGATAAAAAGTATCCTATGTGTTAATCCAGGTTATAAACTATCTGTGCACCAAATTTCATCCAAATCCGGTCAGTAGTTTTTTCGTGTAAGAGTAACAGAGGCAGTTTCGTCACGACGGTAATGTTTTCTCCATTGTTTGTGTTTTTATTTTAGTATATTCGTGTAAATGTCTATTTTCATTTATCAAAATTTTGATATATATTTATAGTATTTGATATATATTTATAGAATTTTATATATACTTATAGCTAATCTTAGTATTAATTAAAACTATTTTCAGATATACACCTACCACTGTTTGTCTCTGCATCACCCAAAGGTTGACTGGTAGAAAATGCCTGTGGCATTAAGTCCGCTATTGTACTTTTGTGCTTGAAGTGTTAATAAATAAATAAATAACAAACATCCAAACATCCAGACATCTGTACATCTTCACAAACTTTCGCATTTATAATATTAGTAGGATCATTCTGAGCTCCCGATATCACGGAAGATATCCCATAAGTCAGTGTAAGTTTAGTTATAAACCGTGAAAGCTTAAAACAGTGTAAAAAAACTCCATTTCGTTTTCCTCAGAAAAAAAAATCATGCAATAATAAACCATTGACATTATTATTGAAATAATGCAATACTTTGTCATTAACCTAGATCTTAAAAGATAAAACAATAAACTTAGTGAAAACTGAAGAATCTACAATCTTGGCATATTTTTGCAAGTGTTTAGGTAAATATTTCGTAAAGAAATAATGATAATAAAGATAGAAAATATTTTCTAAGGGCCTAGTAAGTAGGTAAGTATCTTCTGAAGTACTTTGTAGATTTAGATAAGTATATCTTGTATTACACGAGGCATTCAGTAGCTCAGACGGCTCTTTTGTTAACATGAGCACAAAAAGGGAAAAAAGGTAAGTGTTTTCTATTTATTTCATATTTTGTAGGCCATATACAGTCACGAGCATCTGCACTGACATCGAACATACAGGAAGAGGCACCCTGGTGCATACTGTTTGCCGACGATATTGTTCTTGTCGGTGAAGATGGACCGGAGATCCAGAGCAGATTGGAGAAATGGCAACAGAAGCTGGAGAATATTGGCTTGAAAATCAGCAGAAGTCAAACTGAATACATGTGCTGCGATTTCGGCTTTCTCTCCAGTTCTGGAGCCATAGCGCTAGATGGCACACTCCTTCCAGTCTGCTCCGACTTTCGGTATCTGGGTTCACTCGTGCAAAGCGATGGCTAAATAGATCGGAGTGTTAAGCACAGAATTAACACTGGATGGATGAAATGGCGGCAGGTCACGGGAACAATATGCGACTCCCGCATTCCCCATGCGGGAGTCGCATATTGTTCCCGTGACCTGACGCCACGTTACCCTCAAGGAGAAGATTTATGAAACCATGGTTAGTTGTCTTGTACGAATCAGAATGTTGGGCCCCAAAAGGGATGAATGAAAGGCATTTACATGTGGCTGGGATGAGAATGCTCAGGGAGATGTGTGGTGTAACGCGAATAGATAAAATAAAGAATGAGTATATAAGGTGGCTGCTACTTAGAAATTCCATATGAAAAAACTCAATAATACTTTGCCTGATCTGGGAATCTAACCCCACTTCATGGTTGTTCATGGCTTTTTTTTTCGGATGGGTAATCATCAAATGACCCCTCCCGCTCTGGGAGTGGAAGGGAGAGTCAGACTTGTACTGACTAAAACCCTTCCATGTTCCTTCTTTGCCCTTTGTGTTCAAGGGCCGCGGTATCTCTTTCGAACAGTCGCGCAGCCCCGGTACTTCATGGTCACTTAAAGTAAAAGACCTAAATAAAATAAAATAAATAATTAATATAATATAAAACAAATCGTAAAGTCAAACACTGTTTCAAGCTTTCACGGTTTACAACTAAACTTATACTGTCACTTACGGGATATCTTCCGTGATTGTTCATTATTTTGAGCTCCCGATAATAATGAACAATCACGGAAGATATCCCGTAAGTGACAGTATAAGTTTAAATCGTAAAATACTTAATCATAATAAAAACAACTGCCACTAAAATGGCAAACGATAACCTAGCTGTTGGATAAGGGAATTAACATCCAGGACTCCCCTCGACCACTAATAATTATAATTAACTGCGAATCTTCTTATCACAAACGTTTTGCGGTCGCAAAACTACAAAAACAACACGTTAAACTCTTATTCCTCAACACCTAAAGACCAAACTAAAATGAGATAAACTTAAACGAACGGTAAACCTAAGCTTGTCTGGTTTTATTAACTTGGTATAAATATGTCATAACGCTTGATAGAGCATCATTCGAACCGTTTCCAGTTCAGTGTGATTTTGAAATTGTTTTATTAAAATCATTTTATTAAAAAATAAAATAAACAAACATGAACTTCTCAAGGATTTTCTTGTTCGTGTTCGCTTGTTTGGTTGCAATGTGCGCTGTGTCGGCGGCGCCTGAGCCCAGGTGGAAGGTGTTCAAGAAAATTGTAAGTTTTTATTATTATGATATATCATCACGCCTGTTAGGCTGCCTGTCCATTGCAGCGGAGCGATGCTGAGGAGCAGAGAAACGGAGCAATATTAACCAATAGGATTGTTTAAAATGTCTGCTCTGCTCCAGTATGCAATACTATTGGTTAATATTTCTCAGTTTCTCTGCTCCATAGCCTCGCTCCGCTTCAATGGACAGGCAGCCTTATTGCCAAGGGTTAGGCAAAGGTGTGCCTTCAGCATATCTACATTTCACCAGTTATGTTGTGATACAAAGTGGCGGTACTTTCATACAAGCATAAAGCTTTGGCTTGCCTTTATAACCTGCTACTCTTCATGATGTTATGATTTCTGAACAGTTTGCTCACTTGAGCTTTTCCATCAGGGATCTCTCAGCAATAGTCCGGAATTTGGATTTACACCAGATTGTTGGTGATAGGCTCACCCCCTATTACATGAGACTTAAACATATCGAAAATATTTAAAGTTCTTCAAGTACTTCTAATTCTAAATACACCTCTACCTAATTCTTCTGAGTTACAGGCGTGATGTTATACTGTTATGTTTTCTTAAAGTTCGATAGTTTATTTTTTACATCAGCATTTATCTCATTGACCTTTTTATCCACTTCTGCAAAGGCAATAAAAACCAATCGAGTGCATGAGCTCCGAGTGCGTTAAAGATAAACTAGTAGCATATTAATCTAATAAACTGCGCAGATGTGACTGGCGAGATAGTTACTTACGCAAGTCACTGGCTCACTTAGCAAATTTTGGATCTAATAGTGCATTTTGCCCTAGTTATGTTAGATGGTTATGTATAGTACGATGCTTTTTCAGGCGTGGCACATTTTCGGGTCAGCTTTTGCCGAATCATGCGTAATTAGGGCCGACCCGCACATATATCATGTGTAGCACCCCTTACTTTTGATTAGAGCCACTCTGTCTAACCCTTCGGGGATTACAGGCGTGATGTTATACAAGGTGTTAACAGACCCTTCACATATCCGTCAACCAAGCATTCTGTACATCACACTAAGTAACTTTACACAAAAATTATTGCTGGGAATCGACTTTTTTTTCTGGGGTTATAAATCACGTTTTAAGGTAGGACTCGACGGAAAGCACTCAAAGCATTGTGCTGATGGATGGATTGAATAGTATAGGGGTCGTGGAGGTGTGTAAAGTAAAAATTTTACATTAAAAACATGTATTAAAAAAAAACTTATGAAAAAGTTGGAAATTTGACCCCCAGTATCTCCGTAACTAGAAGGTTCCCAGGTATGGTCTAGAACAAAAAAATGATCGCAAAGACGGGGAGAACAAGTGCCTTTCGTTTGTGTTAAGGGTCTATTTACACCCTTTATAATGTTTATCTACATATTATAAACTGTATTTATTATTGAAAGGACTCCCCAAAACATTTTCTACCTTTCTGATCTTTTCGCCCCATCATCAGCTGTTCTCAAATATCTTTACCATAAATCGAATTATTTCATAACATAACATCACGCCTGTAATCCTCGAAGGCTTAGGCAGAGGTGTACCTAATAGTATACCCACATTTCGGCAGTTATGTTTAAGTCCCGTGTAATAGAGAGCGAGCCTATTACCATCAACTGGGTGCAAATCCAGGCTCCATGGCTGCTACTGAGAAATTTCTGATGGAAAAACCCAATAACACTCAGCCCGACCTGGGTATCGAATCCAGGACCTCATGCTCAACAGACTTGCTCGCTTGCGCCTACTAGACCAACGAGGCAGTCACGACGAATTATTTCATAGCTTTCTTTTTAGATTTTTTTGTTTTTTTTTCATAGTTTTTATTTCTTTGTTTCGTAGTGTTTTTGTTTATGTTTAGTAGCTTTTGTGCTTTAGTTACTGTAATTGGTTTTAAAGCGTTGTAATTAAATTAAATAAATAAATTAACATTTGCTTTTCTTTATTTTTCCAGGAGAAGGTGGGTCGTAACATCAGGGACGGAATCATCAAGGCTGGACCAGCGATAGCCGTATTAGGCGACGCCAAAGCCTTAGGATAAATCTTTGTAATGATTTAGTGATTAAGAATTATTTGTAAGTTACGCTTAATACTCAAGTCTGTCATAAAATAAATATATTTTTCTAAGTATTTACTTGTATTGTTTAAATTTTCGTACCCATAAGTTAAGACGCCATAAAATACACGATGTAACGCGACACAAATATAAGAAAAAAGTATTTAATTAAAAGTATTCCTTTCTAAAAAAAAAAGAAAAAAAAAGTATTCGTCAACAGTTAGTCAACAGGATTAAACAAAAAAAATATGGTTGAACTAACGAATTAACACTAAAACAAAATTATATAAAAAAGTAAACAAAAAAAAACAAACTCAATTGGTTCTGTACCGCCAAAAGGCGGGTATCCAGCATGGTGCTGTAACATTTAAAAAAAAGTCACAGCGCTGGTATTCTGATAGAGCCCAAAATGATGCCACGGTCAGATACGAATAATACATGATCATCTTGTTGTTTCATACAAAAATTGGCTGTTCCATAAAAAAGTGCAATACCCATACAGTAAAAATTTTTCACTATAGTAAACCACACACTGATGGATCATCCTCAATTCCTCATGTTACCACTGGTTGGACACTTATGTATTATTTTTGTAAAAAGAGTGGGCCATAATTAACCAGTCGTGTTCTTCATACATTTACGATCTATCATTCAACTATTACGGTCGTAAAAGTAGGTTGTACGAGTATTATGAAGTACTATCTTATGCCCGCGGCATTACCCGCGTGGAGTTAGGTAATTGTCCCACGGGATCATACTAATGAGGCAAAAAGTCTTATGTGTAACTCTTGTGTGTAGTCTTGAGTCTTGTGTGCGTGTGTGTGTGTCTTGTGTGTTAATTCAGGTTATAAACAATCGGTTCGCCAAAAAAAAAAATTGTAATAAAATCCATTCAGCAGTTTTTCCGTGAAAGAGTACAAGCACAAACAACAACACAAACACAACACACACACAAACAACATACACAAACAACATACACAAACAACAAAGACAAACACAAAGACTCCCTCGGTTGTCTAGTGGTCGCAATCGCGACTGCTATTCACGAGCGGCTTAAGCCTTCGGGGATTACAAGCGTGATGTTATGTGTTATTTAGCAGGTACTTAATTCCACATATTTCGTAACATCTTCCATTCCACCGGTTTCCGAACGCAGTTGAGGTTGACGGCCATGCGCTGATTGGCCAAAGGGTAATTTGAACGTTATTTCAATTCAGCGAGCGCTCATTTCGACGAAACAGGTGTCGATGCTGCGAACCATGACAATACTGACATACGTTAATTAAACTCCAGTTAAGGTCTACGCCCATTTATAAGCACTACCCGGGGTAAACATCCTACATAGACAGAAAACAGTTTTTAGAAATAGAAGACTCACTTTTTTTTGAGATTTAAGCTTTCAAAGTTTCGCCAAGTATGGATTGATACAAACTCAAACTCAAAGCATTTATTTCAATTAGACCATTAGAGGCTCTTTTGAATGATAGAAAACTCAAGAAACAGCCACAGTTACAAGGCATAATTAATAACTTGTGAAAGTACTGTACTTGCCCATCCCAAGGAGTAGCCTAGATCTATGGAGAAGAATGGGTAAGAAACTCCATGACCACTCTTTTAAATCAAAGTATTGTTACAAAATCTTGGTTACATCATTCATGTGGAGACTACACATTTATGTGAGAACGATGTACAAAGAAATGCAAGTTAAGAGTTCAAACCAAACCATAGCAGCTAAGAGAGTTTAATTTAATACAGCTTGTGTTTAATTTTATTATTAATACTCGAAACGGGATATTTACCATGTTTACTGTTTCTTATGAGTTCCTGATATTCATATCGGCAAGCACAACTGCTGACCTGGGTACTATTCCCGGCTCGGGAAAGTGCTCTTGGGTTTCCATCAGGAATTTCCTCAGTAGCAGTCACGGAGTCTGGATCCGTGCCCGATTGATGGAACAGGCTCGCCGCTATTACATGGGACTTAAACATAACTGGCGAAATGTGGAGGTACTATTAGGTACACCTCTGCCAAACCCTACGGGCATTCCAGGCGTGATGTTATGTTACGTAATATTTGAATTATTTTTGCAAAATTCGACCTCTGTATTAATGGCCTAGTTTCTAAAATCAGTTTGCAATAACAATTTGTAATTGCAAAGTTATTATTTGCAGTTGACAAACTCACCGCCATACTGTGTACATCTGTATTTGTTAAAATTAAACCTAAGCTAATTTTGCCAACTATTTATCTGACCGCAAAGGTCACTTTGTAATAGTTCGTATTGATAAAACACGCGCGTGTTTTGACTCCAGGGAAGTCCTAATACTCTGTTAATGAGGTGTGAATAATCATTATCACGCTTGTTATTACATTGTGGGAACATTATTGGCTGATTATGCTATGCTTATGCTTCATCATCATCATCATTTCAGCTGAAAGACGTCCACAGCTGGACCTGGGACTCCTCCAAGTCTCGCCACATTGACCGGTCCCGTGCGTCTCGCATCCAGCGGATCCCCGCAACCTTCACCAGGTCATCGGTTCAAATGTATGCATGTTATTTCATATTTGTACTGTAACAATATTTGTGACGATTTGTGATTTTGTAATAATTATTTAATTAAAATAGGGTGGGTTTTATTCTTTATGTCCGAACTATTTTGACACCTTGTTATTTCGTGTTAATAGTCTGAAATCTATCTATCTTATGAAATGGTAAACTGACTGACTAACTGAGTGGGTGATATATCAACACACAGCCCAAACCGCTGGTCCTAGAGACATGAAACTTGGAGGGTGTCTTCTTTGTGAAGAGTAAGTATCCACTAAGACAGGACTTTTGGGAATTCTACCCCTAAAGGGGTAAAATAGGGGATGGAAGTTTAACTAAAAGTTTTGAAGTTAAGATCTTCAAATGTTGTGTTTAGGCTGACGATTGAAAATTAATTTATACGTTTCTCAGCGTTTTTGATAATTCTACTCCTGAAGGGTTAAAAAGGGGGATGAAGGTAAGTAAGTACGCGGGCGAAGCCGCGGGCAAAATCTAGTGTCAAATAATTCTGTAGGACACTTCAAATTTTATATAGTCGACCTTCGAATTAGGTACCTAAAGATTCAATGTAACTCGACAAGAGGGTCCTCCAACGTAACCGGCATGTGTCAGGAAATCAAAATAAGCCTCTAGTTAGGGCGTTTTGTGTTCTTTTGTTTTTTACAGAACAAGCTTATGCCTGCGGCTTCGCCCGCGTTCTGTAAATGAAAAAGATAAAAATAATATTTAACAAACGGCAAACAATGGTGGATGTTTTATCATCTGGATTATGGCGGCATGGCTTCTAAATATTTGTACAGTCGCCAGCGCATCAAGTTACTACAGACTGTCAAATTTCTTGGAGAGGTAGATAAAATCAATGTTTCTTTCCAACTTCTTCAAATAGAAAAACCAAAACAAACACAGAGGTCACAATCTATCCAAAAGCCCAGACATTATCATGGTCCATGGAGCAAGGACCATGTAGATCTAGGGTCCTTTAAAGAAACCACAAAACCATACAGATTCTGGAGCACCTGTCCAATCCGTCTCAAAACAATGAAGGAAAACATGGCGAGGAAACCGGGATCCGAGAGCCAAAACTTCGAAGCTATGGCACCAACCCTCACTGGGCCCGCTTAATAATTTAACCTTTTGACCGCCAGAGCTTAAAGACACTCGCGTGCCCTCTACGCCAAGCCACAATTTCACCTACCACTTTGTCACATATTTGAGTCGTTTGGCCTACAGGGCACGCGCGTATATGTGACTACGGCGGTCAAAAGGTTAATACCCACCCTCTGTCACAGAAATAGGCCTCCCAGAAATGGAAACGTATTAGATTGATTAAACTGCTCAGTCAGTACACGCATATTATGTCAGCATGAAAATAAAGATTCAAGATTCTTTATTTTGCATGAAATATGGTACATGATGGTCTTATAAAATAAAAGGTTTCACACATTTCGCTGAATTCCTTCAGCATGCAAACTTAAAATTAAAATACCTGACACAATGTACTCTTAGTTTAGGTACTAGTATTAGTTAAAAATATAACAAAATATAATAAAATTAAAAAAAAAAAATAACAAATTAATAAAATAGGAACAAAAGCTACTTAACCATTACAAATGGGTTTATAAGTCAAAAAACTCATTAATTGTATAGAACACGTTATTTAAGAGCCATTTCTTCAGTTTCATTTTGAAATAATTAATTGGTAGTTCTCTGATTTGTTTCGGTATTTTATTGAAGATTTTGACTGACATGCTATAGCAATTAAACTGATAAACATTCTACCTACGTTTTCTCCACAAACGCAGAGCATTATCATTGCGTAACCTTGGATTGGTTATCGATTTTAGGTTCATAAATGGCAAAGAGAGCGAATAAACTTTCATTACTTACGTCAACGTTGTGACTGCCTCGTTGGTCGAGTGGTCGCAAGCGCGACTGCTTAGCACGAGGTCCTGGATTCGATTCCCGGATCGGGCAAAGTGTTATTGGGTTTTTCCATCAGGAATCTCTCTCAGTAACAGCCACGGAGTCTGTTTTTGCGCCCGGTTGATGGCAATAGGCTCGACCCCTATTACATGGGACTTAAAACATAACTGGCGAAATGTGGGTGTAGTAATAGGTACACCTCTGCCTAAACCTTCAGGGATTACAGGCGTCATGTTATTTACATCAAATCTGACAGTACAGCATGCATTTTAAATGATTTGAGGCGCTTATCTGTAATTAGGTTATAACGACGGATAATACAAATAGCAGTTCCTTATAATGACAAATAATTGGCACGGGGGATAACAGCTGTTATCATCTCAGGAACGGGGCTTTTCTGCAATTCCTCTGAATGAGAAGTCTTATCAGTACAAACTTATATTTGCACCCACACTAAATGCTAATTAAGCAAAATATTCATTGTGTGGAGGAAATTAACTCGATACTCAGTTTGTTTACATGTTTCCCAAATGCAGACCATATTTTGGTTGATTGAGTAGTATATAAAACGAGACTTGTGCATGTAGAGCATCATTCAACTCGAAGAAGTCTTCGTGAATTCAATAAAATAATAACTTGAATTACAAATAATAATAGTAAAAATGAATTTCTCTCGCATATTGTTGTTCGTGTTCGCTTGTTTGGTTGCACTGTGCGCTGTGTCGGCGGCGCCTGAGCCCAGGTGGAAGGTGTTCAAGAAAATTGTGAGTTATCTTTCTTTTGTTAATTACCTTAATTTTCTAAACTAAGAACTCAGTCAGTAAGACATTAAATAAATGGTTCCTCGAGGCAGTTGACTCATCACCTCTACACATAAATACATCTTTTCCAACTGAAGTTTCAAGTCCCACTTAATGATGATGATTATGATGCCGTCTAGCCGATTTCGGCCACAACTACTGCATTCGATGGCTTTCTAGGGTGGTTGTCGAGAGCTTTGGGTATGCTGGTTCTATTATGAGCTCTCAAGTGGCTAGCATATCCAACTTTGTCCAAAATAGGTACTACGAGCACAAAACGGACATTTACATTTACATTTTCTAGTCACAAATCGGAGCTGTAACTGTTTTTTTTTTAAAAGGAGTATAACTTTGACACCCCTCATGGGTATTGAGCTTTTTTGTAGTCGCAATAGCTACACCATCAAAGCAGGCCAATGCTGTCTTCTCAGTCCATACGTAGGATAAGTGGTGTTCGGGAAACGTTGGGAGCAAGGCGTGGTAGCGTTTGAACGAAAAATAGATCCTTATATATTTTTATTCTTTTTACAGGAGAAAATGGGCCGAAACATCAGAGATGGCATCATCAAGGCTGGACCAGCTATTGGAGTCCTGGGCGACGCTAAAGCTTTAGGATAATAGTTTTAAATCAAAATTATTTGAATTGCCAAAGTATTTTAATTTGTACAGTGTATTTTTTTGTAAATAACAAATGCCAAAGTATTTATTTTAAAGCTAAGTACCTACTATAATGTAATTCTCAAGTGCCATAAAATAAATATATTTTTAAGTTATTTCTTTTGTATTTTTTCTTTTTTTCATTCAAAAGTGTTCAGGGTTAATGAATATGTCAATACATCAATTATTAGTGCATAATAATTCTTCCTCCGCATCTCAAAGTTATCTATACTAATATTATAAAGAGGTCTTTACTTAATATTATAAAGAGGTAAAATTTGTTTGTATGTAGGGGGTAATCTCCGGAACTAATGATCCAATTTAAAAAAATCTTTCACTGGCAGACAGCTACATTATTCGTGGGTGCTATAGACTATAAATTATATTTATATCATGCGTATTAGCCGAGCTATAAAAATTTACCCGGACGAAGTCGCGGGCGAAGTGCTAGTCTACTGATAAAGTAGCTATAACGTCACATTACTGTGCGACATCCAAATAGATGCCTGTGATCAATTTCAAATTTAGAAATTCAACAGTTTGCTTTTAAATACGGACCTATACGAGTATCACACAGTACATTGATATCACGACAGATATACTATTTTCTGAAGAAGTACAAGTAACAGAAATGTACCTATACAACACTTTTTTTTTCGTTTAGAATTTCCAAGTAATAAACATCATCATCTGCCTAGCCTTTTCCCAACTATATTGGGGTCGGCTTCCAGTCTAACCGGATACAGCTGAATACCAGTATTTTACATGGAGCGACTGCCTATCTAACCTCCACAACCCAGATAGTACTAGGTAATACGATACCCCTTGGTAAGACTGGTTGTCAGACTTTTTGGGCCACTGACTACCTGTAACGACTGTCAAAGATCTACAAATGACACCCGGGACCAACGGCTTAACGTGCTTTCCGAGGCACGGAGGAAACTCGGTATGTAATGGGCGGTCACCCATCCACAGACCAACCTAGGCAAGCACGGCTTAACCTAAAGATCGACCCGAGCGGCTGTTATTATTTAGCCACGAGTTCCTTATTTCCATGTAATAAACGAGATAAGATAAAAAGTTTTGAATATTTGACATCGCTATAGCAAACTAAATGATCAAAAACTATGGAATACCTCCTGTCATGCCCTACGTGTAATTCCACCTGTTCTTTGAGAGACCTAGCTGTCCGAAGACACCACCAACGCCGTCCAGGTGGCAGAGTTCTGGTGGAAGCTAATTCTAACTCTCTGCTGCTACCTGCTGCTGGTATCTGCTGCTGTTCTGCTTTCTATTCTTCTTCCTAGCTATTCTTTTGCTAATTCGTCTCAAAAAAAAAACTTTTTTGCAAAA
Source organism: Noctua comes (assembly GCA_963082995.1). Taxonomy (NCBI): domain Eukaryota; kingdom Metazoa; phylum Arthropoda; class Insecta; order Lepidoptera; family Noctuidae; genus Noctua; species Noctua comes. The sequence continues at coordinate 9,706,511 of OY720289.1, forward strand.
AAATAACCGACTTCCAAAAAAAACCACTAAAAAAGTGGAAAATAACTTTACTTTTGAAAGTCGGTAGCAAAAAAGTCAATGAAATATACAAAAGTCATCACGCCACAGTCTGCTGTCGGAAAACTCAGCTTCGTGATGACAAAATTTGCGTGACGTGAGATAATTATGTTGCGTAGTTCGTATATAGCGTTATAGAAGTGGTGGCTCTGTGGCAACGGTCTCGACATTCGAGTGGTAGATCGTTGGTTCGAACTCGGGCAGTGGCATTAGTTGTAATTTATTTCATCACAACTGCTCTCTAAATGTTAAAGGAAACCATCCTTCGGAACCCGCATTGGGCCAATGTGATGGATTATAGCTATTCCCTCTAATAGAGAGGAGGCCTGTATTTCAGCATTATGAACAACTGGAATATTATAGGCTGAATATGTATAATGTCGCCACAAAGGCATACGTCGTTATAAACTCAAAAGTGCCTGCAGCTGCAAAATGCAGCTAAACTGCAGCTGACAGGCACTTTACAATTGCCATAGTTTCTAGTTAATTTCTAGTAGGAACTTAGATGTACCACACATAGTACAATGTCCTGCCCTTTACTGGGTGGGTGGGGGTAATGCCGGCTACACATTGGTGAAACGTAACGTGTAATGTAACACACGCTGAAACAAAGTCGCCTGTTGTTGGGTTACATTTCATGTTGCATTGCATAAGTCTGAACGGCTCATTCATGTTACATTTCACGTTACGTTACACCAATGTGTACCCGGCATTAGGGACATCGACGCTCAAACGGTTACCACACGGTATTACACCGTACCACATAGAATTTATTCATAGGTCACTTTAAAAAAACAGCTGTTCCATGCATTTTGACCGTGTATAGCACTATTGTAGGAAAAAAAAAATACCGATGAAGAATAAAATTATAATACTGAATACGTGGTAAACGTTTGTGCCTCAATGTCACTTCCACCCTATATATTTCAGTGGTTTATCATCGTAGGTTCATCACCACATTCCAAGTTTTATCAAAACTATGATAGAATTACTATTAATACGGGATATTTACCATGTTTACTGTTTTCTATGAGTTCCCGATATTTCGGCGCTGTTGCAAGCACCATGATAAATAGTAATGTTAGTGAACATGATAGTTTAAAATCTTATGATAGAATGTCAGTACATCCACGCTGACATTTGAAATGTGTAAAACATCGTCTTACGAAACTTCGTTGTCTTATTATTGTTCCTAATGCTTTGTATGTTTATTAACTTAACATAAAATCACGCCTGTAATCCCCGAAGGGATTCGGCAGAGGTGTACCTAATAGTAGACCCACATTTCACCAGTTATGTTTAAGTCCCATTTAATAGGCGGCAAGCCTATTGCCATCAACCGGGCACAAATCCAGCCTCCGTGGCGGCTACTGAGAAATTCCTGATGGAGAAACCCAATAACAATTTGGCCGACCCAGGCATCGAACCCAGGACCTTATGCTCAGCAATCGTGATTGCAACCACTAGACCAATGAGGCAGTCCAACGAGGGGTTGTTTATTGTTTATAATTTTTTTGTTTGTTATTTTTTATGAACGTCATGTCCTTGTGACCAATAAATACATAGATTTTCTTTCCGTCTCGCTTTCTATTTGTGTCGATAAAACTGAATTTCAATAAAATCGAATACCAATAATTTTGGGTACAAACAAGAAAAACAGACAAATATGAGGAACATTTTCCTCATATTTGTCCGTTTTTCGTAATGAGGAAAATGTCGAGAGGAAAGTTCTGAGTATGCATGTGGATGGGTATAAGAGTAGAGGAACACCAAAGAAACTATGGACGGACTTTGTAGAGGATGATATGGCGAGAAAGGAGGTGTCTGATGAGATGACGAGTAATAGAAAAGTATGGAAGAAGAAGACATGCTGCACCGACCCCAAATGAATTGGGATAAGGGCAAGAGAATGATGATAAGGCAAAAAAGACATAATTTAAAAATAATTTATTTTCACTGCAGCACTTACATTAATATTTACATTATTAAATCCTAATTTATTAATTAATACTAGGTATCACAGAAGCTTATCCTAAAGCTTTGGCTTGTCCGAGGACGCCGATGGCTGGTCCTGCCTTGATGAGGCCATCTCTGACGTTGCGGCCGATTTTTTCCTGAAAATATAATTAAATAATGTTAGCAAAGGTGCATTATACTGGTCCCACGGCTTCGCCCGCGTGAATATCTGAAAAAAATCCATGGGATATCTTTTATCCCTGTAGCTTACAGCAGGGATAAAAAATATCCCATGGAATATTTTTCTACAGGGATAAAAGATATCCATATAAGGTTTTTTAAAGATATAAGGTTTTTTTGCTAAAGGGATAAAAGATATCCCACGTACTAACCTAGGTCAGGCCTTAGGTGTGGTCATAGAGAAGTTAACAGACATACCGACTTACTTTCTGTTTTATCATATTAGCATAAGTGACTACTAAATGCATCGTTGGTCCCGTGCTCGCAAGCGCAACTGCTGAGGTTGAATTCCGGGGTTCAATTCCCCGGCAGAGCAAATTGTTAACGGGTTTTTCCATTCAGGTAGCAGTCACGGAGTCTGGATTTGTGCCCGGTTGATGGCAATAGGCTCGCCCCCTATTATATGGGACTTCAACATAACTGGAGAAATGCGGGTGTATTATTAGATACACTTTTGCCTTACCCTTTATGGATTGCTGGGGTGATGGTATGCTTTTATAGTGGCTACTGAAAATGGGCTATACATAATCAGTAAGAGTCTAGTGGTGTGACAAGTTCGAACCGAAGACACGCGAAGACCTTTGAATTTTCGGATTCATGTGCGTATTAATTATCACTTTCTTCGGTGAAGGAAAACGTCGTGAGGAAACCAGCATGGCTAAGAGATGTTTTTTTTTTTTAAGTTGCCCCACACTCGGAATTTCTCCTGTATCGTGGGTACGTTTACAAACAAACAGCCAGACCCGGTACAACTACCTGTAGGCCATACAAATATTTGTTCCGTGCGGGAATCGAACCCGCGACATGCAGCGTCGCAATCAATCGCTCAGCCACCGCGCCAACCGTCCCGCGTCTTGCCCGCATTTCTCGACGGCATGTCAAGTCAAGTCAGAGGCCCTTGGGCGGCATAAAAACTCTCACACCAGGTTAGGCACTAACCACACGATAAAGAAAGACATCAGTAACTGAAAAAATCCCCTTAGCCAAAGTCTTTTGCGGAGCAATGGCCTTGACATTCTCAATAACATTTACGCTAAAAGTTATTGTCATTGTTTTTATGTTATGTACACTTGATTGGCAGACTGTTGGGTGCCAGCCAAATTCATTTATCGGAGTTGTTACAAGTAGATGACCAGAATTCAGAAAATGAAGAGACATTACTTAGGCAGTAACATAGTTAAATTCTTACTTTCTGTAAAATAACCTTTTTATTGTGTAAATTTAAGTTTTTTTTTTTTTTTTGTGTGCTCTTGTGACATGTGCCAAATAAATATGATTTCTTTCTTTCTTTCATTACCTATATCACGTTTGTAATCCGTGAAGGGTTGGGCAGTGGTGTATGTAAATAGTACATCCACATTAATTTCGTCACTTAAATGTAAGTCCTATGTTACAGGGAGCGAGCCTATTGCTATCAATCGTACACAAAGGAGGGGAACATCCAATAGCATATAACCGAAGCTGGGAATCGAACCCAGTACTTCCTGCTAAGTTGTCGCGCTAGCAACCACATGACCAAGAAGACAGTCAAATCAATGTACTGAGACAACGACCACACCAGTTGCATATAAAGGTGCTCCCTCACCGGGAGCATTCGCCTGTAATGTAACAGTTCAGATTCACTTGTTTCTATACAAAATCGAATCTTGGACTGTTACATTACAGGCGAATGCTCGCGGTGAGGGAGCACCATTATGATAATTTCGATCGTCAACTATCCAAAAAAAATATTAAAATACTCACAATTTTCTTGAACACCTTCCACCTGGGCTCAGGCGCCGCCGACACAGCGCACAGTGCAACCAAACAAGCGAACACGAACAACAATATGCGAGAGAAATTCATTCTTACTATTATTATTTTACTTCAAATTATTATGTTATTGAATTCACGAAGACTCCTTCGAGTTGAATGATGTTCCAGTTTCAAAACGCTCTTTTTATATACGACTAAACTGACCAAGATATATTTTGCTGTCAACAAACTCAAAATTATGCCAACGTAGACTTTAGTGTGTTGACACAAAGATTGTTTTGTTTTGACAGGTTTTTTCCTGTGTGTAAATAAATGTCAGTTTGCATTGATAACGGTCCGCGGTGTATTGACTCCAGGGAACTCCCGATTTTGTGAACTTAATGAAGGCCTTCGGATACATAATGTACCTTCTCGTAAGCATCGATGGAATGTAAAGTCAGAATAAATTATTTTGCAATATATGTATAAATACCATATGGATTTTGTAAACTTGCTGAATCACTTTTGAAAGTAATGTTATTCACTTTTAGAGTTTTTATATATCCGGTGGTATATTAAAGCTGGGTAGAATTGTAGAAACTATCTAAGGGCTCAAACACGTTATGACGACGCAACGTGCCACCGGACGGCAACGTGACGTTGCACGTTGCGTCACGGTGCCGTGACGTGGAAATCGACGTCGAGCAACGTAAATAATCACGTTACGACAACGCAACGTGCCACGTTGAACGACGTCGTAATGACGGTGGCGCATTTGTAGAATTGCCGCAGTTAATTTCGAGAAATGGACCACACTAGACGTGTTCTCCTTCTGCTAATATTAAGAAGACGGATAAAGAAGAAACAGATACAAAGAAAATACTGGATCCATCCATATCTTTCAGCCATATTTTACGTCACGACGACGTGCTGTGCAACGTGGCACGTTGCGTTGTCGTAACGTGATTATTTACGTTGCACGACGTGGATTTCCACGTCACGGCACCGTGACGCAACGTGCAACGTCACGTTGCCGTGCGGTGGCACGTTGCGTCGTCGTAACGTGTTTTTGTGTTTGAGCCCTAACATAAGGTCAAGATCTACAATAAAAGTTCCTTAGCAAGTTAGTGGAGACGAACGTTTTTTGTTCAGGCTGAAGTAAGAAGATCTTGACCGGTCCTTTTCTAAAGTAACCCCCTGGTCTCCCCGATAAACCATTTTAACACGAGCCAGCAACAATCCAGCAACCTTGTGCTCGAGAAGTAAATTCCTGTAACTTCAGGGCCATCACGACATTATTGTCATAGAAATAGCTGGTATTCTACTGAAAACAATAACTGCCGTCAACATAATAATATTTACCTACTTATTAACGTGGACGGACACAGATTTGCATGAAACGCATGGTGAGATTTTTGCTAAAAGAGCGGGTGCGCTGCGTGGTAACCACGTTTTTGTGCGGACAACCAGGTAATAGAACAAGCTTATAACTTTGTGATTTTTCATGATACAGTTTTGAAATTTTGTACATAGATTCTTTACCTAAAAATACTAGACACGTGTTTCAGGTTTCGCATATACTAAAACTAAGGTTGTAGTAGGTACTGGCTTTAAGTCTTTCGGGTCAGTGACTACCTGTCACGAATGACAAAGATCTACAAATGACAGCGGGGACCAACGGCTACTGTGGCTAAAAGAGCGACTGTGATATAGTATGTGGATGGATGGAGAGAGAGAGAAAGAACGAAGAAAATAAGGATGGTGTGAAATAGGATCTTAAAGAAGGAGTGAACGATCGATTGACGTTTTGCATGGGAATGGAATGAATAAAAAAACGTGCAGAGCTGTAACTGGAACTGGAACTAGGGCAGGAAAATTATGATGTCATCGCCCTTTTTTTAACAGTGCCATCAACCGCGCACAAATCCAGCCTCCGTGGCGGCTTTTGAGAAATTCCTGATGAAAAACCCCAAAAATAGTTTGCCTGACTCGGGAATCGAACCCAGGACCTTATGCTCAGCAGTCATAATTGCAACCACTAGACCAACGAGGCAGTCCAACGAGGGGTTGTTTATTGTATATATTTTTTTTTGTTTGTTATTTTTTTATGAACGTCATGTCCTTGTGACCAATAAATACATAGTTTTTCTTTCCGTCTCGCTTTCTATTTGTGTCGATAAAACTGAATTTCAATAAAATCGAATACCAATAGTTTTGGGTACAAACAAGAAAAACAGACAAATACGAGGAACATTTTCCTCATATTTGTCCGTTTTTCGTAATGAGGAAAATGTCGAGAGGAAAGTTCTGAGTATGCATGTGGGTGGGTTTAAGAGTAGAGGAACACTAAAGAAACAATGGATGAACTGTGTAAAGGATGATATGGCGAGAAAGGAGGTGTCTGATGAGATGACGAGTAATAGAGAAGTATGGAAGAAGAAGACATGCTGCGCTGACCCCAAATGAATTGGGATAAGGGCAAGAGAGTAATGATGACAAGGCAAAACAGACATAATTTAAAAATAATTTATTTTCACTGCAGCACTTACATTAATATTTACATTATTAAATCCTAATTTATTAATTAATACTAGGTATCATAGAAGCTTATCCTAAAGCTTTGGCTTGTCCGAGGACGCCGATGGCTGGTCCTGCCTTGATGAGGCCATTTCTGACGTTGCGGCCGATTTTTTCCTGAAAATATAAAATAATGTTAGCAAAGGTTAATTATACTGGTCAAACACTGGTAAGCCGTGGGCTTCGCCCTTTTGAATATCTGAAAAAAATCCATGGGATATCTTTTATCCCTGTAGCTTACAGCAGGGATAAAAATATCCCATGGAATATTTTTCTACAGGGATAAAAGATATCCATATAAGGTTTTTTAAAGATATAAGGTTTTATTGCTAAAGGGATAAAATATATCCCACGTACTAACCTAAGTCAGGCCTTAGGTGTGGTCATAGAAAAGTTAACAGATAGACCGACTTACTTTCGGTTTTATAATATTAGCATAAGTGACTACTAACTGCATCGTTGGTCCCGTGCTCGCAAGCGCAACTGCTGAGCATGAAGTCCGGGGTTAAATTCCCCGGCAGAGCAAATTGTTAATGGGTTTTTCCATTCAGGTAGCAGTCACGGAGTCTGGATTTGTGCCCGGTTGATGGCAATAGGCTCGCCCCCTATTATAAATGGGACTTACATAACTGGCGAAATGCGGGTGTATTAATAGATACACTTTTGCCTTACCCTTTATGGATTGCTGGGGTGATGGTATGCTTTTATAGTGGCTACTGAAAGAGTCAGAGCGTCAGAGTCAAGAGTCATCAGTAAGAGTCTAGTGGTGTGACCGTCGGACTGCTAAGTCATTAGTCCCAAGTTCGAACCGAAGACACGCACCTCTGAATTTTCGGATTCATATGCGTATTAATTATCACTTTCTTCGGTGAAGGAAAACGTCGTGAGGAAACCAGCATGGCTAAGAGATTTTTTTTTTTTAAGTTGCCCCGCACTCGGAATTACTCCTGTATCGTGGGTGCGTTTACAAACAAACAGCCAGACCCGGTACAACTACCTGTAGGCCATACAAATATTTGTTCCGTGCGGGAATCGAACCCGCGACACGCAGCGTCGCAATCAATCGCTCAGCCACCGCGCCAACTGTGCCGCCTCTTGACCGCATTAATTCTCGACGGCATGTCAAGTCAGAGGCCCTTAGGCGGCATAAAAACTCTCACACCAGGTTAGGCACTAACCACACGATAAAGAAAGACATCAGTAACTGAAAAAATCCCCTTGGATAAAGTCTTTTGAGGAGCAATGGCCTTGACATTCTCAATAAATTTTACGCTAAAAGTTATTGTCATTGTTTTTATGTTATGTACACTTGATTGGCAGACTGTTGGGTGCCAGCCAAATTCATATATTGGAGTTGTTTCAAGTAGATGACCAGAATTCAGAAAATGAAGAGACATTACTTAGGCAGTAACATAGTTAAATTCTTACTTTCTGTAAAATAACCTTTTTATTGTGTAAATTGAAATTTTTTTTTATTTTTTGTGTGCACTTGTGACATGTGCCAAATAAATATGATTTCTTTCTTTCTTTCTTTCATTACCTATATCACGTTTGTAATCCGTGAAGGGTTGGGCAGTAGTGTACGTAATAGTACACCCACATTAATTTCGTCAGTTACATGTAAGTCCTAGGTTACAGGGAGCGAGCCTATTGCTATCAATCGTACACAAAGGAGGGAAACATCCAATAGCATATAACCGAAGCTGGGAATCGAACCCAGTACTTCCTGCTAAGTAGTCGCGCTAGCATCCACATGACCAAGAAGACAGTCAAATCAATGTACTGAGACAACGACCACACCAGTTGCATTTAAAGGTGCTCCCTCACCGGGAGCATTCGCCTGCAATGTAACAGTTCAGATTCACTTGTTTCCATGCGAATGCTCGCGGTGAGGGAGCACCATTATGATAATTTCGATCGTCAACTATCCAAAAAAAATCTAAAAATACTCACAATTTTCTTGAACACCTTCCACCTGGGCTCAGGCGCCGCCGACACAGCGCACAGTGCAACCAAACAAGCGAACACGAACAACAATATGCGAGAGAAATTCATTCTTACTATTATTATTTTACTTCAAATTATTATGTTATTGAATTCACGAAGACTCCTTCGAGTTGAATGATGTTCCAGTTTCAAAACGCTCTTTTTATATACGACTAAACTGACCAAGATATATTTTGCTGTCAACAAACTCAAAATTATGCCAACGTAGACTTTACTGTGTTGACACAAAGATTGTTTTGTTTTGACAGATGTTTTCCTGTGTGTAAATAAATGTCAGTTTGCATTGATAACGGTCCGCGGTGTATTGACTCCAGGGAACTCCCGATTTTGTGAACTTAATGAAGGCCCTCGGATAGTTACATAATGTACACGGGACCCAAGTATTTGGTTTACAGTTTATATGTGTGGGTGAAGTCATAGTTATGCACACAAACACAAAATAAAACGAGCGAGCTCGATTTTTATTAGTGTGCGTGTGGCACATCAATTACCATTTATACCAATATATAGTCATCATTCACTTATGATGCTGAAGGAGATATAATATTTTACATGATGTCACTATAGCAATCCTGGCACAATGGATATAGTCTTTGGTCACTGAACGAGAAGTCGTAAGTTCAAATCATGCATGCAATAGTATATTCTTTTTCTTTTTGTATTCATTATTTTGTTAAAACATTATTTAAAGTAGAATTTATAACGATTCCAACGTTTGAGACAAACATTGAACTCTCAGGCTATTTGATTTTGACTGTTTAGACAACAACTACCGACAATTTAAAAATATTGTTTTCAAACACCTTCATTTATAAAAAATGAGCATTCTTACTTGTCAATCTACGAGTATTTGCATTACTGAGTTTATTGATTACTACTCTTGAGCATGTGTGTGGTTTTATTTCTGTGGATCCAACCATGCAACATTTATCAATGTTCAAAGAGGTGAAAATCGTTGTTTTGGATGAGCAAAACGTATCTATATTGTGTGAAATTGTGAGTGTAAATGTGGTGCTGCCTAACAAACGATGGGACACTTTATATCGTGTCCTGCCTGTTCTGTTGTTTGCTCCTGTGAAATGCATCACAGGACGCTACTGAAAGAGCCAAACTCGTCGCCAAATTTTGGGCTGACTCAATTTGAATTGTTATCGATTAGCGTATCGATGAGAAGAAGTGAAATTACGAGGCGCTTAATGATATCGGTGAGTAACAGTTAGATATTACGTTGATATTATACCTACTTCACTTTAACTAACTCCTCTATTCTCTTTATTCCTAGTAAACATTGAAAGGGATGTTTACTAGGAATAAATAATTAATGTAACTTAAGTATACCTACCATAGTTATAATAATATATTATCATAACTGAATTATTATAGTTTCTTTTTTTTTATTTGTAATCGTATGATGATTATGATAAAATTAGCTTGGTCTAAAATTAGCTTGATCTAGCCTTTAGACAGATTAAAGAAAAGCCTTTGAATAACGTAAATAAAAATAGATTATAATGTTTGCTAATGTCAGTGTATATCTTATATTTATGTATTGTATTATTATAAGTAATATTAATTAGGTATATATAAGTATATTGAATAAACATAGTGTATATATAGTATAAAAATATAGTGTTTATTTATTATAATATTAGCTATTATTATAAGTATTATAAATACTGTTTTTATCCACAGGGGAGAACCGTGCAGTTATGGGTCCGCCGATATTTTGGAGACGTAGAACATCTTAGGCCAAAACCAAAGGCAAATTCATCGACTCGACACTACGACATCGTGGCAAGGCACAAGGCTGATCCCTTCTTGTCCACCCGCATAAAAGTGTGCTTACAAACTGTGAGATCTCATGAGCAGAAGGTTACAAGGAGTTATAGAAAACGAAGGATTGCCGACTCATTATTAGTCGAATTTATTTTAATTAGTAGACGAATATGAATCTTATTTTTATGCAAATAATGTTCATATTTGTTAAGCAAATTAGAACAAATACAAAACTTAGTAATAAGTAGGTAGGTATAAAACTTTTTTTTAAAACCACAACTCGTAAATTATTGAAAGTATGGTGAAGTGATGTTATTGTTATGCGATTAGAAGTTGTCATAATTTCTTACTATCTAACATGTTGATTCACTTCACCTCTAATTTTACTTTGATTCAATTTATATACCTACCTACTTGGACAAATTATTTACGTCAATCCTTGCCAATAAAAAACTTTCTTTGTCAAAAAAACAGGTAAACAACAGTGTATTAAATCATTGTATCGGCCACACAAGTTTTTTTTTCTAACATACAGCCCCCACCAAATTGAACCTTAAAACAACCAATATAAGGAACATATTGGAATAAACGAGACGGATAATTTGCTAATGACCCAAGCGATAAGCTAAGCAAACAATACCAATGTGTATCTAATAAAAAAATTAAATTATTTCATTGGTTATATTTAATTACTTTTTAATTTTTGTTTGAGTAATTTTATTGGCCACAAAATAAATTTATTAAAAAACAAAAAGTAAAAAGTAGCAAAAATAATTGCTCAGTTGGGTTCGAACTCGCGTCGTCGAGGTTAGATCACTAGCTAACGCAAGCGCTTACACCAATCGGCTATGGTAACCATGTTAAGTTAGTTTAAAATGTTAGGCTTTATTGTAAACCCGTTTATATTATTTTTACCAGTGTATCCGACAAGCGTAAAGATTAAAAAAATAAACCCCGTGTAGGGTACAATATGTTTACTCACACAATAATAATGAGCGGCTGTATGAATATTACCGGCTCGTACAATGACAGTTACCGACGTGTGCGATGTAAACCAATTAAATTGGCTTGCTGTACCTTCTCGTAAGCATCGATGGAATGTAAAGTCAAAATAAATTATTTTGCAATATATGTATACCTACCATATGGATTTTGTAAACTTGCTGAATCACTTTTGAAAGTAATGTTATTCACTTTTAGAGTTTTTATTCACTGTGGTATATTAAAGCTGGGTAGAATTGTAGAAACTATCTAAGGGCTCAAACACAAAAACACGTTACGACGACGCAACGTGCCACCGCACGGCAACGTGAGACGTGGAAATCGACGTCGAGCAACGTAAATAATCACGTTACGACAACGCAACGTGCCACGTTGAACGACGTCGTAGTGACGGTGGCGCATTTGTAGAATTGCCGCAGTTAATTTCGAGAAATGGACCACACTAGACGTGTTCTCCTCCTGCTAATATTAAGAAGACGGATTAAGAAGAAACAGATACAAAGAAAATACTGGATCCATCCATATCTTACAGCCATATTTTACGTCACGACGACGTGCTGTGCAACGTGGCACGTTGCGTTGTCGTAACTTGATTATTTACGTTGCTCGACGTGGATTTCCACGTCACGGCACCGTGACGCAACGTGCAACGTCACGTTGCCGTGCGGTGGCACGTTGCGTCGTCGTAACGTGTTTTTGTGTTTGAGCCCTAACATAAGGTCAAGATCTATAAAAGTTCCTTAGCAAGTGGAGACGAAAGTTTTTTGTTCAGGCTGAAGTAAGAAGATCTTGACCGGTCCTTGTCGAATGTAGCCCCCTGTTCTTCCCGATAAACCATTTTAACACGAGCCAGCAACAATCCAGCAACTTTGTGCTCGAGAAGTAAATTCCTGTAACTTCAGGGCCATCACGACATTATTGTAATAGAAATAGCTGGTATTCTACTGAAAACAATAACTGTCGTCAACATAATAATATTTACCTACTTATTAACGTGGACGGTCACAGATTTGCATGAAACGCATGGTGAGATTTTTGCTAAAAGAGCGGGTGCGCTGCGTGGTAACCACGTTTTTGTGCGGACAACCAGGTAATAGAACAAGCTTATAACTTTGTGATTTTTCATGATACAGTTTTGTTTTGTACATAGATTCTTTACCTAAAAATACTAGACACGTGTTTCAGGTTTCGCATATACTAAAACTAAGGTTGTAGTAGGTAGTGGCTTTAAGTCTTTCGGGTCAGTGACTACCTGTCACGAATGACAAAGATCTACAAATGACAGCGGGGACCAACGGCTACTGTGGCTAAAAGAGCGACTGTGATATACTATGTGGATGGATGGAGAGGGAGAGCAAGACCGAAGAAAATAAGGGTGGTGTGAAATAGGATCTTAAAGGAGTGAACGATCGATTGACGTTTTGCATGGGAATGGAATGATTTAAAAGAACGTGCAGAGCTGACCCTAAGTAACTGGAACGAGGGCAGGAAAATTATGATGAAATCGCCCTATTTTTTAATAGCCTTATATGTCCCACTGTTGGGCCTACCCCATATCCTTCCAGGTACTCTTGTCCTGCGCTATCTCGAACCAGCCTTCGTCTAGATTGCATCTCGCCACCTTGGCGGCGCCGTCCAACCTCAGACACCCATCGTGTTGAGACATTTGCCCAGCGGTCGTTATGCATGCGGCTCACGTGAACAGCCCAATCTCATTTGAGCCAGCCTTTTTGCCTACGTCTGTAGGTCCGTAATATAGTCAGAACCCGAAAGTTTGACAAGGGTATCGTTTTACCAATAGCTGGTTAGTAGACGTCAGATAGGCAATCGCTCCATGTCAGAGTCATGGCATTTAGCTACAACCGGTTTAGTGGAATTCGGTCCTCATACAACATTCGTTTTAGTATATTCGAAACCTGAAACACGTGTCTAGTATTTTATGTAAAGAATCTATGTACAAAATTTCAAAACTGTATCAAGAAAAATCACAAAGTTATAAGCTTGTCCTGTTACCTGGTTGTCTGCACAAAAACGTGGTCACCACGCAGCACGCCCGCGCGCCCGCCTCCAGCGTCGTCTTGAGCTCATTGATAACATTAATTTGACAGTAGGTACCTAAATGATTGCGATAGGTACTTAATGTTGCTCGGTGTCCAACTTGCAACTTTTTCGAAATATTTTTGGGCCAAAATAATTATAACATGGGTTAAAAATTATTGAAATCGTTCAGTTTCTTATTCTGAACAAACTAAATGTAGGTTTCGCATTTACTAAAAATAATTCTTTATTCTTTATTCTTTATTGCACACAAAAAAAACAATATACATACAAATTGCAACAATTATAGCTTATCTACAATGGCGAGCTTAACCCAGAATTGGGTTTTCTTACAGCAAACCAAATATTACTGTGAGATTTGCAGAAAAGGATAAACTTAAGTGCATTAACACATTGTGTTACTTAAATTAATTAATGTTATAAACTAAACTAAATACATACAATACAATATACGTAATACATATAGTACATATATATATATACATATCTATAAAATCCTATATAATATACATACATACATATTGATCATGTTGACAGGAAATGTTCCCTTATTCCTTTCTTGAACACCTCTAACGAAGGGCTATCCCGCAAGGAGTGTGGAAGCGAATTCCAAAGGCGCACAGCGCGAACAGTAAATGAGCCATCATACCTATTTGAGGAGTGGGGAGGGAAACGAAGGAGAAGAGATGATGATGAGCGACAAGGTTTACCTCTAGGTACAAGATATTCGAAGCGTTCCTGAAGATACGAAGGAGCTTTAGGGTTATGGAGAACAGAAAAGAGAAAAGAGAGAGTGTGTAAATCTCGACGCCGCCGGACAGGTAGCCACTTCAGTTGCTTCCGAAATTCCGACACATGGTCGTACTCACGAAGCCCGAAAATGAAGCGGATGCACAAATAATGTTGTATAATTAGGGAAATCCTAGATGTGTGTGATTTGTGAGTCCTGTAGAAATAATATTATTATGTAAATTTTTATAACAACATGGATTTACAAGGCAGAGATGAGTGGCACTACCATTGTTGGTCAGGTTCTTCATAAAGGTGAGGTGCCTAGTAGTAGTTCGCAACCGGCATGCGTCCCAGACACAGACCCTTCACATAATCATCAACCAAGCATTCTGTACATCAAACTAAGTAACTTTACGCAAAAGTTATTGCTGGGAAACGACTTTTGTTTTTGGGGTGAAAAATCACGTTTTACGGTAGGACTCGATGGAAAGCACTCAAAGCATTGTGCTGATGGATGGATTGAATAGTGCGGGGGTCGTGGAGGTGGTCAAATAAAAATCTTACATTAAAAATATGTATTTAAAAAAAAACTTGTGAAAATGTTGGAAATTTGACCCACAATATGTCCGTAACTAGAAGGTTCCCAGGTATGGTCTAGAACAAAAAAAATATCGCAAATACGGGGAGAACAAGTGCCTTTCGGCTATGTTAAGGGTCTATTAACATCCTTTATGGACGTGAACGAGACGAAAGGAGTACGTAAGGATCGTAGCAAGAGGCATCCTGTAGTTTGTGCCTACCCCCATTGGAAAAAAGGCGTAAGTTTATGTATTTGCAGCCGTGAGGCACACAGCACATGTACCTATTTTCTCATTTTTTTAATTTTTTTTAAACTGTGATTTTTTATTTTGTTTTTTTATAATTTTTTTTATTATGTGTGCTTGATGAACTGACGTCAAATAAACTTTATTCTTTCTTTCTTTCTTTCTTTATTTAAATAGTCATGTAGTTGTAAATATCAGATACTGAATGTTAATGCTATTTGATGCTAAAATGCAATGGTTACCTAATCAAAACCGTTTTTTTTTGCTGTATCAGAGTTGGTTCATAGTAAAAGTTGTTTATTTTTTGTGTTATCGAATGGCTGACAAGTCATCAACAGTTAGTACGAGGTATGAAATCCATAAGCACTGGGCAGGTAAAAAAAAAAAAAGATATTACTTACATCTATAGTAAATAAATAAAATTAAAGTGTCCGTTTGTAATATCAAAATAACTGCTTTTTACTGAATGCATATAAAAATATTATTATACGGCACTTTTAACAAAAACACTTTTTTAAATTTTAGTGTGTTTGTTACGGCTAATTTCCGAAACGGTTGAACCGATTTTATCAGGACTTTTACCGGCAGATATTTGATGTTATAAGGTCTAACTTGAGCTACTTTTGTGTTCGAAATTTTTTTTAAGATTCCGTGCAAAAAAATCAAAACCTTTGAAATTGTTAGCAAAATCCGATTAAAAGGCTAATCTCCGAATCAGCTGGACCGATTTTGTCGAGACTTTTATTGGCAGATAGCTGATGTTTTATGAAGAAACTAGGCTACTTTTACTTTAGATTAATTAAAAAGAAAACCCTTGAAGTTGGTAACAAAATTCGATTCAAAAAGGGAAGAAATGTTTTTTCAATAATTTCACGTGAACGAAGGTTGCAAGTAACGGTTAGTAAATAAAAGTTGCATTTTCGTGTCTTTCTGTGTGAACGCGTTATTCTTTTGAAGTCCACAACCGATTTCGATGTGATTTTCACCGTCATTAAAGAAATTATTTCGGAAGGTTTACGTAAACTACAGTACCCTTGGCTGGCTTTTACCCTGGCTAGGGGCTAACAGGCCAGTGGCGTTGCCATACAAGGTGCCAATGCTGCCAGCCTCTTAGGCACATTACTAGTTGACAGCGTTGAGAAGTATTTTGACATCATTTTAAGTTTATTGTTAGGTTTTTACTTCAGGTTTTTTTAATTTGTTAAGCTGCGTCTACGCTAGGCGAGTCGAACACGATAGAAGCACGAATTCGCTTAGCGTAGACGGACTTAAAAGCCTCGACCGAGTACTCCCGCCAAGGGAACTTGTGCTCCGCTTGTACTCTGCTGGTGTTCGGCTCGCTTAGCATAGACGCAGCTTTAGTGTATTAAGTGCCTATCTTTTTAACATTAGCCAAGAAGTGATACAAACAAGGCTACAAAAAAGGGTACTAAGTCAGTTAAATGTTTAAGTAATAAGAAACGTGTGAAACAGGGACGAGATACTAGTCGTGCATTTGAATTGCTGCCAGTCAAGGACGAGTATTTTAATACATAGCCCGAGGGATTACGAAACATACGTCGGAGCGTGGGGCAATCGCATCGCAGAATAGTTAGCCGATGGGGACGAAGATCAGCGTAGTTAAGAGGAAACAGGGCCAGCGAGGAATTTGAAAAATAGGTATTTCAACAAATTAGCACCGTGGAGTGCGATAGATAGCTGCAGCTCAGACCGAAAAAAATTTTGGCGAGATCGACGTTTCGTCCCTTTTCTTTCTCCTCGAAAATTGACCCGATTCAAATATTTTTGACATTAACATTTTAAGAAGGAGTATGTTAAGGTTCCTATCAATTTATTTTGTGTTAAAAATGTATCGAATTTTTCTGGTAGTCCTGTAATCAGGGCCATAAAAAATATTATCTTTACAATAGTTGCTGAAAAAAGGAAATGAGATGGACGTGTCGTATGAACAGACCTTGATTTTATGAAAAAAAAGATTGCTTTAAAGGCGTTATTCAGGAAGAAAAAAGGTGAATAATTACATTTGTATAGAGAATCGCAGCCCCTGTTCCCGCTTAAACCTACGTTTGCTTTCTTGATAAATCCTCATCTACCTACCTAGTGTTTAACACCTTTTCTTAGGGTCGGCATTTATTTGGATCACCTGCCTATCTGACTTCCACAGGCCCATTACTGCGTAGCACTATCTTGGTACAGCTTTAGCAAGTTACCAGACAAATGTAAGAAGTAACTAGTGGGGATCTGGGTTTTTATTGTGTATGTGTGTGTAGGATAATAGGTAGCTGTTTCCTGAAAAAATCTAATTAGTTCGTGAGAGAGATTTCCAAAAAATATTGGACACGTATTTTTTTCTTTTTTCACGAATACTAAAAATGAAGACGATACAGTGCGTCGAAAACTCGTGTGAAGTCATACTTGTAAGTAAAGTGTACTGACTTTTTACCGAAAAGTGACGTCACACCCCCCCACTCATGATCTTTGATGCGTTTTATCTTCGTCAATTTTTATTGATTTGATAAAACAAAAAATAAGTATCCAATATTTTTCGATAATCTAACCGACGGACTAAATGGATTCGTATTTTTTTTTACACAGGAAACATCCCTATTGTGTACATGTTTTAAGTTTATGAAATAGGTTTTGTAAGAAAAAATTGAACGTAAGTTTAAAATAATAATTTATATTCACAGCATTTATGTACAGTTATTAAAATTAACTTATTATAATTAGTCCTTAATTAACAATACTGTTACTGAGGTCTATCCTAAAGCTTTGGCCTGTCCGAGGACGCCGATGGCTGGGCCTGCCTTGATGAGGCCATCTCTGACGTTGCGGCCGACTTTCTCCTGAAAAGATAAATAGAATATAATATTATTAAAAGTCTAGCAAAATGAAGTTAACATAACGTAACATCACGCCTGTAATCCCTGAAGGGTTAGGCAGAGTTATCAGTACCTGACAGTACTCCCACATTTATTGTGTTTAAGTTCCATGTAATAGGGGGCGAGCCTATTGCCATCATCCGGACACGAATCCAAACTCCGTGACTGCTACTGAGTATAACGAACCATCGTTACCAAAAACCCAATATCACTTTGCCCGGTACGGGAATCGAACCCAGGACCTCATGTTCAGCATTCGCGGTTGCACCACTAGGTCATCAAGGCAGTCAAAAAGTTGGTCCTATAGTCACTACTAACAGTAAATGACTTTGAGACTTAAAAGACTCAAAGTCATTTAAAAAAAAAAAAAAAAAACAACATTTTTTTTTTCTATTCCCAGGCAACTTTGGCCCATAGATATATTACCTTACAGTCTAACATACACATTATAAACTAACTAACTATGACTGATGGTTTGGTATGAATTAGACTGAGAAAACCATCATAGAAAGCGTTAAAAGCTGATTATAACCAACTGTAAAGTAAAAGTCTTAATATAATTTTATTACTGGAAAAAAAAACAAAAATTATTAAAATACTCACAATTTTCTTGAACACCTTCCACCTGGGCTCAGGCGCCGCCGATACAGCACACAGTGCAACCAAACAAGCGAACACGAACAACAATATGCGAGAGAAATTCATTTTTTACTTTTATTATTTGTATTCAAGTTATTGTTTTAGTGAATTCACTAAGACTCCTTCGAGTTGAATGATGTTCCAGTTTCAAAACTCTCGTTTTATATAGTATCAAACCGCCCGAGATATTATTTGCTGTTAATGAACTGAAATTTACACAAACGTAAACTTTATAGTGTTGTTTTAAAGATCATTTTGTTTTGACAGATGTTTTCCTGTGTCTAAACGTCGGTTTGCGTCGATAACGGTCCGCGGATTGTAGACTCCAGGGAACTCCCGATTCTGTGAGCTTAATGAAGCCCCCACGAATGTACCTACTTTAATATCGATGGTATACTACTAGCTTCAACTTTCTAACTAAGCGACTATTTGACGATCCAAAAGTACGTTTTAATGGTTTATCTGTTCGTAGATATAGTATAGACTCCTAAACTCAGTAGTTTAGGAGTCTATACTATATCTAGAACAACAGTGCAAAATTCATCAAAATTGATTCAGTAATCAATTTTGATGAATTTTGCACTGTTGTTCTACATACTAACAATATAAAAATAGAGCATAGCAACGTTGTCTTATTTACAAATAAATTAAATTGAAGAGTCTGTTTGTAATTCCAAAATACCTCCACAACCCAATTAGTACTGGGTAATACGATACTCCTTGGTAAGACTGTTTGTCAGACTTTTTGGGCCGCTGACTACCTAACGACTGTCAAAGATCTACAAATGACAGCCGGGACCAACGGCTTCACGTGCTTTCCGAGGCACGGAGAAAACTCGGTATGTAATGCGGTCACCCATCCACGGACCAACCTAGGCAAGTACGGCTTAACCCAAAGATCGACCCGAGCGGCTGTTATTATTTAGCCACGAGCTCCTCCGACACCAGGTCTCTGACACCAGGTACAGAAAGAATATCAAATACGGAAAATGTTTTTTATTTAACACAAAGTCGTGTCAATATGACCTGACTGCGTGACTTGTATCTGTTAACGTAAAAGCGTCATATTTAATAACAAACATTATTATCTCTACGTACTAGTATGTGCGCTCGGATCAGAGACAGTTCCTGATAAACAATTCATTCGGAACTTGGTTTAACAAAACTGCGTGCCAGTTTAACGGCGATGATGTCAGAGCCTGAATCTTTGTAATCAGCTTTAATTGTTCCCACTACAGGGTTGCAGGCGTCCTCGCTGTGAAAGTGGGTGCCATAATCGGACGCGAACCCAGTGTGAGCTGGTGGATGTCATACGTAAAGAAAGAAAGAAAAGGAATAAAAAGAAAAGATAAATTACAGAACAGATAAAGAAAAGAAAGAAAAGAAAGAAAGAAAAGAAAGAAAAGAAAGAAAAGAAAGAAAAGAAAGAAAAGAAAGAAAAGAAAGAAAAGAAAGAAAAGAAAGAAAAGAAAGAAAAGTAAGAAAAGAAAGAAAAGAAAGAAAAGAAAGAAAAGAAAGAAAAGTAAGAAAAGAAAGAAAAGAAAGAAAAGTAAGAAAAGAAAGAAAAGAAAGAAAAGAAAGAAAAGTAAGAAAAGAAAGAAAAGAAAGAAAAGAAAGAAAAGAAAGAAAAGAAAGAAAAGAAAGAAAAGAAAGAAAAGAAAGAAAAGAAAGAAAAGAAAGAAAAGAAAGAAAAGAAAGAAAAGAAAGAAAAGAAAGAAAAGAAAGAAAAGAAAGAAAAGAAAGAAAAGAAAGAAAAGAAAGAAAAGAAAGAAAAGAAAGAAAAGAAAGAAAAGAAAGAAAAGAAAGAAAAGAAAAGAAATAAAAGAAAGAAAAGAAAAAAAAGAAAGAAAAGAAAGAAAAGAAAGAAAAGAAAGAAAAGAAAGAAAAGAACGAAAAGAAAGAAAAGTAAGAAAGAAAAGAAGGAAAAGAAAGAAGTCGTTATATGCAGTAATTAGGGTGTGGAGGTCAGATAAGCAGTCAATCCTTATAAAAATGCATTCAGCTACATCCGGTTATGCTGGAAGCACGACATGGTGATGGGCCGTATTTTTTACTTACCGCTTCTTGAGCTATTGTTTAGTCAAATCAATATAACATCACGCCTGTAATCCACGAAGGGTTAGGCAGAAGTATACCTCAGTTCACAGTTATGTGTAAGTCCCATCGAGCCCGTTGCTTGCAAGTTGTCGATAGTGAATTTGAATTCTAGCGAGTTTTCTTTATTTTCTTTCTTACGACACTTTTTTTGGTAAGACCCGTACACCACATTCTATGATGTAGGGCAATCAGATACTTTATTGAATTTGGTATATTACGTATACGGGTTGGAAGAGACATCGACGCGAAAACGGTTACCCCAGATTCACATCATTCTGAGCCTGTATGTGAGGCCACATAGAAATTTTACATCGGTAAATAAAAAAAATCAACTGTTCCATACATTTTGACCGTGTATTGCAGTCTAACCGGATGCAGCTGAATACCAGTATTTTACATGGAGCGACTGCCTATATGAGCTCCACAACGCAGTTACTACTGAGTAATACGATACCCCTTGGTAAGACTGGTTGTCAGACTGTCTGCCCACTGACTACTATTGTCAAAGATCTACAAAATGACAGCCGGGACCAACGGCTTAACATGCTTCCCGAGGCACGGAGGAAACTCGTTATATAATGGGTGGTCACCCATCCACTGACAAACCTAAGCAAGCGTGGCTTAACCTGAAGATTTACTATCAATGTACTATCAGCCATGTATAAAGAAGATAATACATTCATTTCAGGCACACGCGCAAAGTGTGAGTCACGACCATTAAAGTCAAGACGAGAAATTCAGATGTTCCAAAGTCAATATTTTATCTTTGACGTTGAGGCCACTAGATACGCACGACCAGCAATCAAGCTATGATATCCAAATTAAGCTGACCTCTCAATGTAGAGTTAGCGAATACAAAGCGAGGTCAGGTTATACTGGATATGTATAGCTCGTTAAGTCGCCGTGTGGACATTTTTCTAGGGAAATAACCTCTTATCTTGACTTAATTAAAAACTATTGACACAGTCGTCGTTTTAATAACAAAAATAGTTTTCCTTGTTTTCAAGACTTCGTTGGTTATTTTGTGAAAAATGATTCATCGTTCAGTTTCGGTAAAGTACCTCGGACGGCGTTTTGTTCGACAAAATGTGTTTGTTTGTATGTAGATTAGCACTAAGCTATGCAATTTTTGATTGTTTTTGTGATATTCTAACATTAGCATTACAGTGACAGACATGTATTTCTATGCTAACAAAGTTATACAAAAACAATGGGGCCCAAGTGCGCATCTCCTTTTTAAGGAAATTTCGCGATACTGGTTGACACTTCGCGTGACCAGAGGGATGGCTCTTTCTGTGGCCAGAGAATTAGCATTGCCATTCAACGTGGCAAAGCTGCCAGTCCAGACCTAAAATACATATTCATAATCATCATTATCATCATTTCAGCCGAAAGACGTCCACTGCTGAACAATTGCCTCACCCAAGTGTCGCCACATTGACCGGTCCCGTGCGACTCGCATCCTGTGGGCACCCACATTTCGCCAGATATGTTTAAAGTCCCATGTAATAGGGGCGAGCCTATTGCCATCAACCGGGTACAAATCCAGGCTCTGGGGCTGCTACTGAGAAATTCCTGATGGAAAAACCGCAATACTACTTTGCCCGACGCGGGAATTGAACTTAGCAGCCGCGCATTATTATAAGTACCTAACTTTATAGAACAATGATATTACACGCTAAATTGACTTACACAAACACATTCAAATCATTGACGGGACTGAACCGCATTATTCAGACTGCTAATATTATTACAACTTACTACAATTCTACAAACAGTAGTAAATTCTTTAGGAATGAGTAAAACTATTTTTTTTTATTGCGTATTCTTATAATAGATCCCAAGTGTGGGGGAATGACCTGAAATGACTCAGACAATGAACTTGAACTGTGGCAGGAAAAACATAGTTTGTATGATGAATGGTTGATTAATGTGATCATTGATTGGTTATATCGAACCATTCATTTTTTGCGGCTTCTTCTTCTTAGCGGTGCGATGGCAATCTAAATTGTATTAACCCAGAACTGAGCTGCTAGTTTGGCGCTTTCGGTAGCGTCCATCAGTTCCTGAAGTGAACAAACAACAGGAAGCGCAGGACACGATATTACGTGCCCCATCGTTTTTCTTTACTACCGGCATTATTCAGGAAGAATACCCTGAATGGTTGATTAATGTGATCATTGATTGGTTAGGTCACATCATTCATTTTTTGCATGAAAAGTCCACTAGCGCCATTATTCAGATTACTATCGACTCGCTAAGTAGGATATAATACGGGTTGTACTGGTTCTGTTACCGCTAACATGCGGCTTCCTGTACCACGGGAAGATCCCGCATGCCACAGGCCTCATTTGCCATTTATTTCAGCGAAACCATTAAAGTTCACTCATCACAAATATAATTATTAGATTTCACAGAATTTTATTCTTTCCATATTTTACCGTTGATGATCGGGTATTTTATGCTGATGTAGGAAGGCTTTATCCTCATTTCAAACAAATATTAGTTTTATTTTGATAATTAATCATTGTGTCAGGATTACTAGATAGTAATAATTTCATGACGGCACTATTTGCTAGAGCAATTTTATATATTTAAACTATGGTAAACTTATTAAAAAATCTTTCATTTCCTTGAAGAAGTGAACTTACTCACACATTTTTCAAGTTATTTCAAGCAAGTTCTATGTAAACGGCGTACAATCAAACACACATCTAGACTACGAGCTGCTTGTTAGAATTTCTAGAAAAAAAAACCCAATACCAATTAAGAATCTACCTGGAAGTCGAACCCAAAACTTCATGCTCGTCACTCACGCTTGCAACTACTAGACTGACTTTCTCGTTGACTTATCATCACACTAACCTCAAACCACTATACAAGATGTAAACAGACCCTTCACTAAGTCGGCCGTACGTCAACCAAGCATTCTGTACATCAAATTAAGTAATTTTACGCAAAAATTATTGCTGGCAAACGACATTTTTTTAGGGTGAATTATTATTTTAATTTATTTATTTTCTATTTTGTTTTACTAAAAACAAAAAACTGAATGTAACGCACTCAAAACATTGTCCTAATGGCTGCATTTAATAGTGAACGGGTCATGGAGGTAATTAAAGTAAATTTGTAACATTAAAAACTAGTATATTTACAACAAAAACAATGGGAAAAAGTTCTAAAATTGACCTCCAATATCTCCGTAACTAGAAGGTTCAAAGGTAAGGTCCAGTACAAAACAATGATCGCAAATTTGACAGGGAGAACAAGTGCCTTTCGTCTTCGTTAAGGGTCTATTTACACCCTTTATGTAAAGACTACCTCATAGTGGTTTTACCACTTTTGACAACGCCACACCCTGTCCACCAATATGCGCACCCAATCTGACCCAGACACTTTTAAGGTCGTTGGCTTATCTTGCTGGAGACCTCTCACACTACGCTTTCTTACTGATACGCGGTATAGTATTATAAAAGTAGATATCATATTATAGTCAACACTAAATTCTACAAATTTAGTGTTGACTATAATATTATATCGTATCTTTCATAATACTTTATCGTACAAACTACTCATTTTTATACATTACATCACGCCTGTAATCCCCAAACGGTTAGGCAGAGGTGTACCTACAAATACTCCCACCCATAATAATAGGGGGCGAGCCTATTGCCATTGACCGGGCTCCGTGGCTGCTACTGAGATATTCCTGACGGAAAAACCCAACAACACTTTGCCCGATCTGGGCATCGAACCCAAGACCTCATGTCAGCAGTCGCGCTTGCGACCACTCAACCGATGAGGCTCTCATTTTCATCTTAACAGTAAAACGGTTGATAATGCAATGTTTTATGTACCTACGAGGGACTTCATTAAGCTCACAGAATAGGGAGTTCCCTGGAGTCAATACACTGTGGACCGATATCACCACAAACTGACATTTACATATACCGTAAAACGAAATGATCTTTATTTCAACACTATAAAGTCCACGTTCGCGCAATTTTGAGTTCGTTGACAGCTAACAATATCTTGGTCAGTTGTAGTATATAAAACGAGACTTTTGAAACTGGAACATCATTCAACTCGAAGAAGTCTTCGTGAATTCAATAAAATTATAAATTAATTAAAAAATAATAACAGCAAAAATGAATTTCTCTCGCATATTGTTGTTCGTGTTCGCTTGTTTGGTTGCACTGTGTGCTGTGTCGGCGGCGCCTGAGCCCAGGTGGAAGGTGTTCAAGAAAATTGTGAGTATTTTTTATATTTTGTATTTATCTTTTACTCAGCAACTGATAGCTATTGAATATGGTTATGGGGGTATTATGAACAGAGAGTCAAGTTCTTCATCCACCATAGAAAAGGGAAGATTATCCAACCACACGAGACTATACCTGCGAACCTTCTACCTTCTATATATTGGAGGTCAAAGTTCCAACTTTTTTAATTTTTTTTATTTAAAAACAACTTTTATTCAAAAAAAAGTGTAATAATGTTTAATATTATAAATTGACTTTACATACCTCCATGACCTGTTTACTATTCAATGCACCAGCACAATGTTTTGAGTGCGCTACATTGAGTTTTACCGTAAAACATGATTTTTCAACCCAAAAAAAAAATCGTTTCCCAGTAACCATTTTTGCGTAGGGTTAGTTTGATGTACAGAATGCTTGGTTGACGGCTGCATGAAGAGTCCGTTTACACATTGTATACGAGTTTCTAGAATTTTACTAATATTATATACAATTTATCTTTTCAGGAGAAAGTCGGCCGCAACGTCAGAGATGGCCTCATCAAGGCAGGACCAGCCATCGGCGTCCTCCGACAGGCCAAAGCTTTAGGATAGACCTCACGAGCAGTATTGTTATTTAAGGACTAATCATAAGTTAATTTTAATAACTGTACATAAAATGCTGTGAATATAAATTATTTTTAAAGTTATGTCTGTTTTTCCTTTTTTTTTTAATTATTATAAAATATTTTGATTTATATTCAAAACATAAGTAAAGCCATTACTGCTTGGCCACGATCTCGGGAAATTAAAGGAACATTTTTTTTAAATACTTTTTGGTATTTCTCCAGAAACGTGAGTGCGTTTACAAACATTTAAACTCATATACACAAACAGCCAGACCCGGAACAACTACCTGTAGGCCATACAAATATTTGTTCCGTGCGGGGATCGAACCCACGAAACTCAGCGCAGCAGCCAATCGCTCGGTCACTGCGCGAACCGTGAATATGTCACGACTCGAACACCACGACGTGACTTGTGACGACACTTACGTGAAAGAAACAAGTGACAGGCGCGCGTGTGTCTTGACACAAGTCGCAAGTCGCAAGTAGCCTCGCCTGCAATCATGAGCGGGCCATTACACCGCAAATCGATATACATCTGACTGCATCCGCTAAATTCCCGAAATAATGACCAAATGAATGCTCATATCATACAACACATAATAAATTGATCCCTAGTGAAACGATTTTGGCAGATAATAACCCCGATCCAATGCGGTTACATGACCAGCCATTTAAATGAATGACCCTCATACAGATTGAGCCATTATTGATGAATATGCTAACAATTTTAGTGTAAATAGTATTGTAGTAAAATGTGGTACATACAGTTGTTCCGTTAGATAAAATTAATTTTGGGTAGGTTAGAGAAATCCACCTAGTCACCGTAACATAACATTACGCATGTTATCCTCTTAGGCAGAGGTGTACCTTTTGGCACCCACATTTAGCAAGGTATGCTAAAGCCCCGTGTTATGGACGCCCGTGTTATAGAGGCCCATATTAAAGAGGCCCGTGTTATAAAGGCCCGTGTTATAAAGCCCTGTGTTATAGAGGCCCGTGTTACAGGGGGTGAAAAAGCCTAGTAATACTTTTCCCTATCCGGGAGTCGGACCAAGGATCTGAGCATCCATTTAAAGTAATGTGAATTTATTGAAGCAAACTTTCACAATCGATTTATAATGGAAACAGTTAAAAAACGGCACGGTCGGCGCAGTGGTTGAGAGATTGCCTGCTGCGTTGCGTGTCGCGGGTTTGATTCCCGCACGGAACAAATATTTGCATGGCCTACAGGTAGTTGTTCCGGGTCTGGCCGTTTGTGTATGTGAGTTTAAATGTTTGTAAACGCACCCACGATACAGGAGAAATTCCTAGTGAGAGGCAACTTTTTTTTTTAAAAAAAAAGAACGTCTCGTTCTAAAATTGATGTGATCTTAATTTTACCTAAGCCTAAGCATAAAATATTTACGCTCCTCAACCTCCTTGATCCGCATAGATCAAGCTTCGAGGTAAAGCAGGTCTTACCGAGGTCGTCCCATGGATGGGTGACCGTAAAAGCACGTTAAGCCGTTGGTCCCGGCTGTCATTTGTAAATCTTTAAGGATAGTCAGAAGCTCAAAAGTCTAACAACCATTCTTACCAAAGGTATTCAGTGACTGGGTCGTAGAGGTCAGATAGGGAGCCGCTCCATGTAAATTACTGGTACTCAGCTGTATCCAGTAAGACTGGAAGCCGACCCCAACGTAGTTGGGTAAAGATGATGATGGGAGGATTCCCTGATTGTCTTTCCCCCCATACTTATGTACAAATGCTGTATCCATGATAATATTGTTATACCAAATGATTTGAAAAGAGGAATCATGGAGTTTCTTGCCGGTTCTTCTCCATAGGAAACGACCAACCCAAACCGTGCACCTTTTTGTCGACGTTTTATAAGTGCCCATCGAGGCCTATGTGAAATAAAATTTTTTGATTTTTGATTTTTGATTTTTGATTTTATTTTAGTTGTTCCGGGTCTGGCTCTTTGTATATGTGAGTTTAAATGTTTGTAAACGCACTAACGTTTCGGGAGAAATTCCAAAAAGCCAAAGTTTAAAAAAAGTTATTATTGAGTTAGTTAAAGTTATATTAGATAGTTCATCTTTCAGATAGTTGTTCCGGGTCTGGCTGTTTGTGTGAATTTAAATGAATCATTCCCGCTATGTCGATTCTCGTTACGTCGACTCGTGATTTTTCTTGGTTTTGATGCATTGTCTTTTATTTCACCTCGACATGACTGTCACAGAGTACAGTCACGAGCACCAATATGTAAACACTTAACAACTTTTAAAAGTGTTTTCCTCCTACTGTTCTGATTAAAATTTCATGTCGTTACAAACATAGTATTCTGAAACTCATATTTTTATGAAAAAGATCCTATCTCCAAGATATTTCCGTTATTTCTCGTGTTTCTTGGTTAAAATTTAAAAAAGTGCTCGTGACTGTATAGCCACATTAAAAACGAAATACGGTTGTGCTTATAATATATCAAGTTGCTGCAACAAAAATAAAGATGGCTACCCTAAGTATTTTAAGTGAATTTTATTTCGTCAGCCTCAAAAAACAAGAATTTCACAACGGGACGTTTTTCAAAAGAGTTTTCAAAAATACTCCATGTATGTTCCGCGATTCTTGATAATTTCGAGTTGATAATACTGATTTTATGGTAACAGGTGGAACGTCGATTTTTCTTAACTACACCCTGTATTTTACATCTACCATGTTGACATTGTTAAAATTTTACAGAATGTTACCTGTTTTGATGATAAAAGGCTTAAAAATATAATATCCTTAGAAAATTCAATTTCCTTGTGTATCAAAGGCAACATAATATTTTCTCCAACCACAGGAGCGTCTTCGTAGTCTATAAAATACTGCCTTCAATATTATTATTTTTACAAAGGTGCTGGGATACCCTTTTATGGCGGTAGGAATACGGATTCAACATTCTTTGTACTTTTAGCATTAAAACAATTGCTTCAGAAAACCTCAATGCGCGTAGATGTACACCGTTGTGGAAACTATTACATTAAACTAATAACTTTAGTCCGCCATCTTTGGGGGTCCGCCGTATTGAATTAAGAATGACGATGTCATCCAAACTAAACATGATGCATACTTTCAGCTCAATCGGTTGGGGACATAACTGTTTTAATTACTATTATACATACTATTATTAATTTTCGAGCCATTTGGGGTGAAAGTCTGGGCCTGTGGGGTCCGAGTGCTCACCGCTTTTTTAAGGAAGTTTCTAAACGCCTAGTTGACGCTTCCCGTGACCTAAGGGCTGACCTTCACCTTGGCCAGAGGTTAAGTGTAGTCATACAATGTGGCAACGCTGCCAGTCTCTTGGGCACATTACCAGCTGACAGCGTTGAGGCGGAGCTTTTTGATACCCTTTACGGTTTGTTTAGTTTAGTTATTATAGTTTATTTAATAGTTTTTAATTCTAATAATGTAGATAATAGTTAGTTTCAATAACTACTTATAGGTAGTTATTATTTTTACATTTTAGATAGACATGGGTCACGTTGGTCTAATGGTCGCAAGAGCTACTGCTGAGCATGAGGTCCTTGGATTCGATTCCCAGAATGGGCAAAGTATTATTGGGGTTTACCATCAGGGATTTCCGATTGATGACAATTATAAGGCTCGCCTGCTTTTACATGGGACTTGACTATCTGGTGAAATGAAGGTTTACTAAACGTATTATTCATATTTAAGTACCTTTTCACCACAATCACTGACACAGTACATAAAACTGTTTTACATCCGTGACCTCTCTAATCCAGGTTCAGTTGAAAACCAGCGTCAGGCACTAGTTGCCCGGCACTAGTTGCCCGGCACTAGTTGCCCGGCACTAGTTGCCCGGCACTAGTTGCCCGGCACTAGTTGCCCGGCATTTTGCTGAACTGGTCCTATTTGGCGCAGCTATGAGGCACACAGTTTTACCTACATTTTTTGTTCAGTTTTAAGTTTTTTTTTTTTTATATTATTTTTGTTTTATATTATGTGCACTTGTGGCATGTGCCAAATAAATGTATTTTCTTTCTTTCTTTACACCTCTGCCGAACCCTTCGGGGATTACGTAGTGTGATGTTATCCTTGCAAGCAAAGGCTTTCTATATAAGTCAAGCCATAAAATCCGTATCTATTTATTCTCCCAGATATCTTCTATCTGTCATTCGAAATGACATACGTCTTTTGTTTACAACCGAAATAAAACCTATGTATGCCGTAAATCCTCTTTGGATTTGGGCCACGCAAAATTGTTTCAGGATAAAGGCGCAAACCCACCGCGGTGCTTTTAGCACCGCTTTTAGCACCGCTCTTAGCACCGCTCTTAGCACCGCTTTTAGCACCGCTCTTAGCACCGCTCTTAGCATCGCTCTTAGCACCGCTCTTAGCACCGCGCTTAGCACCGCTTTTAGCACCGCTCTTAGCACTGCTCTTAGCGCCACTCTTAGCACCGCTCTTAGCACCACTCTTAGCACCGCTCTTAGCGCCGCTCTTAGCACCGCTTTTAGCACCGCTCTTCGCACCGCTTTTAACACCGCTTTTAGCACCGCTTTTAGCACCGCTTTTAACACCGCTTTTAGCACCGCTTTTAGCACCGCTTTAGTGCACCGCTTTTAGCCGCGTGGATTCATTTGTTTTATAACGTGGGTCTATGTTTCCACTACAGTACACACTACATACCCACTAACTAACTGAAGCGTGGATGGCCCACCGCGGTATTGTCGTGGGTAAATATTCGTGAATATCATGTACCGCATGCACAGCGTATATGGCGTTGACAGCATTGAGCAATGTAAGCGCCTTATTCGAGCAGGCCACGCATGTTCTAATGACGTCATTTCTTTTCTTTTCTTTCTTTCTCTAAGGGAACTGTTTAAGGAAATTAACATCATGACGGTACATTCTCAATACATCTATGAAAACATAATGTATGTAAGAAAAAATCTACATCTTTTTAATAAAAGAGGTGACAGACACAATTACAGTACTAGAAATAGAGACCAATTAGTTCAGCCAGGCTTCAGACTCGCTAAAGTAGACTCATCTTTCATGGGGTACTGTTTGAGATGCTATAACAAAATTCCACAAAGTATTCTTGAACTGAATGAAACGAAATTTAAAACATGCATTAAACGCACACTGTGTAGGCAAGCATATTACAAGTTGGACGATTATATCGTTGATAAAAATGCTTGGCTCAATGCCGGTCCTGCTCCACAAGGACAGGGACGCATAAATGAATAGCATTACATATCCCAATCACCTGCGCTCTTGATGATTTATTTACTGCATCAGTGAGCGGGGTACACGTGGCTGAGTTTTAGCTAAGCATATTTAAACTTTTTGCCATCGAAACGCTAAGAAGAAGAAGCATTAAACAGTATGTTAGAGCTGCTGAAGATTGTACAACTATCTTTGCTTTGTATAAATTCAATCTCTTTAGTATTATATAGCCGCATAGCCCATATTGTGTGAGTACTATGTAATAGAAAGCTGTCATTCGCGGGAAACCTACGTCTTTTCTTGACTTGAATGTGCCCTGGCGGTTAGGAGGGTGTCATGCTCACTCAAATGTCTCGCTGATGGTGGCGCGTGTGTCGGATCATTTAGTTCCCTTCAAAATGGTTGAGTTGAATGGTGCTGATACATGCGTCATGTTCGTGAACGGGCGCTGTCAGTTGTGACTGGTCATCTCTTGGTTGCCACGGCTTATTTGAATTGTTTTTTTTTTTTTTTGAATTGTTTACTATGGACACTTTTAACGTACACATCTTGCTACATCGTTCTCACATAATGTACCATCTCAACATGAATGATGTAACCAAGAGTTTGTAAAAGTATACTGATTTAAAAGAGTGTCCATGGAGTTTCTTGCCCGTTCTTCTCCATAGAGATCTACGTTAGGGAATGGGCAACTACAGTACTTTCACAGTTGTTATGCCTTGTGACTGGGACTGTAGCTATAATTGTCTTTGTTTCGACAATTCAAAAGTGCCTGTAACTGGCCTATTTGAAATAAATGCTTTGATTTTGATTTTGATTTTGATTTTAAAAAAACGTTGCCCCACACTAGGAATTTCTCCTGTATCGTGGGTGCGTTTACAAACATTTAAACTCACATACACAAACAGCCAGACCCGGAACAACTACCTGCAGTTCATACAAATATTTGTTCCGTACGGGGATCGAACCCGTGACACGCAGCGCAGCAGCCAATCGCTCAACCTCTGCGCCAACCGTGCCGTCATTTGATGCACAGCATGTCCGTGGTTTGCAGTGGACACAATTAGATACATTTTCTTGCAAAGCGAAGTTTAACACACGTGCGTAGTCTATCCGTGCGCCGGGGTTGGGTTGCGCCTTTACATACGCTTTGGAATGAGCCACTACAGTACTTTCACAAGTTATTATGCCTTGTGATTGGGACTGCAGCTTCGTTTTCTTTGTTTGTCTAATTGAAATAAATGCTTTAAGTTTCGAGTCTGCAAAAGTAAGTTGACATTGTTCACTTCAAATGTATTGTTACATTATCATTTTTAAGTTTTAGTTTCAAATATTTGAACTGATGATTTTATAATAAGGTTTTTATTGAATAAAAATTAACTGGCAGTAATGAAGGATTTACAGATGTGTGTGTGGTGTTGGTGTGTGGTTGTATGTAGGTGTGTCTGTGATGTGTTGTGTGTGTGTGATGTGTGTGTGTGTATTTTAACCCATTTAAAAAAGGAGGCTGCAAAAACAAATTCTTACTTCCAATGGGGAAGACCGTTAAAAGCTAATTGTAGATGGCGCGACCATAGCTAGGTCTTAATCTGACCAATGAGATCAAGCTATTTTGAAATATAAAATGACATTACCATACTTTCAACCAATGACGATGCTTGGAACCAGCTACGCTAGCGCCATTAGTTCCACAGTTGCCTTCCCCATTGACTAAGTGATCACTTAAGTTAAGATGTGAAAGAGCAACAGACAGACAGACCGGCGGACAGAGTAACTTTTACATTTATATTATTAGTATGTCATCTTCATCATTCACCTTCCCTTATGTGAATTCGGCGCAGCATGTCTTCTACTTTCATAATGATCTATTACTCGTCATCTCGTCAGACACCTCTTTTCTTTTTTTATTTATTTATTTATTTATGTACACACAAAATACTTAAGACATTACATTATATAATAGAAGAGCACAAAGGTACTGCTTATTTCATTAGAAATCTCTTCCAGCAGACCTGCGAGAGGAAAGTAGGATTAGAAATATAGAGACAGTGTGTAGAAAAGACAAAACAGGAAAATTGAAATTGGAATTTAAAACAAAGTTATACCTCTTTAAAATAAACATACATACAAATATACACATATAAAATAAATACAAGTCCTGTAAATATATACCTATAAATAACTTTTTGTTTTTAAATTTTGTACATAGATTTTTTACATAAAATACTAGACACGTGTTTCAGGTTTCGCACATACTAAAACTAATGTTGTATATTGTTCACAAAATGTTAAGCATTTTATTTAACGTCAAGATTCCATGTTCCTCTAGAAAACAGTGTAATAAGCAAGATTTCATTGTGATGAGCTTTATCTCGACCTTTAGAATATTCTGTTATATTATTATCTCCGTCTACCGCTAAATCCAGCACGTCTTCAAAGTGTCTGCTGCTATCAAGTCAATGAACCACCAACTTATTGCTTTTTTCTTTCTTCAAGGTGCACGTCAGTATAATCTGAAAGATTCAAGTCTTTGGAAGGTCAATTCTACACTAATCCTGATGATTTATTCTCTCTGGAAAATACGTTTGCTTGGCCTGATCCAAATAACTTTGTTTTGACTGTGTTTGTCAAGACATTATGTGTGTCTGTCAATGTTAGCACGGTATCATTTCGCAAACACTGTGGCATTTCAAAGTATACTATAATTTGTGGTATAAAGTTTGGAAGGTCTTGTAAGGAATATTCGGAACTCCTGATCAGATTTCGAAAATTCATTCAGTAAGGGGGAGCTACATTATTCCCGAGTCTTATGGTTATATTTCATATGTTTTTATTAGATAACTAGCTTTTGCCCACGGCTTCGCCCGCGTGGATGTCGTAAATATTCGATTACTTACCTTCACCCCCCTTTTTAACCCTTCGGGAGTAGATTTATCAAAAACGCCGAGACACGTATAAATTAATTTTCAATCGTTAGCCTAAACACAAAATTTGAAGATCCTAACTTCAAAACTGACAGACTTTCATACAAACTTCCATCCCCTATTTTACTCCTTTAGGGGTGGCATTCCCAAAAATCCTTTCTTAGTGGAAACCTTCTCTTCACAAAGAACACACCCTCCAAGTTTCATATCTCTAGGACCAGCGGTTTGGGCTGTGTGTTGATATATCACCCAGTCAGTCAGTCAGTCAGTTTACTATTTTATTTATAGACTAGCTTCTGCCAGCGGCTTCGCCCGCGTGGATGTCGAAAAATATCCCACCCGAACAAACATAGTTACTTACCTTCATCCGCTGAGACACGTTTAAATTAATTTTCAATTGTCAGCCTAAACACAAAATTTGAATATCCTAACTTCAAAACTGACGGACTTTCATATAAACTTCCATCCCCTATTTTACCCCTTTATGGGTGGAATTCCCAAAAATCCTTTCTTAGTGGATACTTATTCTTCACAAAGAACACACCCTCCAAGTTTCATGTCTCTAAGACCAGCGGTTTGGGCTGTGTGTTGATATCACCCAGTCAGGGATGACTGAGAGTGTTATAAACGTAAGAGTAGACAAATATAATCAGAAAGCTTCGAACTGCTAAGCTATCGGGAGTTACACGTGATATTGTGAGTCAACCATAAAAAATAGACATATGCTGTCGTGGGATATTTTTTATATAATTTTAAGGAGAACATTTCCGTCATACATGATTTCTTGTAGCTTTAACCATTAAGGTTGCACACGCGACGGAAGCTTAAAAAATGGAGTAACTTCTCCCGTTTTCCCAACATTTCCCTTCACTGCTCTGCTCCTATTGATTGTAGCGTGATGAAAAGTATACTATAACCTACTCAGGAGTATGAAATATAATTGTACCAAGTTTCGTTAAAATCCGTCGAGTAGTTTTTGTTTCTATAACGGTTATACAGACAGACAGACAGACAGACAGACAGACAGACAGACAAAAATTTTACTGATTGCATTTTTGGCATCAGTATCGATCCCTAATCACCCCCTGATAGTTATTTTGGAAATATATTTCATGTACAGAATTGACCTCTCTACAGATTTATTATAAGTATATATTATTATAAGTATATAGAAGATAGAAAAAAGAATAGATAATCCATAAAGCATGATTCAGTATTCACGCGCGATTGCTTATTGTTAGCGTATTTCATGTATAACTTTGGTGTTTCTATACCGATTTCTATGATTCTTTTTTATGGAATAGTTAATAATGTTAACTTTTCTAAAATAATTAGGGATGACTGAGTGTTATAAACGTAAGAGTAGACAAATATAATCAGAAAGCTTCGAACTGCTAAGCTATCGGGAGTTACACGTGATATTGTGAGTCAACCATAAAAGATAGACATATGCTGTCGTGGGATATTTTTTATATAATTTTAAGGAGAACATTTCCGTCATACATGATTTCTGTGTAGCTTTAACCATTAAGGTTGCACACGCGACGGACGC
Source organism: Noctua comes (assembly GCA_963082995.1). NCBI lineage: Eukaryota > Metazoa > Arthropoda > Insecta > Lepidoptera > Noctuidae > Noctua > Noctua comes. The sequence goes on from OY720289.1 coordinate 9,741,648, forward strand.
TTAAAAAATGGAGTAACTTTTCCCGTTTTCCCAACATTTCCCGTCACTGCTCTGCTCCTATTGATTGTAGCGTGATGAAAAGTATATTATAACCAACTCAGGAGTATGAGAAATAATTGTACCAAGTTTCGTTAAAATCCGTCGAGTAGTTTTTGTTTCTATAACGGTTATACAGACAGACAGACAGACAGACAAAAATTTTACTTATTGCATTTTTGGCATCAGTATCGATCCCTAATCACCCCCTGATAGTTATTTTGGAAATATATTTCATGTACAGAATTGACCTCTCTACAGATTTATTATAAGTATATATAGATTAACAACTATAACGCGAGTGTACCTACTTACTGTCAGGCTTAGTCATCCCACAGCTGCATCTGTGTATTATTATCACCGTCCATTATAATACGGGGTGGAAAGGACACCGACGCGAAAACGGTTATCACGTAATCAGTACATCATTCTGAGCCGGGGCCACATAGAAAAGCATCGGTTATTAAAAAAAAAACCTCTAAGCTGTTTCCTACAAAAGTGCAATACCTACACGGTCGAAATGTATGGAGCAGCTGATTTTTTAACTATGATGACGAACCAAAGTGTATCACCGCCACGCATCGACGTTTAAATAAATACTGCTATTTGAAAGATAATCTAGTCAGCACAAACATAAACAAGAAACAATGGCGGCAAAAGCGCAAAATTTGAAACGTTTTTGCAAAAAAAAAGTTTTGGAAGTCGTTGACTTTTGCTTTTTTCATTTACTTTTTGCCATTGACTTCCATAAGTGATAAGTCAATTACTAATTTGTTTAGCATAGCAATTTGTTTAACATCCAAAACCATTTGTTTGCAAAAAAAGTGAGCAAGAGCAACATTGCAAACATAATACTCATAGGTGCTTTTTACGAAAGATTTGCAACCATATTGGTCGGTTTCCAGTTTACTCGGTACACTACACAGCATAATTTTGTAAACACAATGTACAAAACACGATCACACAACATATCACTTTGACAAAGTACAAGGGTTTTAAGGGGAGGAGCACGTGGCTAAATAATAACAGCCGCTCGGGTCGATCTTTAGGTAAAGCCGTGCTTGCCTAGGTTGCGAGTTTCCTCCGCGCCTCGGAAAGCACGTTAAGTCGTTGGTTCCGGCTGTCATTTGTAGATCTTTGACAGTCGTTAGGCAGTCAGTGGCCCAAAAAGTCTGACAACCAGTCTTACCAAGGGGTATCGTATTACCGAGTACTAACTGGGTTGTGGAGGTCAGATAGGCAGTCGCTCCATGTAAAATACTGGTATTCAGCTGCATCCGGTTAGACTGGAAGCCGACCCCAATATAGTTGGGAAAAGGCTATTCAGATGATGAAGGTACAAGGGTTTTAAGCTCATAGAACTATATAACGGGTAAAAATGTTCCCTCTTTTAACATAATGTTCTATGAACACATCCTCGCAAGTTGACGATGCTGTAAAACCTCCAGTAATAGGTTCGAGACTGAAAATTTCTTCAGACTGTTAAATGGTTGGGAAAGAAATGTAATTGTTTTTCAGGAGTTGGTTCGCTCCATGTGAAATACTGGTATTCAGCTGCATCCGGGTACACTGGAAGCCAAGCGACATGGTTGGGAAGGTCAAGTAATTAGTATCGATTGGTTGTTGCCAATCTACCGTAAAACGCACCTATGAGTGTTATGTTAGCAATGTTGCTCTTGCTCAACTTTTTTGCAAACAAATGGTTTTGGAAGTAAGTGGCTTCGACGCAAGGTAACGACTTTTGTTTGAAACCGAATGCAGCGTAAATTCCTCGACTCATTTTACGCGACTCACAGCTCAAAAAATACGGTTGTTTGGCCTCTGCCTTACACGCACTTTCTTTATGTACCATCTTCAAACATTGTGAGAAAACCAGCGTGTCCATGTACCAGAACCAAAAATCCGAAGCCAACCCAAAGGATTGAGGCCCCTTCCTTCTCAGCTGGAGGAGGTCAGTGTCCTAGCAGTTAGAGAATTATAGGCAGCTATGCTCTTAGACACTTTTAAACACGAAAATATTGTCTGCAGGACTACAAATATAGGAAGCACCTGTCGAAGTACTCTTTCCGTAAATATTGTTTCTTGATCCTGTTTTTTTGCTATTAGATTTTGATAAGAAGTGTTCGTGCAAATGTCAGAAAAACATAGTGTCTAGCGTAGTTGCTGTTACATCTGTTAAGAAAACTTATGAAACGCAGAAATAATGTGCCCAGGAAGTTATCAATCCTACTGCTTTATGATATTATCAATTTGAGCCAACGAATCAGCGTGCAGCGCCGGAAGCTCCATGCGTGATACGATGAGACTGAGTAACGGTCGGACAGTAGTAATTGAAGGTTTGGTTCAGAACTTAAAACATTTTTTTTTTTGCTATATGGGCTTACTCTTGACCTCAATCTAGTCCTAAGGACAGAGATGAGGTCGACGTTGGAACGAGCTAACCCAAAATAAGCCTATTAACTCGTGACTTAAATAGATTGGGGTCATATGAATTTGGGAACACCGACACAGGCAGGGATTCAACTCCTTGGCTGTGCGCATAGTAAATTATGTAGCAAAGCGCTTCGTGCGAATGTGTGGAACATCGACAAGGTATGGGTACCTGAAGTACGTCTGAACTCCGGATGGAAATTGGAACACGTTAGTTTTAGTAGGATAGGTAGGGGCTTTATTTTTTGTTGGGCTTATCCTGGTTTTATCAGACCCCAAGGGTGATGGCGGGACGAACTAGAACAGGTCAATAACCGTTGCCCACATAGGCCTTGTATTGAAAGAACTGGAAGTCCAATCGTTTAAAATGAGAAAAGGATTATCCTTTTCTCACTTTACTTAAAATGTCGCACGAAATACCGTGCACAGAATTAATAATTACGTCTTTCTAAAATATTATGTTCACGTAAATACCCTGTGTAATGCTAACAGTACGAAGCTAATAACTTATTTTAACATTAAACATCTTAATAGCACTGGTGCCCTTGGCTAAAAAAATAATTTATAATATTTTGTAGCCGTCTGGTTCGTGGTAAGAAAGCATTTAACGTGTTACAAGTTCTGAAGAATATTTAAAATAAAAAGACCTAAGATTTATCATCGTCACCCCTACCAATTTTCCCAGACGTGGTAGGCAGGGACGTACAAAGTAAATGGGGTTTATCTGTAACCGGTAATTCTGTTCGTGATCTAGGCAAAATTGCCCGACAGTTTATTTGGCATCTCGCAGTTCAAGCTAGGAGGTTGTCGCTTAACTGGACTATCCTATGGGTGCCTTGAGTGTAAGGACTCCAGCCAGGGCAACAGACTTACAAACTAAGCGATTACACGCTAAGGCCACCCCCTGTGGGGTACAAGCCTCGGCTTAGGGCGTCGCTGGGGGAGGACAGCAAAGGAACAGGCTGGATCTGAGTGGTGTCATTATTTGGGGACTGATTTTGGACTACAGGCTCAGCCACGCGGGCTGGATCGAGCAAGGGTCGGAGGGAAATGGGATGGGGTGTCGCGACTGGTCTCGACGGCGAGGACGGAAGTGCCCGACAGTTGTTGTCTTTACTTGCGCGATGTAGGATTTAGGTGTATTTAGAAAGAAAAGAAAGAAAATACATTTATTTGGCACATGCCACAAGTGCACACAGATTAAAAAAAAATAAAAATAATAACAAATAGAAAACAAAAAATTAAAAAACTTAAATCTAAACAAAAAAATAAAATAGTGTGACACTGTGTGCTTCACGGCTGCGCCAAATAGGCCCAGTTCAGCAAAATTCCGGACAACTAGCTATTTCGATGTTTAGTTCATCGTCTGTGTCATAGATGGCGCTGTAGTACTTTTTGTTCTTTGTTGCTGCTCTGGGTTTTTTCATCAAGAATTTCTCAGAAGAAATAATCTTTCTCACTAGAAATAAGCTCGCCACATAGAACATGTGACTTAAACATAACTGGCGCAATGTGCGTGAACTATTAGGTACACCTCTGCCTAATGGGGGTTAAATGTGTGATGTTAGAATGTTTTACAATTGATTTTTATTATACTGGTGTTTGACAGTCTTTTCCCAAGGCTTGCATCACTGACTTGTTCTAGTGTTAGCTTTTTTTTATTTATTTTTTTCGGATGGCAAATAATCAAATGACCCCCCCTTCCACTCTGGGCGGAGCGGAAGGAAGTGTCAGACTTGTACTGACTAAAACCCATCCATGTTCCTTCTTTGCCCTTTGTGTTCCAGGGCCACGGTATCTCTTTCGAACAGTCCCGCAGCTTCTAGTGTTAGCTCAAGTTTTAATCTTTCCTTCTTTTTATATTGTGGCTAGGGCCTAACCTGGTGTCAGACTTTTTATGCCACCCATTCTCTGACTTGGACTGACTTTACATGCCGTCTTGAAATATCTCTTAGCCATGCTGATTTCCTCACGATGTCTTACTTCACCTAATCAAGTGATTATTATATAATACGCACATGAATCCGAAAAATCAGAGGTGTGTGTCTTAGGTTCGAACTTGAGCATTATGACTTAGCAGTCCGACGGTCACACCATTAGACTATCACTGCTTATAAGTTCTAGTTAACCCTTTCACCGCTAACGTACACAGAACGCGATGCCTCGCCAGCGCCAAGCTATAAATGTTTTTGCCGATTTTAAGACAAATAAGGGCTACTTTTGTGTGGAACAGTAAAAAACAGGGTATTAGACCGTGTTCTATTTAATAATAAAATGAAACAAAGCTTTTAAATACACTACTTTTTATTTTTTTTTATAGGTAGTTAAAAATTAAGAGCTTCTAATGAAGTCGTGGCGCTGGTGGCACGGAGACCTGGTACTTCTATTGAAGTCCGTGGCGGTGAAAAGGTTAATGCAACTAAATGTAGATCAAACAAAACGGAAAATAGCTAATGTTCCAGAATTAGTAAAGGCTAATTAGTATTAATAATGTGAAGTGCAGTTTGCATACCAATTCAGTCCACGCTCATTGAACAATATTGGATCACTAATTACATTACAATAATATCGTAATCATCCTGTATGGAGCCTAATCTCATTGGGTAATTGCATAGGTACTAATTGAATTAAATGCTTATGGGATGTGGAGATCAGATAGGCCGACCAATTTAAAATACTGGTATTTAGCTGCATCCGGTTAGACTGAGCAGTCATGGTCCAGTGGTAACGTCCCCGACTTATGATTGGTAAGTGCGTTCGACCCCAGCCAGATGCTTTTTTTTTCCCTATTGTGTTCCACTGCAGGCCAAAGGCCTATTCCTTTCCAACTCTCCGGGTGTTTTCCCTTCTCTGGCCAATCAGTCAGAAACGAGTCCAAATCATCACGGCGCATTACATTGCGAAAATTTCACACGCACTGCTCTCAAAACGGTGAAGGAAAACTTATACTGTCACTTCGGGATATCTTCCGTGATTGTTCATTATTTTGAGCTGCCGATATTAGCGATCTCCCGATATTTTTATTATATTCCGTAAGTGACAGTATAAGTTTCGAGAGGGAACCGGCATGTCCTGGAACCAATATTCGATAGCATCTACTGACCCGCAGTGGGCTAGCGTGGTGGTTAATAGCCCATTTCCTCTTATAGAGAGGAGGCCTGTGTCCCAGCAATGGGAATGTTATAGGCTGACTATGCTGTTGGCTGAAATATTTTAAAAATAATATAATCTCTCGTACGTATCTCTATTTATTTTTATTTTATTTTATGAGTGCAATCACGTGTATAAGTATCGGTCACTAATTAACAGTCACCCTATTATAATTAGACTTAACATGCATGCATGCATGCATATTATAATTGGACTAAACAGAGGAACGTTTTTTCAAAACGATACATCGTAATATGATTTTTTTTTCAGTAACGTGATTTATTTAATTATATGGGTTTCTATAAAGTATAATAAATGAAATTGCTTATTAATTTATTAATTAGTTTAATGAGATTCTTTTTACTTATACAATAAAAAAAGGAACACATAAACATACCAACAAAATGATATCAAAAACATCGAGTTTTTTCAACTTTGATACATCTACTGTTGATGTCACGTTTTGATAAAAACCCGATACATTTAGTTCGAATTTGCTGCACGGATACGGGATTTCACCTTTGTAATATTAGTGGATTATATTACGGGTTCTTCATCGTCATAGTTTCGTCGTACATTGTCATCTTCGAGAGCTGAACCCTGGAGAACATCTGCATAAAATGCCTGAGCATCAAGATCATCAGATATATCACAGAATTTTAGTAAATTTTCAACATCTGCTTTCTTTTTTGAAGAAACCATGTTGGTTTTAGGCAACTGAGCACAGTCGAATCGTAAAAAAGATTTGACGTTTTTCTTCTTAACATCAACTATCACTGGCGCAGCAGAATAAACTTCCTGAACACCAATTTCAATATTTTTCAAAGCGCGGGATCCGACTACAGTATAATGTAGTATTCGGGTTTGGCTTATTTTAAATGGAAGTTTTGCCTTTATCATATCTTTGGCCTTAGCTTTCATGTCATAACTAAACCAATCTTTACCCCATTCGTTGACGTGGCCATGTTTATTTAGAATGGAATAGTATTCATTTGGCGATACAATAACTTCACGTCGGTGGTAATCCTTTTCAACCCTTCCAAACACTCTATTAGGAGGCATAAAACTATGGCCTCGAATGGGGAAAAAGTGGGACAGCTTACAAAAAACTTTACTAGTAGCCATGAAAGAAGGGCGGCGAAAATGGACCCAAGGAATCTAAAAATTAACGAAGCTCCATGCAAGTGTAAATATAAAATAATTATAACTACAATTATATAAGATGTTTATTTAAAAAATATTGAATTTTTAGGACACGGGAATCAAAAGTTATAAATATTTTAATTTACTCAAAATTAAGTAATCGTGCAATTACAAAACGCAACATTTTTTCCGATTACGTTCCAATCCAATGACATATGTTTTTGCTCAAGGGTTTTCTTACTATAAATGGCACTTTCTCTTCGTTTTTATTCATTCTATAATGTACAATATTTATAAACAACATGTAAACTTGATATTAAAACGCTAATTAACAAGGCAAAATCATGTAATAAAAATGAAACTATGGTGATTTCGTAGTATATCTTATAAAGGAACGTTATCAATGGTGATTGATTGAGTCCCGTCACTACTGTCAGTGTAAGATCTGTGATGATCTATTCCAGTGTTTTTCAACGGTTAATGAACGTGGTTGCGACCCCCCTAGGGGTCGCGACCCGCACGTTCATTAACCAATTTCTCCCATCGTGGATTCGTTTTCTTCATCTGCCCTTTCAGTCTAGCAATAAATTCCGTGATTATTCATTATTTTGTGCTCCCGATATTTCGACCCTGTTGCAATGAACAATGACGGAATATACCCCGTAAGTGACAGTATAAGTTTAGTTGTAAACCGTGAAAGCTTAAAACAGTCTTTGAATAAATCCCCTGTTCGCACCACTCATGGTTTTTGCTCGGTCACTACAAATAGCAATGCATTTCTTTACCCAATTGATATTCATATTTTGCGTAGCTTCAAGGAACATGTTTGACCTGTAGTATTGGTGGGAAGTGCTCACAAAAGAGCATTTCTTCCATAAATTTTTCATTAGATTTAAAACGCACAAAAGCTACAAACTGCGCACAACCCGCAATATCCGTAAATTAATCAAATTGCAAGGACACAAAAGTTACTTTCTATTATTTTTTTCTACATAAATATCACTTATCCTGCGTTGAATGGTATTGTCAGAAAGGGGTATACTTTTGAGCTTTTCGACCTCTTGTTTGCTAAACATAATCAAAGTGTGAGATTTTTCTGTTTGTCGCGACGGCATCTGTCTTGGTTATACGTATGCACGAATAAACTGTGAATACACGAAAAAACGCGAAGGGTCGGGGGTCGCGAAATATTTTTTCTTACTATGGGGGTCGTATCAAGAAAAAGGTTGAAAAACACTTCTATTCCATCGTTCGATACGTTTGTATTTTTGCGTGGAATTTTATGTTTATCATTGCGATTTTGTGGATTCTCGATGAATTGGCCTTTACATCTTGAACTGACGATAGTGCACCCTGACTTGGACTACCGCATTCTTCTTTGGACAACCAGTTGCTTTTGATTTGGACTTTGATTTTAAACTAACTTTGATGTTAATTGCCATTTACGACTTGCGCGCTTACGGAGGCATCGTCTCTCTGATGAAGGTGCTCAAGGTGCTCAAAAGATCAAGCCCCGCCTAGTTAGTATGATAATGGGCTTATGATGAACACTATTTATATTTTTTCTGTTATTTTGTGTTTTTGACTACATTAGGTGTTAACTGAAACAATACCAGTAAAAACTGGTATTGTTTCAGTTAACACCTAATGATGAAGTGTGTGTACCATGCTATTTGAGAGCGCTCAGAGGAGTTCGCCTAATGTTGTACCCACAACAAGTACAGAGGAAAGTACCACCTTCTGAACAGAGAGCAAATTGTGGATATTGATGGTGGATAGTGCTTACAGAAGTTCTGCTGATTTTGCACACTCCCCAAGTTCAGTAGAAATACATCCTGTACCTATCCCATATTTCATGACAAACACCCATTTATTTTACGTGCCAGAATTAAATCTATGCACAAGCACATAGAAAGCAAGTCCTATTAAACGTATATCGTAGTAGATAGAAGGCTACAGGGGCGAAGTGGTATATTAGGCTATTGTTGTCACTGTCCTGTTGGGACACGGACAGCGGGTTGTTGCTCTCATGTTATGAGCATATTATGGTATATGGGGTCTTCCAGACACCAGAGCTATATCGCTGCACCAGCTTCCTTTTTAGATAATCTTTTAATAAGATAATATTTTTTTCTATAACACTGTTGAAAAATATTAAAAAAAAACATGTAAAAAAACCAATAAACGAGATTTATTACGTCACATTACACATTTTTTATTCAACAAACCCTGCCTTTCAATAGCTGTACTCGTACATACATAGCTAGTGAGCTCTGGCTGTTATAATTTATGTAAAAGTATATCTTCATTCACCGTAGTAAGAATCGTTCTACTTGACCATAATTCGCTTATAGATCAAAGTCGTAACAACATAGTTTTAATAGTGATAGAACTAATTACTAGGCTAGTAATCAGTATAGTCTCTAGACGCAGTCTGGCAGTTTTATGATTCATCAATAAGGTACAGGCAAAAAATTCGGGTTTTGGTTTAAGACAAGTAAATAATAAGTACATCAGAATAATATAACACGACCCGAACCAAAATTATTACCTCCCCTGGCACCTGTCAGTTGCCTACTGCCAAAAACCAAAGAGAACCAAAAAGCACAGAGCATCATCCAAAGAGGCCGTGTGTAACGCGCCACGACTTTTATACCCTTTTACTCGGACCGGGTAGGATGGAAAGGGAATTATCTAAGAGTAGTTTATTCGAATCTTCCTTTATGATTCATCCTAAACATTATTATTTTTTTTTTCATTTTAAATAAATAAGCAGACATTCACAGTTAAAAACCTTAACCGTGAGATTTTTAGGTTATCTTGTATTAAGACGTATTTCTCTTTTCTCCCAACTTGTTCGTCTTACTTTCCATTTGCTTTTTTGTTAGTCTTTAGTCGTTTTACAAGTATCTATAAATTGCCATAATGAATGCTACCTCTAAGACTGGGTCCCAAAATACATGGGATCTCGCCAGCCTCCTTTGCCAGCATGGCTAACATAATGAAGTTTTTATTTTGACTACTGCAAGAATCGGAGTACAGTTCAAGTTTCATATTCTTCTTCCCTTCCATAAGGCATTTTTCTTCCATCTTTTTCAAATAATGTTGAAGTGCCGACGCTATCTCATTAGCACCCCGCCCACTTTGATTTTCTAACCAAACATAAAACTCAATATCTATATATACTGGCGTGTTATATTCTCCGTTATCCATTATTGCATACAATATTTATAAATTCAAAGAAAAAGTGCGTGCACTCTCTATAACGTAAACAATCCAACTAATGTGAATGTGAAAGATGATGCAATAATTATTTAGTTTTGTAAGAATGAGACAACAATAATAACAGCGTTTGATGTATCGTTTTGAAAAAATTCGATCGATGTAGATGTATCACTTTCAAAAAACTAATGCACTTCGCTGTACTTTTAGAATGCTTTATGTATCGTTTACAGAAAATTCGTAAAGACCATCGTGTAGCCCTATAGAGATTGAGTACGAAACGACAAAAAAAATAATTTAGAGATTTTGATTGATGTATTGCTTTGTGAAAACGCTCCTCATTATGCTCGTTATGGTGCTCCCTCACCGCGAGCATTCGCCTATAATGTAACAGTCCAAGATTCGATTTTGTACGGAAACAAGTGAATCTGAACTGTTACATTACAGGCGAATGCTCGCGGTGAGGGAGCACCTTTATGAATATATTTTCCTTATGAACTAACGTCGCGTCGCCGCGTGGGGCGACTTTTGTCAGGTTAATACAAGTAGGTATAATTTACTTACAACATTTGAAGCAATACAAATACCAATACATAGTTCAAGTTCATGAATAACTGCCTGGTTGGTGTAGTGATCGCAAGCGCCACCGCTGAGCTGGGTTCGATTCCCTTGTCGGGCTATTGGGGTTTTTCATCAGGAATTCGCTGTTGCAGCCAAGGAGCGTGGATTTGTGCCCGGTTGATGGCAATAGGCTCGCCCTCTATTACATGGGACTTAAACATAACTGGCGAAATGTGGGTGTAGGTACTATTAGGTACACCTCTGGCTTTCCCTTCGGGGATTACAGGCGTGATGTTATGTTATGAATATCTTACGTCAAATGAACGTTTTACAACTGGTTTTTAACACGTAAGTTAGTCAATCGGCCTAAAATGTTCCCACTGGTGGGACACTGGCCTCCTCTTGTATAAGGGGTGTACTATCACGCTCAAAAGTCCGGACTTATGGTCCCTACTGTACATACATAGACCCACCCTTAACTAAGCCAAAAGGCACTTGTTCTCCTCATCATTGCGATAATTGTTTTGTTCTGGTTCATACCTGCGAACCTTCTGGTTACGGAGAAATTGGAGGTCAAAATTAATTATTTTGAGGGGAGGGCGCTGATAGCCGAAATTCAGGCTTTCGCCTAGTTCGGCTACAGATGTTAAATTCTTTTGCATAATGAAAAATATAGCCTGAAATATATTTGTGAAATTCTGTGATATTTATTGAATAAACGTTCCAACTTTTTTTTTTTAATACTTGTATTAAGGTTATAACTGTTCTTTAAATACCTCCGTGACCCGTATACTATTCATTGCATCCATCAGCACAATGTTTTGAGTGTGTTACATTGAGTCGTAACGTAAAACGTGATTTTTCATCCCAAAAAAAAGTCGTTTCCCAGCAATAATTTTTGCGTAGGGTTACTTAGTTTGATGACGTACAGAATGCTTGGTTGCGTGAAGGGTCTGTTTACACCTTGTATTATGTGTTGCCTTTTAACTAGAGAGGCATCCATGTTTTGCAAGTTGTTCCAGTGACCTCTCGCTATAGTATCCAACCTGTGTTGAGATAAGTTGACGTCTACCATCTACTTGAACAAGCGTACAAAAAATCCTCGTTGCATACTGTATCAATACTGTATTGATATAGTTAGCAACGAGATTTTTTTCGCTGGGTGGAAACTGACCCAGGTCAGGGTAAAAACCTGGATCCCTGTATTTGAAAACCTCATCTTCATCTGCCTAGCCTTTTCCCAACTAAGTTGGGGACGGCTTCCAGTCGAACCAGATGCAGCTGAATGCCAGTATTTTACACGGAGCGCCTATCTATCTGACCTCCACAACCCAGTTAGTACTGGATAATACGATACCCCTTGGTAAGACTGGTTGTCAGAATTTCGGGCCACTGACTACCTGTAACGACTGTCAAAGATCTACAAATGACAGCCGGGACCAACCGAGGCACGGCGGAAACTCGGTATGTAATGGGCGGTCACCCATCAACGGCCCAACCTGGGTAATTGCGGCTTAACTTTAAGATCGACTCAAGCGGCTGGCTCGTATTATTTAGCCTCGAGCTCCTATTATTTGAAATCTACAGGCACAGGAAAATAATATATGAAACTGAAGTCAAGATTATAATTAATTATTTATATTAATTACAATAGTTTTACCCATCATTGTCTCATCGTACATTTAAAATAAATCGATGACCTCAACATAGCAACATAATAATTTAAAATAATTGGTCCTTTGTAATGTCATGGGTTTCAGTTTAGATGATAAAGCAAATAAATAAAAAATATCTAAATGTTTTTCCTTAAATTGTTGCGCATTATTATTTCAACTAAACCATTTATAGGTATAGATTATAGTTTTTGAGGTAATTATTTTCAGAATATACACCTACCACTGTTTGTGTCTGCATCACCCGAAGATAGAAAATGCCTATGGCATTAAGTCCGCCTCTGGACTCTGTGCTTGAATAGTTAAATGAATAAATCCTACTTAATGTTATAAATGCGAAAGTTTCTGAGGATTGATGGATGGATGTATGTTACTCTTTTTTTTTTTCGTGGTAAAATCATCAAATGAGTCCTCCCACCCAGGGTAGAGCGGGAGGGACTATCAGACTTGTACTAACAATCCACGGTGTCCTTCAATAGCCCTTTATGTTCTAGGGTCACGGTAATTCTATAAGTTCCGCGACCCCGGCAGGCTTTGGCCCTCTAGAGGGGGGCCCCGTCATTATGCTGACACTCTTTGAGGCGCGCGTGGAACACAACGCGCCATCGACCCGGGCATGGTCCATGGTCGTACAGCGAGTCGCCCATTACTCGCCGCCCGCATGCCCGCGTCTACGGTGGCCGGAGATCGTCTGCCGGCGTCCGGCGCCGTGGGCGTCTACCACTGCGGCTGGGGTGGCGGGAGGACGCTCTCCTCTCCCTCACAATGTTTGTTACTCTTTCACGCAAAAACTACTGACCAGATTTGGATAAAATTTGGCACACAGATAGTTTATAACATGGATTAATACACAGGATACTTTTTATCCCGGTAGTACGATCCCGTGGGACATTACCGTATTCTACGCGGGCGAAGCCGCGGGCACAAGCTAGTACATTAATTATAGGCACTTTTGAAGAGTTATTCCATCGTATGCACCCAAAAAGTATTCAACATTGCAGGATGGAATACCTTCTTTTAAAAGTTAAGAAAACGGATATTTAAAAAAAAAAAATATTACTCTTTCGAAAACGTTATTCTCTATGTAGAGAAAGGGCAAGAAATTCATTTGAAATTGAGTTTGAGAGAGCATAGGATTTCCAGATCTATCATCATCTTCTGCCTAGCCTTTTCCCAACTATATTGGGGTCGGCTTCCAGTCTAACCGGATCTATAAAAAGAGAAAATTCTAGTAAAAAAATTAAAAAAAAATCCGGAGAAAATTCCGCACATTTGAAGAAAATGCCGGACATAATTATCTTTTCTTTGTATTAAGCAGTATTATTGTATACTGCGATTTTTTTTACAAAGTAAAATATAAATTGTAAATGCTTCTTACATTATTTCTATGTTGGTAAATGCTCATAAGGGATACTATTTATTTTATATTGAAAATAAAGTGATTGAATACTGTGTTTTACTATTCTCGTCTTTGGAAACTCCAGACGTTTTAGAATTAACAACACTGAATTAAAATTCCAGTAATTTCCGGGGAAATCCCGGAAATACCCTAGCATTACATATTCTCAATAAAACTTGTTGATATCAAATACATAATAACATTAAATTAAAGGCTCCGTGGTGCTTACGTTTGCAAAAGTTGAAAAAATGCTTCTAATTTGTACAAACAATACACCTTTAGGTATTTTCCCGAAGTGTAAGGCTGAAGACGTGTACTATATATAGTACACCCAAATTTTGCCAGCTAAGTTTAAAGTCCCATGTAATAGGGCGAGCCTAATGTCATCAGCCGGACTTAAATCCAAACTTCGGGCTACTACTGAGACAATATACAATTAAATTCATCATGCGTTGAAGTACAGGAGCTAAATCTTTAATAGCCCTATTCAAAAAAATATAGTTTTTAATCTAAGTCTTAGCATTTAGAGGTCAGGATAATTATAATCACAATTTATCACAATTACATCATAATCATGAAAAACTCACGCAAGAGCTGTTCGATCAGATTACAAGTGACATATAGCCCAGTACCTCTTGCAGGAATATTTTTACTTGACATAAGGTTCAAAATTCACATCTAGAATCACACCGTACATGCTTTGTCGGAGCTAACTGCTTGACTACACGCTACAAGCACAAGCGACAGAAACTGTATCGTAATAACTGTATAATCACGGCCGCAAAAATGGGGCATTTATGGTAATTTTTGGAGGGTCATATTTTGTTTACTTATTAGTTGCTAAAAAAAAGGAAATGACAGGGACGTGTCTACATCTTTCACCTTTGACGGCACGGTCAGCGCAGTGGCTGAGCGATTGACTGCTGCGATTGATTTCGTGTCGCGGATTCGATTCCCGCACGGAACAAATATTTGTATGGCCTACAGGTAGTTGTTCCGGGTCTGGCTGTTTGTGTATGTAAGTTCAAATGTTTGTAAACGCACCCACGATACAGGAGAAATTTCTAGTGTGGCCCCACACTAGCGTCTAACGTCGTTTTTTTTTAAAGAAAAGAATAATAAATAAAAAACACCTTGGCTTTATGAAAAAAAAAATGCTTGCACTAGGAGGCATTATTCAGGAAGAATAAAGGTGAATACATTTGTATGGAGAATCGCAGCTAGCATTTCTCGAGTCACCGTGACGTCACTTGCGGAGCAACGGTACTTCACGAAGGAAACTAGTAACGACACAACTTACAACTTTTTCTACACATTATCTAAACATATGTAAATAATAGTGAGAATGAAGAGTGTCAAGAACAAAGTTCAATGTTATCTAACTACCAATGATACCTATTAAAAGGAAAGATACGCTACGTTCATACTGAGCGGCCTTCAAATATCGTTGCGTTGTTACGACTGCGATAGTTAATACAGAATGTATGATACAGAAAGAGATAGGTATTGCACTTGAAGTACTAAAATTACGACAATTGTCTGAATTTGTCTGCAACAATTTGCTCGCACTAGTGCGATTTCTACCTCTTTTTATTTATAATATCATTGCTAGCTACCAAGTGAACGTAATCTTGTCTATAACTAGAGGATAAAATGGAATATTATGGTTTTATATTATTAACTACATTATGCGTGCGTGTATGAACAGATGTACAAACGTGGACGGAGCAAAAGTAATACTTACGGATCGTAGCAGGTGGCGTTCTGTGTAATTTTTACTTACCCCCATTGGAGGAAGGCTTGAATTTCCATGTACTTTTGGCAACAAACACGCATACCGTAAACACGGCAACATATCAAGCTATACATTTCCAGCATAACATGGCCTCGCTTTGTATAGATTTCCCGTACAATGAGAGATCCGCATAAACTGGTTATATACAGCTTGATTAGTCGTCGTGCCCTATCGTCTGTGATGGTCTTTTGATTCTTTTGTCAGGGAAACTTTTACATTTAGTCCATGACTCTTGACCGATAACTGAACCATTTTTTTGGTGTTGGAATATCTTTATTGGTACCCCCAAATGGCACATATTTCGGAGTCTAACCGATTAAAAACCCACTTTTTGGTACCACTGCCATGTGGCCCAGGAGATACCAATACATTCGTGCGCATCCCCGACAGGTATCAGCCCGCCATTCCCGGCGGGGCCCATCACCAAGTGCGGCCCATCCAGCAACCGCACGTTTTCCACGAAAATGTTTATATCGTACCGTTTTTTTTAAATGTTTTACCTTTAAAATGATGGAGATTTGATAAATTTTGTAGAAAGGAGCGACGCGACGGCGACGGTACAAAATTCACGATAGTTGAATATAGGATTAAAATCTGCAAAAATAAAATCTTGATGATTCATATTTCATAGGTATCTGTTCTAATAATAATCGACAAACTTAAATAAAAGCAATATCTACCAATTCGTTTCTTATTGAGATAAACAGGTTATCAATAAGTTACGTCTTCTGCAAAATATTGTGATAAAACCTGTCTATTTTATAGAACCACATTATGACTCAATTCATCGAATTGTTGAGTTTTTGTTATCCACTTGTCCTGTTGACGTAGTTGATTATATTTAGGAATTCCCTTTTGAACAAAACCGGACTGGTGAGTATATAAATATTGTGGCCACAAAAATATCGACAGATCACGAAGCTCTGTCCTCTAAAAATGAAGTCTTGCTTAAAGTATTTTGTATTAATATTTTGCCTGAAGTTTATAGGTAAGTAATCAACCATTATACTAGTAGTTTGAAGAGGAGTAAGCTGCAAGAACTTGATTGCTGTGAATTCTTTACTAACCATAAAACTTAATCATTTTGTGAAGCTTTGGGTACAAAGGCGAATTTCAACAATGGAACTCAACGCATTCAGCACATCTGAGTTGCGTTCAAAAGTCATTTTCATAATTACCACGTAATAATATTGTGGCTCTTGAACTCCGTTTAGATATCCTGACCGCTTAAATACTGACTTAATTCTGTCTCTGTCAGCTTCAAATAATTGTCAGGAATGTGATTGACCAGCGGTTTGGCCGACCCGTGGTGGTGTTAGTGTCATCATCATCATCATTTCAGCCGAAAGACGTCCACTGCTGGACATAGGCCTCCCCCAAGTGTCGCCACATTGACCGGTCCCGTGCGTCTCGCATCCAGCGGATCCCTGCAACCTTTACGAGGTCATCGGTCCACCTAGTGGGAGGCCTTCCAACGCAGCGTCTTCCGGTTCGCGGTCGCCACTCCAGAACTTTTCGGCCCCATCGGCCATCCATTCTGCGAGCAATGTGCCCTGCCCACTGCCACTTAAGTTTGGCTATTCTTCGGGCTACGTCGGCAACCTTGGTTCTCTTGCGGATCTCCTCATTTCTGATTTGATCACGCAAGGAAACACCGAGCATAGCCCTCTCCATTGCCCTTTGGGTGACTTTAAGCCTTCTGATGAGGCCCATTGTGAGCGACCACGTTTCGGTCCCGTGTAATCACTGGCAACACACACTGGTCATAGACTTTCGTCTTGAGACACTGCGGTAAGTTGGACGAGAAGATACCACGCAACTTCCCGAACGCTGCCCAGCCGAGTCGGATTCGACGATTGACCTCTTTCTCGAAGTTAGACCTACCTAACTGGACCGTTTGTCCCAGGTAGACATAATCGTGTACAACTTCGAGTGTAGAGTCTCCGATCTTGATAGGAGTGGGTGTTACATGGGCATTCAACATGACTCGGTGTTAGTGTGCTTCAATCTAATACAGCATCATTTTTTAATTTTTGTTCTTTTTTAGAGGGATCGCCATTGTTAGGATGTGATTACAAATACAATTCGGATACCAAGGGATGGTTCAAATACGTTGCAGAACCAGCGACTTGGCACAATGCTCGGAAACACTGCGCACGGGAAGGTAAGATCTTTTATGTATTAATGTCTTTGTAGGAAGTGAGCTTGAAACATTACCGGAGGAGGAGCTCGTGGCTAAATAATAACTGCCGTTCGGGTCGATCTTTAGGTTAAGCCGCGCTTGCCTAGGTTGGTCCGTGGATGGGTGACCACCCATTACATACCGAGTTTTCTCCGTGCCTCGGAAAGCACGTTAAGCCGTTGGTACCGGCTGTAATTTGTAGATTTTTGACACTCGTTACAAGTAGTCAGTAGCCCGAAAGTCTGACAACCAGTCTTACCAAAGGGTATCGTATTACCCAGAACTAACTGGGTTATGGAGGTCAGATAGGCAGTAGCTCCACGTAAAATACTAGTATTCAGCTGCATGCGGTTAGACTGGAAGCCGACCTCAAAATAGTTGGGAAAAAGCTAGGCAGATGATGACGAGCTTCAAACCGTACCGTTTGGCAAGAACTACTCGGTCAAGAAACTCACGTGTTGCTAAAAAAAAAATGACACACGTATTTTGCTCGACGTATTAGTGCCGTTCATTTGTTTTTAAAGGTTTCTGGAGTAAGACTTGCCTCCTGGTGCTTTTTGACTGTTTTTTTACTCTCGATGCCAAAAGTGTGACCCATACTGTAGCGCTTTGAGCCTATTTCCATCAAAAACAATAGCATAATGTGGATGTGATGTGTGTACTTGTTCTACCTCTTTGAAGAATTCAGACGTGATGTATTTTATTTTCCTACAGGTGCTGTATTAGCTTCTCCTACCGCAAACGAAATAGATGATGGAATTGCAAGCATCCTTAACGCCACTGCGAATAAAGATAACTATGCTATCTTCACTGGGCTTCATGCCACTGCCTCGAATCCAGTTTTTCGTGATGCTGATGGTAAGTCGATTCGTTTTATTGATGCCTTCTTTGTGAATCAGTGCTGGGCAACTGCCTTCACTTCTTCGTTCTTAGCCTATCTGTCTTGTGCGATTTCTAACCATGTTTGCCCCTCAACCATGGTTAAATTTTCTCTCCATCGACCTCGATGGCGATGTCTTCCTTCAGGCTTCCAGTAAATGCCTTTGTCCAGGTACTAGGGTGCATTCGTGCTACGTGGCTAGCCTGAAACCAAAGGGCAAAAAAGGAACAGTGGGGGGGGGGTCATTTGATGATTTGCCATCCGAAAAAAAAAAACAAAAAAGAGGCGTGACAAACAAACTCACATTCACGTATATAATGATTTTGAATAGTTAGACTGCGTCGTAGTTGTGAGAAAAAAATAATGATAAACTATGTTTATTTATAGAGGTTATCCTAACAGGTTATCCCAATAGGTTATCCTAACAGCCCGTCGCACTTCGGGAAACCCGATTTAATATTAAAAGTAAACAACAAGAGTTGTTAAGTTTGCGTGAGATTAATAATAATTTATAATGTTTTTTTTTTAAACTTTGCCCTACACTAGGAATTTCTTCTGTATCGTGGGTGCGTTTACAAACATTTAAACTCACATACACAAACAGCCAGACCCGGAACAACTACAGCACGCAGCGCAGCAATCAATCGCTCAGCCACTGCGCCAACCGTGCCGTCATAATGCCATAATACTAATGTGTAAAATAATACAGATTTATCAATTACAGGTACACCGTATCCCGAATTTCGAGACTGGGAGCCAAATAATCCAAGCAATAAGGGCCAGAAAGATACGTGTATCATAATGTATAATAATGGCGATGGCTCCTTAGAAAATGTTGCGTGCGAAAAAAATTTCCCTTATATCTGTTATCGTGCTCCAAGGACTGGTGAAAAACCCAATGAGTGTGGGACTGTCGATCCAGGTAAGGATACTTGTCTCGATATTCACTGAAGTATTCTATGAAGGTCGCGGGACTTATAGAGGTCGCGGGTCTTATAGAATTACCGTGACCCTGGAACATAAAGGGCTATTGAAGGACAACGTGGATTTTAGTCAGTACAAGTCTGACAGTCCCTCCCGCTCTGCCCTGGGTGGGAGGACTCATTTGATGATTTTACAACGACAAAAAAAAAAAAAACAAAAATACAAGAACCCCGGTAGGAGTAAAACAAAATTTCTGACTGCTACTTAAAAATCAGAACAGCTGCTTAGAACTATTCAAACCTTTTACACAAATGTTCCAATATTGACTTTTCTCTTTGTATCTGCACCAATCGTTACACCCGGCGTCTTAGCGAAGTGACAATATACAGGGTGTAAACGGACTCTTCACGAAGCCGTCAACCAAGCATTCTGTACATCAAACTAAGTAACTATACGCAACAATCATTGCTGGGAAACGACTTTTTTGTTGGGGTGACAAATCACGTTTTACGGTAGGAGTCAATGTAACGCACTCAAAACATTGTGCTGTGGATGTATTTTACAGTACGGGGGTCGCGGTGTTTAAAGTAAAAATCTTATTTTAAAAGTATTGTATTTAAAAAAAAAGTTGGAGCTTTGACCCCCAACGTCTCCGTAACTAGAAGGTTTCCAATTATGATCTAGAACAAAAAAAATATCACAATGACGGAGAGAAAAAGTACCTTTCGGCTTCGTTAAGGGTCTTGTTACACCAGTTATAGGACGTAACGATGAAGAAATCGTCAAATTATGAATTGAAAAGCGTAGGTATATCAATTCTGTTTTAATATGTTGAAGAAACACGAAACGAAGAGGTGGAATTATTTTTGTAGTCACAGAAATAACATCATTTTCATAACACTCATTTCTTTTTCAGAATACCACTTGGATAGCAGAACGAATAAATGCTACAAGTACCACAGCGTTACACGTATTTTCTCCCAAGCTGTCGTTCAATGTGCAGCAGAAGGCGGCCATCTTGCTATTATTAACAGTGACATCGAAGCCAGGGTACTCAGTGAAATCTTCTCTCAACATCCTGAAAACACTATGGTAGGAACACGTTGGAGAGAAATAGCTTTCGTCGGCATTCAGAATTTCGACAAGAAGAGGAATTGGAGAACTATTCATGGTAATATATTTGTCTCTTACTTTGTAGGGATATGAGGAACAGGATAGATTTTGACGTGACAACGTCTTATAATTCGATGGAGCCGGCTGCACGCACGAAAAAATGAGGCGTTACCATAAAACAATTGCTCAACGCACATTCATTTTTTGAAAAATGCAACCATTCCATCAGTATTTTCTTATGACGTTTTCACGTTCAACTATCGTCAGTAAACCGACTTTACAGACAACCGATTTTTTTTTAGTCTCCTTGAATAGGAGGATCCTTCGATCAGACGGTTATTGAGTCTGGTAGGCTACATTTAAATAAATAAATAAATAAATAAATACATCTGCCCGGGCTGTAGGATTTATCCTTATAATCCTAATTTGCATGCGCGGTGAAGGATTTTACGTAATGTCGTGTGAAGCATAGTTTGTATGTAACGTGCTTGATGCCATCACAGTGTGATGGCTTGAGTACAAGTGGTGCGGTAAATGACTGCACCAGGAAACACTTAAATCTTGTGTCGATACGCGTCAATGTGAAAGTGGGGTGATGGTATCTCAGCGACAGGTCAAAATGCGTCAGAGCTATCATAGCAGAACAGTGAGCACGCCTTTGTGCACAATATATGACTCCGATATGTTCTTGCTGATGTAATGATGCAATACTACTCTTCTTCCATACTTCTCTGTTACTCGTCATCTCAGCAGTCACCTCCTTTCTAGTCATATCATCTTTCACACAGTCCATCCACCATTTCTTTGGTCTTCCTCTACTCTTATAGCCGTAACTCTTTCTGCCGTAACTATGCATGTATAAAAAACGTAACAATAATGTCTTCGTTTACAGGACAAACACTGGCGCAAGCAGGGTATGCCAGATTTTCTCCTGGAGAGCCAAACAATGCTGGTTCAGGTCAATACTGTGGTTCCATTTATCGCAATGGGCTAATGGATGACATGTTCTGTTGGGAACCAGCCGTTTTTATATGCGAAAAGAGTCCAGATTATAATGCCGCTTGTTTTTAACCTGACGAAACAGAAAATGGTTTTTATAAACCGTAAAAGTAAATTGTGAACACTTATTTAAAAAATAAACTAGTATTAACTATCAATTTTTTTTTTACTATTCTATACCTAATGACCCACAGCTTGGCAAAGGAATTTCTCAAATATTTCCTAGTCCTCAAACCAGCGTTCATGGTGTGCGTTTAGGTCTTTATGAATATAAAAGTTACTGAAAAATTTTAAGGTTAGGTAGTTATTCGTCAACATAACTTCATCCATAATTGCACAGACAAAACCTTCGGTTTCTCCGAAGAAGTCCCCGGAACGTAGTCAGGCTACGGACGCTGATAGGTCTTCATCGGGCCCATGCAGGGCCCGGAAAAAGCGTCCGTGAAGCTCCTTACTCTGCCATACCTACTTGTGGTCGATAGTGTCAAGCTCTACAGGTTTGCGCCAGTTTTCTTTTACCAAGGAGAGCGGAGTGAGGCCCTTATCCACCGCGAACACGTCTCGATGCATCTCCACGTCAGTTTCAAGGAAATTTGAACTGAAATTTGAACACTGTGTGCACAGTGCCAAAAATAGATGTATTTTCTTTTTTTCTTTCTACCTGATAGTACATCTACATTTCGCCAGTTACAAAATACGGGGTGGAAGGGATACCGATGCGAAAACGGTTACCACGTATTTAGTACTATTTATTTATTTAGCTGAGGCCACATAGAAATTTTTGATTATTGAAAATGGTTATGAAATCATTTTTTCAAGTGAATCAATTTTAAATGGGATGTGGTAAGAGCACTAAAATCATGCATTTTAAAATTTATTAATATGTTTACTATAGAAATGTTTTAGGTTTTTATTTTATTTGGCAAAGTCATTGGTACACCTATGCCCCTTTCGTATCGGAGAGTTTTTTTTTTAACGTACTGTAGATACGTTTCGGTCAGTTCGTTATGGATAAATTGCGGAATTGGCTCTCTTCACCGGCAGAATATACTTTACTGAATTTTCTGTCAATTGGCTAATCCTTTATCGATTGTGTTATTGCTGGTACAGATCTCGTCTGCCAAACCACCACTGAATTCTATCTATTCCAGCAATTTCAGGCCTGAACATTCGAACTATAACGAATTGCCGTAAAATATTGAAATGTTTACATACTTTGATTATAGTAAAATTGCATTTAACTACATAAATCATATAAACCGACTTCAGCTTAAAGGGTTCCATAGGTACTTTTCATTATGAATTGGGCAACAAACATCAATTCCGTTTTCTTTGTTTTAAAATTGGTGGTTCAAATGTGCCTTTTAATTGTTTAAATATAGTAAATGATTTTATTTTCGCTTAAAAAGTTATAAACAAACCAAGCATCACCGTTTACTTACAAAAACGACACAAATGACGTACAGGAGAGATGGAGCTAGATTTCCTGTATAGCTTCATCTCTTTCACGCTGAAGTTACATTGAAGTTGTGGTGGTACAGACCCACAAAATGGCTTTGAAGGCCATCCATGACAGAAGTTATATGCTCAGCACACTTTCAACGCGGCGTAAGATCTGCCGTCTCTAGAGTGCCTTCCCCCGTGCCAAACGGGGATCTGTAATCTGTTTTCCTTGGACCTTTTTGGCGCAGCCGTGAGGCACACAGCACATGTACCTATTTTCTCATATTTTAATTATTTTTTAAATTGTTATTTAATTTTTAATTTTTGTATCTTTTTTATTATGTGTGCTTGATGAACTGACGTCAAATAAACTTTATTATTTCTTTCTTCTTTTTCAATGAGTTTTGACCATTAAGCGGTTACCTCTGCCAGCATAGACTGCTGTAGCACATAGCAGAAAGGTGCCGTCATATTTCAGGGTGTGTTAAGGACCAGCAAATTGAACAACTTTCTCAACGGGAGAAAGAAATAAACATTTGGGTTAAGTTTGTATCTAAGTTTTGTATTATCAGCATCATCATTTCAGCCGAAAGACGTCCACTGCCGGACATAGGCCTCCGCCAAGTGTCGCCACATTGACCGGTCCTGTGCGTCCCGCATCCAGAGGATCTCCGCAACCTTCACCAGGTCATCGGTCCACGGCTCCGGTTCGCGGTCGCCACTCCAGAACTTTTCTGTCTTTTCTAGTTTTGTTTGGAACAGCTGAATATTATTAATCTGCTAATTGAAATATGTACCTCTGATGATTTTATGATAGCAGGCCACTTATTTCCACATATAGTAAATTTGTGTTTTACAATTATTTTGGCAAATGATACGCAATTATAAATTTTATATTACGAATTTCTTTTTGGTTAGAACGTTTGAATATTTTTGGCTTCTTTTCTTTCATAGTTCATGTAGTTGAAGTTTAAGGACATTTGTTGTTAGCCGCGTTAGCAATTTGTCTGTAACAATTTGGCGATTTTTTTTCCTATTAAAATCGCCAAAGGTTTGATTTATCACCTTTTTAATTACAGAATACGAATACGACAATCGAACAAAAAGCTGTTACAAGTTCCATGTAGTGCCTCGAACGTTTTTACGCGCATTCTTCGCGTGTTCAGCGGAAGGCGGCTATCTTGCTATCATGAACAATGACACTAAGGCAAACGTCATCAGGGAGTTGTTCTCTAAGTATCCAGCGAGCAGTATGATTGGAAACTTCTCGAAAGATGTAGCTTTTGTCGGCGTTAGTGATTGGGGCGAACATGGGGACTGGAGGACTATTTATGGTTAGTGAAAATGTTTTTTTAAGATAGCTAATCTGCTAGCAATCTCATTAGCTAAAATTATAAAATTCACACAATTTATCACCTGCTTAAAAGCGTGTGTTTTTAACCACCATACGTAAATCTACTATTTGATGCTAACACAAAACCGACAGTCGGAAATGTTGCTTAGAAGCCCTTCTATATCCATTGATGTTGGTAGGATTTGTCAATAAAAGGGCTTATACAAAATAACATACCATCAGTGATAATGATGATAGTAAGGACATGCATGTAGATTGACATAAGCTATCGAAAAGTTTACGTGAATCCTGTTGAAAGTTTCAATGCCAGACCCTGTGACGTCCACTTTTACCAAAGATTATCTTCGTTCGCAGGTCAAACGCTTAAAGAAGCCGGGTACGCAAAATTTGCTTATGGAGAACCTAACGGAAGCCCATCTGGAGGGGAATACTGTGGTTCAGTATACCGTAACGCTGAGCTCAACGATGAAGCCTGTGATGAACCACACGCCTTTATTTGTGAAAAAGCGCCTAAATATCCTTCAGTCTGTTCAAAGTTCCACTCTAACAGTTCCAATTCCAGTCGCACCAAGAATACCAGTCATCATTAATACTAGAAACGGGATATTTACCATGTTGTCTGACTATTTATATCCCGTTTCTAGTGTTAATGACAATGTTATTGACCATGATAGTTTAAAAACTTAATACCAGTCATACCAAGAATATAATAATAATAATAATGGTACCTGTAATATTACCATATAAAACAGGGTGTAAACAGACCCTTCACACACCCGTCAACCAAGCATTCTGTACATCGCACTAAGTAACTTTACCCAAAAATTATTGCCGGGAATCGACTTTTTTTTTTGAGGTTATAAAACACGTTTTAAGGTAGGATTCGATGGAAAGCACTCACAACATTGTGCTGATGGACGGATTGAATAGTACGGGGGTCGTGGAGGTGTGTAAAGTAAAAATCTTACATTAAAAACATGTATTTAAAGAAAAACTTGTGAAAAAGTTGGAACTTTGACCCCCAATATCTCCGGAACTATAAGGTTCCCAGGTATGGTCTAGAACAAAAAAATTATCGCAAAGACGGGGAGAACAAGTGCCTTACAGTTATGTTAAGGGTCTATTTACACCCTTTATACTGCTAAAAATTGCTACAAAATACCATTACATGTTAAATACTGCTACACAACCGCATCCGGTTGGATTGGGCGCCAACCCAATATAGTTAGGAAAAAACTGGACAGTTGTAAAAATTCGTTGCATCCCTCATTTTGTGTTTTCGTTTTAAGCTCCGAAAATTTAAAAAAATATTAAAACAATGATTTTATTTGGAACATTTTTTTTAATAACATAATTAATACATGGAAAAGAGAAGTCATGACATGCAAACGGCCAGCTCAAATTCTACTTGCAACTAAAGAGAGGATATCAGGTTCTCTTTATGAGGTAGACAAGAAATAATGGCCAGATTTTTTTAATTCCCACGGATTTACACTGAAAAAATTTAATTAGCTAGATAAATTAACAAAAGTATTGATGAGTTGTTTTTGTGGGGTTAGCAATCGCAGTTAGCAGTTATTTGAAATATCAATTAAAAATAAAAACACATTATTTTTCTGTTTAAATTTTCCAGACATAAAAATTTAAAATAAATAAACGGTACTGCTTTTTTCAAATTACATCAAAACTCTGTAGAGGTTCACTATCTATTTTCACTTTATTATCATAGCTAGCCCACATTGTCCCACTGCTGTGCAATGGCGTCCCTCCATTCTTTCCAAAGAATATATAAAAAATCTATAATATGAAAAATCTTAAAAACATTTTTGTGCGTTCTTCACGGACGTTGGTTGGTCAACCCGACAAACGCCAGGATAATGTGGACTCTTCTCGCAGATAAACGAGAAGTTCTTGTCACACCACACGTCATTAAGATACCCATTACGCCATAGCGAACCGCAAAATTCACCGGCTGTTGCTGTTGGCTCCCCTGAATTCCATTTGTCGTACCCTGCTTCTGACAGCGTTTGACCTGAAAAGGAAAACGTTACTATAGCACTGTTTGAATATTTAAATCACACCTTAAATAATTTGCAATTATGAAAATGAAAATTATAATATTTTTTTAAATAAAATAATAAATTGATTGTATCGATGCCAGCTACTGATTAGCACAGGTGTTATGCATGGTTAATATCACCATTTTCAAATTCAACTAAGAACTTGAAAATGGCGTATACTTAGAGATGCAAATTGAAAAAAACAAAATGGTTTTTTTACACAATCATGAAAAAAAACATGAAAAAAATCTTGGGACCGTTGTTTTTTTTCTACATTTGGTTTTTTTTTTTCAGAAAAAGTGAAACACTATAACTAAGGTGGAACAAAACACTAAATTTGATTGTTTTGTTTTTTATTCAAGTCAAATTATGTTTAAATCAATGGGTAACTATTATTATGAACTTAATAAACGAGGATTAGGGAAATCCCCGTCCGTAAATGAAGTTTACATTTGGTGTTGCCAATTATGTTAAGACATGTATGTAGGTACTATTTAACAAAAAATAAATGGTATTTTCTTCTTGAACAAAAAAAATAATAATATCAACTCAAATACGATAACCGCTTTACCTTATTTTTATTTTCCTACTCATGAAAAAAAAACCTACTACAGAAAAAAACTGTTTTTTTCATGTTTTTTTTAAACGTTTTTTTTCATCTCAGAAAAAAAACCGTTTTTTACAACTCTACGTATACTGTATATTGATGGCGAACACAATAAGGTTAAGGAAAAACGGGCGATATTCACCCTACATTTGATTTAAAATACAAGTGCGGACATAGAATCTATATCTAGTAGCCATAGATAACACGAGGATGAAGTTTGGATGCTGGCCATTGCTCTTCATTCATTAGTACACTCAAAAATTTTCGTTCAAAATGAAAAGTCAAAGTCAATATCATTAACACTAGAAACAGGATATTTACCATGTTTAGTGTTTGTTTGTGTTTGTTGTCTGTCTGTTTGGTTTGTTTGTGTTTTATCGGGAACTCAAAACAAACAGTAAACATGGTAAATATCCCATTTCTAGTATTAATGATAATGTTAGTGACCATGACAGTTAAAAAAAACTTGAAAAGGCATTATTTCAAATTCAGCACTTGTACAAAATCAGAATCAATCAAAGCATTTTTGAACACACAGGCACTTTTGAATTGTCGAAACAAAGAAAACAACGAAAAGTAGCTACAGTGCCAGTCACAAGGCATAAAAACTGTGAAAGTACTGTGGATAAGAACGGGCAAGAAACTCCATGGACACTCTTTTAAATCAGAATACTTTTACAAAACCTTGCTTACATCATTCATGTTGAGATGGTACATTATGTGAGAACGATGTAGCAAGATGCATACGTTAAAAGTGTCCAATATTGTGTCCATAGTAAAAACAACACGTTCACGAGCATGACGCATGTATCAGCACCATTCAACTCAATCATTTTAAAGGGAACTAAATGATCCGACACGCGCCACCATCAGCGAGACATTTGAGTGAGCATGACATACTCTTAACCGCCAGGGCAGAAAAGAAGTGACGTAATAAATTCCTCAGAAACACAACATTTACATAGTGTTATAGAATAAATAGCAACTAGGGTGCGTGTAAGGGCTCAAACACATAAACACGTTACGACGACGCAACGTGCCACGGCACGGCAACGTGACGTGGAAGTCAACGTCACGGTGCCGTAACGTTTACTTCCACGTCGAGCTACGTAAATAATCACGGCACGACAACGCAACGTGCCACGTTGAACGACGTCGTATTGACGGTGGCGCATTTGTAGAATTGCCGCAGTTATAATTTCGAGAAATGGACCACACTAGACGTGTTCTGCTCCTGCTAATATTAATAAGACGGATAAAGAAGAAACAGATACAAAGAAAATACTGGATCCATCCATATCTTTCAGCCATTATGTTACGTCACGACGACGTGCCGTGCAACATGGCACGTTGCGTTGTCGTAACGTGATTATTTACGTTGTTCCACGTCACGTTGCCGTGCCGTGGCACGTTGCGTCGTCGTAACGTGTTTATGTGTTTGAGCCCTATGACCAGTTATCCACAAATCATTTTTTTCCGTGCATGTGTGAGTGCAGTGGGTGCCAGAAGACGGGCATCGTCGCCGAAGGAGGCTTAGAAAACGCTGCCGTGATGACTTAGAGGCGTTTGTAAGATATTGGCCGCAGAAAACTACACAGAATAGAGTGAAGGCTATGGGGGAAGTTTTTGCCCAGCAGTGGGACAATATCGGCTATTAAAATGTGTTAGTATGGAAATACAAAAGGAGTGTGTCCGGGTCGTAGTCAACGGTGTTCTGTAGCGTCTGCATGCCTCGGAAAAAAGACGGGAGTCTATCTACCTAAGTATGTAATAGAATATGAAATTACCATGTACTGTTCTCCACTCGCCATGTTCACCCCAATCGTAAAATCCGATGAGCGCTGCATTTTTCCAAGTTTCTATCATTCCCAACATACTACTTTTAGGGATTGTAGCGAAGAGTTCTTGGAGAACTGTAGCTTCGAGGTCACTGTTAATAACAGCAAGATGGCCACCTTCAGCAACACACGCGAAGGAGGCTCGGGAGAAATTTCTTGGTTCTAAGTGGAACTTGTAGCATTTGTTAGTTCTTATATCCAAATTATATTCTGAAAAGAAAATGATGATTGACTGATTTGACTCATAAAAATTTTATCGATACAGGGACTTATATCGAGAGGTAATCAGAACAATTGTCATAGAAAAATGTGATCCCTTAGTTCAGTGACTCTTACATCCTTAATGACATTATTGCTAACTTTGACATATTATATTTGTACCGATAGTACTGTACTAGTACCGACGACGTTGATTCTTGCAAGTAGACAACGATTTTTGTTCGCGTTGTCCCGTTTATCGTACTTATAAGTACATTTAAATGACTTTGGTTTACACTGATCCCATGTAACATGGGACAAGGATAGGAAGACACAAAATGAAAAAAAAGAAATTAAAAAAAAAAATAGAAAAAAAGAATGTTAAATGTCTTTGGTTTCTGTGGCTCCATGATAAGTACTGGTATTCAGCTGCAGCCTTTAAAACTGGAAGCCGACCCTAACATAGTTGGGAAAAGGCTAGGCAGATGATAATGGTTTCACTATACTGAAACAATGTCTGTTAGGCCATCCCTGTGAGTATGTTAATTTTTACCTGGATCTACAGTGCCGCACTCATTGGCTTGCAATTGAGGGTCTTCAGGGCGGTAACAGATGTAAGGACGAGTGTCTTCACAGGGATTATCAGCTAACTCTCCGTTACTATTGAAAGTGATACAGCTTTCTTTGTTGTCCTTATTATCTGGCTCATTTTCAGCCCAAGTCCCTGGAATTGTCGCGAGTGGTGTACCTGTAATCATTTTATCTCTATAGTGATCTCAAGTATTTTGTATCTATCAACAAAAGTACTCGTAAATAATTGTTGTAGAATGAGTAATATTCTCATTATTCTTTAGCTGAATTTAATCTATATTATGGTAAATAAAATATGTACCAATTCTTGATATCACAATATTGGTTTAAGGAAACAGGAAGCCGGGCAGATTATTGTTAAATTAAAATAAATTATGACTAATGTGAACAAGGATAATAACAATATTATAATAGGGTGAACGATGAAAAAACGACCGGTCAATGTGGCGACACTTGGGGGAGGCCTATGTCCAGCAGTGGACGTCTTTCGGCTGAAAGGATGATGATGATGATGATGAACGATGAAGCAAAAAATGTAGAAGATGGAGACCAGGATGTTATGGCGCAGTTTGGTAGAACGCATGTAGAACTGCGATAGTCTGAGTTGATGCTATATGCTTTCTTCTTGTTTTCCGGTAAGAGTTTTTTACTGGTATCGAAGAAATTAAAGAATATAACAGAGAAGACTACTTCGTAGGTGAAGATGATCTCTCTCTCTGGGGTCGGTCCCTCATATCTGAGGATCTTGGTCAGCATCAGAGTTGCATCTGGAGCGGATGATCTGCCTCCACCGGTTTCTGTCCAGTGAAGATGATAATACAAGACAAATTACAGAGAAGTTATGGACTAGGAATGCGGTAATTAGATTAGAGTGAAAAAACATGAAACGTGATGAAACAGGAAAATCAAATGATGATGATGTCATCTAGGCAGTTTCAGCCACAGCGACTGCATTCGATGGCTTTCTAGGGTGATTTTCGTGAGATTGGGATAATCATTACAAAGGAGAGGACCTAGACAATAATGATAAAGCTAAAAATGTATTGAATTGACAAAAGCCTCTAATCCAGATGAAAGGGGTTTTATACATGGGCCTACTCTTGCCCTCAATCTTGTCCTCAGGACAGAAATGAGGTCGACGATGGAACGAGTTAACCCAAAAGAATCCTATTAACTAGCTACTTAAATAGATTGGGGTCATATGAACCTGGGAACACCGATACAGGCAGGGAATTGCACTCCTTGGCTGTGCGCATAATAAAAGTTGCAGAAATTTTGTAAGTGCTTTCCACTTTCATTTACCCTCAGGATGTCAAACTGTTATGTTTATAATGTGTTAAGGTTGTATGTTGATTAAAATAATATGATTCGCGGCCGTACAACCCCTATTAGTTCATTTAATCCCATTGAATGACTATTTCATGAAAAAGTCACCATATTTTACTCAACATATATAAAATCAGTGATAGTCTAGTGGTGTGACCGTCGGACTGACAAGTCATAGGTCTCGAGTTCGAACCCAAGACACGCACCTTTGATTTTCGGATACATGTGCGTATTGTATAATTATCACTTGTTTCGGTGAAGGAAAACATAGTGAGGAAACCAGCATGCTTGAGAGATATTTCTCGACGGCATGTAAAGCCAAGTCAGAGGCCCATGGGCGGCATAAAACTCTAACACCAGGTTAGGCACTAATCTACACACTAACCACACTATAAAGAAACAAGAAGACACAACAATATATAACCCGACACTGACCTGCAAATCGCAAAAAACGTAGGAAATTTTAATTTCGCAGGCTACTGCTGGAGCTTTTACCATCAGGGGAACTTTAAATTATTACATTTAAAAAACTGACAAACTAACCTTCGACTGTATGGTAATCTCCTTGAGAGAGAGTGGCGTGAATCCCGGTAAAGATATCTTGCTTCAAAGTGGATTCCTTTATGATGTGTAACATATCAGATTTGATCTCCAGTGTAGTTGGAGAAGCTAGAACAGCACCTGTTGATAGAAGCATAAAACCAAAATATTTTATTTCACATAGGCCTCGATGGGCACTTACAAAATGTCGACAAAAAGGTGCACGGTTCGGGTTGGTCGTTTCTTATGGAGAAGACCCGGCAAGAAACTCCATGGCTACTCTTTTCAAATCATTTGGTGTTACAGTATTATTATGGATACAGCATTTGTACTTAAGTATGGGGTATACTAAACAAAAAATGTTGAACAAAATAAAAAATTAACAAAAGTTAACAAGCAGCTGGGAATCTACAAAGCCTACAATGTCCACACATTCACAAACAATCGATAAAAATAATCTATACAAAGGTAAGAAAATATTGTAAAATACTAAATTAAACAAGTGACACAAATACTGTTATCAGTGCTGTAACTATTTTGAGCAAAAGATATTTAAATGATTTGAAAACTATTGTAAAAATCTGATTCGAAAGAAGAGAAAAAAAAGAAAAAAATATATATATAATTATTATATTCAGATTATTATGTGTTCATTGCTGGGATAGACATCTCCGCTCTGAGAGAAAGAGTCGGTTGTTCTCATCAGCACACGGGCGATATCGAATTCGTTGTTAAAAAACATCCACAATGTTTTTTTATCGTTTTTAGAGCAATGGTGTGAGCAATACGTGAACATTCCTGGATAGTAAACCCCAGTAGCACAAGGCGATTGGACGACACTAGTGGAGTCCTGTGTCAAGCAACCTTCAACTCTAAGCATTCATTTCAAATAGAACAGTTAGAGGCATATTTTAATTGTCAAAAAAGGTCCATTCCAAAGGGTGGATATCTATGGAGAAGAATGATGACAGTGGAAGTCTTTTGGTTGAAGATGATGGCCTCCCATTATACAAGGTGTAAACGTACCCTTCACGAAGCCGTCAACCAAGCGTCCTTTACATCAAACTAAGCAACTCTACGCAAAAATTATTGCTGGGAAACAAATTTTTTTTTTTTTTAAATCACGTTGTACGGTTGAACTCAATATGACGCACTCATCACATTGGAATTTGAATTCATTGAATAGAACGGAGGTCGTTGAGGACGTTAAAAATTTGAATTAGAAAAAAAACTTGCCAAAAAGCTGGAGGTTTAAAACAAAAAAAAAATTATCGCCATGACAGGAAGAACAAGTGCTTTTTGGCTTCCTTTAGGGTACCTTTACACCCATTACATACATCACTTATACATTTCTGATTAAAGGAGCTTACCTTCAAGAGTGCATCGCAGCCGAGCATCGAACCAATTCGCAGGTACCACAAAATGTTTGAACCATCCTTTGGCCATAAAACTGTATTTGTAGTCACATCTGAACGATCCCTCTAAAAATACAAGAATACATAAATAACATAACACCACGTCTGTTACATAGAAGCTGCTCTTCAGCAGAGGTGTACACTCACCTCCCGTCGTTTATGCTAAAGACCTAATAATAGGGAGCCTTTTCCCATCAACGGCGCATAAAACCATACTCCGGGACTAAGAAATACTTGTTGGAATACCAAATAATACTTTACCCGACATGGGAATTGAACCCAGAACTACATGACCAGTACTATCACTTGCGACTACGAGACCAACGAAGTGAGAAGGAAAACATAATTTTAATGTCAAACAACGGGCTGACCGAAGAATAGCTGAAATCAAACCTATAAGTTCTAAAATAAGTTAAGCAACTACATCAGCAGATACACTTAACAAGCTTCTTGACGCTATCTCGCAATGGTACACATATTCGGGTCGGTATGATTCGGCTTAACCGGACGGCAAATGTTGGCAAAATCAATCAAAAATGTTGATATACATTCAGTAAAAAGCAGGTCGACTTAGCCCAAATTAAGCAGAGCCGACCCAACCATGACTCGGTGATGGTAGAAGCCGAACAGAGTTTGCCGATCGGCACGACCCGAATGAAAGTCCAATGATTTGTGTAGTAATTGTTCAGGGTCGTTTTTGTTTTTCAACAAATACTGCCGAGTTGGAAGTTCTGAAGAAGTATGTATGATTACAGGCCACAAAATAGTAATTGTCAAAGTATCTATAAATTGGAAGTAGCTTACCTATAAAATTCAGGCAAAAAAGTAGCACAAAATATTTTAAACGGGACTTCATTTTGGGATGACCAGAATTCCAACTATGTTTGATACAGGGGGGTCGTACGGATATTTATACCTGACTCGATGTGCAATTGTGTTGTTTTTTATCGATAGATTCAATTTTCCCTATCCTGTTAAGTCAGTGGTTCCCAATATCCTTTTTTAACCGACTTCTTTAAAAATATCGACGTAAACATTTACGAATTTGTTTGCAGAAGAATCTGTGTAGGTTTGTAGTTTGAACTGTGGTCATGCGCCAAAAGACGGATTACCACAATTACAGAATATTCAATGAAAACAGGAAGACTTGATCCAAATAAAAAATGCTTATGAACTGGCTTGAATTCCCCTGGTAATCTGTAGTTTGAATTTGAATTGGAACTTGTTTATTACTTCGATTAAGTCTTTTTCGGAACCATTGAAAGAATACATTCTGAGGAAACAAGCTGGTTATATGAAAAAAAAAATTACATCTACAACACTGGACTCTACTGTATGATCCCCCTATCATCGGGAGTAGGCATCAGTGGGAACGATTTTTTTTAGAAGTCTTAACTTTCCTACTCCCGCCATCTTCTCCCCGGTCTGCCACCCTGTCTCAGGGCTCCAGTTTAGCGATATATAAGGTCTATTTTTTCATACACGAAATATTTTAAGGTTAACTTCTATAAGTCATAAAGTCGCCATAGCAACGAAAAAAAAAATATCTGAGTGTTTTTTTACGAAATTATTATAATATTCAAAAAAAATTTGAGACTTTTTGCATAAAACCTTTATTCCCATATTCTAAAAATAATAGTAGGTACTATACTACTGACCGCAAACCGGATGCATCACCCACGGTCATCGGTGATGAGACTGTATCCCGCGGAAGTGCGGAGGTCGTGGCTTTTTAAATGCTAAGACCTTGCACAACCGCGAGGTATGCAGTCTCAGGGAATACTTTCTCGAAACCGATGAGGGGATGCACCGAGATGTGGTCGCGGTGGACAAGGGCCTCACCCCGCTCTCCTTGGCTAACGAGAACTGGCGCAAACCTGTGGTATTGGATACTAATGACCGTAGGGAGGTATGGCAGAGCAAGGAGCTACACGGACGCTTTTTCCGGGCCCTACATGGGCCTGATGTAGACTTCTTCGGTGACCTCTTTGGGGAAACTGAAGGTTTCGTCTGTGCGATTATGAATGAAGTTATCATGACGAACAATTATCGGAAATACATTATCAAGGACGGCACGGTTGACATCTGTCGGGCATGCCACCGTCCCGGTGAATCGATCCGACATATTGTTTCCGGTTGTTCTCGTCTTGCTAACGGTGAGTACTTGCACAGACACAATCTAGTAGCTAGGATTAATCACCAGCAACTTGCCTTGAAATACAACCTTGTGAGTTCTGAAGTACCATACTACAAGTATGTGCCCGACCCAGTTCTCGAGAATGGTCATGCCACATTGTATTGGGATCGATCTATCATCACAGACAGGACTATTTTAGCAAATAAACCTGATAATGTGGTGATAAACCGCCGAGAGCGCCGTGCAATGATTGTTGACATTACTGTCCCTCATGACGAGAATCTCGTGAAAGCTGAGAATGATAAAAAAATCAAGTATCTTGATTTAGCACACGAGGTTGTCGACATGTGGGACGTGGACTCTGCAATCATTGTACCGATAGTTGTTACGGTTAATGGACTAATAGCAGAGAGCCTCGAGCAACACCTTAGGAGGCTCTCATTGCGCGGCTGGGTCAAGGGCTTGATTCAGAAAGCAGTACTCCTGGACACGGCACGTATAGTGAGGCGGTTCCTCTCTCTGGAGCCCTGACCACCGGCCGCCTGGACCTTGTTCCTGATCCCGATGAGCCATCTATTTTCTATATTTTTAAATGTTTTGTTTACTTTTGTTTTTGAAAATATTTAAAAATGTATTAGATAAGAGAAAGAATGAATAAAGGAAATAGTAGGTAAATACGACGTAGTAAACTAGCGTAATGGATGTTCAAAAATAAGGAGCTAGTATTTATTTTGTGGGTCAAGTAATTTTAAATTAGTTATTTTTATAAAAATATACTCGGATAAAAAAAATCCCTCGAAAAGGCTTCGTTATTATAGCCGTTAGATGATTCCCAGAAAAAAAATCGTGTATGTATAGTTAGACCTTATATATGCGAGCCTACTGCTTTGCTGGCATCCGGCAGACATGGTCTGCCCAGTCCCATTTTAGTTTATTCGATAAGTAAATTTAACGTTTTAGGCTGATTTATCGAAAATAATATTATTAAGAAGTAGCATTTGAATTTTGTGGTTAATCTTCGGAATGACTGGTCCGACTCCAAAAATTCTTTCACTAATAGGAAGCTGCTTTATCCCCGAGTGTCATAGTCTAGATTTAAAATAATTTCCGACCACAACGCTAGAGAAGTCACGGGCAAAAACTTCTTTGATATATTTGAAAACCACTGACACAGGAAGTTAATGCGGGATACTTAAGCTAAAACTATATGTTTTTATAGGCAAGATATTTTTTAACCTAATTAATAAAATAGGTACATCCTTAAGTAATGTTGCGATAGTTTCCTAGTGAATTCTTTCAAAACTAATACTAACTGTTATTTGTCAATATCAGAGTAACATAAACATGACTAATTTCCGGCAGGCTTGTTTTTAATTTCCGAAAAAATTCACTAGTTCACGGCTAACATGAGTTGAAAAAGACATGGGAATAAAACTCAAAAGAGTCGTTTATTGCTATGATTATAAATTCAAATATTTCAATCATTATAAAAGTTAGCACGACAAATACCAGGAACACTTGGATCCTTCTCACAGATGAAAGCGAATGGCTTTTCACTATAACATTCGGACAGAAGACCCGTTCGGTATATTCCGAGACATGCGTCAAGGTCTGATTTCGGGATCAGATGTGGCTCCCCTTTAGAATATATGTCGAAACCTGCTTCGTCTAGCGTTTCACCTGAAATGGGAAATAATGTTAAGTTGCTGTTTCAAGCCTCATCCACAAACTCATTCTTGTTTCCGTCGTGTGAGTACAATACTTCCTCAATCGCGCATGTTACTGGAGCGTGCAGCTCAAAGTTTGTATGACAACTGCTGACAAGACTCAGCTTGCTTCAAGATTTCACAGTAATTTAAGACCACAATTCTCCATGATTTCTGATTCTCCCTAGCGTTACACAAGATTACGAGGTTAATATTAAGATTGGCTTCAGCCTATTAGATATTGGGAATGGACTAAGGTGGTAAAAAAATTCCTGATAGATTCTTGACTCTGGAAAATTACATTATAAACCTATCCCTATATGTTATTCATTTTAATTACCATAAATTGTCCTAAAATCCCAAGGTTCGCCCGAATCGTGGACACCAATCATGGCTACTTCTTTACGGAAATCTCCTATCAACGCGGACTCTGGATATTTAGCGAAGAGTTCCTTTAGCACTGTTGCTTCAACTTCACTGTTTATAATAACAAGATGGCCGCCTTCAGCTGAACATGCCATGAACGCTCTCGAGAAATTTCTCGGAACTGTATGGAACTTGTAGCATTTCCTAGTTCTCTTGTCGAAGTTGTATTCTGAAAGAAAAAATGTTATTTATTATAAATAAAAAATAAAAGAAAAATAATATAATAAATATAAAAGAGGTGACTTTGAAAAAAGGACGGCTCAAATATTTTATGTTAAAATGAGGCAGGGTATGAAGATGATGTTTATGTTATTGCAGAACGGAAAGGAGCCTATCGATAATAATACAAACTGTGTTTTTTAATACTCCGCACTGGTTATTATTTATGTACAGAAAACCTCCAACACAGATTTAAAAGACTGTATGTCTATCCCTACGAGTATTACCTGGATCGACAGTGCCGCACTCATCGGATTTTATTCGAATTCTCTTTGTTTGGTAACAGATATAAGGGCGAGTCTCTTCACAGCGACGATCTGCTGATTCTCCAATACCATTTAAAGTGATACAACTTTCTTTGTTGTCCTTATTATCTGGCTCATTTTTGGCCCAAGTAACTGGTATTTTTGAGAGTGGTGTACCTGTAATTTGAAAATCTGTATTAGGCTCACTTTACTATTTAGCATAAATACTTGCAATGACAATGATTGTATTAATACAGTGGCCTCCAAAACTCAGTTGACATTTTTTTAACTTCAAATGCATTGTCATGGCGATGGCGGTGGGTCTGCCAACACTTTTCTATCTTCTTTCAGTAACCGGATGGTTATGCTGAGGTCTCTACTCCACCTGCATCCAATTTTTTTTTCATTGTTTTTAATAATTCTATTAATTAACTAACCTTCAATCGAATAATAATCCCCTTGGGAGAAAGTGGCATGAATCCCAGTAAATATCTCATATTCCGGATTGGAGGTATTTATGATGTTTCTCATTTCAGCTTGTATTTCTGGTGTGGTTGGAGAAGCAAGGACAGCACCTGATAACAAAATAAAATAAGTATAACATCTCGCATCTCGCTAGAAACGATATAGGTATTTTTAGCAGTCAAAAATAAATGTGAAGGTACAATTAAGTTACTAGGCATAATAACTGAGAAAGATACGTAGTCGTATATTCCAAAGTGTAGAACTCTACGGAAAAGAATTAGCAGTGGAAGTCTTATTGTTGATGATGGATCCATTATACAAGGCGTAAACGTACCCTTCACGAAGCCGTCAACCAAGCGTCCTGTACATCAAACTAAGCAACTCTACGCAAAAATTATTGCTGGGAAACTAAATTTTTTTAGAGATGTAAATCACGATATATGGTCGAACTCATTATGACGCACTCAACACATTGGAATTTTAATTCATTGAATAGAACGGAGATCGTGGAGAACGTTAAAAATTTGAATTAGAAAAAAAAACTTGCCAAAAAGTTGGATCTTTGACCCCCAATATCTCCGTAACTATAAAGTTTAAAACAAAAAAAAAATGATCACCATGACAGGAAGAACATTCGGCTTACTTTAGGGTACCTTTACACCCATTACATACATCACTTATACATTTCTGGTTAAAGGAGCTTACCTTCAAGAGTGCATCGCAGCCGAGCATCGAACCAATTCGCAGGTACCACAAAATGTTTGAACCATCCTTTGGCCATAAAACTGTATTTGTAGTCACATCTGAACGATCCCTCTAAAAATACAAGAATACATAAATAACATAACACCATGTCTGTTACATAGAAGCTGCTCTTCAGCAGAGGAACCTCCCGTCGTTTATGCTAAAGACCTAATAATAGGGAGCCTTTTCCCATCAACGGGGCATAAAACCTTACTCCGGGACTAAGAAATACTTGTTGGAATACCAAATAATATTTTACCCGACATGGGAATTGAACCCAGAACTACATGACCAGTACTATCGCTTGCGACTACAAGACCAACGAAGTGAGAAGGAAATCAATATCTTTAATGTTAAACAACGCAATAGAATATCTGAAATCAAACCTATGAGTTCTATAATAAGTTAAGCAAATACATCAGCAGATACACTTAACAAGCTTCTTGATGCTATCTCGCAATGGTACACATGTTCGGGTCGGTATGATTCGGCTTAACCGGACGGCATATGTTGGCAAAATCAATCAAAAATGTTGATATACATTCGGTAAAAAGCAGGTCGACTTAGCCCAAATTGAGCAGAGCCGACCCAATCATGACTCGGTGACGAACGGTGGTAGAAGCCGAACGAAAATTTTACGGTCGGTACGACCCAAATGAAAGTCAAAATAATGAGATGGTAGTAATTGTTCAGGGTGGTTTTTGTTTTTCAACAAATACTGCCGAGTTGAAAGTTCTGAAGAAGTATGTATTACAGGCCACAAAATAGTAATTGTCAAAGTATCTATAATTGGAAGCAGCTTACCTATAAAATTCAGGCAAAAAAGTAGAACAAAATATTTCAAACGGGACTTCATTTTGGGATGACCAGAATTCCAACTATGTTTGATACAGGGGGGTCTGTTCGGATATTTATACCTGACTCGATGTGCAATTGTGTTGTTTTTTATCGATAGATTCAATTTTCCCTATCCTGTTAAGTCAGTGGTTCCCAATATCCTTTTTTAACCGACTTCTTTAAAAATATCGACGTAAACATTTACGAATTTGTTTGCAGAAGAATCTGTGTAGGTTTGTAGTTTGAACTGTGGTCATGCGCCAAAAGACGGATTACCACAATTACAGAATATTCAATGAAAACAGGAAGACTTGATCCAAATAAAAAATGCTTATGAACTGGCTTGAATTCCCCTGGTAATCTGTAGTTTGAATTTGAATTGGAACTTGTTTATTACTTCGATTAAGTCTTTTTCGGAACCATTGAAAGAATACATTCTGAGGAAACAAGCTGGTTATATGAAAAAAAAAATTACATCTACCACACTGGACTCTACTGTATGATCCCCCTATCATCGGGAGTAGGCATCAGTGGGAACGTTTTTTTTTAGAAGTCTTAACTTTCCTACTCCCGCCATCTTCTCCTCGGTCTGCGACCCTGTCTCAGGGCTCCAGTTTAGCGATATATAAGGTCTATTTTTTCATACACGAAATATTTTAAGGTTAACTTCTATAAGTCATAAAGTCGCCATAGCAACGAAAAAAAAAATATCTGAGTGTTTTTTTACGTTCTAAAAATAATAGTAGGTACTATACTACTGACCGCAAACCGGATGCATCACCCACGGTCATCGGTGATGAGACTGTATCCCGCGGAAGTGCGGAGGTCGTGGCTTTTTAAATGCTAAGACCTTGCACAACCGCGAGGTATGCAGTCTCAGGGAATACTTTCTCGAAACCGATGAGGGGATGCACCGAGATGTGGTCGCGGTGGACAAGGGCCTCACCCCGCTCTCCTTGGCTAACGGGAACTGGCGCAAACCTGTGGTATTGGATACTAATGACCGTAGGGAGGTATGGCAGAGCAAGGAGCTACACGGACGCTTTTTCCGGGCCCTACATGGGCCTGATGTAGACTTCTTCGGTGACCTCTTTGGGGAAACTGAAGGTTTCGTCTGTGCGATTATGAATGAAGTTATCATGACGAACAATTATCGGAAATACATTATCAAGGACGGCACGGTTGACATCTGTCGGGCATGCCACCGTCCCGGTGAATCGATCCGACATATTGTTTCCGGTTGTTCTCGTCTTGCTAACGGTGAGTACTTGCACAGACACAATCTAGTAGCTAGGATTATTCACCAGCAACTTGCCTTGCAATACAACCTTGTGAGTTCTGAAGTACCATACTACAAGTATGTGCCCGACCCAGTTCTCGAGAATGGTCATGCCACATTGTATTGGGATCGATCTATCATCACAGACAGGACTATTTTAGCAAATAAACCTGATAATGTGGTGATAAACCGCCGAGAGCGCCGTGCAATGATTGTTGACATTACTGTCCCTCATGACGAGAATCTCGTGAAAGCTGAGAATGATAAAAAAATCAAGTATCTTGATTTAGCACACGAGGTTGTCGACATGTGGGACGTGGACTCTGCAATCATTGTACCGATAGTTGTTACGGTTAATGGACTAATAGCAGAGAGCCTCGAGCAACACCTTAGGAGGCTCTCATTGCGCGGCTGGGTCAAGGGCTTGATTCAGAAAGCAGTACTCCTGGACACGGCACGTATAGTGAGGCGGTTCCTCTCTCTGGAGCCCTGACCACCGGCAGCCTGGACCTTGTTCCTGATCCCGATGAGCCATCTATTTTCTATATTTTTAAATGTTTTGTTTACTTTTGATTTTGAAAATATTTAAAAATGTATTAGATAAGAGAAAGAATGAATAAAGGAAATAGTAGGTAAATACGACGTAGTAAACTAGCGTAATGGATGTTCAAAAATAAGGAGCTAGTATTTATTTTGTGGGTCAAGTAATTTTAAATTAGTTATTTTTATAAAAATATACTCGGATAAAAAAAAATCCCTCGAAAAGGCTTCGTTATTATAGCCGTTAGATGATTCCCAGAAAAAAATTCGTGTATGTATAGTTAGACCTTATATATGCGAGCCTACTGCTTTGCTGGCATCCGGCAAACATGGTCTGCCCAGTCCCATTTTAGTTTATTCGATCAGTAAATTTAACGTTTTAGGCTGATTTATCGAAACTAATATTATTAAGAAGTAGCATTTGAATTTTGGGGTTAATCTTCGGAATGACTGGTCCGATTCCAAAAATTCTTTCACTAATAGGAAGCTGCTTTATCCCCGAGTGTCATAGTCTAGCTTTAAAATAATTTCCGACCACAACGTTAGAGAAGTCATGGGCAAAAACTTCTTTGATATATTTGAAAACCACTGACACAGGAAGTTAATGCGGGATACTTAAGCTAAAACTATATGTTTTTATAGGTAGGATATTTTTTAACCTAATTAATAAAATAGGTACATCCTTAAGTAATGTTGCGATAATTTACTAGTGAATTCTTTCAAAACTAATACTAACTGTTATTTGTCAAAATTAATAATATCAGAGTAACATAAACATGACTAATTTCCGGCAGGCTTGTTTTTAATTTCCGAAAAAATTCACTAGATCACGGCTAACATGAGTTGAAAAAGACATGGGAATAAAACTCAAAAGAGTCGTTTATTGCTATGATTATAAATTCAAATATTTCAATCATTATAAAAGTTAGCACGACAAATACCAGGAACACTTGGATCCTTCTCACAGATGAAAGCGAATGGCTTTTCACTATAACATTCGGACAGAAGACCCGTTCGGTATATTCCGAGACATGCGTCAAGGTCTGATTTCGGGATCAGATGTGGCTCCCCTTTAGAATATATGTCGAAACCTGCTTCTTCTAGCGTTTCACCTGAAATGGGAGGTAATGTTAAGTTGCTGTTTCAAGCCACATCCACAAACTCATTCTTGTTTCCGTCGTGTGAGTACAGTTCTTCCTCAGTCGCGCATGTTACTGGAGCGTGCAGGTCAAAGTTTGTATGACAACTGCTGACAAGACTCAGCTTGCTTCAAGATTTCACAGTAATTTAAAGACCACAATTCTCCATGATTTCTGATTCTACCTAGCGTTACACAAGATTATGAGGTTAATATTAAGATTGGCTTCAGCCTATTAGATATTGGGAATGGACTAAGGTGGTAATAAAATTCCTGATAGATTCTTGACTCTGGAAAATTACATTATAAACCTATACCTATATGTTATTCATTTTAATTACCATAAATTGTCCTAAAATCCCAAGGTTCGCCCGAATCGTGGACACCAATCATAGCTACTTCTTTACGGAAATCTCCTATCAACGCGGACTCTGGATATTTAGCGAAGAGTTCCTTCAGCACTGTTGCTTCAACTTCACTGTTTATAATAACAAGATGGCCGCCTTCAGCTGAACATGCCATGAACGCTCTCGAGAAATTTCTCGGAACTGTATGGAACTTGTAGCATTTTCTAGTTCTCTTGTCGAAGTTGTATTCTGAAAGAAAAAATGTTATTTATTTGGATTTACGGACTGTATTACTGAAAAGGGGTGACTTTGAAAAAAGGACGGCTCAAATATTTTATGTTAAAATGAGGCAGAGTATGAAGATGATGTTTATGTTATTGCAAGGGAAGGAGCCTTTCGATAATAATACAAACTGTGTTTTTTAATACTCCGCACTGGTTATTATTTATGTACAGAAAACCTCCAACACAGATTTAAAAGACTGTATGTCTATCCCTACGAGTATTACCTGGATCGACAGTGCCGCACTCATCGGATTCTATTCGAATTCTCTTTGTTTGGTAACAGATATAAGGGCGAGTCTCTTCACAGCGACGATCTGCTGATTCTCCAATACCATTTAAAGTGATACAACTTTCTTTGTTGTCCTTATTATCTGGCTCATTTTTGGCCCAAGTAACTGGTATTTTTGAGAGTGGTGTACCTGTAATTTGAAAATCTGTATTAGGCTCAATTTACTATTTAGCATAAATACTTGCAATGACAATGATTGTATTAATACAGTGGCCTCCAAACCTCAGTTGAAATTTTTTCACTTCAAATGCATTGTCATGGCGGTGGGTCTGCCAACACCTTTCTACCTTCTTTCAGTAACCATCCACTGAGGTCTCTACTCCATCTGCATCCAATTATTTTTTGTCATTGTTTTTCACAATTCTAGTAATTAACTAACCTTCAATCGAATAATAATCCCCTTGGGAGAAAGTGGCATGAATCCCAGTAAATATCTCATATTCCGGATTGGAGGTATTTATGATGTTTCTCATTTCAGCTTGTATTTCTGGTGTGGTTGGAGAAGCAAGGACAGCACCTGATAACAAAATAAAATAAGTATAACATCTCGCCCATTACGCCTTAAGGCTTAGGTAGAGTTGTAACTCAGTAATTTTTGGAGGAACACCTCAATTCGAAAACATTACCAAGGAACCAACACCACATTTTGACCAAAGAAGCAGTTCTTTTTTCCACTATTTCCTTTCTCTCATCATCATCATTTCAGCCGAAAGACGTCCACTGCTGGACATAGGCCTCCCCCAAGTGTCGCCACATTGACCGGTCCCGTGCGACTCGCATCCAGCGGATCCCAGCAACCTTCACCAGGTCATCGGTCCACCTAGTGGGAGGCCTACCAACGGTTCGTCTTCCGGTTCGCGGTCGTCACTCCAGAACTTTTCGGCCCCATCGGCCATCCGTTCTACAAGCAATGTGCCCTGCCCACTGCCACTTAAGTTTGGCAATTCTTCGGGCTACGTCCCGTGCCTTGGTTCTCTTGCGGATG
Source organism: Noctua comes (assembly GCA_963082995.1). Classification (NCBI taxonomy): domain Eukaryota; kingdom Metazoa; phylum Arthropoda; class Insecta; order Lepidoptera; family Noctuidae; genus Noctua; species Noctua comes. The sequence goes on from OY720289.1 coordinate 9,786,168, forward strand.
TCCTCTGTCGGCATCCAATGTCAAGCAAACTTGAACTCAAAGCATTCATTTCAAATAGAAACGATATAGGTATTTTTAGCTGTCAAAAAAAAGGTGAAGGTACAATTCAGTTACAAGGCTTATTAGCTGAGAAAGATAGTAGTCGTATATTCCAAAGTGTAGAACTTTACGGAAAAGAATTAGCAGTGGAAATCTTATTGTTGATGATGGATCCATTATACAAGGCGTAAACGTACCCTTCACGAAGCCGTCAACCAAGCGTCCTGTACATCAAACTAAAGCAACTCTACGCAAAAATTATTGCTGGGAAACTAAATTTTTTTACAAATGAAAATCACGTTATATGGTCGAACACAATTTGACACACTCATCACATTGTGTTGGTGAATGCTTTGAATAGAACGGGGGTCGTGGAGGACATTAAAAATTTGTATTAGATAAAAATACTTGTCAAAAAGTTGGATCTTTGACCCCCAATATCTCCGTAACTAGAAGGTTCAAAGGTATGGTCTACAACAAAAAAAATATCGCCATGATAGGAAGAACAAGTGCCTTTCGGCTTCCTTTAGGGTACCTTTACACCCATTACATACATCACTTATAAATTTCTGGTTAAAGGAGCTTACCTTCAAGAGTGCATCGCAGCCGAGCATCGAACCAATTCGCAGGTACCACAAAATGTTTGAACCAACCTTTGGCCAAACAACTGTATTTGTAGTCACATCTGAACGATCCCTCTAAAATACAAGAATACATAAATAACATAACACCACGTCTGTTACATAAAAGCTGCTCTTCAGCAGAGGTGTACACTCACCTCCCGTCGTTTATGCTAAAAACCTAATAATAATTTCCCATCAACGGGGCATAAAACCAGACTTCACTAAGAAATACTTGTTGGAATACCAAATAATACTTTACCCGACATGGGAATTGAACCCAAAACTACATGACCACTACTATCACTTGCGACTACGAGACCAACGAAGTGAGAAGGAAAAGATAATTTTAATGTCAAACAACGGGCTGACCGAAGAATAGCTGGAATCAAACCTATAAGTTCTAAAATAAGTTAAGCAACTACATCAGCAGATACACTTAACAAGCTTCTTGACGCTATCTCGCAATGGTACACATATTCGGGTCGGTATGATTCGGCTTAACCGGACGGCAAATGTTGGCAAAATCAATCAAAAATGTTGATATACATTCAGTAAAAAGCAGGTCGACTTAGCCCAAATTAAGCAGAGCCGACCCAACCATGACTCGGTGATGGTAGAAGCCGAACAGAGTTTGCCGATCGGCACGACCCGAATGAAAGTCCAATGATTTGTGTAGTAATTGTTAAGGGTCGTTTTTGTTTTTCAACAAATACTGCCGAGTTGAAAGTTCTGAAGAACTACGTATGATTACAGGCCACAAAATAGTAATTGTGAAAGTATCTATAAATTGGAAGCAGCTTACCTATATAATTCAGGCAAAAAAGTAGCACAATATATTTTAAACGGAATTTCATTTTGGGATGACCAGAATTTCAACTATGTTTGATACAGGGGTCTTTACGGATATATATACCCGACTCGATGTATAATTGTGTTATTTTTTTATCTATAGATTACATTTTCCCTATCTTGTTAAGTCAGTGGTTCCCAAATAAATGGTAAAAAAATTCAGTGCAGTATACTTTTTTAACCGACTTCTTTAAAAATATCGTAGTAAACATTTACGAATTTGTTTGTAGAAGATTCTGTGTAGGTCTGTAGTTTGAACTGTGGTCATGCGCCAAAAGTTACCACAGTTACAGAATATTCAATGAAAACAGGAAGATTTGATCCAACTAAAAAAATGCTTATGAACTGGCTTGAATTTCCCCTGGTAATCTGTAGTTTGAATTTGAATTGGAACTTGTTTATTCATTCGTTGAATACATTCTGAGGAAACCGTACGGGTCATATGAAAAAAAAATTACATCAACCACACTGGACTCTACTGTATGATCCCCCTATCACCGGGAGTAGGCATCAGTGGGAACGTTTTTTTTTATAAGCCTTAACTTTCCTACTCCCGCCATCTTCTCCTCGGTCTGCGACCCTGTCTCAGGGCTCCAGTTTAGCGATATATAAGGTGTATCTTTTCATACACGAAATATTTTAAGGGTAACTTCTATAAGTCGTAAAGTCGCCATAGCAACGAAAAAAGAAATTTCTGAGTGTTTTTTTTAACGAAATTATTATAATATTCAATATTTTTTTGAGACTTTTGGCATAAAACCTTTACTCCCATATTCTAACAATGACAGTAGGTAAATACGACGTAGTAAACTAGCGTAATGGATGTTCAAAAATAAGGAACTAGTATTTATTTTGTGGGTCAAGTAATTTCAAATTATTTATTTTTTATAAAATATACTCGGATAAAAAAAAAATCCCTCGAAATGGCTTCGTTATTATGGCCGTTAGATGAATCCCAGAAAAAAATTCGTGTATGTATAGTTAGACCTTATATATGCGAGCCTACTGCTTTGCTGGCATCCGGCAGACATGGCTTGCCTAGTCCCATTTTAGTTTATTCGATCAGTAAATTTAACGTTTCAGGCTGATTTATCGAAACTAATATTATTAAGAAGTAGCATTTGAATTTTGGGGTTAATCTTCGGAATGACTGGTCCGACTCCAAAAATTCTTTCACTAATAGGAAGCTGCTTTATCCCCGAGTGTCATAGTCTAGCTTTAAAATAATTTCCGACCACAACGTTAGAGAAGTCATGGGCAAAAACTTCTTTGATATATTTGAAAACCACTGACACAGGAAGTTAATGCGGGATACTTAAGCTAAAACTATATGTTTTTATAGGTAGGATATTTTTTAACCTAATTAATAAAATAGGTACATCCTTAAGTAATGTTGCGATAATTTACTAGTGAATTCTTTCAAAACTAATACTAACTGTTATTTGTCAAAATTAATAATATCAGAGTAACATAAACATGACTAATTTCCGGCAGGCTTGTTTTTAATTTCCGAAAAAATTCACTAGATCACGGCTAACATGAGTTGAAAAAGACATGGGAATAAAACTCAAAAGAGTCGTTTATTGCTATGATTATAAATTCAAATATTTCAATCATTATAAAAGTTAGCACGACAAATACCAGGAACACTTGGATCCTTCTCACAAATGAAAGCGTATGGCTGTTGACTCCACCATTCGGACAGAAGACCTGTTCGGTATATTCCGAGACATGCGTCAAGGTCTGATTTCGGGATCAGATGTGGCTCCCCTTTAGAATACATGTCGAAACCTGCTTCTTCTAGCGTTTCACCTGAAATGGGAAGTAATGTTAAGTTGCTGTTTCAAGCCTCATCCACAAACTCATTCTTGTTTCCGTCGTGTGAGTACAGTTCTTCCTCAGTCGCGCATGTTACTGGAGAGTGCAGCTCAAAGTTTGTATGACAACTGCTGACAAGACTCAGCTTGCTTCAAGATTTCACAGTAATTTAAAGACCACAATTCTCCATGATTTCTGATTCTACCTAGCGTTACACAAGATTATGAGGTTAATATTAAGATTGGCTTCAGCCTATTAGATATTGGGAATGGACTAAGGTGGTAATAAAGTTCCTGATAGATTCTTGACTCTGGAAAATTACATTATAAACCTATACCTATATGTTATTCATTTTAATTACCATAAATTGTCCTAAAATCCCAAGGTTCGCCCGAATCGTGGACACCAATCATAGCTACTTCTTTACGGAAATCTCCTATCAACGCGGACTCTGGATATTTAGCGAAGAGTTCCTTCAGCACTGTTGCTTCAACTTCACTGTTTATAATAACAAGATGGCCGCCTTCAGCTGAACATGCCATGAACGCTCTCGAGAAATTTCTCGGAACTGTATGGAACTTGTAGCATTTTCTAGTTCTCTTGTCGAAGTTGTATTCTGAAAGAAAAAATGTTATTTATTTGGATTTACGGACTGTATTACTGAAAAGGGGTGACTTTGAAAAAAGGACGGCTCAAATATTTTATGTTAAAATGAGGCAGAGTATGAAGATGATGTTTATGTTATTGCAGAAGGGAAAGGAGCCTATCAATAATAATTCAAACTGTGTTTTTTAATACTCCGCACTGGTTATTATTTATGTACAGAAAACCTCCGCCACAGATTTAAAAGACTGTATGTCTATCCCTACGAGTATTACCTGGATCGACAGTGCCGCACTCATCGGATTCTATTCGAATTCTCTTTGTTTGGTAACAGATATAAGGGCGAGTCTCTTCACAGCGACGATCTGCTGATTCTCCAATACCATTTAAAGTGATACAACTTTCTTTGTTGTCCTTATTATCAGGCTCATTTTTGGCCCAAGTAACTGGTAATTTTGAGAGTGGTGTACCTGTAATTTGAAAATCTGTATTAGGCTCAATTTACTATTTATTAGCATAAATACTTGCAATGACAATGATTGTATTAATACAGTGTCCTCCAAAACTCAGTTGACATTTTTTTCACTTCAAATGCATTGTCATGGCGGTGGGTCTGCCAACACTTTTCTCCCTTCTTTCAGTAACCATCCACTGAGGTCTCTACTCCACCTGCATCCAAATTTTTTTTTTCATTGTGGTTCATAATTCTATTAATTATCTAACCTTCAATAGTATAATAATCCCCTTGGGAGAAAGTGGCATGAATCCCAGTAAATATCTCATATTCCGGATTGGAGGTATTTATGATGTTTCTCATTTCAGCTTGTATTTCTGGTGTGGTTGGGGAAGCAAGAACAGCACCTGATAACAAAATAAAATTAGTATAATATCTCGCATCTCGCTAGAAACGATATAGGTATTTTTAGCAGTCAAAAAAAAAAGTGAAGGTACAATTAAGTTACTAGGCATAATAACTGAGAAAGATACGTAGTCGTATATTCCAAAGTGTAGAACTCTACGGAAAAGAATTAGCAGTGGAAGTCTTATTGTTGATGATGGATCCATTATACAAGGCGTAAACGTACCCTTCACGAAGCCGTCAACCAAGCGTCCTGTACATCAAACTAAGCAACTCTACGCAAAAATTATTGCTGGGAAACAAAATTTTTTTAGAGATGTAAATCACGATAATATGGTCTAACTCATTATGACGCACTCAACACATTGGAATTTGAATTCATTGAATAGAACGGAGATCGTGGAGAACGTTAAAAATTTGAATTAGAAAAAAAAAAACTTGCCAAAAAGTTGGATCTTTGACCCCCAATATCTCCGTAACTATAAAGTTTAAAACAAAAAAAAAATGATCGCCATGACAGGAAGAACATTCGGCTTACTTTAGGGTACCTTTACACCCATTACATACATCACTTATACATTTCTGGTTAAAGGAGCTTACCTTCAAGAGTGCATCGCAGCCGAGCATCGAACCAATTCGCAGGTACCACAAAATGTTTGAACCATCCTTTGGCCATAAAACTGTATTTGTAGTCACATCTGAACGATCCCTCTAAAAATACAAGAATACATAAATAACATAACACCACGTCTGTTACATAGAAGCTGCTCTTCAGCAGAGGAACCTCCCGTCGTTTATGCTAAAGACCTAATAATAAGGAGCCTTTTCCCATCAACGGGGCATAAAACCATACTCCGGGACTAAGAAATACTTGTTGGAATACCAAATAATATTTTACCCGACATGGGAATTGAACCCAGAACTACATGACCAGTACTATCGCTTGCGACTACAAGACCAACGAAGTGAGAAGGAAAACAATATCTTTAATGTTAAACAACGCAATAGAATATCTGAAATCAAACCTATGAGTTCTATAATAAGTTAAGCAAATACATCAGCAGATACACTTAACAAGCTTCTTGATGCTATCTCGCAATGGTACACATGTTCGGGTCGGTATGATTCGGCTTAACCGGACGGCATATGTTGGCAAAATCAATCAAAAATGTTGATATACATTCGGTAAAAAGAAGGTCGACTTAGCCCAAATTGAGCAGAGCCGACCCAATCATGACTCGGTGACGAACGGTGGTAGAAGCCGAACGAAAATTTTACGGTCGGTACGACCCAAATGAAAGTCAAAATAATGAGATGGTAGTAATTGTTCAGGGTGGTTTTTGTTTTTCAACAAATACTGCCGAGTTGAAAGTTCTGAAGAAGTATGTATGATTACAGGCCACAAAATAGTAATTGTGAAAGTATCTATAAATTGGAAGTAGCTTACCTATAAAATTCAGGCAAAAAAGTATCACAAAATATTTTAAACGGGACTTCATTTTGGGATGACCAGAATTCCAACTATGTTTGACACAGGGGGGTCGTACGGATATTTATACCTGACTCGATGTGCAATTGTGTTATTTTTTATCGATAGATTCAATTTTCCCTATATTGTTAAGTCAGTGATTCCCAAATAAATGGTAAAAAAATTCAGTGCAGTGCAGTATCCGTTTTAACCGACTTCTTTAAAAATATCGAAGTAAACATTTATGAATTTGTTTGTAGAAGAATCTGTGTAGAGCTGTAATTTAAACTGTGGTCATGCGCCAAAAGACGCATTACCACAGTTACAGAATATACAATGAAAACAGGAAGACTTGATCCAACTAGAAAAAATGCTTATGAACTGGCTTGAATTTCCCCTGGTAATCTGTAGTTTGAATTTGAATTGGAACTTGTTTATTCATTCGATTGTTCGTTTGATTGATTCATTTGATTTTTGGTTTTGAATGTTTTAATTTTTTAATTTTTAATTTTATCTTATTGTACTTTGAATGTTTTAATTTTTATTTAATCATATTTTAAATTGATGGTTTTATTTATCTTATTTTAATTTTGAATGAATTTTAAATTTTATCTTGATTTTAATAATTGATGGTACTTTATTTTTGAATTTTTTATATTTGTAATAATTTATTTTATTTTTTTAATTTCACTGTATGGATCATGTTATCAGAATTAAATGAATTTTATTTTATTTTTATTAAGACTTTTTCGGAACCATTGAAAGAATACATTCTGAGGAAACCGTCCGGGTCATATGAAAAAAAAATTACATCAACCACACTGGACTCTACTGTATGATCCCCCTATCACCGGGAGTAGGCATCAGTGGGAACGTTTTTTATAATTCTTTACTTTTCTACTCCCTCCATCTTCTCCTCGGTCTGCGACCCTGTCTCAGGGCTACAGTTTTGCGATATATAGCGGCTAACATGAGTTGAAAAAAAAATTGGGAATAAAACATAAATGAGTCGTTTATTTTGATATAATTATACATTCAAATATATCAATCATTATAAAAGTTAGCACGACAAAGACCAGGAACACTTAGATCCTTCTCACAGATGAAAGCGAGTGGCTTTTCACTCCACCATTCGGTCAGAAGACCCGTTCGGTCTATTCCGAGACATGCGTCAAGGTCTGATTTCGGGTTCAGGTGTGGCTCCCCATTAGAATATATGTCGAATCCTGCTTCTTCTAGCGTTTCACCTGAAATGGGAGGTAATGTTAAGTTGCTGTTTCAAGCCTCATCCACAAACTCATTCTTGTTTCCGTCGTGTGAGTACAGTTTTTCCTCAGTCACGCGCGTTACTGGAGCGTGCAGCTCAAAGTTTGTATGACAACTGCTGACAAGACTCAGCTTGCTTCACATCACAGTAATTCAAAGACCACAATTCTCCATGATTTCTGATTCTCTCGGGCGTTATACAAGATTATGAGGTTACTATTAAGATTGGCTTGACCTTATTAGATGTTGGGAATGGACTAAAGGGGTAAAAATGTCCTAGTAGATTCTTGACTCTGGAAAATTACATTATAAACCTATACCTATATGTTATTCATTTTAATTACCATAAATTGTCCTAAAATCCCAAGGTTCGCCCGAATCGTGGACACCGATCATAGCTATATCTTTACGGGAATCTCCCACCAACGCGGACTCCGGATATTTAGCGAAGAGTTCCTTTAGCACTTTTGCTTCAACTTCACTGTTTATAATAACAAGATGGCCGCCTTCAGCTGAACATGCCATGAACGCTCTCGAGAAATTTCTCGGAACTGTATGGAACTTGTAGCATTTCCTAGTTCTCTTGTCGAAGTTGTATTCTGAAAGAAAAAATGTTACTTATTTGGATTTACGGACTGTATTACTGAAAAGGGGTGACTTTGAAAAAAGGACGGCTCAAATATTTTATGTTAAAATGAGGCAGGGTATGAAGATGATGTTTATGTTATTGCAGAAGGGAAAGGAGCCTATCGATAATAATACAAACTGTGTTTTTTAATACTCCGCATTGGTTATTATTTATGTATAGAAAACCTCCGCCACAGATTTAAAAGACTGTATGTCTATCCCTACGAGTATTACCTGGATCGACAGTGCCGCACTCATCGGATTTTATTCGAATTCTCTTTGTTTGGTAACAGATATAAGGGCGAGTCTCTTCACAGCGACGATCTGCTGATTCTCCAATACCATTTAAAGTGATACAACTTTCTTTGTTGTCCTTATTATCTGGCTCATTTTTGGCCCAAGTAACTGGTATTTTTGAGAGTGGTGTACCTGTAATTTGAAAATCTGTATTAGGCTCAATTTACTATTTAGCATAAATACGTGCAATGACAATGATTGTATTAATACAGTGTCCTCCAAAACTCAGTTGAAATTTTTTCACTTCAAATGCATTGTCATGGCCACCATGACAATGCAGACCCACCGGGGTCTGCCAACACTTTTCTACCTTCTTTCGGTAACCATCCACTGAGGTCTCTACTCCACCTGCATCCAAATTTTTTTTTTTCCATTGTGGTTCTTAATTCTAGTAATTATCTAACCTTCAATAGTATAATAATCCCCTTGGGAGAAAGTGGCATGAATCCCAGTAAATATCTCATATTCCGGATTGGAGGTATTCATGATGTTTCTCATTTCAGCTTGTATTTCTGGTGTGGTTGGAGAAGCAAGGACAGCACCTGATAACAAAATAAAATAAGTATAACATCTCGCATCTCGCTAGAAACGATATAGGTATTTTTAGCAGTCAAAAATAAATGTGAAGGTACAATTAAGTTACTAGGCATAATAACTGAGAAAGATACGTAGTCGTATATTCCAAAGTGTAGAACTCTACGGAAAAGAATTAGCAGTGGAAGTCTTATTGTTGATGATGGATCCATTATACAAGGCGTAAACGTACCCTTCACGAAGCCGTCAACCAAGCGTCCTGTACATCAAACTAAGCAACTCTACGCAAAAATTATTGCTGGGAAACTAAATTTTTTTAGAGATGTAAATCACGATATATGGTCGAACTCATTATGAGGCACTCAACACATTGGAATTTGAATTCATTGAATAGAACGGAGATCGTGGAGAACGTTAAAAATTTGAATTAGAAAAAAAAAACTTGCCAAAAAGTTGGATCTTTGACCCCCAATATCTCCGTAACTATAACGTTTAAAACAAAACAAAAAATGATCGCCATGACAGGAAGAACATTCGGCTTACTTTAGGGTACCTTTACACCCATTACATACATCACTTATACATTTCTGGTTAAAGGAGCTTACCTTCAAGAGTGCATCGCAGCCGAGCATCGAACCAATTCGCAGGTACCACAAAATGTTTGAACCAACCTTTGGCCATACAACTGTATTTGTAGTCACATCTGAACGATCCCTCTAAAAATACAAGAATACATAAATAACATAACACCACGTCTGTTACATAGAAGCTGCTCTTCAGCAGAGGAACCTCCCGTCGTTTGCGACTACAAGACCAACGAAGTGAGAAGGAAAACAATATCTTTAATGTTAAACAACGCAATAGAATATCTGAAATCAAACCTATGAGTTATATAATAAGTTAAGCAAATACATCAGCAGATACACTTAACAAGCTTCTTGATGCTATCTCGCAATGGTACACATGTTCGGGTCGGTATGATTCGGCTTAACCGGACGGCATATGTTGGCAAAATCAATCAAAAATGTTGATATAAAGTGTGTGTTGTAAAAAGAAGGTCGACTTAGCCCAAATTGAGCAGAGCCGACCCAATCATGACTCGGTGACGAACGGTGGTAGAAGCCGAACGAAAATTTTACGGTCTGTACGACCCAAATGAAAGTCAAAATAATGAGATGGTAGTAATTGTTCAGGGTGGTTTTTGTTTTTCAACAAATACTGCCGAGTTGAAAGTTCTGAAGAAGTATGTATGATTACAGGCCACAAAATAGTAATTGTCAAAGTATCTATAAATTGGAAGCAGCTTACCTATAAAATTCAGGCAAAAAAGTAGCACAAAATATTTTAAACCGGACTTCATTTTGGGATGACCAGAATTCCAACTATGTTTGACACAGGGGGGTCTGTACGGATATTTATACCTGACTCGATGTGCAATTGTGTTATTTTTTAACGATAGATTAAATTTTCCCTATATTGTTAAGTCAGTGGTTCCCAAATAAATGGTAAAAAAATTCAGTGCAGTGCAGTATCCGTTTTAACCGACTTCTTTAAAAATATCGAAGTAAACATTTATGAATTTGTTTGTAGAAGAATCTGTGTAGAGCTGTAATTTAAACTGTGGTCATGCGCCAAAAGACGCATTACCACAGTTACAGAATATACAATGAAAACAGGAAGACTTGATCCAACTAGAAAAAATGCTTATGAACTGGCTTGAATTTCCCCTGGTAATCTGTAGTTTGAATTTGAATTGGAACTTGTTTATTCATTCGATTGTTCGTTTGATTGATTCATTTGATTTTTGGTCTTGAATGTTTTAATTTTTTAAATTTTTATTTTATCTTATTGTACTTTGAATGTTTTAATTTTTATTTAATCATATTTTAAATTGATGGTTTTATTTATCTTATTTTAATTTTGAATGAATTTTAAATTTTATCTTGATTTTAATAATTGATGGTACTTTATTTTTGAATTTTTTATATATGTGATAATTTATTTTATTTTTTTAATTTCACTGTATGGATCATGTTATCAGAATTAAATGAATTTTATTTTATTTTTTATTTTTATTAAGACTTTTTCGGAACCATTGAAAGAATACATTCTGAGGAAACCGTCCTTGTCATATGAAAAAAAATTTACATCAACCACACTGGACTCTACTGTATGATCCCCCTATCACCGGGAGTAGGCATCAGTGGGAACGTTTTTTTTATAATTCTTAACTTTTCTACTCCCTCCATCTTCTCCTCGGTCTGCGACCCTGTCTCAGGGCTACAGTTTTGCGATATATAGCGGCTAACATGAGTTGAAAAAAAAATTGGGAATAAAACATAAATGAGTCGTTTATTTTGATATAATTATACATTCAAATATATTAATCATTATAAAAGTTAGCACGACAAAGACCAGGAACACTTAGATCCTTCTCACAGATGAAAGCGAGTGGCTTTTCACTCCACCATTCGGTCAGAAGACCCGTTCGGTATATTCCGAGACATGCGTCAAGGTCTGATTTCGGGTTCAGGTGTGGCTCCCCATTAGAATATATGTCGAAACCTGCTTCTTCTAGCGTTTCACCTGAAATGGGAAGTAATGTTAAGTTGCTGTTTCAAGCCTCATCCACAAACTCATTCTTGTTTCCGTCGTGTGAGTACAGTTCTTCCTCAGTCGCGCGCGTTACTGGAGCGTGCAGCTCAACGTTTGTATGACAACTGCTGACAAGACTCAGCTTGCTTCAAGATTTCACAGTAATTTAAGACCACAATTCTCCATGATTTCTGATTCTCCCTAGCGTTACACAAGATTATGAGGTTAATATTAAGATTGGCTTCAGCCTATTAGATATTGGGAATGGACTAAGGTGGTAAAAAAATTCCTGATAGATTCTTGACTCTGGAAAATTACATTATAAACCTGTACCTCCTATATGTTATTCATTTTAATTACCATAAATTGTCCTAAAATCCCAAGATTCGCCCGAATCGTGGACACCAATCATGGCTACTTCTTTACGGAAATCTCCTATCAACGCGGACTCTGGATATTTAGCGAAGAGTTCCTTCAGCACTGTTGCTTCAACTTCACTGTTTATAATAACAAGATGGCCGCCTTCAGCTGAACATGCCATGAACGCTCTCGAGAAATTTCTCGGAACTGTATGGAACTTGTAGCATTTTCTAGTTCTCTTGTCGAAGTTGTATTCTGAAAGAAAAAATGTTACTTATTTGGATTTACGGACTGTATTACTGAAAAGAGGTGACTTTGAAAAAAGGACGGCTCAAATATTTTATGTTAAAATGAGGCAGGGTATGAAGATGATGTTTATGTTATTGCAGAAGGGAAAGGAGCCTATCGATAATAATACAAACTGTGTTTTTTAATACCCCGCACTGGTTATTATTTATGTACAGAAAACCTCCAACACAGATTTAAAAGACTGTATGTCTATCCCTACGAGTATTACCTGGATCGACAGTGCCGCACTCATCGGATTTTATTCGAATTCTCTTTGTTTGGTAACAGATATAAGGGCGAGTCTCTTCACAGCGACGATCTGCTGATTCTCCAATACCATTTAAAGTGATACAACTTTCTTTGTTGTCCTTATTATCTGGCTCATTTTTGGCCCAAGTAACTGGTATTTTTGAGAGTGGTGTACCTGTAATTTGAAAATCTGTATTAGGCTCAATTTACTATTTAGCATAAATACTTGCAATGACAATGATTGTATTAATACAGTGTCATGGCGGTGGGTCTGCCAACACTTTTCTACCTTCTTTCAGTAACCATCCACTGAGGGCTCTACTCTACCTGCATCCAAATTTTTTTTTTTCATTGTGGTTCATAATTCTATTAATTATCTAACCTTCAATAGTATAATAATCCCCTTGGGAGAAAGTGGCATGAATCCCAGTAAATATCTCATATTCCGGATTGGAGGTATTTATGATGTTTCTCATTTCAGCTTGTATTTCTGGTGTGGTTGGGGAAGCAAGGACAGCACCTGATAACAAAATAAAATAAGTATAACATCTCGCATCTCGCTAGAAACGATATAGGTATTTTTAGCAGTCAAAAAAAAAGATGTAGGTACAATTAAGTTACTAGGCATAATAACTGAGAAAGATACGTTGTCGTATATTCCAAAGTGTAGAACTCTACGGAAAAGAATTAGCAGTGGAAGTCTTATTGTTGATGATGGATCCATTATACAAGGCGTAAACGTACCCTTCACGAAGCCGTCAACCAAGCGTCCTGTACATCAAACTAAGCAACTCTACGCAAAAATTATTGCTGGGAAACTAAATTTTTTTAGAGATGTAAATCACGATATATGGTCGAACTCATTATGACGCACTCAACACATTGGAATTTGAATTCATTGAATAGAACGGAGATCGTGAAGAACGATAAAAATTTGAATTAGAAAAAAAAAACTTGCCAAAAAGTTGGATCTTTGACCCCCAATATCTCCGTAACTATAAAGTTTAAAACAAAAAAAAAATGATCGCCATGACAGGAAGAACATTCGGCTTACTTTAGGGTACCTTTACACCCATTACATACATCACTTATACATTTCTGGTTAAAGGAGCTTACCTTCAAGAGTGCATCGCAGCCGAGCATCGAACCAATTCGCAGGTACCACAAAATGTTTGAACCATCCTTTGGCCATAAAACTGTATTTGTAGTCACATCTGAACGATCCCTCTAAAAATACAAGAATACATAAATAACATAACACCACGTCTGTTACATAGAAGCTGCTCTTCAGCAGAGGAACCTCCCGTCGTTTATGCTAAAGACCTAATAATAGGGAGCCTTTTCCCATCAACGGGGCATAAAACCTTACTCCGGGACTAAGAAATACTTGTTGGAATACCAAATAATATTTTACCCGACATGGGAATTGAACCCAGAACTACATGACCAGTACTATCGCTTGCGACTACAAGACCAACGAAGTGAGAAGGAAATCAATATCTTTAATGTTAAACAACGCAATAGAATATCTGAAATCAAACCTATGAGTTCTATAATAAGTTAAGCAAATACATCAGCAGATACACTTAACAAGCTTCTTGATGCTATCTCGCAATGGTACACATGTTCGGGTCGGTATGATTCGGCTTAACCGGACGGCATATGTTGGCAAAATCAATCAAAAATGTTGATATACATTCGGTAAAAAGCAGGTCGACTTAGCCCAAATTGAGCAGAGCCGACCCAATCATGACTCGGTGACGAACGGTGGTAGAAGCCGAACGAAAATTTTACGGTCGGTACGACCCAAATGAAAGTCAAAATAATGAGATGGTAGTAATTGTTCAGGGTGGTTTCAGGGTGGTTTTTGTTTTTCAACAAATACTGCCGAGTTGAAAGTTCTGAAGAAGTATGTATGATTACAGGCCACAAAATAGTAATTGTCAAAGTATCTATAAATTGGAAGCAGCTTACCTATAAAATTCAGGCAAAAAAGTAGAACAAAATATTTTAAACGGGACTTCATTTTGGGATGACCAGAATTCCAACTATGTTTGACACAGGGGGGTCGTACGGATATTTATACCTGACTCGATGTGCAATTGTGTTATTTTTTATCGATAGATTCAATTTTCCCTATATTGTTAAGTCAGTGATTCCCAAATAAATGGTAAAAAAATTCAGTGCAGTGCAGTATCCGTTTTAACCGACTTCATTAAAAATATCGAAGTAAACATTTATGAATTTGTTTGTAGAAGAATCTGTGTAGAGCTGTAATTTAAACTGTGGTCATGCGCCAAAAGACGCATTACCACAGTTACAGAATATACAATGAAAACAGGAAGACTTGATCCAACTAAAAAAAATGCTTATGAACTGGCTTGAATTTCCCCTGGTAATTTTTTTTTTTTTTTTTTTTGTCGTGGTAAAATCATCAAATGAGTCCTCCCACCCAGGGCAGAGTGGGAGGAACTGTCAGACTTGTACTGACTAAAATCCACGGTGTCCTTCAATAGCCCTTTATGATCCAGGGTCACGGTAATTCTATAAGTCCCGCAACCCCGGCAGGCTTTGGCCCTCTAGAGGGGGGCCCCGTCATAATGCTGACACTCTTTGAGGCGCGCGTGGGACACAACGCGCCGTCGACCCGGGCATGGTCCATGGTCGGACAGCGAGTCGCCCATTACTCGCCGCCCGCATGCCCGCGCCTACGGTGGCCGGAGATCGTCTGCCGACGTCCGGCGCCGTGGGCGTCTACCACTGCGGCTGGGGTGGAGGGAGGACGCTGTCCTCTCCCTCACGCGACTCGACTCCTCCTTCGCGAGCATGACTGCTTCGCAGAAGGAGGCGACCGCTTCCCACTCCGTCTCGCCCCGCAGCATGGCCTCGACCAATGCCGGGCGCGAGAGGTCTCCGCCTATCGCCGCCGTGAGGACACGGCGGTGCTCTGCCCAAGCGGGGCAGTCCTGCACCGTATGCTCCACCGTGTCCTCCGGGCGGTCCTCGCAGTGGTGACACCCAGGCGTTTCCTCCTTCCCCATCAGACACAGGTACCTCCCGAAGCTTCCGTGTCCGGTGAGGACCTGTGTCATGCGGTAGGTCAGGACGCCGTGACGCCTATCCAGCCATGGTAATCTGTAGTTTGAATTTGAATTGGAACTTGTTTATTCATTCGATTAAGACTTTTTCGGAACCATTGAAAGAATACATTCTGAGGAAACCGTCCGGGTCATATGAAAAAAAAATTACATCAACCACACTGGACTCTACTGTATGATCCCCCTATCACCGGGAGTAGGCATCAGTGGGAACGTTTTTTATAATTCTTTACTTTTCTACTCCCTCCATCTTCTCCTCGGTCTGCGACCCTGTCTCAGGGCTACAGTTTTGCGATATATAGCGGCTAACATGAGTTGAAAAAAAAATTGGGAATAAAACATAAATGAGTCGTTTATTTTGATATAATTATACATTCAAATATATCAATCATTATAAAAGTTAGCACGACAAAGACCAGGAACACTTGGATCCTTCTCACAGATGAAAGCGAGTGGCTTTTCACTCCACCATTCGGTCAGAAGACCCGTTCGGTATATTCCGAGACATGCGTCAAGGTCTGATTTCGGGTTCAGGTGTGGCTCCCCATTAGAATATATGTCGAATCCTGCTTCTTCTAGCGTTTCACCTGAAATGGGAGGTAATGTTAAGTTGCTGTTTCAAGCCTCATCCACAAACTCATTCTTGTTTCCGTCGTGTGAGTACAGTTTTTCCTCAGTCGCGCGCGTTACTGGAGCGTGCAGCTCAAAGTTTGTATGACAACTGCTGACAAGACTCAGCTTGCTTCACATCACAGTAATTCAAAGACAACAATTCTCCATGATTTCTGATTCTCTCGGGCGTTATACAAGATTATGAGGTTACTATTAAGATTGGCTTCACCTTATTAGATGTTGGGAATGGACTAAAGGGGTAAAAATGTCCTAGTAGATTCTTGACTCTGGAAAATTACATTATAAACCTATACCTATATGTTATTCATTTTAATTACCATAAATTGTCCTAAAATCCCAAGGTTCGCCCGAATCGTGGACACCGATCATAGCTATATCTTTACGGAAATCTCCCACCAACGCGGACTCCGGATATTTAGCGAAGAGTTCCTTTAGCACTTTTGCTTCAACTTCACTGTTTATAATAACAAGATGGCCGCCTTCAGCTGAACATGCCATGAACGCTCTCGAGAAATTTCTCGGAACTGTATGGAACTTGTAGCATTTCCTAGTTCTCTTGTCGAAGTTGTATTCTGAAAGAAAAAATGTTACTTATTTGGATTTACGGACTGTATTACTGAAAAGGGGTGACTTTGAAAAGATGATGTTTATGTTATTGCAGAAGGGAAAGGAGCCTATCGATAATAATACAAACTGTGTTTTTTAATACTCCGCACTGGTTATTATGTACAGAAAACCTCCAACACAGATTTAAAAGACTGTATGTCTATTTCCTACGAGTATTACCTGGATCGACAGTGCCGCACTCATTGGATTCTATTCGAATTCTCTTTGTTTGGTAACAGATATAAGGGCGAGTCTCTTCACAGCGATGATCTGCTGATTCTCCAATACCATTTAAAGTGATACAACTTTCTTTGTTGTCCTTATTATCTGGCTCATTTTTGGCCCAAGTAACTCGTATTTTTGAGAGTGGTGTACCTGTAATTTGAAAATCTGTATTAGGCTCAATTTACTATTTAGCATAAATACTTGCAATGACAATGATTGTATTAATACAGTGTCCTCCAAAACTCAGTTGACATTTTTTTAACTTCAAATGCATTGTCATGGCGATGGCGGTGGGTCTGCCAACACTTTTCTATCTTCTTTCAGTAACCGGATGGTTATGCTGAGGTCTCTACTCCACCTGCATCCAATTTTTTTTTTCATTGTTTTTAATAATTCTACTAGCTGTTGCCCGCGACTTCGTTCGCGTGAAAGTTTTGGTGTGCATGTGTGAGACTGCCTCGTTGGTCTAGTGGTAGCAAGCGCGACTACTAAGCGTGGGATCGATTCCCGGGGTCGGGCAAAGTGTTAAAAAAAATATGTTTATTTCAATTACATAAAGCAAGCAGATGCTTTTGTTAGGGGGCGTCCATTAATTACGTGAGCTGAATTTTCTACCCCCCTCCCCCTGTGGTGGGATGTCGTGAGATTTGGCTTGACCCCCTCATCTCCCTAGTTTAGTATAAATACGGTAATCTGTGCTTGATTGCGTTGAATTTACTAAAAGAAAATAATTTGTAGAGAAACATGTTTACTCAATTAAACCCAGTGATATCTGCCGTAGTTATTAATTACCAACCAAAAGGCTTAATACAAATTTTCATGGTTTGAACTGCAGACATGACGATTTTCGATACAAACTTCATCCCCTATTTAACTCGCTTAGGGTATGAATTTCGAAAAGCACTGAAACACATGGTTTTAATTTTTGACCAGAATGACAACCACCAATTTTTATGGTTTATACTACAAAAATGATGATTTTCCATACAAAATTTCATCCCCTATTTAACTCCCTTAGGGGTTGAATTTCGAAAAGCACTGAAACACGTGGTTTTTAATTTTTAACCAGAATGGTAGCCACCAATTTTTAAGATTTAAACTACAAAAATGACAATTTTCTATACAAACTTTCATCCCCTATTTAACTCCCTTAGGGGTTGAATTTCGAAAAACACTGAAACACGTGGTTTTTAATTTTTCCCCAGAATGATAACCACCAATTTTTATGGTTTAAACTACAAAAATGACGATTTTCGATACAAACTTTCATCCCCTATTTAACTCCCTTAGGGGTTGAATTTCGAAAAGCACTAAAACACGTGGATTTTAATTTTTCCCCATAATGATAAACACCAATTTTCATGGTTTAAACTACAAAAATGTCAATTTTCTGTACAAACTTTCATCCCCTATTTAACTCCCTTAGAGGTTGAATTTGAAAAACACTGAAATACGTGATTTTTAACCAGAATAAAACACCAATTTTCGTGGTTTAAACTACAAAAATAATGGTTTTCGATACAAACTTTCATCCCCTATTTAACTCCCTTAGGGGTGGAATTTCGAAAAACACTGAAACACGTCGTTTTTAATTTCTTAACCAGAATTGTAATCAGCAGTTTTCATGGTTTAAACTACAAAAATGACGATTTTCCATACAACCTTTCATCCCCTATTTAACTCCTTTAGGGGTTGAATTTCGAAATATCCTTCCTTATTCCTTGTCTACATTATAAATCAAACCTCTGTGCAAAATTTCAGCTTTCTAGGTCCAAGGGTTTGGGCTGGGCGTTGATGAGTCAGTCAGTCAGTCAGTCAGTCAGTCAGTCAGGACTTCTCTTTTTATTTATATAGATAGATTAATTAACTAACCTTCAATCGAATAATAATCCCCTTGGGAGAAAGTGGCATGAATCCCAGTAAATATCTCATATTCCGGATTGGAGGTATTTATGATGTTTCTCATTTCAGCTTGTATTTCTGGTGTGGTTGGAGAAGCAAGGACAGCACCTGATAACAAAATAAAATAAGTATAACATCTCACCCATTACGCCTTAAGGCTTAGGTAGAGTTGTAACTCAGTAATTTTTGGAGGAACACCTCAATTCGAAAACATTACTAAGGAACCAATGAAGCTAACCAACCTCAATCATTTTGACCAAAGAAGCAGTTCTTTTTTCCACTATTTCCTTTCTCTCATCATCATCATTTCAGCCGAAAGACGTCCACTGCTGGACATAGGCCTCCCCCAAGTGTCGCCACATTGACCGGTCCCGTGCGACTCGCTTCCAGCGGATCCCAGCAACCTTCACCAGGTCATCGGTCCACCTAGTGGGAGGCCTCCCAACGGTTCGTCTTCCGGTTCGCGGTCGTCACTCCAGAACTTTTCGGCCCCATCGGCCATCCGTTCTGCGAGCAATGTGCCCTGCCCACTGCTACTTAAGTTTAGCAATCCTTGGGGGTACGTCGCAACCTTCCTTTATTATTTATTTATTTAAACTTCATGTACAATAGTGGTAGATAGGCAGAAGGCGGCGGCGGGTGGTCCTTTCTCTCAGTTCAAGATATTCGGAAATAAGTTACTTACCTTCCAGGGAGCATCGTAGTCGGGCATCGAACCAAGTCGCCGGCACAGCAAAGTGTTTAAACCATGCTCTTGCTTTTGGACTGTATGTGTAGTCACATCTGAATGCTCCCTCTAAAAATACAAGTAACATAATGTTATTTTTAATTAGGTACTTACGCCTTTGGGTCCTGTAAGATTTAAGCTAGGTGTTCTTATAGTAGCACAGCACTCCCTTTTGATAAATACCCATATCATTGGGGGTGCATAAAAAATAAATAGTTCGCCGTTTTTGGAAGTCCGCCATATTGGATTTAGAAAGACGTCACTTAGCTAACCATGCATGATTGTCATCCAAACTAAACGTGTATGCTCAATCGGTTAGGATAACTGTTTCAAAATTAATTTGCAAGATTTGACCTTAGCAAACATACAAACACTGCAAGTTATACAACATAATTTTAGTAAATTCAGGTTCGATTCCAATAATTTTTAACCCATGTTATATTTTGTTCCTAAAATATTTCAAGTTAAAAAAGTTACAAGTTGGATAGCCAGCGAAATTAAGTACCTATCGAAATCATTTAGGTACCTACTGCCAAATTATTATTATTAATGAGCTCAAGACGACGCTGGAGGCGCGCGCGCGGGCGTGCTGCGTGGTAACCACGTTTTTGTGCGGACAACCAGGTAACAGAACAAACTTATAACTTTGTGATTTTTTTTTCTTTACATAAAAATACTAGACACGTGTTTCAGGTTTCGCATATACTAAAACTAATGTTGTGTAAAAGCTTGTAAAAAACAGCTTACCAGCACAATTCAAGATGAATAGTAACACGAAATAAAAACAAGACTTCATTCTGTAAGGACTGAAAGACAAATTGTGACGATACAATTATTTTAATCGATTTATAAGTTGGCTCTTAGATAAGAGCTAGCCCATTTGTTCGCGACAAGTGTTACCAGTGAATCATTATAACGATAATTGAAAACAAAAGTAGTTTAATCTCGATCTAGAAAGCATTGAGTACTTAACGGGTATTCCTATGTTTCGAGTGATTTCTGTTATCATTAATAGTAACGTAAGTAAGTACTTTGCGTCATCCTAGAATAATCTAGGAACGTGTGTGCGCGTACGCAAACCTACTTATAAAAAAACTGTAAATTCAACCGAGCGTCGAGGGCCCAAGCCTTCTTCTTTTGTTATTTCTTTTTCAATTCACTTCTTCGAAAACTGGCTCTTATCGCACTGGGGTTAGGTTCAACTTGCAATGTATTTTACAGTCGTGTTTTTTTTTTTCATTTTCATTGCATTATCACAACTAGGGTGGAAATAAAAAATTCCACAGATAACAGCTATAAACTAGGCCCAAATTGCTTCCTATAGTCGGTGGTGATTGTTTTTTTTTAACCAACTTTCTTCAAAAAGGAAGAAGTTCTTAATTCGGTTGTATTTTTTTTTTAAATTTGTTACCTCCGTCCGTTTAGTCCACTCTCGGCCCCTCGACCCCCAAAAAATAATGTGTCCACTCGACCCCTAACTATAGTTTCTTCTGGACCCCTGGGGGTCAAGAGTGGATTTTATTTTCCAGCCAAGTTTTAGTTTCCTCTCGACCCCCGAAGTACAGTTACCTACGATGATAAATCATCAGTCTGCCATATAGTTGCATACTTTTTAACTAAAATACCCTCAATATATTTTTTATAATACTTACTTATAGTCGAGTGCAATTAGACAATAAGGTGGAACGAAGTATATAGTGCTCGGATTTTCATGGGACTTTTTTTTTTTGAGTTTCTAGAGGACTGGAGAAAAAAGGAAAAAAAATAATTCGCCGCTCGCGATTTTTTTAATATCCTTTGGAATAGTTTTTATTTCGTAAATGAAAAACTTTAAATTCGACGAATTCAAATTGTGGCATAAAAGTGTGACTTGCGTGCATCCATTAAACGCCAATTTGGTCGGTTTCTTGTTCATTGTTGTCGATGCATATTTCGATTATATTTTGAAAATTTCATATTTTTTCAATTTTTATAAAATATCTAATTTTAAGACTAATATTTATTTTGAAATTGGTAACTGATGCTTTTTCACAGATAACTGGACGTAAAAATATTCAAGAAAACCATTTTCAAACGGTTTTTTGATATCAAAATTTTGTTCGTACACATTCCAGTTAGTATATAAGTTCCTTGGTTTCGCCAGGTTGAAGAAGAAGCAAAGGTATGATGCCGCTAAATATTTGTTTTAAATAATCATGTTTATTCCCGCGGCTTCGCCCGTGTGGAGTTCGGGATTTGCCCACTGGATCTTACTTTATCTTAATTTGCCTTTAGTCTGTACCTTACTGTACCTAAATATTAATTTTAGGTACTTACAAACTAGGGGTTGAAAGTGGACGAGGTATGCCTGTCTTTTGTATGAAAATTCAAACTCACCCCCTGGGGGTCGAGTGTGAACTATGTTTAGGGGTTGAGAGGATACAAATAAACAAATCTTTTTTTAGGGGTCGAGGGGCCGAGAGTGTACTAAACGCCTCCGTCATTTATAAACCGATTTGAAAAATTCTTCTTTTATTTGAAAAGATATACTTCGTAGGTTCCGTAAAAATTTCATCAAAATCTTACACAAACTCAAAACATTTCTTTCAGATAGACCCGTGACAGGCACTTTTATATAGTCAAAAATAAGCTACCTACAGTCCAGCCACAGGTATAACTGTGAATGGAGTAAAGTTCATCATCATCATCATCATTTCAGCCAAAAGAAGTCGCTGTTTGCTGGACATAGGCCTCCCCCAAGTGTCGCCAAATTGACCGGTCCCGTGCGACTCGCATCCAGCGGATCCCTGCAACCTTCATCAGGTCATCAGTCCACCTAGTGGGAGGCCTTCCAACACAACGTCTTCCGGACTATAGTTGCTTATTCGAAAATAGTAGATCTCATGGAAGAATGGGCAAGAAACTCCATGGACACTCTTTTCAAATCAACTTAGAATTACATAGTCCTGGGTACAATATTGCTGCTTCTGATCAGGCAGTGTTATTGGGTTTTCCACAAAGAATTTCTTAGTAACAGCCCCGGAGTCTGGATTTGGACCTGGTTAAAGGCAATAAGCTTGCCCCCTTTTACATCGAACTTAAACATAACTGGCGAACAGCTGTGGGTGTTCTATTAGGAAACCAGCATGTAAAACAAAGCTCCCGACCCACACTAGGCTCTTTTGGTGAATTGTAATAATATTACTAACCCTCCAACAGATGGGCGCCCATCAAAGGGAACATATTAGGCTGATTATTATTATTTTATAGGTAAATAAATCAAAATCATAAATATTTTATAACACACAGGCCTACATGGGCACTTATAAAACTTCGACAAAAAGGTGCACGGTCCAGCTTGGTCGTTTCCTATGGAGAACCGGCAAGAAACTTCATGGTTACTCTTCAATAAAAGAGGAGCTCATAGCTAAATAATAACAGCCGCTCGGATTAATCTTCAGGTTGCGCCGCGCTTGCCTAGGTTGGTCTGTGGATGGGTGGACACCCATTACATACCGATTTTCCTCCGTGCCTCCGAAAGCATGCTAAGCCGTTGGTCCCAGCTGTCAATTGTAGATCTTTGTGAGTTGTTAAAGGTAGTCAGTGCAGCGAAAGTCTGACAACCAGTCTTACTAAGGGGTATTGTATTACCCAGTACTAACTGGATTGTGGAGGTCAGATAGACTGTCGCTCCTTGTAAAATACTGCTATTCAGCTGCATCCGGTTAGACTAGAAGCCGA
Organism: Noctua comes; assembly: GCA_963082995.1. Lineage (NCBI taxonomy): Eukaryota > Metazoa > Arthropoda > Insecta > Lepidoptera > Noctuidae > Noctua > Noctua comes. The sequence goes on from OY720289.1 coordinate 9,809,554, forward strand.
CCCTTATAATTGGGAAAAGGCTAGGCAGATGATGAGGTAAATAAAATCGTTTGATCTGACTGACTATCACTCACAGCTTAAACTACTGGACAGGTTCGGTTAAAATTTAAGGACACGTTTAGAAAGGATTTTGGAAAATTCAACCCCTAAGCGAGAGAAACAGGGGTTGAAAGTTCCAATGGAAATTAGTCACCGGGCGAAACTAGTATAGTTCGGCTAATTTTGATAATTATTATATTTGAAAACCATTGAACAGGAAAATAATACGCGATAGGGACGATAAACTATATTTGGGGATTTAATATGCAACAAAAACGCGAGAAATATTATGGCAATATTTCACAACATAAAATTTCAACAAGTACTGCAAAAGTATGTTTTTTTTTAATTAGCAACATTTGTGACCAGATTATTATCTTTTTTGTCCTTTTTTGACCACGACACAAACTCAACACAGGATCATCTTACCTCATCTCCTTGGTTTGTCGGTAACTCGGCCATCAACCAAACGTACAATGCTACATTTATCTTAAGGCGTTCGAATAATGCGAACAAAGCAGCGTTGTTGTTTGACATTTGTGTTAATTGTTTGTTTTGAAATGTATTTTAAAAAACAAAATGGCGGCGTAAGTTTACATAATGACTTCGCGCCAAACGATCCATGTGCAGTGTTCGTAAATTTCTTGGCCCCTCCGAGGGCGCCATGTTTTTTTTTTATTTTAACCTTTGATTTTGCGGTTTCAGTTTCAAAATATAGGGAATAATAATTTAAAACACAATAATTGTTATTAAACATTTTATTTTTAAGCATTCTTAACATTCGAACGGTGTGCTATACGATACGTGAGTACGTATCAGTAACCACTATACTTCATGATATTCCTAACAGCACAAAGCATTTAATATACTTCATTAGCAGGACACATGACAGGATAATCAGGACTCTTTTCACAGATAAATGTAAAAGCTTCGTGACACAACAAATCGTTTAAAAGCCCTGAGCGATATACAGAACCGCAGAATTCACCTGGTTTTAAATTATTTGGTTCCCCGGTAGCGAATTTGCTGAACCCTGCTTCCGAGAGCGTTTGACCTGAAAAGGAATTTTATAAAGGTTTTTTAAAGTTATCGTAATTTTTTTTCGTTTGAATCTAAACGTGGCCACATAATTGCTCCTGTACCGTGGGTCATGGGTTGCGTTATGCGTTTACAAACATTTAAACTCACACACACAAACAGCCAGGCCCGGAACAACTACCTGTAAGCCATGCAAATATTTGTTCAGTGCGGGAATCGAACCCAAAAAATTGGTTACAAGAAGGTCTGAAAATAGTAGTTACCGACCATTTTCTCGCTCGAGAAAAGTACCATAGATGTAGGTGTCACTCAAAGACAACAACAACAAACAACAATTGTTGTGTTGTTTTTGTTGTTGTAATTGTTGTTGTTGTTTGTGAACAATAATTGTTGATCGTTAACTGTTCACATTGCCAAGTAAGGCGATTCTCATACGACACCGCTCGTCCGCGCGGTTGGGGACGGAAGCGGCGAAGATTAGTATGCATATGGCGGTGGGCGGTGAGAGCCGCTTTCCTCGCGGTTGGGTGGTGCACGTGTGTTATTAATCAATAGATTTCATACAAGTCAATGTGAAGTGAAATCTGCTTCACCAGTTTCACCACTCGACCTAGCGGGCTGGCGGTCTCGTCTGAGAATCGCCTAAGAGAGCGCAGCTTAACGGTTTTTCCAGATAGCTTTTGTGAATGTACGCGTGTAAGCACCCATCGCACCCACGGAATCGCCCATAGACCAGCTACAAAACTATCCGAACCATTTGCTAGTTATCGCCGGTGGGCCAAGTAAAGTTTAAACAAATTTAAAAGAGGCACTAGAATTTAAAAGAGGCATTGTAAATACGGGGTCTAAGGGACACCGACGCGAAAGCGGTTACCACGTATTCGGTAGATCATTTGAAGCCCGTACAAAGAAATTTTTCATCAGTAATTTATTTCAGATCTCAAAGGAGCTCGTCGCTAAATAAGAACTGCCGCTCAGATCGATCTTTAGGTTAAGCCGTGCTTGCCTAGGTTGGTCTGTGGATGGGTGAACACCCATTACATACCGAGTTTCCTCCATGCCTCGGAAAGCACGTTAAGCCGTTGGTCCCGGGTGTCATTTGTAGATCTTTGACAGTCGTTACTGGTAGTCAGTGGCTCAAAAAGTCTGACAACCAGTCTTACCAAGGGGTATCGTTTTACCCAGTATTAACTGGGTTGTGGAGGTCAGATAGGCAGTCGCTCCATGTAAAATACTGGTATTCAGCTGCATCCGGTTAGACTGGAAGCCGATCCCAACATAGTTGGGAAAAGGCTAGGCCATCATAGCGTTTTCGTGTCAGTGTGTCGCTTCCACCCTGTTTACTAAGTTTTAGTCTTAACATAGTATTTTTTGTAAATATTTTGTTAGTATTATTTATTTAAGGATGTTTATAGTTTGTAAAAAGCTACTGATACTGTTAGCCTGTGTCATCCCACTGCTGGGCAAAGGCCTCTCTCCATGACTTCCAAGTTCTTCGATCCAGGGCCAATGTGGACCACTGGTCGTTAGTTTTGTCAAGCTGGTCCCGCCATCTCCTGCGAGGTCTACCGCGTCGCCTTCTGGCTGTGTCAGGGCTCCACATCGTGGTTATTTTGGCCCACAGCTCGTCGGGCATGCGGCAGACATGGCCGGCCCAGTCCCACTTTAGCTTAGCGGCTTTTTGAGTAACGTCAGTAATTTGTGGTTTGGAGCGCAGTGTGGTGTTGCGTACATGGTCGGTAAGTTTGACTCCAAAGCTGTAAAAAAATAAATGAATTACCATGAATTGTCCTCCAATCCCCGCGTTCACTCCAATCGTAAAAACCGATGAAAGCCACTTCTTTCCAACTTGGTGCCATTCCCAACATGTCACCTCTGGGAACTTTCGAAAATATTTCACTTAGAACTTTAGCTTCAATTTCACTGTTTATAATAGCAAGATGGCCGCCTTCAGCTGTACATGCCATGGACGCTCGGGAGAAATTTCGTTGTACTATGTGGAACTTGTAACATTTGTTAGTTCTTGTATCCAAGTGGTATTCTGAAAAGACAATGATTATGATAATGGAGACAGGCATAAAATTTCTTCAATTTCTTGGTCAATAAAAGCAAATTAGGTAGCAAGTTCTAAGAATCACCCGTCTCATTGTCAGATAGGCACTCCATATAAAGTATTGGTTTTCAGTTGCATTCTAAGATTTTAAACTATCATGGTCACTAACATTACTATTAATACTAACGGGATATTTACCATGTTTACTGTTTGTTATGAGTTCCCGATATTTCGGCGCTGTTGCAAGCAACACAAACAAACAGTAAACATGGTAAATATCCCGTTAGTATTAACAGTTGCATTCTGTTAGACAGGAAGCTCACTCAAACATAGTTCGGAAACGGCTTGGCAGATGATGAGCCTGTTGGCCCATTCCTATAAGTATAGATACCTGGATCTACAGTTCCGCACTCATTGGCTGCAACTTGAGGGTTCTCAGGATGGTAACACATGTAAGAACGAAGCTCTTCACAGCGTCTATCAGCTAACTCTCCATTACTATTCAAAGTGATACAAGTTTCTTTGTTGTCCTTATTATCTGGCTCATTTTCAGCCCAAGTTACTGGAATTCTCGCGAGCGGTGTACCTGTAATTTGAAAATCTGTAACTATTTTGTTCATAACATTGTGGCAACAGCTATACCATCCCATGAATTACACTGACGTATCTTACATAATATATTGTATCAATAGTAGATGAGTAGTCAAAACTGTAACAGTAGGTAAAGACACAACAACGGCTGTCGACCGACACAACACTGGTTGGCCAAATGACAAAGGATTTGGAACTTGCTAACTAGTTTCTGATACATCTAAAAGTGCTTTGACAGACACCATTAGATGCTTTTGAAGAATAAAGTCTATAACAATGGAGAACTTTTACTAAAGCTGGGCTAATAGACAGATGGATCTAGATAAGTCACAATCGCGTCGTATTTGTTCGACAATTTCTTACGACAGAATTGACATAATTAAGCTTATTGGTAGCTGATTTGCTAATTTTCGCAAATTTTGAGTTCACCTTATGTATTGGTGATAGAACGTCACTTTCTCTAGGTGTGTCGATTCGCTCTCAGCACCGTCTGGAGGTCTACTCTTTAAGGCGTTTCCTACTCAGTATCATTTACGGACAAAATATTAGTTTGGGGCCCGAGCTAAAAATGAATGACAATAAGATCGGACAGTAATTATCCCTACTCCCGATGTGTTTTCAAAATTCATGAATCCGTGGGTAAAAATTAAATAGGGCGTATGATTCATTTCAAAGTTTACGGACCTGTATCTTCGTTGACGGACTTAGAGAGTAGACCCCTTGAATCAAGGTTTTGATTTCCTTTATTTATCTTTATACAAATTCATTATATTTTTAAAAATTAATTAAAAAAAAAAAAAAATTAGAACATTTAAAAATATATAAAAAAATAGCCCACCGGTATCGTGAACAGGGTCCAAGCTGGCAGGCTCCAGAGAGAGGAACCTCCTAAAAATACTAACCGTGTCCAGGAGTACCGCTTTCTGAATCAAGCCCTTGATCCAGCTGCCTAACGCGAGCCTCCTCAGGTATTGATCGAAGCTCTTGGCAATTAAGCCATGGGCTGATACGACAATCGGCACAATGATCGCTGACTCCACATCCCACATTTCGACAACCTCGTGAGCCAAGTCAAGATACTTGATTAGCTTATCTTTCTCGGCTTTTACGAGGTTCTCGTCATGCGGGACCGTTATTTAATAATCATTGCCGCCGCTCTGATCGATCCACCACCACTATATCAAGCTTATTGGCTACAATAATCAGTGATGATTTATTATTATCATGACGATTTACAAACCTTCAACTGTGTTGTAATCTCCTTTAGAAACTGTGGCATGTATCCCAGTAAAGATTTCTTGTTTCAAAGTGGAGTCTCCTATGAAGTTAATCATATCAGATTTTATTTCTTGTGTGGTTGGAGAAGCTAGAACAGCACCTGATGGTAGAATTAAATTGAATTATTGATATGTAAAGTACCGGGGTAACGGCTCCAATTTACAACTCAGGTAGGCACTTTGTGTAATTCATTTCCTCTCTGCTACACTCAAAACGGTGAAGGAAAACATTAAGACCGAGACGTCTCAGAACAAAAAGGCTAGATAAACTACTGAGAAATTCCTGGATAGAATTACTCGATAATAGAATAGAATAGAAATTTTTTATTTCAGACTTACTCCATAGGGTTAGTAACAATTTTACTTACTTTCTAGTGCTAGTAGGTTACAGACACATACAATTATAATTCAGCGTGGAGCTGCATCCACCTCCGCAGCATCGGGGAATCCCATCGATCTGCAAATTGCCTGACCTGGGATTCGAACCTCAGCAGTAGCGTTTGCAATCACTAGGTATGGTAGGAGGTATGGTAGCTACTACCAATAAGTATGGTAGGAGTAAATCACTTTTAAAAGTGCCTGTTTTTATATTATTGTATTCTATAATTATTGGTCTTGACTGTACTGGCTAGAAAAATATTTTATCCTGTTTTCCTACTTCTTTTTGCTGTCGACTTTGCTTGCGTTATGGTTGGATATAATCCCAGGGGAACGTTTTAAATACAGACGAAAAAAAAAAATGAACTGACGACGAATGAAAAATTTTTTGGTACTTCAACTGAACTCATAAATAGCTTACCTTCCAAAGTACATCGTAGACGAGCATCGAACCAGGTCGCCGGTATATCAAAGTGTTTGAACCATCCATCGGACACGTTACTATATGTGTAGTCACATCTGAATGAGCCCTCTAAAATGCAAGAAAAACACTTGTAATTTATAAAAACAAAATAGAAATATTAAAAATTAATTAATAAATTAAATTAAATTAATTATTCAAATTAAAAATATTATATGTTTATTCCTCAAAGCGCAACCATGATTGGAAAAAAAATTATGAATTCATCATACCCCTCTCTATTTTTCATCATGGTTGCGCTTTGAGGAATAAACATTTTTTTTTTTAGCGCAACTAATTGTTGCACTTCGAGGAATAATTTAGTTGCGCTTAGTTGATTGCGCTTAAAAATAGTTGCGCTTTGAGGAATACCCCATCATTTGACGCTCAAATAGAATTTACTACTTATTAATTTCCATATAAAATTTTTAAACCCCATTTTTTTAAGTTTTCAGGTGTATACAAATCTGAAGATAGAAAAACCTGCCCTCAGAAACGAAATCTCTTACCGATGAAATTCAAGCAGAAAAAAAACGTAAAATATTTTAAGTAACACTTCATTTTGTGAGATAGTTGTGGCGTTACAATAATATTATCGAGTATATTTATACTAGTTATTTTATGGACAGTTTACCTGTTGAGACAATGGCTCTCAAATATAGTTGACGTTACATCATTTTTTTGTTAATTATGTACCTACTCTGGTTTCTAACCTTTTGAACGCCAAAGCTTCAAACGCATGCGCGTGTCCTCACGCCAAGCCACAATTTGACCTTCCATTTGTCACATATTTACAAAAATATGTGATAGCATGGAAGATCTTCCATGCTGTCACATATTTTTGTAAATGTGACCACAAGTAAGCCCGTGCCCCTGTACACCCAACGGTTTCGTTGGGCGTACAGGCGCACGGGCTTGTTTGTCACGTATATGTGACAATATTCAAGGTTAATAATGGTCGTGGACAGTGAAAAGATATGAAGAGACAATCCATATAACAAGGTGGTGAACACAAGCAAGCCGTACCCCTGTACGCCCAACGACACAGTTGGGTGTAATTATAAAATTATATGACGATGTACCCATAAAAATTTTAACTCATACAAAAGCATTTAAAATTGAGCAGTAACTGAAAAACATGTTGATAGATACATGGTGCTCTCATATTCACAAATATTGTATCCAAGACTATACCGTATATTATATTATTTTAGAATGCGGAAAGGCCGCATTCTCCTGTCTCCATCACAATTTATTGGGATAGAGTAGTCTTCTTCTTTACTTCTGAAATGAGGATGATTTCCACCAAACGGCCCGGATCGCATCGGACCGGAACGGATTTTACAATCTTTACGCAATATTAAATCGTGTACACAGTCTATATTACCAAGCCGTGCACAACAGCTTGAGCACAGGCGTCTATGCTGTAGCCGAAAGTATGCTGCGACGCGCGGCCGACTCTGTTCGCCTGTCGCCGCATCCGATAGGATCCTTTCGGCTGTCAACAAGGTAGGAATTAAACTATTTGGTTAGGCGCAGAAACGGATACGTTCTCAAGCCTCTCGAACCGATCGTAAGCGTCAACATCCTGCCGGACGCGATCGGTTGTCTTCGTATCCGTTCGTAACCTTTTCGATCCGATGCGAAGCGAGCCGTTTGGTGGAAATCATCCTTAAGTAATCAACTCATGAGTCTCTTTTTTAGCCATACCATCTTTCACACAGTCCTACCTATTGGCTTTTATGGTCTCCCCCTACTCACAGATCGATCTACATTCATACTCAAATGTTGTCTCACGTTATTTATCTGATTCCATCGCATTATAAGCCGAATATGCCCATACCATGACAATCGATTATTTTAGATCGTAGAAAAAGAAAATCATACATATAAAATAATCGAATTTAAAAAAAAAGCGATGTGTTTGAAAATCGCTGACTAAGGAAAATAACAAGTTTTTTAAAACACTGTATGAAAATCTATATTTAGAAAAATACAAAAGTTTTGCTTATAACATTGTTTTTTTTTTTTAAATTAACAATTATTTTTGTTTATATATAACAATGTCATCATTCATCGTCATTATAATATTCATAAGAAAAGCGTATCGTGGTTAAATTGTTTTGGGATCATTTTGTGCGGAAATACTACGTAATGCTAATGATATTCAATGTAGTTTTTTTCATTAGTTATTCAGTGTGTAAGCTCTCCACAAACTGACAGGGTGCATATCGTCCCCGTAGTGCGAAAAGTCATTAACTCGAAAAACCTAGTTTTGAGATATCGAGAGTTAAAGTTTTTAAAAATATAAATATTCATAACTTCGGCTTGTCATTATATATCTTTGCAGTTTCAGCTTTATTTTGAAGATAATAAATTAAAGTTTATATTATAAGCGTTATAATACATAAAAACTTCTAATAATTGAGAAAAGGAAAGAAACTAAAATTAATTAATTGTTTTCTATCAAATCTTTGGCTTAGTTGCGAATTAATGAATTTTCGACCGGAGTTAGTGACTTTTCTCTCAGATCGAAAGTGTTAAAAAGAAAAATAACTAGAGTTAAGTAAAGTGGAACTAACTGTTAAGTGTATCAAATGTGTTTAGTAAATACTACCTATCTAAATATACGAAGCTTGTGTGGTTGGTTTGGTTTTAATTAATGACATTAATAAGTAATGGAACTGTTTTTATTAATTCAATTAAAGTTTTATCAAAGTTTTGTGCGAAAAAATAACGAAATACTACAATTATAACACAAAAATCTTCTATCTATTACGTCTTTACTAGTTGGTAAGGATTGGTACCACAAGTGGAGCTCTTGTGGGATTATCTCTTTTGCACATAAATTATTAAGGTCTTTCTTTCTTGCCTCTGAAATAGGCAGTGGCAAACAGTATCCCTGTGATATTTTAAGTCTTGGAATAGTTCTTCTGACCCTTGTCCATTTGTTTGTTCTTTTTGTTTCCTCCTCTTCCTATTAATAGGAGTAGTTCCTATCTGACGTATTCCTAAAATATTAAATTCTAGGTAGGGACCATCGTGCTGGTATCTAAACTTACACTCGGACATTGTCTCTCTGGAATAAACAGGGCCATGTCTCTGCTGTCTTTCTATTGCGCTATGCATGGAGTTTACTTCCATATGAGTATGACCATTCCCTAAATATTTTTGAATTAAATGGACCAATAATGCCGTAATGAACTGTTTCTGTTTTGCCCAGTGCATGTGTCGCTATAAATAGAGACTTTTTTATCATCATCATGATCATCATTACAGCCGAAAGACGTCCACTGCTGGACATAGACCTCCCCCCGGTGTCGCCACATTGATTGTGGGAGGCTTTCCAACGCAACATCTTCCGGTTAGCGGTCGCCACTCCAGAACATTTCGGCCCCATCGGCCATCCGTTCTGCGAGCAATGTGCCCTGCCCACTGCCACTTAAGTTTGGCAATTCTGCGGGCTACGTCGGTAACCTTGGTTCTCTTGCGGATGTCCTCATTTCTGATTTGATCACACAAGGAAACTCCGAGCATAGCCCTCTCCATTGCTCTTTGGGTGACTTTAAGCCTTCTGATGAGGCTCATTGTGAGCTACCACGTTTCGGTCCCGTATGTAATCACTGGCAACATACACTGGTCATAGACTTTCGTCTTGAAAGACTGTGATATGTTGGACGAGAAGATACACATCCTCCACTGCAGCGGTGAACAGTTTCGGAGATATGACGTCTCCCTGTCTCACATCTCGCTGCAGAAAGATAGGTTCCGAGGTCTGGTCCTGAAGTCGGACTGACATGGTGGCGTTTTTGTACAAAACCCTCAAAACCTTGATGTACCGATAGTCGGATAGTCGGTAGTAGTCGATAGTTGGAGAGACTGCAGTACAGCCCAAGTCTCGATCGAATCGAAGGCTTTCTCGTAGTCCACAAACGCTAAACAGAGGGGCAGGTTACACTCTTCGGTCTTCTGTATAAACTGCCGCAGTGTACGTAGGTGGTCTACGGTGCTAAAGCCTTTTCAGAATCCGGCTTGTTCGGGGGGCTGAAAATCATCAAACCTTCGCGCGAGACGATTCGTGATGAATCTTGAAAACAACTTCTAGAAATGGCTTAGAAGTGAGCTGGAGGTAGCTAGTTCTTCAGCCGGGCATTGTCGCCCTTTTTGAAGAAGAGTACCACCAGAGTGCCTGTGGCGGTTTTCCCTCGAGTATGACAGAATCAAACAGCTTCTGAAGGACCTTAACTACACCTCTACAACAGTTTTTTTTGTTTTGATTTAATAAATCAAGTAAAAAGTTAGCCCGACTCATTGTTATACAGTTTAACACAAATAACCCCGTGTAAAAAGCGCGTGTAAGTGTCGGTTGACGATGAAACCGTGAACGAATGAAAGTCACCACGCTCCGCGCACGTCGCTCTTGAAGCGACAAACTCACTAACTCGCGAGCGAAATTTACTTTATTCTTAAAATCCACGTCGAAGTTGTATAAATAATAATTAAAAGACTTTAATGATCATTCTCAATTGATCTTATGTGCCTCTTTTAATACAAAACAAATCATTAAAAAGGGATGGTGACTTTATGCTTTTGGAGTATTGCACAAGTAATTAAAAAATAAAGAGTGAGTAATCACTATGTCGAGTTAGTTAATTTTCGCTTTCGTGTGTTTTAGCAAACTATACATCATAAAAACTCACTAACTCATTTTAGTGATGTTTACGATACCTAAAGGCATTTGCATGCATTAATAATTTAAAAGAAAAAGTAATTAAGTCGTTTTAGTTTCGAGTTTTGTACAATTTAGATAAATATAAAATAATTAACTAAATTAGTTAATTCTTCCATTACACTTTGGGGACCAAAGGGTAGACTTGCTTACTTTTCACATTTCGTAAATCAAAAACGAGAGCAGCTATAAAGATGACGGTTTGACAGATATTTAGAGAAAAAATATGTGATTCTAATGACATTGATAACTCATTTTGGTCATTTTCGGACTTAGTGACTTTTCGCGCTACGGGGACGATATTAGCTCCTTATTTTGAATCATATTCCACCGTAATTTTTCTCCGAATTTTTTTATTTTTTTTTTCAGTTATTGTTCCTTTATTTCAATGTAAAATTACATTCCCTGTACGCAGCACTCCATTTAAGTAAATAATACGGCTAAAATTAAGTAAAACATCGAGAGGAAACCGACATGTCCTAGAACCGAAAAAAATAAAATAAAAACATAATAATAATAATAAAAACCTCGAAAAAGCAGAGAAAGATAAACAATTGACGGCACGGTTGGCGCAGTGGCTGAGCGATCGGCTGCTACGCTGCGTGTCGCGGGTTCGATCCCCGCACGGAACAAATATTTGTATGATCTACAGGTAGGCTTGATTCAGAAAGCAGTACTTCTGGACACAGCACGTATCTTTAGAAGGTTCCTCTCTCAAGAGCCCTGACCACCGGTAGCTCGGACCCTGTTCCCGATATCGGCGGACCACTATTTTTAATATTTTGAAATGTTTTTATATTGTTTTTATTTTAAGAAATATTTAAAAATGTATTAGATTTGTATGAAAATAAATAAAGGACTTAATAAAAATAAATTCAAAGACATTTTGTAACATCTACAAACCCGCTCTGGACCAGCGTTGTTGATTATAGCGCACTCCCTCTCATAGACGGTAGGCTCGTTTCCCAACAGTGGGAACATTACATTATACGTTAATTATGCTTAAAACAAAAGCAGAAACTGCTGACATACTCGTTTACAATTTCATGTATTAATTTAATTAAAACATTACCTACAATGTTATCAGAAAGTAATCAGTAATTACAAAATCTGTTTTTTTATTAGCTTTTGTTGTTATTTTTAATGACTACAATTTGTTTCTTTAATTCAGGGGTTCTCAAAATACTGTAATGAGTACGGTATTGGGTATAGCGATACACGAACGATATTGTAGAACTATTCAAGCGTGTGTGGCCATAGTCGGAACTATCAATATAATTATCTATGCTTAATATTATAAAGATGAAGAGTTTGTTTGGTTGAACGCGCTAATCTCAGGAACTTCTGCTTCGAATTGAAAAAATATTTTTGTGTTAGATAGTCCATTTATCGAGGAAGACATAATAGACTATATCATCACGCTACGACCCTTAGGAGCCGCGCAGCGTGTGACACCGCGGGGATCAGCTAGTCATTGATAATTTCGCTCGTGAGCTCGTGGGTAAATAATAATAAAATAATTATCGATATTCAGGTTAAGCCGTGCTTACCTAGGTTGGTCCTTATATGGGTGCACACACGGACCAACCTAGGCAAGCGCGTCTACCATCCATAACATACCGAGTTTCCTCCGTGCTTCGGAAAGCACGTTAAGCCGTTGGTCCTGGCTGTTCTATTTTTGTTCTATGTTAAGGGTTTTTGTTTCCGCACCTAGTCCTTAAACTGAAACATTGTGCGTGAGCCATGGTGGCCGTTACTCTAACCAGCCCACCTCCCTCCAGAAGCAGATCAAACTTCCCGGTCTTCTCAGGACATCCGCAAGTATTCCGTTTCCTCCGCCTCCACGCATGCACGCTCTACACAGTGAGCAGTGTCCAGTGATGGTCCCCGCCACCAGCCGCAGGTTATCTCTGTCCAGGCGCAGAAGGCGCTTGGTAATCTTCCTATCCAGGGATGGCATAGCTTCCTTGGATTGCCTACACCCTGGTGTCGAGGTCCACCATTTCTCCGCTTGTGTTTGGGTGTGATCCTTTAACCAACTTCTTACACAATGGATTCGGGTCCGAAGGCTTTTGTGCCCTTCTGGCGAGTTCATCAGCTGCATGGTTCCAAGTGATACAAATTTTTTATCGGTTAGTAAAAAAATAAAATCTGTTGTTTCCTACAAAAGTGCAATACCTACACGGTCAAAATGTATGGAACAGCTATTTTTTTTAATAACTGATAAAAAAATTCCATGTGGGGGGGAATTGAGAATGATGTACTGAATACGTGGTAACCGATTTGTCGTCGGTGTCACTTCTACCCCGTATGTTGTAGGTTACCCACTATTGTACTTTTTTTCCGGATAGAACATCGTCTTCATATTATGTTTTTTTTTTTTTTTTTTTTCTTTATGTTCACAAAATATTGTAAAATAATTTAAAAGAGTAGGTATATTATGAAGTTTCTTGACCATTGTTCTCCACGAAACTAAGGGCAATTAGAATTAATACATTTACTTTTTTCTACTGACGTTCAAAAGTTTTAAATGGCTAAATGATTTGACTTTGTCTATCATCATTTTCTGTTCCAAAATCGGCGAAGGAACCGACTTGTTCTAGAAAAAACAAAATATTCGAAGACGTGTGTCATTCCCTTCTGCATACCTTACAAATAGGCCTGTAGCAAGGCAGTAGGTATGCTTTATTTTAATTAATGGTACGGATATAGTTAGTATAGGTAGGTACCATAATTTTATTATCATAAGGATGTTTTGAAGTGTTTATTAGCCTTCAGGATATCCAAAATAGGACTTCATTGGCTCATTAGTTGAACAATGCAAGGCGATAAGCATTATTTAAACAAATTTAAAATTACTTTACTAATTAATATTATTTTCCTTGTAAGCTAACGGTTTTTTTCTGCATATGGCCACTGGTCTATAAATAACATCTATTCTTAAAATATTATGTTATAAAGAAGTTTGTAAGCATTTTTGGATGTAGGGGCTAATCTTCGGCAAAATAAATGATGAATTTTCAGAAAATAATTTCCCTAATGAAGTTATAATCCTGATCCTGATCCTATTATATTTTCCTGTTATGTCTTTTCTACACACTGTGTCTACATCTCTAATTCTACTTTCCTCTCGCAGGTCTGCTGGAAGAAATTTCTCATGAAATAAGCAGTACCTTTGTGCTCTTCTATTTTAATGTAATCTCTTATTAACTATTTTGTGTGTACATAAATAAATAAATAAATAAATAATTAGGTCATTGGGTATAAAAGTACCCTTAACGAAGCTGAAAGGCCCTTCTTTTTCCCATCACTGCGATATTTTTTTTGTTCTAGACCATATCTGGGAACCTTCTAGTTACGGAGATATTGGGGGTCAAAATTCCAACAACACAAGTTTTTTTTTAAATACAAGTTTTTAATGTCTTCCACGACCTCCGTTCCAATGCAACCATCAGCACAATGTTTTGAGTGCGTTATATTGAGTCCTACTGTAAAACGTGATTTTTCGCCCAAAAAGAAAATCGTTTCCTAGCAATATTTTTTGCATAGAGTTACTTAGTTTGATGTACAGAATGCGTGGTTGACGGTTCTTGAAGGGTCCGTTCACTCTTTGTATAATCATCAATTTTATGTCAGCCAACGTTTGGGAACCACTGATTCTTTTCTTTTAGCGATGATATAAATGTATTTGAAAAATAGGATTGGCGCAATTTCAAGTCAGTCATCACAAAATGAAGTATATTTGTAAATATTTGGTGTTTCTATACAGCTTAAATTTCATTGGTAAGACACATTATATTTATGCTACTACCTGCCGAACGGACCTTCGACCGCGTGTAATTATTTTTATGGGTTTTTTTTTCTCGGAACCCTAAATCCTCTTTCTAAAGGAAATGTAATCTCAGTTACTCCTTATAAAATCTGTTCAGCTATCTCTCAGTAAAAGTTCCAGCCAATCGGACCGACCCTTTTGGAGATGTGAAGCAACAACAGACAGACAGACGGACAAAAGTTAAAAAAAAAGTCCTTTTGTCATAAATACCATACTAAATATTTATTTTATTTATTTATTTATTTATGTACACACAAAATACTTAATAAGAGATTACATTAAAATAGAAGAGCACAAAGGTACTGCTTATTTCATGAGAAATTTCTTCCAGCAGACCTGCGAGAGGAAAGTAGAATTAGAGATGTAGACACAGTGTGTAGAAAAGACATAACAGGAAAATTGAAACAGGAACTTAAAACAAAATTATACCTATATAAAATAAACATACATACTAATATACTAATGTACTTTCATTAAATAAAAAAATGTTATTTTGAAATAACAAAAACTTCTATTTTATTTATTTCTACAGATATAAGAGATTCTGGGTTCATTTCCCAGGTTGGACAAACTGTAATTGAGTTTTTTCGTCAAGATTTTTTTTAAACATAATCTCGATTACCCACCATCTGCCACTGTATATGATTGCGTACAGTACTCAGTTAGTATGGCAGCACTATCGATCAAATCATGCTTCCTGAAGGACGGGGCTAACACATCGCCAACCTCCGAACCCGGCTACTGGGAGATTCCTTTTGAAAAACCCAATAACACTTTTCGTAACTTGGGAATCGAACCCAGGATCCGAAGCTCTGCAGTAGCCTACGAAATTGAAAAATTTTTCCGTGACTTGGGAATCGAACCCAGGATCACAGCACTATACACTATGACAGCTCACACATTTTGTTACACACTCGTATATGTTCTGACTTATTCTCATTTTAGAGGGATCGTTTAGATGTGACTACAAATATAGCACAGTGGCTAAGACATGGTTCAAGCACTTTGTGATACCAGCGACTTGGTACGATGCCCGGCTAAGATGCGAACTGGAAGGTAAGCTACTATTTCTATTAGAAAAAAAAAAGAAAGAAAAAATATATTTCTTTGTCGCAGGGACATGACGTGACAAACAAAATAGCTTAACAATAATCATACAACGCATAACAAATACAGGGTGTAAACAGACGCTTCACATATCCGTCAACCAAGCATTCTGTACATCACACTAAGTAACTTTACACAAAATTTATTGCTGGGAAACGACTTTTTTTTTTTTGGGGTTATAAATCACGTTTTAAGGTAGGATTCGATGGAAAGCACTCAAAACATTGGGCTGATAGATGGATTGAATAGTACGGGGGTCGTGGAGGTGTGTAAAGTAAAAATCTTACATTAAATACATGAATTAAAAAAAAAAACTTGTCAAAAAGTTGGAACTTTGACCCCCAATATCCGTAACTAGAAGGTTCCCAGGTATGGTCTAGAACAAAAAAAATATCGCAAAGACGGGGAGAACAAGTGCCTTTCATTTGTGTTAAGGGTCTATTTACACCCTTTCAAAAGGACAGAAACAAAAAAAGAAGAAAGAGGAAGAAAAAAGAAGTTATCATCTAAGGTGAAAGATGCACATTGTGGAAAAACAAATCCTCCACACTTCGATACTCCGGCAAAACAATTGCCCTGATCACGAACTACACTAGACGAAACGGAAATCTGTGAACCAAGCGACAAGGATTTTTGTAAATTCATTCCGTAAAGGGGATGGATGCCAAGAAATTCGTATATGCAGATAGGAAATCCTTTGCAAAATCCATTTCAAAATTCAAATTGGTTATTTGTAAATAATAACTCGAATATGAGCGTGTCGATGTCGATAATATCGCCCTTGAGTCGGTCCAGAAAAGACTTGATCTACTACGAGCGTAGGGTCTTTAGCAGCGTCCATTAGTTCCTGTAACATGCAGGACACTATGAATAAAAAACCACATTGAATACCTACTCTACAAACAAGCATTGCTTGATTATTTCATCATTTATATATCGTTATCAGAAAACTCATTAAATCAGTAGGCACAAACATTTAAAACAATCAATTAAATCAATTGTTAATTATTACCATTGTAAAGATTTTTCTCACATGTACCTAGGTGAACTGAGTTGGTACTGTAGGGATCTAACTGTGTGAGTGTAGTAATTTAGTGTGTTTCATCATCGTCCTGCCCTTGTTCCATGTTATTTGGGGTTGGCTTAACAGGTTTTTTTCTTCCATTCTCCCCTGTCAATGGTTACGCTATCATCTACTCTTTTTTTTTCTTCATAACATTCTTCACACAATCCATCCATCTTTTCTTTGGTCTTCCTCTCCCTCTCCATTTATCAACATTTATATTCATCACTCTTTTAGTCACATGCCATCTTCCTCATCACACTCCCACTCCCTTTCATCTTTTCTGTAAGAGTCGCCACTTTCAAACTTCCTCTTTTAAACTCATTTCTTAATTTATCCATTTTAGTAAGAAATTATTAGAGTAAGAAATGAATGGATAAAAGACGCTTAAGATTAAGTTGAGATAATTATTGTAAAGAATAATACAGGGTGTTTGGTGCATCGTGTGCCAAACTGAAATGGTCGACTGGGGGGGTCATCTGCTATCCTTTCAGACCCCTAAACATTTCTCATGGCCTGTGGATTTTTTTTCATCGACTTTTTATTGTTTTATTAAAAAAAGACCCAAATTTTACATTCAAATACAAATTTAAAAAAAAGTATAAGTTGCAGACTCTAAATTTTAATTTTATTTAGATGTGTATTGTATTACAGTACTTTTAAATTCAAAATTAGTGACATTGGCCTTCTAGATTTTTTTTTATTTACTCGAGGTCGTGAACAGAGTGTTGGTATCATTATAATATGTCGAATTATTGTCTAATAACTTTCTTTTATCATCAGGTGCTATACTAGCTTCACCAACAACACTAGAAATAGAACAAGAAATGACTCAGATTATCAAGAACTTCTTTCGTTCAGAATCTCAAATCTTTACTGGGATTTCGGCTACCGTCTCTCAAGGAGATTTTTTTACGATTGAAGGTAGGTCAATGAAGAATGTTACTAGGTATGCCAAATCGCTCAGTAAAGCTTGTATGTATACAAAAACACTAGTTTTTGTTGTAGTTAAAAATACCTAGAAGTTTTGATTTTATAGGCATTCAAAGTTTCGAAAAATATCGAGTCCCGCTAAGTCACGTGACCGCTTGTGACGTCATATCACAACGCGCCGCGCAATTGGTAGTTGTATTTTTTTTACATTTAGGCACAACACATGACTTCCTAGTATTTGGATTGGACATTTTTAAAAGTATTTAGGTATAATTTCGAAGGCACGGGCGCGCGACCACGAGCGGACTGAGTGAGCCAGACGTGAGCATGTTGTGCGATGACGTCACACCGTCAGCGGAAGCCCGCGTCATGCGGTTACAACTTGTTTTACTTCTAAATCGGAAACTAATTGACGTATCGAAGTAATTCTTTTTACTAGTATTTTTTATTTTTGACAGAGAATATGGAGAGCTAATAATCAAAATTAGTTAACATTCTTCATTAGTAAAACATACGATGATCAGTGATCGGAGTAGGTAGACGGGTTTAGGGTCAATGAGGTATGACGTCAGGTTTATATAAATATGTCTCCAGAATCTTGTAAACTTCAGAGATTTTTGCCTCTGGTAATTTAAATTATTACTATTCTAGTAATTGGAGTAGGCAGTTACTACCCAATAATAGCATTCGTATTATCTATATTTATAAAATGGCAAACTGACTGACTGACTGACTTACTGACTGGGTGATATATCAACACACAGCCCAAACCGCTGGTCCTAGAGACATGAAACTTGGAGGGTGTGTTCTTTGTAAAGAGTGAATATCCGCTAAGAAAGGATTTTTGGGAATTCCACCCCTAAAGGGGTAAAATAGAGGATGGAAGTTTATATGAAAACCCGTCAGTTTTGAAGTTAGAATCTTCAAATTTTGTATTTAGGCTGACGATCGAAAATAAATCTATACGTGTCTCAGTGTTTTTGAGAATTCTACCCCCGGAGGGTTAAAATAGGGGATGAAGGTAATCGGATATTTTTCGACATCCACGCGGACGAAGCCGCGGGCAAAAGCTAGTGTAGTTATATAATACGAATGCTATCATTGGGTACATAGTTATGTAAAAGGGTCTTTATCTTCTTATCTTAGTCACCTGTACCAGTATTGGGATTTTTTCAATAAAGAGACCTTTCGCAGTTATTTCACCATAACAATTTTAAAAACGAAAAAAATATTATATCAGACTTATCCGTGGTACCAGCACAACAGCAATCTTATACAAATGAAAACAAAAATCATTTTCATTTTGGTAGTCATGCAAAATTAGACTTGTACTAATAAAAGTATCAGTTTTAATTATACAAAAACCAAATACTACTTAAATGCGTTTATAGACTGAATTGATACTTAAGAAGAATTATAAATTACAGGTATACCGTTTTCTGAATTACTACTAGCTTGGACTGACAGTGAACCAGATAATCGGGATAATGCAGAAAAATGTATTACTATGGATGGTAATGGAGAAGTATCAGATGAACCTTGTGAGGATACTAATCCTTACATCTGTTACCGTTCTGAAAATGAAGAGTCTGATATACAGGTCAATGAATGTGGAACTGTTGATTCAGGTAACTATAGGCTAACTGGTTGATTTGATAAACATATTTTTCAGAAACTTCTTAAAATATTGTTAAACTTGTATTGTTTTGAAAGAAAATAATTTCTGAGGCTTAGATTTATTATAAATTTAATAACTGAGGTGTGATCACACATGAGATGTTGTCGCAGAGATTTTATAAAAAAAAAGCCCCAGGTTTCTACCAACCTTTTTAAATACGTACAACAATAAACATAAACTTCTGTTCTTTTTATTTTTGAAAAGATATTAATATACAAAATCTTATTTTCAGAATATTACTTAGATTCAAGAACCAACAGTTGCTACAAGTTCCACACAGTACCAAGAAACTACTCCCGAGCCTACTTCGCGTGCTCAGCTGAAGGCGGCCATCTTGCTATTATAAACAGTGAAATAGAAGCCAAAGTACTCAAGGAACTTTTTGCTAAACATCCTGCTGGAAAATTGGTGGGAAACTTCTGGAAAGACGTAGCTTTTGTAGGTTTTCACGCCATATACGAACCCATGGATTGGAAAACTGTTCATGGTAATTAACAGTGTCTTGTATTGTCAGTGTCTTTTATGGGTCAACAGGATATAATTGTCGTTCTGGGTAACTTGAATTAAAACACTATTGACGACTTTGGAACCATAGATCTAAGGCATACCAGTATGTAAGTGCACCTCAGTACTTAGATCAGTGTGGCCATTGTGTCATAACCTCAGTATTGGTAGAAATGACACTTAGATCACTCTGGTTCCAACATCGTCTGTTTTAAGCTTTCAAGGTAAAACTAAACTGATACTGTCACTTTCGGAACATTTTCCGTGATTGTTCATTATTTTACGCTCCCGATATTTCAACGGTGTTGCAAATGATCATCATCCATGATCGCGTGATGACTAGAGAATGCGGGTGGATGGAAAATAAATGTGATCATGGCGCTTGCAGCAGCGTTGAAATATCGGGACGTCAAAATAATGAATAATCACGGATGATATCCCTTAAGTGACAGTATAAGTTTAACATGAATTCAATTGATTGTTAAGGTGTATCGTGAATAATTTTATGAAATAAATATCTTATTTCATATCTTAGTCCATGGTAAAACTTCAAAGAAAACTAAAATGTGAGTGGCCGAGGGAGGACAAAAATTTTATGAATGGTTAATAAGTAACTGATAGGGATGAATGCAGTACTTTTAATTACCTAGTGGGACTAAGGCAAGTCAAATGAGATATCCCAATTTCAAATTCTTTAAAAAAAGAAAAAAGGCCGTAGACTAAGATGTCGTAACAACATAAACTGACGCATTTGGCTAAGCGTATGCTGAGACGCAGGCGACGGAGCACAGCACAGTACAGATTTTGCAGGGCAGGGCAGGCGACGTAGACATGGCCACGAGCGCATGCTGCGGCGCAGATCAAAGACACATACGCGATCAAACTAGTACAAAGAATAGACGTTTTCGAGTTGAAATTAACGAGTTGTTGCTACTTTACAGTTTGTCAAAGAGTAAAAAAACTGTTTGGCAAAGCGCATAATAACTATTTGAATAGTCTGGATAATTAGTATCATACAAACAAGTTTCACAACGAACTAATTCTATTAAATGTTCTGTCATTACAACAAAATTATGTATTTTAACGTAAAAAACACGTCGCGACTCGCACGCGTCGCGCAGGTATCGGTGCCGGCACTAATCGAGGCGCAAAGCAGGGCAGACACATATCTGCGTCGCACGCGCCTGCGCCGCACTCGGTACGTTCATGTATTACAAAATCTGCTCTGCCCTGCGCTGCGTGGACCTGCGTCGCCTGCGTCTCAGCATAAGCTTAGCCTTTTTCTCGTTGGAGTAGGCAGAAGTCAGAACGCTATCAGCTACGATCCTCACACACTCCTTTCGCCTCGATCACAAATAAATCACATAATTATTATTGAATAAAGCTAATAATAATTCACACCATGATTCTCTGTTACTTGTCATCTCATCAGACACCTCCTTTCACATAGTTACTACAATCCACATTATTAAAAATACTGTTTTATTCGACTATGATACATACGGTTGATTCAATGAAATCGGTTAAATAATATTCATTAGTAAAATTTAATTTAATTTAATTTTTTGGCCAAAGAATTAGCATTGCCATTCAGCGTGGCAATGCTGCCAGTCTTCTGGGCACGTTTCCAGATGACAGCGATGCGGAGGAGTACTTTGACGCCTATGTGTCCTATTGTCGTCGTTTTTTAGTTGTTTATATTTTCTACTTTTAGCCTTATTTTTATCATTAGTTTAGTTATATTTGTAGTCTGTATATAATGTAAATAATTTGAAAATTAATAAACTAACAATCTTTTAGTTACTTATAATAAATATTCCAAATAAGTGTAAACTTTCCCAAGAGTATTGTGTACACACAAATTTATTCTATACATATAAAATTCAAAGTCCTGACTGACTGACTGACTGACTGACTGACTGACTTATATATCAACGCACAGCCCAAACCGCTGGTCCTAGAAACATGAAATTTGGACAGTGTACTCTTTGTGACGAGTAAGTATCCACTAAGAAAGGGTTTTTCAAAATTCCACCCCTAAGAGGGTGAAATGGGGTGTTTAATTTTCTGTGAAACTTTTTATTCCCTGAGTCGATTGACTTGAAAATTTGTGTATTTACTCTTTAGTTAAAATTATGAGATACGTGTATCACAGTTTTTCCAAAATCATCCCCAAATTTAAAATTTAATGTCCTGTCTGGCTGCCTGATATATCAACGCACAGCCCAAACCGCTGGTCCGAGAGACATGAAATTTGGACGGTGTATTCTTTGTGAAGAGTAAGTATCCACTAAGAAAGGGTTTTTTGAAATTCCACCCCTAAGAGGGTGAAATGGGGTGTTGAATTTTATGTGGAACTTATTATTCTCGGAGTCGATTGACTTGAAAATATGTATACATACTCTTTAGTTAAAATTATGAGATATGTGTACCACAGTTTTTCCAAAATCATCCCCAAATTTAAAATTTAATGTCCTGTCTGGCTGCCTGATATATCAACGCACAGCCCAAACCGCTGGTCCGAGAGACATGAAATTTGGACGGTGTATTCTTTGTGAAGAGTAAGTATCCACTAAGAAAGGGTTTTTTGAAATTCCACTCCTAAGAGGGTGAAATGGGGTGTTGAATTTTATGTGGAACTTATTATTCTCGGAGTCGATTGACTTGAAAATATGTATACATACTCTTTAGTTGAAATTATGAGATACGTGTATCACAGTTTTTCCAAAATCATCCCCAAATTTAAAATTTAATGTCCTGTCTGGCTGACTGATATATCAACGCACAGCCCAAACCGCTGGTCCGAGAGACATGAAATTTGGACGGTGTATTCTTTGTGAAGAGTAGATATCCACTAAGAAAGGGTTTTTTGAAATTCTACCCCTAAGAGGGTAAAATGGGGTGTTGAATTTTCTGTGAAACTTAATATTCGCTGGGTCGATTGATTCGAAAATTGATGTTCACACTCTTCAATTAAAATTATAAGACATGTGTATCAGTTTTTCCAAAATCATCCCCCAATATAGTTAAATAGGGCTTCGAAGCTCACGTAGAAGGGCGCATGCCGCGCAACGTTGCGTGGGGCGTGCGGGGCGCGGGAGTATTTACCTATACTAAGTAGGTAGGATTTTTCTGAGGTAGACGTGTCTGTGAATATGGTTTATTCCACCGATTTTCGCGTTGGCTCGCGATACGGGACATTGATATTAAATATTATGTCTATAAATAGATTCCAAATAAATCATTTGATTGGTGTCCCGGTGTCCAATCTCAAACCAAGATATTTCACATATGTAATTTAATTGATATTACTATGAACAAATATTTGCAATAGCAAGTACACGTAAATCTATGTATGTACTGTACATACATAGATTACTTATTATCCCAGAAGTAAGATTCCGTGGGCAATTCCCGAACTCCACGCGGGCGAAGCCGCGGGCAGAAGCTAGTTATATTAATAAATCTTTATTTTCAGACCAGAGATCCGTAACAAATAAAAATAAATAAAGAAGTATCATTTCATTGATCCTATTGCAGGTGAAACGCTGGAGGAAGCAGGGTACAGCAGATTTTCTGGAGGTGAACCAAACAATTCGCCACCAGGGGAAAACTGTGGTGGGATATACCGCTCGGGGCTCTTTAACGACTTGTGGTGTGACAGGCCCACCGCGTTCATCTGCGAGAAGAAACCAGATTTCCCTGCCGTTTGTAGCCATATCTGATGAAGATACGAGACTGATCAACATAATATAAAGAAATAAATGTTGACAAACTGAATATTTTTATAACATAAATAAACGAATCTTAACATAATTGTATTTTTTAATGAAGAATGTTAACTAATTTTGATTATCAGCACTCCATTATTCTGTCAAAAATAAAAAATACTAGTGAAAGAATTACTTCGATACGTCAATTAGTTTCCGATTTAGAAGTAAAACAAGTTGAAACCGCACGACGCGGGCTGCCGGTGACGGTGTGACGTCATCGCACAACACGCTCAGTCTGGCTCACTCAGTCCGCTCGCGGTCGCGCACCCGTGCCTTCGAAATTATACCTAAATATTTTTAAAAATGTCCAATCCAAATAATAGGAAATCATGTGTTGTGCCTAAATGTAAAAAAATACAACTACCAATTGCGCGGCGCATTGTGATATGACGTCACAAGCGGTCACGTGACTTAGCAGGACTCGATATTTTTCGAAACTTTGAATGCCTATAAAATCAAAACTACTAGGTATTTTTAACTACAACAAAAACTAGTGTATTTGTATACATACTGGCTTTACTGAGACAAAATTTCAAGTGATTTGGCATACCTAGTAACATTCTTCATTATTGCACTAGATGTTCGGAGTTGAAAAGAAAAGCAATACAGGGTCTAATCTGAAGCTGTGTGTAGCAGAGGCTACACATAGCTTCAGATTAGACCCTGTATTAACTGATTTAATGTAGTCCGGCCTGAGTTTTGAGCGATACCACCAAATTGTTTTTGCTGATAGGAATTTCTACAAGCTAATTTAAACCCATTCCCTCTCACAGAGAGCAGGCCTGTGTCCCAGCAGTGGGAACTGTATAGGCTGATTATGCTTAAATCATAGGCATGAAATCCTTCTACGCTTTCATTGGTTAATTTAATTAAATCGTGACTAACACCATCAGAAAGTCATCAAAACAATAATCAACACACAAGTCATAAATGTAGCTAACATTTCAGAAACAAACGCACATATTAATATTCCCATGTTCTTTATTAACTTGTTTTATCTTTACTTTTTAAAATTAATGTTTATTGAATATTTATGCTTCACTTGTTATGTTGAATACAATTCATTGCTTTATCTCAGGGGTTCTCAAACACAATAATTTAGAGACATCGATGTCGAAAGAAGAAAATAAAGAAACAAATAATATTTATTTGTCGCAGGGACATGACGTGCATACAAAATGACAAAAAATTAAAATAAACATTCAAAGCATCAATACAACAGGACGGAACAAAAACAGTTGACAGCTAGCACGTCGTGACTGCGACAAGCAGGTTACCACTCAGCATGATGCTGTGCTATTCGGGGCCCACGGCATAGCGCTGGTTTGCATTGGTCACCCAAGAAAAAAACGTACGTATATTTATGCTTTCTTGGACCTAATTGGAAAGAATCATTTATTTTTTTCATCAATTTCTATCGACCTGCGTTTGGGAACCACTGATTCTTCTGTTTTATGTCTAAGCCGATGTTATAAATGTGTTTGAAAAATGGATTGGCACTCTTTCAATTTTGTCATCACAAAATGAAGTATGTTTTTAAATATTTAGTGTTACTATTCAGCTTGAATTTCATTGGTAAGACTAATTTCATTAATAGATAAAACGGGTCCCTGGTTCAATTTCTGGCCTGGGCAAAGTTTTATTGGGTTTATACGTCAGAATTTTTTAAGTGGAAGAACATAAATTATGGATTACGTTAAAGACATGGGACTAACACAGCGCCAAAATCTAGGCTGCTAGTGGGAAATTCGACATGGAAAATCCCAATAACGTTTTGCTTTATCTGGACATCAAATGCAAGACCCAACGCTTAGCAGTCGACCATGAAACCAATGAGACAGTGAAACCCTTTCAACTAAAACTTGAACAGTTATGAGGAACGTCTAAAAAACCCACATGTTCCATGTACATCAAACAAATCCTGATACATCTCCAATTCGTCTTCTTTTGTTACGTCTTACAACAAAACAATGTGCCTGTAATCCCCGAAAGGTTATGTTTAAATCGCTAGTTATGTTTAAATCGAATGTAATAAGGTGGAACCTATTGCCATCAACCGGGTACTGCTACTGAGAAATGCATGATGGAAAAACATAAGACCACAACACTTTTCTCGCCCTGGGAATCTAACCAAGGACCTCATGCTCAGCAATCGCTCTTTCGACCATTAAACAAAAGACGCTGTACTATGACGGTTTTATAATGCGTTTAAATTACTTTTTTATTCGACAATGTTACATAACAACTTCTTCTCAATTTTAGAAGGAGCGTTTAGATGTGACTACACATACAGTACAGCGACTAAGGCATGGTTCAAGCACTTTGTGATACCAGCGACTTGGTTCGATGCCCGGCTTCGATGTGCAATGGAAGGTAAGCTACTATTTCTATTAAAAAAGTTACCAACTACTTTGAATTATACACATTGTAGAGAAACAAATCCCCACTTACTTCTTCCATTGCATAACGCGAACCTTACGACCTATTTAGTTTTATTCATAGTAAATCATTTATAAATCTTAAGCATAGATTATTTACGTCGTCAAATTCCTGTGCACGTCGGTAACCTTAAAACTCAGCGAAGTGTCATCAGCAAATAACACCTTTTAAGGTCAGCCTTTCAGTATCTGAGGAAATTCATCTACATACACTAGAAAAAGAAAAGGCCCAGTATTGAGCCTTGCGGTACACCCTTCTTACTTTTAGTACTAATGAATGTACGCTGTTTATTTCTACTTGTTGCATTCAATATTTCAAATATGATTTTACTAATTTAAGTACTGGTTTTCTCAGCTCATTATAATCAAGTTTTACTAACCGTGTTTTATGATTCACGTAATAAAACGCCTTGGTTAGGTCGCAATGACTTTTGCAACTTGTGCCTCTTCCCACGCGTTAAAGATGTGCTTTAACAAGGTGACACCGGCGTCAGTAGCACAACGTCCTATGGTGAAACCATATTGTTGATCGTGTAAGATTAAAAAGATTGAGCATTTAAGTTTGCACTACTTTTTCAAACACATAGCTGAAAACAGGCAAAACAGATACATGTCTATAATTATATGTGTCTTTGCTGTCTCCAGGTATAAAAAGTGGTATTAATTTATTTTAATTAGGGAGCTATGATCTCAATTAATTGATTGACAAACTTTAGAAGGTCTAAAATGGTCCAAAGGTCTTCGGTCTAGCTCATTCCAAGGAACGGGCGGGGGGAGGGGGGGGGGAACAAGCACCTCCAAGATTTTGAAAGCCTTCATGACTATCACAAGATTATATAATTATATTTAAATTCAACAAGGCAGACTGAAACTTTTGTACTAAAGAAAGCAATGACAAGGGATGGCGATGAATCTAGTATTTCTGTCGTTACAATTGAAATTAAAATTACTATTGGTAAAGTACGTTGCGTATTCCTTGACAACGTCGACTTAAATGGTGCTCCCTCACCGGGAGCATTCGCCTGTAATGTAACAGTTCAGATTCACTTGTTTCCATACAAAATCGAATCTTGTACTGTTACATTACAGGCGAATGCTCGCGGTGAGGGAGCACCATTACGCTAATGAGCCCTCGGGAAGAAACAACAAACAAAAAAACAAGTGATACACGCGCGTGTCACTTGATGCGGGTGGCTTTGCGTGGCTTTGCCAACTTTTTAACTTTTGCACCCGAATGTACTTGATGTTCTTTATGACATTGAATTTGTTTACTTTTATCACCGGACCTTTGGAACGTATACAATTTTTGGTTACGGTCGAATGGCCCGCGGTCCATTCGCTTTGGGCCGTTCAGACTAAATACCCCCGATATCATTAAAATATGTCGACCTTCTAATAACTTTCTTTTGTCACTAGGTGCTACACTAGCTTCTCCAACTACACCAGAAATAACAAATGAAATGACTCACATTATCAGGAACTTCTTGCCTACACATCCTGAAATCTTTACCGGGATTTCTGCCAGCATCTCTCAAGGAGACTTTTTTACGGTTGAAGGTCAGTCATTCAATAAAGATCAGACGTTAAGTTAATATGCACGACGTGCATGCATGACATGCCTACGGAATCTTGAAAACTTTTAAGATCCATGCTTTGGGGAATTTAAATAATTAAGACTTCATTATTATTCTAGTCATTGGAGTGGGGAAAGCATGGTTGTTTAACTGGTTAAGTACTTTCATGGTACCAGAAACCTGCTTTTACCTTCCTCCCTGCTGTTGTAATTACTTCTATATTTTTATAAAATACCCCTTTGTCGTTTTATCTGAGTCACATCATGTACGGGTTTTTTCAATAAAGATTTTTGAAAAAGGCATGTCCATTATTATTGTCTATGGTTTGAGCGTTTGATGAAAGCACCATCAATTAATCTGTCTACTCGGATCATTGATGATGATACTAAACTTGAAGTAAGTCTGTCGCAGTTATTTCACCACAGCAGCAACACAAAAGCAATCTTTAACTAATAAGGAATTACTATTAATACTAATAACGGGATATTTACCATGTTTACTGTTTTCTACGAGTTTCCGATATTTTTTTTTTAATGATTTATGAATTACAGGTATACCGTTGTCTGAATTCGTACAAGCTTGGGCTGACAATGAGCCAGATAATAAGGATAATGGTGAAAATTGTATTGTTTTTAATGGTAGTGGAGAATTATTAGATAAACCTTGTGCCGATACTCGTCCTTACATCTGTTACCGTTCTGAAGACTCCAAAATGAAGGCCAATGAATGTGGAACTGTTGATCCAGGTACCTTTAGGCTAACTGGCCGATTTTTTTAATCATGAAAATAAAGTAGTTAAATTTCTGGAGCTTGGGGTTATTACAACATTAGTAACTGAGACAGGAACACTTGAGATGTACATACCCTTTGTTAAATACGTACTACAATAAACGCAAACCTCTGCTTCTTTTGCTTTAGAAAAGACATAAAATACAAAATCATCTTTTCAGAATACCGCTTGGATGAAAGAACCAACAGTTGCTACAAGTTCCACTCAATACCACGGAACTACTCGCGAGCCTACTTCACGTGCTCAGCTGAAGGCGGCCATCTTGCTATTATAAACAGCGAAATAGAAGCCAAAGTACTCAAGGAACTTTTTGCTAAATATCCTGAAAATAAAATTGTGGGAAAGTTCCAGAAAGACGTAGCTTTTGTAGGTTTTCACGCCTTGGACGAATCAATGGATTGGATTACTGTTCATGGTAATTTATTAACGTAGTTTTTATGAGTAAAAACGACGTGGGGTCAAGTACTTTTGGGGTTACGTACGTTACGTATGTACGTTTACGTACACTTTTTAAGGTTGCAAGGATAGAACAAAAAGAAGAAGAACAAAGCACCTACAGTTTCACAAAAAAATCCTATATCTCCAAAGCTAAATCATCATCTGCCTAGCCTTTTCCCAACTATATTGGGGTCGGCTTCCAGTCTAACCGGATGCTGCTGAATATCAGTATTTTACATGAAGCGACTGCCTATCTCACCTCTACAACCCAGTTAGTACTGGGTAATACGATACCCCTTGGCAAGACTGGTTGTCAAACTTTTTTTTGGGCCACTGTCTACCTAACGACTGTCAAAGATCTACAAATGACAGTCGGGACCAACGGCTTAACGTGCTTTCCTAGGCACGGAGGAAACTCGGTATGCATGTGGGCGGTCTCCCATCCACAGACCAACCTAGGCAAGCACGGCTTAACCTAAAGATCGACCCGAGTGGCTGTTATTATTTAGCCATGAGCTCATCTTCAAAGCTAAATATCAAGTCTTTTTCAAACCAGTTTTCGTTAAAAGTACTACAAATCAATTTTTTTTTTTTTTTCTCTCCTTACTTTAGAATAGAATAGAATAGAATTTCTCTTTATTCGAGCATCCATGACTCAAATACTGTTAGTATGTAAAGCTAGTTAGAAATGCAATTTATTTACTTTTCTTTAATTCAGGTACTTTACCCGTAAAATTGTTAGTATTCTTTAACCTATGTTAGTATAATCGACTAACACACGTAATACATAGCAACACATTTAATAATGCTATCTTATGGAGACCCCTGGCAACAGTACATGCACTACGCACAGGTGCCCCATCATGTAACCTTCAGTTTTGCTGGCGACAATGCTCAGGAGACTGTTGTCGTTGTCCCGCATCCGTACACGCTGCTGCGAACATCCCTATCGCACTACATAATGTGGCAGTGACAACAGTATCCTAAAAACATTGTTGTATTGCGCACTCAGGACACTAAACGTAACGTAACGAAATTATAGGGAAGACATAATTTTTAAGGCTTTAGAAGCATATATCTCATCAACCGTTAACTTAAGAAAAAAAGTATTTAAAAAAAAAAAAAAGAAAAATTGATCTCAATAAGAAGAAGAATAACAATTTAACTTACAAAGTACGTTGTTAGTCTTATATTCTACTACAGATGTGGTAATACTATATTATTGTGGTCTTAGTAAGATGCCTCACTAAGGGGCTTTCAACATGCCTATCTTCTTTTTCTATATATAAAACTAGCTTCTGCCCGCGGCTTCGCCCGCGTGGAGTTCGGGAATTGCCCACGGAATCTTACTTCTGGGATAATAAGTAATCTATGTATGTACAGTACATACATAGATTTACGTGTACTTGCTATTGCAAATATTTGTTCATAGTAATATCAATTAAATTACATATGTGAAATATCTTGGTTTGAGATTGGACACCGGGACACCAATCAAATGATTTATTTGGAATCTATTTATAGACATAATATTTAATATCAATGTCCCGTATCGCGAGCCAACGCGAAAATCGGTGGAATAAACCATATTCACAGACACGTCTACCTCAGAAAAATCCTACCTACTTAGTATAGGTAAATACTCCCGCGCCCCGCACGCCCCACGCAACGTTGCGCGGCATGCGCCCTTCTACGTGAGCTTCGAAGCCCTATTTAACTATATTGGGGGATGATTTTGGAAAAACTGATACACATGTCTTATAATTTTAATTGAAGAGTGTGAACATCAATTTTCGAATCAATCGACCCAGCGAATATTAAGTTTCACAGAAAATTCAACACCCCATTTTACCCTCTTAGGGGTAGAATTTCAAAAAACCCTTTCTTAGTGGATATCTACTCTTCACAAAGAATACACCGTCCAAATTTCATGTCTCTCGGACCAGCGGTTTGGGCTGTGCGTTGATATATCAGTCAGCCAGACAGGACATTAAATTTTAAATTTGGGGATGATTTTGGAAAAACTGTGATACACGTATCTCATAATTTCAACTAAAGAGTATGTATACATATTTTCAAGTCAATCGACTCCGAGAATAATAAGTTCCACATAAAATTCAACACCCCATTTCACCCTCTTAGGAGTGGAATTTCAAAAAACCCTTTCTTAGTGGATACTTACTCTTCACAAAGAATACACCGTCCAAATTTCATGTCTCTCGGACCAGCGGTTTGGGCTGTGCGTTGATATATCAGGCAGCCAGACAGGACATTAAATTTTAAATTTGGGGATGATTTTGGAAAAACTGTGGTACACATATCTCATAATTTTAACTAAAGAGTATGTATACATATTTTCAAGTCAATCGACTCCGAGAATAATAAGTTCCACATAAAATTCAACACCCCATTTCACCCTCTTAGGGGTGGAATTTCAAAAAACCCTTTCTTAGTGGATACTTACTCTTCACAAAGAATACACCGTCCAAATTTCATGTCTCTCGGACCAGCGGTTTGGGCTGTGCGTTGATATATCAGGCAGCCAGACAGGACATTAAATTTTAAATTTGGGGATGATTTTGGAAAAACTGTGATACACGTATCTCATAATTTTAACTAAAGAGTAAATACACAAATTTTCAAGTCAATCGACTCAGGGAATAAAAAGTTTCACAGAAAATTAAACACCCCATTTCACCCTCTTAGGGGTGGAATTTTGAAAAACCCTTTCTTAGTGGATACTTACTCGTCACAAAGAGTACACTGTCCAAATTTCATGTTTCTAGGACCAGCGGTTTGGGCTGTGCGTTGATATATAAGTCAGTCAGTCAGTCAGTCAGTCAGTCAGTCAGGACTTTGAATTTTATATGTATAGATAGATGGTAAACTGACTGACTGACTGACTGGGTGATATGTCAACACACAGCCCAAACCGCAGGTCCTAGAGACATGAAACTTGGAGGGTGTGTTCTTTGTGAAGAGTAAGTATCCACTAAATAAGGATTTTTGAGAATTCCACCCCTGAAGGGGTTAAATAGGGTATGGAAGTTTATATGAAAGTCCGTCAGTTTTGAAGTTAGGATCTTCAAATTTAGTGTCTGACGATTGAAAATTAATTTATACGTATCTCAGTGTTTTTGATAATTCTTCCCCCGAAGGTTTAAAAAAGGGGATGAAGGTAAGTAATCGGATATTATCCGCGCGGGCGAAGCCGCGGGCAAAAGCTAGTCAGTAATAACGTTAAGTTCGATTCCAAATGACACTATACTTTGACACAATTTTTGTGAACACACAAATTTCAAAACAGCATTACTTTTAAGAATCCTGTTTCAGGTCAATCGCTATGGGAATTAGGATACTACAAATTTTCTTCAAAAGAACCAAGAGATGCGCCACCAGGGGGAAAGTGTGGTGCAATATATCGCTCGGGGCTCTTAAACGACTCGTGTTGTGACAGGCCCGCCGCGTTTATCTGTGAGAAGAATCCAAATAGTACTGCAGTTTGTGAAGCCGTTCTTGCTGAAGGTACGGGAACGGAAGATATAAAAAAGTTAATGTTGACAACCTGAATATTAAAAATGAATGTTTGAATAAATAAATAAATGTAATTAAAATAGTGTTTTCAAATAGCGATAAAAGTGTTCGGAGTTTAAAAAAAACGAAAAAATATGAATAAAGAATGAGACTTTTAGTTTTAGGTTGCAATAACAATTTTGGTACTTATTTAAAATGCAGGCATGTGATGCAGGTATAAATAATACCCAACAGCATCATCTTCCTGCCCTTGTCCCATGTTGTTTGGGGTCGGCGCAACATGTTTTTAATAATAATACATCACAATTTTTTGGTCTTAGTTTCCGAATCGTGACCTTTGGTAGGAATGGAGGGAGGCCTTTGCCCAGCAGTGGGACAATATGAGCTAGCTATAATAATAATAATAAGAAGAAGAAGTCGACGTGGGGATGCACCGAGATGTGGTCTCAGTGGATAAGAGCCTCACCCCGCTCTCCCTGGCTAACGAGAACTAGCGCAAACCTAGAGTATTAGACACTAATGAATGATCGCAAGGTGTGGCAGGGCAAGGAGCTTCACGGACGCTATTACCGTCGTAAAAATATAAAAAATTGTAGCCCACCGGTATCGGAAACAGGGTCCAAGCTACCGGCGGTCAGGGCTCCAGAGAGAGGAAACTCCTAACAATACGTGTCCAGAAGTACCGCTTTCTGAATTAAGCCCTTGATCCGGCTGCCTAACGAGAGCCTCCTCAGATATTGGTCGAGGCTCTTGGAAACAAAGCCATGGGCTGATACAACTATCGGCACAAAGATCAATGTATTTATTTATTAATTATTTATTATTTATGTAACTATCGGCACAATATATTTACACTATTATTATGAACTTTTACTGATTGTTTTGTTCTAAACGACATATTCACTATTTATAAATAATTTAATTACGCGAGCGAGAGATACTGATTCAATCCCCTACCCTCGAATCCAAACATCATAAATTGACAGATTTTTCTAACAGCATAATGCTGCTGAACTCCGCCGTCCAGCATGAGATGTTATAATTATGCGGACCCCATTGTAGCCTTGAGTCGAGCGTGATTCCAAGGAAATCAGTATTTTCGACAAATTCTAGTTTCTCTTGATTCAATACTACGTCACTATAATTACTTTTGATATTCGATAGAGCAAATCTGACGCACTTCACACCTAGTGAGTCAAATGATTAAGCAACACCAAGCGATAAGAGAACAAAAGGCAGGTAAGAATGAAATGCGTGTATAAAATACGTACCTATGTTTCTCAAACTTAAGTCAAACGAGTTCACGATTAACAATAACGTGTCCACATACACAAACAAACAAACAAACTTTTTCAAAAAGAGTAAATGACTCGCAAATAAGATGAGACGTTTTAATTAACATGAAACTTTTTAAAATCTTGCTCAGTTTTGATGCAGTGTTTTGGAGACGTGCTGCTTTTCGTACAACTATTTTTCAAACTCTAAACCACACATGTTCGAAACCATGCTCTTTGGCTTGAGCTTTAGTAGAGTTTGTTTTCTAGTGCTATGTGGTCTCTGATATCAGTATGTACACCCTATTATTGCCCTGTACGCCCAGATCTCCAGCATTATATTTCCTCGCCTCCGCTATAAAATCGGTCTTTAGGTTGCTGATGTGTAAAGAGCAAATAATGTTTTTATTTAGTTTGTCATTATGTGACGGCACCCTTGCAATGTAGTTTATCTGTTCCTTTTTTGCATGAAAATTAATTTCTTTACCAATCTTGGCCATTATTGCGAACAGGTCTTTATCCATGGATATTGGCACACCTCTGTTCATTCTCAGATTGCTGATTCTCAAGCTGGGTGATTCGATCCTGCAAATTGACTATCACTTCTTTGGTTTTGTTCATTGCCTTGATTTCGTTTTCCAAAACGGATACTTTACTTGGTAAAGCTTTTATTTCCTGAGCATGGGACTCAACGGACGATTTCATTTCAGAGACTTCTTGCCGTATGGTATTTAATTCTGCAAACTACTGGATATATTCGAATTAATTTTTGTATGCCGACTGAGAACGTCATGAGGTATACGCAGTTAAATTTACTGTCGTACTGTCGGCGCCACTCTGTATACTACGCCACCTGTTACCTTATTACGCATTAAATTCTTCTTTTTTACGTGTCGATGAACTCAAATTGTGTTGGACCAGTATGTAGCCACCTGCAGAGCTTTAACATTTGCTGCCATTAAATCTTGATAAGTGCAAGTGGTTGTGCAGGATGGGCAGGACAGGAGGTGGAGCATATGCTCTCATATTGCAAGTGTGGAGCCCATCTGCAGGATATCCTGCAGATGGGCTCCACACTTGCAATATCATCATCATTATTTGTTTGGGATGAATTGAGGATAACCCATTTGGCCAGATTAAATGCACAGCGGCCAATCTGGGCTCACCATCGGTTAAAAGATTTCCAAATTGGCCATTGCAGTTCGTATCTGGGTGGCTGGTGATCTTTCGGGTTGATGCAATGTGGAGGATGAATTCACACATACTTTACACAATTCACATTTTTCTCGTCTGACGTACCTTCTACTAAGGAGGTCGTATATCTTAAAAAGTTTTTACGGCTCTTTAAGCGTGAATGTGGAAGTCGATGCCCGTACAGGGGTGGCGGTGGCCTCGTAACTGTTTCCCTTTTTTGGTGCGATTTGCTATTTCGTGGCAAACATCTGGTGAAGCTATACCTGTCAGTAGACATCGTATACAACATCGCAAGTGGGATAGGTCTTAAGCACTCCGTTACGATGCGAAAGGTATAATTTAGCAATATGGCAACCTCTTTAGCGTGGGTGGATCGATACTTCACTGGGTATGCGAAATCCTCAACAGAAAAAGAAAGAAACATAGGCTGTGCGCAGAACCTGTGGCAAGGCTTCCCAGCTGGTGGATGTAAGGCGACGAATAATGTTATTCCTAGTCCCGACTTTCTGTTTTATTTTCCGGCAGTGAAACTTGTATGTCGAGGATCTGCCTAAGGTGATACCCAGGTAACAAGGTTGGGAGGAATGCTCTTTGTCAACGCCTTGCCACGATTGTGCTGAGAGCCTTATTTGACTGACAGTTGCGAAGGTGGAGAACACAGGACTGGGTCTCAGATGGATTTGGCCGTAAGGCATTATCAGCGTAGAATTTTCCTAGTGGTTTCAGAACTACCGTTAGTTTTTCTTCAGCTTCTTTGAAGGTAGGGGTCTGGGTGGCTAGAGCAAGATCAGACTGCATATAAAAAGCGTTCTGTTTGTGGAGAGTTTGTTTGGTCGTTTGTACTGATGTTAAATAGGGCTGGAGGTGTGACGCTACCTTGGGGGAGACCATTTTTCTGACACCGCCACCTGCTTTAGCTCTTATCAAGATGGACTTGAAAGCGACGATTATTCGGGATAGCGCTAAGAATGCGTATGAAACCTAAATCCTTGGTAAGTTCACTTACTTTTTGTAGAAGACGCTTGATTTTGACCGTATCATAGGCTGCCGAAAGATCAACAAATACAACACCTGTGAGATTGTTCACCTCAAAGCCATCTTCAATGAATTGCGTCAGTCTGATTGGTGCATGACTTGCCTGGCCTAAAGTCAGCTCGTTCAGCGATAAGATTTGGTTCGATAACATGGGTAAGGCGATTCAGTTCAAAAACTTTGAATGTAGGAGAAGGGACAAAGGTCGGTAGCTTTTAGCGTCTTTCGGGCATTTTCCTGGCTTAAGTAGAGCAATCACTTTAGCGCGTCTCCAGAATTTAGGAATTTTGTAATCTTTATGACAATCTGAGTTTTTACTGCTAATTCAACGCGACATCCAATTGGTATACGTTGGGTTCTCGGTATAGGCTGATGCAAGGTGTTTATGCAGGGAGGGCTAACATTGCCATTGGCAAAAATCTCATTAAATGAAATGTACTAGAACATAGTTTAAGAAGCATGTCAATGTAGTACAAATTTGAGTTGATTAATAACATGAAAATTACCTTTATTTTATGGATACATTTAATTTTTACACACTAATCAGCAACACTATCCGTAAGTACAATAAAACAGGTTGCTATTTTTGTGAAAAAACTGCAATTTCTGATTGCGGCATAGGCTCTGATTTTTAACATTAACAAATGTCATGACAAAAAAACATGTCTATAGATTCATTAGTGGCCGCCAAAATAATAAAATAAAGCCGGCCAAGTGCGACTCGGACTCGTGCATGAAGGGTTGCCGTACCATCGTAGTTGTTGTTATAGAGGCGTTGTTGTAACAGAAAAATACATTCCGTGAAAATTTCAACTGTCTATATTTTCATGAGATACAACCCACTGACAGACAGATGGACGGACGAACAGATGGACATCGGAGGCCTAGTAAAAGGTTTCTGTTGGTTACCCTTCGGGTACGGAGCCCGAAAAAGGCCCCAGTTTCGGTCATCAGCTTTTTTATTCTCTAAAGGGTGAGTAAGGGATGTAAATCTGTTTTTGCAGATGGGAAATTCCATGACCTGATTTTTTTTAGCATGTGCAAAGCCAGAAACCCATACCGGAAAAGGAAGCGTGGTCGTTCCCATCAAACATGGCGTCACAACGTGTTGGCAGAATCGAGGGACATCGCAATAACGAAGAGTGAAATGAAGCGTGAAGATCAAGACCGTTCACGACGGAGGACTACTGTGTTCGCCCTCCACCCAATCTAGGAGACAAAACAAAAGCAGTAAGTCGTAGAGCGGTGGTAGCCCAGTGCTAATGGCCCCGACTTACAATTAGTTCGTGTGTTCTAATCCAAGCAGGAGCAGTTTGCTTTGCCAATTGTCCCACTCCTAGGCAAAGGCCTCCTCTATATGCTTCCACCCTTCTCTGCGTGCGGTTTTCTCTGGTCAATCTCTCACGAACGCCTCTAAGTTGTCACGGAAGGCGAACAGCTTGGTGTATTTTATATCGAGAGGAAACCCACATGTTCTAGAACCTGAAATTCGAATACATGTGACATCTACTAAACCACAGTCGGTCACCGTGGTGGACTTTAGTCTATACCCTCTCATAGAGAGCAGGCCTACTGATATTTAAAAATTGGCCATCTTCGGCCCAAGTCAGCAGGTATGCAAACGTTCACAGTACATTACTAACACTACTCGATGCCACACATTTTGTTAATCAGACAATCAGTAATATCTGGTCCTGGGATCTTGCTCTTTATACGTAGAATAGCCTTATCAAATATTTTTTTTTTAATCTGCCGTTCCATACATTTTGACCGTGTTTTGCACCTTTTTAGGAAACAGCAGATTTTTTTTAAATGACTAATGTTTGTATATGTGTTTGTTCAGAGCATTTAAAAAAGATTGTTTTTTTTTACTATTACATTAATTGTTTTTACGCTCATGTATGCTTACTTTTTATTACCTACAATATAAACAAAACCTAAAATATGTCGGGATAGGGTTGCGGTGTAATTTTCTAATGCTTTATTTATTAATTAAACATTTTAACGGGAAGAGTTGAAAGTAAATCTTTTAAATTTGAAATAAATAATATAATTTCCCTGGCGAAATAATAATATCCTAAATAGGAAATAATAGTTTAGTCTTTTCATCAATTTCTGTTTACCTACGTTTGGGAACCACTGATTCTTTTGTTTTATATATTATGTGCTGATCTCAATGTATTTGAAAAAGGATTGGCGCACTTTCGATTGGGTCATCACAAAATGAAGTATATTTTTAATTGTTTAGTGTTCCTAATCAGCTTAAATTTCATAGGTAAGACTTTTTCACATGTCCATATCGTGGGTTATCCCCTTTTCGTCACCAGTGATCAATCTTTTTAAAAATGGTTCGGTTTCATTACGTTTCAGTGGTTTCAATAGAGAATCGCAAATGAGTACACGATTACTTAGGTTTCTTTCAGTGAGCTCGTGTAGCACCCAAATTTCGAGCTTTTTTGTACAGCCAGACTTTTTCAAATGGGTTAAAACTGCTTTATGGTCAATCCTCAGTTCCTCGGCTGGGTCGTGACTACTAATAGCCGATCTTGATCCACTTTTTAAAAAATGGCATCGACTTCCTTCCGTATGAGGGCGACCAGAGCGAGCTGCGTCTTTGACATCAAAATTTCCGGACTGAAAACGCTTGAACCAACTTTGTGCTACTCTTACTGACACTGCATTAGGTCCATAAGCGTCACAAATTTTTTTCGCGGCTTGATTCGCATTTTCCCTTACTTGTTATAAAACTTCAGAATGTATCGAATTTCTTCGTTAGATTCACTTATTTTGATGGACAGAAAAACAGTTGAAAAATGGCGGAAAAGTGTTTTTTTACTTTTTCTTTTTCTTAATGTCCTATATTTATTTTATTGATATTAAAACCAGCCAGATACAAACAGTACAACCACAGAGATTTATAAAGACAAAATACAAAAAGACCTGTTCCCCGACCTATTAGATAAAACGGATCCTGGGTTGGGCAAAGTTTTATTCGGTTTATTCGTCAGGATTTTTTATTTTGACATTCAGATAATGGCAACACTATCGGAAAATATCGCTTTCTGATGCATGGGACAAACACAGCGCCAACCTCTAGGCTGCTAATGGGAAACTTCTCTTGGAAAAACCCAATAACATTGTGCTCGATCTGGGCATCGAATCCAAGACCAGACGCTTAGTAGTCGACCACAAAACCAACGGGATAGTGAACCCCTTACAACAGGGTAACAGTAAACAGTTATGAGGAACATATTCTGTAAAATCCACATATTCCATGTATATCAAACAAATCCTGATACACCTCCAATTCACCTCTTCTTGTTACGTCTTACAATCTTATTTTTCAGGTAGTTTGTAAAACTATGTGCCTGTAATCCCCGAAAGGTTAGGCAGAGGTGTACGTAATAGTTAATTACGTCCACCTTGCGCTGGTTATGTTTAACTCGAATATAATAGGGGGTGAACCTATTGCCATCAACCGGGCACTGCTTTGGAGAAATACTTGATGGAAAAACATAATACAATAACAATGACGGCACGGTTGGCGCAGTGACTGAGCGATCGGCTGCTGCGCTGCGTGTCGCGGGTTCGATCCCCGCACGGAACAAATATTTGTATGATCTACAGGTAGTTGTTCCGGGTCTGGCTGTTTGTGTATGTCAGTTTAAATGTTTGTAAACGCACCCACGATACAGGAGAAATTCCTAGTGTGGGGCAACGTTTTTTTTAAAAAAAAAAAAAAAAATTTGCTCGTTCTGGAAATCAAACCCAGGGCCTCGTGCTCAACAATTGCTCTTGCTACTATTAAACAAACGAAGCAGCACTATGAGACGCTTTTTTAATGCGTTTATTTTACTTTTTTAATATTTATTCCACATTGTTCTATCCTAACTTCTTCTCAATTTTAGAAGGGGCGTTTAGATGTGACTACAAATACAGTACAGCGGCTAATGCTTGGTTCAAGCCCTTTGTAGTACCAGCAACTTGGTTCGATGCCCGGCTACGATGCGCACTGGAAGGTAAGATATTATTTCTATTAAAGAAGTTAATCTACTGTGAAAGAGGAAAATCAAATCCCCCGCCTCCAAACTTCATTACTCCAGCAAAACAATTACCCTGATCACGAACTACAGTGGCCGAAACGGAAATCTGTGAACCGGCTGCGGGCTCAACAAGAAGGGGAGCAATATCCGTGAGGACTCCATTGCAGCAACAGTCTTTTCTACGAATTCTAGTATTTCCGTATTTAAAACAACGTTATATTCGCTACTTCATACATTAAATAACGCGAACCTTATGCATTTAATTTTCTTCTCATTTAATTCTGAATTATTTTACAGTTAATCACCATGAATCTTAAGTACAGCGTTATTTACGTCGTCAAATACCTACCTGTGAATATCAACAAATAGCAACTTTCAAGATTGGCTTTTCAGTATCTGAGGAAACTCATTCATATAGACTAGAAAAAGAAAAGGCTCAATATTGAGCCATGTGGTACCCCCATTTTTACTTTTAGTCCTAATAAATATTCGCTATTTATTTCTACTTTCTGCATTCGATATTTCAAATATGTTTTAAATAAGCAGTGCTATTTGTCACAGTCCGTTATACTCAAGTTTTACTTACCGTGTTTTATGATTCAAGCAATCAAACGCCTTGGGTAGGTCGCAAAAGAAGATTATTGCATCTTGTGCCTCTTCTCACGTATTTAAGATTTGCTTTAATAAGGTGACACTGGCGTCAGTAGTACACTCGTCCTATGGTGAAATCATATTGTTGATCGTGTAGGATGTTATTGCCATTAAAATAATTGAGCATTTGATTTAGCCTTACTTTTTCAAACATCTAGCTGAAAACTGGAGAAATAGATACAGGTCTATAATTGTTTGTGTCCAGACTTAAAAAGTGGTATTAATTTACTTTGCTTCATAAATTAATACGAAAATACCCGTTGGTCTATACACAAATTAGGTATCAAAGCTAATTAGGGAGCTATGACCTCAATCGTTAGTTCGACAAACTAAGTAGACATTCCCCAAAAGTATTCAGTCTAGTTTCCATGGTATGATCAAGGAACCGGTGGGGGGGGGAAGCAGGCACCAAAGTTCCAACCTTTACACAAGTTTTTAATGTAATGCCTTTATTTTAAGAAACTCCACGACCCCCGTAATATTTTGAGTGCGTAACGTTGAGTACTAGTCGAGCAAAATATGACATTTCACCCCAAAAAAAAAATCGTTGCAATAATAAATCTTTTTTTTTTTCTTCTGTACATCAAACTAAGTAACTCAAAAAAATCGTTGATGTTGTGCTTGATTAATGGCTTCGCGAAGGGTCCGTTTACACCCTCTATGTATGTTTAAAAAAAATTACATCAGGCACATTTAATGGCAGGCTGAAACTTTCGCTCTTAATAAAGCAATGGCAATTGATGGCGAAAGTAAAGTACGTTGCGTATTTCTTAGCAACGTCGATTCGTGTGCTAATGAGCCCTCGGGAAGTAACAAGTGAACAAAACGAGTGATACGCGAGCGTGTCACTAGGCGCGAGTGGCTTTGCCCGAGGTTATGAACAGGGTGTTGGTATCATTATAAAATGTCGGCTTGTCCAATAACTTTCTTTTGTCATCAGGTGCTACACTAGCTTCCCCAAAAACACCAGAAATAACAGATGAAATGATCAACATTATCCAGAACTCCTTTGGCTCAAAATCTGAAATTTTTACCGGAATTTCTGCCACCGTCTCTCAAGGAGATTTTTTTACGGTTGAAGGTCAGCCAATCAGTAAAGAGCGTGATGATCAGTGGTCGGAGTAGGTAGATTGATTTTACGATCGGATGTTAGAAGTTAACTTAATAGGGACATGCTTACGGAATCTTAAAAACTTTTAAGATTCATGCTTCTGGGAATTTAAATAATTAAGACTTTATAGTTATGCATTGGAGTTGGCAAAGCTTGGTTGCTTAACTGGTTAGGTACTTGCATGGTACCTGCCTTTGCCTTCCCCGTACTGTTATAATTACTACCAAAAGATCCCTTTGTCTTCTGGTCTGGGTCACATGTACGGGATTTTTCTATAAGATTTTTGAAAAAGGCATGTCCACGTTGTCCATGGTATTGTTACGAGCTGGGTATTGGATAAATTTAAGCACTAAAAAACAAAACCAAATATCTTTATTTAACACAAAACACTTAATATAATTCAATCACAAATTCCCTACTGATGATTCACTTAGAAATCGCACTTGTAGTTCACTTCGATTTGGCCAAAATCAGATAAACTGATGATAAGCTGCTGCTGCTGCTGCGGCTATTTATATGCCTACCTACCCTTCGAGAAAGTTCCACATCATTCTGGAACCTTCTTCACAGTTCCATATTGAAAAATTCTAGGAGTACTCTCGAACTTCTAGACAGTTCCATAGCGGAAACTTCTAGTCTCAAGCATAATCTATAATGTTTTCGAAAACAGCCGACGTAACAGCATGATCGTTTGATGCAGGTACCATAAATTAAGCTGTCTACTCGGATCACTGATGATGATACTGAACTTGAAGTAAGTCTTTCGCAGTTATTTCACCTCAGCAGATTAATCTAATAAGGAATTTTGAATTACAGGTATACCGTTGTCTAATTTATCACTAATTTGGGCTGAAAATGAGCCAGATAATAAGGATAATGATGAAAATTGTATTACTTTTACTGTTAATGCAAATATTATAGATAAACCTTGTGCCGATACTCGTCCTTACATCTGTTACCGTTCTGAAGACTCTAAAATGAAGGCCAATGAATGTGGAACTGTTGATCCAGGTACCTTTAGGCTAACTGGCCGATTTGTTAAACATGTTTTTCAGAAATTATTTAAAATATTGTAAAAATAAAAATTATAATTATATATAATAAAAATTGTTTGAAATTTGGCAAATAAGGTAGTTGTAGTGGAACACTTGGGATGTTTTCGCAGAGATTTGTTAAAAAAATAGTTTTGTACATACCCTTTGTTAAATAAGTACTACAGTAAACGCAAACCTCTGTTTCTTTTACTTTAGAAAAGACATAAAATAAAAAATCCTCTTTTCAGAATACCGCTTGGATAAAAGAACCAACAGTTGCTACAAGTTCCACACAGTACCACGAAACTACCTCCGAGCCTACTTCGCGTGCTCAGCTGAAGGCGGCCATCTTGCTGTTATAAACAGTGTAATAGAAGCCAAAATACTCAAGGGACTTTTTGCTAAATATCCTGAAAATAAAATGGTGGGACAGTTCCGGAAAGACGTAGCTTTTATAGGTTTTCACGCCTTGGACGAATCAATGGATTGGGTTACTGTTCATGGTAATTTATTAACGTAGTCTTTATGAGTAAAAACGATGTGGTTCAAGTACTTTTGGGGTTACGTTCGTTTACGTACACTTTTTAAGGTTGCAAGGATAGAACAAAAAGAAGAAGAACGCCTACACGAACTGAAACCGAAACGGCTACAGTTTCACGAAAAAGTCCCATATCTAAAAACTAAATATCAAATCGTCTCCGAACCAGTTTCCGTTAAAAGTTCCACAAACCTAATTTTGTTCAGAATTTTCCTCTTCTTTAAAAGTTAAATTTATTTAATTTTATCTTTAAATACGGAACTTTACCCATAAATTTGTTAGTATTCCGTAACCTATGTTAGTATAATCAACTAAGTCACATAATACATAGGAACAATTCACTTTAATAATAACGCCAAATTATGCCATCTTCTGGAGACACCTGGCAACAGTACATGGACTGCGCATTGGTGCCCAATCATGTAACCTTCAGTCTTGCTGGCAAAAATGCTGGCGAAACTGTTGTCGCTGTCCCGCATCCGACGCCGAGTCATCTGTAGATGCTGCTGCGGACATCCCTATCGCACTACAGAAACGTAGCAGCGACAACAGTACCCTAAAAGCATTCTTGTATTGCACACTCAGGGCATTAAACGTAACGTAATTAACCTT
The DNA here is from genome assembly GCA_963082995.1 of Noctua comes. Classification (NCBI taxonomy): domain Eukaryota; kingdom Metazoa; phylum Arthropoda; class Insecta; order Lepidoptera; family Noctuidae; genus Noctua; species Noctua comes. The sequence goes on from OY720289.1 coordinate 9,853,272, forward strand.
TTGAACGCACTTGTCACATATACGTGACAAGCAAGCGCGTGCCCTGTACGCCAACACACACAAATATGTGACAAAAATGTGCGGTGCACTGTAACACGAAATAAACAATTAAATAGTTTTGGAATTCCTATTCTTTTTGTAGGTATTTGCGGTTTAATTGAGGGTTGGCATGGAGTGTATGCGCTTGCGTTTATACTCTGGCGTTCAAAAGACAGACACAGTTTGTACGGCTGTAGAAGCAAATAATTCTCTTATCAACCATTACGACTTAAGCCAGTCCGTACATTACGTCTTGTTCTATTTCCTAGATTCTGTGCTTGTTTGAGCAAGATAGAGATAGTTTTAATAGACAAATTACGTCAAAATTAACGACAGTGACGACGGAGGCCTTTTAGGGTTGCAACACAGTTCGCAGGAAATTGACATAATGAAGGCATTATGTCCGTTATCCGCGCCTATAAGGATAGGCGCGGATAACGGTTGAAGGGATACAGAAGACCCGCCCACCTCAGTTTTTTTTATTAATTAAAGGTATATACACACCTGCTTTCCAAATTTCAACAGTGTGGTGTCTACAGTCTTGGAGTAAAATGGCTGTGAGATATGGATGTACAGACAGACAGATGGACAGGACAAATCTATCAGGGTTCGGTTTTTAAAAGGCTGTAGACAAGAACTCATAAATATTATTGAATAATATTAGTCACTATAATTCACATCATTATAATTCTGTTTAAAATTATATTCAAATCTTGTTTTAGTCGACAAAGATACATTAGATCTATTCAATGAATATGATCGACAAAATATTAATTAAGTTCGATTCCGAATGACACTACACTTTCAACACAAGTTTTGTGAGCAAGTGTAACACACAAATTTTAAAACAGCATCACTTTTTGGAATCCTATTTCAGGTCAGTCGCTGTGGAAATCAGGGTACTACACATTTTCTGAAGGTGAACCAAATAATTCGCCACCAGGAGAAGACTGTGGTGCTATAGACCGCTCGGGGTTCTTAAACGACTTGTGGTGTGACAGGCCCACCGCGTATATCTGCGAGAAGAATCCAAATATTCCTGCAGTTTGTGAAGCCATTCCTGAGGAAACTCCTACTGATGCACCCCATCTTGATAAAACCCTACAGGATGAAATCCATACAGGTGAAACCATTTCTGGTGAGGCCTTTGCTGAATAAACCACTACTGATGACTCCTCTACTGATGAAGGCTCGGGAACGGAAGCAACTACACCTGAAAAATAAAAATTAATGTTTAATTATATAAATGAATTATAATCTAAATTGTGTTTTCAAATAATAGCGATAAGTGTTCGGAGTTTAAACGAAAACAAAAAAACTTGAATAATGAATTAGACTTAAAGTTTTAGGTTGCAATAACAATCTAGGTATTTAAACTGCTGTAAATAATACCTAACACCGTAATTTACCTTTTGTAGGCAGATACCTAACCTGTTTACTATCCAGTAAACCTGTTTACTATCCAGTAAACCTGTTTACTATCCAGTAAACAGGTAAGGTATCTGCCTACCCCCATGTCAAATGACAAAAGGCGTGAGTCTATGTACGAATGTATTTTAGACGATTATTAAACTTACGGTATTACTTTTTATTCAGAAATTTTGTTAATTTCATAATCATCATCATCTGCCTAGCCATTCCCAACAATGTTGGGGTCGGCTTCAAATCTTATCGGATACAGCTTAATATCAGTACTTTACATGCAGCGACTCTTTATCGACTTGTGACCCACGAATGCCCCTCAAGTTAAAGAGGAAAATATAAGTTTTGTGATTAGACCTGTCGTACTGTATGGATCGGAATACTGGGCTGTGAAGAAGATGGATGAAACAAGATTACATGTAACGGAGATGAGAATGTTGAGGTGGATGTGTGGTGTGACAAAAATGGATAAAGTACGGAACGAGTACCGAGGTCGCGGGACTCATAGAATTACCGTGACCCTGGAACATAAAGGGCTACTGAAGGACACTGTGGATTTTAGTCAGTACAAGTCTGACAGTCCCTCCCGCTCTGCCCTGGGAGGACTCATTTGATGATTTTACCACGTTAAAAAAAAAAAAAAAAGTACGGAACGAGTATATTAGAGTAAGTTTAAAAGTTGCGCCAGTTACAGAAAAGTTGAAAGGGAATCGACTGTCTTGGTATGGACATGTGATGAGGAGGGACGAATCACATGTGACTAAAAAGTGATGAATATAAATGTTGATGGATGGAGAGGGACAGTAAGACCAAAGAAACGATGGATCGATTGTGTGAGGAATGATATGAAAGATAAAGTAGTAAATTATAGCGTGGCGGTTGACAGAGGAGATTGGAAGAAAAAAAAATCAGTTGTCTGTAAAGTCGGTTTACTGACGATAGTTGAACGTGACAACGTCATAAGAAAATACTGATGGAATGGTTGCATTTTTCAAAAAATGACTGTGCGTTGAGCAATTGTTTTATGGAACGCCTCAGAGCGAGGTAACGCATGTTTTTTCGTTCGTGCAGCCGGCTCAATCGAATTATAAGACGTTGTCACGTCAAAAAACGTATTGCGCCGACCCCAAAAAACAAGGGATAAGGGCAGGAAGAGACATGGAGCTACTACCTATCTGACCTCCACAACCCATTGTGTATTTATATCATTAACTTCTTAAACTGACTTTTCCTAGACTAAGGAATAAGTCTGCAATATTAAACTATATTAGCGTTCACATTGGTTTCGGTATGCCCCGAAATTGTGCAATAACTGGAATACTGAGGTACTCAAGTTGATCATTAAGATAATCTACTATAGTCTTGGAGATAAATGTAATGTTTTAAACATAATCAGAAGCCTTGTTACAGTCATAAAATGAACTAAGAACTTTTTCCAAAAGAACTATTATTATTTCAGATTGGCCTCTTTCTTCTGCCTCCGTCTCGTGTTATTTGGGGTCAGTACAATTCTTCTACTATCTCCTGTCAACCATTACGCTATCACATACTTACTTTTCTTTCAAAACATTCCTTACACAATCCGTCTTTGTTTTCTTTAGTCTCGTTTTCCTTTTCATTCGTACAGCTTTATTTTCTCACTATTTTAGTCACAAAGCGTCTTTAAATTTTCCCGTACCAGAACAATTAGGATTAATGGGTATCGAGAGTATATTATTATCCTATGCTTACTTGGCTCCCTGGTCGTCTCTGAGGGAGGCCTAGAATACGCTGGCGTGGTGACTTGGCGTTTATGAGAGGTTGTCTGGAGAAAACCGCATGGAGATAAGAGTGGAAGGCTATGGGGGAGCCCTTTGTCTAGCAGTGGGACAATATGGGCTAAGGAAAAAAAACTTGCGAAGTGGATAACAGATACATCTCTGTCCAAACCTTCGAGGATTACAGGTGTGATGTAAGGTTATTATTCTTATACCTAGTCATTTGTGTAGCAGTTTGTTTATACATAATGGTGCGATAAAGTATGCAATTATTATACACTAATGAAGTACCATGTTAAGGATGTTTTGATGTTAAATTTGCTAAGCGTCCAGGTTTTATCCTAATTAGAATACTGAAATACCCATATTATTAGTTTATTTATACAAATCGATAAGTTAGCTTTTTCATTATTAAGATTATAGTGTTTCCTACTGTACCAGTAATTTTTTTCCCGTGTCAGTGGTTTTCAAATTTTGCGGTTTTTCTGATAAAGTACCGCATCTTGACTCAATATAAAGTAAATATTCTAATATTATTATGAGATAGTTTGTATGTAGGGGTAATCTCCGGAACTAATGACTTTCAAAATTTCGAACAATTCTAAAAATTCTTTCACTGGCAGAAAGCTACGTTATTCGTGGATGCTATAGGCTATAAATTATATTTATATCATTCATATTAGCCGAGCTATCACAATTTTTGCGGACAAAGTCGCGGGAGAAGTGCTAGTCTATACTTCTTCTTTACATAGTATTTATATAACAAAGTCGCTCCCGCTGTTTGTACGCTTAGATCTTTTAAACTACGCAACCGATTTTAATGCAGTTTTCAGCAATAGATAGAGTAATTCAATAGAAAGGTGTAAGAGTAAGGTAAGAAAATTATGAAGAGGTTAAAACCGTGAGTTTTTGTGTCGTTTGGATGGAGGATATAATCTTCGAAACAACTGATTGGATTCCAAAATATCACTGATGGGAAGCTACATTATCCTCGAGTGTCATAAACTATATTTCAAACGTTCCCGTGGGATAATTTCAGACCATAAGGCGAGCGAAGCCGCAGGTTAAAGCTACAAGAAGTATGAAATAACCGTAAGTTGAACCTATTTTGTAAGATTTAGAATGTGCTCACTTATTTATAGACGAGAAATTCGTACGGTGTCGGCCAAGACTTATATTATTACGCTGGTTCAGTGGTCACACGAGCGTCTGCTGAGCATGAGGCCCTGGGTTTGAATAAAGTATTACAGGGTTTTTATCACCGGGAATTTCTCAGCAGTGTAGTCTGGAAGTGTGTCCTGTTACCATCTATATCCTCGCACTCTATTCTATGAAACTTAATCGTCAATGAGGAAATATGGAAGTACCGTAGGTACACCCCTGCTTAACCCTTCTGGGATTGCAGGCCTGATGTCAAAAGCTATTTTAGACTACGTTGAAGTACTCACTGTTTGATTCCTATGCTTTGTTGGTTGACAAAACTTTGTTACAATGACAGGAAAAACTACACAAAATTATTGCATATGTAGGTAAGGTTCTATTTGGGAACCATTGTCTGAAAAATTCATATCTCTACCGATAATATTGGAATCACCTATAAATACTGGTAAAATAATTGTGTCGCCACATAAAGAACCCAGTCCTGACATGATGAAGTCTTGGTTTAAATATTTTGTATTACTTTTCTGCCTGAAATATATTGGTAAGATAATTTTGATTTATTTAATTATTTTAAGTTGTTTGCTACTACAAATGCTAGCACTCAGTTAACATGCTTTGTGTTATAATTTGTTATACAGCCCGTTGGTGTTCGACAACCTCCTTGTCTTTATTTCAATTGATAATTTAAATCTTTCATAAAATAATAATTCCTTCATGTTTTCAATGCTCTGTTTTTTTTCATATGGTCATACAAAACGTATTAGCCCGTTTTCCACGGGGTTATTCGTAATTATTTTTACGAAAAACAACCATGATACACAATTTCTTCCAAACCTAGAAATTTTTATCAACAGAGTTATACTACCATTGCAATATTACAATATTAAGAAACCGATTTTTTCGGCAACAGACAATGTACGTTCTAATATTGTTTGCCTTAAGATAATAATTATTATATTTTCGTTTATTCATCTTTACACACATCTTTTATATTTTTACGAATTCGGTATAAAATAAGAAACTATAAAATATAGTATCCCAGGAACATCGGGAACAGGGCCCGAGCTACCTGTGGTCAGGGGTCTTGAAAGAGGAACCTCATAACAATTGGCGCCGTGTCCAAAAGTACTGATTTTTGAATCAAGACCTTGATCCACCTGCAAAACGAGAGCTTCCTAAGCTATTGGTCGAGGCTATTGGTTATTGGCTAAAACGACTATCGGTACAATGATCGCTGTATTCACATCCCACATGTCTACAATCTCGCGAGCCAAGTCAAGATACTTGATTTTTTTATGTTTCTCGGCTTTCACGAGGTTCTCGTCATGCGGGACCGTTATGTCAACAATCATTGTGCGTCGCTCTTATCGTTCCACTACCACTATATCAGGCTTATTGGCTACAATAGTCCTGTTAGCGATGATGGATGTAATATTGATGTTATATTTATTTTTATAACGAGCATATAATGTTCATACAGCTGGAGACACAGACCTCCTCTTTAAAAGAGAGATTGGGCTATAATCCACCAAGCGTGCCCAGCGAGGATTGGTAGATTTATGTCACATGGCGTCAAATTTTTGGTTCTATGACAAGCCTGTTTCGTGGTGATGTTTTCCTTTACCGTTTTAAGAGCAGTTTTAATAAATTACACAAAGTAATGCGAATGGATCATCACCGCTTTTTGGAATAATAGTTGTTTCTTAATTAGGCAATTTTTTTAAGTCTATTTATAGTTTGTGAATAATGTGTGATTTCTTTTACTTGTACTTTTAGAAGGATCAAAATCATTTCGATGTGACTACAAATATAATTCAAAGGTCGGGGGGTGGTTCAAGCACCATGTTGTACCAGCGACTTGGTTTGACGCGCGTCTCCGGTGTGCATTGGAAGGTAAGAACTTCTATATTTGTCCTGATTATAATCATCATCATTCTCCTACCCTTATCCCAATCAATTTGAGGTCTGCGCAGCATTACCTTCTTCTTCCATACTTCCCTATTATTCGTCATCTCAGCAGTCACCTCCTTTCTAGCCATATCATCGTTCACACAGTTCATCCATCGTTTCTTTGGTCTTCCTCTACTCTTATTGCCATCCACATTCATACTCCATTTTATAGTTATTCTGATACTTAACTTATATTTTAATTGTAAAAGTTTGTTTGTTTATTTGTTTGTCGCTATTTCGTGTCTTTACGGTTTAAAGAGATTTGTAGGCACAAAGATGAATCGTGGTCTAGATTTGGATCTAGGATACAGGATACTTTATCTTCCTGTAGAACGTTCCCGTTGGATAAATTCGTACCTACACGCGGGCGAAGTTGCGGGCAAAAGCTATCAACTTTACAATTTTAGGGCAAAAACAGTAGCTTACCCTCTAATACATGGGTCTTTGGGGGTATGAAGAAGGGGTGTAAAGGAGGCTGGCGAGATCCCATGTATTTTGGGACCCAGTCTTAGAGGCAGCATTCATTATGGCAACTTATAGATACTTGTAAAACGACTAAAGACTAACAAAAAAGCAAATGGAAAGTAAGACGAACAAGTTGGGAGAAAAGAGATATACGTCTTTATACAAGATAACCTAAAAATCTTACGGTTAAGATTTTTAACTGTGAATGTCTGCTTATTTATTTAAAACGAATAAAAAAATAGTAATGTTTAGGATGAATCATAAAGGAAGATTCGAATAAACTACTCTTAGATAATTCCCCTTCCAACCTACCGTCCGGTCCGAGTAAAGGGTATAAGTGGCGTGGCGCGTTGTACACGGCCTCTTTGGATGATGCTCTGTGCTTTTTGGTTCTCTTCGGTTTTTGGTAGTAGGCAACTGACAGGTGCCAGGGGAGGTAATAATTTTGGTTCGGGTCGTGTTATATTATTTTGATGTACTTATTATTTACTTGTCTTAAGCCAAAACCCGAATTTTTTGCCTGTACCTAATTGATGAATCACAAAACTGCAAGACTGCGGCTAGAGACTATACTGATTACTAGCCTAGTAATTAGTTCATTCACTATACACACAAGCGAATTATGGTCAAGTAGAACGATTCTTACTACGCTGAATGAAGATATATACTTTTACATAAATTATAACAGCCAGAGCTCACTAGCTATGTATGTACGAGTACAGCTATTGAAAGGCAGGTTTTGTTGAATAAAAAATGTGTAATGTGACGTAATAAATCTCGTTTATTGGTTTTTATACATGTTTTTTTTAAATATTTTTCAACAGTGTTATAGAAAAAAATATTATCTTATTAAAAGATTATCTAAAAAGGAAGCTGGTGCAGCGATATAGCTCTGGTGTCTGGCAGACCCCATATATACCATAATATGCTCATAACATGAGAGCAACAACCCGCTGTCCGTGTCCCAACAGGACAGTGACAACAATAGCCTAATACACCACTTCGCCCCTGTAGCCTTCTATCTACTACGATATACGTTTAATAGGACTTGCTTTCTATGTGCTTGTGCATAGATTTAATTCTGGCACGGAAAATAAATAGGTGTTTGTCATGAAATATAGGATACGTAATAGGTACAGGATGTATTTCTACTGAACTTGGGGAGTGTGCAAAATCAGCAGAACTTCTGTAACCACTATCCACCATCAATATCCACAATTTGCTCTCTGTTCAGAAGGTGGTACTTTCCTCTGTACTTGTTGTGAGTACAACATTAGGGGAACTCCTCTGAGCGCTCTCAAATAGCATGGTACACACACTTCATCATTAGGTGTTAACTGAAACAATACCAGTAAAAAGTAGTCAAAAACACAAAATAACAGAAAAAATATAAATAGTGTTCATCATAAGCCCATTATCATACTAACTAGGCAGGGCTTGATCCTTTGAGCACCTTGAGCACCTTCATCAGAGAGATGATGCCTCCGTAAGCGCGCAAGTCGTAAATGGCAATTAACATCAAAGTTACTTTAAAATCAAAGTCCAAATCAAAAGCAACTTGTTGTCCAAAGAAGAATGCGGTAGTCCAAGTCAGGGTGCACTATCGTCAGTTCAAGATGTAAAGGCCAATTCATCGAGTATCCACAAAATCGCAATGATAAACATAAAATCCCACGCAAAAATACAAACGTATCGAACTATGGAATAGAAGTGTTTTTCAACCTTTTTCATGACACGACCCCCATAGTAAGAAAAAATATTTCGCGACCGAGTTTATTCGTGCATACATATAACCAAGACAGATGCCGTCGCGACAAGCAGAAAAATCTCACACTTTTTTTTTTTTATCGTGGTAAAATCATCAAATGAGTCCACTTGTACTGACTAAAATCCACGGTGTCCTTCAATAGCCCTTTATGATCCATGTTCACGGTAATTCTATAAGTCCCGCGACCCCGGCAGGCTTTGGCCCTCTAGAGGGGGGCCCCGTCATGATGCTGACACTCTTTGAGGCGCGCGTGGCACTCCTCAAAGAGGGGTCTTACCGCCGCGATTGCGGAATGCCCGAAAATCTCACACTTTGATTATGTTTGGCAAACAAGAGGTCGAAAAGCTCAAAAGTATACCCCTTTCTGACAATACCATTCAACGCAGGATAAGTGATATTTATGTAGAAAAAAATAAAAGAAAGTAACTTTTGTGTCCTTGCAATTTGATTAATTTACGGATATTGCGGGCTGTGCGCAGTTTGTAGCTTTTGTGCGTTTTAAATCTAATGAAAAATTAATGGAAGAAATACTCTTTTGTGAGCACTTCCCACCAATACTACAGGTCAATGCTTGGTTAACATGTTCCTTGAAGCTACGCAAGATATGAATATTAATTGGGTAAAGAAATGCATTGCTATTTGTAGTGACAGAGCAAAAGCCATAGCAGTGGTGCGAACAGGGGATTTATTCAAAGACTGTTTTAAGCTTTCACGGTTTACAACTAAACTTATACTGTCACTTACGGGGTATATTCCGTGATTGTTCATTGCAACAGCGTCGAAATATTGGGAGCACAAAATAATGAATAATCACGGAATTTATTGCTAGACTGAAAGAGCAGATGAAGAAAACGAATCCACGATGAGAGAAATTGGATAATAAACGTGCGGGTCGCGACCCTTAGGGGGGTCGCGACCACATTCATTAACTGTTGAAAAACACTGGAATAGATCATCACAGATCTTACAGTGACAGTAGTGACGGGACTCAATCAATAACCATTGATAACGTTCCTTTATAAGATATACTACGAAATCACCATAGTTTCATTTTTATTACATGATTTTGCCTTGTTAATTAGCGTTTTAATATCAAGTTTACATGTTGTTTATAAATATTGTACATTATAGAATGAATAAAAACGAAGAGAAAGTGCCATTTATAGTAAGAAAACCCATGAGCAAAAACACATGTCATTGGATTGGAACGTAATCGGAAAAAATCGCCGTCCCCAGAGAATAAAATGATAACTGCCATTATCTTAGTCTTAGTGTTATGTAATTTTTGGGATCTGTGGGTGTTAATACATCTGCTCAATTTTTTTCGTAATTTTTATACAGTTATTGACGAAGTTACAAAATACTACAATAGTATTCAAATATTTAAAACAGGTCTTAAATTACGAGAATAAAGTGTTAATATAATGTTATCAAAATGTATTCCCACTTTTATTATGACAAATAGTCATACAATTATGTTCCCGTGAAAAAATATTCGACTAGATAATGATAAACGCAGTTATCATTTTATTCTCGTTCAAAACCATCCAGTCGCTTCGTTTAAGATGTGTTAGTAAAATGACTGTTATGGTTTTGAACCCGTCAACCTCATATACTAGTACTATTATTGATAATCACGGGCGTAAAAAAGAAGGAGAATCATCAGTACCATCTCTTTTTGATTTGGATGAAACATTACAACCCGCAAATATTTCTGATTGTACATTGTTGGACAAAACGATTATTAACAATGATAACATAATACCTAGTTCTCAAAATCTGACACAAACAGAACAAAACAGTAACGTAGCGGACCATCAGAGCCCTGATCATAATGGTGACCATGATGGAGAAGACCAAGCCATAATGCATTCATTTAGTACAGTTCAAGAATCGACACCACAGGGAAAAAATACAAGAAAACGTAAACGAAATTTAAATGAAAATCAAGATGTTAAGCATAAAAAATTAAAAAATTCCGGTGAAGCCTATAAAGGCTGTAGATCGAAGAAAATGTATGACAAAAAAGTTTTAAAAGCTAGCTGTAAGTGCACAAAGGCATGTGGTGAAAAGGTAACTCATGAGCAAAGAGAGTACATAATGCAGCAATATTATAAAATTGGACATCACGAGAGACAATGGCAATATACCGTAAATCATACATTAGTCGAAGATGTTAAGCGAATCACAGAAGAGCGAAAACGCACCCGAACTCAATCGATAAAATACTTCTTTACAATAGATTCAAACAAAATTCAAGTGTGCAAAACCTTTTTCATTAATACTCTAAGCATTTCACATCAAACTGTATATACAGCACTAGAAAAATCCAAACCTGAAGAAAACTTTATGAAAAAACGAGGGCGACATGAAAATAGGCCTCGTAAAATGCCCATTTTGACAGAAGAAAGCATCATAAAGCACATTAAATTGTTCCCTACTGTTGAGTCTCATTACGTTAGAAAAGATTCTTCAAGAAAATACCTCTCAGAACTACTCAATATATCCAAGATGTATCGCCTCTACACAGCTTGGTTTGGACAGCAAAGATTTGACTGTCCTTTGGCAACTAAACGTCAATACGAGACAATATTTTAACACCAAGTTTAATTTTTCATTTTATAAACCGAAAAAAGATCAGTGCTCTCAGTGTACTCGTTATCGACAGGCTGATTCAAAAACTCAAGAAACATTGCAAGAAAAATATGATACACATACAAAAAACAAAGAAAGAGTACGGCAAATTAAAAAAGAAGAAAAAGGATCAGTTGATCCTTCAGAAACTACCGTGACAATCTTCGATTTGGAAAAGGTTTTGAGCATAATGTAAAGTAAAGTAATAAAGTATCCCATTTATAATTTCACTGTGTATGATGCTACTCAGAGTCAAGGTTATTGTTATGTTTGGCATGGTCAGATTTCTAAAAGGGAGGCCAATGAAATTGGTAGTTGCTTATGGCAATTTCTGCTTAATAAAAAACAAAGAGGCATCCAGAACATATCGTTTTACTCCGACGGTTGTTGCGGGCAGTACAAAAACAGATTTATATTCGCTCTATATATTTTTGCTGCACAGAAGCTTCAGTTGAACATTACACATAGATTCTTTGAAACCGGACATGGCCAGAGTGAGGGAGATTCTATGCATTCCAACATTGAACGTGAATTAAAACACAGAGTTGTATACACGCCTGATCAGATGTACACAATCATTATGAACGCGAAGGTACATGGAAAAAATATCAAGTTAAAGAGATGACGCAAATAGAGTTTTACAATATAAAGGAGGAGTTAATAGAGAATAAGAACTGGTTAAAAAATGAGGAGGGTCAAAAAATATCATGGACTCAAATCATGGAAGTGACTGCCTCACATTCAAATCCATCAATTTTAAAATATAAAGACAACTTTGATTCCGACTATTCCCGAACCTGTCCGAAGAATAAGAAGCAAGCGGGGTACCAGACAGATACCAAGCCCAAGTCCTAGCTGTGTTCCCGAACTCCAAACGTTGCACACTGAGCCTGTTCGGATGATCTTATAAGCCTCTGTAAGGCAGGAGATATTTCAAGTTACTATTGTGGTTTCTACGAGTCCTTGACTTATGGCAGTAGCTGGTTCTGGTGACAATGACGGCAATGAGGAAGATTATGATGATTAATCAACAACCTTATTTTTTTTTTTTAATTCATTATAAAAACTGATTTTATGTGATAAATGTGATGAGGCTGTTTTATTGATAACAAATTATGTAAAAGATTATATTTAATAATTTAATTAGTATTGTATTCATAATTCACATAAAATGTGATCATAAGGCAGATTTTAATTAATAAAAGACTAATAAGAGTAAATTAAGAAAAATACTGTTGTGTATTACTATTATTTTGAATAAAACTAACGTTGATTATCATATCATAGTTTTATTAGGAAATCAAATTCAAAGTCCTTATCATATACTTTTTTTTTAATATTTACGAGAGTAAAACGATATTAAAGTATTAGCAGTATCACTTTCTTCTTAAAAACTCGTAGAATAAAATGATAAACGAAGAGTGCAATATTTGATTCTGGTCAGGTTTTACGAAGAATAAAATGATAGACGACATTATACAACTTAGACTATGATTGATTTTGACTAACTTCTTATTTTCTAAATAATATCTCTATTTTGATACTTAGGCGTATTTCACTAAAACATTTAGAACAAACGAAAAATAACCTTTTTTAAAAGCTTACAATCATCTGTCTACGTTCAGTATTTAAAGAGCAATCGACGAAAACATGTTTTTTATTTTTCCTGAAAAGTTACATTTTTGTAGTTATCATTTTATTCTCCGGGGACGGCGAAATGTTGCGTTTTGTAATTGCACGATTACTTAATTTTGAGTAAATTAAAATATTTATAACTTTTGATTCCCGTGTCCTAAAAATTCAATATTTTTTAAATAAATATCTTATATAATTGTAGTTATAATTATTTTATATTTACACTTGCATGGAGCTTCGTTAATTTTTAGATTCCTTGGGTCCATTTTCGCCGCCCTTCTTTCTTCATCCCCCATAGAAAAGGGAGGATCCTACGACCAGATGGGTGTTATATCTGGTGGGGTACTGCCCGACAGCTGTTGTCGGGTTCTTCTATATAGTCTTAAGTCGCGGATAACTTTACTTGCGCGATGTAGGATTTAGGTGTATTTCGATGTTTAGTTCATCGTCTGCGTCATAGATGGCGCTGTAGTACTTTTTGTTCTATGTTGCTGTAGTACTCTTTATAGTGCCGATACAGGACTTAAAATTTACTGTATGTGTGTGTTAGTGTTATCTGTGGTGTTATCATACACCTTTGTCTGAGCCTTTAGCTACTAGCTGTCACTCCCAGCTTCTCTCACGTTATGATAGGAAATTGTTTCACTGGAATGTTATAAATATAGCCTATGATACTTGGGGATAAAGTAGCATCGTATTAATAAAAGCATTTTCGAAATAGAATCAGAAGTTACGAAGATTACCTCCTTCATCCAAACATAAACATTTGTAATTATTTTTTATGTAGATATAGAACTAGCTTGCACTCACGGCTCGAACCGCGTATTTAATTTTTCAAAAATTATTATACTATACTTAACTTCCTTTAACATTTTATTTTTTATTTTTTTTATCGTGGTAAAATCATCAATTGAGTCCTCCCACCCAGGGCAGAGTGGGAGGGACTGTCAGACTTGTACTGACTAAAATCCACAGTGTCCTTCAATAGCCCTTTATGATCCAGGGTCACGGTAATTCTATAAGTCCCGCGACCCCGTCATAATGCTGACACTCTTTGAGGCGCGCGTGGAACACAACGCGCCGTCGACCCGGGCATGGTCCATGGTCGGACAGCGAGTCGCCCATTACTCGCCGCCCGCAAGCCCGCGCATACGGTGGCCGGAGATCGTCTGCCGACGTCCGGCGCCGTGGGCGTCTACCACTGCGACTTCCTATAACCTTCGCGCAAACATTAAGTTGAAAAAGTTTTATCGCAATCGGATGAAGGGTGTGACAGCGCATACAACACGATCACGAATGTATATAACATAATACCATATTATATTACGCACGACGACCAATCAAACTATGCAAAACAAAATTGAGTTAATCTCTCATTGTACGGGAAGCTCATACAAAGCGAGGTCAGGTTATACTGGATAATATGTATAGTTTGATGTATCGCCGTGTGGACCATAGTATAAATAAGCGAGAAGTTACTTTATTTTATTTTGTCACCAGGTGCTGTTCTAGCTTCACCAACCACTCAAAATATAAAAACTGTATTGACTAAGATCGCTAATTCCACTGAATCTGAACAAGCATATGAAATATTTACTGGGATTCACGCCACTTTCGCTCGAGGAGCTTATTTTACTGTTGATGGTAAGCTGCAATATTATTAGTTTTAAGTTATTTTGATGCGCCCTAACAGGGTCATGTACTCACTAGTATTAAGCCTAGCGTTTAACTATGGTTATTCAGTATTAAGGTAAAATTATGAGATGAAGCTCCTAAAACAATATTTTTCACGAATGCAGAACAAACAGAACAACTTCCTTCATGAGATCGTAATCACGAAATCATACTTAGCTATTCCATACATTTGGATCGAGTAGGTGTTCTACAAGGGTGGGTAAAGGGTCCATAGAAATTTACCTTTTTTTTTTCTTCTTTTTCGCAATTAAAACGTTGGTTCCATAGAAAAAGTCGTTCAGTTTGTTGGTTCGTATCACACCCATAAATATACAAAGAAAGAAAATATGACTTCATCTTTTAGATACCTGCTGTATAATTGTTACGTTTGCATAAAATTCAATTGAGCTAAGTAATACTGAGAAGGCTTATAATGTAATAATTACTTGTAGACTAAATAAAGACTAATACAGATATTTAAATTACAGGTATTCCGCTTTCCAAAATTCCTAAGACTTGGGCACCCAATGAGCCAGACAATAAGGACAATAAAGAAAGTTGTCTCACTATGAATTATAATGGAGATTTAGCAGATCTAGCATGTGAAGCAACTCGTCCATATGTCTGTTACCGGTCCGCAGATAATAGACTGAGAATCAACGAATGCGGCACTACTGATCCTGGTAAGAGTTTTCGTAGGGATGGTCTCATAGGAGAGGCTCATGGCTAAAAATTATCTGTCACAGTGTGTGTGCAACGGTCGTACGGATTGGTCTTTAAGGTTATGTAATGCATCCTCGGACTGACTTCAGCGGTCCCAGGATGGATGACAGTCTATCATAATAATACCGGGTTTTTTCCATGCCTCGGAAAGCTTGCTAACCCGTTGGTCCCGACATTTGTACATCTTTGACAGTCGTTAGGAGTAGTCCTAAGCCCGAAAATCTGACAACCAGTGTTAACTGTATAATACAATACCCCTTTATCGCATTATCCAGTACCAACAGGGTTGCACAGGTCAGATAGGCAGTCACTCTTAGAAAATACTGGTAGGTATTCAGATGTATCCAGTCAGACTGGAAGCCGACCTCAACATAGTTGGGAAAAGGCAGGCAGATGATGATGACGGATGGTCTAATAGGCTTAGAAATACCTAAAATACATTTTCAATTTTAAATTGGCACATTTACACAAGTTATTTCGGTTAAGCAATGAATTTCCATGGCTGTCTAGTAAGGTACTATGGTTAGTTGTTGGTGTTCATCAGTCGTTTGATTTTCAAAGTTTTTTCGCCTCTAACAATGAGGTAAATATTAAAATTTCATATTACATACTTTCTGCCTTTCAGAATACCACTTGGATGCCAGAACTAACAGTTGCTACAAGTTCCATACGACAGCAAAAAATTTCACTCGAGCCTTCTTCACATGTGACGCTGAAGGCGGCCATCTTGCTATTATAAACAGTGAAGTCGAAGCCACAGTACTAAGAGAGCTCTTCGGCAGACACCCTGGGGGTAAAATGAGGGGAAATTTCTGGAAAGATGTAGCATTCGTCGGATTTCACGATTGGGGCGAACATTGGGATTTTAGGACAATTAATGGTAATTATTTATTTATACTTCTTGTTCAATAGTGATACATAGGTGGACTTAATGCTACAAGACATTCTGTAGCACTTAACCTTTGGGTTAAATAGGAGAACATTGCCATTGAAAAGAAATATCATAAGGTTTTGTAATTTTTTAGTAAATTATAATTATTTTATTATGCTAAAAAACAATACATTTTCGTTTTAAAAGCATACAATTTGTAGGTTCCGTGTCACTATAGAGACATTAATGTTAATCTTTAATTGTTGGCCATTCATACTGCCCGCAAGAATGCTCTCAAAATAAGTAAGTGTCAGCTTTACTCCTTTTTCGCAAATGATCGGCGGTGACACGGGTACCTCAAAGCAATCGTTTGATTCAGAACTTTTGACGTCAGCAGATGATTGGTACCCTTAAAAACACAATAACAATAAAGTTCTTGTGGCTAAATAATGACAACCGTACGGCTCGATCTTCAAGGTTAAGCCGCGCTTGCCAAGGTCGGTCCGTGGATGAGTTACCACCCACTACATACCGAGGTTCCTCCATGCCTGTTGTCAATTGTAGATCTTTGACAGTCGTTACAGATAGTCAGTGGCCCGAAAGTCTGACAACCAGTCTTTCCAAGGGATACCGTATTACCTAGTACTAACTGGGTTGTAGAAGTAAAATTAATAGGCAGTCGTTTCATGTAAAATAGAAAATACTGGTATTCAGATGTATCCAGTCAGACTGGTCACCGACTCCAAAAAAATTGGCAAAAGACTAGGCAGATGATGATGAATGACACAATAACAATAACGTTCCCTTTTCAGGTCAAACACTTGAGGAAGCAGGATACGGCAAATTTTCTGGAGGGGAGCCAAATAATTTTACACCAGGCGAATCTTGTGGTTCGATATACCGCTCGGGTCAATATGATGACTTGTGGTGTGACAGGGCAGCTGCTTTTATCTGTGAGAAGGACCCAGATTATCCTGAAGTTTGTCATTCAGAACAAACGTTCTAAAGAACAGGTGTAAGCTTAAAAACTTTTGCTCATAAATAAATGTTTTATGCAAAAACTGTTTATTTTTTAATTTTTGCGGCTGAGAAGGAAAAGATGCCTTATGCGTCGGCAGAAAGACTGCGTCACTTGGTGAATCACAAGGCTTCCACCAGGACCTTTGCTTTTAATACGTTTGTGTAAATTGAGAATGTACTCAGATAATAATTTTAAACTGGACAATTTGTAAACTATGTGACTGTTCCTAAATTATCCTAGACTGATAAAATTTTCGTAAATATTAGTATTAAGGTCGGTTTCCCCCGAAGGGGAAAAAGCCGCGCCCCACCATCGGTACGGCCTTTTAAGGTTCGTCCAACACTGGTCGCCTACCCACCGATTAAGAGAACTGAATTCCTTAACATAAAGAAGTCCAATGCCTCTATCATTATTAGATCAAGGAAATGATTGAAAGATAATATTATTATAGTAAATCAGACTAGAGAATCTAAGTTACTGAAATACATTGAAATTGGTTTCAAAAAGGCATAACATAACTGGGAGATGCAAAGTATAATTTATATTGCAACCAATAGTTCTTGTAAATAACCCTTACGCAAGCGTAATAGATATAGTTCAGTTGTGACTCACACGATACCTCACATATTGAGCACTCAGAGCAACACTTCCATAAGTGACGCAAGCGGCTTTTCAGCGGCAACGCGTCGGCATCATGCTCCTAGTGAGTATTGCCCCTAGCAGTCCTTTCCAACTGCAGAACTTGACAAGGCATATTTTTAGCGGCAGAACGTCGATTATCATGCTAATCAGTAGACATGGTCCCTTACAGTCTTTAGACTGGTTATACATATAATAGCTGTGGTATCAAACCATTCCAATGCCACCCCATGGGTCATGTGCTCTTTTTGTACAACTAGCGCATCTGCAAGACACGTTTTCGTGTTAGCCTAACCGAATCATTTGTCAGAGATAATGAATATATTAATCTAGAATCACTATTTGACTGGTCATAATATGGTTGAGAATCAAAACTCAAAAGGCAAATTAGCTGAATTGTTAGTTGGAGCTTATGAATACATCATTTAAGAATTAATAGATAATAGAGTTGATAGTCAAAACAATGGTATTGAACGGAGTGTTTAGCACAGAACTAACACTGGATGGACGAAATGGCAGCAGGTCACGGGAACAATATGCGACTCCCGTATTCCCCTTAAACTCAAGAGGAAGATTTATAAAACCTTGGTTAGACCTGCTGTCTTGTATGGATCAGAATGTTGGGCCACAAAAAGGATAAATGAAAGGCATTTACATGTGGCTGAGATGAGAATGCCGAGGGGGATGTGTGATGTAACGCGAATGCATAAAATAATGAATGAGTACATAAGAGGAAGTCTGAAAGTGGCGCCAGTGACTGAAAAGTTGTGTGGTAATCGGTTTTCTTGTGTAAGTATTTTAAAGGTTCGTCTGGGTGAAACCCATGATATGGTAACCAGATATGGCGCTAGTACTGCGACCTGTACTTAGAAATCGGGTATTTTTTGTCGTTTCTTAAGAATTTGTTGAAATATTACATTTGGCCTGTCAGCTAGCTTTTATCCATAGTGCGTTTCCCATTAAATAAAGAATTTATGCGTTTCCAAGCGAAGCAATATTGTTTTACAACTCAATGGAAGAAACTACGCTTCATCGTTAATTACGGTAACTTGTCAGGCTGATAAGTCGTAAAATAGAGGTTTAATGTGTTTGTAAGAGACCCGATACCGTGTGATAATTTTGAAATAGGAATCAAAACTAAGATATTTGCTTAACAATTAGTAATAAGGAGTATATGACAGGCAGTCACAACTTTAATAAATTCTCGTTGATAATGATAACGTTTTTGTTTATAGTCGACTTAGACTTTAACTTAACCGCATTGGCTGACTCATTTATTTATTCAATAGCGTTTATTTCGATAACTAAATGATGTTTTTTTTTGCGTCAGTGGTTCTAAAATACCTACTAAAGTTTTTAGTCCTACTACAGTTTATTCTTTCCTGCACAACATAAAGCTAACCCCAAATCAAGCTAACCAGAGATGTACCTTTTTTCTTTTTTTTTCGGATGGGAAATCATCAAATGACCCCCCCCACTCTGGGCGGAGCGGAAGGGAGTGTCAGACTTGTACTGACTAAAACCCATCCATGTTCCTTCTTTGCCCTTTGTGTTCCAGGGCCACGGTATCTCTTTCGAACAGTCCCGCAGCCCTGGCAGGCATCGGCCCTTGCAGACCCCTACATCGTTGCTGATATCTCTTTAAGGCGCGCGTGGAACACGAACGCGCCGTCGACACGGCCTGTCGTCAAAAGACGGCCGGACGCCAGAGATGTACCTATGTTTCAAGTTGACGGCACGGTTGGCGCAGTGGCTGAGCGATTGACTGCTGCGCTTCGTGTCGCGGGTTCGATTCCCGTACGGAACAAATATTTGTATGGCCTACAGGTAGGTGTTCTGGGTCTGGCTGTTTGTGTATGTGAGCTTAAATGTTTGTAAACGCACCCACGATACAGGAGAAATTCCGAGGATGGGGGGGCAAAGTTTAAAAAAAAAAGTTGAGGTTCGTGTACATCAAGGCTCGATACTCAGCCTTCATCTATTTGATATTTTTACCATGATAAGACACCACCATCACCATCATCATCATTTCAGCCGAAAAACGTGCACTGCTGGACATAGGCCTGCCCCAAGTGTCGTCACATTGACCGATCCCGTGCTACTCGAAGCCAGCGGATCCATGCAACCTTCACCAGGTCATCGGTCCACCTAGTGGGAGGCCTTGCAACGCAACGTCTTCCGGTTCGCGGTCGCCACTCCAGAACTTTTCGGCCCCATCGGCCATCCGTTCTGCGAGCAATGTGCCCTGCCCATTGCCACTTAAGTTTGGCAATTCTTCGGGCCCGGTTTCAAGACACTGCATAATTATAATGTTACGCATATTCAATATTTAATTTTAATTCCGCCAGAAACTACGAGGCTTGGCTGCAAAATGCCGCATGTCCTGCCCGATGCATAATGTATAAAGTACGATAGTTAAAATAAAGAATGCAACCCAAACTTCATTTGGACGTGTGGGCGAAATAAGTGTGTAGGTTAGGTCAAAGCTCGCTGGTTGACCTTGAATTTCCCCGATTTCATAATTGGAATTTATTTAGGGTAAACACACCTATTGTTGACGCTTCACCAATTATGGACACCCTAGCAGAATTAATAATAAAACAAAATCTCCTGCGATGTTACTTATAAAGTAACGGAAGTGAAGTTATTTTATCCTTTATTATACTGGCGGCAAAGAACTGCTAAAGAAAGCAATGTAGCCACAAAAAAACTGTGATAAAAAAGTACCTAATCTACCAAAATCAACCAAATTTAAGCAATTTGCTAAGGTTGGGTTGTTTTTAATATTATTTTAATTTTATTTTACTTTTACACGTCCCTGACTGTTCCAAAAGTTTTCAAACTTTAATGAGCGTTACTCGTTAAAATTAAAAAGTCACCATCTGGTACGCTGATAGCATGAACATTCATTTTATTATCACGCGTGACAATAATTGACAAATAAACGGTATAACAACACAATTAACGAAGCCGAAAGGCACTTATTCTCCCCGTCATTGCGATATTTTTTTTGTTCTAGACCATACCTGGGAACCTTTTAGTTACGGAGAAATTGGGGGTCAAAGTTCCAACTTTTTTCAAGTTTTTCTCAATTCATGTTATTATGGAAGAAATTTACTCTAAACACGTCCACGACCCTCAAACTATTCAATCCATCCATCAGTACAATGTTTTGAATGAGTTACATTGAGTCCTACCGTGAAACGTGATTTTTCACCCCAAAAATAAAATTGTCGTTTCCCAGCAATAAATTTTGCGTAAAGTTACTTAGTTTGATGTTCATAATGGTTGGTTGACGGCTTCGTGTAGGGTCGGTTTACACCCTGTATATTGCCTGGTTGGTGTAGTGGTCGCAAGTGCGACTACTGAACATGAGGTCTTGGGTTTGAACCCAGGTCGCGCAAAAAATTATTGGACTTTTTGTTAGGAATTGCTCAGTAGTAGCCACGGAATCTGGATTTGTGCCCTACTATCACTGGTGAAATGTGGGTGTATTAATGGTTACACCTCTGCCTAAGCCTTCCGGGATTACAGGCGTGATGTGATGTTATGTATTGTAAATAGCAACTATGGACTCTTTGTTTGTAAAATTCCTTTTAAGTGATAAGGTAGGTTGTTTCTGTTTAATTGGACAAAATACACTAACCTGTCTTAAGCGGAGGCCGAGCTCAATTCCCTCGGACTTCTTTTTTTTCGTATTAGAAATCATCAATAAAAATGACCCCTCCCCCTCTGGGCGGATCGGAAGGGAGTGTCAAACTTTACTGACTAAAACACATCCATGTCCTTTTTAGCCCATTGTGTTCCAGGGCCGCGGTATCTCTTTCGAACAGTCCCGCAGCACGATACCCTTGCCCTTGCCTCCTATTTTCTCTTAAGCAGCATAAAGCATAAGCATAATCAGCCTATAAAGTTCTCACTGCTGGGACACACGGCCTCCTCTCTATGAGAGGGAATGGGCAGCAATAAAACCAGCACAGCAGTAGTGCAGCAGCAGCAGCAGCAGCAGTGTAGTGCAGTTTTGGGTATAATCCAGCACGCGGGCCCTGTGCGGGTTAGTAGATGGCACATGTCTTGCCATGTCTTCGAATTTTTGGTTCTAAAGCAGCATTCCCTGTAAGTTATTCTGCATGTCAGTATCTGCAGAATGAAGAACAAAGGATCATAGAAAGAATATAATGAGATTTAAGAAGAAAAAGCAGAAAAGAAGAATGAGTAATAATACCGAGTTTGAAGACGATAAATAGTATGAAAAAGAAGTCTTTAATAAGCTTTATGTTTTGTTTTTCATCAACCGAAACCCAATTTGTTAGATTCATAATACACTGGACTTTGCTCGCGGCTTCGCTCGCTTTAGTTTAGGATTTGACAATCAATTCGGGTTGTACTCTGCTTGTAATAATATAATTCAGTCATGATTCGAAAGACACGTTTTCCTCGGGAGCAGTACTTTTTCGGGATGAAAGGTAGGTACCCCTTTGGCCGTTTTTGCACACCTGACAACGTATATGCAAAATTTCAGGATGATGGATTCAGTGGTTTACGCATGAAAAGGTAACAAAGTTACTTTCGCATTTATAATATAATAGTTAGGAAGTTAGGATTAGGATAACCAGATTCCTGAACAGTAAGGGGAGTCAACAAACTGGCATTTCGATATTCTTATTCTTTATTGCTCACAAAATTAAAAGACATTTAACCACCAACAAAAAATATCATTACAGGATATTCCAAGACGATAAGCTTGTCGTTATCTTAGTGTAGTAGTAGGTACGCAGGCACCTACTTAACATTCAGTTGATGTGTTTGTATCGCCACAATTTGTATAGAATTTGTTTCAGAATGAAGTCCCTGTTAAATTATTTTGTGTTACTTTTCTTTTTGAATATTACTGGTAAGCTTTTATTTATTTAGCTTCGAAATTCAAATTTCCTACCAAGGAGTTCTATTTTCACCAACCAGCAATTCTCCTTTGTTAATAATTTTAAACACATTTGGTTGCCTTTTTAGAGGGATACTACAAAAACAGTTCAAAATCCCGAACATGGTTTAAATCTTTCGTTGTACCGGCGACTTGGTTCGATGCCCGGCTACGATGCTCCCTGGAAGGTAAGTTACTTATTTTGTAATTTATACTAATACTAGCTGTACCCGTCATGCGTTGCAATGCACATTTTCCTACGTAGTACTACCTCCTTGTACTTTTAATAATTAATACTCCACCCGCCTACCTACTACCTTCCTTCTACCTACCTACTGCCTACCTACTAACTAACTACATACCCTTCAGAAACCTTCCCTGGCGTTTGTAAAACAAATGTGCAATTTTTTTCAGTTTTGTAGAACTACTGCGCAAAATTTCATCAAAATTCGGCAAGCCGTTTCTGAGTTTCAGCGAGACTAACGAACAGCAATTCATTTTATATACAATACAATAGATAGATTATAAAGAGGTAAAGTTTGGACGTTGGAGGTATTCTCTCAAAAAATATTTCATTGATGGTAAGATACAGAACAGAGGACTGTAGAAGTGTTTTTCTCGCGGGCCAGGTTGCAGTAGCAAGTAACTTATACAAGGAGAAATAAAAAGTGAAAAAAATACTGTTTTTTGTTCGAATGCTGCTTCATTTCTGAATGTTTAACACTTGGTACTTACCAATGAATACTTGCGAGAATATCAATGAGATGATTTTTTAAATTTTCTTTTGTCATCAGGTGCTATCTTAGCTTCCCCAACCACACCAGAAATACGAGCTCAAATGAAAAACATCATAAATACCTCCAATCCGGAATATGAGATATTTACTGGGATTCATGCCACTTTCTCCCAAGGGGATTATTATTCGATTGAAGGTTAGTCTAAGGTTACATTCCTAAGACTGAAACAATGCGGTCCAAAAAGTCTGACAACCAGTCTTACCAAGGGGTATCGTATTACCTAGTATGAACTGGGTTGTGGAGGTCACATAGGCAGTCGCTCCGTGTTAAATACTGGTATTCAGCTGCATCCGGTTAGACTGGAAGCCGACCTCAACATAGTTGGGAAAAGGCTGGGCAGACGATGATGAAGACCGAAACAATGCGAGCTGTTGGTTTTTGCCAAAAGAATTATAAATTATACGAACATGTTCATGTTCAGTTAGTTGTGTTATATTACCATACATCTGGCCATACAGATACAAGGAGTTGTCTTTTTCCTTGGAAAACAGAAGGATTGAAATTAATCACGAGACGTATTTTTTAACTTTTAAAACAACGAGAATACTACAGCAAATATTGAAAAAATTCATCAATGTTTTCGACATTTATTATTGTTGAAGTCATGCTTACGAAATTGACTTAAGTGAGAGTCACGAAGATTTAAAATTTACAGGTACACCGCTCTCAGACATTCCAGTGACTTGGGCTAAAAATGAGCCAGATAATAAGGACAACAAAGAAAAATGTATCACTTTAAATGGTAATGGAGAATTAGCAGATCATCGCTGTGAAGAGACTCGCCCTTACATTTGTTACCGCCCGGAGGTACTTCAAACAGTTAGTGAGTGCGGCACTGACGATCCAGGTAAAATACTAAAATACCCTGACATCCTTAGCACGTAGGGATAGCTCTACGTTTAGATTTGTTTTTTTTGTAGCTGTAAACTAAACAATTCTTTATTTCCAATATTTTGCTACTTGATTTTTTTCTTTTTTTATACGATTTGTCACTTCTAATTACTTTTAAACATATAAGTTGTGTATATTTTTGTAATCACCTTTTATAACCCTTCATTTTGATACCACACGCGATGGTATTGGAAGAAGAAAAAAAACCAACTCCCAAATATGTCACCCCAAATCCGCGATTTTTCATTCAATTATAGCCAGTAACACTCGCGCCACCAAGACCAATCTAACGACGAATAATTTATCCAAATCCATTCATCCGTTTAGAAGTTACGAGGGAACAAAGAAACAAATATACTTGCAAACATACTTACTTACGGGTCAAACACATAACCCTCCTTTTGGGCTTCACCGCAATCGGGTAAAACCCGACAGTTTTTTTAATTTGTTTTATTATAAGATGATAAACAACAACCAGTTTAGATTATTACACAACACAGTCTCTTTTGTTGGTTGTGTTTATGTAAACCTTTGCTTCTTGCAATTACAATCATCATCATCATTTCCCTGTCCTTGAACTAATTTATTTTGGGTCGGTGCTACATTTAGTCTTCTGCTTCCATATTTTTTCTCCATTTGTCGTCATCTCTGTAGTCGCCCCCTTTTAATCCCTGCAATGACATAAATACAGGGTGTAAACAGACCTTTCACATAGCCGTCAACCAGCATTCTGTACATCAAACTAAGTAATCTCTCTAGTCTGTAACAAATAGTCTGGAACAAAAAAATGGTCGCAAAGACGGGGACAACAAGTACCTTTCGTATATGTTAAGGGTCTATTTACAGCCTTTATTAAAATATTTTCTTTTCAGAATACAGCTTGTATAAAAGAACTAACAAATGCTACAAGTTTCATACACTTCCAAGAAATTACTCCCGAGCGTTCATGGCATGTTCAGCTGAAGGCGGCCATCTTGCTATCATAAACAGTGAAGTCGAAGCCACAGTACTAAAAGAACTCTTCGGTAGACACCCTGCAACCGATATGGTGGGACCATTTCAGAAAGATATAGCTTTTATCGGTTTTCATAATTGGGGCGAATATTTGGACTGGAGGACTATTCACGGTAATTATTTTTTTCTTTTATACTAACCTTAAATATTCTTGTGTATTGCACCAATGGTGGAATAAAAGTTAAATATTTTGACTAGGGACAGATTTGCACAGAACATTGTATAGAATGAAGAATAGTTGATATTAATCCAAATTACACTATAGAAGTAACGTACAAAAAAAGTAGTTGAAAAAAACTAAAAAACCCGACTGAAAAAACTGAAAAGCATAAAACAAACGCATTTTAAATTAAACAAAAGCTGGAAGCAGGGGGGGGGGGGCATTTGAATATAAAATTATGAAAATGGAATGCCTGCTTCCAACTTTTGTTTATATTTTTTGCAACTTTTGTTTAAACCAAGACGAAACTAACGACGTATAATTCATCCGAATCCGTTCATACGTTTAGGAGTTGCGGAACGGACGTACATACCTACATACAGGTCATAAACATAACCCTCCTTTTGGGCGTCGCCGCAGTCAGGTAAAGAGGTGACATTATAGTATTTTCCTTTCAGGTCAAACATTAAAAGAAGCGGGCTATGGCAAATTTGATCAAGGGCAGCCAGACAATGCGGCACCTGGTGAATATTGTGGTGGGCTATTCCGCACGGGTTTTCTGGACGACTTGTGGTGTCACAGTCCAGCCGTATTTATCTGCGAGAAGAACCCAGATGACTTTTATCGTGCAGTGACTCAAAAACCGCAGTAAAGAAGAAACAGTGTGGTTCAGAAGTTTTGTTGAAAATAAATATTTCAATACAATTTTGGTACTCTCAATGTTTATACACCCACCGCCAGTCATTATGCGGCACATGTTATTGAAGGAAAGCCTATTGCCATCAACCAGGCACAAACCCAATCACCCATTGCCCCGAGGCGTAACTATAGATAAAACTCAGATTATCCCTTTAGGAATTTAAAGGCATTTTTTATTTTTTTTCTTAAGTTTTGGGACTGAAAATGAAAAACTGTTTGAAAAATTATTTTGAGCTCCCGATATTGAACAAAACGAACATTCACGGAAGATATCCCGTAAGTGACAGTATAAGTTTATTGGTAAACCGTGAAAGCTTAAAAAACTGTTTGAAAATGAAAAGAGGGCACTGATATACCTTTTAGTACAACAAGGGTAAAAATAATGGAAAGTAACCTCTGGGGTACAACAAGGCTCTCACCTTGGACCTTTTAATTTTTTTAAGTGTAATTTAAGAAAGATAATCGTTGTACTAATTGAAAACTGAGCAACTTTTAAACAATACAATTACAACTAATTTTTTGTTGATCTCACAAATAAATAAATAAAGTCATACTTTATTGCACACAAAATTAAAAGATAGAAACACAAATTGCAATATATAGCTTATGTACAACGGCGAGCTTAGCCCAGAATCATCATCATCATCTGCCTAGACTTTTCCCAACTATGTTGGGGTTGGCTTCGAGTCTAACCAGATGCAGCTGAATATCAGTATTTTACATGGAGCGACTGCCTATCTGACCTCCACAACCCAGTTAGTACTGGTAATACGCCCAGAAAAGCCCAGAATTTTAGCTAATTACACTAATTGGTGAAAGAGTGTTAATTACTGTTTTTGTTAAAGTTGAGAAAAGAGGAGCTCGTGGTTAAATAATAACAGCCGCTCGGGTCGATCTTTAGGTTAAGCCGTGCTTGCCTAGGTTGGTCTGTGGATGGGTGACCACCCATTACATACCGAGTTTCCTCCGTGCCTCGGAAAGCACGTTAAGCCGTTGGTCCCGGCTGTCATTTGTAGACCTTTGACAGTCGTTAGGCAGTCAGTGGCCCAAAAAGTCTGACAACCAGTCTTACCAAGGGGTATCGTATTACCCAGTACTAACTGGGTTGTGGAGGTCAGATAGGCAGTCGCTCCATGTAAAATACTGGTATTCAGCTACATCCGGTTAGACTGGAAGCCGACCCCAATATAGTTGGGAAAAGGCTAGGCAGATGATGATGTTAAAGTTGAGAAAAATAATACTTTCCATGTATAAATAACTTTTTATAGACCTTTATTAACATGGTAGGTATCTCATTTATCTTTCAAAAACATTTATTTTTACTTGCAACTCTATCTTTAACTTGCTGTGGTTTGTTTTGCGTGAGTTCTACAGGGTGTTTGGTTAAACGTGGACAATACTTTAAGGAAGTGAAGTACTAAAAAATAAGAGCAAGTTTTACTATGGGGCTAACTATGAAATATGATTTAAAAAATCTGCTGTTGCCTACATTTTTTCGAGTTACGCGATCAATAATGTGTGGAGCACCTGATATTTTTTCGCGATTTCATGGTCGGTCTCATAGTAAAAGTTGCTTATTTTCATGAGTACTACACGCCCCTAAGGCTCAACTCACACCAAAAGAGCGTCGAAGCGAAGCGAAGCGGAGCGCAGTTTCAGTGGCATATGAATTTTAACTTTATTTTCATTACTATAATACTTAATATCGCATGAGAAACTCGAACGAGTCGCGCGGATGCCCGCGGCGCCGCGGGAATTCCGGTGAATCTATTCTCTACCGAGCGGGTCGCTGCGCTTCGCTGCGCTTCGCTGCCCTTCGCCGCTCTTTCGGTGTGAGTTGAGCCTAAAGTATTGCCCACATTTAACAAACACTCTGTTTAGCGAAATCCTTAAACTTTCAATAACTGGGTGTTTTACCCTATTTAAAGTATTTAAGCGCCAACATAAAATATCATTACAGGATATCCCAAGGCGATAGGCCTGTTGTTATCTTAGTGCCTACTCATCATTCAGTTGATATGTTTGTATCGCCACAATTTGTATTTAATTCGTTTTAGAATGAAGTCCTTGTTAAATTATTTTGTGTTACTTTTCTTTTTGAATATTACTGGTGAGCTTTTATTTATCTTATATGGTTAGCTTAAGATGAGGAGCTCGTGGCTAAATAATAACTGCCGCTCGGGTCGATCTTTAGGTTAAGCCGTGCTTGCCTAGGTTGGTCTGTGGATGGGTGACCGCCCACTATATACCGAGTTTCCTTCGTGCCTCGGAAAGCACGTTAAGCCGTTGGTCCCGGGTGTCATTTGTAGATCTTTGACAGTCGTTAGGCAGTCAGTGGCCCAAAAAGTCTGACAACCAGTCTTACCAAGGGGTATCGTATTACCCAGTTCTAACTGGGTTGTGGAGGTCCAATAGGCAGTCGCTCCATGTAAAATACTGGTATTAAGCTGCATCCGGTTAGACTGGAAGCCGACCCCAATATAGTTGGGAAAAGGCTAGGCAGATGATGATGGTTAGCTTAAGGTGAAAGCTTAAGGGTAGGGTTCCGAAATTCAATTTTTGGTACATTTTTTTGCAAAAAAACGTAAGAAAACTTGGACTGCTACCTTGGCACTTCCCCCTTAAATCAAACCTACCAACGAATTCTACTTTTGTCAACCAGCAATTTTACTTAGATAATAATTTTAAACACAATTGATTGCCTTTTTAGAGGGATACTACAGATGTGACTACAAATATAGTTCAAAAGCCCGAGCATGGTTTAAATCTTTTGCTGTACCGGCGACTTGGTTCGATGCCCGGCTACGATGCTCCCTGGAAGTTAAGTTATTTAATTTATACTTATACTATAAGGACTTAATGTTTTGCAAGTTTGGTCGTTGGAGGTATTCTCTAAAAAGTATTTCATTCATGTTAAGCTACAGAACTGAGTACTGTAAAATGTGTCTTGCGGGCCAAGTTGCACTTTTATACAAGGAAAAATAAAAAGTGAAATAAATACTGTTCTTTTTTTGAATGCCGCTTCATTTCTAAATGTTTAACAAGTACCAATGAAAACAACAATTTTGCGAGAATATCAGTGAGATGATTTTTCAAAATTTTATTTTGTCATCAGGTGCTATCCTAGCTTCTCCAACCACAGCAGACATACAAACACAGATGACAGATATCATAAATACCTCCAATCCGGAATATGAGATATTTACTGGGATTCATGCAACTTTCTCCCAAGGGGATTATTATTCGATTGAAGGTTAGTCTTGTAAAGTATTAACATATTACTAAGATTGAAACAGTGCGAGCTGTTGGCTTTTGAAAAAAAAAAAAAAACCAAAAGAATGATTGGTTATTATACGAACATGTTCATGTTCAGTTAGTTATGTTACATTAATCAATAAGCATCTGGCCATACAAAGAGTAATCTTCTTCCTTAGAAAAACAAAAATTGAAATGATGAGACGTATTTTTTAACTTCTAAAACATAGCGAGAATACTTCAGCAAATATTGAAAAGTTCATCAATGTTTTCGTCATATTTATTATTATTAAAGTTAAATACAAAATTAACTTAAGTAAGAGTCACCAAGATTTAAAAATTACAGGTACACCGCTCTCCAACATTTCAGTGACTTGGGCTAAAAATGAGCCAGATAATAAGGACAACAAAGAAAAATGTATCACTTTAAATGGTATTGGAGAATTAGCAGATCACCGCTGTGAAGAGACTCGCCCTTACATCTGTTACCGCCCTGGGAGATATCAAACTGTCAATGCGTGCGGCATTGACGATCCAGGTAAAATGCTGAGATACCCTGACATCCTTAACACGTAAGGATAGCTCTACGTTTATATTTGTTTCGTTTATAGCTGTAAATTGAAGAAATAAAAAAAAGTTGTTGAAAAAACTAAAAACCCGACTGAAAAAAACAAGAACGTTTTAAAATAAACAAAAGTTGGAAGCAGGCGGGGCCCATTTGAATATAAAATTATGAAAATGGAATGGGCCCCGCCTGTTTACAACTTTTTGATTTCTGATTATTACACAACACAGTCTCTTTTGTTGGTTGTGTTTATGTAAACCTTTGCTTCTTGCAATTACAATCATCATCATCATTTCCCTGTCCTTGAACTAATTTATTTTGGGTCGGTGCTACATTATAGTCTTCTGCTTCCATATTTTTTCTCCATTTGTCGTCATCTCTGTAGTCGCCCCCTTTTAATCCCTGCAATGACATAAATGTTAAAATATTTTCTTTTCAGAATACAGCTTGGATAAAAGAACTAACAAATGCTACAAGTTTCATACAGTTCCAAGAATTTTCTCGCGAGCGTTTATGGCTTGTTCAGCTGAAGGTGGCCATCTTGCTATTGTAAACAGTGAACTCGAAGCAACAGTGTTGAAGGAGCTTTTCGCCAAATATCCAGAAGTAACGATAATTGGAAATATCCGGAAAGATTTTGCTTTTGTCGGTTTTCACGATTGGGGCGAAAATTTTGAGTTCAGGACAATTCATGGTAATTTAGATTTTCTTGTATACCAACCTCAAATTGTTTGCTGAACTGCAACTATTTGTCGCAGCCGTGAAACACACAATATTACTTATTTTTTTCTGTTTAGATTTAAGTTTAAATTTTTTGTTAGTGTGCACTTGTGGCCAAATAAATGTTTCTTTCTTTCAAATATTGTTGTGTAGCGTATATTGGAATGCGAGTTCAATATTTTTCTCTTTTCAGGCCAAACATTAACAGAAGCAGGATACAACATATTTCAGGGTGGAGAGCCAAACAATGCACCGCCTGGTGAATCCTGTGGTGCACTATACCGCACAGGTCTATTTAATGACTTGTGGTGTGACAGGGTAGCCGCATTTTTCTGCGAGAAGGATCCCGGTTATCCTGACGTTTGTCGTGCTGAATCAGAATCACGGCCATAAAGAATGGTGAGCAAGGTTAAGAAGCTTGGTTCTTGAATAAATGTTTAAAACTAAATAGTTTTTCTTAATTTTTTTTACTTTAAACGAAAAAATAGCGCTGATAATAATATCAGCGCTATTTTTTACGTACGTCTATGCCGAACGTCTATGCCGAAGCTGTGTTGACGGGTTTATACCCGTCAGACGTCACAGCTTCGGCATAGACGTTTGATTGACGGCAGTACGGTTGTACGGTAGTAATAGTAAGCGTCCGCTCGGGTACCACAGGGCACTCATCAGGGCCTTTACCTTTTAATATTTTTTTTGTAATTGAGAGTGTATTTCAAGATAGGTTTTGTTAACTGAGCAACTCATAAACTAGGCCTTATCACTTAAAATGGGATATCTACAATGTTTAATATTTGCTTTAGTGACCATGTCAGTGTATTATTGTAAAGTAGAATAAAATTTAAATAATATATTATTATTTATCATTGAAGTCCGCAGATAAACTCCATGTTACAAGACTTCTTTGTTTCTGTTTGACTTGGTCATCAAATCTAAATAAAACCGCATTAGATCACTCATTTATTTATACAAGCAACAACAATTAGAAAATTCTTTGTTCTTATAACTGTAAAGGCATTTAATTCAATAGGTACCTAAAAAGTGTCTTTTCTATCAGTGGTTCTCAAAATACATAAACTTTAAGCCCTATAACAATTTATGCTTACCTGCAGAACTCAAAGTTATTCCCAAGTGAAGCTACAAGCAGAAATAAATACAGAAAATTGAAATTGGAGTGCATCAAGGCTCTATACTTAGCCCAATGCGATTTACTATACTTACCTGGACACGCACACACACATACATATTTTATTGTAATGTTGTTCAAATTAAATATCGTTTTACATAACATAATATCACGCCTGTAATCCTGGGAGGGTTAGGCAGAGGTGGTACCTAATAGATAAATACTTTTTGTTTCTAATAGTACACCCACATATCGCCAGTTATGTTTTATATCCCATACTATAGGGGGCGAGCCTATTGCCACCAACCGGACACAAATCCAAACTCCGTGGCTGATACTGAGAAATTCCTAAGGGACAACCCAATCACACTTTGCCCGGCACGGGAATCGAACCCAAGACCTCCTGCTCAGCACTCGCGCTTACGACCACTACACGAACGATTAACGATTTGGTTTTAACTCCATCAAAAACTACTAGGCTTGTATGTAAAATGGCGCATGTCCTGCTCGATGCACACCTTTATGGTATGATAGTTATAATGCAGAATCCCACCCAAACCTACACTCGACACGTGTTGCATTACTCTTCTGGACATCATTCCACTCGTCGACCACTTGGACGTGTCGATGTCGGCGTAACAAGTGTCGAGTGTTCGCCGACATCGAAAACTTTTACCCACAGTGACGCAATTCCATTACTTGGGCTGGGCCCAATGATCCGTAATGATGGCAATATTGAAAATAATGTTACAAGTACCATTAGTGTTCCCTCTGCTGGAGACAAAGAACTTAGTATTAATATTCTATATTGTTGCAAATTATTTGAGAACCACTGACTCAAGGAGTCATAAGTCTGCCGACATAATCTCGGGATTGCCTATAAATAATAGTGAAAATAATTGTACCGTCATAACTTGCATTTCAGTCTTAATAAAATGAAGTCTTGTTTCAAATATTTTGTGTTACTATTCTGCTTCAATTTTATTGGTAAGTTGTTCTTTTTATTTATTTTGTTAGCTGAAACCAAACCAGACAATCAATTATTTTTTGTTAAATCATTTTGCAACTTAGCTTGCGAAATTTAGTTTTACTATGAGAACAGTTATTACCAATAGGAGGCGTTGGTCCCGGCTGTCATTTGTAAGTCTTTGACAGTCGTTACAGGTAGTCAGTGGACCGAAAGTCTGACAACCAGTCTTATCAAGGCGTATCGTATTACCCAGTACCAACTGGATTGTGGAGGTCAGATGTGCAGTCTCTCCATGTAAAATACCAGTATTTTACATGGAGCTGCAGCTGGTTAGACTGGAAGCCGACCCTAATATATAAGATTTTAAACTATCATGGTCACTAACATTACTAAACAAAAAAAACAACATAGAAAACAAACACACACACACACACATGGTAAATATCCCGTTAGTATTAATAGTAATGACCCTAATATAGTTGTGAAAAGGCTAGTCAGATAAGGAACAATTACTTCCAACCCTCTGGGGACTTACAGGCGTAATTTTAAGGAAAATATTTTGATTGCCTTTCTAGAGGGAACATTCAGATGCGACTATCAGTACAGTTCAAAAGCTCGAGCATGGTTTAAATCCTTTGTTGTACCAGAGACTTGGTTTGTTGCCCGTCTGCGATGCTCCATGGAAGGTGAGTCTTTAATTTATGTAAAGAGAAATCAAATACTGTAGAAACATAATACTGACCGTTTGAATGTGGGTCGATAAATTTGAATTCGACAAAAGTGTTTAATAAGAGTACGAAATACGGTGTCTTTTCAGAATACTCAGCGAGATAATTTCTTTTTATTTTGTTTTTTCATCAGGTGCTGTCCTAGCATCCCCATTCACACCAGAAATACAAAATCAAATGAGAAACATCATGAATACCTCCAATCCGGATTATAAGATATTTACTGGGATTCATGCCACTTTCTCCCAAGGGGATTATTATACAATTGAAGGTTAGTCTTGTAATATTTCTAAGATACACAACAATGAGAGATGTGGTAAATGAAAATGTATCCAAATGAATGATTCATCATCATCATTTCAGCCGAAAGACTGCCGTCCACTGTTGGACATAGGCCTCCCCCGGTGATGAAAAAAAAGAAATGAATGATGTTAATGAGTAATGAATGATTAATTTTTAGTAAATGTTAAGTGCAGTCACGAGCACCAATATATAAACACTTAACAACTTTTAAAAGTGTATTTCTCCTACTGTTATGATTAAAATTTCGTGTTGTTACAAACATAGTATTCTTGAACTCATATTTTTATGAGAAAGATCCTATCTCCAAGTTACAATTGTTATTTCTCGCGAAAATTGCTTTAAAATTTAGGAATGTGTATATTGGTACTTGTGACTGTACGTTACGAAATTAACTAAATTGAGAGTCAACAAGTCTTAAAATTTACAGGTACACCGCTCTCAGACATTTCAGTGACTTGGGCTAAAAATGAGCCAGATAATAAGGACAACAAAGAAAAATGTATCACTTTAAATGGTAATGGAGAATTAGCAGATCATTGCTGTGAAGAGACTCGCCCATACATCTGTTACCGTACGGGGAGATTTCAAACAGTTAGTGAGTGCGGAACTGTGGATCCAGGTAATACTGGGATATTCTGATATCCTGAAGACTAGCCCGATAGTCTTTGTAATGTGTTAAGATTTTAGCTAATAACAAACGATTTTGAATACTACCTACACAACGCAGTCTCTAATACTGTATGTGTTTATGTGTACTTTACCTCTTGCAATTACAATCATCAGCATAATTCCCCTGCCCACGATCTAATTTACTTTTAATATACTTTTCAGAATACACCTTGGATAAAAGAACTAACAAATGTTACAAGTTTCATACAGTTCCAAGAAATTACTCCCGAGCGTTCATGGCATGTTCAGCTGAAGGCGGCCATCTTGCTATCATAAACAGTGAAGTCGAAGCCACAGTACTTAAAGAACTCTTCGGTAGACACCCTGCAATCCAAATGGTGGGACCATTCCAGAAAGATATAGCTTTTATCGGTTTTCATGATTGGGGCGAACATTTCGACTGGAGGACCATTCATGGTAATTTAAATTTTCTTGTATACCAACCTCAAATTGTTTGCTGAACTGCAACTATTTGTCGCAGCCTTGAAACACGCAATATTATTTCTTTTTCTCTGTTTAGATTTAAGTTTAAATTTTTTGTTAGTGTGCACTTGTGGCCTAATAAATGTTTCTTTCTTTCAAAATTGTTGTGTATTGCCACAATGGTGGAATGGAAGTTTAATATTTTTACACTAAAACTATAACTGTACTGTGTACTGTTTTTTTGTATACTTTTTAAGCACCGAACATTGTGCAGAATGAAGAATAGATGATAATAAATAGAAATAACATTGAAGGAGTAACGTACAAAATTGTAGAAAGCAACATTATAGTATTTTCCTTTTTCAGGCCAAACGTTAACAGCAGCGGGGTTCAGCAAATTTGATCAAGGGCAGCCTGACAATGCCCGACCTGGTGAATCCTGTGGTGCGATATTCCGCACAGGTCTTCTGGACGACTTGTGGTGTGAAAAGCCAGGTGTATTTATCTGTGAGAAGAACCCAGAAGATTTTTGTCGTGAAGTGACTCAAGAACAGCAGTAAAAAAGAGACAGTGTAGTTCAAAAGTTTTGTTGAAAATAAATATTTCAATATAATTTTGGTACTCTCAATGTTTATACACCCATCGCCAGTTATTATGCGGCACACGTTATTGAGGGAAAGCCTATTGCCATCAACCAGGCACAAACCCAGTCACTGCTACTGAGAACTTTTGTGATGGAAAACCGAATGACCCTTTGCCCCGGGGTGTAACTATAAATACAACTCAGCCTAACCCTTTAGGAATTATAGGCGTGAATTAGAATTTTTTCTTTCTTGAATTTTAGGACTAAAATGATGGCACTCATATACCTTAAAGTACAACAAGATTCCTAGATGGTATACTACAAGGCACCCACATAGGACCTCTGATTTTCATTTTTTTTTAAGTTTAATTTAAGATAAAAAATTCGTCGTACTATTGTAAACTGAGCAACTTTTAAAACAGAATACAATTACAACTTATTTCTCATTGATTATTCGCAAATAAATAAATAAACATAATAATATTATGAGGATGTTTTCATATAGTCGACTAAGTCTTCAAGTCATTTAACAAAACCGCATTATGTCATTATTTATTTTATTTTTAGAAACAAGAAGAAAACTTTATTTTAATATAAATTTAATCATTTGCTTTACTATTGTTATTTCCTGTGTCAATGGTTCTCAAATACTCAAATAATTTCTTATTTCTGGCATGGCATAATTTTGGCGATTGTTATTGTAGGTAAATGACCGGTATAAAGTAATGGAGAGGTACCTATATACAACATTAGTTTTAGTATATGCGAAACCTGAAACACGTGTCTGGTATTTTTATGTAAAGAATCTATGTACAAAATTTCGAAACTGTATCATGAAAAATCACAGTCACTAAAACGTGGTCACCACGCGGCGCAGCCGCTCACTCACCTCTAGCGTCGTCTTGAGCTCATTAATAATAATTTGGCAGTAGGTACCTAAATGATTGCGATAAGCACTTAGTGTCGCTCGGTGTCCAACTTGTAACCTTTTTTAAATATTTTTGGGAAAAATATAACGGTTTAAAAATTATTTGGCATCGATTCAGTTACTTATTCTGAACAAACTATATTCAGGTTTGAAATAATGTTGTCTCAGAAAGTGATTAATAAAGAATAATAGAATTTTGGGGTAAAAAACATACACATTTTTCGTGAAATCATTGTTGGCTTAATGTTTTTGGGCTAGTGAGAGTTGTCAAATGTTCCAATTTTTTTTTAAACTGACCTCCTTGCTTTTGCTACAGAGTATCTTAATGGATCGGAAGATAAAAGTCTGAACAGGGTTGGGTCAAATTTTGCATTGTTTTATTATTTTGGGAACCACTGGCTCAAGGAGTCATAATATTATTATGTCTGCCGATACTGTCGTTAGAATTACCTATAAATAACATAATTGTATCGTCATAATTTGCATTCCTGTCCGCACAACATGAAGTACTGTTTCAATTATTTTGTGTTACTATTCTGCTTAAATTTTGCTGGTAAGCTGTTTATGTGAATTGTTATATAAGGCTATTGTCTACTAAAACAACACACAGTATGAATTACATAAAGAGAGAACTTAAAGGACTCGTTTTCAAGAAACGTGGTACCCTTCGCGCGAGAGTCCGACTCGCACTTGATCGGTTTTTTAAATTTAGTTTGGTCGTGGGGTCCGAGTGCTCAAAGCCTGTTTAAGGAAATTTCGAAACGCCTAGTTGACGCTTCCCGTGACCCAAGGGCTGGCTTTTACTTTGGCCAGAGGCTTAGTGTTGCCATACAATGTGGCCGCCAGTCTCTTGGGCACATTACCAGCTGACAGCGTTATGGAGGAGTTTTTTGATGCCCTTTTATAGTTTGTTGTTAGTTTTCTTATTTTAGGTTATTTAATAGTTTTTAATTAATTATGTATTTAGTTAGTTTAATGCATAAAACTTTCAGTCGTTTGGTCAAATCAATCAATGAAAGGGAATTCCTCCCACTAGGCGGAGCAATGACCTGGTGAAGGTTGCGGGTATCTGCTAGATGCGGCCCGCAAGGGACCGGTGAATATGGCGACACTTGGGGAAAGCCTATGTCCAGCAATGGACGTCTTTCAGCTGAAATGACTATGTTGATGTATCAACGACTCAATTTTACTTTCTAAAACAAATTTTTAAACATAACTTGCGAAATGTGAGTGTACTATAAAAATGTATTCGTATTTTTTCCGAGATCAGCATCATCTGCCTAGCCTTTTCCCAACTATATTGGGGCCGGCTTCCAGTCTAACCGGATGCAGCTGAATACCAGTACTTTACATGGAGCGACTGCCTATCTGACCTCCACAACCCAGTTAGTACTAGGTAATACGATACCCCTTGGTAAGACTGGTTGTCAGACTTTTT
Organism: Noctua comes; assembly: GCA_963082995.1. NCBI lineage: Eukaryota > Metazoa > Arthropoda > Insecta > Lepidoptera > Noctuidae > Noctua > Noctua comes. The sequence continues at coordinate 9,891,221 of OY720289.1, forward strand.
GGGCCACTGCCTACCTGTAGCGTATTTTTTCCGAGATAAATATATAAAATAAAAGGTGTAAACATTTGGCTTTAAATTTTTAGAGGGAGTATTTAGGTGTGACTACAAATACAGTTCAAAAGCCCAAGCATGGTTTAAATCATTCGTTGTACCGGCGACTTGGTTCGATGCCCGGCTACGATGCACTCTGGAAGGTAAGATACTTATTTTATAATTTCTTAAGACCCCTAGCCCACTGCGACTATTTGAGACAGGCGCGGCCGTTTTGCATTTGCATCGCTACTGAATGCAAATGCAAAACGCCGCGACTGTCGCTGACTGTGTACCTTCGCTCATGTAACTACGACTCTCTATCGCTAATTTTATATCCCAATGCTGTCAGACGCAATGCAAACGCAAAAATTTGTGAATGTTTCTGACGACGGGTCGACGTGTAATAGCAGCGATGAAGAATCGCGTTTATGAAATGCTCGACAGCATTCCTACAAAAAGTCGCCGTGGATCTAAATGCAAATCACATCAGCAGCTACTATTTTGTTAATTATAGACGTGATAATTATTTTTGCTGGTGGTCTTGTGGTTGGTTGCACTACTACTAAGCATGCGATCCTCTGGGTTCGATTGTGCCTAACCCAGTGACAGGATTTGAACCTGATTGATGACCCCTGGAAGGAATATAAGTGTTTTTCAGGTACCTCTTCCTATCCTTTCAGTAATTTTATTTTATCATCAGGTGCTGTCCTTGCTTCTCCTACCACAGCAGAAATACAAGCTGAAATGAGAAACATCATAAATACTTCCAATCCGGAATACAAGATATTTACTGGGATTCATGCCACTTTCTCCCAAGGGGATTATTATACAATTGAAGGTAAGATCGGTCAAAATTAAAATCATCAAATTCAAAGCATTTATTTCAATTAAGCCAGCTACAGGCATTTTTGAGTTGTCGAAACAAAGACAACAATAGCTACAGTTCCAGTCACAAGGCATAAAAACTGTGAAAGTACTGTAGTTGCCCATTTCCTAGCGTAGATCTCTATGGAGAAGAACGGGCAAGAAACTCCATGGCCACTCTTTTAAATCAGATTATTTTTACAAAACCTTGGTTACATCATTCATGTTGAGATGGTACATTATGTGAGAACAATGTAGCAAGATGTGTACGTTAAAAGTGTCCATAGCAAAAACAAACAATAAAAAAACGATTCAATGAAAGTTGTTGTTCATAGAAAATTAATCTCAAAGAGTTGCAAGAAACTGTTGCTTAGTATTGTTACGAGAGAGAACGAGCTGTATTTAATACGTGGGCCCAGTGCGGTTTAGCGCATCGCGCGACTGATGATGAGGAAAATGTAGTGAGAAAAATGTTAAGTATTAATGGTGACGGCTATGGAGTAGAGGAACACCAAAGAAACGATGGATGGACTGTGTGAAGGATGATAAGGCTAGAAAGGGGGTGACTGCTGAGATGACGAGTAATAGAGAAGCACGTAAAAAGAAGACAAGCTGCGCCGACTTGGGATTGATAAGTGCAGGAGAATGATGATTTAAAATGACTCATTATTATCATTTAGGTAGAATTTGTAAGAAGGATTGGGGTAGATGGGCAAGAATTCAACTACGACGATGCGTAGATACGTTTACTCGAGTCTGCTAGTTCCAAGGAAACCATTTTATAGACGAATTCTAGTTTTTCTTTATTCAATACTATCTCGTAATCACTACTTTTGACATTCAGTAGAGTAAATATAATGCACTTGGTTTTTATCCCATATCATCATCTGCATAGCCTTTTTCCAACTGTGCTGGGGTTGGCTTCCAGACTTCTCTGAATACCAGTATTTAACATAGAGCGACTGCCTATCTGACCTCCACAACTCAGTTACTTTCGGGCCACTGACTTCCTGCTACGACTGTCAAAGATCTTCAAATGACAGCCGGGAACAACGGCTTAACGTGCTTTCCGAGGCACGGAGGAAACTCAGTTTGTAATAGGTGGTCGCCACATCCACAGACCAACCTAGGGAAACGTGGCATAACCTAAAAATCGACCCGAGCGGCTGTTATTATTTAGCCACAAGCTCCTCCTGGTTTTCATCCCATATGTTAAATTTATTATTAGCGGTGAAGCAATAATAGTGCTGCAGTGCAGAGTTATTTCCGTCAAAATTAGTGGTACGTCTATTAAATGTTTAGAAAGTGTAGTCAGCAAACTACACCATTTACGGTTGATTTTTAAATAAATGGGGTGATTATTAATAACATACTAAAAGAAGAATGGACCCAATTTTGAACCTTGTGGTATGCTCATTTTTACGTTTATCATTTCGATTGAGCGAGCACAAGTTTACCAAGTTTCAAGAGCAGATTTTCTTGATTTGCGCATCTAAATATCCACTACAGGTAGCAAAAGACTCCCATGGCATTTTATGCCTCTTTCTAAGAATAGATTACTAAGCTTATCTTACTGCAAACCGACAATACGGATACGGGTCTGTAGTTATTAGTGTCTTTACTCATTCCGAGTCATACAGATTTAAAAATTACAGGTACACCGCTCTCAGAAATATCAGTGGCATGGGCTAAAAATGAGCCAGATAATAAGGACAACAAAGAAAGTTGTATCACTTTGAATGGTCTTGGAGAATCAGCAGATCATCGCTGTGAAGAGACTCGCCCTTACATCTGTTACCGCCCGGAGAGACTTCAAATGGTCAGTGAGTGCGGCACTGTCGATCCAGGTAATACTCGTGGGGATTGACAGTCTTGTTAATCTGTTCACAGTATCTTTTATTGTTTATGTGCTCCTTTTCTTCAGCTAAGACATCAACATCATCATCATCATTCTCCTATCCGCGCAACATTATTTCTTCATCACCATTTCTCTATTAATCGTCGTACCCAGTAGTTGCTTCCTTTCCAGCCTTCTGCAATGATATAACAAAACTTTCTTTTCAGAATACAACTTAGATAAAAGAACTAACAAATGCTACAAGTTTCACACAGTTCCAAGAAATTTCTCGCGAGCGTTCATGACATGTTCAGCAGAAGGCGGCCATCTTGCTATTATAAATAGTGAAGTCGAAGCAACAGTGCTAAAGGAACTCTTCGCCAGGTATCCAGAAGCCAAGATATTGGGAACTTTCCGAAAAGATGTTGCTTTTATCGGTCTTCACGATTCAGGCGAAGCTTGGGATTGGAGGACCATTCATGGTAATTTATAATTTCTTGATTTTTCGTACATTTTTTTGCGGATTTAGGTTAATGGGAATTGAGTTGCTTAACTAGACAAGTTAACTCAAAACATTGCATTTTTTTTTGTTTTTTAGTTGCACAGAATAAAGGATGGTTGTTTTATAATCCTGTGTGTTTGGAGCATATGTAGTCTTGTGATACACAAAAACGCCTGGTGCAAACAAAGTTGCTGAAACAACCAGTCATAATAGTATTTCTCTTTTCAGGCCAAACCTTACCAGAAGCAGGATACCGCACATATGCGTTAGGGGAGCCAAACAACATAGCTCCTGGTCAATCTTGTGGAGGGATATTCCGCTCGAGTGTTCTGGTCGACCTGTGGTGTCATAGTCCAGTCGTTTTTATTTGTGAGAAGAATCCGGGCCCTGCCACTTGTCGTGCTTTACCTGAAAATACACATTATTAATGAATAAGGAATAAAGCAAATTTATATGAATCAAAAATGTATCATTTAATTAATACAAATAAATTATTAATAGCAATATAATTTTTCAAAAGTATTTTAGACCCTTGATTTTTTAAATAACTCTAACATGATAATGCTGGCAGCCTTTTGGGCACTTTCACCGTTGACAGCGATGCGTACGAATATTTTGACGCCTTTTAATTCTTTTCTGCTCTTGATACCGTGTGCATATTTTTATTACTATTTTAGGTCTGTGTAGTAAGTAATCTATACTTATAATAAATCTTATCTTATCTTATACTTATAATAAATCTGTAGAGAGGTCAATTCTGTACATGAATTATATTTCCAAAATAACTATCAGGGGGTGATTAGGGATCGATACTGATGCCAAAAATGCAATCAGTAAAATTTTTGTCTGTCTGTCTGTCTGTCTGTCTATATAACCGTTATAGAAACAAAAACTACTCGACGGATTTTAACGAAACTTGGTACAATTATTTTTCATACTCCTGAGTTGGTTATAGTATACTTTTCATCACGCTACAATCAATAGGAGCAGAGCAGTGAAGGGAAATGTTGGGAAAACGATGGAAGTTTATATGAAAGTCCGTCAGTTTGGAAGTTAGGATATTCAAATTTTGTGTTTAGGCTGACAATTGAAAATTAATTTATACGTGTCTCAGCGGATGAAGGTAAGTAACTATGTTTGTTCGGGTGGGATATTTTTCGACATCCACGCGGGCGAAGCCGCTGGCAGAAGCTAGTCTTAAATACATTACTTACAACACAGACCTATGAAGGAAGGCAGTTAATAAAAATGTTGTGACTGCCCAGATTTTTAAAAATGTCATAAGTTTTTCGGTTGCTATGCTCAAAAATTCAATACTGACACTTCAACCAACTTATCTGTAAAGGCGGGAAAACACAGAACTAAAATAAATGTATCAAGTTTCACATTTCAATGCATTTTTGCTTGACAAGCAGCGCCACCTTGAACTACACAATTAAAGTGGCCATACTATACTTTTTGACTTTCCTCCATCGCTATAGCAGATTGAGGGTGACTTTGTCTTGACCCTCAGACCGTCTATTAGTTTAAATAAAAACAAAATTCGTTTTGGTTCAATAAACGTTTTGAGGAAAAATCATATATTTTTCAATTGTTTCCTTTATCAGCTTGACTTTACAAAGGAATTATTTATAACTATGACTATGATGTTGTTGATTTATTTGAATACAATAACAACCAATTAAAGTATAAATATCGTTTTGTCTTCATTAGCTCGTATTATTTTCCTGGACCAGTGGTTTTCAAGCATGCTAAATAACCAAATTTTTGTAGTAAATATATATATTTTTTTTTTTAAACCAGCCAGTTTGCCCATGCCGTTGCCGTCGTTGGTCTAGTGGTCGCTAGCGTGACTGCTAAGCTTGAGGTCCTGGGTTCGATTCCCGGGTCGGGCAAATTGTTACTGTGTTTTTCCGTATTTCTTAGTGGCAGCCACGGAGTCTGGATTTGTGCCCGGTTGATGGCAAATAGCAATAGGCTCGCCCCCTATTACATGGGACTTAAACATAACTGGCGAAATGTGGGTGTACCTCTGCCTAATCTTTCGGGGATTACAGGTGGCATTATGTGGAGTACAGGTTGGTTCGAACCCATCAATTCTTCATCACATTTTCAGTTGGTTTATGTTCTCCCATTTTCTAAATACCTTTCAACGAATTGCAGAAGTTTCGCCATGGACTCTATTGGAATGGAAGGCAGCATTCTGAGAGTAAAAAGACGTTACGGAGAAAACACCACACTGCGTTCCAAAACGGGCATAAAGAACGTTGGCAAAAAGGGTCCAGGCTGAAATGGAACTGGGCGGGTCAAATCAGCTTCAGGCACGATAACTCACAATGCACAGTGCACTCGCCACCGAGGCCGGAAGAACTGGTGAGACCACCCGGAGGCGTACCGCAAGGTCTGGTTTGAGGTGGCGCAGGACTAGAGCTCTTGGAAGGACTTGGTTGAGGCCTTTGTCCAGCAGTGCAGGGCTAAATAATAACAGCCGCTCGGGTCGATCTTTAGGTTAAGCCGTGCTTGCCTAGGTTGGTCTGTGGATGGGTGACCACCTACTACTTACCGAGTTTCCTCCGCGCCTCGGAAAGCACGTTAAGCCGTTGGTCCTGGCTGTCATTTGTAGATCTTTGACATTCGTTAATGGTAGTCAATGGCCCAAAAAGTCTGACAACCAGTCTTACCAAGGGGTATCGTATTACCTAGTACTAACTGGGTTGTGGAGGTCAGATAGGCAGTCGCTCCATGTAAAATACTGGTATTCAGCTGCATCCGGTTAGACTGGAAGCCGACCCTAACATAGTTTGGAAAAGGCTAGGCAGATGATAACAGATTTTATTTAAATATTTAGTTAGGAACCACTGGCTTAACAGGATAATAAAAAATATATCTTTCGATGATAATAATACAATAAAGAACACCATGTATATAAATATCTGTTAAGACCAACTGTTACTTACACAGTAGGTACCTCACTGGTCACGAAATGAAGTCCTATTTAAAATATTTTGTGTTATTTTTCTGCGTGAATTTTATCGGTAAGAAGTTTTTTTTTTAATATTAATTGGGTAGCTCAAGTCAAACCAACCAATCAATTTTATTTTGTTAAATTATTTTCGAAATTAATTTTCTAAATGCGGATTATGTCACCGCAAAATAACAAGAACCGCCAATTTATAAATTTTCTAGGAAATTTATAAACTTTCGTAGGATTCTAAACGAGAGATAAATTCTATTATTTTACGGCCACATTTTCGCACGGGCTCCGCACGGGGCTCCTATTTCTGTTTGCAGGGTTTAAAGTAACCTAACCTAACCTAAAGTCGGGGTGCCCCAAGTCCCGAGATTTGCGAAAATGTGGCCGTAAAATAATACAATTTATCTCTCGTTTAGAATCCTACGAAAGTTTATAAATTTCCTAGAAAATTTATAAATTGGAGGTTCTTGTTATATTCCGGTGATATATACATAGGTACCGTCACCAGCACACCAAGATTAAATATTTACATCAAATTTTTCCAATTGATTTTAAACTATAAAATGTTGATAGTTAAGTTCAAAATCAAATAAGATAATTTGACAGTTTGTGGTAACATGATGCGCTGGCGACTGTACACTTCTGCTTAATCTTTTGGAGACTACAGGCGTGACGATAAGTAAAATATTTTGTTTGCATTTTCAGAGGGAGCATTTAGATGTGACTACAAATACAATTCAAAAGCCAGAGCATGGTTTAAATCATTCGTTGTACCGGCGACTTGGTTCGATGCCCGGCTACGATGCACTCTGGAAGGTAAATTTCATTGTATTATCGTTTTTGTACACACGACGGCCAATCAAGCTATAACAACCAGTTTATGTGGATCTCTCATGGTACGCGAAATCTATACACAGCGAGGTCATGTTATACTGGAAATGTACAGCTTGATGTGTCGCTGTGTGTACTACCAACTTTAAAAAAAAAGTGTGAAATAACTTTAATTTCGAAAGTTCGTCGATTTTGCTTTGCCAGCGACTTCCAAAACTAAAGTGGTTCAGCAGTTAATTTTAACTGCAAAAAAAAAAAAAAAATTATCCAGTACAAATTTGGTTGTGGAGGTCAGATACGCAGTCGTTTCATGTAAAATACTGGTATTCAGCTGCATCCGGTTAGACTGGAGTCTTCCTCAAAAAGTTAAATAAAAGCTTTTAAACTATGGGATCCAACAGTACAGCATTAAATGAGCATTAATTTCTTTCATACCTCAGTTACATGCGGATGCATGCTTCTAATATTTTTTCGATATCCTTGTCCCCAATGTCCATCGATATAGTAGTTCTAATACAACAAAAAAACTCACAATGCACAGTGCACTCGCCGCCGAGGCCGGAAGAACTGGTGAGACCACCCGGAGGCGTGCTGCGATATCCTTGTCCCCAATGTCCATCGATATAGTAGTTCTAATACAACAAAAAAGACAAATGACGACCCACAACCGTACGGTGTCACTCAGAAGTGTCAAGGTGACCTGACCGCAAATCAATTAGGATAAAAGCCAGGAGACAGAAGAAGAGATGTTGCGAGCCAAATAGCTGTGGGCAATCTGACAGACTGATAATCATGATATAAGATTTTAAACTGTCATGGCCACTAACTTTATTATTAACGCTCGAAACGGGATATTTACCATGTGTGTGTGTGTGTGTGTGTGTGTCATAATCATGATGAAATAAGGGTTCTATTTTTGCAATTTGGCTACGGAACCCGAGAAATACCCCCTTAAAGTTTCAGGCGTGGGATTTACATCTGAAGGATACATATCTGTTTACCCCTTCGAGATTTATAGGGATGCTATTTTTTAATTTATTTTTTGTCTTCAGGTGCTGTTCTAGCTTCCCCAACTACGACAGAAATCCGAGCTGAAATGAAAAACATCATAAATTCTTCCAGTCAAGGATTTGATTTTTTCACTGGGATTCATGCCACTTTCTCCCAAGGAGATTATTATACAATTGAAGGTAAGATTGAAACATTGCGAGTTGTAGGTTACAGATGTATTATCAGGTTATATTGTTCCCACTGCTGGGACACAGTACTCTTCTCTATGAGAGGAAACGGACTGTAAACCACCATGCGGGCCCGTCTGGGCCCGCATGGTGGTGCATGGGGTTAGTGAAACTCGCATGATTTCGATTTTTTGGTTGATAGTCACAGTCAGGTGTCAGTAAGATGTCAGTCAGTTTGGTTTTTTGTTTTCCTCGTAATTTTTTTCTCCACCCTTTTGCGAACAAAAGTAAAACGCCTGACTGAGTTCCAATCCTTAGATTAACCTGTATTATTGTGTGTTAAATAAGTGACAACGGTCTTCACCGTTGTCGTTTATTTGACACATACAATAATACAGGTGCTATTTGTACCTAGCACAATCAAAAGATTTTCAAGACAAATTAAAAACTTAAGGCCTTGCAACGATATGTCTCTTCAGAATTTTTAATTCCTCAGATCATAATATGGATCGTGGATATTTAAAAAAAAAATATTAAAAACTTCATAAAGTTTTTCAATTTCAGTAAGGTAGTCAATTAGTAAAAGATTATAGTCAAACTCAAACTCAAACTCAAAACTCTTTATTGCATACATGTGTACATTTAGTTGTTACATAAAAGTAAGTAAGTTCCAACATGAAACCCGGTTAGGGCACGGCAACATAATAGATTGGACAAAACAATCATCCAGTGAGTAGGTATACTGGATTGCAAGTTTGTTAAACAAACAACTATTTTCGACAATATTACTAGTATTAGGTTAAGTAGTTATTTAAATAAATCATATTAATTATAATAATTAATAATATCATGACATTATTAAATTATTTTATTTATGTGTATTGTATTGTGTCAGCATTTAAGCTCGTATTTAAGAGGAGCTCCTGGCTAAATAATAACAGCCGCTCGGGTCGATCTTTAGGTTAAGCCGTGCTTGCCTAGGTTGGTCTGTGGATGGGTGACCGCCCATTACATACCGAGTTTCCGCCGTGCCTCGGAAAGCACGTTAAGCCGTTGGTCCCGGCTGTCATTTGTAGATCTTTGACAGTCGTTAGGTAGTCAGTGGCCCAAAAAAGTCTGACAACCAGTCTTACCAAGGGGTATCGTATTACCCAGTACTAACTGGGTTGTGGAGGTCAGATAGGCAGTCGCTCCATGTAAAATACTGTTATTCAGCTGCATCCGGTTACACTGGAAGCCGACCCCAATAAGTTGGGAAAAGGCTAGGCAGATGATGATGTATTGTGTCAGCATTTATGTAGGTACTAGCTGATCCCCGCGGTGTCACCCGCTGCTCAGCCCCTTAGGGTCATAGTGTGATGTTATATAGCCTATAGCCTTCCTCAATAAATGGAGTATCCAACACAAAAAGATTTTTTCAATTCGAACCAGCAGTTCCTGAGATTAGCGCGTTCAACCAAACAAACTCTTCAGCTTTATAATATTAGTATAGATTAGATTAGAGATTCATACAAATTCCCAATTTACAGGTACACCGCTCTCAGAAATCCCAGTGACTTGGGCTGAAAGTGAACCAGATAATAAGGACAACAAAGAAAGTTGTATGACTTTAAATGGTAATGGCGAATTAGCAGATCAGCGCTGTGAAGAGACTCGCCCTTACATCTGTTACCGCCCGGAGAGAATTGAAATAGAAGCCAGTGAGTGTGGCACTGTCGACCCAGGTAATACTCGTAGAGATAGACTAACAGTCTTTTGAATTTGTTTATAGACCGACCGCTTTAATGAGTCCTCCGCCTTGCCCCATCAAAGGCACATTAAGCGTCCACAAAGTCCTAAGAATATCCGACAGGTTATTTGCTTTAAAATAACCATAATCCACGTAGGTATTACGACACTAATTGAACCAATACGTGATCAACTTTCAGAATATTCCATTTAAATTGATACCTTCGCGAGGACTCCTTAAAGCGGTCTGTCCATAGTAGGTAACACCGTTTCTTTTGCCTGTTGCCCGGGACCTTCGTCCGCGTCAAATTAGTACAAAAATATTACTTCATATTTGAATCTGATTTAGTTGACAATTTCAAGGGTTTTAATTTTTTTGTACGGATCCCTAATCTTACATCTAAAATAACAGTAGTCTATGTTACTCCTTATAACATCAGCTTTCTACCGTTAAAGTCCCTTTCAGTTTTTTGTTATAAGTACCGTATAGAATATACATTCTAAAAAGCTGTTATTTTAAAATTTCAAACAGACAGTTCAATTTTATTTAATTGTAGACAACATTAGTTTTAGTTTATGCGAAACCTGAAACACATGTCTAGTATTTTTATGTAAAGAATCTATGTACAAAATTTCAAAACTGTATCATGAAAAATCACAAAGGCTTGTTCTGTTACCTGCTTGTCTGCACAAAAATGTGGTCACCACGCAGCGCGCCCACGCGAGCGCCTCTTGCGTCGTCTTGAGCTCATTGATAATAATAATTTGACAGTAGGTACCTAAATGATTGCTATCGGTACTTAATGTCGCTCGGTTTGTAACTTTCTTAAAATAATTTTGGGACAAAATATAACATGGTTTAAAAATTATTGGGATCGATTCAAATACTTATTCTGAACAAACTATATTCAGGTTTCGCATATACTAAAAATAATGTTGTATATTATGTACTTTGATATGCATTCTAAAAAGCTGTTATTTTAAAATTACAAACAGACAGTTCAATTTTATTTATTTGTATAGATGTACACCTTTCCCACCTGCAATAACATCAAGATCATTATCTTCGTTCACCTGCCTTATATGACCTTATTTGGAGTCATCTTCTTCCAAAATCGCTCCCTTCCCAGACTCCTGCAATTACGTAAATTCTAATAACCAGCTGTTTTATTCCAGAATACACCTTGGACAAAAGAACTAACAAATGCTACAAGTTCCATACAGTACCGAGAAATTTCTCGCGAGCGTTCATGGCATGTTCAGCTGAAGGCGGCCATCTTGCTATTATAAACAGCGAAGTTGAAGCAACAGTGCTAAAAGAAGTCTTCGCCAAATATCCAGCAACCAAGATGGTTGGAAATTTCTGGAAAGACCTAGCTTTTATTGGTGTTGTTGATTCGAACGAACAATGGGATTGGAGGACTATTTATGGTAATTTATAGTTTCTTGTACATTTTACGCAGTGAGTAAGAAAGAGTGAGAGAGAGTGAGTGATTGAGTTTGAGTGTGTGGGTGAGTGTGTGTGTGTGTGAGTGTGAGTTTCGTTGTATCTTCGGTGGCAAAATTCCATTAGGATACTTTTTTGTGCCAATGGGAACGTACTGTTCGCCGGGAAATTTTCGGAGCTCCACGCGTACAAACCCACTGTTAAAATCTTGTAACCTCATTTATTCTTGAGCAATGTCAAGATTATGCAATGTGAGTTCATTACCTAGACAAAAAAAAGAATAAAGAATACATAATCATGCCGCCTGTTATCCCCTTTAGAGTTAGGCAGAGGTACACCTAATAATACACCCACATTTCGCCAGTTATGTTTTAGTCACATGTAATAGGGGGCGACCCTATTGCCATCAACTGGGCATAAATCTGGACTCCGTGGCTGCTACTGAGAAATTCCTGATGGAAAAACCAATAACACTTTGCTCGACCTGGAATCGAACCCAGTATCTCATGTTCAGCAGCCGCGCTTGCGATCACTAGACCAACGAGGCAGTCGAATAAAGAATAGAAGCATTTGAATTCTGACAACAAAATGTTTGCATTCGGATACTTGCAAGCGTTTGTAAGATAAACTTTAAGCTGCAAGCTGTCTGTTGCGGCAGCGACTATGGAAAAACAAATGAAGAAATTGCCTGCGGCGAATCATCGCGATGCCACATGCGGGGCAACGGGTTTCAAGCGATCGATCGATCGCACGTGTCACTTCATGCGATTCGCATCGTCCAAGTTCATGAACTAGGCGTGAGACAGTAACTTATTCGTATTTTTCTTCTCAGGTCAAACGTTAGTAGAAGCAGGATACAGCTCATATTCTCCAGGGGAGCCAAACGCTTCGGCACCAGTAGAGTCCTGCGGTGGGATATTCCGCACAGGTCTTCTAGTCGACTTGTGGTGTGACAAGCCAGCCGCTTTCATCTGTGAGAAGGATCCAGGTGTTCCTCTCTCTTGTCGTAATCGCTTTTAATAATAATTATTGCTGGGAGCTTTTCTGCAACTTCGACATAGTGTGTCTGAAGCCACTAGTAATCGCCGAGTGGTCGAAATACGACCATAATGAGTTGTGTTTAAATTTTTTTTTACTTAATTTCTGCTTCTGCATAATTATGAACTTTGCTTAAAAAGGGGTTGCAAATGTTTTTCACAAATTAATATAAATAAATAAATGTGTTATAAGTGTTTTATTTCGTTTTTTTTAAGATAGATTAACTCATACAGCTGTTTTTAGTGGAATTACCACCAATTAGGAAAGTATACTGGACATCAGTGATGTTACAGTCAAAACTGGTTTATCTATCAAAAATGGTTTTTTCTTTTTTTAGTCTAAACCGTTAACATGTCAAAACGCGTTCCTTCTATTAAAGGTCAGTTTTATACGGAACGCTATTATTAGAAGTAGTTAAAATCAGCACAACAATAAAGTTTTCAGAAGTGTCACAAAAATAAACCCACCAACCTGAATATCGAAATGCTAATTTCAGTCAAAAAGTTTTAACCAGTCAATAGTAGTTTGGACTGATTTTACTGTGACATAGATATTACTCTCGTCATCTTTATCATTATCCTGACCTTATCCCAATTTAGGGGTTTAATTCGGTGTCGGCGCAGCATGTCTTCTTCTTCCATACTTCTCTATTACTCGACGTCATCACAGCTGCAGTCACCTCCTTTCTAGCCTTATCATCCTTCACACAGTCCATCCATCGTTTCTTTGGTCTTCCTCTACTCTTATAGCCATCAACAATTTTCCTCACTACATTTTCCTCATTGTTCCGCATTACATGTCCATACCACGATAACTTGATATTACTCTGATATTATTTCAAAATCTAACGATAACTTGAATAGAATAGAATAGAATAGAATATATTTTATTGTAAAACTTGAGTATACATCAAATAATATGTGCAATGTCTTAAAAGTAACGGATAGATCTACATGTTTTGCCATTTACGGCGTACAAAACAACATATTTTTGGCTTACAATAAACCAAAAAATTAAAAATTTGAGTCTACACAGCAAACTATGAAAGGGAAACGCCCATTCTTGGCCATGTTTTGCCCAACAATGTGTCAAATACAAAAAAAATACCCATAAAATAACTAAAATATTACTATTACTTATTTGTTATGAAACCTCAGGAATTAAAAGCCGAATTAATCAAGAAGCTCAATCGTTTATTACCCTATCTAACACTTCCGGTCGATTTAAATCCAGTCGAAATAGGGATGGCACCTTTTACTGAAAAAAATCGATTAACTGCAACCTGTTTTCCAAAAATCGATTTTTAGAAAATAATTTTTTCTAATGTAGTTGTTTCGCTTTTGTTATTTTCATTACAAACAAAAAAAGCTTGGCCATTTTTGGGCTACGACATAATGAACTGATGCCTTTTTTTTTTTTTTTTTTTTAACGTGGTAAAATCATCAAATGAGTCCTCCCACCCAGGGCAGAGCGGGAGGGACTGTCAGACTTGTACTGACTAAAATCCACGGTGTCCTTCAGTAGCCCTTTATGTTCCAGGGTCACGGTAATTCTATGAGTCCCGCGACCCATGAACTGATGCCTTGTTTCCATTTTATTCCGTATTATTTTAAATATCGATTCTTCTAAAAATCGATCTCATTTCGACATCCCTAGATCAATAATAATCGTATTTGACATTTTGACAACTGATTGACTTTGACATTTCACATTTTGTTTGTTGTTGTTTGCTGTTCTCTTGCGACTCGTGATTTTTTCTCCTGCGTTTTTCTATTTGATTTTCCGACGACTTTGCTTACGATTATGGACTCTGTAACCGCTCCCGATAACGACCTCAGCTTTGCCTTGGATTCCGTACCCGCTTTCCACGACGACACCGGCTTGCCAATGGATACCGTACCTGTTTCTCACGAAGGACCCGACACGACTATGGAACCTGATTTAGATGTACTTACCAGCTTAACACGGAGCCATCTCTGTGTCAACTGTGGCGTGGATACACGAAAACTTAAGAGATTTACCCTAAGCAATGTGGAAGTTCGATCTATCATTCAAAAATGGATTGCACCACAACAAGTAAGTTCAACCGAGTTCCAACCGAGTTCTATGTACAATTAGTGTTTGTTTTCTTTATCTGTGATGTCAACCCTAATGTCTATCGTTGGTTTCTTTCATGGGCGTCACTTGGCCAAAACCTCTTCACCAAATGGGCATTTCCCTTTGAATAGCCAATCCTAATGCTAATTAAAAATAGAAAGTATTGATTTACAGATTTGGGGGTCAAATTGTAAAATATCGTAATTACAGGAAGGGAGGGGGGGTTAGGGATGATGTTCCTAGTTCTTAGTTTATTGATTTTCCTGAGTAAGACTTTTGCTCACCATCATACATGCGCACAGGCAGCTGTCACTGAATAGTTGGCCTAATAGAAATGCTACACTGAGTAACATAATGACGGTACAGTGAAATTCTATCATTATCTATAACAATTCACTTGACAACATACTCTTATTATGACTTTCGAAAACTTTAATTTAACTTGTTAAAAAACTTTGAAAATAGTGATGTATTTAATATTTTTATCGAAATTTTTGGTATCACATTCTTTCCAAAATACTTAAAAAAGAATATTTGATAAATTTGTTAATATTAAAAAAAATGTTTTTTTTTTTTTCGCGTTTAAACTTTTTACAGGTAGGATCTGTACCTATCTGAAAAGAAAGGCAACAAAATTGACCATTGTACGAACATACTTTTCCAGAAAATATGTATTTTTGTATTATGCCTCTTTTCCATTTTTAAAAAGGGCAACGTGAGGGTTTGCCTAACACTCGAATCCCCAGAATCTTTTAAGAATTCATTCATATCTATGGATGATACTGATTTTGCTTGTTGCAAGCAATTTAACTAAAATGCTATAGTATAATAATATTGTAGTTTCGATTCGAAAATCGACGTTTTTACGTTACGCTCGTACTTACTTACAATTTTTCGAACTCTGGCTGCACTTAATGATCTCCTGGATTCTAATCCAACAAACGATCTGTTTGCGAATGAATGGACAAAGATTTTATTGGCATGTCAGAAGTACCGTGAGAGGGATTCATGACAGAGTACCTAACTAATTTTTTTTTTTTTTTTTTATATTTATCTGTTTTCTGCTTTCCATTTTTGTTTATGTTTAATAGTTTTTGTGCTTTAGTTACTGTAATTGGTTTTAAACCGTTGTAATTAAATAAAATAAATAAATAAATTAGGGCCTCAGCTCTTTCTGAAGAATATCAAGTCATCATCAAAATAGTAGTTTCAATGGTAAAAGATTAATACAATAAAAAAAAAACTACTATTTTGTTAGGGAACAGACGTTCAATTTTAATCAAATTGAAGTAGGTACTTAAAAAGGTATTTTAGGGAATATTTCAATAAGGATTCTTCCCAATGATCTCCTTGGCCTTATTGCTATTTGTTTTATAAAAGGTACCTCAGATCAATTAGACAATATAGATGCAAACGAAGTTTGTTTAAAATCAAGAGCAGCTGGTTTAAATTGAGCTTATAAAGGCTTTCAATTTTCCAATATTCAGAAGAGGAGAGGAGATTGATGATTTTGCTGAGTAAAATTTACCTCTTAAGTAATTTCAAATATTGGGAAATTGCTTAAGAGTATTGTATTGTATAATGGGTTGGTGTCCACTCCACGTCAAAGCGCGTATTTTGCGTAACAGTAATTATGATCGGAACAGCTTGGCATAGCAAATTTTTTATGCAGACTAAAAGAGCAGACAAATAATGTTTTACCAAGTGTATGACAGCAAAGTCAGATGTTTTTCAGGATTCTCTATACCCTTGAAGCATCCAAACAGCTGGATGATTTTAATACACGAGGCGTTCTACGACTCGTATACGTTGCGTGATGGTGTAGTCTAGGTTTAGTCTTTGAAATCAAAATAGCTGATAGAAAACTTACTATTATAAACTTTATTGGTTCGTTGGGTTTGTCGACTTTTTTTATTCTATTTCTAATAACTTTTACCTTTCTAACAAAACTATTTATCGATAAACGTTACCACAAGAACCCCATCTCTACTAATTTACGTCGTATAACAGAGTAATGATAAGTGACGTCCACAATTTTGATGTCGAATCGACGAACCGTATCGACAGTGGAACACACTGTTTTTCGATACTTCGCGCGAGTAACCGCCGTGAGTCTTGCGTTCAAACGCTGAAAAAATCGATAATTTAAAGAATAGTATCGTGTTTCGATATAAATAAAGCGTGCTTCACTAAATTGGTAAGTGATTTTGTTTTCGTTTAATACTGTGTTGTTATTTTTATGTTAGGGAAGTGGAATTTCTTAATGCTCCTTAAAATCTTGTACAGTATTACATTCTACGTAATATTTGCGTCAATTTTTTGGACGAATTTCTGATAAAACCCACTTGAACAGTGGGACACGGGACCGGTCAATGTAGCGACACTTGGGGGAGGCCTATGTTCAGCAGTAGACGTCTTTCGGCTGAAATGATGATGATGATGAACAATAATTATAAATTTTTGCAAGTAATCTTGATTCGACACGGCCGCGCAACACTAGAAGCTTCGGTTAGGTTATATGAAGACAGTGATCGCAATATGGCATTTGTGGCCCTGACTTTGCTCACTTCCCTCGTTGAGGTTAAATAAACTTCTATTCAAAATAAACCAAAAGCTGCGTCCAGACCCGGCGAATGCGCCGCTCGCGAGTCGCTTGCGAACAGCAAGCGTGTTACTCGCGTACGGTTACAGCCTATATTTGGTGCGCCGCTCTCGTGCAACCCTAACAAGGCTCGAGTGGGGCGCGCGTGCGCACATACGCGTGAACTATGAGCCTCAGTTGTGAATTTGGAGGTGCATCGCGGGGGCACGCGCGCATGCTACGCGCCGTACTCGAGCGGCGCAGGAGGTGCACCGCGCGGACGGCGCAGGGGCTGCGTACGAACATGAAGGGCACGCGCGCAGTTCACAAGCGGCTCGCGAGCGGCGCATTCGCCAGGTCTGGATGCACCTAAAGACATATGGATGACAGTACATTGAAATTCTAGATTTAGAACTATTATTATAGGGGAAATTATAAGTCTCGCCACAAAATTATTTATTGGCCACGTGATTAAACTTCTAATTTTATAACTAAGCAACGGGAAAATGACATAGCCTCTAATAAACTAATTCGTCTTTTTTACAACGCCATCTAAATATTCTATATAAAGCGTCAAGTAAAGATCATCAATTATTGTGACTTGTCCTTCTTATTTATACATTGCCACCTTATTTACTAACTCGGCCACGGATTTTACATCTCGTCACCATTTTACGTTTTACAGCTTCAACACAATGCCCTCAAAAAAAATTAATTCAAGCTTCCACAGAAAGCATCATTCATTATAAGTTAGCATGTAAAGTATATATTATATATATTATTATTATTATTCATCATATTCTTTTATCGTGAAAATAGCCACTGCATGATTTGGCGCGAGTACGCGAAACGACAGAACTCATAAAAATCAACTCATTAAATAGGCACAACGATAATTTTAATTAACGGAACAACAAATACTTAGGAATCAAGAGCGAGCGAAGCGAGTTCGGGACTTGGGGCACCCCGACTTTAGGTTAGGTTAGGTTACTTTAAACCCTGCAAACAGAAATAAGAGCCCCACGTAGCGGGGCTACGTCGACTACGCCTATTACAAAATATTGATATTATTTACCTTGGACTTTAGGTAAATTCCTGCACTAAAAACTTACGAGACTACCCAAAAAAATAGCTTAATACTTTGTGACTGGTTTAGAATATTTATTATAAAGTGGTATTTAGGTGAAACGTGATTTTGCCAAAAGAATCAAAATTTATGTATTAAACGAAAAATTTATAAATGATTAAATATCAACATTTGTAAAGCGAAGCGTTTGCCAAAGGAATGCGTGTAAAGTGATTCTTTAAAAAATGAAACATCTGCGGAATACGTTGTTTGTGAAATAAATAGTAAATGAAACGTTGGTTGTAAACTAAAAATTTGTGAAAGGAGTTTAGGTAATACATTAGTGAACCGGCCAATATGCTATTTGATGACATTTTAGCAAAATTTTGACGATCAATTAATATGGGATGAGTTACATTTTAAACGTACTGAGTTAAAAAATTAGAAGCTAAATAAATATATTTTTTGATGTCATTTAATAGTATTTTAGAAGTTTACTGTTAGAATGCATGTTACAAATTTAGATGCTAAAAATAACCATCATGCTGAGTTGTATTTAGAGTGGTTTACATAGACGATAACTAGTGGCTAGGATAGTATTATTTAGATGCTCGTTAATTCTGGCTGACTTAGTAATTTAGAAGTCAACTTAAATTTTTGGAGGCGAATAATGCCATTAAAAAGAAGCCTGTTTAATTAGCACCCTTATTATAGTAGGTGTATTTATTTAACACTTCAAGCACGAAGTACAGAGTCGGAATTAATGCCATACACACAGTGTCCACCAGTCAACCTTTGGGTGATGCAGAGACAAACAGTGGTCGGTGTATATCTGAAAATAATTTTAATTAATACTAAGATAAACTACAAGGATATAATATAAAATACTATAAAAATATATTTCTTATCTTTCTATCTTTAAATGGATAAAAAGACAAACAATGAGGAAAACTCCGTCTCCGTCTCCGTCTCCGTCCGCACTTGGGGTCTGCCAACGAGCTATGGAGCGAAGTATACTGGGTGTCAAACTTACGGACCGCATCAGAAACTCCATACTTCGCTCCAAAACTCAAATAGCTGATGCTGGCCTTACAGCTGCTAGGTTGAAGTGGAACTGGGCTGGTCACGTCTGCCGCATGTCGGAAGAGCAATGGGCAAAAATTACCACTCAGTGGATACCAAATAGCAGGAAACGACAACGTGGCAGGCCCAGAAGAAGATGGCGGGATGAGCTGGACTATTTTGCAAAGGATTGGCCTACAATCGCACTAGACCGCGAAATGTGGATGGAGGGAAGGGAGGCCTTTGCCCTGCAGTGGGACAATATAGGCTTATAATAATAATAATAATGAGGAAAACATTACCGTGACCGTGTCCGTTACCGTGTCCCGTGTATGTCGATGTACAGGGAATCATATAGATTCAGTTATGTTTCAGTCAACTGATGAGCAAAATATGAGTGTGTTGTGAATGTAGCACGTGTTCCCCGAGGGAGTACACACACATTTCAACATTTTGCTCTAGTCCCACGAACTAATCCATCGTACTATTGGTGCATTATCCGGGCTGCCATTTTAATATGACAAAATGCCCTCTTTTACCTAAGTACAAGCCTAGGCGATCTTTAAGCAAACAAAACATCACGCCTGTAATCACCGATGAATTAAGCAGAGGTTTATCTAATAGTACACCTAAATTACACCACTTATTTTTTAGTCCCATGTAGTAGGGAGCGAGCCTATTACCAACAACGGGGCACATACCTTCGAGGCTTCTACTGAGGAATTCCTGAAACAAAAAAAAATAACACATTGACCGGCTTGTGAATCGTATCTAGGACTTCATGCCTGTACTCATATTTCTTCAATTATTTTAAATCCCAAAACGATGCTTCTTCATGCAAGCTCGCTAGATGTAGCGACAATTTTAATAGGCTGGATGAATACCAAAGATCAAACAACTGGTAATAAATCTACCTCGACTTTCTACAAAATTTTCGCACAAGGTTTTCGATAGCTAATGTCAAATCGAATACATTTTTGACGTTCCACTAATCGCTAATGTAATTCGAATTTGTCTATCTATCAAATAGAGTTACCACAATTAGAGAGACTTATGTCCAACAGTTCTGGACTGGAAAACGTGTATTGGGAAGCGCAGCGTTGGACGCAGCTAGATAGAACTGATTTGGGAAGGGCCTATGCCATGCCCAAATCAGTTGACTGTGTCATCTGTGGACTGTGATGGGCTGAGATGATTAATATAAGATTTTAAACTATCGTGGTCACTAACTTTTTTGAATTGAATTGAGTTTATCCGTGATCATGGTGCTTGCAACAGCGCCGAAATATCGGGAACTCAGAAAAAACAGTAAACATGGTAAATATCCCGTTTCGAGTATTAATAATAATGAGATGATTAATGTCCAGCACTGGACTCCTACTCCTTATATAGGCTGTGAACCAAACATGGAACTATCAAAACATAACAGACTTGTGTTACTTATTTAGTTAACCTGCATATTCAAAGTATTGTTTGCGCGGTTCAGTGAACCGGATAATATCCGCGTACGACACTCATACGGTAAGCGGCCGTGACGGTATCGTCTGTTATTACGAGGTTTTTTGTTCGTTTCTGGAGTGCAGAGGGTGGCGCTTATGCTACTAGCATTTGCTTGCGGTTTTGCCCGCATGGATTTCGGAAATCATTCCACGGGGCTGTAATAACAGGATGAAAAATATCTTGTTCTAACTTAGTGTACAATTTCATCCCCATTTGACCCCGACGCACTGAGGTTCCCATCACCGCCGCAGATAATACCGACTTAAATAAACTTACCGTGAAAAATGCGGCAATGAGCATGCCCTAGCCCGGCAAACATCACAAGATGTATGGACTACTCATAATTCCACAATCGACCCTGGTTTCTGGGGTGTTACATGGAGTATTTTTGGATAACCCTGGGCGGGGGCATACCCCATGTATGTCCCGGAATTCTTGATAGTTTTCGATACTTTATATTTTGATAGCAACAAAGTTTTCCAAGGCAGCCTCATTATTTTAAATTAGAAGCAAACACCATTTCTCTATTTGTTTTATAATATAAATGTCCCTGTCAAACGCTCTAGCGTCGAATAAAAATAATGGTGCACAAACATGGAACAATGAAAGCAAAAAGTGAACAGACAACGAATTGGTTCGCTTTAACCAGCGGTATTTCAGCGGTTTGCAATGAAGTAGGAACTGTTTGGAGTCACTATCTTTATATACAGGGTGTAAATGGACCCTTCACGAAGCCGTTAACCAAGCATTATTTATAACAACAAAGTAAGTAACCCTACGCAAAAATTATTGCTGGGAAACGACTTTCTTTTTTTGGGGAGAAAAATCACGTTTTACGGTAAAACTCAATGTAACGCACTCAAAACATTGTGCTGATGGATAGTCATTGAGGGAATTAAAGTCAATTTATAATCTTAAAAACTACAATTTAAAAAAAACCTTGTGGAAAAATTGCAACTTAGACAAAATTCATTTAGTAGCTCCATGTCACGACAAATGCTCCTTCAGTGCAAACAAACTGAAGTTCCCGCGACAGAGCGGAGCAGCTATTTCAGAGAGAATGCATTGACAAATTGTGCTAGCTTTGATTTGAGGCGGTACGTGAGCGTTTTCGATGCCACGTGACATCTGAAAGGGTTCATTACGTCACTGAAGTATGAATAGGCCTTAATTAAGCCAAACAATTTCATTGGTCATCTTGAATTGAGAACGTGGAATTTTAAATTTCAATGCATGGTTTTCTAAAGTATTTTTTTAAATGGAGTTTCTCGGTCCTATTTTGTTTTTGCTTTTGTACGAGATTGACAATTGTGATTTTGAATACTCCGTTTAGGTAAATTATTTGGACTTAAGGGACAAAAACGACCTCAGTGAAGATAGATTTTGTAAAGTTATATGTTTACTAGCTTATGCCCGCGGCTTCGCCCGCGTGGAGTTAAGGAATTACCCACGGGATCTTACTTCTGGAATAATAAGTAATCTATGTATCTATATATATAATACATACATAGATTGACATGTACTTGCTTATAACTTGCAATTATTCTCTGGGACCCGCGGTTTGGGCTGTGCGTTGGTATATCAGTCAGCCAGTCAGGACATGGAATTTTAAATTGGGGGATGATTTTGTGATACACGTATCTCATCATTTTAACTGAAGTATATGTAGACACATTTTCAAGTCAATTGACCCCGAGAGAGTTTCACAGAAAATTCAACACCCCATTTCACCCTCTTAGGGGTGAAATTTCGAAAAACCCTTTCTTAGTGGATACCTACTCTTCACAAAGAGTACACTGTCCAAATTTCATGTCTCTAGGACCAGTGGTTTGGGCTGTGCGTTGATGTATCAGTCAGCCAGTCAGGACATTGAATTTTAAATAGGGGATGATTTTGGAAAAACTGTGATACACGTATCTCATCATTTTAACTGAAGTATATGTAGACACAATTTCAAGTCAATCGACTCAGAGAATAAAAAGTTACATAGAAAATTCAACACCCCATTTCACCCTCTTAGGGGTAGAATTTCGAAAAACCCTTTCTTAGTGAATACCTACTTTCCACAAAGAGTACACTGTCCAAATTTCATGTCTCTAGGACCAGTGGTTTGGGCTGTGCGTTGATGTATCAGTCAGCCAGTCAGGACATTGAATTTTAAATTGGGGGATGATTTTGAAAAAACTGTGATACACGTATCTCATCATTTTAACTGAAGTATATGTAGACATAATTTCAAGTCAATCGACTCAGAGAATAAAAAGTTTCATAGAAAATTCAACACCCCATTTCACCCTCTTAGGGGTGAAATTTCGAAAAACCCTTTCTTAGTGGATACTTACTTTTCACAAAGAGTACACTGTCCAAATTTCATGTCTCTAGGACCAGTGGTTTGGGCTGTGCGTTGATGTATCAGTCAGCCAGTCAGGACATTGAATTTTAAATTGGGGGATGATTTTGGAAAAACTGTGATACACGTATCTCATCATTTTAACTGAAGTATATGTAGACACAATTTCAAGTCAATCGACTCATAGAATAAAAAGTTACATAGAAAATTCAACACCCCATTTCACCCTCTTAGGGGTGGAATTTCAAAAACCCTTTCTTAGTGGATATTTACTCTTTACAAAGAGTACACTGTCCAAATTTCATGTCTCTAGGACCAGTGGTTTGGGCTGTGCGTTGATGTATCAGTCAGCCAGTCAGGACATTGAATTTTAAATTGGGGGATGATTTTGGAAAAACTGTGATACACGTATCTCATCATTTTAACTGAAGTATATGTAGACACAATTTCAAGTCAATCGACTCAGAGAATAAAAAGTTACATAGAAAATTCAACACCCCATTTCACCCTCTTAGGGGTGGAATTTCAAAAACCCTTTCTTAGTGGATACCTACTCTTCACAAAGAGTACACTGTTCAAATTTGATGTCTCTAGGACCAGTGGTTTGGGCTGTGCGTTGATATATAAGTCAGTCAGTCAGTCAGTCAGTCAGTCAATCAGTCAGTCAGGACTTTGAATTTTATATGTATAGATAGATAAAATCTCGTGAGCGTTGAGAAGCGAAAAGAAAGCGTGGAGCTCATGGCTAATAATAACAGCCACTCAGGTCGGTCTTAAGGTTAAACCGCGCTTGCCTAGGTTGGTCCGTAGATGGGTTACCGCCCATTACATACCGAGTTTCCTCCGTGCCTCGGAAAGCACGTTAAGCCGCTGGTCTCAGCTGTCGTTTGTAGATCTTTGACAGTCTTTACAGGTAGTCAGTGGCCCGAAAGTCTGACAACCACTCTTATCAGGGGGTATCGTATTACCCAGTACGAACTGGGTTGTGGAGATCAGATAGATAGTCACTCCATGTCAAATACTGGTATTCAGCTGCATCCGGTTAGACTGGAAGCCGACCCCAACGTGGTTGGGAAAAGGCTAGGCAGATGATATGTTTACCAAATCCTATGTTTATATAAGCCGTTACAGCAGCGTTCCATGATTTGGTCATAATCCCATAGCTGGAAAATAAAAGTAAAGTGAATCTGTTAATATATAAGGATGTCTTTATGTGGGATTCTTCTTTTAGACTACATCTAAAAGAATAAAATAGAGTTCATACGATGAACGGTGACTACCGTCAACATTATTCATGTGAAGTCTATCTATAATTGCATAAATAATAGATGTTGGACACACAAAGAAATATAATCTTGGATGGCACGGGTGGCGCAGTGGCTGAGCGATTGGCTGCTGCGCTGTGTGTCGCGGGTTCGATCCCCGCACGGAACAAATATTTGTATTATCTACAGGTAGTTGTTCAGGGTCTGGCTGTTTGTGTATGTGAGTTTAAATGTTTGTAAACGCACCCACAATACAGGAGAAATTCCTAGTGTGGGGGAAAAGTAAAAAAAAAAGACTTTGTGATAATAATAGACTTCAACATATCGATTTTTTTCACCAATAAGGTCTTATTCCGATCCCGTTAAGCCGCGGGCAGAAGTTTCTTTAATACAATTTCTTCGATACTCCCGTATTCAACAAACTTTTGTAACAAATCCCTAATGACAAATCCTGTTCCTTTGAAATCAAAGACTGGCAAAAATACATTTGTGTACAACATTAAAAGTACGATGGAAATCATTCTGGTTGTCATGAACGGAAACGGCTCAGAATTTGAGTTACAAAGTTACACAAAAGATCCGGATTTGAAGCGGAAACAGGCCCTAAAGAAATGAAATGGATCGTGCATTTACAAATCAGCACACTGGGAGTGAATTTTCATTTCTGCTTACCTACTTCTGTTTATTTGTATCTTACAAATTCATTCGAGTGAATCGACTGTCTTGGTATGGACATGTGAAGAGGAGGGACGAATCGCATGTGACTAAAAGAGTGATGAATATAAATGTTGATGGATGGAGAGGGAGTGGAAGACCAAAGAAACGATGGATGGATTGTGTGAGGAATGATACGAAAGATAAAGGAGTAAATGATAGCGTGACGGTTGACAGAGGAGAATGGAAGAAAAAAACGTGTTGCGCCGACCCCAAGGAACATAGGACGATGGCAGGAAGATGATGGTGAGGCAGTAAGCGATTGTATTTGTATTTACTTATTTAATTTTTTTTTAAGTATTGGTTCATAGGCGACTTAATGCCACAATGCATTTTCTACCAGTCAACCTTTGGGTTAAATAAGAAAAAATTGTGATAGGGTACAAAATAAATATTTATATAGGCACTTATACTGATACTAATACACAAATATACAAATAAAATAAACTATGTTGTGTTTGTCATAAACACATTTTTTTTTTAAACTTATTTGTGAACAAAATGCAGAGTCAATTCCGCAGGGTCCAAAGCAAAAAAGAAAATGCACAAGAGTTATCGATATCGTACAGCATGGTCCTTTTGATACATGAAAGACATCGTCCAGCGCTGTCGACGAACATTGTTGAAATTGTCTGTGTCATGCCATCATCATCTTCATAATTTATTCGTGTCACAATTGTGTGACACGAATAAATTGTAGATCTTTGACAGTCGTTATAGGTAGTCAGTGGTTCAAAAAGTCTGACAACCAGTCTTACCAAAGGGGTATCGTATTACCTAATACTAACTGGGTTGTGGAGGTCAGATAGGCAGTCGCTCCATGTAAAGTACTGGTATTCAACTGCATCCGGTTAGATTGGAAGCCGACCCTAACATAGTTGGGAAAAGGCTAGGCAGATGATGATGAATTGTGTGACACTAATTAATGTCCATTTCTTTTACGGGCAGTGTCTCCGGTCTCTTCAGAAGCGCTGTCGTCTAAGTACATACCTACTCGATAAATTACCCGTGTCTGGAAACTTTGGACAACTAGTGGACAAGTTGAGAGGACAGTGTCTTCATTCTATTAAGTTAAGATAGAGCAATCTGTTATTTAAAGAAACAATCTCGTTGTAGAACTTCAGGCGTTTGCCTTTGTGTTATTTTATTTTTCACCACTGCTCACAAAACGATAAGGAGCTCTTGGTTAGTTAATCAAAATCAAAATCAAAGCATTTATTTCAAATAGGCCAGTTACAAGTACTTTTGAACTGTCGAAACAAAGACAACAATAGCTATAGTCCCAGTCACAAGGCATAAAAACTGTGAAAGTACTGTAGTTGCCCATTCCCTAACGTACTCTTGGTTAATAACAGCCGCCTCGGTTGATCTTTAGGTTAAGCCACGCTTGCCTATGTTGGCCCGTGAATGGGTTTCCTTCGTGGCTCGGAAAGTACGTTAAGGCCCCAATTGTCATTTGTAGATCTTTGACAGTCGTTACAGGTAGTCAGTGGCCCGAAAGTCTGGCAATCGATCTAAATCAGCTGATCTCTCGACTTACTCGATCGGCTCGCCCTATCGACGTATTTATCTGTCAATATGAAGGTTTAACTACCTTATACACCATTTCAATGTCTGTAATATTAGCCTTAAGAGCGTAAACGTCTTGCGGCATTTCATTTTCATAATGAAATTTCGTACGCATAAGCAATCATGCTTATGCATAAGAAATTTCATTAAAATCGGTTCAGTCATTTCGAAAAAAAGTCACCTGAAAGTTTGTATGAAATGCCGCAAGACGTTTACGCTTAGTTTTTAGACGTATGTATCAACATACGTCTAAAAACTTGGCAGAGGACTTTTCGACATGTCTTTTAAAAAAAAAGATAATTGGAAATTTCTGTTTCTACTAAAATCGGTTTAATTTAGCTGTAACACTATTTTTCGAAAATTTTCTCTGTCAAGTTTTTAGATTTATGTATCCTGCTTATGCGTACGAAGTTTCATTAAAATCGGTTCAGTCATTTCGTAAAAAAATCACTTGTAAGTTTGTATGAAATGCCTCTCTGGCCCTTTGAGATTTGTGTCTTTGCTTATCATCCACCTTTAATTGAACCTCGGACACTACATGTTTGTCAGAATCCTCTTACATCTTGTCTACGTTGTCCAAAACTTTGCCAAATTGGTCAAGCACTTGCGTTTTAACTTCGATAGAAGTTGCTTCTTTTATATTGGGCTAATGGATCTTGTTACTCAAAGTTAGGCTGTTATTTTAGCTCTGTGTGCAAAGAAAAGGTCAGAGTGTCGCCTTAAATTACGAGTTCATTGATTGTCTCTAAGATTTTTTTTTTTTTAAAAACTAGCTCTGTCCCGCGGTTTCACCCGTTTGATTTTTTTATTTTTGCTCCTAAGGATCGTAGAGTGATATTATTAGCGATAGAAAGAGTTTTTCTAATCCAATAAGTAGTTGCAGAGATCACCGCGTACAAACAAACAAATTCTTCAGAATTATTAAATTAGTACACACACATAGATTTATTTTATGGTCTTAAAATATTTCCTAAGGATAAAAATTATTGAATGACAATGCTAATAGAAATGGTTTAGTACTACTTTTTAAAATAACTGGTATTGTAATAGAAACCAATATTTCTCTATTGTTTTCTCCGGCTGTATGAATAACGGTCATTGCCTATCCGCCATTTTGACAGACATGACATTTGTCACGTAGACGTCACGTACGTCAGTGGGCCTTAACTTTTCTAAAGAAAGTTATTGTTTTTGTCTTCTAGGTTTAAAACAGTAACCAAAGCTCGTCAGCCACACCATAATAACCAAGATTTATTTTCCACTAAAACAAGACTGCGACGCCAAATTGAATCTTAACCCATCCACTTTAATGTCTATAAAATATTCGTAACGACTTTCTCAAAGTAATCAATTAATTTGTCGAACGTGAGCTGTGACAAACATAAATTGGCAACTAAGAAAATTTATGATAAAACTTTATCACAATGACATAAAATTGAAATTCGATTGAACAATGGTAAGACAAACGGTAAAGGGAAAGTTGTAAATTTTGTAATCAGCAATACCTTAGTATCAGAAGCATGTGAAAGTGAAAACGACCGATTTCGAAGACATTAAGAAACGGGTCACGAGTGTTTTACGATCACATAACTGTACCTATTAGATTATGAAATGAAAGTGAAAATTAAATATTAACATATAATTTCCCTTTTATCCTGTTATGGGTGAGGAATTTTAATTTACGTCATGTATTATATTGATGAATATGTCTCTAAGGAGTTGTTTTAACATCAGGGCTGCGGGACTGTTCGAAAGAGACACCGTGGCCCTGGAACACAAACGGCAAAGAAGGAACATGGATGGGTTTTTAGCCAGTACAAGTCTGACACTCCCTTCCGCTCCGCCCAGAGTGGGGGGGGGGGTCATTTGATGATGTCCCATCAGAAAAAAAAAAAGAAGGAGTCCTTATAACACGGACTGAATTTGAAAGTGATTTTGTTTTGACTTTTGTTCTTCTTTTATCATCATCCTAATCCTTCCGTCCGTTCGAATTTCAAACTTATAACGTTTTTTGCAATTAGCCGGTCAGTGTCAGGCTGTATGCTGAACAAAATATGATTTGTAGCCGTAATACGCATGTATTTACAGAGTTATAATCATTAAAATATTCACTACAGCCCATTGATTATTTTAATGATTTTAACTAGAGATCGGATATTCGGATGCATATTTACCTAAAGTGCTTTTTTTCTCGGCACAGGGTACAAAAGTATGGAAGCGGCTTCTATAAATGACATTTTTTTCCCAAGATCGCAGTATTCCATAAATAATCCAGTGTGTATACATTGTAGTACTCATAAGGATAATAATACAAGAAATTTGTTGAAAATAACACGATAATTTACAATTTTATTATTTTATAGATAATAATATCAAAAATAGAATTTTTTGATTTTACATTTTGCTACTGAATATTCGAATGATAAAATGGTAAATATTATTTTAAGTAAAATAATAAAATGAATAATATAAACTGGGTCTTTTCCCGTACTGACCCGCGCTCCATACTGGTCAACACTCAAACTTTAGGTAAATATGCATCCGACTATCCGATCACTAATTATAACTTATGGAACTCAGTGCTTAGGAGCTCGTGACCAAATAATAACAGCCGCTCGGGTCGATCTTCAGGTTAAGCCTAAGCCTGTCTAGGTTGGTCCGTGGATGGGTGACCACCCATTACATACCGAGTTACCTCCGTGCCTCGGAAAGCACGTTAAGCCGTTGGTCCCGGCCGTCATTTGTAGATCTTTGACAGTCGTTACAGGTAGTCAGTAGCCCGAAAGTCTGACAACCAGTCTTACCAAGGGGTATCGTATTACCCAGAACTAACTGAGTTGTGGAAGTCACGTAGGCAGTCGCTCCATGTAAAAAAACTGGTATTCAGCTGCATACGGTTAGATTGGAAGCCGACCCTAACATAGTTGGGAAAAGGCTAGGCAGATGATGAACTTATGTAACTACATATGTGTTACTTCGCGAGTTATATTTTCATCACAACCTGACACTAACCTGCAACAAAAAACGTAAGATAATTTGAATTTCGCCGTCTACCCTGGCGCTCACAAATCGATACTGTGAAATATTTTAATTTCTTTTTATGAAATATCGTTCAATAAAAACTGAATGGTAGATACAAAACGTCACAATGTCGGTCACGAATGAATGAATGAGTAATTGAAAATTGGACGATGTTACAGCTGATATTGGATTTATCTGAAGTCTTTTTGGGTGTGGGCGAGGAATCTAGGTTAAGTAGAAGATGATTACAGAATTGTTTGAAGACTATAGCTTGGTTTTGATGTGACAACGTCTTATAATTCGATGGAGCCGGCTGCACGCACGAAAAAACATGACGTGTGAAGCGTTACCTCGCTCTGAGGCGTTCCATAGAACAATTGCTCAAAGCACATTCATTTTTTGAAAAATGCAACCATTCCATCAGTATTTTCTTATGACGTTGTCACGTTCAACTATCGTCAGTAAACCGACTTTACAGACAACCGATTTTTTTTAATACCTATAATAATATCAATCCAGTCTGTTCAAAAATTGTTTACTGTTTTAGAGATCACAGTATAAATAATTGCTAAACAGAAAACAATGGTATGGACCTAGCATTTTGTAATAATAAAATTGAATGTGGTGGTTTCTCTTGACAATTTTTCACTATAGAAATCTACGTTTTAGAAGGGAACAATTTCAACATTCTGACTAACATTACATAACAATTAATACGACCGAATGGATGCTTAGTTTGGGTCTAATGTAAAATCTGAACGGGATCACAATCACATAATCTTCGCCACCTCGGCCAAACCGCGCGGGCGAGTGGTGTCGTGTGAGAACCGCCTTAGACTCTAGTATAGTATAGCCTGACCTAGATCAAAGTATCAATAGGCACCAATACATTCAATAACGGCCTGTAACAGTACACAATAGAAACAAAGTTAAAATATGCCGACCGTTGGTCTAGAACTGACGAGGGTTGCTATTGAAGGCAGTCCCTAGGGTTTTCTGTCGAATGCCGATCCATTTTGGTAACTTCTATTATCTAGTTAAGTAAGTTTCCTAACAATTTTCTATATAGTATAAGGTCTGAAATGTAACTACATATTTTAGTGGAGTAAAGCGGTGGTAGCCTAGTGGTGTGACCGTGGGACTGTGAAGTCATACGTCACGAATTCGAACCCAAGGCACGCGACTCGGATTTTTCGAATTCATGTGCGTAAAAAAACATGTACAAGTATCAAAAGGGTTACAGGACGGTAGTGCCCGAAGCCAGAGGCCCGACTCCCACTCACCCATAGCCAGAAGGCGGGTACGCTCAGCAGTTTTGGTAGACGTTTGAATGCCAATAGGTTTAAAATGTTTGAGGAGTTGTTGGACATCCAAAACGGTGTCAACATCGCCTCCTAGCGTTCCAACATCTAAATACCACACGTAAAATTTTGGATTTTGTTGTTGAATTATAGGATGAATAGCCACACTGAAAATTACAAGCCCGAAATTGTGCGTATTGTATAAAAATCACTATTTTCTGTGAATGAAAACATCGTAAGGAAACCAAAATTGCCTGAGAGATACTTCTCGACGGCATGTAAAGCCAAATCAAAAGCCCAATGGGCGGCGTAAGAACTTTGACACCAGGTTAGACACTAACCACACGAAAAAAAGAAAGAAGTGGCATAAAAGAGCAAGTTAAGCCGTTGGTCTCGGCTGTCATTTGTAGATCTTCGACAGTCGTTATAGGTAGTCAGTGGCCCAAAAGTCTGACAACCAGATTTACCAAGAGATATCGTATTACCTAGTACTAACTGGGTTGTGGAGGTCAGAAAGGCAGTCGCTCCACGTAAAATACTGGTATTCAGTTGCATTCGGTTAGACTGGAAGCAAACCCCATAATAGTTGGGAAAAGGCTAGGCAGATGATGATGACGATGATGAAAAGTTGTTTGATTGGCGAGTGACGAGTCATGGTGGTGATTTTTTGGCTGGATAGCGATTTTGTTTCCTTAGTTTTTCAGCTTGTCCTATATTATATTTAGCTAGGTTATGCCCGCGGCTTTCCCCGCGTGGAGTTCGGTAATGTCCCAAGGGATCATACCACCGGAATAAATGTATTCTATGTGTTGATGGAGGTTATGAACTATCTGTGTGCCAAATTTCATCCAAATCCAGTCAGCAGTTTTTGGGAGTAAGAGTAACAAACATCCATACATCCTCACAAACTTTCGCATTAAAATAATAATATTAGTAAGATAGTACAATTCTGTAATTTATTTATTTATGTAATTCTTTTTCAATATGTAAAACTTGTCGTTTAAGCACACTAAAACTAATGACGATGATCGCCATGGAATTTTGATCCTTATTCACTGCACAATTAATCCAAAAATACCACAACATATTTCGTCAAATGCAAATAGTTACTAAAAAATATTGGATTCTTAGTAGATAGGTACCTAATACTTATTCTTAGTTAGGTATATAAAAGTGCTCTTAACTTTTTCTTTTGTATGCTTCACTGAATGCAAATGCTTAACAAGCAGAAAAAACTCAATTAAGTTCTTAAACTCGATGTCTGAAGGAATAACGTACTGACGTTTACGGATTATTAAATGGTTAAGTGCAAGAAAACGTAGACTATAAGACAAAAGGTCTTTCAACTTTGTGGGCGATGGCAAAAATGCAAAAAGCACAGTAGCAGTTCTACCCAAATTGGGCCTTGAACCTATGACCCCATATTAATAGTCTTGAAGGAAAATATCGTAAGGAAACCGTCATGTCCTAGAACTAAAAATTCGAAGATATGTGACATCTACCAACCCGCATAGGGCTGCGTGGTGGATGATGGCCCATTCCCTCTCGTAGAGAGGAGGCTTGTGTCCCAGCAGTTGACAGTTGACAGCTGTAAGCTCACCCCCTATGACATGGGACTTAAACATAACTGGCGATTTTGTGTGCGTGAACTATAGGTACCTCTGCCTAACCCTTAGGGTCATCGCAGACAGAGAGGAATAATCCCCGCGCGGTCTCAGGCATTTTCTTTACGGATCGCGTAGTATCTTCGAGGACGCGCGAGCATTTTTTGTCAGGTTCAAGCATTTATGCACTTTATAGTAATAATTTTAAAGTTTATTTTCAAGTGCGTTAATAAAATCCTCTCCGCTGCGTTCCGTTCTGTCTGCGCTGAGCCATATAGTCTGTTTTTTAATCTCGGAGACTAAATTGACAAGTGAAAATGTCAAAATTGACTTAAATGCTATTGAAATCTATGTCAGTTTGCCATTTGTACTTGTCAATTTAGTGTCCGAGATTAAAAAACAGACTTTAAGTGATTTCAGTTTACCGGTCCGGTCAATGTGGCGACACTTGGGGGAGGCCTATGTCCAGCAGTGGACGTCTTTCGGCTAAAATGATGATGACGATGATGAAGTGATTTCAGTCGTGATATTAGTATGTTGAATAACACAATGTTATGACGTCAATTATGGATCTTCATGCTGCCTACCGACAAAAAGAAGGATAATTTAAAACTGCATTCATTTTGTGGAGAAAGTCTCCTCAAACCAGTTTTCTTGGTACCTAGGTATGTGCCGTTTGGATGCTCGAGAAAGTGCAAAATTTTTATTTTGCACTTAAAGTTTATGTTTCTGGTCTTCATCTTTAGCGTAGATTGTGTACTGTTCGGTGTTCGGGGACCAAATCAAAGAAGCGTCTTGCTTAAAGTACTAACCTTTAGTAATGAAGCATCTTACGTAGCAAGTTTCATTTATACAGGGTGTAAACAGACCCTTCACATAGCCGTCAACCAAGCATTCTGTACATCAAACTAAGTAATTTTATGCAAAAATTATTACTGGGAATCGACTTTTTTTTTTTTGGGGTGAAAAATCACGTTTTAAGGTAGGACTCGATAGAAAGCACTCAAAGTATTGTGCTGATGGATGCATTGAATAGTACGGGGGTCGTGGAGGTTTGTAAAGTAAAAATCTTACATTAAAAAAATGTATTTAAAAAAAAATTGTGAAAAAGTTGGAACTTTGCCCCCAATATCTCCGTAACTAGAAGGTTCCCAGGTATGGTATAGAACAAAAAAATGATCGCAAAGGAGGGGAGAACAAGAGCCTTTCGGATGTGTTAAGGGTTTATTTACACCCTGTATAGGGAAGATATCCCTAGATTTCCTAGATATTCCTTGTGGCATTAATTCTGCTTTGTACATGAAGTTGAAATAAATAAATAAGATATCTTAAACATACTACACGTCCACGTTATTTAAAAAAAAAAAAACAAACAAAATGTTTAATTTTATAATTTGTGCATTAATTAATAGGTTATACATAGTCATTTCTATAGTGCGCTTAAAAGATAAATAACTTACGGCTATAACATAATATTAGTTTGGCTTATTCTATAATTTTGTTCAGTTTTTAGGTAAAATTACTTATTTTGGAATTTCTCAGTAGCGGCCTGATGATAGTAATGGGTTTGCTGCCAAGCATAACAGAGGCCCCAGGACGAGTACGCGGTTTAAACGTAACATAAACACGTCGAATTTAAAATTGAAAATACTCGTTTCACACGTAATATTTTCTATTACATGGGACTTAAAAAATATAACTGTTGGAAGGTATACTATTCAGTACACCTATCTCATTCCCCTTTGCAGGTAACAAGCGTAATGATGTTAAGATAGTATTTATTGTAGGTCAAAAATCTAAAATCAAAATCAAAGCATTTATTTCAAATAGGCCAGTTACAGGAACTTTTGAATTGTCGAAACAAAGTCAACAATAGCTACAGTCCCAGTCACAAGGCATAAAAACTGTGAAAGTACTGTAGTTGCCCATTCCCTAACGTAGATCTCTATGGAGAAGAACGGGCAAGAAACTCCATGGACACTCTTTTAAATCAGAATATTTTTACAAACTCTTGGTTACATCATTCATATTGAGATGGTACATTATGTGAGAACGATGCAGCAAGATGTGTATGTGTAGGTAAAGACTGTATATCGAAGTCCAGTTAATTTTTCTGCTTCTAGCTCGCGTCACTTAATATAAAAATTCATCTGAAAACCATTGACATCTTTGACCACTGAAGTAGAAATTCCTATTTGCTAGTGACGGGGAGATACAAGTTCTATATATTCCCTGTTGGCCACCAACATCTAAGTAGATTTTAAATTCTAATAAAAATCTTAAGCTTATTTACTGCAAAACAACGCACCGAATAAACTACTGGTTCCAGGAACATGAAATTGTATCAATTTATACATTTATAAATTTATACAATTTTTTTTTTTTTAAAAGACCATAGGGCTGGTCTTTTTCTTTGGCCAAAGAATTAGCATTGCCATTCAGCGTGGCAATGCTGCTAGTCTTCTGGGCACGTTTCCAGTTGACAGCGATGCGGAGGAGTACTTTGACGCACTCTGAAGTGTCCTTTTGTCGTCGTTTTTTAGTTGTTTATGTTTTCTTACTTTAATTCTTTTTTTTCATTAGTTTAGTTCTATTTGTCGTCTGTGTATATAATGTAAATAAATAATTATTTATAGAACTGTTATTTGATGTGCAATTGTGCATTGTCTTTTATGGAAGTCTCGTTAGTAAATAATTTCGAAAGTGACAATATCTGAAATAAACAAAATGAAAATGTATGTGAATGCCGTTGATAGTCCCGTAGATATTTATTTTTATTTATTCGTGCAAATATGTCCTTATATCATATCATTGTATGAAATAAAATTGTTTTGTAAATTTTCACATTTACTCCTACCACTGTTTGTTACCTACATTACCCAAAGGTTGACTACCTTTTGTATTAAGTCCTTTTCTGTCCTCTGTGCTTAAACTGTTCAATAAATAATTTATATATATCAATTAATGTCTGTCCGTCTGTTCAGTCCTTACCCTATGGACTCCTAAACTCCTGAACCTATTTTGGTGAATTTCGCGTCCTTTATTGAGATCATGAAGAATTAAACACAATTCCTCAGATAAGAGATGGCAGGATGAGCTGGACAAAACCAACGACCAGTGGTCCACATTAGCCCTGGATTGAAAAATTTGGAAGTCACACGGAGAGCCCTTTGCCCAGCAGTGGGACGACACAGGCTGACAGTAACAGTAAGTTATGGAATCAGGCGTTACTTTGCGAAAATTCAAGTCACTAAAATGCAATAATATTAAACGCGCTTGGATACAGAAAGCCGCATCGCTCGCGAAAATATGCAGTAGGTATGAGCAACCAAAAATACTGAAACGTATTTTACTACGCCATTTATAAAGGCCTGAATGTACCTAATATTTTCACATAAAGCAATCTGAAAGATAAACGTAATCGTGTTACAGCTGTTCTTTAAGGCGAAGAAGAAAACACTACTTGAACACAATAATAACTTCGGGAGACAGAAACATTCCTTACTTTGCGGATTACACGGCTTTACTGGACTTAGGGTTGTCGCTTTCGTGAAGATCAAAATCAGACATCAACTGTCTGGCGTTACTGCTAAAGTGAACCGTCTTCTTTTCTTTCTTTTTCTGGTGGGAAATCATCAAATTACCCCTCCCACCCCGCTCGCTGGTTAGTGTCGCCAGTTATGTTTAAGTCCCATGTAATAGGAGGCGAGTCTATTACCATCAACCGGTTGCAAATCCAGACTCCGTGGCTGCTACTGAGAAATTCCTGATGGAAAATTCCAATAACACTTTGCACGACCCGGAAAGCTAGCCCAGGACCTCACGCTAAGCAGTCGCGCTTGCGACCACTAGACCAAAGAGCCAGTCAACCCGTTTTGCTTGGTTACTAGAATGTGTCAACCCTGCAACGATATCCCGTAATATTACGAACTTGTAATGAGAAATGGAAGGATGGATCTGATGTCTATCAACAAAATACTCAGGGGTTTATCTCCCTTGAATGAGTCGTCAAATGAAGCCCAATAATTATAGTAGAAGTATAGACAAAATAGAGGTAGAAAGATGTCTATGGTCAGGGGATATCCTGATCGGAAAGAAAACTGGTGTAGGCATAAAAAGTTAGATGAGTTTTAGTTAAGCCACACTGGGCCCGTATAATAGCAGTGAGAAAATTATTAAAAAAAAATAACTTTATTTGTACAGTACTTTTTGTGTACAGTACACCCACATTCCGCCAGTTAGCTATGTTAAGTTCCATTTTATTGGGGACTAGCTGTTCCCGGCATGCGTTGCAATGCACCTTTTGGGTAATTATTTCATTTGGTGTAAATCGGCGTCTGAGTCTGCGATAATATCACCATAAATGAAATTAAATTTTGACCGTGGATTAAAGTAACTTGTAAATAAAGAATTTCATTTCCTTTTGGCTTACATTGCACGTCGAGGACTGTCATCCCATTTGGGCATAGAAAATGCCTGTAGCTGAAGACTCCGCTCTTCCCTTTTTTTTTTTTTTTTGCGGATTGGAAATCATCAAATGACCGCCCCCAGTCTGGGCGGAGCGGAAGGGAGTGTCAGACTTGTACTGACTAAAACCCATCCATGTTCCTTCTTTGCCCTTTGTGTTCCAGGGCCACGGTATCTCTTTCGAACAGTCCCGCAGCTTCGCTCTTCCCTTACATTATAAACTTACAAATAGGTGAATAACAAAAAGAAAAAGAAAAAGCGATCAATTATAATGAGTGTGCGTGTGTGTTTGTGTGCATGTTTGTGTGTGTATGTGTGTGAGAGAGAGAGAGAATTATAAACTGGTGCTTTGAAATATTGTGTGGAAATTTTGTTGATTTAGTTTCCAATAAATTAAAAACAACAAAAGAAAAAAAAAAGTGAGTGATAGAAATAGATATTTTATCAACTTTTCCAAAGTAAGCAAGCAGTACGCAGCCACTTAAGCTTTCAAAATGTCCGTACATAGATTTTGACATTTGACATTGACATTGCGGGTGACAAGACTGCTGTCAGAATCCGTGTGTACACGTCACATGCCACGTACCGACCTCTGCCGGGTCACTCAGCTCATAGACGCGGGCTACTCCGAGCATTTATTTGTACAGTGTTCACACGTTGTACTTACTTGGTAATTGTGGTTTTACACCGACATCATACAGTGCACTATCATTATGGCTTCCCAACCGAGCCTATTCATAATGATGGTGTTAGGACATGCGGGTTTCCTAACGACGTTTCTCTACTCATTGACTTCATAAATTCCACATAAAAAATATGCTTTTCCTCTCTTTCTTTTATCCTTATTCCTATTAAGGAGTAGAATTGAAGAAAGGGTTAAAAAACCATTATTCCCTTCCAATATCTTAAATAAATTCCCCCCAAAAAATGGCTTCGGTATTTTTATTGCTCTCAAACCTCAATTTTTCAATAGAATTTCGTGTTGGTTTTCTCCTCGAGCCATTTTCTTTTGTCAACAGAACCCTAATTGAATTCAAAACTATTAATTAAGGAAAGGTCGAAAACAAACCTATTTAGAGAGTAAAGGTAAAAATACGTTTGTTTTACTGAGAACCATTCAGCATAAAATAGTATGAGAGCTTTTTGTTAGATGGTACCTCTCGTTAGTTAGTAGTTTTCATTATTGGTCGGTTTGGCAAATACTACTTTTCGTAAGATGTAAAATAATAAAGTTTAGGACCTGGGCGACCGAGCTCTGCTCGAGTGAAAATAAAGGAAACGAATTTTCCCCGATATGCGACTTAAGTAGATCGATTGTTCGCCCCCGTAAACCCTTAATATTGCAAATTTCATCGAAATCGTTAGAGCTGTATAGCTTATGTACAAATATTGCTCATTTCTTTGTATAAGTTATGAAATCAGCTGTTAAATCCGGAAATATATGAAGGTAAAATAATAAATGTTCCAACACAATACTGCCCTCAAAAATAAAAATAACTGACATGGCTCTAAAAACTGCCCAACTGAAATGGGACAGGACATGTCGGCCGCAGGCCAAATCAAGTATGGGCTTATAACATAAAACTGGTGCCCTGAGACTGTGAGGCAGAGTCACGGCAGGCCACGAAGGAGATGGCGTGATGAACTGGATCGGTTCCTTCAGAACTGGAAGGAAACCAGTATTTTATAAGGGTGTAAATAGACCCTTAACATAACCGAAAGGCACTTGTTCTTCCCGTCTTGGCGATGATTTTTTTTTCTAGACCATACCTGGGAACCTTCTAGATACGGAGATATTGGGGGTCAAAGTTCCAACTTTTTCACAAGTTTTTTTTTAATACATGTTTTTAATGGTAGATTTTTACTTTACACACCTCCACGACCCTCTCTTCTATTCAATCCATCCATCAGCACAATGCTTTGAGTGCTTTCCATCGAGTCCTACCGTAAAACGTGATTTTTCACCCAAAAAAAAAAGTCGTTTCCTAGCAATAATTTTTGCTTAAAGTTACTTAGTTTGATGTACAGAATGCTTGGTTGACGGCTATGTGAAGGGTCTGTTTACAACCTGTATAGAACGACTGCCTAGTTAATTAATTAATATTTAATTTATTTCTTACAAAATTTAGATTAAGGATTGGAAAAAATATGCACATTCAAAAAGTGCTATAATGAAAATACAATCAACAATACAATACAATATGCATTTGCGTTAAACATAACGCAAATGACGAAATGTGGGTGTACTATTAGGTACACCTCTGCCTAACCCTTCGGGGATTACAGGCGAGGTGTTATGTTATTTAATATGCAATTAAATCGGAAGTTTGAATAATTCTCATTAGTTCCACCAGCAATTAGTTCCATGGAACTAGTGAGTTTTTTTTTTCTCAGTATTTCCATGGACTTTGATAATGGAACAAATGAAACAAAATTTAATCGAACTCATCTCACTAGTTCCACCATAGTTGTTCCATAGAACTAGTATGATTTTTGACCTTTTGACTAAATACAAAAGAAATATATAATATTATATGTATTTCTTCCTCTTTTTATATAATATATTTCTTAAAACAATAGTTACTGAAGAACTTTTCTAATGGTATCTAAAAATTATTTTCTGTAATAACTAAAGAAGCGATCCCAGTGTTTATTTCATTTCTTTCATGTTGATTTTCGTAATGAAGGAAAAACTGTAAATAAAAAGCTTTCTATGTATACAAAAGATATTGCTTTTGTTATATTAATAGTAGTTTTTTTCAGGTTTATTTACTTTGCCATCTTCATTGGATTAATCTTTAGATAGATGATAGTAATATTAGTGAATTATTATTATATTGATATTATCTACTATCTATTTACAAGAATATTATGTTTATTTCTGAAGATCAATGTTATTATTGCAAACATGAACTAAGTAGTTCCCTAATACAAATCACTGCGGTGCTTCTATTAAAAACTACCTAAATCCGACGAGTATTGGAGCATATAATAACCTAGGCCGATATAACTTTTTTTTTTTTTTTTTTTTTTTATCGTGGTAAAATCATCAAATGAGTCCTCCCACCCAGGGCAGAGTGGGAAGAACTGTCAGACTTGTACTGACTAAAATCCACGGTGTCCTTCAATAGCCCTTTATGATCCAGGGTCACGGTAATTCTATAAGTCCCGCGACCCCGGCAGGCTTTCGCCCTCTAGAGGGGGGCCCCGTCATTATGCTGACACTCTTTGAGGCGCGCG
This sequence comes from Noctua comes, assembly GCA_963082995.1. Classification (NCBI taxonomy): domain Eukaryota; kingdom Metazoa; phylum Arthropoda; class Insecta; order Lepidoptera; family Noctuidae; genus Noctua; species Noctua comes. Next base: position 9,931,490 of record OY720289.1, read on the forward strand.
TGGAACACAACGTGCCGTCGACCCGGGCATGGTCCATGGTCGGACAGCGAGTCGCCCATTACTCGCCGCCCGCAAGCCCGCGCCTACGGTGGCCGGAGATCGTCTGCCGACGTCCGGCGCCGTGGGCGTCTACCACTGCGGCTGGGGTGGAGGGAGGACGCTGTCCTCTCCCTCACGCGGCCCGCCTCCTCCTTCACGAGCATGACTGCTTCGCAGAAGGAGGCGACCGCTTCCCACTCCGTCTCGCCCCGCAGCATGGCCTCGACCAATGCCGGGCGCGAGAGGTCTCCGCCTATCGCCGCCGTGAGGACACGGCGGTGCCCTGCCCAAGCGGGGCAGTCCTGCACCGTATGCTCCACCGTGTCCTCCGGGCGGTCCTCGCAGTGGTGACACCCAGGCGTTTCCTCCTTCCCCATCAGACACAGGTACCTCCCGAAGCTTCCGTGTCCGGTGAGGACCTGCGTCATGCGGTAGGTCAGGACGCCGTGACGCCTATCCAGCCACTCCTCAAAGAGGGGTCTTACCGCTGCGATTGCGGCGTGCCCGAGGCCGATATAACTTGGGCCTTCCAACGCAACGTCATATTTCATATATATATTTCATATATATATTTCATATTCTTTATTGCACACAAAAACAAAATATACATATAAATTGCAACAATATAGCTTATGTACAATGGCGAGCTTAACCCAGAATAATTCTTATGTTTTTTGCAATTTGCAAGTAAGTATCAAGTTCAAGTAAGTAGTAAGAAAACATAAGAATTTCGCGGGCTACCCTGGCGCTTCCACCTTAAATAACGAAAGAGGAACGAACGAGGAACGAACGAGGACCGAACGAGGAACGAACGAGGAACGAACGAGGAACGAACGAGGAACGAACGAGGAACGAACGAGGAACAAACGAGGAACGTATGTATGTACAGAATTGTGTATTAACTATTTCATGAAAGAGTCATTTAATGGCCTTAAATGAGTTTGGTGGGTTGTATACATTATTTTAATGTTTTTAACTTAGTAAAGAAATATTTGTTACGACCGCAAATCATATTTTAATCAACATAGAACCTGACACTAATTTGCAAATTGCAAAAAAAACGAAAGAAAATTTGAATTTCGGGCTACTCTGGCGCTTCCACCTTATAAAACGTATGACGTACCAACAGAATTGTCTATTGACTATTTCATGAAAATGTCATTCAATGGCATTAAATGAATTTGGAGGGTTGTATTAATTATTTTAATGATTATAACTTGTATAATCAGTATAAAATGTTCACACTGCTGGGATACACGGTCTCCTCTCTTTGAGAGAGAATGGGCTATAGTCCACCACGCGGGCCCAGTGCGGGTTGGTAGACGTCACATGTCTTCGAATTTTTGGTTCTAGGACATGCCGGTTTCCTCACGATATTTTCCGTCACCGTTTTGAAAGCAGTGGTGATGAAATAAATTACACAAAGTAATGCGCCTTCCTAGGTTCGAACCCACGACTTGCTGTTCGTAAGTCAGAGCCGCCACCACTGGGCCACCGTTGCGTGATTTAAACTTAGTAAAGCAATATTTGTTACGATCGCAAATCATAATTTTTAATCAACATAAAACCTGAGACTGATCTGCAAATTGCAAAAAACGTAAGAAAATTTGAATTTCGGGCTACTCGGGTGCCTCCACCTTAAAACAAAAATCATGAATGAATTACTTCTACTGCCGAGTCATCCACTAGTTGAAATTCACACACGCATCGTCTGTGTCCACTCTAATAGCTTTCTCGGACACTAATCAGTTTTACTTTCTTGTTCGCTAAATTCTTCACAAACCAGTTTCTAATATCTGTCTGTGTTTACGTTAGCTCTTGTGTTCGAAGTGGAGACGGGAGACAGTTGTGAAGTATTTTCGTCTGGTGAAGGTCACTTCTGCGTTTAGAATAATAATTGCCATTATCATCTAATTCCAAGTTATTTGGGCTCAGTGCAGTATGCCATTTTCTTCCATTCAAAACATAACATCACGGTTGTAATTACCGAAGGATTAGGCAGAGGTGTAACTAATAGTACTCCTAAATGTCGTTGTTTTAAGTCCCATGGAATAGGGGGCGATCTTATTGAAATCAACCGGGCTCAATTCCAAACTCCGTGGCTGCTACTGAGAAATTCCTGATGGTAAAACCCAATAAAACATTGCCCGACCAGAGAATCGAACCCAAGACCTCATGCTCAGCAGTCGCGCTTCCGATTACTAGACCATCGAGGTCGTCTTCCTTGTTCTTAACTGTTTTAAAAGCAGTAGTATGGTATACCATTTACAATACCTACTAGATTCCTGGAGACCTGCCGTGGCGTCTTGGAGCGGGAGTGGTTCCGGTGTGGGGGAGGGATGGCGCTAGACGACCTGTATAGCTCTGTCTCTTTCCCGCGCTGGGGTTCTTCCTGCTTTGAGACGTCATGGTGGCCCCCCTGATGGCATTTTGAATTGCGTAGTGGCGTTTCAATTCACTACTAGTCAGCCTTTGTGAAATTATAGTAACATATTTGTGTTTAGTTCTAGTTAATGTTTATTCTTGTTATTAATGAAAAAGTACCTTCGAGTAGTAAAAATATAGGTAATATTGTATGTTTATGGGAGCTACATCTGCCAACAAACTGCTTTACAGTTCGGCAGAAGTAATTTTTTTTTTTGTAATTGGAGGTTACCACGAATAAAACTTTTTTTTTTTTTTTTCGTTTCCTGTCCCATTGACCTAGAAAGCCTGAATGCCTGCATTATGGTATATTACTCCATAATGTGGGCAGATCACCTGTCGCCTCGCCTACTTTTAAATCCCTTCGTAGCACTTGTGGTCACGCTCAATGTATTTTATCGTTAGCTTTGTTTGCGGTTTTGTGGTTCTTTACAAGGCCAAGGCGTGGTGTCATAGACCTTATTATATATCATGTACTATAAAAATATGAAACTGCCTATAACATAAAGCAGTACAACTGTCAGTGTAAAGTGGTTAAGATTTCTATTTCCAGATTACACACCTGATTTTGAATAAAGAATTTTTAAAACGAACAAATGAACATCCTGTTTTTTCCTACTGAAGGCCATTTACTGACAAACATTTTGTATTTCTTCTCAAAAGACGATGAAATTATTTTCATATTTTTCACTGATAGAATGTAATTGTATTTTCGAAGGCAAAAATACCTTGTTCTCCCCGTCATTGCAATCTTTTTTTGTTTTAGATCGTACCTGGGAACCATCTAGCTACGAAGATATTGGGGGTCATAGTTTCAACTTATTCACAAGTTTTTTTTAAACTACAAGTTTTTAATGTTTTAACTTTAATTTAAATATCTCCACGACTCCCGTACTATTCAATGTATCCATCAGAACAATGTTTTGATTGAGTCCTATCAAACGTGATTTTTCACCACAAAAAAAAAGTCGTTTCCCAGCCATAATTTTTGCGTCGAGTTACTTAGTTTGATTGACAGAATGTTTGGTTGACGGCTTCGTGAAGAGTACGTTCTTTAAAAATAAAAAAAAATATGTAAAAAAATAGGTCCGTTTACACCTCTTGTATTGTTATTTTGAGTAGACTACTGCCGCAACTTACTAGTTGCGGTTTTTGCTTTTGAACTTCAAAACCCAACTAATTTTACGACAATTCTGTAATAATCCAAATCTCTAAAATTACATATCTTTGGCGTAATATAGACGAAAGTAAAAGAAAGAAAGTCACAAATACGTTGTAACATTGTTTGAAGTTAAAATTGTCACCCACGCCTCTCGTTAGAGTGTAGTCACTAATATATCAAATTGTGCCTACAAACGGAGTTTTCACTTCAGTAATACGAGTAACGAAGACAATGAAAAATTACCTCGTGTTGGTGACTTTCAAGACCACTATATTGTTGGAATAATGGTAGGAATATTCCTTTGTTGCCCTAGTTACTACCAATCTTACTACCAGTTGTAATACCGTTAATTTTGATTGCCCTTCCTACTACTCCAGTATTAGGTTGTAAGGAGGGAAAAAATAAATTGCCCGTGTTACTACCGTTAGTACTTCCAAAAAAAAAAAAATTTGTTTCTAAACTAATTTTTTTTCTTAGTAACTGCACATAAAACAATTGACTTCTAAAATAAAAAAATATAAAATCAGCGCAATTTCTCGAGGGCGTAGCCTACTGAGAAAAAAAAAAAGAAAGAAAAAAGGTTTCATGTTTACTTTACATATTAAAGCGAAAATTACCGATTTTCCTAGAATTATATTTTTTTTTTTAAGTACTAACGGTAGTAACACGGGCAATTTTTTTTTTCCCTCCTTACAACCTAATACTGGAGTAGTAGGAAGGGCAATCAAAATTAACGGTATTACCACTGGTAGTAAGATTGGTAGTAACTAGGGCAACAAAGGGGAATATTCTGTGTTCCCTTTAAGAGTCCATTAGATCGTCGTTCATATTGAAGGTGGACGAACGATATGATACGGTACGAAACGGTACGGTACGGTACGGTTTGATACGTTATTAAGGGGTCCGTACCCGAAGAGTAACCAAAGGGACCATATTACTAAGCCTCCGCTGTCCGTTCCTCCGTCTGTCTGTCAGCGGGCTGTATCTCATGGTCCGTAATAGGTAGACAATTGAAATTTTCACATATTTTATATTTCTGTTGGCCTTTAACAACAAATAATAAAAATTTAAGGGGGCTCTCCTACTGCTATGGTACTGAACCCTTCATGCTCGAGTTCAACTCGCACTTGGCCGGTTTCTCTCTCTCTTTTATCTTCCTCCCTATCTATCCATGGACTTTCTTGGGACTGCTTGTTTACCGCCATTTTAACACCTTTCTTGTCACATATTCCTTCCTAGATAGCCAATTACGTTTTATTTTCCAAATGAAATCATAAAAAATCAGTCTTGATGTCCACTTCAACGATAATCATTCTCACGTCACAAACTCTTCAGCTCATCATTCGAGGGCAGTCGACCGTGAAGATAAATCGATTTTCGTCTGACTTACACAATCAGAAGAAAGTGAAGAAAGTTGACAAAACTTGTATAATATTGTGTGAATTGAGCTATTGTTGGTTAGAGATTACCACGGAAAAATGTACAGAAGTATTATCATTGTATTTTGACATTTTGCTAGCAAGATGTCAAAATACAATGTCAAATATGTCAAAATACAATGTCAAAAGGTTTGTCAATTGATGAAATATTTGATAACTCAAATATTTTATCATCCTGCAAACCTTTTCTCAACTATGTTGGGGTCGGCTTCCAGTCTAACCGGATGCAGCTGAATGCCAGTATTTTACATGGAGCGACTGCCTATCTGACCTCCACAACACAGTTGGTACTGGGTCAAAAAATCAAAATCAAAATATTTTATTTCACATAGGCCTCGATGGGCACTTGTAAATCGTCGACAAAAAGGTGCACGGTTCGGGTTGGTCGTTTCCTATGGAGAAGAACCGGCAAGAAACTCCATGGTTACTACTACAAGGGGTAATGCGATACCCCTTGGTAAGACTGGTTGTCAGACTTTAGGGCCACTGACTACCTGTAACGACTGTCAAAGATCTACAATTGATAGCCGGAACCAACGGCTTAACGTGCTTTCGTGAAACTTTAACTTTTGTTTCCTCGTTGGTGTAGTGGTCGCAAGCGCAATTGCTGAACAAGAGGTCCAGTGTTCAATTCCCAGGTCGGGCAAAGCGTTATTGGGTTTTTCTATCAGGAATATATCAGTAGTAGCCACAGAGTCTGGATCTGGGCTCGGTTGATGGCAATAAGCTCGCGTGGGATTTTAGCAGAACTGGTGAAATCTGAGTGTACCTATTGGGTTCATCTCAGCCTAACCCCTCGGGGATTACAGGCGTGATGTTATGGTATTTTTTTTTTATTTTTCCCGTATTGTCACAACCTAGGTATATGATAGGCTAGAACTTCTGCAGCTGTCTACTAGATGTGGTCATGGTGACCAGTTGCCGCCAATCGGTCAAGAGCATTCACCTGTTGTGACCTAGCGGGGCTACGAGCGATTGTCGATTGTTAATCGTGCGTGTTTAGCGCGAATAAAAAATCAGCTGTCTTCGCTTAACTCAAAGCCATTTGTAGTGTATTCTTGTAGTAATATTTTAAAACTTCCCGTATTATATCCGAAAATGGCTATAATTAGCATAATTACCATACATATAATTATATTAACATATTTATTGAACTAACAGTTTATGCACACAGACTTTTAAAACCAAGTTTATGAATTTGCAAATCTTTCGTATTCTGCCATGTTACCTACTTTATTATTGAATATGTGATTAATTTTTTAATTTGTTTTTTATTTAATTTATTTGGACGCGCATCACGAAGGCTGGTTCGAGGTGACGCTGGAGAAGAGTACCTGGAAGGATATGGGGGAGGCCTTTGCCCAGCAGTGGGACATACAGGGCTAATAAAAAAAAATGTAAATAACATAATATAACACATTAATCAGTTCCCTAATAAATGTTTAAAAATTAGCATTTATAATAATATATTTATCATATGGAAAGAGTACACCTACGCAGTGCTATTATCGTCCTTATTTTATTTCTCATGATCTGTATACATCCTTTGTTGAAGATTCTAAATAAATAAATCAGATTCATATTATCATGTTCTCAAATAAAACTTCATCTATTGTCATTACAAAATCTAAAAGCGGAACAAAACAACAACATATCAAGTCACTTGAAACGAAAATGACATAATTAAGCTACAAAATAACATATCATACCCGAAATCATCTATTCAAATTGACCGTATCACATGAATGTCATCGAAGAACTTTCAAATAAATCTCGAAAGACTCTCACTCAAGAAAACAACGGTACCGCATCGTCGCCGGCGCAAGAAAGAGACAAAACATGCGAGAAAGATCCATTCACCATCGCAAACCCGAACGGAAAACTCGTTTCTGCTTCGGCACATCGAAAAATAATAAAAAACACCGACTTATGTATATCGAAAGTTGACAGTAACATTGACCTACGATTTTGACCAGGTGTGTGGTAGGGAGAGGTTCTGTGTTTCCAGTGGCCGGTAGCGATTCGGACGGATTACGCGTCGTCACGCACCGAATACCAACCAAGTGCAATTTGTGATAATATTGTGGAACTCTGAGTGTATGTGTTAAAAATTAACAGGTTTTTGTGAAATACAACGTGCAAAAAGAACTGTAAGTTCGCGAAATTTCACTTTTACACGATTGGATTTTTTCCGGTGATAGTTTGGACATGTTTCTGCGGAGTTTCGTTATTGTGAGTACATTTTTTTTTTGTTTTTTTAGAATGTATTGTTGTTCAACTCTTAGTTCTTATTTTCTTTTCGGTTTATTAGAAATTGCAGCCGTATTTATAACCTAGCTAATTTGACTTTATAAATTACTTGTCTCCACTTTACTCGACCAAATTTGTTTCATAAATGCCAAAAAGTTAACCACCAAATCTAGGCCAAACTAGCTAATCCCCGTATGAATACGGCCCACATCCTATTCACCGGTTTAAACCAGTTTTCTAGTCCACAAATACCAAAAAATATGACACGTGCGAAGCCTGACAGGTTAATCGACAGCAAGAATTACAATCGCCTGTTTTCCTCCAAGCTTTCATCTAGAAAATCAACTTTTTACTGAAGATATTTCGCTATAAGTCTAGCCATTGAATAAGAAAGTTCGCATGTATTGTGATACTTTCCCTTACTCGATTGTAAAGGAAATATAAAGCGTGTCAATGCTATGTAATATGTATAAGGAATTTGAAATCCTTGATGACGTGAGTGTAGTTAAAATTGGGGTCAATACACTGGTCAGTTTGATGAACAGGATAAAGATAGTATCGATGTAGGGATGTGTAGGACTGTTGATGAGTAGAGAGGGAGAGGAAGACCAAAGAAACGATGTAAAGATTGTATGAGGAATGATGTGTAAGAAGGAGTTAATGATAGCGTGACGGTTGACAAAACGTGTTGCGTCGACCCCAAGTAATAAAGGGTGTAAACAGACCCTTAACACATCCAAAAGGCACTTGTTTTTCCCGTCTTTGCGATCATTTTTTTGTTCTAGACCATACCTGGGAACCTTCTAGTTACTGAGATATTGGGGGTCAAAGTTCCAACTTTTTCACAAGTTTTTTTTAAAATAATGTTTTTAATGTAAGATTTTTATTTTACACACCAGTCGATGAGCCCCGTACTATTCAATCCATCCATCAGCACAATGCTTTGAGTGCTTTCCATCGAGTCTTACCATAAAACGTGATTTTTCAACCCAAAAAAAAAAGTCGATTCCCAGCAATAATTTTCGCGTAAAGTTACTTATTTTGATGTACAGAATGCTTGGTTGACGGCTATGTGAAGGGTCTGTTTACACCCTGTATACGACGGGCAGGAAGAACAAGATAAAGATGGTGACCTAGACGTAAAAATGTTATACTATAGAGAAACATAGAAGTTTAGTTTACATTGTGTGCACTTTCATCAAGAAAGAAGTAACATGCATGTATGAGCCGATTGTAAAGGCAGTGGCGTATAAGTATACTCGTATGTTGCCAGTAATGTTTAGGTTTCGCCCAAAGGTCTTGGAAACAAACCAAGAAGAATTAAAACATCACGTATATTTTAAATAATTGAACCAACACGTCAACTCCCGCGCACTCCCGAATGTAGTGTCCTATCGACCGCGGCCGTGCCGATCGATAGTGCTGCCCGCCCTGATATGCATAGGGTTCGGACAACCATGGGATTGTCGTTATCAGTGTCAGGCTCGGCCTTCCTGTAGGAAGACCGAGCCTGACAACGTTCCTGCATCCAATATTCTCTGTCTCTTTCTCCACATAATCTTTCTCTCTCTGTAAAAGAGAGTGGGTTTTCCATCACGTGGGCCCAGTACAGGTTGATTATTCTGCGAACTATAAGCCAATAATTGGCAAAAGAAAAGGAAATTACAACCTCATCTACATGCAATAACTCTTTTTCTTAGTCGCCTTCTCGGAATAGCACGGTCGGTATAATGATCAGTTAATACTTTCTATGTAGTTTTTGCGCACACACTGGTGCTAAAATTGTTTCATATTTCATTTGCTTCACGTTTCACGGGACGGTTGAATAGCTTTACTTGTATAACTTCTAATTTGTCTAACTGTACTTTGTTCGAAATTATCATATTTTCTTCACAAATTGACTCTTCATCGGCAATCTGTTCAAAATCGATAATATTTCCTTAACATACTGACTCTTCATCATCATTGATTAACATATCAGTATTTAAGGTTCCCACTGCTGGAATAGCCTCCTCACAGTGTGGATGAGGGCAATTATTTGCCATCCCATTCTAGTTCGGGTAAGTAGGAGGATGTCTCTGGGTGGCTGTGTCTTATGCATCATCATTACCGTTTTGTTCTTCTGTGCTCTTCCATAAGCCAAATTTAATTCAAATTTCTTCAGCGTCTACCAATAAAATATTATGTAGTACTAGAACATAGCTCAGTAAAAAAAACGGCTGTCAGAACCAATCCCGGAATTTGCAACTCTGTCCATTTACAAGGAGAAAACGAATAACAAACTAAACGCAACTTCAATTTCATAAACAACATTCTTGAACAGAATTATGAACTTCATTATCAAGTGCATTCACTTGAGTTGCACGCAATCGTACACTTCCATTGCAGTTTTTGTTACCATATAATATTCCACCACTAACCAAAGAAGGCAATGTATCTCTTACTCTTAATTGTTGCTTATCAGATCTTGCTAGGTAGATATTTACCTACATGCCACAATTTTCATGGTGATATGGCAATGAAAGAGAAACTATCAGCTGTTTATCAATCCATTAGTGTTAAAGAGGTCAGCAGAATAACCGGTTGTGTTGAGGCCGTGGATTAGGTACAAGTCAATATTTAAAGGTTATTATAATTAACCAGTTAACGATGCTATGCTTGTTAGTTTTTTTAAGAATTTAACAAGGGTTTCTATCAGGGTATTATTTATTTAAGAATAAACATAGATGAGTGTTGGCTAACGTTAAGACGCACATCAAGCTACTCGAAACTGTCAAATTTTTCCAATCAACCCTGAACCTAATGCTTTAGCGATACAGTTTAAAATCTGTTGAAGAAATTTATTATGAACGCAATAACACTTTGCCGACTCGAAAATCTAAACCATACTCAGCTGTTGCTTGCGATCACTAGACCAATCAAATGAGGAACCTTCATTTACCTACCTTCTTTTTAAACTTTGATGTTTTTTAGGGTTCTGAAAACCGTAATAACAAAATACCTACAAGTTTATACGGAACCCTCGATACGCGAGTCCAACTCACACCTGGCAGATTTTTTCCTAGAAAATATCAACTGCCTACTGCATACTGAATTAGGTTTTAGCCTCGAATCATACTGAATTAGGTTTTAGCCTCGAAAACGTTTGTTTTAGCGGAAGCGTGAATGATTAAGACTAATCAATCGATTTCGATTCGGTTCGAGTTGTCTCCATTTCTCAATTGTCTGTTCATTACTTTCCTCTTGGATACATTGAGATTTATGTGCTGCTTACTCTAATTATTACTAATGGCTTTAAGGGTACAGAAAGACTGATGAAAAAATTGGAGGACAGACAATTTGTTTGACCTACATACAAGGTGGAGACGACAATACGACAATTTTGGCCAAGGTTTTTGAAGTAGCGAGTTGGCAACATGTGTTTAACGTTTATACCGATGCGGGATTCGTTAGCCTGTTGGTGGTAGCCTATTATCTACACTATGTAGAAAATGCCAAAAATGAAAAATAACGTTCTGTGAATAAACTGCGTACAAAATTCAATCGAAAATATCCAGTGATTTTCGATTGAATTTTTGTATGCAGACTGGGAACGTCATGAGTTACATACAGTTTAATTTATTGTCGCATTGTCGTCTCCACCCTGTATATCTATGTTTGACTTCAACAGGTTGCTGACTTAAATGAATAACATAAGATTGATGTAATTATTATTTCATCATCTGCCTAGCCTTTTGTTGGGGTCGGCTTCCAGTCTAACCGGATGCAGCTGAATACCAGTATTTTACATGGAGCGACTGCCTATCTGACCTCCACAACCCAGTTAGTACTGGGTAATACGATACCCAATGGTAAGACTGGTTGTCAGACTTTTTGGGCCACTGACTAGCTAACGACTGCCAAAGATCTACAAATGACACCCGGGACCAACGGCTTAACGTGATTTCCGAGGCACGGAGGAAGCTCGGTATGTAATAGGTGGTCACTAATCCGCAGACCAACCTAGGCAAGCACGGCTTAACCTAAAGATCGACCCGAGTGGCTGTTATTATTTAGCCACGAGCTCCTGATGTAATTATTATTTGTAGTTATTATTATAATAATTACATCAATTTTATATAATAACATAATATTTTATGGACCTTGTTGTTTGAAATAAATAATTATTTTATTTGATTTGATTTGATAAACATAACATAACGCCTTTAATCCCGGAAGGGTTAAGCAAACGTGTACCTTATAGTTCAGCCGCATTTTGCCAGTTATGTTTTTTAAGCCCCATTTAATAGGGGTCTGTTATTATTTAGCCATGAGCTGCTTTAATGCTGATTTTAGAGCGCACATCGCAAAAAAAGGCAGACAGTATTTGTGACTATCATCTTCCTTTATAAAAACCGCATGAAAGTTTGTACTTAATCTACTAACTACGCGACGTTCAATGTTTTTTTAACGTATGTATGCATCTCAAAAATATTCGGGTTATGATAACATGGCCGCCGCCGCTCGGCACACATTTTGAAACCAAAAATATAATTACACTCTTTTTTCAGTTTTAGAAAGTTAATTTTTTGTTTCGCTTGTTATAAAAAATTAGGATTTTGGTATTTCTTTTCATCATAAGCAGGAAATGGTACTTGAATTGAGGTGATCTCTTGATGGTACTTACTCATCTACCTACTTTATTTTATTTTGAGCAAACACTCGAGACAGTTTTTACTATCTAACCTCTTTCTGTCGTGGCTTGATGATATATGTTGCCTAAACAATTTAATTTCAGTAAAAGTTTCTTCATAAAAAATATGGAATTAAAATATTTTGGAATTACTTAGCCACTGCAAAAAAAAATGGCTTTTCTTCTGAATTTTATGCAAATTCATGTTTATAATTTTGAGTTCAACATGGTCCAACAAAACTAGTGCAGTGAGTGGCATGTTCAAAATATTTAGACAATTTAATTTTTAAACAGTAAATTAGGTGCTAGGTGTTAGCCTTAGCCCGCGGCTTCGCTTGTGTTTAGAATTAGCCAATCAATTCGGGGATATTATTACTCTGCTTGTAATATTATAATTCAATCATGATTCGAAAGACACGTGGCGCCATCTATTACGAGCGTTATTGTTGTTTTCCTCGGGAACGGTACTTTTTTTCGGGATGGAAGGTACCCTATGACCGTGTCTGTACACCTGACAACGTATATGCAAAATTTCAGGATGATCGGTTCAGTGGTTTAGGCGTGAAAAGGTAACAAACAAACTTACTTTCGCATTTATAATATCAAATATTGTTTTATTTTGTAAGTAGCTACATATTTATTACTAAGCCAAATCATAACAATAATAAATTAAAATAACCTAATGTAACTTACTTAAAAATGCGGCGTTGCCACGTTGTATGGCAACGCTAAGCCTCTGGCCAAAGTAAAAGCCAGCCCATGGGTCACGAGAAGTCACGGAGTCACGGGATTTTGAAATGTATAATATTAGATAGGAAATTAGGATAGGGTTTAAAAAACATCCACTTGTATACATTTTTCAAAAGTATTTTGAACTCAACTTAATAAACGCCAGTATAAAGTTGATATTCCTTTAGCTGGAAATAAAATGAAATTGGATTTGAATAATATAGCATAGTGAATAACTTTCTTCATCAACATTCTTCTCATGTCCCCATAAGTCAAGCGTTTATAATTTAATTAATTATTCAGTTTAACTAAAACTATGTTAAACAAATAAACGCCTCAATAGACACAAATTCTATGTAAATATATTATGGTAATTAACACACTTAACGATGAACTTTGAAGGAACCGTGGTAAGGTTGTTCACCCATCCACTGATCAACCATGGCAGGCGTGGCCTAGCCTTCGACCGATCCGTTAAGCTTTTATTATTTTGCTGAGCTTTGTTATTTTTCTAATGAAAGAACCTAAACTTTATAAATAAACTTAACAATATTCATGTTAATTAATTCAATAATATTTCAATCATGATTTGAAAGTTTTCTAATCTGAATCTATCATATTATTCTAAACTGCTTTCTTCAAATTGAATTTCTAGGAATAAAATTATTTAATGAAATAAAAATTAATTGTAGAAATTGATTTATTTCCACAGCTGATTTCATAATCATTTCACTTTACAAGATCTTACATAACTCAGTATGCAATCAACAAAATCTTAGATAATTACAATATATTTTTTTAAACTTTAATGGAGTTCCATGACCTCTAAGTTGTGTATACATTTCTTCTCAGGGAACAACTAGGAGACGCTGGTGACATTTAGTTCAATTATTTTTTCGTTGTAGTGTGGTTAGTGCCTAACCTGGTGTCAGAGTTTTTTATGCCGCTCATGGGCCTCTGACTTGGCTTTACATGCTGTCGAGAATGCATGCTGTTTCTCAGTCTAACTAGATGAAACTGAATATCAGTATTTTACATGGAAGTACTATCTATCTGACCTCCACAACCCAGTTACTGGGTCACGGTAACCCCTAGTTGTCAAACTTTCAGGCTTCTGACTACCAGTAACGACTTTCAAAGATGTACAATTGGCTGCTGGGACCAATGCCTAAACGTACTTTCTGAGGCGCGGAGGGCATGAAAAGACACTATGTAATTAATGGTCGCCTATCTACGGATTGACGGTTGCTTAAGCTCGAAGAACGACCCGTGCGGTTCTTAAAAAAACAGGATTTTTGTTCTTTTATTGAGATACTGCTTTTTGACTTACGAGAGCAGTATATCAGTTCCGTAAAATTCTGCCACCGACGAACACCGATCATCCGATCCTCCGATATGTTCGCTACTCGTGACTGGAGTGCCATCAGTTTGCCACAGTACTTAACGAGATTGATAGATAACCTTATAGGTGTGAGTAGCGACAGTGTGTGTCCATTGGACGAGTTTTAGTTGGTATTGGTAATTAGAAATAAAAAAATTGTGCCGTCATTGTCACTAAATTCGGATGTTTAAAAACCCCCAACGACCTAGTTATAGTTCTGTTCAAACTTCATGGCGGCTCTGAAGTTAGCTGCGAGTGACGGTCTTCGCAGGTATAACAGTTCTTTATGTCGGCGCGGAACATCGAACGTAAAGCTACGCAGAATACAATTTTAGGTATCAACGGGGTGCGGAGGACGCATAATCTTTAGTATATAATGCGCAGAGAATCACTCGCAGCTAACTTCAGAGCCACCACAAAGTTAAAACAGAACTTCTCTCCTTTAAACTTCTTGAATGTGTTAATTCAATGACTGACAAGACACATTTTTATCCACTAGGTCTGGAATTTTTACAAATTGTACTCACACACAATTTTTTACAACGAAAATTTGAATTCTAAATATTGACTATATTTTTCCTATGAAAAATAATATTTCGTCAATGTTTGTAGTCTACTAACAGATAGTAACGAACCAGAAACACTCGATTTACTCGGTTGACTCTCTTGATAGGCGTCGCATAATCATCAGTTCTCACTCTATACTTTTATAACAATTATATCATTCGTTGAAGTTCTCAGTCAGTGTCGGGCTGGTCATTAACCCGCTGACCCGGCGCTGTGAGAATAGTAACTTACTTTTGATGTAAAATGCAGTGTTTGTGGTATTTATATCTATGAGTGGTTTTGAAAAAACCCTCTTTAATTTATTTTTTTATTTTTTTGGTAACCAACAGCGATACATAAAAATATTTTACAAAATATGCGTGTTACAGTTATTATGGCCAATTATAGGTTTCCCTGTATAACTGGGATATCTATATAAATGCGTACGGACTAATGCCAGATATTTCAAATTAAACAAAAAAATAAATATAAAATTAAATTACATGAGGTTATTTAACCTTAAAAAAATAAAATTTGATCATACAGACTACAATTTAACTGTTATGTACTCATTTTAATTCAATTCAATATTTTTTTTTCTTAATTTATTATTAATTTTCCTTGTCTATTAAATTTTTATTATAAAAATTATAAATAAATATATATAATAGATATATAAATTTCTCTTTTTTTTACACTACTGTATGCAGTAAAAGTTTTGGAGTTGTTATTTTCGTTGAATTGTACTTAATTATAAGTAGTAATAATACCAGCCGATTACTGCAGGGCAAAGGCACCATGTCGCACACAGAAACCATAAAAATAAAATGAAATAACATAACATCACGCCTGTAATCCCCGAAGGATTTGGCAGAGGTGTACCCAATCATAATAGACCCAGATTTCGCCAGATAAGTTTAAGTCCAATGACATAGGGGGCGAGCCTATTGTCATCAACAGGGTACAAGACCAAACTCCGTGGCTGCTACTGAGAAAATTCCTGATGGAAAAACACAATAACACTTTGCCCGCCCCTTGAATCGAACCCAGGACCTCATGCTCAGCTGTAAAGTTCAAAATAATATGTTGTCTTTAATATCGTCGTATTATGAAAACGCACGCTACCCACAAACACAGTGCCCTGCACATGCATCCCTGTTCACGCACTATCGGACACCTATAATTAATACCAACAGACCTGTACTGACCTGACTGTACCAACAGACCTGTTACGAGACCAGTCATAGTTTGTTCTTGTCAGTCTCGTCGCAACTTGATTTTTTATAGTCAAGGAGAGCGGGTTCTATCAGGTCGGTGGTGCATTTTATGAATGTTTTTGTGAGGCTCTTGAACTAAGATGACCTCTAATTTTATTTGACTAAACAGCTGATAGTGTTCAAACTTTAACATGTAGTCTGATAATGGTTTACAATTAATTGGTTATTGGTCGGTTGGTATTTTTTTTTATTTTTTTATGTTTGATTGCTTTAATGATGTTGTTTTAACCTGGAATTAAATGGGGGAGGCTATGCCCAGCAATGTGGTCTTGTAAAAAAAAGAAATGTTGTTGATTTTAGTTTTCATCTGTGTAGTAAACACACAAAAGTTTCTTAGTTATTTACTCAAACAGTTTAAAGTTGTTGAATAAATATTATTTTGTAAACAACCATAAAACGAAAATTTGTAAAATAAAAAAAACCTTACTTTGAAATGACTAAGCAATTAGATAACACCATTAATCATCATTATACTCGTTCGCCAAAACAGAGGTATTTTTTGCGAGCACGTCTCACTTTCCCCGGAAACATTTTACATTTTGATCACACACGTTTGGCAGCGGTACATAAATTATTCATCAACTGAATGTGACAAGAATGCTAGAAAATTTATGTATAATCTCACACTTATGAATACGAACATGTCTGTCACCACCATTATAATGAAACTAGCTTTTGCCCGCGGCTTCGCCCGCGTGAATGTCGAATAATATCCGATTAGTTACTGAATTCCCCTTTTTAACCCTTCGGAGGAAGAATTATCAAAAACGCTGAGATACGTATAAATTAATTTTCAATCGTCAGCCTAAACACAAAATTTGAAGATTTTAACTTCAAAACTGACGGACTTTCATATAAACTTCCATCCCCTATTTCACCCCTTTAGGGGTGGAAATCTCAAAAATCCTTTCTTTGTGGATACCAACTCTTTACAAAGAACACACCCTCTAAGTTTCATGTCTCTAGGACCAGTGGTTTGGGCTGTGTGTTTATATATCACCCAGTCAGTCAGTCAGTCAGTTTACCATTATAAATAATATTTATTTATATATAGAAGATGAATATAATCTGGTCCTCTTGGTCTAGTGGCCGCAATCGCGACTGCTGAGTATGAGGTCCTGGGGTCGATTCCCGGGTCGGGTAAATTATTATTGGGGTTTTATATCAGGAATTACTGAGTAACAGCCACGGATTTTGGATTTGTGCCGGGTTGATAGCAATAGGCTCGCCCCCTATTACATTGGGCTTAAACATAACTGACGAAATGTGGGTGTACTATTAAGTAGGTACGCAGAGGTTTTATGTTATGAATAAAATCATAGGTGATATTTATGCGTAGCTCATACAAATTACTAATTGAATTAAAGTCAATTTGTAACCATTTATAGAGAAATATATTACAGTGAGTACTTCTCTGCCAAATCCTTCGGTAAAACATGCGTGATGTTAATCTTTCTTGATAAATTAGTTATTATAAAAGCAATAACTTTTAAATCTAAACTTTTACTAAAAAAAAATTCTTCAATGCCAAGAGAGGTGCTATCCGCCATTTAAAAAAACGAGGTTATTTGGATACTTAAAAGGTCAAGTTAAACCCACTCATCCAAACAAAAAAAAGAACAACAACATAAAAGGTGAAACGCCCAAAAATTAAAAACAATGTAATTTGGCAAAAGCCAATGGTGAGGTCGAGGGGCATGCCAAAAAGCGGATATAAGAAATGGACAACAAACTACTTGATCAAGTGTGCCAGCCCGTATATGTAAAACAAGTAAGATCTTCTCATCTGAATTGTTATAAGATTGGGGATACTGCAAGATAAAAAATGTTAAGTTTCCAGTATTTTTTTTTTTTTTGTAAAACTTTTTTTTTTTTTTTTGTAAAACGTTTTTTTCCGAATCAAAGTAATATGGGACAAGGACAGGAAGATATGATGATAATTTTGTTAAGAAAAACTTTTTACGATTGCCGAAATAAGCAAACGAGTGAGTTGTGTAGAAACACACACAGAGATATCTTTGCCCAGCAGTGGGATAGTACAGGCTTGATAATTAGTATTTTTTGGGACTGGTTCTATTCAACTTAAATTGCGAAATATCTAACGATTGTATAAATGACAGGCATATATAAAGGAGACACACATTAACATTTCAGTGATGTCCTTTTTATTTGCCAACAGAAATCTTTTAGTTCAACTAGGTCAGAAAAATAATAAGGATTAGCTAACTTTAACTTTAAATATTTAAGTTTTTTTTTTTAAACTTTACCCCACACTTGGAATTTCTCCTGTATCGTGGATGCGTTTACAAACATTTAAATTCACATACACAAACAGCCAGACCCGGAACAACTACCTGTAGGCCATACAAATATTTGTTCCTACTTTCGTAAAATATGATTGGCAGGCTACTCTGAGGTAAATAGTTAAACCTAATTTTCTTACACAATTTCCAAAATTCTTTATAGTTAAATATTTGTACGTGATTTAATTTCCAAAATTCTTCAGGTATGTACATTGTTGTACGTGGTTAACCTACTGACCTCAGAAAAGTTGATGATTAAGAATCTCTCTGCAGAACTAATGACCAAGTCATGACTATACTGGAAGAGCCTACTTTAGTCATCTCACTTTCCTTGTAGGATGACTGTTCAAAGAAATTTCACTCCGTGTTTTCTCTGTCTCGAATGTCATATGAAATCGATTCTATTTTTATGACTAAGTAGATGAATGTTTAGCACATTAACACAGTTTTAAGATGAGTAGAATTTGAAACCGATGGGATTCCGAGAAATATGGAAATGATTCAGAAAATTTTTGATCAGTTTAGTCAAACTGATCACCTCTCGCACGACTGTGCGATAATATTATATATATATAAATTATATATAATTTATAACATAGTAACAAATGAATATCCATGTAGGAATTTCTCAAAGTCCCATTTATGCGTACCGTACAGCATTCGCTAATTGATTAACACTGGAATGGAAGATTAATCTTTTCACCGTAGCCCTGAATTCAGTTGGAGCACGTACGTAACAAAATATTAATTATAGACCGACTGCTTTAATGAGTCCTCGCGAAGGGATCAATTAAAATGGCATATTCTGAAAGTTGATCACGTATTGGTTCAATTAGTATTGTAATACCTACGTGGATTATGGTTAAACTTAATGTGCCTTTGATGGAGCAAGGTGCAGGGCTCATTAAAACGGTTGGTCTATAATAACCTTTATTTTCTCCACGGCTGGGACTAGAATCCTTTTATGACAAAGTATAAGCAGTAATTCACCGCGCTACCTCAGAGCAGGTTGTTAGATGTTTGCCTTCCGCTTCTAGATTCAAAAATAACATTATCATCCATTCTTTTTTGATTTATACAATAATGAATACTAAATATTTACAAAAAAGGGACTAAATTACATAAAAGCAACTAACTATCTAAATATAAGTACAAAAACAAAAGCAATAGGACGCTTAGACATCGAAGTACGCCTCCACATCGCTGTGTAACGTGCCGAGAAGATTGGCAGCATTGCCACGTTGGTACTTGTTTTTTTTTTCAAAATCTAGCTTCAAGAATGAAGTGCAATTTCTTCCAAACATTAACAAGTTGAAACGAAACTTGTTAATGTTTAATCTATAGTCATGGCCCTTGTATTTTTCCGTCCACTCGCTTCGCGTATCTCCCAGTGTAGCCACCGAAGTATTTGTAGTGCGGCCCACTTGGCACCGGTTTCTTACGATACTACCGTCTCGTCCTTACCCTGTAACTTTCTATTATCAACATTCATTTGTTATTACTCTTTTTTCTTTTAACTTGGCGTCTGTTGTTTATTTTATACGATTTACTTTTGAGTATTTCATAACGTGATGTTATTTTTCATCTTCTTCGTTTCACAGTAATAATGTCAGTTTTAATGTCTTGCTTGATGGCAATAGGCTCAGGCCCCATTACATGGAACTTAAACATATGATATGTACCAACCTACCTGCATCACACATGTTTTGATTTAATAACACAATCATCAATCCTACTAATGACACCAGTACGTGCTTTTATCTAAAGGGTGTTACAAGACCCTAAACGAAACCGAAAGGCACTTGTTCCCCCCGTCATTGCGATATTTTTTTGTTCTAGACCATACCTGGGAACCATCTAGTTACGGAGATATTGGGGGTCAAAGTTCCAAATTTTCAATTTTTTTTTTGAAATACAAGTTTTTAATGTAAGAACTTTACTTTAAACACCTCCACGACCCCGTACTATTCAATCCGTCCATCAACACAATGTGTGCGCCTTACATTGAGTCCTACCGTAAAACGTGATTTTTCACCCCAAAAAAATAGTAGTTTCCCAGCAATAATTTTTGCGTAAAGTTACTTACTTAGACGTTCATAATGCTCGGTTGACGGCTTCGTGAAAGGTCCATTTACACCCTGAATACTATAATCAACAACACTGATAACTTTAATATCTAAGAGTCCTAACTAGTTAACAGTTTAGACCAGTCTTATCTAATGATGCCCCGTCATTACCCAAATTCAAGGTCATGCAATAATGTACAAATTCAAGTCCTAGATAATAGTGCTAAAGACTATTAATGTTTATGTTCAATTAGGCAAGGCTGACACTGGTTTAATTTGGGTCGAATTTAGGACAGACGTGGGACTATATTGATGTTAGTAGTTTAGTATGTAGATTAGAACCTACATGTGGGACTCTATATAAATTATTTATTTATTTACTAGCTGTTGCCCGCGACCTTCGTTAGCTTGAAATTATTATAAAAAGTATTGCTTCCCTTTTTGAATCTTTTTTTTTGCACGGAACCCTAATTATTTTTCTGAAATAAAAATAATCTAAGTTAGACCTTATAGCATTAGCTATCTGCCAGTAAAAGTTTCGACAAAATCGGTTCAGCCGTTTCGGAGATTAGCCGGAACAAACAGACAGACACAAATTGAAAAAAAAATGTTTTTGTTATAAATGCCGTATATAATTATTTTCATATGCATTCAGTAAAAAGCTGTAATTTTGATATTTTACACAGATACTTTAATTTTTATTTATTATTTTAGATTTTCTCCATCTTACGACTATCATTACAGAGTTTCCTAATGCGGTAATGTACACAATAACAATATAAAATTTTGTAACTAATCACAACGATTTTCATTCTGTAGTTTAGTAATTGCTTGAAGTTAGAACTGTCAAAAGTTATAATTCTTAGCTTTGCTTTCTTTGACGGTTCTTACTTTGTTCAAATTCTTGTCTGTTGCATTAAAATCGTTGCATAAGTAATTACTTTTACTTGACTATAGATACGGGTGTTAGCTTTGCTTTCTTTGACGGTTCTTACTTTGTTCAAATATCTTGTCTATTGCATGAAAATGGTTATAAAAGACAGTCCAAGCCAGGGGGGCTTGGTCTATCTTTACCCCCTATAGTCAAGTTAAAGTAATTACTTAAACACAAGTAATTACTTTAACTTGACTATAGATACAAGTGTAAGACTCGAAACTGTAATGATATCATAAACAAGTAGAAACATTATCAAAATCACCAATTCTTAATACACCAACCACACAATCTCTGCTATTACATGCGATCCAGTTTCCAAACCTCAATTCTTCGTCGCTGCTTCGAGAAAGTGTAATGCCATTTAAAACAGTATCATTTCCTGATGCTCTTTTATTTTATTTAATGTTTTCGTTGGTGAATAGATTTAAAAGATATTGTCTTCATTGTCGCAATCTTTTTGGTTCATCGTCGAGATTATAAGCTTTGATAATATAAGTTTAGCTGCCGCGGTGGTATAGTGGTCGTAAGCGTCTTGAGTTCGATTCCTAGTTTAGGCAAAATGTTATTGGCTTTACTAGAAATTTCTCAGTCGTAGCCTCGAGTTTGGATATGTGCCTGGTTGATGGCAATAGGCTCGCCCTATTACATGGGACTTAAACATATCTGGCGAAATGTGGGTGTTCTTATAGGTACACGTCTGCCTAACCCTTCGGCGATTCCAGGCGAGATGTTATTATTTATATTTGGAAAATGTCTTTCTTTTTTTATCGTGGCAAAATCATCAAATGAGTCCTCCCACCCAGGGCAGAGCGGGAGGGACTGTCAGACTTGTACTGACTAAAATCCACGGTGTCCTTCAATAGCCCTTTATGTTCCAGGGTCACGGTAATTCTATAAGTCCCGCAACCTCTATAAGTCCCGCGACCTCTATAAGGCCCGCGACCTCTATAAGTCCCGCGACCTCTATAAGTCCCGCGACCTCTATAAGTCCCGCGACCTTGGAAAATGTCTTTAACTCAAGACAAGTAATAAACACCGTCAAATGTAACTGTGATCGATTCTAACCAGTGTCTAAAATCTAATCACTGACATTACCCGACCTAAACTCTCGTTAACGCTCTAATCTATTACCCGTGCTATCACTTGACCTTTAGTTAACTAACACCTGTTAAGAGGTTAATTATTTGACCCGCGGGCAGATTAGCTAAAGTTTTGGTTTGGTACATGAATTTGATAAGGGTTATTCAATTACGTCACGATAGAAAATGTTCAAAGTTCATTTAGGCCTTTCTGCGGTCTCTGTTAGCGTCTGTTTTCGCAGAAAAGACCTTATTTTTTGCAGTGATTCAACCCTCCCCTCCCCACCCCATGAACGAACAGCACTTACTTATCAAAACATTGATAAAAAATCAACTTCAGCCGCCGAAATACTTCTTTTGATTTCCATACATTTTTACAATAGTACAATGTTTAGTTTCATAGTGTTTACGATGTTTAGTTTCATAGTGCGAGAGACCATACGGGAGGTCTTGCGTTTATTATGTCACATCTTGTATGCTCGGTGGGAACCCGGCTTATGAAATTGCGCCATAGAATCCACGTCGTTCAAAGGCACGTACGACTGTTCCAGTTGATATGAATCACGTCCGTTCGGCGTAGTTGGCCAGACTTCAATACGTCTGCTTAACACATGGATGAGCTTTGAGTTGAGAGTGAGCCGTGTTTCGTGTGTGGATTGGGATTTATTAATTAAGGTACTACTTTGTATCATATTTTCGATCATTTCAATATGAGAGGTCGTGCTAGTTTAAAATAGATTTTCATCATCATCCCCATATAGAAGGTGTAAGGGACAGCCTTCCACAAACTGACAGGGTTCATTCAGCTCCTTATTTTGAATCATATTCCATTTATCATCATAATATTCATTTTTTTTTTCGGTTACTTTTCTTTATTTCAATGTAAAATTACATTCCCTGTACGCAGCACTCCATTTATTTAAATAATACGGCCAAAATCAAAAATTCAACAATGGATGTTGAAATAATCTAACGAACGACGCGTGAAATCAGCTGTTCACTTCCTGCCTAGCTTCTGAGTTCATCGAACTCGTCGTCGCGCTTGCCGTTCGCTACGTGCATTTTGCCACGGTAACGATACATTGCGTGTGAGGAAATAAAACAAATCAAATTTATTGGATTCCCATAAAATTCCTGAAATATTTTTTTGTACCGGTCATTTTAGTATGATATACTGAATTCACCCCATCAGTTTGTGGAGGGCTGTCCCTTACACCCTGTATTCTAATTTGTTTGAGGTTAGTGATGCGTGTTTTCTTGTTCAAATTATTTACTTGTCATTATCTACACGGTTTTTTAATGTTTTAACATGCTTTTCTGTGTTTGGACTTTTGCAACTTTTATCTTCAATATATATTTTTTTCATGTTCTGTAATACCTAACTGTCCTATAAATATGTCTAATATCTCTAGAAGCTTTATCGAGTGCCTAGTCACGTACAAAGTCGATCAATCACCGCTGCTCTCACGTCACTTCAACAATATAGGTCGCCTTCTATCTAGACGTCTTGTTTCGTGCTTGGATAGACTTCGATTTGAGACCAATAAAATTGCTGAAACTAATGTACGGCGAGATTTACTATTTTTATATTTTTTTTGTTTATTAACTTTATTTATGAAGCTGGTTCTGTTCACATATGACTTTCTATACCCATAGATCATGTCTGAGGTTTCGTAATTAAATTATTTTTCAAAATTCTACTTAATCTCACTGTAAACATAATTTGAACTTACCATCTCCTTCATAATCATTTCTTCGAATGTCATACCTTTTATGAAAGATATTATCTAACTAGCTTATGCCCGCGGCTCGTCCGCGTGGAATTCGGTAATTGTCCCACGGGATCGTACTGCTGGGATAAAAAGTATCCTATGTAATAATCCAGGTTATAAACTATCTGTGTGCCAAATTTCACCCAAAGCCGGTCCGTAGTTTTTGCGTGAAAGATTAACAAACATCCATACATCCTCACAAACTTTCGCATTTATAATATTAGCAGGAAGTGGGATGTCAAAAAATCCTTTGGAAACCTTGTTGTTCTTATTGGCACGTACCATTATGCTCGATCTCCTCTCAATAACCTCACTTGAACAATAGCTTGCTTCCAACAAGACGTCCTGTTTCACGGTTAGCTTGACTTTGACTTCATATTGTATTGGTTCAGCTCTTCGGAGTTATTTATCTTCTAGTTTATTGTCTTCTAGTTCTTTGTCTGTAGGTTGAGAGTTGGAAGTGTAAATAGTATTAATATAAGGTCTATCTTTTCATACACAAAATATTTTAAGAGTAACTTCTATAAGTCGTAAAGTCGCCATAGCAACGAATAAAAAAATATCTGAGTGTTTTTTTTTTACGAAATTATTATAATTCTAAATTTTTTTGCGAATTTTTGCATAAAACCTTTACTCCCATATTCCAACAATGACAGTAGGTAAATACGACGTAGTAAACTAGAGCAATGGATGTTCAAAAATAAGGAGCCAGTATTTATTTTGTGGGTCAAGTAATTTTAAATTATTTATTTTATATAAAATATACTCAGATAAAGAATACCCTTGAAATGTCTTCGTTATAGCCGTTAGATGATTGTCTGGAAATATTTCGTGTATGAATAGTAAGACCTTATAAACTCTTTATCGTCTTCTTTGTTTCTTTATAACTGCATCAATTCTACCTATTAACACTTCCAAAATGTTGCTGTTACTGTTAGCATAGGTACATCATCCCACCGCTGGGCAAAATCCTCTCTCTATAATATCCAGTTCTTTTAATCCTGCGCTAATGTGGACCTTTACTCGTTGGTTTTATCTAGATCGTTCCGTCATCTTAGCAATGTTTGCCGTGACACTTTGTGGTTATGTTCGGGCTCCAGACAGTGGCTATTTTGGCCCCCATCTCTTTTTCATTTCATACAAATAAAAGCTAAACACACTATAAAACTGTTACTAGTTCTTTAACATTTTTACGTTATTCTACGATTGCAGCGGTACATCTATAAATGTATAATTCAATTATTGGTGAGCCAATAAATAAAATAAAATAACAACAGTACATAATTGTCTCTTCACACATACATCATCATCATCATCATTCTCTTGCTCTTATCCCAATTCATTTGGGGTCGGCGCATCTCTTCACACATACATAACGCCTAAATGCTAACCATCTATGAATAAACTCTGCAATTTCTTTAAGAGCCGACGACTTGTCATCATTTATACTTACATGGGACATGATTTATCGATGCCGTGTAGACTTGGTTGGCAAGTGTCGATCATTTATCAGGGTGTCAGCAGCGTGACGCGACCTACACTTCCAGTGGGAAAACGAAAGTATTAGGACACTTATGTTTTTTGAATATTGATAGAGGACGAATCTTATGGAGCCTGAAAGTCTGACCACCAAACCACTATAGGGTCGGCTTGCAGTCTAACCAGATGAAGCTGAATACCAATATTTTACAAGGAGCGACTGCCTATCTGACCTCCACAACCCAGTTAGTACTAGGTGATACGATACCCCTTGGTAATATTGGTTGTCAGACTTTTTGGGCCACTGACTACCTGTAAGGACTGTCAAAGATCTACAAATGACAGCCGGGACCAAGGGCTTAACGTGCTTTACGAGGCACGAAGAAATAAAAAAAAAAAAATATTTTCATTACAATAATAATTCGTTGTTAAAAAACGGGTTTCAGTTAAAATAATCTTTTTATTTTCTTAATGTTTATTTAGGTCGCTGCCCGAGGCCCTTGTTACTTTATTAGGGTACAAAATAAATGAGAAGCAACAAGTTACGATTATTTTGTTAGGTAAAAGTTTTCGCGATTTTTCTTATTCAAACTTCCATATTTGTAATTAATATAACTTAGCGTAGAGTTATGTTAAAGATTTTTGTTTAATATGACCAGCAAAAATATTTTCTCTAGAAATGTGGTTTTTGACGTGACAACGTCTTATAATTCGATGGAGCCGGCTGCTCGCCCGAAAAAACATGCGTTACCTCGCTCTGAGGCGTTCCATAAGACAATTGCTCATCACACATTCATTTTTTTTAAAATGCAACCATTCTATCAGTATTTTCTTATGACGTTGTCACGTTCAACTATCGTCAGTAAACCGACTTTACAGACAACCGATTTTTTTTTTTTAATAATAAAATTTCAAAGAAAATGATGTACGTAATGTTTGATTGAGCATTTGCTATCATAGTACAACATGCGTAAATCTATCCTTACTTAACCTAAAATTTCTCTTGTTAAAATAAAATACTAGCAGAACATAAAATCGAGCAGGGCGCTTAGAACGCACCACAGTGCACTGTTTGATGTAGGTTTATAGCTTGCGGGGCTGCACTGACAAGATTTTAAAACCAGCAGCCTGCGAGCCTGATATGTTTGAACTTGTGACAGCTCATGCTAATTCTACTTACCGAGTATACGTTTAGTCTAAGCTGTCCATGCATCCAACAATATTTAATCAAAACTTCACTTGATTTTTCGCACATTCCAAGCATAAATTCCTTCCTAGAATTTGACTTCAACACGACAGGAACTCAACGATTTCAGTCTCTTAGCTACTAATGCAATAAAATTGGACGCAGTGATGCGTACTTCAACCCACTCTTCCCGAGATTTTCATATTGGAAATTGTTTCCATTTGCGGGAATCACTTAAGAGGTATGCTTATCCAGTGTGGGTTGGTGATTTTAAACCAACACAAGTATCCAGTGGCGTAGGTAGGGAGGGGGCGGCGGGGGCGGCCCGGGACAGCCGACCGTGACCATTAGTAGTGCCACCTATAAAATTTCGTAAAACTTTATCAGATTGCATAACCGCCACTATAGTCCTTTTGATGTAGGAAGGTGCAGGTGACATTAGATGTACGGTTCTTTTTCAATCTTGAACGTTACCTTGATTTATTACTTTTTTTTTTTTATTCTAATTTTTGATTGATTTTTGGGGTGACACCTACAATATTCGCACGGGGTGCCAACCATGTTAGCTACGCCACTGCGAGTATCATTAAAACAAAATAATAAAAGATGTGTGAGATAGAAACTTACTTGACTTAGAAACTATCTTTTAACTTAACAAAGCCACACGCCTGTATTTAATAAAAATTTAAGAAGAGGTGCTAGTAGATTCAGATTTCGCAAGTCTTTACATAAATTCTATTAGAGAGAGAGCCTTTTACTATTAACCAGGTACAAATTGAGATTGAGGTCCTGGGTTCGATTCCCGGGTCGGGCAATGTGTTGTTGGATTTTCCATCAGGAATTTCTCAGTAGCAGCCAAGGAGTCTAGATTTGTGCCCGTTTGATGGCAATAGGCTCGCCCCTTTTTACATGGGACTCAAACATAACTGCTGAAATGTGGGTGTACTATTAGATTTAGGTGATGTCATGATGTTATGTTAATTCAGATTAGGAAATACCTAATTCGAGCTATTTCTCCTTACGGGCTGACTTCAATTGAAAAAAAGCCTCAGAAAAAACTTAATAACACTACCCGATGAGGTGATTAAACCCCAGTTCAACACCACCGATTGCAACCACTAGAACAACGTTAAATAATAGAATCTAATAATAGCAATCATAGTAGCCTACTTCATAGCAGTCTTATCGGTACTTGCTACCCGCAGCATCGACCTCTAAAAGGGAACCCGACATTATGCAAACACAATGATGTAAATAAGCCTATTTCATCATACGTGTATTATACCACAGACGTCGTTCTTTGACGAGATCTTGCAAATTCCGGGATGACACGTTTTTCCTGTTTCTTTTTCTAAAGCTAGAAACACACATAACGATAAGTCGTATCGACTTCAAACTGAACAGATATATTGGACGTTCCTGGGGTCTATACATGAGCATGTAAACAGCTTTTAATGTGGGAACATTAAAAGGGTTTTAATGTGGGAACATTAAAACTGTGAGGGTGAAACCCCTGTTTCACCTTCACAGTTAGTCAGTCTAGGTTGTTTAAAACTGTGAGGGTGAAACAGAGGTTTCACCCTCACAGTTTTAAACAACCTAAAATACTCGTACAAGAAACTTGTCTTCTCCGGTTGACGCACTATTGCGACTTTGGGTTTATTCATCATCATTTGCATGCTAAGATTAATCACTTTTGGCAACTAGTTTATCCCTGACAGTGTGATATATTAAATGAAGAACATACCTTGAGATGATATATTCATCTTCATCGTCATCTTCTGCCCTTGTCCTATTCTAGTTGAGTTGCGCGTAACACGTTTTCTTCGTCCATTCTCCCCTGCTGGACTGTCACGGCAGCATTTACTCCTCTCTCTTCCAAATCATTCCTCATTCAATTTAGTACATATTGTACTTATTCATAATAATGAATCAAACACTGTTTTAAGCTTTTACGGTTTACAACTAAACTTATACTGTCACTTACGGGATATCTTCCGTGGTTGTTGTGTTGTTGTTGTGGAAGATATCCCGTAAGTGACAGTATAAGTTTAATAATGAATCACTTTTACAAACATCATCATCCGCCTGGCCTTGTCTAATGTTACTTGGGGTGGGGGCAATAGGTACCTCTTTTTCTTTCATTCTCCGCAGTCCACCGTCACGCCATCATTTATTCCTTCACTACTGCTCATTATAATCAATATTTTTTACTAACACACTATGAATAATATCAACAATTTGTCAAACACACGAGTAAATCGATTTATCTATGCATATCCCTTACCGCCGATAAATCGTCACGTGTGAAGCCAGCATTAGTAACAGAACCCGGATGTACGAGATCAATTTACGACGCGGTTCAAAGTCAAAGGGATCCCTTGTGAATGACACTTTCTGTCCGACGTGTCCCACTTTACTTATTTTGGTCAGATTTACTATTTTTGGTCACCATGTGGTTGGAAAGGTGTGTGAGTGGTATTGGCAATATAGTGTTATTGTTTCTATTTCTTGTTGGTCGACAAGGGCAACTACCCATACAGTATATTGCTTTTTTGTAAGATTAGTTTTTTAAACTAGCTTTTGCCAACGGCTTCGCTCGTATTACGGTCGGGTATTATACGGCAAGTCCAATACAACATTATTTTTAGTATATGCGAAACCTGAATATTATTATAGTTTGTTCAGAATAAGTAACTGAATCGACTCCAATATTTTTTAAACATTTTTAAAAAAAGGTTACAAGTTGGACACCGATCGACAATAAGTATGTACCTATCGCAATTATTTCGGTACCTACTGGCAAATTATTATTCCAAGACGTCGCTGGAGGCGCGCGCGCGGCTGCGCTGCGTGGTGACCACGTTTTTGTGCGGACAACCAGGTAAGAAGAAGAAGCAAAAAGAACAAGCCTATAACTTTGTGATTTTTCATGAAACAGTTTTGAAATTTTGTACATAGATTCTTTACATAAAAATACTAGACACATGTTTCAGTTTTCGCATATACTAAAACTAATTTTGTATACAAGGTAGAAGGGACACCGACGCTAAAACGGTTACCACGTATTCTGTACATCATTCTGAAACCTAGAAACATAGAAATTTACCGTCGGGAATTAAAAAAAAAGTCTGATGTTCCATACAACGGGGTATTCCTCAAAGCGCAACTATTTTTCAGCGCGACCAACAAATAAGCGCTACTAAATTATTCCACAACAATAATTGAAAAAAAGTAATGAATCCATCATACGCCTCTCTATTTTTCAGCGCGACCAACAAATAAGCGCTACTAAATTATTCCTCAACAATAATTGAAAAAAAGTAATGAATCCATCATACGCCTCTCTATTTTTCAGCGCGACCAACAAATAAGCGCTACTAAATTATTCCTCAACAATAATTGAAAAAAAGTAATGAATCCATCATACGCCTCTCTATTTTTCAGCGCGACCAACAAATAAGCGCTACTAAATTATTCCTCAACAATAATTGAAAAAAAGTAATGAATCCATCATACGCCTCTCTATTTTTCAGCGCGACCAACAAATAAGCGCTACTAAATTATTCCTCAACAATAATTGAAAAAAAGTAATGAATCCATCATACGCCTCTCTATTTTTCATCATGGCTGCGCTTTGAGGAATAAACATATAATATTTTTAATTTGAATTTGTGAATAATTAAGTTGCGCTTTGAGGAATACCCCCATACAACACCTGTTTTTTTTAATAACCGACGAGAAACTATACAGGGTGTTTGGTTAAACGTGGGCAATACTTTAAGGGAGTACTCATAAATATGAGCAACTCTTACCACGGGGCTAACTATGAAATATGATTTAAAAAATCTGTTCCCGTAGTAAAAGTTGCTTATTTTCATGAGTAGTACACGCTTCTAAAGTATTGCCACGTTTAAAAAAACATCCTGTAGAATACCCATATCCAAAATTACCACTTTATAATATTATTAGTCTATTTTGATATTCTAAAAAATGTATTGCGGTCAGTCATGGGTCAGTAAGCTTTCTTATAGCGACTAAAAAAAACCGTTTATAAGCCTACAAAGATAAAAAGGTTAATAAAGATTGAAATCAATCAGCATTATTTTAGCTTATCATCGTACTGTAAGGAATGGCTTTCACATTCATAATATTTATGATTGTGAAGAACTTGCAAGCTCACTCCAAATTAATCGATTTTGGCACTAAGTAACATATTTGCGTATGGAATATTAAACTCTTTGTTGACGGCGATGTTCAACACGACCAACCTTACAGTACGCTTTAACTTAACATCACGCCTGTACTCTCGAAAGGGTAAGGCAGAGGAATACAGGTACCTAAAGAAACACCCACAATAGGGATGTTTCCTGTGTAAAAAAATATGATTGACATGAAAAATATGATATTGGATGCGTGTTTTTTGTTTTATCAAATCGATAAAAATTGACGAAGATAAAACGCATCAAAACACCATGAGTGGGGGCGTGTGACGTCACTTTTCGGTAAAAAGTCAGTACATTTTACTTACAAGTATTACGTCAGACGAGTTTTCGACGCACTGTATCGTCTTCATTTTTAGTTTTCGTGAAAAAAGAAAAACTACGTATCCAATATTTTTTGGAAATCTATCTGACGGACTAATTAGATTTTTTCAGGAAACATCCCAATCCGTCGGTTATGTTTTAAGTCGCATGTAATAGGGGGCGAGTGAGTCCGTGGCTGATACTGAGAAATTCCTGGTGGAAAAACTCAATAACACTGCTCGACCTGAGAATCGAACCCAGGACCTCATAAACAGCAGTCATGTTTGCGACCGCTAGACCAATGAGGCAATGAATTGATTAGTATTAGTACATATATTAGTATTAGTATTTTTAATTAGTAATATTAGTAAATGAGTAAAGATGAGTAAATTAGTAAAATTAGATAATTAGTAAATGTTAGTAAATTAGTATATAAGCATTTGTTAAAAAGTAAAACAAGTGAAAATTTTGTGTCCGCACTTGTAAACTTTTTCTCTATACTGTTTGTTCCGATCCCTCAGACAAACCGTGAAAACGGTTTTGTGGGACTTAGTTTTTAATTAAGTTAAGATTTTGGTAAATCTTGTCTTTATAAATAAATAAATAATAATAAGGAATAGATGTGCACAAAAAAACAGTTTAGATGTAGATACCTGGCCCACAGCAATAACGACACGTAACACTGTTTTAAGCTCTCACGGTTTACAACTAAACTTACACTGTCACTTACGGGAACGAAACGACACGAAACGGAAGACAACCCGTAAGTGACAGTATAAGTTTAACGACACGTAAGTTCACCAGATGGCCGATGACCGTAATCATAATCAAGGCTGTGAGAACTACGATAAATATTACATCTATCATCAAGAAGACATCGAACTCTTTACTTGCCGTCATCAATTTCAGCGAAGTGAAAGTTTTAGTTTCACGTCATATGCATCGAACGAGTAAAGCTGTGTACAGACAGCGTGAGACAGAAAGAAAATACAAATCGGCCAAGACAATTTCAGAACACAAATAAATATCAGGTTTAACCAATCATTAAATTCGTTGCATCGCTCACCGTTACCGTCCCGAAATCTGAAATAATCCAGCAAAATGCTTGATTTACCGACATAGATTGCAGGATTAGTAAGGTAAAACGTCAGTCAGGGCTGGCCGTGTTTATCGCTGGATCGAAGGTCGGTGGTTAACGATGTCTGGAGAGGAGAACGTGAATCTGCAAGCGTGACTAGGGACGCTCTTGAGCTAAGCTACCTAACCTCAAAACACCGCATCGAGATGGCTGAGATAGTATGAATGCGGAATGTGGAGAACTGTTGTGGCGCAGCTTCAGACAGGTCTACGTCTAGGACTAAGTAGCATTAAAATGTATAAACAAGACTGATCCCGTTCACACATTCTCAGGCACGCGCGGCAAACCATTCGTTTACTAAGTCCGTGTTGCCTGTCTGTTCGCAGCTTAACAACTAACGGCTGATGATAATCACGAATGATTTTTTTTTGTTTTGCAGTACATTGCACTTTCGCGTTCGTATAATTGTGTGTTTCATCTGTTTTTGTCTGCATTGGATGTCGTTTGTGTTTTGTTCAACATTTGGTGTCTATAATTATTGGTGTGGTCGCTTGGTATGAGTTCATAATTGTGCATAGACTTTCCATAATTCGGTGCTGTATTCATTTAATGTTGAGTGACATCAAAAATAGACCTTATATCGTGCCTTCTTTTTTATTTACTATCAAAAAGATGAGCCTTCTATCTTTCTTACTTAAAAAATGTTTTTTTAAGTAAGAAAGATAGAAGGCCCGTGGTTTTTTTTTTATTTTAGTCATTTCTCCAGTAACCTATTCCATAGGACTTAACAATAACTGGCGAAATGTACTATAGAGACACATGCCTAACACTTTGTGTATTACAGGCGTGATGTTATGATGTTTATATATATTTCTAATTATTTATTTATTTAAACTTCTTGTACAATAGTGGTACATAGGCGGACTTACTATACGGCTACTTAAGAAAATATTGTGATAAGGTACAAAATAAAAACATAAAATAACATCTTGCTTTCGAAAACTTATTTAAGCACTTATAATGATACTAATACATAATAAACAAAAAAAAATAACTAATACATATTTTAACAAAAAATCAAAATTAAAAATATAATTATGTACAGAATCTGAATCAAAATCATTTATTTGTATCAAAATTAAGGATCTTATAAACAATGAAGGTTCTTGCTATGTTTTGTTATTACTGACATTCAAATTAAAATACAAAAATCCAATTAAAATTACAAATCTAAAATGTCAATTGAAATAAAAGATTGTAAATATATAAACTATGTATCAGTTAAAACAAATAAGAAATGTCAAAAAAAATAAAAATTATTACAAATATAAAAAAAAAATATTAAAACATAAAAAAGCAAATATCAAATGTAAATTAAGTACGTTACCGTTTTATTTCAAGTTAGGTCTCTGTACAAAATTCTCCTGCATCCTTTTCGTCGTTTCCAGTCGCAGTTTCCTTGTTTACATAAAAGTTAAAGGCCAATAAGAACTTATCGATATTAGCCCCCATAAGATTACATGCTCTACTACCCTATGTTACCCTCTACCTTATATCGTCCACGATATATTTATTTTAGTACACAATATAGGGATGTGCACTTCGTCACGGAAACCGACCGTCAAGATAAGTTATATTACGGTCCCATCCTGTAGATAATGACTGTTATTAACCAGTCATATTTATCTACATCAGACCAAGTCGTAATCCTAATGCTATTACTTTTTAATTACATTTTCAGGACAAGTCATAACAGGTGTAAAAGATAATGGGTATAAAAGTACCCCGCAGAAAAGCACCTGTTTTCCCCGTCATTACTACATTACACAGAAACGTACCTGAAAACCTTCTAATTACGGATATATTGAGGGTCAAAGTTCCAACTTTTTCATAATTTTTTTTTATTTTATTTTTTTATTTAATACTTCAAGCACAAAGTACAGAGGCGGACTTAACTGGCTGGCTTGGCTTGTCATTGGAGTTTCTTAGTTTGATGTACAGAATGCATGGTTGACGGCTTCGCGAAGGGTCTGTTTACACCTTGTTTATTTTATGTTTTTAAATACCTTCTATTTCCTGCCTACTATAAATGGGACTTAAACATAACAGGCAAAATGAGGATATGCCTACCTACTATAATAGTAACACTTCTGAGTAACCTTTCGGGGATTACTGGTATGATGTTATGTTATGTATTTCTGGGGTACCATTGAAATAATCCGTTGGACTAGCATGAAATCGCTGAGTAACGATTACATTACATTTTTTTTTTTTTTTGTGTTTTTGTGTTTGTAGTGTGGTTGTATTGTGATAAATGGCAATGGGTCCTAATTACCTGAATAAATGAATTTATTATTATTATTATTATAAACACGAACGATTTTAGGATTGATACCTAATCTTAGAATGGAGTTTCTATTGTGAGTGCTGTTCGCCTATAAGACCTTTGAACAGGCTTTGTGAATATTATACAAGGTAGCTGAAAACGCAGCTGCAAGGCGATTTGGTTCGGTACTGACGATAAAGCCTTCGATTACCCAATCGGGCTCGTAGAATGGTCAATCAAGCAGATTTGTATGAATAATCTCTACTGGTTATTTATATTAAGTACTAGCTGTTGCCCGCAACCTTCATCTGTGTCAAATTCATCATCATCATCATCATCATTTCAGCCGAAAGACGTCCACTGCTGGACATAGGCCTCCCCCAAGTGTCGCCACATTGACCGGTCCCACGCGACTCGCATCCAGCGTAAAATTATTATAAACATATTTCTTCAACGGCTATAGACTACAGAACTATTTATCCACAAATACACAATAAAATCCAAGTCCATTTTTCATCATAACAAATAATTTAAAGAAAAAATCTTTTCATACTCTTTTTACATTCGCACACAATACATAATTATAGAAATAGTCTGTTATAAAGAACGAAAACACTAGTGTTCAAGATACCAGAAAGAAGGTAGATCGAATGCACACAACTGAATTCAAATCCAGATCAATCGTTCGTTCTATGATCTATTATAGTTCTAACCTTTGCTAACAATACTTCAGACAGTAAACGCAGAAAACAAACCGAGAAAAAAAAAAAAAATTAAAAAAAGAAAAAGAAAAATACAAAGAAAATCCTTTGACCAACTCATTTCGTTCCAGTCGAGCTAAGGAACTGTAAGTTCGTTTTAAAAAGTTTACTCTAAAGTAAGGAGCGGAAATTGAAAAAGATTTTCGTCTTGACTGTGTTTCTTCAAAGGAGGGCAGGTCCTTTGTTTTGCTTTGGTGATGAGAATCAGATAAATAATACGAAAGGTGTACCTACTTGTATACGTAGCCGGATAAATACTACTATTACGAGTACAGATCGATTCACAGATATTTTATCTCTGATAGAAACCTTGTAGTAACGAGAACAATGATCAAAATTAGACGTAAAATACTGCGAGGACTACTTTTAGAAATTACTGATCGCGGGTTGACAACATGGGTCAACCCGCTACATGGGTCATGGCGCTTGCAACAGCGCCGAAATATCGGGAGCTCAAAATAATGAACAATCACGGAAGATATCCCGTAAGTGACAGTATAAGTTTAGTTGTAAACCGTGAAAGCTTAAAACAGTGTTTACTTCCATTTGTATGACATTACTATCTCATACAGTAAGTATATGGTTAATAAGAATTATTAGACATCCTCAAGTCATGCATGATAAATTGATAACACACACGATTAAAATAGCATAAGCTAGCTAGCGTAAACAAAACCAAGGCTATGTTTAAATTGAAACAGCTGATGATAGACTCAACAAATGCAGTGGAAATATAGCTGCAAATAACAGTACTACGACAATAGGTTGTCAACTAGCAACCGGTCATTACTTGAGTATACACCAAGAAGTTACGGTTGACCAAAACTATGCGTGACATGGTTCCGTCAACCATGACTGTGCCGAATGGCGCCGTGAAGACCGCCTCCTGCCAGGGTCTAGTTTGTCCAAGACTCGTCATTTGCTTATTAGAAAGCTTGTGTCCTGATAGTCTATTCATGGTTGTGAATACAGTCATTCATAATATAGCTTCCACGGTTGAAGGTATAAAAATATACTTACTTCAGCTCGCTTGATGGCAATAAGCTCGTCCCCTAATACATGGAACTTGAAAATAACTGGCGAAATGTAGGTATACTATTTAATTAGATACATCTGCCTAAGGCTTCGGTATTATAGGCATGATCTTGTGTTAAGTGATTGTTTGTACTCCGCACAGTCAGCCCGCCACCGCTTTGGTCGTTGTCAATCTTTGTTACTCCAAAGACCAATTACATAGCATTCTTCGTCCTACCATATAGCAACGTTTTAGTTTATTACGTCACGATCATTGTTATCATTGCTAAGATTTTAATCTGCACTATAGCAAGTATAGCTTCATTATTGTTATCATTCTCATTCTCTTGCCCTTTTCCCAATTTACTTGAGATCAGCGGCATGTCTTCTTCTTCCTTACTTCTCTATTACTCGTCGGCTCATCAGGCATCTCCTTTAATGATATCATTCTCAATTTCTCATAACCAGACCGTGAATCTATCGGGCTGAAAAATTGCCTCATTATCATCATTTCCCTGACCCTTGTTACTTGGGGTCAGCGCATTATATTATTTTTTTCATTGTTCCTCGGTTATATTGTCGCACTATGATGTGCTTCATTCCTCCACCATCCATTTTTGATTTGCGATTGAGCAAACTGACCTCAAAACATTTCTTTTTCGATCAAAAAATTAAATAGCTGATTAATATTCTCCCTAGTCCTCGCACACCAGCTATTCCTCTCCTGAATGTATTGCCCACAATTAAATGCGACTTGGTACGTCCGTAGCGTCAAATTGTGGGTTTGTCGAGGGCCATTTGTCGACCGCCGACCGCGCGGGTGTAATGGCTGGTGAAATGACCAAAATTGAGTTACGTTCTTATTAGGTGCGTTAATAGCGTTAGTACCTTCCTGTGGTTATGTCAGCCTGGTACATGACGTGCGAATGACATGGTTTCAAATATGAAATTATTGGAATTGTGTACGATAAAAATTTTGAGATTGTTACGGAATAGCACTATCAAACTCTGTTTTACTTAAGTCCCTGCAATATTGCCAAACGCAATGCCATAACTTAATTACAACTGCCGTAATAAAGTAGCGGTAATTTTTCTTTACATTTATTTCGCTTAAGCGTCGCGTTTGCTTGTAGGCACAGGCAGAATTTATAGACTTGTGGATATTACCGTGTCACACTAGGGAGTCTGGTTTTGAAATCATCGATTCAGTAGCCTACTTAACTGTCTCTGCTCAGTTAAGTAATAAATATAATATTGCATGTGACAACAATGACTTAAAATCAAAAAAGACTTCCAGAGTTTATAGATCCCCGACAAAATAAAACATAATATTCTCAAATCTATAGTATTTAAAAGAATATCTCCAACACGACATCTCTCTAACCACCTACTTATCACAGCATCTCAGCATTTCCTCCATTACACCATGAACGCTTACCTCAAACCATGGCGAAAGCTGATGGCAATGCAATGGCAGTTTAATGTTGCGGAAAATAACAGAAGTTCCGTATGAACGTGAGCAATTATAAACAGTCGGTGGATGTTGTAAAAATAATTTTCTTATAGTATTGTTGTGTGTTTTTGATGTATTATTTATAGTTCTCAATACTTCCGCACGAGTTCGACAAAATAATAACAGCTCGTGGATAAATAACAGCAGCCACAAGGCTCGATTTCGAGGTTAATCAGCGCTTGCCTAGCACATTCCGTGGATAGGTGACCTTCCATTACATCCGGAGATTCCTACATGCCTTTGCACGGACTTTAACCCGTAGGTCTCGGCTGTCATTTGTAGATCAAAGACAGTCTTTACAGGTAGTCATAAACAGCCCAGCATAATAATATTCCCGCAGCTGGGAAACAGGCCAGTGGCAATGGGCGAATGTGACGCACCATGCGGGCCCAGTGCAAAGTCAGACGTCACATCATATTCCTGCCCTTGTCACATTATATTTGGGGTCGGCGCAACACGTTTTCTTCTTCCATTCTCCCGAGTCAGAAATCATGGCATCATTTACTCCTTTTTCTTTCATATCATTCCTTTTTTTTTTTCCGGATGGGAAATCATCAAATGACCCCCCCCACTCTGGGCGGAGCGGAAGGGAGTGTCAGACTTGTACTGACTAAAACCCATCCATGTTCCTTCTTTGCCCTTTGTGTTCCAGGGCCACGGTATCTCTTTCGAACAGTCCCGCAGCCCTGGCAGGCATCGGCCCTTGCAGACACCTACATCGTTGCTGGCATCTCTTTGAGGCGCGCGTGGAACACGAACGCGCCGTCGACACGGCCTGTCGTCAAAAGACGGCCGGATTCATATAATTCCTCAGGATGTGTTGGTAGATGTCACATGTCTTTGAATTTTTTGTTCTACATCGTGCCGATTTTCTCACGATGTTTTCCTTCACAGTTTTTGAGAGCACATAAGTATTCCAAGTAATAAATCAAAAACTCCATCGCCAAAAAACAAACAACCAATCACAGCACGTTACTATTTCGTCTAGTCTTTTTTTTTCACTTTCAAACTCATTACCAGCTGCCCAATGTCAGGGTCATACGTAATGAGAGCAACGATCATTGGTCGAGGTGCTTATGACTTGCAATTTTAGTGATCGCAGGGTTTTTTTGTTACATGAGATTTACGATCTGAAGATTAAATCGTTGGTTAAATTAGAATTGGTCATCCTTTCGTTTCTCTTTTTGTAACTTTGGCTGATAGGTGATGATGGTCACAGCTTTGTTTTATATAGCTAGGTTTTGCATGCGTGTCCGCTTGCGTTATGATTTTTAATATAGCCTATAGCACTCAGGAATAATGTAGCTTCCCATTTGCGAAATAATTTTTGAATCGGATAAGTAATTCCGAAGATTATCCGCTACATCCAAACTTTACCTCTTTATAATAATATCATTATAATTATTATAAATGTAGACGGAATTATTCACTGGGCCCCATAAATAAATCGATGTAAATTCTAATCGGCAGTGAACGGTGGACTTTACTCTCCATAATATCGTACGTAATAGTTGCAGGTCTAATAAATAAGTTTGTCAAGTCGCGAGTGCTAGTAATATTGGTCTTCTAACCAAATAATAGTACTGTAAGTCAGAACAGTAACTTTCTCAGATAAACTCTTTCACAATGAGTTCTACTGCTGTTACTTCTCTTAAGGTAAGGTTAAGATTAACGTATTTATTACCAATGTTACAAATGAATTTGTAATTCCTAGGCCCATCTATTTCTTTAGACGATATTATCAAGGTGAGCAATCAAATGATTCGTGAAGATTCAGATCCTGGCGTTTGATTAATGTGTGCTTGAGACTTCAAACGAACACTTTGATTTATTTCCTTCGTAGTGCAAATGAATCTTGTAATTCCAAGACAATTTCGGGAGTTCAAAATCGTGAGGTTTAAAACCATGGCCCAAGTAATTATTCATCGTTATTTGCGGCTTGTAACACCCACTGCTCGATATTAGTCGATTGGGGTCCCTCTAGGTATTATTTTGGGCCCTTTGTTGACGTAGTGGCTTATCTAGATTAATAGGCTTCGATTTAAAGACATAATAATTATATTTTTGAACAACAAGCGCAATATTGCTGAACATTTACTTTTATGATCTGGTTAAACAGAACACAACAATAAAAACAATTTTTTCACAACATTATTTGATTAAGTATCTTACAAAACAATGCATGGTAAATTATACATTACTCAGTCGAATTTTATAAAGGTATTGTGATACTTGTTTTACCCTTTTCAGTTCATTATTTTTAAGCAGTCGGGCTTTTTGTTTTTATAATAGTAATTTTATTACGGCCGTGATTAGAGGACTACCAGACAAATTCGAAAAGTTTTTAACTTGAAAAAAATTATAGGCACCTGGACTTACTCTTTCTTAAAATTTTAATGTCAAAAATAATTGAATCGGCTCAGTTTTTGAGGAGAAAAATCGGGGAATACGAAACGTCGATCTCGTTAAAATTTTTGTGATAAAATCTGTCTGAGCTGCAGCTGTCCCTGTCGCACTCTACGGAGGCAGGTTTGACGCACCGCGACGGGAATAGTTTCTTCAAATACCGATTTTTCAAATTCCTCGCAGGCCCTGTTCCCTTTTAAAAGCGATTACAATTTATCAAAGCGATTCCCTTATCTAAAGCCCCACTTAATCATACCCTGTCTTCCTATCAACACCAATTCTGTGCAACATTACCCAACAGGCCAACATACCTTCCTTCCGTTAATAACATAATTGGTTTAGGTAAGACGCGGAATACCAGTCGGTTGGCGGTGAGCATCGATCACGAAACGACCAGAGAAAGTGAATGCCGGTTGATCGTATGAAAGTCGAGCGCTATCGTTTAAGTAACTGTTTAAGTTTTTTAATGTAAGTGGGTGTGGTTCTTAAGATTTGTGTGAAAATTTTATTATTTTTAGAGATGGTTTTTAAGATCTCGTTGATATTATAACTTAAGATCACGCCTGTAATCTTCGAAGTGTTAGGCAGGGGTGTACCTAGCTGCATGTTGGGAAAAATGCTATGCAGATGATGACTGCCTAACCCAATGGGCAAAAACGTGAGAATGTAGGTACTGTGTCTGTTAGATACTAACTTTTCTTTTCATAGTATTAGCGTAACGTGAGACGTGAGAATGGAATTTCCCTCATTGCTGGTAATTTCTTCGCAGATTCAGCGTGAAAGATTAGCAATCTTGACGCTTATAATGATCTTGTTATCACACGATTTGTTTGAGACGGTTTAATTTTCCTTGGTTTAAATGATAACAGATTCTTTATCTTAGTGTTGTTGTAAAAGTTGCTTTACAAGATGTTTTTTTTTTTGGTGGAATTTCAAACTACATTATGTATAAAATATAAAAAAAAAAATATTAAAAATCTTACAACAGACGCTAGACGCCAAGCGACTGGATTAGAAAAATTTAAACTTACTTCCTTTTTCCCGTGGCCTATCTTGCGTTATGATTGGAAATTATCAGTTGGAATGTTCAAAATATTACCTAAGAAACCAGAGATAATGAAGGTCGGATCAGTAGTTCCGAAGAAAATTACCCAATACATCCAAACTTAAAAACTTTACCTACCTCTTTATAGAAGCTGGTCAGCCGTATCTTTATCTCAGAGAAAAAGATTGAAGCCAACAAACTAACCAGTATTCCATTGCAAGCCGCTACCAAGCCGATCCAAAAAGAGTAGAACGAAGGTGAACAAATTCCTCTCCCGATCCGAATTTTTCAATGTACGAGTATTTCCACCGTTAGCAATTCAGATGTCAAAATTGCGGAGTTCCGAACGTCCCAAGTGACCGACAGATGCGTCATAAATATTCCCTTGTATTGCCAGGTGACAGCGATACGGCAGGCCATTTTTTTTAATCCTTTTTTTTTTTTTTTTAATCGCGTGTTTCGCGCTTGTTTCGCTATGGTTCGATGATACGTCAAATACAGATGTCGGATAGCTTCGCAGTATTTATTTATTTTATTTTTAGTTAGACTGGATGCCAAACCCAATATAGCTACCAAAAGGCTGGCATATAGTGATGATGATTGATAGTGATGATAATGATGATGAGTGATTACCAAACCCTAGTTTCAAACGTCAAATAAGTCACAGATGAAGACTGGAGAAATTGCATCAAAGTTATTGTTCGTGTCAAATACATGGTGTAAACGGGCCCTTCACGAATCCGTCCACTAAGCATTATGTTCATCAAACTAAGTAACTTTACGCAAAAATTATTGCTGGGAAACGACTTT
Organism: Noctua comes; assembly: GCA_963082995.1. Taxonomy (NCBI): domain Eukaryota; kingdom Metazoa; phylum Arthropoda; class Insecta; order Lepidoptera; family Noctuidae; genus Noctua; species Noctua comes. The sequence continues at coordinate 9,973,710 of OY720289.1, forward strand.
TTTTCTTTGGGTGAAAAATAACGTTTTACGATAGGACTCAATGTAACGCACTCAAAACATTGTGCTGATGGATGGATTGAATAGTAGGGGGTCGAGGAGGTGCTTAAAGTAAAAATCTTACATTAAATACATGTATTAAAAAAAAAACTTTTGAAAAAGTTGGAACTTTGACATATCTCCGTAACTAGAAGGTTCCCAGGTATGGCCTAGAACAAAAAAATGGTCGCAGTGACGGGGAGAACAATTGCCTTTCGGCTTCGTTACGTGTTTTGTTACACCCTTTATACCAATGGGAATTGTCTAGTACTACCACACCCAATGGTTTCGTTTCAACCAAAGTTAGTCCCAACTAGTAGCCGACATAATGGGCTCCAAGATTGCATTGTAACTGAGAAGGGTTGAATAAATAGCTCTAGGGCTTTGCGCTTAGAGTATGCATAGTGTGTAGAGCGCTAGCAGCATTCAAAATTAGAAATACGATTTCGGCCGATGTTTACAGCTCTTTAAAGAAGAATAAATAACTAACTAATCATCTCATTTTTCAGTATTATTCTGGCATAGAAAAAAAAATTGATAAATGATGTTTATTTTGCTAATAGGTTTTCACAAACACTTATACACTTCATTTTTTAACCTAGATGAGGCTGGTGTTTTGTTCCTGACTACACTGCCAAGGAACAAACTCAGAGGTCATAGTCTCGTTGAAGGTTCAGACATAATCTTGGTTAACTCACATAAGCACTATGCAGATTAGTGATAGATTTAAATTACTATATAAGATTTTAAACTATCGTGGTTACTAACATCATCATTAATACTAGAAACGGGATATTTACCATGTTTACTGATAAACAGTAAACATGGTAAATATCCCGTTTCTAGAGTTAATTCTAAATTACAACGTTACCCACTTGTCCTTCTGTTTTCCCCTTTTTAACGCGAACCCAAGCCACATATAAAGCGACTCCAGTAGAACATTGAGCAAACTGTTTCGAAACTGCGACACCATTACCTATTATTCGTTTTTGTCACGCCACTTCTATCCTTTGATGAATCCACTAAAATCTCACTTTGGTGTTGGTTAATCTAACGAAACATTTGATTTAGAGCAACACTGACTCTTACAGAGGTTGGACACCCGTTAAAATTCGCGACTGCTTTATGCAATGCTCTGAGCTGTCATACCTTGCGAGTTATTTTCTGTGAAGTATTCTATGGCTTATTCATACCCAGTGTCACAAACCCATTCGGTAACTCGTACCTTTACCTTTGACTTACCTCATTATGTTGGCTTCTTACCTCACGTTTAGGGTTGCCAGTAACAAGATTTGGTGAAGTAAAATATTTGCTTTTTCCTCTCTTATCTGTAATGGGACGGTTGAATGAGTACATCTTGCGTGGTGTACTTATGTATACATTTTCTTTTAAGTTAGTGTCTCGGTCTGTGAGCTAATGCGATTACATTTTAAGGTACATGTTTTAAAAAATAAGCACCTTAAGACTGTGGGTAACAACGGTTGAAAACTACAAATTATTTTACTCTGGCGACTTGCCCCTGTGTTGCGTGGGCGCAATAGTAATGTGTCAAAATATCGAGATTTCTGTGTTATTATCTTAGTTAAGTATTTTGAAATAATTGCGCTACAGGATGATGAAAACCGCGTCATATTCTATGTCGTGTCCAATTTTGTGATACACGTATCTCATCATTTTAACTGAAGTATATGTAGACACATTTTCAAGTCAATCGACCCCGAGAGAGTTTCACAGAAAATTCAACACCCCATTTCACCCTCTTAGGGGCGGAATTTCAAAAACCCTTTCTTAGTGGATACCTACTCTCCACAAAGAGTACATTCTCCAAATTTCATGTCTCTAGAACCAGCGGTTTGGGCTGTGCGTTGATATATCAGTCAGCCAGTCAGGACATTGAATTTTAAATTGGGGGATGATTTTGAAAAAACTGTGATACACGTATCTCATCATTTTAACTGAAGTATATGTAGACACAATTTCAAGTTAATCGGCTCAGAGAATAAAAAGTTACATAGAAAATTCAACACCCCATTTCACCCTCTTAGGGGTGAAATTTCGAAAAACCCTTTCTTAGTGGATACCTACTCTCCACAAAATGTACACTGTCCAAATTTCATGTCTCTAGGACCAGTGGTTTGGGCTGTGCGTTGATATATCAGTCAGCCAGTCAGGACATTGAATTTTAAATTGGGGGATGATTTTGGAAAAACTGTGATACACGTATCTCAAATTTTAACTGAAGTATATGTAGACACAATTTCAAGTCAATCGACTAAGAGAATAAAAAGTTTTCATAGAAAATTCAACACCCCATTTCACCCTCTTAGGGGTGAAATTTCGAAAAACCCTTTCTTAGTGGATACCTACTCTACACAAAGAGTACACTGTCCAAATTTCATGTCTCTAGGACCAGTGGTTTGGGCTGTGCGTTGATATATAAGTCAGTCAATCAGTCAGTCAGTCAGTCAGTCAGGACTTTGAATTTTATATGTATAGATTTGTTAGTAAGTTTGTATTTAGGGGGTAATCTTCGGAACTACTAATTCGATTCCGAAAATTCTTTCACTAACGGGAAGCTATATTATTCCCGAGTGTCATAGGCGACATTTAAAACGTTCCCGTAGGTTAATTTCCGTACATGACGGGAGCAAAGCTGCGAGCAAAAGCTAGTCCTTTATATAACACCCAAATAGTGAATAGACTACAGGGTGTAAACAGACCCTTCACATATCCGTCAACCAAGCATTCTTTACATCAACTAAGTAACTTTACGCAAAAATTATTGCTGGGAATCGACTTTTTTTTTTGGGGTAAAAAATCACGTTTTACGGTAGGACTCGATGGAAAGCATTGTGCTGATGGGTGGATTGAATAGTATCGTGCATTAAAAACATGGATTTAAAAAAAAATCTTATGAAAAATTTGGAACTTTGACCCCCAATATCTCCGTAACTAGAAGGTTCCTAGGTATGGTCTAGAACAAAAAAATGATCGCAAAGACGGGGAGAACAAATGCCTTTTGGTTATACTAAGGGTCTATTTACACCCTTTATACTTGGTCCTAGAGGTATGCCCATTAGTTTCCCAAAAAATAAGCAAAAAAAAAAATTTACTGAATTTAAGTACCAACCCTAATGTCAAAAATAACAAAAAATGAGCTACATCTGTCTGACGTTATTTATTCTGGACCTTTTCCTTGTTTAGTATGACCCCAAAGATGTGAGTATTTTAATATTTACATAATATGGACAATAACGTTAGTCATAAATGGTCAATGGTTGGTAGTAAGCAACCACACTGTCATCGTCATCTGCCATCACCTTTTCCCAACTAAGCTAGCTTGGTCCTTGAATGGGTAACCACCTAACACCGAGTTTCCTCCATGCCTCGGAAAGCACATTAAGCCATTGGTCCTGGCTGTCATTTGTAGATCTTTGACAGTAGTTGCAAGAAGTCAGTGGACCGAAAGTCTGACAACCAGTCTTACCAAGGGGTATCGTATTACCCAGTACTAACTGGGGTGTGGAAGTCAGTCAGGCAGTCGCTCCATGTAAAATGCTGGTATTCAGATGCGTTCGATTAGACTGGAAGCCGACCCCAATATAGTTGGGAAAAGGCTAAGCAGATGATGAGTTCTTCGCAGTAGATCAAGTAGGGTACGGTATAAAGGTTTAAAAAAAAAAAAAAGAAATCATCATTGACTTTATTATTAATACTAGAAACGGGATATTTACCATGTTTACTGTTTTTTATGAGTTCCCGATATTTCGGCGCTGTTGCAGGAACCATGATCATGGATCACGGATCACGGATCGTGGTGCTTACAACAGCGCCGAAATATCGGGAACTTAGAAAAAAGGTTAAGGGTTTCTTGAAAAAAAAGAACCCTTGAAATTGTTCACAAAATCCGATTCAAATTAGGAAGTAATATTTTTATAATAATATCAACAGTTAGTTTATACAATTATTTACATTATATACCGACTAAAAGTAAGAAAATATAAACACCTAAAAAAAAAAAAGGAAGACAATAGGATACTTAGGCGTCAAAGTCCTCCTCCGCATCGCTGTCATCTGGAAACGTGCCCAGAAGACTGGCAAATAAATAAATAACAGATATTGAACACTTTATTTATTCAACTATTCTGCCAACTCAAATGTAATCGGAATTCCTCCCAATATATACAGCACCGTTGCACTAAGTGCTGCCTACAATTCATGACGTGTCTGGAATAACGGACGTCCCTAACCTAATTGTTATGTAAGACGCTACTAAGCTTACAGCTCTTTGCTATTAAGATGTTTGCTTATACGACTCACAGGGGAACTTACTTGGTAAAGTGATGAATTTACTAGATTAATAAATGTTATACAGGGTGTTTTGTTAAACGTGGGCAATACTTTAAGGGACTAAAGTACTCATAAATATGAGCAACTCTTACTTAGGGGCTAACTATGAAATATGATTTACAAAATCTTCTTTTGCTATATTTTTTCGAGTTACGCGACGAATAATGTGTGGAGCAGCTGATATTTTTTTCGCGATTTCATGGTTGGTTCCATAGTAAAAGTTGCTTATTTTCATGAGTACTACACGCCCCTAAAGTGCTGCCCACGTTTAAAAAAACACCCTGTAGACATTAGTAAGAGATTGTGTGTTCAAAGTAGCTATGATATTAAAGCAAAACAATTAACCATTTCTAATAATAACATTAGTTTTCGTCCGAATGAATGAAGCAACAATTATTATGATTTGAATACCGCCAAACCATCATTTCTACAGGCTCTTTTTTTTCACAAATCCATCTGAAATCTATTTTAAATAATCTATGCAAATAAATCAAATTAAAGTGTCTGTTTGTAATACAAAACACATTTTTTTTCAATTTTTGTCTGTCTGTTTGTTCCGGCTAATCACCAAAGAGGGGGGAACAATTTTGACGGGACTTTTACTTTCAGATAGCTGATGTTATAAGAAGTAACCTAGGCTACTTCTATTTTAGAATAAGAATTAGGATTCTGTACAAAAAAATTAAAACCATTGAAATTAAATAATAAAAAAATTATACACATGTATTATACAACGTGAGACGACACGGGAGGTCTTGCGTTTATTACGCAAGACCTCCCGTGTGGTCTCTCGCACCATGAAACTAAACATCTTTTGTTCTATCGTTCTTGAAATTCGCAAAAAAAAAAATACTTTCTATAGGAACGGACGCAATCAGCTGATCCACATGTATGGTAAAACTAAAAAAAAAAGTTATGAATTTCCAAAAGTCATAGAACAAAAGTTGTTCAGTTTCATGGTCTGAGACACCACACGAGAGGTCTTGCGTTTATTCTGTTACACGTTGTATGTTTATTTTCTATTTCTAATTTGTAACAAACCGATTCAAAAAGGGAAGTTATATATTTTTTATAATAATTTCACGCGAACGAAGGTGACGGGCAACAGCTAGTTGATAATATAATACCTAAGAGCAGGTTGTTTATATCTCTTAAACCAACCAGATAGCTTTAACTTTTTCTCTTTGTTTTTTTTTTTAGCTTTAGCTTTTTTTTTTAGCTTTTCTTGTTATTTGTATTTGTAATCGAATTTTATTCTTATGGGAAATTTCCTGAAATAAATGATTATTATTCTTTTATTAATTTCTACACAAATAAATTACATTTTTAAATATTCCTTAAAAAACAATATAAAAAACATTTAAAAATATAAAAAAAATATTATTATTAAACAATAAAAAAAGCCACAAAAGCAATTTTAAAACCGGCCAGTAACTCCACCGCAAAAAGCAACACGAATAAATACCTTTTCACGATACAATCTAAGGAATAGGCGAACAAAGGTGAAAATCATGCAAATAAGGCCCGGGTATAAAAGTGAAGGGACGTAAATGTTTTAGGGCAAACCCTATCAGATAGGATCCGGGTCTATGGGAAATGTTGCCACGGAATTGCTTGTCATGGTTTTATTTAAAATAGGAAACAAAGTTTTGGGTGGGCGCTAGTTGGCAACTACATCGGAGGCCTATTTGATGGTCGCGGGACTTATAGAATTACCGTGACCCTGGAACATAAAGGGCTATTGAAGGACACCGTGGATTTTAGTCAGTACAAGTCTGACAGTCCCTCCCGCTCTGCCCTGGGTGAGAGGACTCATTTGATGATATTACCACGATATAAAAATAAAAAAAACGCCTATTTGATTTAAAGAGGTTAAATGGGCTCCCGCAAAAATGCCCGATAGTGCTGGGCGACACAAACTGCTATATACGTATACTTACATAATATCTTCCGTGATTGACGATTGTTTTTTTTTTTTTGATCTGACTGTTCCGTCTTAATATTATGTAGGTACTAACTTTTTCGGCGCCGTCGAGGCCGGCCCAGAAAGTGGTGGTGAGACGATCTGGACGCGTACCGCGACAGTCGGTTCGAGGAGGCACGGGAAAAGAGCACATGGAAGGAATTGGAGGAGGCCTTTGCCCAGCAGTGGGATGGGACAGGTTACCAAAAGAAAAAATTGGCTTTTTCCCGCGGCTTCCCGCGCTTGGAGTTCGATAGTTGTCCCACGGGATCGTCTATCGGATTAAAAAGTACACTATTTGTGTTAATCCAGTTAACAAACTATCTGCGTGCCAAATTTCATCCAAATCATTGCGTGTATTGCGTGAAACAGTACAGTATTCCTCTTTCTCCAGGTTCACAAACTTTCGCGTTCACTAGTCTGACTCTTTTATTTTTATCCAGAAAGCAAATCATCTGCCTAGCCTTTTCCCAACTATATTGGGGTCAGCTTCCAGTCTAACCGGATGCACCTGAATTCCAGTATTTTACACGGAGCGACTGCCTATCTGACCTCCACAACCCAGTTAGTACTGAGTAATACACACATAGAATAATTTTTATCCCAGTTGGTCGACCCTGTAGGACAATTTACCGAACACCACGCGGGCGAAGCCACGGGAATAAGCTAGTAAGTTATATTAACATGTAACAGCGTTACCTACCTCCGAACTTTTTCTCTAATGATAAGAATGCTTGGAGTGCATGCAAGAAAAGAGCGGCTTTCCGAATTATCGACAATTGCCATAGAAAAACAGCTGTTGGTAGAATTTGGTAAGACTGGTTGTCAGACTTTTGGGCCACTGACTACCTAACGACTGTCAAAGATCTACAAATGACAGCCGGGACCAACGGCTTAACGTGCTTTGCGAGGCACGGAGAAAACTCGGTATGTAATGGCCGGTCACCCATCCACAGACCAACCTAGGCAAGCACGGCTTAACCTAAAGATCGACCCGAGCGGCTGTTATTATTTAGCCACGAGCTCCTCCAGAACGCAAATAAAGGCTAAAATTTTACTGAGACATACAACTATTCATTAATTAGGTCCCCAAAACAGGGATAAAATGGCCAAAAAGGTTGTTTTGAATACATTAAGAGATCCTGAATAAACTCAGCTACACTGTCGTAATTTAGGTAATGTAAGTTGGGATAGCACTAATGTATTCAAAGAGAGGTAACATGACTGTTATTTCTAGCATTTTAGTAATGAACTTTTTATGTAGAAACTCATTTGGGAAAGTAATTCACCACAAATCCATCCCTGTTTCTAGAGTCTAAGGGCTAGTTCAGACATGCGGAAACCGCGCGATTTCCGCATGTCGCGGCTTGATTAACCGCGCGGTTATGTCTGAACGATTACTTAATAACTCATACAAATAAGACTCTCGCGATTTCCATGCGATCCTGAAATCGTGCGGTTCCCGCCGTGTCTGAACAAGCTCTAACAGTATTGTGTTCAAGTTTGAAGTGGTGGTGATGAATTTACCTTTATTCATATTATTATTTTTTTTACAAATACCCAAGAGACATGTAAACTAGGTTTTTCTCATTGGTCTTGTGGACCAGGCGCGACTGCTAAGCATTAGGTCCAGGATTCGATTCCCTGGTCGGGAAAAGTGCTCTTGGGTTTTTCCATCAGGAATTTCTCAGTAGCAGTCACGGAGTTTTGTATCCAGTTGATGGCAATAAGCATGCCCCCTATTGCACGGGACTTAAAGCATAACTGGTGAAATATGGGTGCACTATTAGGTACACTTCTGCCTAACCCTTCGAAGATTACAGGCATGATATTATATTTCATAATAACTATGTCCCCCTGTGCCGAGCCTGCATGGAGGAAGACGAAACGGTGCCCACGTGCTTCTACACTGCCCAGTGGTTGCAACATACAGGGCAAAGTACTTCGGTACCCCAGGAACTCTCCGCGAGATTGTCGGCAACATCAAGGCGCTGCTGGCCTTTCTCGGGGAGTTAGGGTGGATCGAATAAATCTCCCACCCGCACGCAAGATACGCGCTGGGCTGGTGTCCGCACCTCCACGTTTTGACGTGGAGGTGCTGACACCAGCCCAATACAATACAAAACAACTATGTTCGTTATTAACGGTGTTTCAATCAACAGCTAGCCCGTTTAACTGTCATCAGTCAATAAGCACTCTCCAGCTTGATTTAGGCCACAGCATTTTTTCTCATTCATCTGTTACCTGCAACCTCCCTGAAAAGACTACCCGTTTCAAGGTTGTACCTATAATACTAATTCAATTTAGTTCTTCAGAAAGTAATGGCTTGCAATCCATTAGCTTTAAACGACATCTACAAGGTGTAACATAATAAACGCAAGATCTCTCGTGTGGTGTCTCAGACCATGAAACTGAACAACTTTTGTTCTATGACTTTTGGAAATTCATAACTTTTGTTTTAGTTTTACCATACATGTGGATCAGCTGATTGCGTCAGTTTCTATAGAATTTTTTTTTTGCGAATTTCAAGAACTCATAGAACAAAAGATGTTTAGTTTCATGGTGCGAGAGACCACACGGGAGGTCTTGCGTTTATTATGTTACACCTTGTATACCGAATATTGTGCCTAAAATGTTATAGTACTTTACGATCCTGTTCAATGGTGCATGTATTTGGAGCGGTACAATATGGCTAACGGTTTAACTAGTTACTTATTGTGTTTGACATGAATTTAGATGGCTATAAGAGTAGAGGATGACCAAAGAAATGATGGATGGACTGTGTGAAGGACGATATGGCTAGAAAGGAGGTGTCTGATGAGATGACGAGTAATAGAGAAGTATGGAAGAAAAAGACGTGCTGTGCCGACCTCAAATGAGTTGGTATAAGGGCAAGAGAATGATGAAGAACCCTCCTTTCTTGCCATATCATTCTTCACACAGTCCATCCTTCGTTTGGTCTTCCTCTTCTCATATACCTACCCACATTCATACTCAAAACTTATTTTGGGGGCGTAAAGCTACATCATTTTAGTTTATATCACATGCTTTTCACTATCACAAAAATAAAACTGGTCTATATGTATATCAGCTGATGTTACGCTGTATTTTTTCAACACGGACAGGTAAAAAGAAAATCTAAACTAAGGGTATTGACCGCTAAATCTAAGTGCAAATGGTTCACATCACATTATTCCCTTGTTCGGGTGCCCATGAGACATAAAAAAAGGATTTTTCTAACTTCAGAATAAAATTTTGTCTGCAGGGAATTTTTTTTAAATAGTAAAACTAACAGCTTTTTGTTGATTTAATAAAAATATGTTACTTTGTCTTGCCAAGTGCAAATGGATTGTAAAGGTCAAATAAGCAATTGGTTAATGTAAAACACTGGTATTCAGCGGTATCCGGTTAGACTGGAAGCTGATCTTACCATAGCTGTGAAAAGGCTTGGCAAATAACGATGACGAATCATTTGTTGAAAACATTTCATGAAGCGGGTTTTATTGAAATAATGTAGGTGTGTAATTTGTGCGTGACGTAATAATTATATACCTGTTGGGTATTTTATTAATAAAATAAACGTTGTTTTAACAAATCGGAATAGAGAAGGATTTACGTATGATTTTATCGTTAATTTACGCTCCTTGTATGTTTTAAGTTTGATTCAATCAAAATATTATGTTTAACTGTTTCGGAAAATTATCCGTTCATTTTAAATTAATTCAATTGAGTTTAAACAATGACGTAGGCAATAATATTAGATTGTACCTTTATGAGCAGAAAATGGTTTGAATTATTTCTTTAAATATTATTCAGGTAACCCTTTGCTGCTGACTTCGGCCACTCCTTACTATCCGACAATAAAAAACATAAGTTTTTTTATTTTTTCACGGTTTTATTTTTAACCCATTTCAAAAAGGAGGAGGTTATCAATTCGGATGTTTATATTCTTTTTATGTATCTCCGAGCATAAGTCCGTCAAATATAGACGGCTTATCAATTTTTTTTTTTGTTCGAAAGACGTTTATTCCGAAATGGTTCCATTTAAATTTCATATAGATCTGATGAAGAGTTTCGGAGACAGATAACGGAACTCATAAAAAATTACAGCAAATCAATCAACCGCGATTGCTGCTATCGCATAAATATGCATTGTGCGCAGTCACACAACATAATATCACGCCTGTACACTCGAAAGGGTTACGCAGAAGTATTCAGTATATTAGGGTACACCCACATTTTCTATTAGAGTTAGTAGTGTTAAATATGAATACATTGTTACTTTACATTGTTAACAATACATGTCATGGTAATAATACCATGACATGTATTGTTAATAATGTAAAATAAATGCATAGCAAATATTTTTAATCTCTTTATTTTTTACAATTCTCTCTTCGTATCCTAGAAAAAAACGAAACGTTGGTTACCCTGAACACCCTCATACAATGAATAGTAAATACGGTGTAAAAGAACTGCGTATTTGTACAAAAACTTGTTGCTGGAACAGAAACTGTAACACTGGCACTGCTTTAATATTTATACAAGTGTAAAGCTCTGACTAAACTGAAGAGATTTAGGGCCGGAATCCACCGAGGCGGAGACGAGACGAGAGAGGAGATGTGCTGTAAACCACCAATAGAATTTCGTTATTTATACTTCTCGTCTCCGCTTAACTTTTGTGGGAACGGTTGAGCAGAGAGGAGAGGAGATGTCTCGTAATTGTTTAGGCCAGTGGCGACGATAGGAGAGGAGATGTCTCGTAATTGTTTATGGCAGGCGAGAGGTGAGCGGCGTGCGGTGAGATGTATGCTGGCGGCGTGCGGTGAGCGGTGTGCTGTGAGCGGCGTACCGCTAAGCACATCTCTCATCTCCGCTTTGCACATCTCTGCAAAGCTTCGGTGCCTACATCTTAGCTTTTACGCAAATTCACTTCTCTCCGTTTCCCAAATATTCGCTCGTCACCGATTTGGAGGGCCTTAAGATTGTATTGAGAGGTTAATATCAGAAGAAATGTCAGAAAGTATAAAGCGAATCTCATTCGCTCGCGCCGACTGTGTCTTATTTGTATGGAAGTGTTCAAATTGGCAAAAATTGTCGCATGGTTTTTAAAACAATTTGACGACCGCAGTCGCGTCCCGCATGAGCGGGACGCGACTCCTCAGTGACGCGACAACTCAGTGTGGCCAGAACTTTACATTGACTTTATTCAGGAGACAAGAATTTCACGATACAGTTTTGTTTTGAAGTAACGTGGGAAGCAATTTCTACACCTTTTCTTTTGGGTATCGTAGAGTAAAAGGATTTTTGCAAATTGAATGAGGAGCTTCCATATTCTTAGAACAAACACTCGGACTTGCTTTGTAACAATAATTGTGTAATTTCATTCTTTATGAAGACAACTAAGACTACTTTGTCTTGGTCGACTTTTCGCGATAAATTATAATTTACGTAATAAATCAAGCTTTTGTCAAACTTATCAACAAGTGCAACCCACGAAGACAATAAACGCTGCATAACTTACTCAATCAGCTAACTACAGTCCTTTCCCCAGCACATTTAACCGACCCACACCCTCGCTCAAATGTCTCCCAATTCGCTCGTAACGCGATTCTAGCAAGGTCACAGTGTAACTACTTACAGTGGTTCACCACCAATTTGTAACCGGGGTTCGGGTACAAAATAAGTCACAAATGACAGCTAATGGCAAGTTTCAAATTTAAATGTCACATTTTGTTTTTGACATTTCCTCGTTTTTCAAACAAATACATATTTCTAAAACTTACATTTGTCATGACCTCAATGTCAAAAAAAAAATGCATTTCTGAATACCTTAGAGATTATAATATAAAATTAATTTACACTCGACTGGTATCCTATAATTGGAAGAATTCTGATTCTGGGCTTCTTTTATTGGACCAGAAACACATTATTTGCGGCTTTTTCGTTTAAAACCCGGTGGAAATGAAGCCTTTGACAGTACGTTATACCTGCTAATCTCCAATACCATAGTCTATAGCTCCTTCAACTTTCTCTACTGATCCTCCACACATCGTCACATCATTTTGTTTAGTCCTGTGGGAGAAGAATAAATACTTTTTCTTTCTTTCACACGATTGCTCTTTTCAAACATTCCCGTTGAACTACTGTTCGTAGCTATACTGTAACCGTGTGAACTGAGATGGGCACTATGTGTTAAGTGACATAACAATGTTAGCGCCACAAATTGCTTTCAAGATTTCACAGGTGACAGGAAATTCACCTCCACCTGCACGTTGAGGGCCTGTCCGAAGCCACCACCAACGCCATCAAGGTGGCATAGTTCTGGTCAAAACTAATTTGATTACAAAATAAAGTATCATCGACACGACGAAGAAGATTAGAAGATCAGGAAATTCTCTTAATTTTCCCCCGGTTGATCAAAATAGGCTGGCCCACTATGACCTGAGAGACTTGTATATACAGGGTGTAACAGAAAGGGTGTAGTCATATGAAAGGATATGCTGCAGACCATTAAACTGAACAAAAATTTCAGCTGTCCCATACATTTGGGTCGAGTAGGTATTGAAATTTTGTATGGGGCAGCTGATATTTTTTTCGCATTTACGATATTGGACCCAAGGAGAAAGTTGTTCAGTTTGATGGTCTGCAGCCTACCCTTTCATATGACTTTACCGTTACTGTTACACCCTGTATATTATGAGACTTAAACACAAACTAATAAAATGTATTTTTTTTATACTAAACGGCTTACTCTTGACCTCAAATGTAATTCTGCTAGAAAGTCGGCCTAATCCTTCGGGGATGACAGGCGTGATTTTATATTTTATTCACTTGATCGCAAGCCGAGCCACAAATTCTAGCCGATACCAGGCATACGTCTTTGTTTTTGTCTTCAACCAGTCTTACCAAGGGGTATCGTATTACCCAGTACTAACTGTGTTGTGGAGGTCCGATAGGCAGTCGCTCCATGTAAAAATACTGGAATTCAGCTGCATCCGGTTAGACTGGAAGCCGACCCTAACATAGTTGAGAAAAGGCTAGGCAGATGATGATGACTAGGCATACGTCTTTGCCCACCAGTTCGTTGAAACTCCTACTGTGTTATGTTTACCAGTAAAACTCCTACGCGAATAGTTTCATATGCAGAGAGAGAATGCTTTGTGGTTCATCCATGTGTTATCAAACGTTATCATTTGCATACTCATGTCCAAAATGCCAGCCAATCAGTGATTGGAACTCATTTGGGAATTCATGCTACTAAACTTGTACGTGAATACGGTATTGTTAATTTCGGGATCGTTTCTGATTAGAATTTATACTGAAACTACATAATAAGCGTAAAAAATGATTGCAATGCTTCATATTATGCTTTTTATTTTATGCCTTTGTACATAAGCTATTTGTTGTAATTATGTGTGTATTTCAATAATATAATTTTTTTTTTTTTTTCGGATCGGAAATCATCAAATGACCCCCCCCACGACGAGTGTCAGACTTGTACTGACTAAAACCCATCCATGTTCCTTCTTTGCCCTTTGTGTTCCAGGACCATATACAATATATATCAGGGGTATCTCTTTCGAAAAGTCCCGCAGCCCTAGCAGATTTCTATAATATTTGTGTGCAATAAAGAATAAGAACAAAAATTGAAAGAAAAAAAAAGTATTTATTTTTCTCGCACAGGACAAAACAAAATGATTTAATTAAGACAAGCATAGCATAATCAGCCTATAATTATAATGTTCCCACTGCTGGGACACGCGGAATTTAATTAACAATAAAACAAAATTATATTAAAAGTCATCAACGTCATCATCATTTCAGCCGAAAGACGTCCACTGCTGGACATAGGCCTCCCCCAAGTGTCGCCACATTGACCGGTCCCGTGCGACTCGCATCCAGCGGATCCCTGCAACCTTTAACCTTATATTAAAAGTAAACGTAAGAAAAAATTTAAAATAAAAGTAAGACACATATTAAACTAAATTGGTCCTGTCCGAGGCCAAAAGGCCCCTATGTCTGCATGGTGTTGTAATATTGAAAAAAATGTCACAGCGCTGGTATTCTGATAGGCCCCAAGCAATACAGATACCGCATACCAGATAGATACAAGTGTCCTTCAAAAAAAATCTGTTCTTTCCTATAATACCTACACGCTAAAAATGTATGGAACAGCAGTTTATTTTTAAATAATGATGAAAAATATCTATGGGGTATTCTAATATATTTGGGTTCAGAATAATGTACCGAATATAATATTGTGGTAACCGTTTGTGCGTCGGTGTCCCTTCCACCCTGTATATGCACATTATACAGGTTGGTCACCCAGTATAAGCACATATACAGGGTGACCACCATAATTATTAATTCTACGATTTCATTAAAAAACTAATAATCTTAAACTAATAATCTCAGAAAATTGTCTAGTTTAATGAGTTGTGTCATGATTGATTTATCTCATCACATTTTCACCTTTAACAACTAAAACGTGATCAGGATCACACCATACTCCTTAACAAGAGCTTATAAGACCAAGATTACATTTAAGTAATTCTTGACCCGTCGCACGACAAACTTCGTTACGCGTGACTTTTGCTTCGTAAATACTTTTTTGATATCCCCAAAGTTTTCTTCTTTTATTAGTGTATTACGGGCTTATTGTTAAGAAGTGCGTGATGCTCTTAGTAAGTTGTTGGACTCGAAGGAGTAAGTTTTAAGCGTCTGGTCTCTGACGTGGGTCAAAGTGGGTATTTCTGAAGCAAACGTCCCGGACTAGGTTTCGGGTTTATGAAACCTAGTTTTATAAAACTTTCTTTTTTTTTTTTTTTGTTCTTTTCCAAAACGGGCATAGCAGTCATGACCCAAAGCGACACAACTGGTTTCTGTGTGTTCAACTAAAACTTATAAAAAACAGCACGAAAAGATTATTATTCCCATCTGCCATTGTTATCATCTGCATGGCCCTTGTGCTTTCCAAACAACGGAGTAGTCATATCCATTCATAACGTGTAAGCTTACTTCATTACGATTACAACAACATAACTTTAATACAGCTCCCATTCATAAATTTAGAGTTATCGTCATTTTAATCACAAGCGCCGATATCGCGCGAGACCTCCCTGGAGTAGCGTAACAGATGTGCGATTCACGCCAAAATGGCCGCGTCGGTTTCAGCAAGCTTATGATCGACCCGTACGACAAACCCCTTCAAGTCTATACCATAGGGTCGCGGGACTTATAGAATTACCGTGACCCTCCTCCCACCCAGGGCAGAGCGGGAGGGACTGTCAGACTTGTACTGACTAAAATCCACGGTGTCCTTCAGTAGCCCTTTATGTTCCAGGGTCACGGTAATTCTATGAGTCCCGCGACCCCGGCAGGCTTTGGCCCTCTAGAGGGGGGCCCCGTCATTATGCTGACACTCTTTGAGGCGCGCGTGGAACACAACGCGCCGTCGACCCGGGCATGGTCCATGGTCGGACAGCGAGTCGCCCATTACTCGCCGCCCGCATGCCCGCGCCTACGGTGGCCGGAGATCGTCTGCCGACGTCCGGTGCCGTGGGCGTCTACCACTGCGGCTGGTGTGGAGGGAGGACGCTGTCCTCTCCCTCACGCGGCCCGCCTCCTCCTTCGCGAGCATGACTGCTTCGCAGAAGGAGGCGACCGCTTCCCACTCCGTCTCGCCCCGCAGCATGGCCTCGACCAATGCCGGGCGCGAGAGGGCTCCGCCTATCGCCGTGAGGACACGGCGGTGCTCTGCCCAAGCGGAGCAGTCCTGCACCGTATGCTCCACCGCGTGGGAGGACTCATTTGATGATTTTACCAGGTTAAAAAAAAAAAAACAAGTCTATACCAAGTTTTTCCCATCTGTAAAGGCGCTCCCTCACCTGGAGCATTCGCCTGTAATGTAACAAATTTTAATGCAAGATTCGATTTTGAGCATTACGTTCACTTGTTTCTGTACAAAATCGAAACTTGGATTGTTACATTACAGGCAAATGCTCCCCGGTGAGGGAGCGCCTTTAAACTAAGAATCTAGGTAGACTGAAAGCTGACCCCAATTCACCCGATAATAATACAAAATCATCAATGATGTATTAAAAGAACATCATCGTCTAATGATTACGTTCAGCAAGAAGAAAGACACATTGTTACTGTGGGACCTCGTGATACGTACTTTCTAATGAAACTTCTCTATTATGATATGATGTGATGTAAGTTTTTTGTAATTGTCTATTACATTTAAGATATTTTCAGATTGTTTTGGGGAAATGGTATGTTTTTGTTTTTTACGTATGAGAGAATATTACAGGATTGTGAGACGTTTGAGCTTTGTCTCTGACATAGCAACGAAGAATCAATTGTGTGGCCTCTAATTGACGGTAATGTTGGCGCCGTGGCTGAGCGATTGGCTGCTGCGCTGCGTGTCGCGGGTTCAGATCCCGTACGAATATTTGTACGGCCTACAGGTAGTTGTCCCGGTCTGGCTGTTTGTGTATGTGAGTTTAAATGTTTGTAAACGCACCTACGATACAGGCGAAATTAAGAGCGTGGGGAAACGATTAAAAAAAAGGGACATTTCGTTAGGCAATAGTGGCTACTTTTGTCAGAACTGACAATCAAAACTTAATTTAACAAAAATAAAAACTTATTTTACTCAAATCGCGTACCTAACGCGTACGAAGTCGCGGGTAACAGCTAGTACTACTACGAACTAAAATCGAATAATTTCAACTTTTCTAAGATTTGTACTCCGTGACTTTGTTCGACATCAGAACTACTCGTTAAAACCCGAAACCAATAATTGAGTAAAACCATAAATAAACACCAATTACTATAAAAGCGTTGACACACGAAAACCAAACATTATTTACTTAAAATATTAAACGACGGCGCGTTTACCTTTCCATTTCATCGTCAGTAAACAAAAAAGTACCGTTTTATTCTGACCATGACCTCAAAAACCTCATATTTGACAAACATCTAAGCTCCCGAGTGAAAGTCCCATGACTAAACAGAAAACATATGAAATGAATCATGTCAACAAATAACTTAAGTAGTAGAGAACTCTTTAGTAGTCCATTATTTATAATAATTAAGTAAAGGTACAAGAAGTTCTTTCGAAAAAAACAAAAACATTAACATAACGTCACGCCTTACTAACTAAAGGGATTATTAATACTCCCACATTTTCTCCTGTCCTAGTGGTCCTGGGTTCGATTCTCCGGCTCGGGCAAAGTGTTGTTGGGTTTTTCCATCAGGAATTTCTCGGACGTCCACGGAGTCTGAGTTAGTGCCTGGTTGATGACAATAGGCTCCCCCTTATTAAATGGGACTTAAACATAACTGGCGAAATGTGGGTGTACTATTAAGGACACCTCTGCCTAACCCTTCAGGGATAACAGGCGTGATGTTATGTTATGTCTAAAGTTAATCTCTTTCGCATTTAGGATCAATCAATCAACTCAGACTATTGCAGCCCAATGCTGGACAAAAGCTTCTCCCAAACTGTGTCTGCCACCTTTTTAGGGTGGTCGACTTTTAGCAACACATAACATCTCGCCAGTAATCCCCGAAGAGTTAGGCAGAGGTGTACCCAATTATAGTACACACACATTTCGCCAGTTAGGTCCCACGTAAAACGGGACGGGTCTATTGCCATCAGCCAGGCACGAATCCAGACTCTGTGGCTGCTAGTGAGAAATTTTTTGATGGAAAAACCAGGTAACAGTTTGCCCGACTCAGGAATTGGACCCAGGACCTCATGCTCAGCAGTCGCGCTTGTGACCACTCGAACAACGAGGCAGTCTTTTAAGACCGTTATTTTCAAATATAATTATTTACGACTCTGATTTTCAGACAATTTCATCTCTCTCTTTCTTTCTTTCTTCTGTTACTCTCTTAATCAGCAACTCTTAGAAAGAAAACAATCACTTTGCACATCATAAACCTAGCAGAAGTACCAGGAATGCATAAATGCGAGGCGGATGAACCAAGGCCACTGTGTTAAATCAACAGAAACTCTCTATGTAAATATTAGCGACTATTAGCATTATGCTTGGACAAACTTACTTGAAACTTAGTTAGGATTTTAGCTCAAAACTTTGCTAAATATTATGTTAATTTATGTGAAGGTATCGTTGGGAGGATAAAACTTTGAGTGTTGGGTAAGGTAGAGAGAGATTAGGATTTTATGTTAGTTAAAACATTGACTGCACAGTATGAACTTAGGTAGGTATAATGGACGGTCCATTATTATATGACTTCATGTTATAAATTCACACTTCACCGTCAAGTGCAGCAAATAGACACCTACCACTGTTTGTCTCTGCATCACCCAAAGGTTGACTGGTAGAAAATGCCTATGGCATTAAGTCCGCTATTGTCCTTTTGCTTGAAGTGTTAATAAATAAATAAATAAATAAATAGGCCTTTTCGATAAGGGTTCCTCCATAAAGCGCAGGCCACACCGCCAGCTGGCGGGCGGACGAGCGACGTGAACGGTGCGTCGTTTCAACTCTTTTCATACCTTGGTTCACACCGCGAACTATCGAAAGATACGAACAAAGTATGAAAAGGGCGTCGTTCGCGTCGCTCGCCCGCCCGCCAGCTGGCGGTGTGGCCTGCGCTTTAATCACGTGAGACTCGAAAGGGGGGGGGGAGGGCTTCAGAAAAAAATACGAAATATCACTTGATTTCCAGCAGTGAGATAGCCATAATTTAATAGTACACCCACATTTTGCCAGTTATGTTTAAGTCACAATTAATAAGGGGCGAGCCTATTGCCATCAACCGGGCACAAATCCAGGCCCCGAGCTCTTATATTCAACATTTAACTGTACAATATGGACACACTCTCCGGTAATTACACTCACAGCAGCTGCAATCTCTGAATATTGTATGATATTTCAGAATAATTGTGGTGACTTCGTGTGAAACGGATTATTAGTGTGTGTGTGTGTGTTTTTTTATTGACTATTACTTTTGCCGTCTTACCATGAATTATTGTCACGATTATCTCAAGATAGGCACGTATTAGTATACAATGATCCTTGAGCAAAGAGTAATTCCATGAACCATTTTTTTTGGATGCGTTTTGCATTTGTATGGCTGTTTTACCACAAGAAAAAAGCAATGAAGATTTATTTATTAACTAATCCTTCGTTCAAAAACGAATACTACAGGAGTGGCAAAATCACATATTTATTCAAACATCTGCGCCATGGGTAGACGACATAGTCACCTTACATGAAGATCCACTTACAATAAAATCAAGAGTAACACTCACACGGCCAGACACACACTAGATAAGGTAGAAAGCAGTGACCGTCGCACGCGCCGACCGAAGCATTTGCATTCGTTAGCGACGCTTGCTCACGGGCCATTTCACCGTGGTGTCCAAGTTATGAACTGGAAGCGATCGGTAATTCGTAATTTTTTTTTTTTAATAAAACAATAATTATGAACATTACATTTGTACCCAAATTAAGTAAACACTCCAAAGGATTTGGAAAGAAATTCGTATGTTATCCATTGCCAATGTTTGAAAAATTCGAATGCGCAACGTGATGAATATTTTTATGTTGTAAAATTAATAAATTAGCAAAATATTATTAGTATTTCAATGATTAATTAATGACATTTGGCTAAAATGTAACCCCTAGAATATTCCTCATTGTATTTTTTTGCTTTGCTAGCCTGTTAAGTGTCCCACTGCTGGGCAAAGACATCTCCTTTCTCCTTCCAAAGCTCTATTCTTGTGATATCTCTGTCTATGTTTGCCCCACAAACAAGATCAGATCATCACACCACCTTTGCCGCGGCGATTTGCTCCATAATTATAGTTTTTTTTTCCAAAGAATTCTTTGTTTTGGAAAATCATTGGTGTCATCCTGTGTATGACACCAATCAGTCGTAAAAAGCAACAAAAAGTCACTTAGAACATAATAAAACACCAAAAACATAACCTCAAAGTTTCAGCACTAAAACAAGTAAAACGCGAATCAGAAATCACAGAAATTCCCCTAGAAAATTTTCACACCTTACTAAACCAAACAAAACGAAGTATTTCAAGCATTGTACAACAATTGCAAAACAAACAGTCTCCCTTCATTAGTTTACCTAGTGCCGACTCTTAACTGTGTTTTGATGAGTTCCGAGTTAAAGGACGTTGGGCAACAACAGTTGGTGCAAACTTTTCTTTAGTTCCACCAGGAAGGTTAACGAATGAAGGCAGTTTGCTTGGGATAATTTTAGTAGAAATAGTGATTTTTTTCTTTTTTTTTGGGTGGAAATAGTTAATTGTCCAGGTAACTTATATTTACTGTTTAAGGAAATTTCGAAACGCCTAGTTGACGCTTCCCGTGACCCAAGGGCTGGCTTTTACTTTGGCCAGAGGCTAAGTGTTGCCATACAACGTGGCAACGCCGCCAGTCTCTTGGGCACATTACTAGCTGACAGCGTTGAGGAGGAGTTTTTGATGCCCTTTTAGAATATGAATAAAGGTATAATAATCATAAACCACTATAAATCTATCAACTAATACCAGCCTATTACTGTCCCACTGTTGGGCAAATGTATTGTGGCACCTTTTTTTTAGTGCGGTAATTAAAATAAGTAATACATAAAACAATAAAAGAACAAACATTCGTTTATTGTGCGTCGCTTATCGAAGAAGATTTCAGTAGACTACCAAGATACAAAGAAAACATTCCAAAGTACTAATTTTGCCAATGTTAAAATTCCCAAGACGTAATCTCGACATACCTTCAGAAATTTTGCCCAATCGGAACGTTATTTATTTCCTAAATAACAGTACTAATTGTGCTTATCTGAGAAACATTCCGACAGAAATATTCTGAAGATAAACGCAATTAAGATTGGACTTATTTAAACAATTTCCTACCGACCGTCCTAATGACCGTTATAGACAGCAACGGTCTTCACCGTTAAAAGGTAATTGTAGATGGCGCAAGCATAGCTAAGTCTCAATCTGACCAATGAGGTCAAACTATTTTGAAATATAAAATGACATTACCAGATTTTCAACCAATGACGATGCTTGGAATGAGCTATGCATTAGTTTGACAGATGCCATCTCCATTGCAAAGGCATGGATTGAACATGCAGCATTTTTTATGAATTTCCATAGTAATATATTTAGCAAAAGACATAATTAAAACGTACTTACCTTTGTACTGAACGATCGAACTGTAACCTGGATAGCGAACTCGTTTATGAATAGCCATTGTAGATTATAGATATTTATGCTTTTCAGTATTACCTACCTATTATTGTTTTTCTTTAATTTTTCATTAAGTAATTTTGTTTCTTTACAGGTAAGTTGGATTTGAAGATTGTTGGATGAAAATACACACATCGTGGATAATTCTTGACTTAAGCCGGTAAATAATAGATTTAAAATTTAGTCTGTTTGATATTTTTTCCTCTTCTTGTTCAAGTAGGCACTAAAATCAAGTTTTGATAAAAACATAATGTAAGAATATTAAAAGCATAAACAGATTCTGTGAATGCTATCGCTACCTCTCATCGCTTGCACCGCTCCATAAACAAGACCGAGCGAAAGTAGCGGCCTGTCGCTTGGCGAAGCATCCTTGAAGTATTTATTATTTATAAACAATATAAACGACGTAAGTGTTTCGTAATGTTGTCGCATATTTTCACCAAGATTTTGTTAATATTTAAGCGAGAAAGTGTTCAAAATATCGCCAAGGCCACACGAAGAAACCGATGTTGATTTTAATTTTAATTTTGACCTGATGCTGTTCGCATCATTACTTTCTAAACGATCATTCCTTTCCATCTTCTTATATTTATGATAATCATTACCTACAACTAGTCATTACTTACACTAGATATACAGGGTGTAAACAGACCCTTCACATAACCGTCAACCAAGCATTCTGTACATCAAACTAAGTAACTTTACGCAAAAATTATAGCTGGGAATCGACTGTTTGTTTTGGGGTGAAAAATCACGTTTTACGGTAGGACTCGATGGAAAGCACTCCAAGCATTGTGCTGATGAATGGATTGAATAGTACGGGGGTCGTGGAGGTGTGTAAAGTAAAAATCTTCCATTATAAACATGTATTTAAAAAAAAAACTTGTGAAAAAGTTGGAACTTTGACCCCTAATATCTTCGTAACTATAAGGTTCCCAGGTCTATCACAAAAAAACACTATGCTATGGTCTATGGTCAAGAAAAAAAAAGATCGCATAGACGGGGAGAACAAGTGCCTTTCGTATATGTTAAGGGTCTATTTACACCCTTTATATCATTAAGATCTGTATCCTTGGGATATGAATGTCTCATACTTTATTTACAAACCTTACATTAAGATGGCATACTTTTTCATCTAAATTAAAGTACTTAAATGACAATAAAGTTAAGCTTAATGTTCCTATTATCATCACCATTCTTCTGCCTTATCTAAATAAGTTTTAAACTCCTCCCGTACATTATACAGGGTGTTTGTTTAAACGTGGGCATTACTTTAGGGGCGTGTAGTACCCATGAAAATAAGCAACTTTTACTATGGGACCGACCTTGAAATCGCGAAAAAAATATCAGCTGATCCATACATTATTGGTCGCGTAACTGAAAAAAATGTAGGCAACAGCCGATTTTTTAAATCATATTTCATAGTTAGCCCATAGTAAAAGTTGCTCATATTTATGAGTACTTTAGTCTCTTAAAGTGTTGCCCAGGTTTAACTAAACACTCTGTGTAATATGAGATAAGGGCTGGAGTGATTTCCTTTCCAGTCATTAGATCTGTGACATTTTTTTTCACATTATCAGCATTACGTAGTCACCCCTTTCTATCCACCATTATCATATTCCTACCTAGCTTTTTCTCGACTATGATGGAGTCAGCTTTTAGTCTGATCGGATCAGCTGAATAACAGTATTTAACATGAAGCATATTTTCTTTCTTTGTACACTCTAAAGGATGATTTCCACCAAACGGCTCACATCGCATCGGATCGGAACGGATTTTACAATCTTTAAACGATATTAAATCGTGTACACAGTATTTAAAGTTTATATTACCAAGCCGTGCACAGCAGCATGACCGCGGGCGTCTTCCGCAACACGTGATCGTAGCCGAAAGCATGCTGCGACACGCGATTGGCTCTGTTCGCCTGACACGGTAGGAATGAAACTATTTGACTAGGTGCAGAAACGGATACGTTCGCCAGCGACGGTACGGAGATAATCGTAGGCGTAAACATCCTGCCGGACGCGATCGGCTGTCGCCGTATCCGTTCGTAACCTTTCGGACCCGATGCGATGCGAGTCGTTTGGTGGATGGAAGTTACACCGACGCAAAAACGGTTACCACGTCTCCAGTAGGTACATCATTCGGTAATTTAAAAAAAAATCAGCTGTTCTATAATTTTAAGGATGATAAGGGAGCAGCGGTGGCCCAATGGTGGCGGCCCCGACTTACGAACACTAAGTCGTGGGTTCGAACCCAGGCAGGCGCATTACTTTGTGTAATTTATTTCATCACCACTGCTCGCAGAAACGGTGAAGAAAAACATCGTGAGGAAACCGGCATGTCCTAGAACCAAAACTTCGAAGACATGTAACATCTACCAACCCGCACTGGGCTCGCTTGGTGGATTATACCCCATTCCCTCTCATAGAGAGGAGGCCGAGTGTCCCAGCAGTGGGAAAATTACAGGCTGATTATGAAGGATGATAATAATATTATGGCTAGAACGAATGTGACTGCTGCGAAGACAAGCTGCGCCGGCCCCAAATGAATTTTGATAATGATGATGACTTTTATGAGGGACAAAATAGAAATCATAATTCAGTCCCTATAAACCAAAATGACTGGCGACATGAAACATTTCTGACCCCTTTCAAAAAGTTCGGGGCTGTCTCGCAAGCCTCGTTTAAGGAGATTTAGTGTCACTTAAGAATCATTTACGGGTGTTATAAAAAGCTTTAATATTTCAACACCAAAGAAGAAATTGGTTATGTGCGCTTTTGGGATTTTCTCTTTTTGGAGTCATAAGGAAAAAAGTTGTTTTAGTTTTTTTTTAAATTGTGGTTGTAATTTTTTTGTGGAATTTCAACAGTATATTCTACAGTTGTTACATTGCTGGTTTCAAACTGTAGGTACTATTTTAATTCCGGGGGTTTAGGCGTTATGGTGCTCCCTCACCGCGAGCATTCGCATGTAAAGTAACAGTCCAAGATTCGATTTTGTACGGAAACAAGTGAATCTGAACTGTTACATTACAGACGAATGCTCCCGGTGAGGAAGCGCCTTTAGGTTTTACCACAACTCAATTTCAATTTGGTCTCATCATAGATTCCTGAAATACTTTAGAGAAGTCTTCTCCTAGTAAAAAGTCTACAATTATCTTTCGCAGCATGTCTTTTTCTTCCATTCTTCTCTATTACTCATCATCTTAGCAGTAACCTCCTTTCTAGCCAAAGCTCTGAAATATTAGTATTTATAAGAATGTTAACATTAACCTTTATTTATTACTAGCTTATGCCCGCGACTTGGCTTGCGTTAGTTTAGAATTTGACAATCGATTCGGGTTGTACTCTGCTTGTAATGATATTATAATTAAAAATAATGATTCGAAAGACACGTGGTGCCATCTATTATCATAAGAACGTAATTGTTGTTTTCCTCGGGAACAGTACTTTTTTTCGGGATGAAACCTATGTCCGTTTCTGTACACCTGACAACGTTTATGTAAAATTTCATGATGATCAGGTTGGAGCTTTAGGCGTGAAAAGGTAGCTTACTTTTCAATTTAAAATATTAATGAGGAAAGGATTCTCAAGTATACATAAACGGATGTTCTCAATTTCCATACTTTTAACTTAATTTACATTTTTTTGCTTAAGAAAATACTGGCCATTTTTTGCAAAGCGCAAAAACTTTCTCCGGCGACAAACGTAGCATTCAATTGTTTACAAAACTTTATTACCGTCTGGCTTTTTGTCCACATTTGAATAAAATAAACTTGAATAAATATTTAAATAATCTTGACATTGACTTTTGACTGTGACATACTTGAGAAGTGAAACGCGACAGACAGGTGAATAATTATGATTTTGAATAATATTTAACTACTTAATTTATGGGTTTTTGCAAATAAATACTAAAAAGTGGCACCGAAAAATCTTTAAGGTCAAAATATGCAAACCCTTGGTAAGGTTTTTCACCGCCCATCTATCGTTTCTTTGGTATTTCTCCAGTCTTTAGCCATCCATCAATACCGCTAAAACCAAACATTAAATATATTTCTAGAATCTACATCGAAACCTAAAATTCAAATTGATGCGAGAAAAACCTCGATGACAGATGTACAAAAAAGTGATTTTATTTATAACTAAATTTTGCCCGCGGCTTCGCTCGCGTTAATTTAGATTTAGACAAACAATTCGGGTTGTACGGATCGATCGGTTTGATTATAAGGTAAAAGGTAACAAACAAACAATCAAACTTACTTTCGCATTTATAATAATATATTAGTTACGATATAATTTCCTTTGAGGATCGGAACCTAAAAAGAAAAAAAAAGATCTATAAATGGAGATTTTAACTCTGGCCGCTCGACCACAAAGTAGTTTTATTCATGAAATGAATTCAGTCACGGTCTAACGAACGATCGCAAATAGCAACTGTGATTAAAAAAAAACTAAGCTTTTTATTATTTATCTATCTTGATAACATTTTTGGACTTTTACTTTTTATTTTAGTAAGTCATAAACAATTTTTCTCAGGTTTTCAAGTTTTTGATATACGTTCCTGTAAAGCTCCCGTTTCACAACCGATTTTGCTATAACCTACGTCAAAACACATCCATACTAATAAATAATAATATAAATGCGAATGTAAATCTGTATGTCTGTTACATGCTTGTTACCTTTTCACTTCTTTTGCCCATTTAACACGCAAAAAATCATGACCTCGGTTAGAACATTACATTTTTGGGGTATTCCTTAAAGCGCAACCAACTAAGCGCAACTAAATTATTCCTCGAAGTGCAACCATTAGTTGCGCTTACAAATTCAAATTAAAAATATTAAATGTTTATTCCTCAAAACGCAACCATTGCCGCACCGATAGAATAAAAATGAATGAATCCATCATACCCCTCCCTATTTTTCATCATGGTTGCGCTTCGAGGAATAATTTTGTTACGCTTTGTTAGTTGTGCTTAAAAATAGTTGCGCTTTGAGGAATACCCCAATTTTTTTCCAGTAGTACGGCAAAGCCGAGTGTAAAAGCTAGTTTCTCTTAATATCTTGCATCTACGCCAGAACATGCCAACAAATGAGCAAAAACACCGCAAACAATACACCCACATACTCAAAAAGACCTTTCAACTTTCTCATATTCATTACACGACAGGACAAAAACACAGGGAACAACAGACTGAAACCTAACAACGGTACCCAACTAACTTTACATTTTAATTTGACTCAAAAGATTAAAGCTCCTGAACAATACGGTGGTATGAGAATTAACTTACTCTCGTATGCGGGTAGATTTCAGTTCGTGCAATTTCCCATCGTCAGTTGTTTGTCATCCCTCTGAAGTAAGAATGTTTTGAACAAAGACTATTAGTAACTTGTGGAAGCGGCACTTGTACATAGTTCTTCGTTACTTTCCTCTATGAGTAATCAAGTCAAAGGAAACATTTGTCAATTAAATGTATGAAAGCCACTGCTCCCAAAGTTCAAAATAGTTCTAACAGAGTTGTTTTTGATAACGAGTTTTCTAATATACAGGGTGTAAGGGACAGCCCTCCACAAACTGATAGGGTGCATCAGCTCCTTATTTTGAAACATATTCCTCCGGAATTTTTCTCCGGGGTTTTTTTTTCAGTTTCCATTCCTTTATTTCATTGTAAAATAACATTCCCTGTACGCAGCACTCCATTTATGTAAACAATACGGCTAAAATAAAAAATCTGACAATAAATGTTGAAATACCATAACGAACGACGCGTAAAATCAGCTTACGTTCACTTCCTGCCTAGCTACAGAGTTCATCGGACTCGTCGTCGCGCTTGCTGTTCGCTACGTTCGTTTTGCCACAGTAACGATACATTACGTATGAGTAAATAAAACGAATAAAATTTATTGGTTTCCCATAACATTCCTGAAATAATTTCTTGTACCGGTCATCTTAGTATACTATTACATATACTGAATTCACCCCATCAGTTTGTGGAGGGCTGTGTCTTACACCCTGTGTGTATGTAAGGAAATAGTTAAAACAGCAATTTTTTTACTTTTGCTACTTAGACCACAAATTATTTTGTCGGTAAAATATTTCTATAAAGTGCGACATCTTCAAATTGACCTGGCTGGCCTTAAAGTAATTTTTGGCTACCACAGGATAGTCCGATTAAGCAGTATGCAACCTTATAGAGTTGATAAGCGAGTGATCATTAAAAAACAAAAAAAAAATCTTCAAATTGAACAAAAATCATCTTATTTTTTTTTTTTTAATCTCCGAAATCCATTCCATTTTGGCGTTCCGTTCAGCTCCGCTGTTATATCCTACTAACCTTGTATGCATTTAGTTTGTTTCCAAAGAAAGTGCCACATCTATTTGATTAGTATTTCGTTATCTATGTCTTGTACAAATGCATTCTACATCGTAGTTTCGTTGACATTTTCATCTGCCAGTTGCATTCTTAGCATAAAGTTACTTTAATTATGGAAATGTTTAGGTTTCACGACGGTCGTCATGTTAATTTCATCGTTATGTTGGTATGGATGACACGAGTCATACCCTTGGTATCTACAGTCAAGTTAAACTTATTACTTGATTTTAAGTATGCAACATTTTTTATGGAATAGACAAGGATTTCAACGAAGTAAGAACCGCAAAAGAAAGCAAAGTTAAGAATTCTAACTTTTGACAGTTCTAACTTGAAGCTAACGTTCAGTAATTACTGACCTGCAAAGGAAAAATCGTAGCTTAAGTTATTACTTTTACTCAAATAATCACTTTGACTTGTATATACAACGTGTAACAGAATAAACGCAAGACCTCCCGTGTAGTCTCTCGCACCATGAAACTAAACATCTTTTGTTCTACGAGTTCTGGAAATTCGCAAAAAAAAAATACATAGGAACGGACGCAATCAGCTGATCCACATGTATGGTAAAACTAGAAAAAAAGTTATGAATTTCCAAAAGTCATAGAACAAAAGTTGTTCAGTTTCACGGTCTGAGACACCACACGGGAGGTCTTGCGTTTATTCTGTTACACGTTGTAGATAATGATGTTAGATTTTTACTTTGGTTCTTAGACTTATACCTACTGTTTTGTTGGTCATAGTTCTAACCAGATTCGGCCGGGTACCTTAGCTTGGCTTGGCAACTAAGTTTGATAAAACGCAAGATTTTTTTTTTAAAAGACAATCTTTAGGATATTAACAAGTGCTTAGACCACTAGTGGTCTCAAGTAGGTACTACTGCTGAGCATGAGGCCCTGTGTTCGATTCCTAGGTCAGGCAAAACGTTATTGGGCATTTCTATCAGGAATTTCTCAGTAACAGCCACGGAGTCTGAATCTGTGCCCAGTTGATGGCAATAGACTCGCTCCCTACAACATGATCTTGAACATAATTGCTAGCTAAATCTAGGTGTACTATAAGGTACCCTTCGTGGATCACAACCGTGATGATATGTTACGCGTTTTGCTAGCCTAATTTCGGAACTATAAGCAAATACTAGCCACTACTGAAACAGGATAACATGAGCGAAGTTTCCAACAATTAAGCTAGTCTGAAATTAGTTCCGCAACTGAAATGTGAAACCCAATTAACACTGAAATCCAAGCTTTGCTTATTATCCACATCAGAAACCGCGCTGTTTGGGAACTCAGCGTATAAGGGAGGATTTAGAGCTAAAATGTTACTATTGGGTGCTTTACAAGCAAATTTTCAACCACAAATTGTTTTGGCGTGAAATCCCTTGAAGTCACTTACAGGCGTTATCTTTAAAATAGAGGTCGCAGAGCAGCCGGAGCGTCATTCAGCCGTTGGTCCCGGCCGTCATTTGTAGTTCTTTGACAGTCGTTATAGGTAGTCAGTGGCCCAAAAAGTCCGACAACCAGTCTTACCAAGGGGTATCGTATTACCTAGTACTAACTGGGTTGTGGAGATCTGATATGCAGTCCCTCCATGTAAAATACTGGTATTCAGCTTCATCCGGTTAGACTGGAAGCCGACCCTAACATAGTTGGGAAAAAGGCTAGGCAGATGATGAGAGCGGCCGGAGCGCGAGCGGTAGGGGACAGTTACTTGTGTCTCCTACACAAATGAAAGTTGTTCAGTTTCATGGTCCGACAGACCACACGGGAGGGACAATGTAGAACGAGAAAAACAAACCAATCGAAACTTAAAGATTAGGATAAGCCCTACAAACCATAGTAGAATATCTACATGGTTATCTGTTTTCTGTTTTCCATTTTTGTTTATGTTTAGTAGTTTTTGTGCTTAACTTACTGTTAAACTGTTGTAATTAAAATAAATAAATAAATGTACCTACTCAACCTGATCGTCAATTACTTTATTAAGAAATGCCTTTCAACCCGCTTTCTGTACGACTTGTACTTTTTGCTACGTTAGTAGTTGAAGTACCAACCAATTTACTGAAGTGACTGAGAATTTGCGTGGGCAGAGGTGCAGTGTTTATTCAAATGTACCGACTAGATCCTTGGTTAAACTACGTATTTTACTATGTTAACCTTTGGCGCAATACTGCTGTAATTTTAAATCAGAGACTTATTGTGTGAAAAGAAAATTTAGTTTTTTGCCTTCAGCAGTCCACTGTTGGACATAGGCCTCATCTCTCGGCGACTCTCATCCTACTGCCACCCTGCGAAGATCGTCGTTCCACCAAGTCTGAGGGCGTCACACCTTGCGCTTGACGATTCGCGGTCTTCACTCAGGAACACGTCTACCACAACGGTCATCGGTTCTACGGCTAATATGGTCGGCCCATTGCCACTTCAGCTAACTTATTCTGTAGGTTATGTCGACAACTCGAACCAACGCCAACCCGTTACCTACCTATTAAATAAGAGAAAAGATGATTCTCTAACATTTGTATAAAACGAACTAGACAATTTTAATGGAGTAGGGACCATACAATCACAAGCCAAAGCCCTTCAAATATGATGAAGTGAGGATACTTCTCAAGACAGCAATAGACGTAAGTACATGGTGAACTACATGTCTGTTTGAAGATGTAATTTCATGCTTATTCACTGAATGATAAGTGGTGGCACTTAATCGGGCGTCAATTATTGTTGTGAATAAACCGTTTGAGCAGCGGCTTTCAAATAAATGGTGTTAATTCACAGGGTTTAAAAGTAAAAATGGGGGTTCCGCAAGGCTCAATATTGGGTCCTTTCCTCTTCTTAGTGTATATAAACGATCTACCCTATTTATTGAAAAACCAACCTCATAATATGGTGTTATTCGCTGATGACACTTCCCTTATTTTTAAGATAAATAGACGGGCCCAAAATCTAGATGACGTGAATAATGCCCTACTTCAGGTCCATAACTGGTTCACAGCAAACAATTTAGTGTTAAATGGAAAAAAAACGAAATGCATAAGATTTGCTTTACCAAATGTTAAAAGTAGCGATTGTGATATAGTATTGAATAAAGAGAAGCTTGAATTTGTAGATAAAACAGTTTTCCTGGGGATTACGCTTGATTCAAGGCTACAATGGGGTTCTCATTTAACATCTCTTGCGGGGGCGGCTAAGTTCAGCAGCATATGCTATTAGAAAAATCCGTCAATATACTGATGTAGATACCGCTAGACTGGTCTATTTTAGTTACTTTCATAGTTTACTGTCGTATGGCATTTTACTTTTCTTGACTTGAATGTGCCCTGGCGGTTAGGAGTGTGTCATGCTCACTCAAATGTCTCGCTGATGGTGGCGCGTGTGTCGGATCATTTAGTTCCCTTCAAAATGGTTGAGTTGAACGGTGCTGATACATGCGTCATGTTCGTGAACGGGCGCTGTCAGTTGTGACTGTTCATCTCTTGGTTGCCACGGCTTATTTGAATTGATTATTTTTATTTATTTTTTTTGAATTGTTTACTATGGACACTTTTAACGTACACATCTTGCTACATCGTTCTCACATAATGTACCATCTCAACATGAATAATGTAACCAAGAGTTTGTAAAAGTATACTGATTTAAAAGAGTGTCCATGGAGTTTCTTGCCCGTTCTTCTCCATAGAGATCTACGTTAGGGAATGGGCAACTATTGTCTGAACTATTGGACTGTAGCTATTGTTGTCTTTGTTTCGACAATTCAAAAGTGCCTGTAACTGGCCTATTTGAAATAAATGCTTTGATTTTGATTTTTGATTTTTGTTGTGAGGATTCTTAATGATAAAGATTCACTGTATTATGTTTGTTTAAGTGAAACTACAAAGACAGGTGCTTTAGAAGGAGTTGGAGATGTAAAATCAGATGTTAAGCCAATAAATACATTGAGAACATTCTTGCTGTTAAGAATATTATTATGATGGTAATTATGTCAGGCAACTACTTGATCAAAAATGAATTTGTCGAAAGATAGAATTTATAGATTTAGTATAAAGGAGACAAGACAAGTCAAGGACGAACGTAAAGAAAGGCAGGCAGAAAAATATCTGATAACAGTAATGACTATGTAATGAATAGGGAGTCGTTTCATTTCAAATATTAGTTGACTAGATGCAATTAGCATAATCAGTCTATAACTGCTGGGACACAGATTATAGACTACCTTCTCATAGAGATGGAATGGACTGTAATCCACCACGCTAAACTAAATCAAACAAACAAAAGTAACCGACTTCTGAAGCTAAAGTTATTTATCAATAGTTTGTGTTTCTGAAGACGGTTTTATTTTTTGCAAAAAAGCTTTAACATAAGAACATCCGGTTAGATTAAAAGTTGACCCGTAAAAACTAGGCAGATGAGGAAATATGACACAAATATAATACAAATACAAAGAAAAAGAAATCACAATATCTCCACTAATATCCATAAGGCCTTAAACCCAAATTCCATTGATCTATACTTAGTTGACCCACATGATCCAACAGACACGAACGTGAGCGAAGGCACACACGTAAACGAGTATTAAAAGAAAGTTCCGACAGAAACTTGTTTCAACACGCGTATTTATTTATATCTGTCGCCGAAGATCGATTAATATGTAAATGAGATGATAGATCGTCAACCTTTTGTGAAATTATTCAGAGATATATGAAAAGAAAAGAAGTAAAATTGATGGTGACAGTCTGACAGAGGAGACTGGGAAAAAAACAAACGTGTTGCGACTACATATAAGTAATTTCAAACAAGGGCAGAAACCTGATGATTATGATTCCTTTTAATGAGCGGATGTTACCGTGATAGTTGACAGGGATAAAATGGAAGAAAATGATTGCTCTGATCCCAAGTAACATCACTAACAATCAATGTCGGAAAAGATCGTGAGGAATCTGGCATGTCGAAGAACTTAAAATTTAATACGACATAATGTGACATTCACCAACCCGCACTGAACCTGCGATGTTGATATCCCAATCCATCTCGTAGAGGGAACATACCCATCAGTGGAAACATTATAGGCTGATTTTGTTTCCTCAAGTAACTAGGTAAAAGGGAGGAGCTCGTGGCTAATAATAACAGCAACTCGGGTCGATCTTCAGGTCAAGCCGCGCTTGCCTAGGTTGTTTCGTGGATGGGTGGCCCCCCTTTACATACCGATTTTCCTCCGTGCCTCGGAAAGAACGTCAAGCCGTTGGCCCCAGCTGTCAATTTATATCTTTGACAGTCGTTACAGGTAGTCAGTCTGACAACCAACGGGTAATGTATTACGCAGTACTGACTGGGTGGTATGTAGAGGTTGACTGTAGTCGTTCTATGTAAAAAACTGGTATTCAGCTGCAACCGGATAGACTGGAAGCCGAACCCAACGTAGTAGGGAAAACGCTAGGGCAAATGATGAAGTAAATCGGTAAACAGATAATTAATTTCAAGGATACAGTTTCAAAGCTTTGCTTTTAGAAGCTGTCTCTATTATAATTTACCCTCGCTTTCACATACTCGTACAATTACTTACTTGGATCAATATCTTCGTGATTGCTTGACTTGAGCGTCCCTACGTACATATGTAGGTTCAGCAAAATCTTATTAACCGGCATAATTTAATATTCTCGAATGAAGCTTCGAGCATTGCTGTTAAATTTCGCGTTGATTGAATATAGCGTACCTACTGAATTTACACCTGAATGTTTACTGTTAGTTGGTAGAATTTTGAGAATTACAAAAAAATATAAATGAACAGCGGTTCCAATTCATGTTAATTACACTAAAACGAATACCTATCAACTTTGTAGCTGTGAATTATATAGATTTCAGAATTAGGTAAAAAATCATCAATGTTTTAAAGTTGTAGCGCTCACAAAACTTTGTTTGAATTTGAAATTGGTTTTGCCAAAGCACATAACCTGTTTACAATTTCGGAAAATAAATTCCAAAAACAAGATACACTGAACAGCTAATGTAATTTTACAAATTTCCACTGTAGAATAAATTAAAACTCAAATCATTAACAAAATAAAACTTTTTTCCAATTTTGCCACAAGTTGCCAATCTAATAACTGCAGATCAAACTCATTACTCGACAGATTCGAACCCAATCTAACTTTGTAAACAGAGAAACAACACGAATTAACACCACGCATGCATTCTGTAAATTGGACCGAAAATTGAACCTTGGGAAACGCCGTTAAATCGATGAAGATTGTAATCGTAAAGTGTGTTTTACACGTTATGTCGACTTATTTTAGAAATAAATACAGTTGCGGAATCGCCAATTTTCACATAAAGCTGTAAGGGTAAAGGTAAAATAACTAAGTAGGGTAGACAGATGATGAAATATGATAAGGAAGAATAGACTTGAGGATGATTCCCACCAAACGGCTCGCATCACATCGGATCGGAAAGGATACGGACGAATGCGGCGACAGAAATTCGCGTCCGGCGCGATGTCGACGCATGTGATCGGCTCCGTACCGTCGCTTGCGAACGTATCCGTTTCTGAGCCTAGTCAAATAAATTCATTCCTACCGTATCGGATACGATGACAGGCGAACAGAGTCGGTCGCGCGTCTCAGCATACTTTCGGCTACGATCACGTGTCGTGGAAGACCCCTGCGGTCAAGCTGCTGTGCGCGGCTTGTTAATATACTTTAATTACTGTGTACACGATTTAATATCGTTTAAAGTTTGTAACATCCGTTCCGATCCGATGCGATGCGAGCCGTTCGGTGGAAATCATCCTTTAATATTACTTAGAACTTCGTGTATTTGGTGATTAAAATCGAGTTGTATTTGCAACTGAAGAAAATGAATTGCAAATACAGATTGTAAACGCTTATTAAACAATAGGCACGATTTCAATTTCGTGTTGCACGATTTCGGAGCAATATTTGCATGTGTTTCAGACTGATTTGTTTTGGACCTGTATGCTATTGGGATTTCAGCAATATGTCTACAATTTGATGTATTTTGAACGCCATTATACTGAAAATTAACCTGTCTTGTATTTCTATGGTTCATAATAAAATAATATAATTGCTCGATTAAGTTATACCCCCGGGGCAAGTACTCGAATAAGATACCCACGGTAGAAGATCATAGCCATAAACATTTCTATTTTTTTTTTTATGTACTGGATTATCAAACATGCTT
This sequence comes from Noctua comes, assembly GCA_963082995.1. Taxonomy (NCBI): domain Eukaryota; kingdom Metazoa; phylum Arthropoda; class Insecta; order Lepidoptera; family Noctuidae; genus Noctua; species Noctua comes. The sequence continues at coordinate 10,008,869 of OY720289.1, forward strand.
ATAATATTGTTTTTTCTTGTTACAGGTAAGTTCGATTTGAAGACCTTCGGTGTAAATTAATATTACATGGTGGAATTTTCTGGTAAAAGCTGATATGAAATATATTTCTTTAAAAAGTACAACCATAGAACTTCTTCTTCTTAGCGTGTCGATGGCAAATTATGATTAAATATGTTTGGCCGAAAATTCAGCTATGCGAACTCCGCTTGCTAATGCAGTCATAAGATCGTCAAGTGCGCAAGTGTCAGGGCACGCAACGCAAGATGGAAGGTGGCCTATAGAACTGATCAACCTTTTGTGAGATATTAACCATTGAATTTAACATGCGAACACGCACTCTAAGGCAATTTATTAAGTTCTTTATAGCAACCATGCTGCCCTGTAATTAATATATTCAAACACATAGGTAAGTAACAACATACAAATGTATTCATTAGAGATTACAACGGTTGAAGGCATGTAGTTTTAATTAAATTAGCCTTTCCATAATTCAGTACGCCTTAAGGTTGAAATTAGGTGCAAAAATTAAAGGAAATTAAAGTCCATACTTTAGTGACATAGAATTACTTGCTTCCAGTAATTAGCAACCCTCATTACAAATTACTAACCGTAGACAGCTATTAGATAGTTCTAGACTTTTGGCTCTAACCTTCGTTTTAGGCCAAGTAATTAGGACTCCTTTTCAAATATACTTAAACACTAATGGAGCCTCTTTCTTTTAATCTCCTTTGTTTTTAAGTAGAAAAAGGAAATTGGAAAAAATTTCATTAACCTACAAAACAGACTACTTCTAGACAAAAATCGTGGCTAAGATTGTAAAGTTCTACGATAACAATATCATGACATCACGCCTGTAATCCCCGAAGGGTTAGGCAGAGGTGTACTTAATAGTACACCCACATTTCGCCAGTTATGTTTAAGTGCCATGTAATATAGGAGGCGAGTCTATTGCCATTAAACGGACACAAATCCAGAAGTGGCTAGTATTTGCTAATTTAGGCTAGCAAAACGCGTAACATAACATCACGGTTGTGATCCACGAAGGGTACCTAATAGTACACCTAGATTTAGCTAGCAGTTATGTTCAAGATCATGTTGTAGGGAACGAGTCTTTTGCCATCAGCCGGGCACA